>CM057351.1:347038108-348305608 GCA_030015575.1 Agapanthus africanus | reverse complement strand
GCCGTGTTCAGCGAGGACTAGGCTCCGCTCTGGATGCTTCACACGGGTTCACTGCCGTGCTCTGCGAGGACCAGGATCTGCTCTGGACGTTTTATACGGGGTCAGAAATGACGTTATCCATGTTCCACGTATGTAACACCCGGCCCCTTTTATACCAAAGACCGTATTTTGTTACTTAGAATTCTCTTTATCTTTAATTAGGAATTATTTATTTTATTTATAAACTAATTATTATATTTTATTTATCAAAAACCGTTGAACCCAAACCCTAATTCTAATTACTTTTCCAAAACAACCCCAAGCGCAAACAATCAAACCAAACTAATGAAACCATTTCCCTTTTTACCATAACCCTCAGCCCAAACTCATTCTAATGAATCTTATTCCTTGCCGGCCCAGATTAAATTCTTTTTATTTTCAGTTTAAATCTCTGGCCCGACTCAGCCCAGCCCACTCCTTTTATTCACATCCAATTTTCATTTAATTTCCTAACCCACTGCTCTTTCTTTCCTCCTCTAATATTTCCTCGGCCCAACCCCATTATCCTCAATTCATAATTCTGTAAATCTCCCTAACCTCGGCCCGGCCTTTTCCCATTTTTCACTTTTATATAAAAATTTCAGCAGCCCACTAAAATTTTCCCTAATAAATTCGTATTATCCCAGCCCACTCTCTGGCCCAGCTCGCGTGGCCCGCGCCCGCTTCATCCCCTCGCCTCCAACCCGCTTCGCTCTCGACCCGACCCGCTCCCCCTCTCCTGTTCATCTTCCTTCAATTTCTCTAACGGCTCCTTGCCGTAAATCCCGCTCGCGTGCGCGCTTCTCGCGCCACCTCCTCCGCCCGCGCCCTTGCCCTCTACGCACGACCCCGTCTCCACTAACTCTCCCCTCTACACACCTACCTTCCCTTCTTCCTCATCTCGTTTTCTTTCTCCTCGTCCTCCCTCCTCCTCGAGATCTCCTGCACCCTACCCAGTCGTCGTCGACGACTTCGGCCCATTCATCTTTTCTCCTCATTCCCCTCCCCGTCGACCGAACACCACCATCATCATCACCTCGCCATCATCCTTGCATCCCCTCCTTCGTTCCCGAACTCTCTGCTCCCACCCAAGATCCCCTGCACCCCGCTCCCTCACCGCCGACGAAAACCGTGCCTCCTCCACAACCCAAGCTCTCTTCTCTCCCCCTGCTCCTTTCCTCACCAGCGTCGACGGCAACCGCAATCGCCCCAACCCTCCTCGTCGCCTCGCCGTCGTCCCCCGTCGTCGACCCTCGACCTCACCACCACGACAAGCTTCCCTCGCGCCTCCGTAGACCCCATCATCAACATCGTCATCGTCATCCTCACTCTGCCCCCTCTCTTTCTCTCTCTCTAACACTCAGTCTCTCTCTCTCTCTCTCTCTCTGCCATCTCACCCTGTGTACTCTCTCTCCCTGATTTCTCTTCCTTTCTCTCTCTACAACTCTCTCTCCCTCACTCCCCATCTACCTCTCTTTCTCCTGCAATCTCTGTTCCTCTCTCCCTCTCTCTAATCCTCTCTATTTCTACCTCTTTCTCTCTCAATATCTCGGTCTCTCTCTTTCTCACTCTCACTCTCTATCTCACTCTGTCTCTCTCTATATCCCCCCCCTCTCTCTCTCTCTCTATCTCCAATTTTCTCTTCTCATCTCTCTACAAACAACCACTGTACCGAGCCGTCAAGCGAAACCCAAGCCGAGCTTGAGCCGAGGCCACGAACCCTTCACGCACCACTCATCGCGCGTTCGTACCGTTATCTTTGCCGAGCATCACCAAGACGCCTCCAGGCAAGTTCTTACTTGCTTTCATGCTATTCCGTATATATTACAAATCAGAATCGTAGATATATTCCATGTTTGCTTGATGTTATATATTGTCACAAAACTGTTCGATGCTTGTTCCCATAGAAAATCATTATCGTATTTGACGGAACTGGACATATTATATTGGCCCTTGTAGAGATGATTAACGTGTGCAAATTTTATTAGAAAATACGACTGTTAACAGTTAAAATGACTACCCCCAAGTTTAACCGTAAAGCTGAAATTCTATTGCACCTGAAAACCGTTAAATTCACCATAAATCATATACATATTAGAATGATGCGTTCAAGGGCTCAAATCGAATCCGACTCGATGAACTTTAACCATATACTAGTTTCCAGACAATTCTGTACTTAAACTGTGATGATATTCGGATCGGAGTGCGACTCTGGACTGCAGTCCAGAGCGACTCCAGTTATTGGTTGCTGTTCCACAATGGGTACCACAGGAATTACTTAACTCGTAGATTGCGGAACTCCGCTGCTTATTGTAGGTAAGTCTGTTAGCTAGACAACACGATTAGTTTCATCCTTTTTCGTTATCATTTACTATTTAATCTGTAATTTAGAAGATCGGGACACATAACAGTCCCAGTAGAATCAGAATTGACATGTTGATATTAAACAGACTATAACTACTAACATACAGATGCGATTGAAGATCCGTTTATTGCGTTGAAAACTTTACTGAAAACCCTAGAATTCTTTCAACTGTAGCGTCGCTAAATTATGATCCCAACAGGGGTTAAAATGCGTTGCGAAATGAATTCCTGATTCTGAAACCGGATTTCCAGCCGCGTGCGCTTAAAATGAAACAGTTATAACTAACGATCCTGAAATCCGATTGGCTCGAAACCAAATTAGATGGATAGATAACTGGACATATTAATTACTACCTGTTTGTCATTTCGCCAAATTATATACATATGTTTCATGATAAATCGTGCAAGTGAAAGAATGCGGTTTCATAACATCCTTATCATGTTTATATACTTGTTCACGCATCATATCATACCCATATCATTGTATTGATAACCTAGTGACATCGTGCATTTACCCAGTGTTAGATTTTAGTGTTGATTGTGGCAAGTACGTCAGTGTTCGTGTATTCGTGATTAAGTGAAAGTGATATGTACTTGTGCACAATCAGTGTCCCTTTTATTCTATTGCATTGTCGACGTCTGTGGGATGCGTGTACGTGTGACTATAAGTGGTATGGGACACTTATGGAAGCGCTTGCACGGATGTCACAGATAAGGCATCCGACACTGCCATTTATCTTAGGTATTAGTCGGGACGTGCTTGATGGAGGTCCTGCCTCCAGTTCTCGCGCAGACTTGTCACGGATCGATTAGTATTTAGGGTTATGGTTAGCGTTTGATGTAGACCTCGGGGTGTGGGGTAGTTCAAGTGTGAATTCAACAGAATCTCGGGAGTCCCATGCCGGCTTATATATTTAGGGAGTTATATGGAGATTTACAGGGTATGTGCTATAGACACCGTGATACATTCGTTACATGTTGGGCCCGTGGTCCCTTGCCCTTGGGTTCTACCCTTGGGTGGAGGACACTCGCGAGTGGTTGACTCTCACACTTGGACTGACGATAGGCTTATTGACCTGTGTAGTGAGACTTAGAGACTGATAGGGTTACTGTCGTTTACATTCCTCATATACTGTGTTGACATACATGACATATCGTTATACTGCTTTACTGCTCCGCTGCATTTATCTCTGCTCATTTATATTCATGCTGTTATTGATTTACTGTTATTCATATCCTTCACCACTGTTAGAACTGTTACTTGATTATATATATTATATTGCCATTGTGTCGCTCTGACGACCTGAGTATGCATGCTCAGTGTGAGGAGAAGATTTAGCCTGGACCAGAACTAGACGTGCATCACAGACTTCTTGACTCGCCTTCCCGAGTTACATTATTTTGTTCCACTTCAGGTCAGTCTTTACATCGTCTCTTCCAGTTACTGCATTTCTCATTACCTGTGCACTATTTACTGTTTACCATGAGAAACTAGAAGCCGAAGTGTGACTACGGCAGGACTTTTCCTTGACCGTAGGAGCATGGCTGGCCTTGTCTACCACTCGTATTCCGTATTTTGGGAAGCGGGGCGTGACAACGTAACCAGGAATTTGCACTAGATGCTTCACACGGGTTCGCTGCCGTGTTTGGCGAGGACTAGGCTCCGCTCTGGATGCTTCACACGGGTTCACTGCCGTGCTCTGTGAGGACCAGGATCCGCTCTGGACGTTTTCCACGGGGTCAGAAGTGATGTTATCCGTGTTCCACGTAACCAGGAATTTGCACTAGATGCTTCACACGGGTTCACTGCCTTGTTTGGCGAGCACTAGGCTCCGCTCTGGATGCTTCACACGGGTTCACTGTCGTGCTCTGCGAGGACCAGGATCCGCTCTGGACGTTTTCCACGGGGTCAGAAGTGACGTTATCCGTGTTCCACATAACCAGGAATTTTGTTGATTATATCCGCATTTCATGGAGTTGGGATTTGACTCTCGGTCATCTGTACACCGCCGAGTCATGGAACTGGGGGTTGCCGCTGTCCCGTTTTGCTTGATGTTGCGTCTGCTGAGACGAATGTTGAGATGATCTCTAGTCTGTCTATGACCCATCGAGATTTGGCTTCTTCCTCTGATGAAACCTGGGGAGGAGGAGTGTGATTCCTTCTTTGTTTGCGCCCCTGGATTGTATACACGGACTGCTGTGATATCACCTGTATGGCATAAATTTCATTTTTATTTTTATTTTATTTCTATCCGCGATACTCTATCATTTCAGCTTTTTATATCGTGAAGGTCGCGATTGCCCAATCATTTCGGCTATTTTTCACGGTGCCCAATCATTTCGGCTATTTGTTTTATTTTTACTCGCTGCTTTTTATTGAGAGTTGCCCAATCATTTCGGCTATTTCGCATGCATACATTTTTACTTGCTGATTTTGTTACAAGTTGCCCCATTATTTCGGCTATTTCACATGCATGTGTGACCTGCTGGCTTTTCGCCGCAAGCTTGGGATTAGACATCGATTTTGGCATCATCATCGCTATAACTGGGATGTTGCCAGGAGCGAATCATCATTTGCCTCTGTCGATGTCAGACAAAGGTGGCTTAGTAAACAGGGTTAGGGTCCTGTCGCCTAAGGCTTTTGACTTCATGAGCCGTAAGGGTCTTACAAAGGTATTTCTCCCTACAAGTTGTGAGGATCTCGTAGGTGAGTTTTCTCCTTAAGAATCGTAAGGATTCCTAAGTGCATGTTCCCCTGTAAGTCGTAAGGATCTTACAAAAGGGTTTTCTCCTTGTAAGTCGAGAGGACTTACAAGGGTTGTTCATCATGCGAACATATCCCTAGTCACGGATGGGACTTGGTTAGGGAAATGTTTATTCGCGCCCATGGAGTGTATACAAGGGTCAGCATTGAACCGCTTGTAGGGCAGTATCGGAGGTTGTGGGGGTTTGCTTAAGAACAGGTTCAGGTCTCTGTAACTTAAGACTTTCAAACCTTATGAGCCGTGAGGGTCCCATAAGAAAATTCTCCTTACGAGTCGTGAGGATCTCGCAAGTGTAATTTCTCCTTAGGAATCGTGAGGATTCCTAAGTGTATTGCTCCCTTATGAGTCGTAAGGATCTCACGCAGGTGGTTTCTCTTCACAAGGTCAAGAGGACCCTGCAAGTGTCTTTTAACGAGATTGCGCCCTTTCGGGTTTTCACAAACACTCGCCGGTAGCCCTGCTGTTTTTACTCACGGAGCCCTTTCGGGTTTTCATCCGTGCCCATTTTGCTTATGGACATACCGTTTTTTTTCTTCTTTTTTTTTTTATATATAACGAGATTGCGCCCTCTTGGGTTTTCACAAACACTCGCCGGTAGCCCTGCTGTTTTTACTCACGGAACCCTTTCGGGTTTTCATCCGTGCCCATTTTGCTTATGGACCTACCGTTTTTTTTATTTGTTTTTTTTAATCAGCTTCGGGATGCTGCAACCACCATAGTTTCTCGACGTCTCGGTCAACAGCTAGTTTTAGGACGTAGTGGTCCGTCGTTAATTTAAGGACGTTTCGGTCCGCTGTTAGTTTAAGGACGTTTCGATCCGCTGTTAGTTTAAGGACGTTTCGGTCCACTGTCGCTGTATTTGAGGCGAATCTCTAGTTTACTGACTTTTCAGTTTATGGGCTTTCCTTATGAATGAGCATGATGCCCCCGGCGTATCCATCTTTCTCAGAGCATGTGGTTTTGGCGGGCTTACCTTCCAGTTTTCGGACAGCGCGAACTTGCCCTGTTAGTATTGGTCTTCAACCCAGTTTTTGAAGATGTAGCAATTTTCGATCGGATGGCCCAATACTTGGTGGTAAGGGCAGCAATTAGGATTGTTGACATAGTTCAGTTGTAGTGGGAGTTTCGGCTCCGGTATAGTGATAAGCCCGTTGCGCACTGCTAGTTCGAACAGCCTCCTCGTTTCATCCCGAAGAAATGAGTAAGGACGTTTCAACTTTTCATAGAAGGGTTGCCGCTTATTGCTTTGGCAAACAAGTGTCTAGGGTCGCTCGATTGTTGTTGAGCGTTGACGATAAAGGCCGTTTTTCCTTTCCCTTTGTCCTTTTTGTTCGAACCCTTGTTTAAGGGTCCGAGATTCTTTCCGGGTAGCATGCCCTTGCATGGATGAATGTTCTCGCAACTCCTCAATTCTTTCATTTTAGAGATGGATTCTTTGAAGAGAGGGCCGAGGGCTACTTTTTCGTCGGAGTCACGCCCGAAGGTGAGAACTCGCGGTCCCTCGGGATCAACCCTATGACAATTGTCAGCAATTCTTATACGCTCATCTGTCGCACTTTTCTGCTATCTACGAGCTTCACGCTTTGTCCTGTTGAAGTGTTGCCTGTGTGCGACATACTCTTGCCACCAACACTTAAAGGAGTTGCAATCTTCAGTAGGATGTGTGATCTTCTGATGATATAAGCAGAACTTAGGATGTACGTCCGCTTCATCAAGATGTATCCCACCAGGAGAATTTTCTCTGAAAGAGGGCGGCCTCATCCCCATCGATATGGCTTTGGAGAATCGTTTCCTTGTCTTGATCCTGCTTTCATTTGCGGCGGATGTACTTTGATCTGGTGGGAGTGTTTCGACCCTTTTGTCTAGTCGCCGGCGTTTGGCCTTTTCAAATATGGCCATCTCATGCTCCCGATCAGCTTTACTTTTCAGATGAATTTCACTCAGGAAGGCGTCGATCATTTCATCTGACGGCCCCAGAAGTTCCGATTCAGGCTCTGCCCCCAGTTTCTTTATGCAAAGAACCTCTTCATTGTCTAGCGATGAATGAGAGATCACATGGCAACTTGCTACGTAATCCTCAGATTCGTCTGACGATTCTTTTCCATCATCTCCGTCCTTAAGAACATGGCTGAGGAACTCTTGGAGCAAGATTGGAATCCGCGCCTTCTGGTTACACTCTTCCAGCGCGTCAATCTGCTTTTGTAGGTCTGTGCGCTTGTCGTCAGGCTTCACGGGCTTCCTGGATTTCTTCTTCTTTTTCAAAAATTTTGACGGCTGGGTGTGAACGCTTTGGATATCACTACCAATATTTGGAGTTGGGCGCGGCTTCAGCATCCCCTTGATGATCTCAAGTTCCAACGGGTTCTTCCATCTGATTGCCGGGCATGTCTGAAGATCATTCAGCATCCTTTTGATCTTGGCCGAAAGAGCCACCTCCCATGGAGCTTCCTCAACAAAAGAGCATGTTGCCCCCGGTGTGTTTGTCTTCTTAGAAGTGTGTGGCTATGGCGGGTTCACCTTCCAGTTTTCGGATAACGCGAACTTGCCTTGTTGGTACTGATCCTCGATCCATCCCTTAAAGACGAAGCAATCTTCGATTGGATGGCTTACCGCTTGGTGGTAAGGGCAGTAATTAAGGTCGTTGACATCGCCTGGCTGCAACGAACGTTTTGGATTCGGCAAATTGATGAGTCTGTTGCGCACTGCCAGCTCGAACAGTCTCCTTGTTTTATCCTGAGGAAACGAGTAAGGATGTCCCAGTCTCTTCTCGAGGGATGGGCATGGACGCACGTTGTTTTGGCGAACAACTGGATTTAAGTTGCTCGGCTATTGTTGAGTATTGGCGACGAAAGTTGCTTTTCCTTTCCCTTTTTCATTTCGAGAGTCCGTCTTTGGTGGAGATGGCTTATGTCCCATCTGGTCCATTTGGGCCAACTTGTCAATCAAGTTCTGGAAAGTAGTTGGCTTGAAGAACATCATGAACTGGGAGATGGCCGCTTGAGGGTCGAGAGTGCCCATGAACATGCCCACCGCCGGCGCTTCTTCGATCCGCTGTTCGTATTTCGACCACAGGTTCCGCCATCGGATAGCGTACTGGACCCACGTCTCGCCTGGCTTCACCCTGGCATTAATCAGTGTCGTTATCAGGGTGCGTTCACTAGCACTCGCGAATCTTTGTGTAAACAGTAGCTCCATCTCCGCAAATATTTTGACAGAGTCGTTAGGTAGCTCCGAATACCATTCAAAGGCCGTTTCTGCTAAGCTGCCGACGAATTGGTGAAGCAACAGTTTGTCGTCGCCTCCAGTGTTGCTGCATAAGGCCCTGAATTGAGCGACATGCTGATGTGGATTCCCTGTCCCCTTGTACACATGGAATTTAGGGATCGTATATCCCGGAGGGTGACTGATTTGGTCATACCAACCCGGATAGGGTCGTCCGGTTCTAACAATTTGCCCAGCCGCTTCATTCGCCTGATGAACTCGTATCTGCTGAGCTATATAGTCATCTAGTGCAGCTTTGGAAATGGTTTCCTCCTTGACTGCTGAATGAGCCGGAGGAGGATTAGATGTCTCCCCTCTATCGTCTTCAATAATGATCGAAGGGTCTTCAGCTGGAGGGTCCGGCTGTAACATCATTCCTACCATGTCTTGGAAGAGAAGCGCCATTTGGTTTATGTTGGCAGCTTGTTCCGCTGCCTCTCTGTCCTTCTTTTCGAGGACTCTGCGTAGGAAGTCAGCGTCAGTTTCCTATTCGTGACGCTGTTCTGATGATGTTTCCGGACTTTCTTTTGGCCCGGTGAGTGCGGCCATTGTAGTCAGCATCTCTTGAAGCTTCTGCTGTTGCTCCTGGGCTTTTGTCACGGATCGGGTGAGTGGTCGGTGGCCCGTAGAAGCGCGGCTATCCTCCTTCCCAGATGCCATGTAAACAGTATGGACTGTTATGCCCCCAGACTTGGGGCGTTTAGATTCAGTGTCTTTGTGATTTGCAAAGACGCAGGGATCTTCTCCGACCTCCTTCTTTTGTGAGCGGTCGAAGTTGAGGGGGCCATTGTAGTGGGCACCCAAGTAGCTGTTGCTTTTTCTGGCTTGACAGAGTTGTCCTTCTCCTGCCGAACCTTCATCTTTTTCTGTCGGCGGAGATAGTCTTGATCCATTACGGAGTCTTGGAATTGACGCCAGACCTTGTAAATTTTAGAGGACAGCCGTTGAGGGGGCTGCTCCAACTTCATCTTTGGGGCATTATCCACAGGTGTAGGAGATCTTTTCAATACGGAAGTTGGCGAGTTTTTGCGCACCCTTCTTAGCGGTTCAAAGTTATTCCCGGTCGGAACAGCAGCATTGATTTCCACCATCGGAGCTGGCGGAGTTATCCCAGAGGGAGAGTTGCCCCCAGCC
The DNA here is from genome assembly GCA_030015575.1 of Agapanthus africanus. Taxonomy (NCBI): domain Eukaryota; kingdom Viridiplantae; phylum Streptophyta; class Magnoliopsida; order Asparagales; family Amaryllidaceae; genus Agapanthus; species Agapanthus africanus. The sequence goes on along the minus strand of CM057351.1, from coordinate 348,296,066 downwards.
TTCCTTACCCGGCGCCAGTGACGACGGCGAGCATGTCGCGCGATTGGAGTTGGTTTAGCCGTAGGGGTGACCTCCTCATGCCCCCTGTATTGGTCAGAATTCGCTGGTATCAGCCTTTTAAAGACCGACGCCCGTTGAATGGGGACAGCCAACCTATCAAAAGCAAACTTCTGAGTAGGGGAAGCAACCTTGGTGATTTCGCCTAGAACAGGAGCAGAAATAGACAGTCTTGTGAAGACCGACCCTTTGGCAGGAGAAACCGCCTTGACGATTTTGGAAGTAAGGATGACTATCCGCTTCGGGATAACGCCTTCTGGTATTGCAGGCTTCTTCATGGGCCCGTTGGAGCTCTGGCCTAGTCTGTTAAATACTGAGGCAGTAGAGTTGGGCGACCCGTTGAGAGGGGCCGTAGTAGTAGCAAGCCGATCGAATACCGACTTCTTGGGAGCTTCTTGTGACGGTACAGGGGCGTTGAAGCTCATGGGTGGGAGCATGGTCCTGAAGAATAGTCTAGTGGTGGCTTGAGTTACCTGCTCCACTGGCATCTTGAAAAGGGAGGCCGCTTTGGGCCCGTAAGTCACTCCTCCAGCAAGGACGGAGTGAGAGTTGCAGTTGCAGTGAGTGCAGTTTGAAGCTATTGATCTTCTGACTTCTGCACGGAGCAAGGCACCAAATCTAAGTATCTCAAATCCACATGCAACCATATCAAACCGCGATTCGTTCGCGAGCACGACACACGAAGTGTGGAGTGGAAAAAGGAAAATGTCCCACCGGGCGTGCCAGAATCTATTCCTCTCCGAAAGACGCAGACGCGACCGCGTAGGTTCGTCTAGCCTGAAATTCGGGGCAGATGCTAATTGGTGCTATCCGTCCACCTCTTCGAAGATGCCAAGTTTATTTATGGCACCGTGTATCGAAGGTTTGAACGGATACGGCCGATGTAGCAGACTTCGTCAGATTCCCCCTCACGGTGAGGGGTTTTTAATTGTGGGGATGCTCTTCTCTGCAGGCGCAAGCTCCTGCAGTTAATTATGCTACCGCATCGCGGTAACAACTTTCTCCTTCTCCAGCTGGTCACTTCGTGTCGTGGGTGTTTGTTTTGTTTGTGGTTGCCCGTGGATTGTATACGGAGACTAATTTATGTGGTCGCCCGTAGGATGTGGATTAGTCCAAATCCGTATTTTCTTAGATTTGGGTTTGGGGTTTCGGTTTAAGGATACGTTAGACTTATTTTGGACTAAGATCAACTTAAACGTTCGTTAAGGACACGTTAGTCTGATTTTAGACTAAGATCGACTCTACGGGATCGTTTAGATCCGACAAAAGAGCAATTAGGGGGCTCTATTGTTTAGTTTAGGGACATTTCGGTCGATTGCCAGTTTAGGGACATGGTGGTCCATGGAATGTATGGCCTTCGGGACCCGTCACCTCTCTGAAGACGTTGAAGGATTACAACGACAAGTATCAGAGGAGTTCAGAGATGTACCCTTGAACCAATGTTGGTTGGGAGATCTATAGTCCAATTTGGGACTAAAGTCTGTTTGAGCATATGGACTCAATTGAACATTTTATTGTTCTGGCTGTTAAGCATTTATTTGGTCTCTGCCCTTTTATAATGCATAGCATTGGGCTTTTTAATTAAATGCATGGCATTTACATTAGGCCTGTTAGACCTTTATTTGGGCTCTGCCCCTTTTAAATAATGCATACATTTATATTTAGCCTGTTTGACTTTTAATTGGGCTCTGCCCTTTTTAAACAATGCATAGCATTTAATAATCTGACAGTGCGCCACGTGGCCTGTCAGGCGCTTTGCGCCAATTAAAGAACGCAAGGCGCCAGCGCATGTAGAGGTGACACGTGTCACGCTCTGCTGAGCGCAAGTTTCTTGACGTAGTGCGCTGCGCTGCGCCAGTGCGCTGCTGACACGTGGCGCGCAGCGCAGAGCGCAGCTCAACTGCGCTAGCGCACCACTGTTTGACACGTGGCGCGCAGCGCAGAGCGCAAATTATCTAAAGCGTTGCTTCTTTTATTTAAAATTTGAATTTTAAAACAGAGCCTTGCTCTGATTGGGGTGCGCTGCCTTGGACGCAGCGCCCTTTGCGCTGGCGTGTCTGTTGTTGACACGTGGCGCTCTGCGCGCAGCGCAAGAGATCTGAAGCGTTGTTTCACCTTTTGAATTTAAAATTCAAAACGAGCTTTGCTCTGATTGGGGGAAACACGGACGATTTGTCTGTCGCGTGCCTTCCCTATGAGAGAGGCATAAGAGCTGTCCTCAATCCCAGATACTATGCACCCGAGTTGCGGGAATATTTCAAAAGGTGAGGATGCCGATTATATCAAATGGAGTCCGAAGCAAAGTTTTATGAAGGGTTATGGCATCCGTCTCAGGTCCGAGCACTCATCGATGGACGAATTCCAGATAGACGGGACATAGGCTTCATTCAACCTGATTCCAAAGCATGCTATATGATCCATGTTGGTGAAGCCAGCAAAAGATCAAATGATGAAGACGGGATAGCCGAGCCAGAAGAAACTCCTCAAGAGCTCGAAGATGGCAGACAAGCAACCTTTGACGAGCTAACCGAGATTGACTTAGGAATGCCCGATAATCCAAGGCCGACCTACATCAGCTCACTCTTGTCAGAGGAAATGAAAGAGCAGATAATTGCCCTGCTGCATGAGTTCGTTAACTGCTTCGCACGGACATACAAAGAAATGCCTGGCCTATCCCCTGAAGTGGCCGTGCATAAACTGGCTATATCTCCTGATGCTAAGCCAGTCAAACAAGCTCCTCGAAGAATGAGAAGGGAACTAGAAGAAAAGGTCATCGAGGAAACCAAGAAGCTCATCGATGCCGGCTTCATCAGGGAAGAGAGATATGCGGACTGGATCGCATGCATAGTCCCAGTGAAGAAGAAAAATGGGCAGATCCGGGTTTGTGTTGATTTCAGGGACCTCAACAAGGCATGTCTTAAAGACGACTTCCCGCTACCGGTCATGGAAATGATGGTCGATGACACCTCAAATTATGAACTGTTCACCTTTATGGATGGCTCGTCTGGATATAATCAGATCAAGATGTCACCTGAGGATGAGAAACACACAGCATTTCGAATCCCGATCGGAATATACTGCTACAAAGTGATGCCGTTCGGACTGAAAAATGAAGGTGCTACATATCAAAGGGCAATGACCAATATCTTTGATGACCTAATCCATAAAGTCATCGAATGCTATGTTGATGATCTGGTTGTCAAGACTAAAACCAAGGCCGATCACGTCCAAGATCTTAGGATCGTTCTCACTAGGCTGAGAGAGTACGACCTGAAAATGAATTCTCTGAAGTGCGCTTTTGGCGTGTCATCGGAAAAATTCCTGGGGTTCATAGTCCGACATCGAGAGATCGAAGTTGACCCATCCAAGATAAAGGCCATCATGGAGATGCCCCCTCCAAAGTGTCTGACGCAGCTAAGATCTTTTCAAAGCAAGCTTGCCTATATACAAAGGTTTATCTCAAATTTATCGGGGAGATGTAGGCTCTTCTCAAAGCTCATGAAGAAAGGAGCTCCTTTTGTCTGGGATGCCGAATGTCAAGAAGCGTTCGAAAGTATCAAACAGTACTTGTTGCACCCTCCAGTGCTGACCGCTCCCATTCTAAATAAACCGTTGATTCTCTATACTGCTGCGCTAGATGATTCACTCGGTGCGCTCCTTGCCCAGAACAATAAGGAGGGAAAAGAAAATGCCCTCTACTACCTCAGTCGAACTCTAGTTGGGGCAGAACACAACTATTCCACGATCGAAAAACAATGTCTGGCCCTGATATTTGCTGTGAAGAAGCTGAGGCACTATCTGCTCGATCATCGGGTTATGCTAATCTCCAAGGTCGACCTGCTCAAACACTTGATGACCAAAGCAAGCCTAGCCGGCAGAATGGCAAGATGGGCTGTCATGCTACTTGAGTTTGACATAATTTATACTCCTCAGAAAGCAGTAAAAGGGTAAGCTCTCACAGACTTCCTTGTTGCTCATCCCATATCAGAAAGGTCACCGCTTAATTGCGAGTTACCCGACGAACAAGTGTTGCACCTCGAGGAAGGTGAGCCATGTTGGGAGCTCTACTTCGATGGAGCCTCATCAATAAGGACCTGCGGCAAATCAACCATCCCACAGATAAAAGCGGGGATAGGATTGGTGTTCATCACACAATCGATGGGAACACTACGACGTTCTTTTTCTCTCACCGAGCTTCGCATAAACAATGAGGCTGAGTACAAGGCTTTGATAGCTGGTCTGGAGCTCGCCGGAGAAATGGAAATCCTTCGGCTACGAGTCTATGGTGATTCCCAGCTTGTCGTCAACCAGGTAAGCGGCGACTATAAGATATACAAACCCGAGTTAGCTCGGTATAGAGGCCGAGTGGTGGAACTCATGAAACGGTTCACTCACATTGAACTAATGAGAGTCCCTAGAGCGTTGAATGGAAAGGCTGACGTACTCGCTCGCTTAGCCAAGGAGCTGGCTGATCCTAACATGGACAAAATTCTGATCACAGTCAGGAGCCGGGAAATTCTACCCCCAGTATCTCTATGAGAAGAGGAAAGTGCGGAACATAAGAGCAGTCCTGCCGAAGAAGCTTCGATCATCCAAGACGAGCCCGATTGGAGAGAACCCTTCATAGCGTACCTCCAATACGACAAGCTGCCCGAAGGAAAATCTGCAAGAATTCAGCTAAAGAAGAGAGCTATCCGATACGTGTTTGTAAATGACACGCTATACCACAGGTCATATGACCAACTCTGGCTCAGATGTCTGTCATCGGCCGAAGCCCAGAAAGTCATGAAAGAAGTTCACTCGGGCGTTTGCGGTGCTCACCTATCTGGCCCCAAGATGCGACTTCAAATTAAACAGCTTGGGTATTACTGGCCCACCATGATACGGGATTGCGGAGAGCATGCAAAGAAATGTCATGTCTGCCAAATTCATGATGATTTCATTCACAAGCATCCAAATCCGTTGCATCCTACGGTGGCGTCGTAGCCCTTCGAAGTCTGGGGCACCGACATAGTTGGCCCAATTGATCCTCCGTCATCCAGAAGCCACCAGTTCATACTGGCCGCAACAGACTATTTCTCCAGATGGGCTGAAGCTGTCCCGCTAAAAGAAGTCAAGACAGAAAATATTTTTACGTTCTTCCAGCATAATATTCTATACCGTTTCGGTACACCAAGAAAAATCATTTCTGACAACGGGCCTTCTTTCAAGAGATTCAAAGTCTCAAGGTTCGCTACTCAGCACAAGATAGACTGGAGATATTTCTCCATCTATAATCTAAGAGCCAATGGGCTGGCCGAAGCCTTTAATAAGACTCTATGCAAGCTCTTGAGGAAAAATACTTCAGCCAACAAGAGAGACTGGAATCTCAAACTTCACGAGGCGTTGTGGGCATATCGTACCACGCACCGTACTCGAACTCAGTCCACTCCATACTCATTGCTCTTCGGAGTGGAGGCGGTCCTCCCCCTCGAAATTGAAGTTCCAAGCTTAAGAATGGCCGTCCAGCATGAGTTGACAGAAGAGGAAAACGTGCTCCTTCGGCTTGAAAAGCTCGACGCCCTCGAAGAAAAGAGGCTCGCGGTACAGCAAAATCTGGAGCTGTACCGAGCCCAAATGTCACGGGCCAATGACAAGATGACTCGTCTCCGCGCTTTCAAGAAAGGTGAATTGGTGTTGGTCCTCAAAAGACCGATCATCCCCAATCGACATGCCAAGGGAAAATTCGAGCCAAACTGGGAAGGACCATATGTCATCGAGAAAGTGTTCGACGGAGGATCCTACCAACTAATAAGTGCTGAGGGAGAAAGGCCCATGCCATCCATCAATGGCCGACATCTCAAGAAATACTACGCATAAATGCTCCAAGTCGCAGGCAAATTGAGCACATCGGCCCTACGTTCTGGATCATACATCCTGTAAAACCGTATACAATCCACGGGCGTAAACAACTCCTATCTCTCCCATGTCCTGCCGGTGAGACTACTTTCAAAGTCCCACCAGTGAAAAAAACGGTATGTCCACGAGCAAAACGGGCACGGATGAGAACCCGAAAGGGCTCTATGAGTAAAAACAGCAGGACTGTCGGTGAGTTTGTGAAAACCCGAAAGGACGCAAACTCGTGAAAAGAGATAAAATACACTCGCAAAGTCCTTTCGACCTTGTGAGGAGAAAATCCATGTGTGAGATCCTTACGACTCACAAAGGAGCAACACACTTAGGAATCCTCACGATTCCTAAGGAGAACATACACCTGCGAGATCCTCTCGACTCGTAGGAAGAAAATGATTTTATGAGACCCTTACGGCTCATAAAATTTAAAAGTCTTAGGTGATAGGGCTAAACCTGTCTCATAAGCCATCGTCCCCAACGGGCAACGAAAAATGATGAGTCGCTCCTGGCATTTCGCTTCAGTGTTAGCGGTGCTGATGCCGACCAAAACCCAAATCCCAAGTCCTTCCGAGGCAAATGATGAGTTGCTCCTGGCATTGTTCTAGTGCAGCAATGCTGATGCCAAACAAGATCCAAATTCCAAGTCCCCAAACGGCGAATGATGAGTCGCTCCTGGTACCATATTCCAGTGAAGCGATGCAGACGCCAACCAAAATCCAATTTCTTAAAATTCTCCCGGCCCTACGGTTAGTCCCCAAATTGACTGCCGTATACAATTCATAGGCTCAAATAATTCTTAGCATACCCATGCCCCACCGCAATCACCAGTTACGCGGCTGGTCTCCGCCCTCGGAATTATGCTCCATTTGGGAAGACCCACTCATGTGTCATCACGATATATGAGGAGAACAAACCTTCGTGGGATCCTTACGACCCACAAAGGAAAAACACACTTGGGTGTCCCCACGACTCCTAAGGAGAAAGTGCACCTACGAGATCCTCTCGACTCGTAGGGAGAAAATACTTTTATAAGACCCTTACGGCTCATAAAATTGAAAAGTCTTAGGTGATAGGGACCTAAACCTGTCTCCTAAGCCATCGCTCCCCAACGGGCAACGGCAAATGATGAGTCGCTCCTGGCATTTCGCTTCAGTGTTAGCGGTGCTGATGCCGACCAAAACCCAAATCCCAAGTCCTTCCGAGGCAAATGATGAGTTGCTCCTGGCATTGTTCTAGTGCAGCAATGCTGATGCCAAACAAGATCCAAATTCCAAGTCCCCAAACGGCGAATGATGAGTCGCTCCTGGTACCATATTCCAGTGAAGCGATGCAGACGCCAACCAAAATCCAATTTCTTAAAATTCTCCCGGCCCTACGGTTAGTCCCCAAATTGACTGCCGTATACAATCCATAGGCTCAAATAATTCTTAGCATACCCATGCCCCACCGCAATCACCAGTTACGCGGCTGGTCTCCGCCCTCGGAATTATGCTCCATTTGGGAAGACCCACTCATGTGTCATCACGATATATGAAGAGAACAAACCTTCGTGGGATCCTTACGACCCACAAAGGAAAAACACACTTGGGTGTCCCCACGACTCCTAAGGAGAAAGTGCACCTACGAGATCCTCTCGACTCGTAGGGAGAAAATACTTTTATAAGACCCTTACGGCTCATAAAATTGAAAAGTCTTAGGTGATAGGGACCTAAACCTGTCTCCGAAGCCATCGCTCCCCAACGGGCAACGGCAAATGATGAGTCGCTCCTGGCATTTCGCTTCAGTGTTAGCGGTGCTGATGCCGATCAAAACCCAAATCCCAAGTCCTTCCGAGGCAAATGATGAGTTGCTCCTGGTATTGTTCCAGTGCAGCAATACTGATGCCAAACAAGATCCAAATTCCAAGTCCCCAAACGGTGAATGATGAGTTGCTTATGGTACCATATTCAAGTGTAGCGATGCAGACGCCAACCAAAATCCAATTTCTTAAAATTCTCCCGACCCTACGGTTAGTCTCCAAATTGACTGCCGTATACAATCCACGGGCTCAAATAATTCTCAGCATACCTATGCCCCACCATAATCACCAGTTACGTGGCTAGTCTCCGCCCTCGGAATTATGCTCCATTTGGGAAGACCCACTCATGTGCCCTCACGATACATGAGGAGAACAAACCTTCGTGGGATCCTTACGACTCACAAAGGAAAAACACACTTGGGAGTCCCCACGACTCCTAAGGAGAAAGTGCACCTACGAGATCCTTTCGACTCGTAGGGAGAAAATGCTTTTATGAGACCCTTACGGCTCATAAAATTGAAAAGCCTTAGGTGATAGGAATCTGAACCTGTCTCCTAAGCCATCGCTCCCCAACAGGAAAAGGCAAATGATGAATTGCTCCTGGCACGTGTGCTTCAGTGTTAGCAACGCTGATGCCTACTCTTACCCCCAAAATCCCAAAACTCCAATCCAATAGACCCCTAAGTCTTTAAACTGGGAACGGATGACCTCTAAGTTGTTAAACTGGGAACAGATGACCCCTAAGTCGTTAAACTGGGAATGAGGGAAATTGCCTCATGACAAATGATGATTCGCTCCTGGTACCATATTCCAGTGCAGCGGTGCTGATGTCAACCTAAATCACATCGAATCAGCAAGTCAACTTCAACCCTGACACCGCAAGAAGCGGAGCAAGTCAAATCAAGCACCGACCGTCCAAGTCACAAAAGGGCAGAACCGACCATCCACGTTGCTAAAAGGACAGCACCGACCGTCTAAGTCGCAAAAAGGGCAGCACCGACTGTCCAAGTCACAAAAAGAGCAGAACCAACCGTCCACGTTGCTAAAAGGGCAGCACCGACCGTCTAAGTCACAAAAAGGGCAGAACCGACCGTTCACGTCGCTAAAAGGGCAGCACCGACCGTCCAAGTTGCAAAAAGGGCAGAACCGACCGTCCATGTCACAAAAAGGGCAGCACCGACCGTCCAAGTCGTAAAAAGGGCAGAATCGACCGTCCACGTCGCAAAAAGGGCAGCACCGACCGTCCAAGTCGCAAAAAGGGCAGAACCGACCGTCCACGTCGCTAAAAAGGCAGTACCGACCGTCCAAGTCGCAAAAAGGGCAGCACCCACCGTCCAAGTCGCAAAAAAGGTAGAACCGACCGTCCACGTCGCTAAAAGGGCAGCACCGACCGTCCAAGTCGCAAAAAGGGAAGAACCGACCGTCCACGTTGCTAAAAGGGCAGCACCGACCATCCAAGTCGCAAAAAGGGCAGCACCGACCGTCCAAGTCGCTAAAATGGCAGCATCGACCTCCACGTCGTTAAAACGGGAACCAGATCAAGTCGACCTCCACGCGAAAGAAGATCCATCCATTTCGTGCCCACAACCTACATATGTAGTGTGCACTTATTGATGGGAGACAATTTGTTGGGGTTGAAATTTACACCCCGGTTGACGAAGTCAAAATCAAAGTTAACCCCAAGCCAAGTGGGCCTAAGCCCAGGTCAAGTGGGCCAATGCCCGGGTCGAGCCCGAACATGGAGCGGCCGACCTCCCTCCATGCCAAGATAAAAATTTTGTAATAAATAATTTTGGTGTATTAATTTTATTCTATTTTATGAATTAATGTAAGAAAATGGGCATAAAGCCAAATTTTTGTAAAGACCATGGCTTATGTGCAAAAAGAAATGGCACATGAGCTATGAGATGGGCAAAATGCCATTTTTGTAGAGCCCAAGGGGCTATATGTAAAGTGTATAGCCTATAAAGGTAAGGATAATGAAAATATCCCAACAAATTTTTTTCTCTCTCCTAAAAAAGCATCAAGATCTGTGATCTTCTCCTTTCTCAAGGTTCTAAAACTTTCTTCTTTCTTTTGAATTAAATCAAGAGTTTTACTCTTCCTTTTATAAAACTAAATAGTTTTTCACCACAAAACCCATAAAGGGGAACTCAGATCTTCCATCAGATTTCAGAAAGAAGAGATTTTTAAAATCTCATACTTCTTGATCTTCAAGATCCGGCTAACAAAGGAAGAAGAAAGAGACCCATCTCCAGAAACCCCACTTTGGGGAAGATCCATGGCTCAAGGGGAGAAGCCCCCTTCATCAGCTTCAAAATATCTTAGGAGTTTAACTCCTCATATATATACATATATACAAAATAATAAGTGCTCATTTCTGAGAGTACAACTCCCATTGCAGGTACCAAGTCCCTTTTGCCTTCCGAGCGCCTACGTGCCTGGCATGTAGGGCGCTAGCGCATTTGCGCTCAGAGCGCTAGCGTCCAAAGCGCTAGCACCCGAGCGCCCACGTGCCTGGCACGTGGGGCGCTAGCGCTCGAGCGCCCACGTGCCTGGCACGTGAGGCGCTAGCGCCTAAAGCGCTAGCGCCCTTGCGCTCAAAGCGCTAGCACCCAAAGTGCTGGTGCTTTTTCCCACGCATCCTTTGGATGCCCTTTTCCTTTGTTATATATATATATCTATATATATATACACACACACACACACATATACACACACACATACTTCACGACACTGTCCCTGTTAGAAAAAAAATTCTAACGGGGCGCTGCCCCGCATCCCGCAAGGGGGCTGGTAGCCCCCTTGACCCCCAGCCCGCTATCCGGGTAGCGGGACCCCCGTAAAAACTCTGTGGGGCTCTCGATATATCCAAAACCACCTTTCAAAACACAACACACATACACTGCACATTGTGTTCGCATGACCTATTTGACCCGTTAATCGGAGGTTCCTTCGCTCCAAAGGCGAAGGGTAATTAACGGCAGCTTAATCCGCGGCTACCGGAGATTTGGATCCCCGCAATCAATAAACCCCAGCCTACTCCAGGCAGGGGGAGTCTGTAATGCGCCTGACAAGCGCACGCGCATTCCCATCTCAGTGGGGTGACGAAAAACACCCTACACCAACGATGCTGCCAAAGAGGCTGTCTAGATGAACAAGTTCATAAGATGAACTAGGTGTGGTTCTTACCATTGAACATCCAATACATGTGTATTGTGATAACAATGGAGTTGTGGCTTTGGCCTAAGAACCCTGGTCCCATCAGCGATCTAGACATATTCTTACGCAGTATCACCTGATCAGGGAGAAAGTTGCTCTCCGGAAGATCGAGGTCAGGAGAGTTGACACAGAGGATAACACAGCGGATCCACTCACCAAGGCCCTCCCCTAGATGCTAATCGAGAGACTTTTTAGGATGTTGGGTATGAGATATTACAACAAGTGGCCTTAGTGCAAGAGGGAGATTGTTAGGAATATGTATGCCCTAGAGGCCATTATTGTATGATATAGTGGATGCTTGGACATATATATAGAGTGTTTTTGTAGGGTGTTTTTCATCTCCCCGAAATATGGGAGGAGAGATTGGCCCCACCGGGCGTGCCAGAATCTATAGGGTGTTTTTCTTCACCCCATTAAGATAGGAATACGCGCGCGCTTGTCAGGCGCATTACAGATTCCCCCTGCCTAGGGTAGGATGGGGTTTATTGATTGTAGGGATCTGAATCTCCGACAGCCACGGACTAAGCTGCCGTTAATTACCCCTCGCCTTTGGAGCGAGAGAACCTCCGATTGACGGGTTAAACTGGTCATGCGAACTCAACATGCAGTATTGGTTTTTGGAGGGGTTTTGGATAAGTCGGAGGCCCCGCAGAGTTTTTACGGGGGTCCCGCTACCCAGATAGCGGGTTGGGGGTTAAGGGGGCTAGCAGCCCCCTTACGGGGTGCGGGACAGCGCCCCGTTAGAAATTTTTTTCTAACAGGGACAGTGTCGTGGAGTATGTGTGCATGTATATGTGTATATATATATATATATATATATATATATATATATATATATATAAGGAAAGGGCATCCAAAGGATGCGTGGGAGAAAACGCCAGCGCTTTGGGTGCTAACGCTTCGAGCGCAAGGGTGCTAGCACTTTAGGCGCTAGCGCCCCACGTGCCAGGCATGTGGGCGGTCGGACGCTAGCACTTTGAGCGCTAGCGCCCCACGTGCCAGGCACGTGGGCGCTCGGGCCCTAGCGCTCTGAGCGCAAGTACAGTAGCGCCCCACGTGCCAGACACGTGGGCGCTCGGGCACTAGCGCTTTGGACGCTAGCGCCTCACGTGCCAGGCACGTGGGCGCTCGGGAGGCAAAAGGGACTTGGTCCCTGCAATGGGAGTTGTACTCCTAGAAAGGAGCACCTATTATTTTGTATATATGTATATATATGAGGAGTTAAACTCCTAGGATATGTTGAGGCTGATGGAGGGGCTTCCCCCCTTGAGTCCTGGATCTTCCCCAAAGTGGGGTTTCTGGAGATAGGTCTCCTTCTTCTTCCCGTCGTTTGGCCGGATCTTGGAGAAAGGGGGTGGGATTTAAAAATCTCCCCTTTTTGAGATCTAATGGAAGATCCAAGCTCCCCTTTGTGGGTTTTGTGGTGAAAAACTATTTAGTTTTGGAAAAGAAAGAGTAAAACTCTTGATTTAATTCAAAAGAAAGAAGAAGGTTTTAGAACCTTGAGGAAGGAGAAAGAGGCACATCCCCTAAATTTTTGAGAATGGAAAAGTGTATATTTTATTCATCATCATGTTGCCTTATATAGGCTTACATATTTACATATACCCCTTAGGCTTTACAAAATGGCATTTTGCCCATCCCATGGCTCATGTGCCATTTCTTTTCGCACATAAGCCACGGGCTTTACAAAAATTTGGCTTTATGCCCATTCATGCATAAAAAATTACATAAAAATTATTTATTACATGATTTCATTTTGGGCATGAAGGAGGGGCCGGCCGCTTCATGTTCGGACTCGGCTTGGGCATGGACCCTCTTGATCTGGGCATGGGCCCGCTTGATCTGGGCTTGGGCCCACTTGGCTTGGGGTTGACCTTGACTTTGACTTGGGCAACCGGGGTGCAATTTTCGACCCCAACAAAGTGCCCCACATCAATAAATGCACACTACATATGTAGGTCGTGTGCATGAAATTGATGGATCTTCTTTCGCGTGGAGGCGACTTGCTTTGGTTCCCACTTTTTAGGATGCACTGCCCTTTTTACGACATGGACGGTCGACGTTTGCGTATTCGAGAGCGTTTTGGTTCCCACTTTGTAGGAAGCCTGCACTGCTTTTTTTACGACATGGACGGTCGACGCTCTGATCCAGAGCGATTTGGCTCCCGATTTGTGGGAAGCCTGCACTGCCCTTTTTGCGACATGGATGGTCGACGCTTGACGCGTCTCCGAGGCGGAGTGTTCGTGGTAGACGTTTCCCTGGCTTGGAATGATCTGGTTCCTGCTTTGTAGGAAGCCTGCACTACCCTTTTTACGACATGGACGGTCGACGCTCTGACCTGGAGCGATTTGGATCCCGATTTGTGGGAAGCCTGCACTGCCCTTTTTACGACATGGACGGTCGACGCTCTGATCCGGAGCGATTTGGTACCCGATTTGTGGGAAGCCTGCACTGCCCTTTTTGCGATATGGACGGTCGACGGTTGACGCGTCTCAGAGATGGAGTGTCCATGGTAGACTTTTCCCTGGCCTGGAGTGATCTGGTTCCTGCTTTGTAGGAAGCCTGCACTACCCTTTTTGCGACATGGACAGTCGACGCTATGATCCGGAGCGATTTGGTTCCCGATTTGTGGGAAGCCTGCACTGCCCTTTTTGCGACATGGACGGTCGACGCTCTAATCCGGAGCGATTTAGTTACCGATTTGTGGGGAGCCTGCACTGTCCTTTTTGCGACATGGACGGTCGACGCTTGACGCGTCTCCGAGATGGAGTGTCCGTGGTAGACTTTTCCCTGGCCCGGAGTGATCTGGTTCCTGCTTTGTAGGAAGCCTGCACTACCCTTTTTACGGCATGGACGGTCGACGCTCTGATCGGGAGCGATTTGGTTCCCAATTTGTGGGAAGCATGCACTGCCCTTTTTGCGACATGGACAGTCGACGCTCTGATCCGGAGCGATTTGGTTCCCTATTTGTGGGGAGCCTGCACTGCCCTTTTTGCGACATGGACGGTCGACGCTTGACGCGTCTCCAAGACGGAGTATCCGTGGTAGACATTTCCCTTGCCCGGAGTGATCTGGTTCCTGCTTTGTAGGAAGCCTGAACTGCCCTTTTTGCGACATGGACGGTCGATGCTTTATTTGACTTGCTCTGCTTCCTGCAGTGTGATTGGAAAGATTTTGCGTGCTTGCGCTTTCGAAAGATGAATCAAAGAATATTAACCGCAATCAAGAACGGCGTCGCTTGGTAGCTAGCCGGTGAGTACGGGTCGGTCCACAGAGATTTTGTGTATTTTCCATTTGTTCTAACGAGTTAATTCTAATTGTGGTGGATTGGATTATCGCTAAAAACTGAAAATGAGTTTTATTAGGATTAAAATCTTGCTAGGGTTAGGTTTTGCTTAAGTTTGGAAAGTCAATATTCCTCACCGTTTTCTATGCCCTAATTAAGATCTAGTTAGGTGTTAAGGTAATAATTAACAAAGGGGATTAATAACATCGGGAAGAAACTATGTTTCTTCCTCTAGGTCCTTGTCCGTCCTTTCTTAATTCTTACCCTAACCTCCATGGAAAACATACACAAGCGGTCTTTTAAACTACGGTATCACCACTACCTCTTGGGATAGGGCGCCGTAGTGAGCGGTGTGTGTATGTATGCATGGAGTCCTATTAAAATGTATGACGGGCAAGAAAGGGACGAGAGATTTTCATCTCTCAAACCTTTCCTATTCCTAACCCTAATAAGTGAGGAACTACTCACTCATTAGGGAATTAATAAAAGACATTTTTTTATGATTGTTTTTAAAAGACTAACTATCTAAACTACGGCAAATAATTAAAAGTGTTAAACTAATTAACTAGGGCAGATAATAAAATCTATACTATGGCAGAAAAGAATTTAAGAACTAGGGCATAGAAATAAAAATCTTACTTTATTTGATGGTTCTCTTCAAACATTTACACTGAATTAAAATTCTGAATAGATGAATAAAAAGAGGCATAGGAAGAGGCATACGTCAAAAAGAGGTTTAGGGTTTCTATTTATAGATCATAGAAACCCTGGGGTTACATTCGATACATATCTGCATTTACAAATTTACCCCTAAGAAGACTAGTCAACGCACCACCGCCACCGTCACAAAAATACACCGACACGTGCTTATAATGGCCGCGGATCCGTTGCCAGAAGGCATGTTTGGCCACGGTTCCGCGTCCATATTGTTGGCTTATTGGCTGTACTTTTCTAGGCTGCTTCTGGTTGCATTTGGCTTCTTGTTTCTTCACTTGGTTTCTCAGATTGTCTTCTAGTTTCTTCCAGAATTCCACAGTGCATAATGTCGTGGACTTTTACCCTTTGCTTCGTGTCGAAGTCTTGAACCTTGCGCTGCCTTTGTGCTTTATGAAATTGTCCATTGACCTTCGTTTATTCTCCAAACTGTAGGCATGATCAAGATTCTTCCATTTGTTGGTCGTAGTCTCATTTTTGTATCGTCTTTTCATCATTTTCACTGGTTTTGTTCCGAGAACCTGTAACCTGCAACTATGTAGCAGATATGGATCAAAAGCACCTGTTTATTTGTAAATTGAATAAGAATGGGGAATATAATAATGCAAAATTATGATATGAACATAGTGTCAGAGGTGAACGTGACTTGCTCTGCTTCTTGCGGTGTTGAGATTGGATTCTGACTTGCTCCGCTTTCTGCGGTGTCGGAGTTGAAGTTGACTTGTTGATTGTGATTTGGGTTGATATCAGTATCGCTATACCTGAATACAGTACCAGGAGCGAATCATCATCTGTCTTTGAGAGGATTTTGGGATTGATTTTTTGTTGGCATCTGCATTGCTGCACTGGAATAATGCCAGGAGCAACTCATCATTTACCCCGGGAGGGTTTGGGAATTAGTGGCTTAGGAGATAGGTTTAGATCTCTATCACCTAAGGCTTTTCAATTTTATGGGCCGTAAGGGTCCCATAAAAGCATTTTCTCCCTACGAGTCGAAAGGATCTCGTAGGTGTGTTTTCTCCTTAGGAGTCGTGAGGACTCCTGAGGGTGTTGCTCCTTTGTGAGTCGTAAGGATCTCACGCGAGAATTTTCTCCTCACAAAGTCAAGAGGACTTTGCGAGTGCATTTCACCTCTTTTTTATGAGTTCGCGCCCTTTCGGGTTCTCACAAACTCTCCGGCAGTCATGCTGTTTTTACTCACGGAGCCCTTTCGGGTTTTCATCCATGCCCATTTTGCTTGCGGACATACCCTTTTTTTTGTAAATCTTCACCGCCGGTGGGACTTTGGAATGTGGTCTTGCCGGTAGGACTTAAGAGAGGTTGTGATCATTTTACGCCCGTAGATTGTATACGGTTTTGCAGGATGTATGATCCAGACCGTAGGGCTGGAAGAATTTCGGGACTTTGTCGGCGTCTGCATCGCTGCACTGGAATATGGTACCAGAAATGACTCATCATTCGCCGTTGAGGTATGGGATTTGGAATTTGGTTGGCGTCTGCATCGCTGCAGTGGAATATGGTACCAGGAGCGACTCATCATTCGCCATTTGGGGTATGTGATTTGGAATTTGGTTGGCGTCTGCATCGCTACACTGGAATATTGTACCAGGAGCGACTCATCATACACCATTGGGATTTACGTTTGGAATTTGGTTGGCGTCTGCATCGCTATACTGGAATATGGTACCAGGAGCGACTCATCATTCGCCATTTGAGAGTTTGGGTTTGGTTGGCGTCTGCATCGCTGCATTGGAATATGGTACCAGGAGCGACTCATCATTCGCCGTTGTCTATTGGGAAGCGATGGATTAGGAGACAGGTTTAGATCCCTATCACTTAAGGCATTTCTATTTTATGGGCCATAAGGGTCCCATAAAAGTATTTTCTCCCTATGAGTCGTAAGAATCCCGTAAGTGCATTTTCTCCTTAGGAGTTGTGAGGACCCCCCAAGTGTGTTTTTCCTTTGTGAGTCATAAGGATCCCACGAAGGTTTGTTCTCCTCATGCATCGTGAGGACACATGAGCGGGTCTTCCCAATGGAGCATAATTCCAAGGGCGGAGACCAGCCGCGTAACTGGTGATTATGGTGGGGCATGTGTATGATGAGAATTATTTGAGCCTGTGGATTGTATACGGTAGTCAACTTGGGGACCAACCGTAGGGCCGGAAGAATTTTGGGAATTTGAATTTCGGTTGGCGTCTGCATCGTTGCACTGGAATATGGTACCAGGAGCGACTCATCATTCGCTGTTTTTTTTTACCGCGATTGCTTTATCATTTCGGCTTTTATTCACGGTTGCCCTATCATTTCAGCTTTATTTTTCATCTTTATTTTACTCGTTGATTTTTATTGCGAGTTGCCCCATCATTTCGGCTTTTCTTTTTATTTATTTATTTATACATTTTTTGTTTATTTACATATTTTTACATTCCCAGTTTAACGACTTAGGGGTCGTTTATTCCCAGTTTAATGACATGGTGGTCAGCTGTTTTCAGAGAAAGGCAGATGTCTGAGAGAATCAGTTTCACGAAGAACTTCGGTCTCTGTTTGTATGAAATTGACGGTCGCAGCTGGACTGTTTATTAACACGCCTTTAGACAGTTCTATCTCTCCTGCATTGCATTGCTTTTCGATCCAATCTTTGAAGACGAAGCAGTCCTCAATGGCATGACCTATCACTCTGTGATAGGGGCAGTATTTAGGGTGGTCGGTCATATTCGCTTCCTGCGGTCTTTTTGACTCTGGCAGTTGTAGACCGTTCCTCAGCGCGTCTTTGAATATTTTACGGATTTTGTCCCTTCTGAAGGAATAGACCTTATCCAGCTTCTCTTTGAATGGAGATTCTCCTCCCTCTCCGAACACTGGCTTCCGAGGCTAGTTGGCACTAGGCCCGCTCATCCCTCGCTTATTTCGGTTAGCCGAAGTGTCGAAAGATTCAGAATCGTCGGGATTTCCGCCTTTGCGATTATCGTCCTTTCGGTTTCTCCAGGACCTATTGTTATTTTGGGAATCCGAGGAGAACTCTTTCTTTGAGCGCTCCAGCATCTGAACTTTCCTGGTCAGCTCTTGGAATGTTTTGAGACCCGCGGTCCATAGAAACGGGGCCATCTAATTGTTGAGATTTTCGACAAGGAGACTGACAGATTGGTCCTGCTCTATCGGCGGTTCACATTTGATGGAGAGATTGCGCCATCGGGTTATAAAATCCGTGCTGCTTTCGTTGTTCTTTGGCTTAGTCCTTACGAGCTCGGTAATGGTGATCTTATCGCTGACGCTCATGAACCTCTGCGGAAACAGAGACTCTATTTGGACAAAAGTTATGACGGAGCCATCCGGTATGCTCGCGTACCAGTCGAAAGCGACATCGGTCAGGCTATTAACGAACAGGCGGAGGAGAAGCGCATCATTGCCCCAGTATTCCCGGATGAGGCTTTGAAATGGGTGATGTGCTGATTCGCATTTCCTGTCCCATCGAATCTTCCGAATTTACGGATGACATAGCCGCTACGAAATTCTACCAGATCATACTGAGCAGGATATGGTCTCCCGCTAATGCTAACATCTTTTTGCGCTTCGGCTTCAGCTACCAATGTTTTGACTTTGCTGGCAACCAAATCCATGATTTGATCTTGAGTTAGCGGGCTACTGTCATCGGTAGCCAAGATATTTCCCGAGATAAGATGCGACTGATTTTCATGCGGTTTGCCCACTTTTGGATTTAAGGGAATAGGCATCGGCTGCTTTGGGACACCGTTTCCCGGTTCACGAGCAGAGCCCTGCGCTTGATTGGGCGGCTGAGAGGCAAGTCGGGCCGTGAGCTGCATCACGACATTCGTCAAGTCATCAATTTTGGAGTAGAGTTTGGCCATTTCCTTGTCTTTGTTCCTGAGCTGCTTTCGGAGCACTTGAAGCAGCTCTTGCTCCGCAGTCCTGGGGCGGAAAGTCAGCTCTTCCTCGCTGTCCGAGCTTGACTCTACATGGACTGAGGCGTCTTTCTGCCTAACATCTTCGTCGAGAGGGTTTTCATTATCCAGCGGAGGTGGCTGTTCTTGGGAAGCGGCAACCACATTCAAGCCAGATTGGATTTAAGATGTGGTGGCCCCGTCCTTGCTCTTGCTGCGCGTGCTCATCATGTAGACAATGTGGACCACATATCCAGCCATTTCCTCATCTTCGGCGGGGTAACCCTGTTCTTCGAACCTCATGAGGTTCATCCTAGCATGAGCCCTAGCCCTTTGGTTGGCTCTATATCTGACCCTTTTTTGCCTTAGCTTTTCAATTTTAAGGGCTTGGCGGGCATCTGTTTCCTGGAAAGCCACCGTGAGTCGATTAGCGGGGATCTTAGAGAAGACACCCAATCGATCAGTTGTCAGGGGCACCGCCAGAGCTTGCTCGAGACATCTTGTTGCTTTGTTGGTGTTGATGGCCTTGCCCCCAGCTGGGGCTAAGGAGAGTCGTTCAAAAACCGACTTGCGTTTGAGTTGGGGCACCTTCGAGACCACCACATTTGGCTTCTTGCCTTTCGAGACCGGTTTGTCTGTCACCGGGGCTTGAGGAGCTGGGATGGCGTTAGCTGACACGAACATGATAAAGCCGAATGGTAGCGGCGGCTCTTCCCATTGTCACCCGAGACTGGCCAGAAGGACCGTCCTGGCGTCCATCTTCATCGTGTAGGAGATGGGAGCTGTGTCGAGAGCTGAGCTTGTCCTTGGAGACATTTTTGCTGTGACCGGAGATTGCAATTTGAAATTTGTTAACCTGCACAAAGAAGCATGATTTCAGTACAGGAAGTCGATATGTATATTGATTGAGTCCGCATGAACGTTTAACCCAAAATATGGGAGGAGAGATTGGTCCCACCGGGCGTGCCAGAATCTGTAGGGTGTTTTTCGTCACCCCATTGAGACGGGAATACGGGCGCGCTTGTCAGACGCATTACAGATTCTCCCTGCGTAGGGTAGGCTGGGGTTTATTGATTGTGGGGATCCGAATCTCCGACAGCCGCGGACTAAGCTGCCGTTAATTACCCCTCGCCTTTGGAGCGAGAGAACCTCCGATTGACGGGTTAAACTGGTCATGCGAACTCAACGTGCAGTGTTGTGTTTTGGAGGGGCTTTGGATATGTCGGGGGCCCCGCAGAGTTTTTACGGGGGTCCCGCTTCCCGGATAGCGGGTTGGGGGTCAAGGGGGCTAGCAGCCCCCTTGCGGGGTGCGGGGTAGTGTTCCGTTAGAAATTTTTTTCTAACAGGGACAGTGTCGTGGAGAATGTATGTGTGTGTGTGTGTATATAGGGAAAGGGCATCCAAAGGATGCGTGAGAGAAAGCGCCAGCGCTAGCGCTCTGAGCGCAAGAGCGCTAGCGCCCCACGTGCCAGGCACGTAGACGCTCGGGCGCTAGCGCTCTGAGCGCAAGGGCGCTAGCGCTTAGAGCGCTAGCGCCCCACGTACCAGGCACGTGGGCACTCGGGCGCTAGCGCTTTGAGCGCAAGGGCGCTAGCGCTTCACGTGCCAGGCACGTGGGCGCTCGGGAGGCAAAAGGGACTTGGTCCGTGCAATATGAGTTGTACTCCCAGAAATGAGCACTTATTATTTTGTATATATGTATATATATGAGGAGTTAAACTCCTAGGATATTTTAAGGCTGATGGAGGGGCTTCTCCCCTTGAGCCCTGGATCTTCCCCAAAGTGGGGTTTTTGGAGATGGGTCTCCTTCTTCTTCCTGTCGTTTGGCCGGATCTTGGAGAAAGGGGGTGAGATTTAAAAATCTCCCCTTTTTGAGATCTAATGGAAGATCCAAGCTCTCCTTTGTGGGTTTTGTGGTGAAAAACTATTTAGTTTTGGAAAAGAAAGAGTAAAACTCTTGATTTAATTCAAAAGAAAGAAGAAGGTTTTAGAATCTTGAGGAAGGAGAAAGAAGCACATGCCCTAATTTTTTGAGAATGAAAAGTGTATATTTTATTCATCATCATGTTGCCTTATATAGGCTTACATATTTACATATAGCCTCTTGGGCTTTACAAAATGGCATTTTGCCCATCCCATGGCTCATGTGCTATTTCTTTTTGCACATAAGCCATGGGCTTTACAAAAATTTGGCTTTATGCCCATTCATGCATAAAAAATTACATAAAAATTATTTATTACATGATTTCATTTTGGGCATGGAGGAGGGGCCGGCCGCTTCATGTTCGGACTCGGCTTGGGCATGGGCCCACTAGATCTGGGCTTGGGCCCACTTGGCTTGGGGTTGACCTTGACTTTGACTTGGTCAACCGGGGTGCAATTTTCGACCCCAACAATATCGAGACAGGGCATCGATATTCCATAGTAGACTAGTGTGTACGTTTCTTGTCCCTTAGAGGGCGATGGTTGATCCCACAACCATTGGTGTATGACATCAAAAATTGTACACAGGTGCTCATTAGAGAATGGGTACAGCGAACAAGACTCATCGAGAACTCCTAGTTGGTAGTATACATATCGTCAGATAGCAGTCCTCTGGTGACACTAGAACAGGTTAGTCTGTAGACCCGAGGTCGTCATAGAGTCTTGTGTGGCTCCCACTGTGCTTTGATATCCTCCCTACCATGGTCAAAGGAGTCGTGCAAACAGGTGGATTTTGGATATAGTCCCAAGTCACATGGAGGCAATGAGCGATAGGAGGGGTTTCGTCTCTCCCGATTTTAGGGGTTGATGTTGCGCTATGCTCGATTGGCTATAACTGGAAGTCCCTAGCCAAGACTGCTGATGAGATTTACTGGTAAAAGTTACTGGTAGTTTCTCAAACCGTTATGAGCCAGATATCGGCATGACTTATCACGTTACTGAGGTCTGACGATTCCACCCCTAGACATGATATACGACATATCACACGAAGAGACTGGACTGTACGGTAAGTGTTACTGATAGGCTTCATGGAGCAATGGACAAGCCTGCTTGTTGATTTTCATTTCGCTCAATACCTGGATTGCCGTTACATCCAGTTAGTACCGCTAACGGCTTTTGGATGACTGATGTGATCATCACCTACTGCCGGCGTATTGACGAGTCTTTAGATTCCCATACAGAAGTTTCCTGATTCAAGCGAAACGAAGTAGGGCACATATGTGATATGTGCGGGGGCCTGATTAAATATGTGTATATGATATCGTATTGTAATCTGGTAGTTATCTGATGTCGGTCAGGTTATATGTGATAAAACCGGATTATCGAATCAAATGTTGATTTGATAATGTGATATACAGATAAATGATATTAGTCGATTATATGTGATATGACCGGATTATTAAATCAAGTGTTGATTTAATAATGTGATATATATTATATTTGATATAATTATTTCTTAACTAATATTATTAGCTCACTTAATATTTTCTTATATATATATGCAGAGACTTATAAACTGATTTAACTCTTGAATTCTTAGGTTTGGGGGTCATCGGCAACTGCTGCACATGGACTGTAGGATTTGTGTTTTTTTCCAAGACAATTGCCATTGATAACTCATGTTAAGTTTTCTAACCAGAATAGGCAAGCACTCACTTTCTCCGGCTCCCTGAGGCTCAAGAGAATTGATCCCGCTTAAACCTATATTTACTAAAGTTCTTAAAATATTATTTTGTATATCTCGAGGAGGTTTTATGAATTTTTATAATATAGATTAAAAATAAAACTCGAGAGTGATTTGTATTACTTAGGGTTTTCATGAACATGTATTTTAAGTATTGTGGTATTTTAATGATGATTACTTAGCTTTTAAAAGTTTGTGGTATTTTATTGAAAACATGTCCTTTTTAGTAACTTAATGGTATTTTATTAACATTTTTTTATCTTTTATTTTTAGAAAAAAAAGTTTCATAATAATATGGACTTTTAATTTTATATAATTTTTAATTTTTTGAAAAATTAGTTTTATTTAGAAAATTCGCATTTCTTAAAAACCGTATTTTATATCCTTTCGAGATCGAATACTCCGTGAGGAGTGTTGCATCTCGCTCTACTATTCTTAGGATATGCGATGATCCACACCATCCATTAGCAGGTCCCCTAACAAGTGTTGTAGATGCATAATTGCAATGGAAACAGAAATACCACTTTAAAAAAGAAACCCGGTTTTAAAGTATGTGGTATTTTATTGTAAAAATTATTCTTCGAAACAAATATACATACAAATAGGCATTGTGCTATGAAATCAAAGTGTACGTGTGGGGTAGGTCGTTACCCCATGAAGATTTTTCTAAAGGTATAGTTTTAACAAAAACGAAAAGATGTGATAATAAAGTTCAAGGTATTTTAATGAAAAAGTTCAATTATGGTTGTTCACATGAGATTCTTGGTTAAACTTGATTTTAAATATTGGTATTTAAGGTTATAAGTAATGTGGTAAAACTTGATTGACCAAATTATAAAGGAAAAGGGAGTTCTAGATTTTAGAAAAGAAATGTATCGGTAATAACTCCACTTTACCGATATAAAATTTAAAGATGAATTTTAATGAAGAGAAGGAGAGTTGGGAGAGACTTACGGTTTGCATATAACAAGAAGAAGTTAAGGAAGAGGGGATGAACTTTGTGGTGTCGTGGGAGCTCCGGAATCGGCTTCGATCATCGACGAAAAAAGCTTGCTCGCTAACTCCACTCTACTTCACTTGCACTTAGACTCTTTTTGAGAGAGCTTTTGCTAGAATTTTCAGAATGGTGAAGAGCTAGGGTTGTTTACCGCCGAAAGACGCGACCGGGATATTTAGGACGCCTGGCCTGAATTTTGGGGCAGATACTATTTGGTTTTATCCGTCCATCGCTCCGAAGATACCAAGTTGATTTATGGCAACGTGTATCGAAGGTTTAAACGGATGCGGCCGTTGTAGCAGACTTCGTCAGATTCCCCGTCGTCTGCGAGGGGTTTTTTATTGTGGGGATGCTCTTCCCTGCAGGCGCAAACCCCTGCAGTTAATTATGTTACCGCATCGCGGTAACCACTTTCTCCTGCTCTAGAAGGTCACTTCGTGTCATGTGTGTTTGTTTTGTTTTTGGTTGCCCGTGGATTGTATACGGAGACTAATTTATGTTGTCATCCGTAGGACGGGGATTAGTCCAAATCCGTATTTTCTTAGATTTGGGTTGGGGTTTGATTTAAGACTCGTTAACCTCTTTTGAGATTAAGATCAACTTAAATATTTCTTAAGGATATGTTAGTCTAATTTTTAGATTAATATCTACACAACAGGATTTTGGGATCATTTAGATCCAACGAAGGAGTATTTGGACTCTATCATTTTAGTGTAAGGACATTGCGGTCCATTGGGTTTAAGGATATCATAGTCCATGAGTTTAAGGACCTCATAGTCCGTAAGGTTTAAAGACATCGTAGTCTGTATGGTTTAAAAACATTATAGTCTGGTTTAAAGACATCATAGTCTGTAAGGTTTTGGTTTAACAGTTTGGGGATGCACCAAAAGTTATTGGTTATTGGGACCCTTCATCTCTCTGAAGACGTTGAAGAATTACAACGACATATATCAGAGGTATGAAGAGATGTACCCTTGAACCAATGTTGGTTGAGAGATCTACAGTCAGGTTTAGGACTAAGACCAATTAAAAATATTGTGAGCACATGGGCTCGGTTAATCTGAATTAGAGAATTGTGGCCAACTTGGGCTCAGCCCACTCAGTATTGAATAAAATATTGAACATTTGTTTGGGCTCAGTCCCTTTTTATTCAACAATGCTGAGCATTGATTTGGGTTCTGACACCCCTTTTTCTTTTTGTCTTTTATTGAGTGTTGAACACTTTTTATGGCGCTGAGGTTTTATCTACAAAGCGCTTTGTAATTCCTTAGCGCCCACGTGAGGAGCATGTGGAGCTCTTGGCGCTGAGCATCAAATTTGGAACGCTAAGGCGCTTCTTATAAAATAGTGCCCTTGGAGCGCTTGGCGCTGAGCGTCAAACTTGGAGCGCTAAGGCGCTTCTTATAAAATAGCGCCCACGTGAGGAGCACGTGGAGCGCTTGGCGCTGAACGCCAAACTTTGAGCGCTAAGGCGCTTCTTATAAAATAGCGCCCACGTGAGGAGCACGTGGAACCCTTGGCGCTGAGCGCTAAACTTGGTGCGCTAAGACGCTTCTTATAAAATAGCGCCCACGTGAGGAGCGCGTGGAGCGCTGGACACTGAGCGCCAGACTTGGAGCGCTAAGGCGCTTTTTTTAAAATTGGCAGCTTTGATCAGTCCTGTGCTCTGAGAATTAAATTCTCGGTTTATAAGAGACTTTGTCCAATGGATCTAAGAACTAATTTCTTCTTTTATGAGGAGATACTATTATCTCTTTTGTTTTTATTTATGAGAGACTTTGTCTCATGGATCCAAGAACTAAGTTCTTCTCTTTTTTTGATGAGATGCTATGATCTCTTTTAGTTTTGTGAAAGACTTTGTCTTATAGATCTGTGATCTGAAAAAGAACTAAGTTCTTCTGATGTGAGAGTTAAACTCTCAAATAAGGAGGAGATGCCATGATCTCTCTTCTTGCTATTTACCTTGAGAAGAAATTGCTCTCGTCTTTGAAGTTTCTTGAAGTTTATGGGGGGGTCCCTCTATACAAAACTTGAAGTCTTGGGTCCTTTATATAGTGGAGGCTGATTTGTTGAATCGGTTAAGGAAATCTCTCATTGAGAGATCTCTGATTAATTTGGGGATGTTTCCCACCATTAGATCTTTGATCCCAGGGCTTCTGTTTTACAGAAGACACTTTTCTTGTTTTTAACAAGATTGGGAAAATATTTTTCCATACAGAACTTATTCTGTGTCTTGGTGATTTTTAATCACTATTGGATCTTTGATCCAACGGTGCTCTGATTTACAGAGCACAATCTTTCTTGTTTCGAAAGATTTGAGGAGTATTTCCTCAGTCAGGATTTAATTCTGTATTTTGGTGATTTTTAATCATCTTCGTTGGATCTTTGATCCAAGGGTGGAGAACTTTTAGTTCTGGCGCTGGCGCTCTCATGCTTTGCACATGAGGCGCTGGCGCTCTTGGCACGAGCGTTCTCGTTCTTTGCACGTGAGGCGCTGCCTCAGAGTCTTTGACTCTTAGCGCCGGCGCTCTTGGCGCTAGCTCTCTCGTGCTTTGCACGTGAGGCGCTGCCTCGGAGTCTTTGACTCTTAGCGCCGGCGCTCTTGGCGCTAGCTCTCTCGTGCTTTGCACGTGAGGCGCTGCCTCGGAGTCTTTGACTCTTAGCGCTGGCGCTCTTGGCACGAGCGCTATCATGAGGCGCTGCCTCAGTTAAAATTTCAAATTTTGAATATAGCTTTTACTCTCTGATTGGGGAAACAAGGGCATGGGGTGTGTTTCCCCCCAATAATAAATGAGCAAAGCTCTATTCAAAATTTGAAAGAGGCAGCGCCTCACGTGTCTTGCACGAGGACGCTGGTGCCGAGAGTTAAAAACTCTGAGGCAGCGCCTCACGTGCCTTACACGAGGGCGCCAGCACCCAAGAGTTAATACTCTGAGGTGGCGCATCACGTGCCTTGCATGAGGGCGCCAGCACCAGGATTTAAAAACTCTGAGGCGGCGCCTCACGTGCTTTGCACGAGGGCGCCAGCACCAGAACTAAAAGTTCCCTGCCATTGGATTAAAGATCCAAAGGGGATGACAAATCATCGAAATACAGAATTGAATTCTGTTGAGGAAATATTTCCTCAAAATCTTTCTGAATGAGAAAGATTATCCTCTGTAAAACAGAGCACCGTTGGATTAAAGAAATACAATGGTGATTAAAAATCACCAAGCTACAGAATAAGCTCTGTATGGGAAAATATTTCCCAATCTTGTTAAAAACAAGAAAAATATCTTCTGTAAAAAAGAAATCCTTGGATCAAAGATCCAACGGTGGATAAAATCCCCAAATCAATTAAGGGTCTCTCAATAAGAGATTTCTTTAACTAAATCAACAAACTTGCCTCCACTATATAAAGGCCCCAAAACTTCAAGTCTTGTATAGCGGAACCCCCCCCCCCCGATAAACTTCAAGTTCAAAAAGAAAAGCAAGCAAAAAAAATGCTTTAAGAGAGAAGAAAGAAGAACTTTCTTCAAGATAAATAAAAGTAATAGATATCAGATGATCTCATCTGCATATCTAAGGGTTTAACCCTCATAAAAGAATATAGTTATTTCCCTGGATCCGAGATCCATGAGACAAGTCTCCCACAAATGAGAATTTAATTCTCTTGGGGATGAATTTGTTCTTGGGGATTGTTCTCCGCCGAAAAGACGCGACCGGGACGTTGGGACGTCAGGCTTGAATTTTGGGGGGCAGATGCTATTTGGTTTTATCCGTCCATCTCTCCGAAGATGCCAAGTTGATTTATGGCACCGTGTATCAAAAGTTTAGACGGATGAGACCGATGTAGCAGACTTCATCAGATTCCCCCTCGTTTGAGGGGTTTTTGATTGTGGGGGCGCTCTTTCCTGCAGGTGCAAGCCCCTGCAGTTAATTACGCTACTGCATCGTGGCAACAACTTTCTCCTTCTCCAGATGGTCACTTCGTGTCGTATGTATGTTTGTTTTATTTTTGGTTGCCCGTGGATTGTATACGGCAACTAATTTATGTTGTCGCCCGTAGGGCGTGGATTAGTCCAAATCCGTATTTTCTTAGATTTGGGTTTAAGGTTGGGTTTAAGGATGTGTTAGCCTCATTTGAGACTAAGATCAAATTAAACGTTTGTTAGGATACATTAGTCTAATTTTAGACTAAGATCAACTTAACGGGATCGTTTAGATCCAACAAAAGAGCATTTGGGCTCTATTGTTTTAGTGTAGGTACTTTGCGGTCCAGTTTAAAGACATCTTAATCTGTAAAGTTTAAGAACATCATAGTCCATGAGTTTAAGGACCCCATAGTCCGTAGAATGTCTGGTTGTCGGGACCCATCACCTCTCTAAAGACGTTGAAGGATTACAACGACACATATCAGAGGAGTGAAGAGATGTACCCTTGAACCAATATTGGTTGGGAGATCTGTAGTCCAATTTGAGACTAAGATCAAAGATTTATGAGCATATGGGCTCAATTAATCTGAATGAGGGTTCTGTGGCCACTTTGGGCTCGGCCCACTCAGTTAAAATGTTGAACATTTAGCAATGCTGAGCATTGGTTTGGATTCTGGCGACCTTTTTGTCTTTTATTGAGCGATGAATACTCATTATAGCTCTGGGGCCTTTTTATAGAACAATTTATGTTCATTTAGCGCACACGTGAGGAGCACGTGGCGCGCTTGGCGCTGAGCGCCAGACAATGAGCGTATTGCGCTTCTGGTGAAGTAGCGCACACGTGAGGAGCACGTGGCGCGCTTGGCGCTGAGCGCCAGTCAATGAGCGCATTACGCTTCTGGTGAAGTAGCGCACACGTGAGGAGCACGTGGCGCGCTTGGCGCTGAGCGCCAGTCAATGAGCATATTGCGCTTCTGGTGAAGTAGCGCACACGTGAGGAGCACGTGGCGCGCTTGGCGCTGAGCGCCAGTCAATGAGCGCATTGCGCTTTTGGTGAAGTAGCGCACACGTGAGGAGCACGTGGCGTGCTTAGTGATGAGCGCCAGTCAATGAGCGCATTGCGCTTCTGGTGAAGTAGCGCACACGTGAGGAGCATGTGGCACGCTTGGCGCTGAGCGCCAGACAATGAGCGCAATGCGCTTCTGGTGAAGTAGCGCACACGTGAGGAGCACGTGGCGCGCTTGGCGCTGAGCACCAGAAAATGAGTGCAGTGCGCTTCTTGTGAAGTTTGAAGCGCTAAGGCTCTGCAACGCTATGCGTTAAATTTGGAGCGCTGAAGCGCTTCTTTTGATTGGAGCGCTATGGCTCTTTTTAGGCAGTTTTGCGCCCTGAGAATTAAATTCTCTTTCTTATAAGAGACTTTGTCTCATGGATCTAAGAACAAAATTCTTATTTTTTATAGGAGATGTTTCAATCTCTTATGTTTTTGGTGAAAGGCTTTACCTTTTTGGATCTGTGACTCTAAGAGAATTGAATTATTCTCCCCCCTTTTATAATGGAATATTATAATTTCTGAAAGACAATTTGTATTATAGATCTATGATCTGAAGAAGATTAAGTTCTTCCCTTTATTTTTATGATGAGATACATTGAACTCTGTTATGAAAGACCTTGGTCTTATAGATCTATAATCTTAGAAAAAGAAGTAAATTCTTCTTTTTATGTGAGATGATTTCATCTCTCTGTTCTTTTTTTTTTACCTTGAAGAAAATTTTCTTCTTTAGAGAGCTTGCTCTTTGTCTTTGAAATTTCTCAAAGTTTATGGGGGGTTCCTCAATATCAGACTTGAAGTCTTGGGGCCTTTATATAGGGCAAGCTGATTTGTTGAATCAGTTAAAAAGATCTTTTCTCTAATTGATTTAGGGATTTCCCCACCGTTGGATCTTTGATCCTAGGGCTTCTGATTTACAGAAGGCAATTTTTTTTGTTTTTAACAAGATTGGGAAATCTTTTTCCACACAGAATTTATTCTGTATTTTAGTGATTTTTAATCACCATTGGATCATTGCACCGACGTTGCTCTGATTTACAGAGCAAAATCATTTTGTTTGGAAAGATTCTGAAGAATGTTTTCTTAACAGAACTTTATTCCGGTCAACTGATGATTTTTAATCATGTTCGTTGGATCTTTGATCCAACGGTTGGGAACATTTAGTTCCAGCGCTAGCGCTCTCTTGCTTTGCACGTGATGCGTTGCTTAGAGTGCAGCACACTTAGCGCTAGCGCTTACGTGCTTTGCACGTGGTGCGCTGCAGCGCTCTTGGCGTTAGTGCTCATGTGCTTTGCACGTGAGCGCTGCCTCAGAATCTTTGACTCTCAGCGCTGGCGCTGTTATGAAGCGCTGCTTCATTTCAAAATTTGAAATTTGAACAGAGCTTTATTCTAATTGGGGTAAACAAATGCCCCCACAGCGTTGCGCTCACGTGTCTCACACGTGAGTGCAGTGGTGGCAGCATCTGCGCTCTTAGATCAACTTAGAAGTTGAAACGGCTCTCATTGCCTATAAATAGGGCCCTTGGCCCTTTGAGATGATCTGTATTCATCTTCTTACTTTTTTCTGAGAATTATCTCTCATTCAGAGCACATCTCTTCGTCTTAAGAATTTTCTTAGGGACAAAACTCTGTCAAAAATTTAGGTAAAGATTAAATCTTTCTAGAGTTTCACCCATTAACAGAGCTTTGCTCTTTTCAAATCATAAAGATTTTTAGGGTTTCTCAATAGAGCTTTGCTCTTCATAGATCTAAAGAGATCTTTCTTAGGGTTTCTTAATCCATTAACAGAGCTTTGCACTTTTCAAATCATATAGATTTGTTTAATCTTTCATGAAAACTCTTAGAGTTTGTTCATAGATCTTGAAGATCTCGGAGTTTTTACTCTGTAGAAGCTTTGCTTCTTAGGGTTTCTTGATGGATAGTTTCATCTTTCTTACAGAGCATTGCTCTTTAGAAATTTTGGGAGGGAATTTTATTCCCCTCATGATTAATTATGACAATTGTCTATCTGTTGCAGAGCACTGCTCTCAATGGAAGATTTACTCCTTGGCCCGAGGGGCCCTCATTAAATGAGAATCCTTTGAGGATTTTCTCATTTAATGACAGTCTCATCAAATGACGAGACTGTTTTATTAATGATGAGTTATCATCTAAATTATGTGGGTCCCCTTTGGCCCCTTTTTGCTGCATTGAAGCGTGGTACGGATTTAAAGTACCAAGTACCGAACTTGACTTGTAGCATTGACGACTAACTTTGTTCTCTTTCACGCAGGTACCATGTCTTTCGATACTTTGTTTCCCTTTGTCTGTTCAGAAAGCAGGTTCCTTGCAGCGCTAGTAGACCGAGAAGTTTTCGCACTGATCAAGGATCACGATCCAGCGCGGAAGAATCTCCATTTATGGGGAACATGGTACAACCAGATCAACATGGGTCGGCGCAGCTTCTCCTGCGCAACACCTTCAGAGCCCATTTTGGCGATTCATTATGCTGACGTACCCCCGGTGAACTATGCCGTGGAGGTGGTTAATTGGACTTCATAGGATTGCCTTCAGCCCTCTATGGCTGCAATACCTGTACAACCGCCGATGGCTTTGGACATTCTAAGGCGGCGTATATTCCAGGGTGAGTCGCGCCCTTGGGGACAGCCATACAACATAGGCTTGACTCCCCGTCACTCAGCTGGATATCTGTAGTGGGCCCAATATATCTTATCGGCAAAGAAGTCAGAGCTGCTGAGGCTCGGGTTGTACCCCGCGATCTATGCTTTTCTGTTCCAGTATTCCACACCTCCAGCATGGTGGGTCAAAGCCTTTTTGGAACAATGGAATGTTCCAACTCACACCTTACTTATGCTAGATCGAGAAGTTTCCATCTCTTTGGAGGAGTTTGCGGATATCTCCGGCTTGCCTGTCAGAGGGGAGCATTATGAGGAGATCTTGCCCCCCTGACGAGTATATTTTCGCTACCCGACTGGTGATGACCCGACTGGTGATGACGGGTCTAACCCCAGAGAATGCCATTCAGCACCGTTTCCCCAGCTTGATCAAGGTGCTAAACATTTACGAGGGCCTATTTCTTGAATCTGGAAGCCATGGGGTTAGCTTTGCGGACTTCATCGCCCGTTTTCTCCGCCCAGAAGCTTTATCGCGACAAGGTGAAAGGTTTGCCAAACTTGATGATCCTTTCGGTTTTGGCTTGGATAGCCGGCCGATAACGGAAGCTGATCAAAAGAGTTTCTTCCTTCCAAATGTCGCGGTCGTCCCTTTTTCAGAAATCGCCGCTCAAGACATCGATGAAGAAGCGTTCTTTCTAGGGTTCCTCGGTTTGTGGTTAAGCTGGTTCACGCTACCCATGCACCCTCGCTACATGAGGTCGTCTGTCTTCTACCCAGCTCATCGGATGGTTGAAGGGAGACAAGTTGCTGTTGGGATTGTCGGGCTGGCTCATTTGTATCACGGCCTTAGCTTGGCGGCCGACACTACTGAACCGGGGGTGCAGCCCGTGAACTTCCCGATGCATTATTTTACTTCATGGCTCGAGCTGCATGTGCTCGGTGCTTTTGGAATGGACAAGCGGCCCCATTTCTATGAAACTTGCAATTTTCCATGGATCATGCGGCTGGTCGATACTTCCACTGTGGAGCTGTTCAGTTGATTAAACTGCACATTTATTATTACATTTTTCCTATAATTTCCATATTTAAAAAGGTCTTTATTATAATATATCATACATATGAGGGTTTATTTGTAAAAATACTATTTTCCATGTGTTGATATATTATAATTAGCATTTGGTAGGAAAATATATATAATATTATTGACCTAATCCTAGTAGAACTAAGTCTACTAAATATTATTTGTTGAGTTGTTGTGCAGAATTTTCAGGTCTAAAATCAAGGAAATCAAGTTGTTAAAGCTAACCTGTCTAATTAAGAAATCAAAATCAAGAAATCAAGTATGGCAGAAGAAAAGACAAGATTTCAAATTTATGAAGGTTCCAGAGAACTCCGCCTGTCAAGTAAAGGAAAACCACAGATTTTGAAAGACGGCTCTGATCGTCAAGCCGCGGATCCGCGGCATTAGTCCCTTGATGCCGCGGATCCGCCGCGTTAATGTGGAATTGGGTGCTGGAATTTTCCTGGTGTAATCTTAACTACTATTCCCCAATTTAGGCATCTAAATTTCTGGCCTTGGGACTATAAATAGAGACCGAGAGCCTCTTGGAAAAATTATCAAGTCGACGCGATCACGAAGTCCAAGACGGCTCATGCATCCAGACTGATCATCAACTGTTCGTCTACCTCCTTGGAAGAGATCGAGAAGCAAACTAGTCTTTGTAATCATTTTCTAAGGAATCAAAGTGTAATGAATATTGTTGATTAATAAAGGTAGCTTTCTTTTTCTTATTCTATTTCTTCATAGTTTAATTATGCAATTTCTTTCCATCTCTTTTTCTCCCAACATGCACGAGTAATTCTCCGCTTGTTAGGGTTCGTAGGATTATGGTAGGCTAATGGATGATGAACATCCCTAAACCCTTTTTAAGTCCTATAAAGTTTATAAACTTTATCAAAAGAATCATTAACATCCTAATCGGGCGCGCTAACAATTCTTTGTTAGTTCCGACCGCGATTAGAGATTAGATTAATGATTGTTTTGGTAAAGGCTAGATATGAACGGAGTTCCGTGTCGAGATAAGGGTTAAGAGTGGGATTCCTTTTCCCTCCATAAACCCTAATCTACACGCATCACCGTCGTTCTAGTTTTAAATCTATTAAAGGATAAAAATGGTAACTTTTAATTAATCGTTCATAACTACTAAATCCTAACGAACCCTACAAGCCCCTTTATTATATTAACTACATCCCTAAAATAATCTATATCTATATTTTTGCATTCTTGCTTAACGTAGATCTAGAAACCATTCTTCAAAATTCTTTATCCCTCCTCTCTTTCTCAACACATCTAAAGTAAGATTAAAAGGTTCAACGTTTCCCTGAGGACGACCCGTACTCACCTCAGTCTAGCTACGCGCGACACCGTTCTGATTGCGGTTAACTACAAAAACACTCTTTCGAAACAATCAAATGGCGCCGTTGCCGGGGATACGTGCGTAATTTTTTTTTATTCTTACTATTTGTGTTGAATTCTTAGACGATTCATATCATTATTAAAACAAAACTGCAAATTGCATATTTAACGATTTGTGCGTGAATTTTTGCAAGGAGATCTGGAGTCACGGACTTGAGGAAACAGGAGATCTAGGGTTTCACACTTCTCTGGTATCTTTCTTAACTCCTTCTCTCTCCTCTCAAATCCAATAAAATCTATTTTCTACAGGATTCTTTGCAAAATAGCGCCGCTCAAAAATCTTTTTGCAAAAGTTTTGTGATTGGTTTTGTTTTGCATATTTTAATACGGACTTTAAGGGGCAAAGACCAAATCAAGATTAGGTGGGGATTTCATCACCCTTCCTAAGCCCCACAAATCACGAGCATCTAGATCAACCCTTCATTAATTTAAAAAATATCTAGACCAGACTCTAAGGACTGTCGCGCTCATTAAGGACAGAGGAAGGTCGTGGGTAATCTATCGTTTATCCGCATTACTTTTTATAGTGCCTAGGCAAGTGTGTCAAAGGCTAGTGGTTTTTAATTAGGCCCACTACTCTGGTTCCTTCCCACTTACCTGGCACTTACCTGGCTACAAGGGTAGTACAGAGGCGGTAGAGGATTGATCCAGCGGCTTGTCCTTTGGAAGTCTAGGAGCAGTCTAGAGACTGGACCTAGGTGACCTTAGTTCTAGGGATGCTTGTGCATTTTAGAGTGATTTTTCTTATGTCCCACTTTTTCAAAACAAACCAATTTTAAATCACACACTCGCTGCCTCTTGCACTAAACCCGCTTAGTGCATGCTCGGCTGGACACGGGATCCTAGTGCCCTTCTTGTCCACGTTCCTGCTATCGACGCCGAAGTCGGTACTTCTTCATCTTCTTTTCCCCCACACCCCACGACCGAGATGGATGGCACTCCATCAAAATATAACACCACGCTGCCACCGCCCGTAGGTGCGCAGAATCCACCGCGCATCTCTCTCCAAGAGAGATGTTATCCTATCCGTGGTCCTCTTCCCACTTGTCTATCTCTTCCACCAGCTAACGGGGATAATTTCGAAATTAAACCACACTACATCAATCTGCTGCCCAAATTTCACGGGCTTGAATCGGAAGACGCATACGTTTTCATCACAAAATTCGAACACGTATGCGCAATGATGGGTACTTCACAATTGACTTTAGATGCTGTGCGCTTACGTCTTCTCCCATTCACACTATGCGACTTGGCAGAAAAATGGCTTTACAATACTGCCGCACACTCTATCACTAATTGGGATGAATTCGTCATAGCATTTCTTAAGAAGTTTTACCCAAACCATAAGACTGCCCGTGTTAGAAGCGAGATCAACCAGTTCACCCAGCTTCCTAATGAACCATTTTGGAAGTGCTTTGAACGTTTCAAAGATCTGCTTGTCCAATGTCCTTATCATGGAATCAATATATGGGATTTATGCCGAATTATATATGAGGGCATTAATCCAGCGACAAAGCAGATGCTTGAAACAATGTGTCAATGCAATTTCATGTCTAAAGATGATGGTGAAGCTTGGAAGTATCTGGAAGACCTTGCTGAACACATTTTGCAGTGGGAAAGCGTAAGACCACCTTCATCTAGGGGAGGTGTTCACCAGCTCGATGTTTCTATCGCAGTAAAAGCCGAAATGGCAGCGATACAGAAGAAACTCGACGCTATTGAGAACAAATTCTCATCATTCTCCCTAAATCAGGTCACGTTTCCTAAGACCGTCTGTGGTTGCTGTTCGGATCCTTCACACTTAACGGAAGAATGTCCTATGAATGCACCGTTTCAAGGTCACGAGCAAACTAATGCTGCTTTTCAGCAGCGACCTAGAAACGATCCTTATTCTTCCACATACAATCAAGGATGGAGGAATCATCCTAACTTTGCTTGGAATCAAAACCAACAAAGCAATTATCAAAGACTTCCTCCACAGCAACCACAACCACAGAATCGGCCCCCCTTTTAGTCAAAAAATTTCCAAAATCCGGCCAACATTTCTACACCACAAGTGGCCGGTACTGACAACTCACTTGTACAAACCTTGGATTTGTTCATGAAACAATCCATGCAATTGTCGGCTGAGATGAAGTCTTCTATTGATACCATAACGAAAAACTCCGCCTCCCATGGTGAAAGTATTAAATCAATAGAAAACCAAATCGCACAGTTAAACGCCGCAATGAGTGCGAGAGAGAAAGGGAAACTCCCATCTCAACCCATACCTAATCCTGGCCACTCACAAAGTTATAATGTGAGTGCTGTTACCACGTTGAGATCGGGAAAAGTGCTGAATAACCGAGTGGGTGAGCAATGCGATGATAGTGACACCAATGATACCCCAGCTTCTTCTTCTTCCCCTAATTCGTCTAGTCTCCCACCTTCACCCAAGCCTATTCTCCGTTTTCCCCAAGGCTCGAACCATTCGCCCATTTCCTCGAATCTACCTAAAACGATCCCCACTCCAATTCCGGGATCCACTCCATCCCCACAATCCTCTCCAATGTTGGACCAAACCCTTATTGATAAAGCACCTTATCCAAACAGGTTAAGGGGCAACAGACCAAGTCCACAAATGGAGAAGATTGTGGAAATTTTTAAGCAAGTTAACATAAACATTCCTCTCCTAGATGCTATTCAACAAGTCCCATCTTATGCGAAAATCCTAAAGGACTTGTGCACTAGGAAGAGAAAAGTTCAAGTACCTAAAAAAGTTTTCCTTGCGAGTAATGTGAGCACTGCTTTTACACAACAACTATCCAAGAAACGAAAGGACCCAGGAAGTCCTACAATTTCAATTTCTATTGGGGATAAAAATATCAATCGTGCTCTACTCGATCTAGGTGCTAGTGTTAACTTGCTTCCGTGTTCTGTTTATGAGCAATTAGGGATCGGAGAGTTAAAACCTGCGCATTGCACCCTTCAGATGGCCGATCAATCTATCACCCAACCTAGAGGTGAGCTAGAGGATGTGTTAATCAAAGTCAGGGAATTCATATTCCCTGTGGACTTTATCGTTATAGATACACAACTTGTAGCAAACCCACGCAATCAAATCCCGGTGATACTCGGTCGACCCTTTTTGGCCACTTCCAACGCAGTAATCAATTGTAGAAACGGCTCTATAACCCTATCCTTTGGAAAGAAGTCAATTGAGCTTAACATTTTCAAGTTGGGAAGTGAACCCTCCGAACCCTATGCTCATGTGTGTTCTGTCGAATTAATAGATGTCAACAGCAGCAAATTTGATCAACCTCATAATTCTGACTCTTTTCATATGTCGTTGCTTGACACGGACTCTTCCATCGAGTTGTCCGGGTCAATATCTAACGCTGATGAGGAACTTTTTATAGAGTCTGACGATTACCCCATTTTTTCTGATGATATTATTCTTCGGGGTATCGACGAAAGTGTTAGTTATATGTATGCCCTAGAGGCCATTACTGTACATTGGATGTATATTGTAGTGGATGCTGGGACATATATAGATAGGACTTTCTTGCTCGACATGATAGTACGCTATCTGGTTGCTCTTTATCTTAACGTGTATACTTTCTGTCTCTCTGTTACATGTTGATAAAGCCCTTAGGATGTGTACTCGACTTCCAGGACTGTGATGCAGATCATACTAGTGGGGCCTGGATAGTCCATGAGTACATCCTTCAATATTCCTAGTCGAGGGAATATCGAGACGGGGCATTGATATTCCAGAGTAGACTAGCATATATCTTCTCGACCCATGCGATGGGCGATGGATGATCCCATATCCATTGGTGTTTGACATTAGAGATGGTATACGGGTGCTCAGCGGAGACTGGGTACACTGAACGGACTCGCCGAGAACTCCCAGATGGTATTATACCTCACGTTAGATGGCAGTTCTCTGGTGACACTGGTACAGCTTAGTCTGTTGACCCGAGATCGTCATAGAGTCTTGTGTGTCTCCCACTGTGCTTTGATTTCCACCCTACCACGGCTCTACTGAGTCGTGCAAACAGGTGGTTTTTGGGTACAGTCCCGATTCACATGGAGGCAATGAGCGATAGGAGGGGATTCGTCTCTCCCGGTATTGGGGGTTGATGTTGCGCTATGCTCGACTGGCCATAACAGGAAATCCCTGGCCAGGATTGCAGTGACCTACTGGTAAGTGTTATCAGTAGTTTCACATATGTCATGGACTTCACGTCGGCATGACTTATCGAGCTACTGGGGTCTGACGTTTACCACCCCTAGGCGAGATATGCGACATATCAGACGAACAGACCGGACTGTACGGTAAGTGTTACTGGTTGGATTCACAGGAGTGTGAGCGGGCTTGCTCGTCGATCTTCTGATCGCTCAATACCCGGGTGGCCGTTACGTTTAGCAGACCGCTTGCGGCTTGTGGGTGTTTGATATGATCATCATCTGCTGCCGGCGTATTGACGAGTCTTTAGAGTCCTACACAGAGGTTTCCTGGCTCAAGCGAAACGAAATAGGAGCGCATATGAGATATGTGCGGGACCGAGAATAATGCGTGTATGTGATACCGTATTTCATTCTCGCGATGAATGTGTCGAATGGTTGTATGCGATATAATCTAGTTATCGAATCAAGGATTGATTCGATAAGCCGATACATTGGATACTAGCCGGTTATATGCGATATGACCGGATCATTGAATCAAGTGTTGATTTAATGATTTAATGTATAATTATATATTTGATATATTACTTTGCATTAACTAGTATTGGTTCACTTTAAATGGATTTACTCACTTGATTTGCACAAGTTGTATATGAGATATACTTTTGTGCACAAGATTGTATCATGTTTGATGATACATGCAAGCTTGGGTTTGTGTAAAGAATTGACCATGGTTATATGAATGGTTAGGGTTTCTTTTATTTACTTATTCATTTATCTATTTATTTTTTTAAAAGGTAAAGAAAACAAAATGGTTTCTTTTGGATGCTTCAAGCATCTTTGACCTTATGACCATTTTGTCTTCATCTCCTAAACCTAACCATTCTACTAACCTTAGTTGATTCTCTACACTAAACCATGGTTGTTGACATGATAAGTATCATATTGTTTTTATTTTTAAATAACACTTATCATAATTCTTTATCATCTTCTTCTTCATCTTCAACTTGAAGAAAGCTTGCACCATCAATGGCAACTAGCCAAAATGAGTGAGAAATCCAAATCTAAAGTCTACCCACTTCCTATTTCTTCATCCTCTACCTCTTGCCAAGTTGTATAGGGTGTTTCCTTCATAAGTTTTCAAGGCTTGGTGAAGTTGGAGCTTGTTCTTGTGATGCCTCGACGTAGATCATCTTCGGCATCGAACCGACGATCAAGCCCGCCCATTCTTCGATGATGCCAATGCTAGAGTCAAGGGTTCGATTTGGACAGCGGAGGGAGATCATTGCGGAGCTTAGGAAGTGATGGACCGGATCTACAAAGGTTGTAGTCACTTTCCCTTAGCATTTAATTCGATTACATGCTTGCTTCGCCTATATATCTAGTTAACGATCCGTATTAGGGTTTGTAGGCACAAGGAATTTTTTGATTTGTGCATGTTTGATCACTTGTAAGACTTCATTAGTGTGCCTAGTAACCCTACAGAAAGCTTTGAGAAAATTTTCGCTGATGAACTCGCATTTTTACAAGACACGGGTGTTGAGATGAATCAACTCCAAGACAAAGAAATTGAACCTCCACCCCTTCTTCTGGACAATCATGATAATGTGAGTAATCCATCATCACTATCACTGTGTCGTCTCTCCAAATTGAGATGCAATCCTTTTCCATTACACCTCTTATCACCTTTCCACTTCTTCACGTCGAAAGGTGACATATTCTTCTACCAACCTTGGTACTTCATCGATAAAATTTTTGAATGGTTGGTGTTGACCTTCGGTCTTTGCAAAGCTTGGCATTGACCAATAATCTTGACCCCCTCGTGTGATTTTAAAAGATTAAAATTGTTTAACTCAAGTTTTTGGGGGGGTGGTATATTTTGGCTCTTGAAAGAAAATGATTTTTACAAAATTGTGAGCCAAAAATAAGTTTGGGGGAGGATTTTTACTTTCATATATTCTTGCCCCCGTTAATAATTTCCTCCCAAGTCTACAGGTTTTTTTTTGAGCTTAACAGATGATATCAGTGGGGACACTGCTGTAAACAGGTTTGGGGGAGGTTTGTGCTTATTTACACATCAATTTGCATCATACTTTGCATAAGCACAACATTTTCAAAAAAAAAAATTTAAAAATTTTCTTTTATAACAAAAGAGTAGAAAGTGAAAAATTACATCCAAAAGATAGGAATAGTTTAAGAAAACCAAGAAAATTAGAAGTTTTCTTAAACGAACTAGTAATAAGTAGTAATGAGCTGTTGTCCTAAGGGTTAGTAAGATGAAGAAAGTCACTAATCCGAGAATAAAAATAAGTCTAAAAAATAGTTTCTATTCTGGAAGCCAAACATTTGAATGTTGATACCCTACTATATGCACTTACACACGTCTTGAAACTCGGGATTGTAGAGGATACCTTGAAATGCTCTTGTCTAAAAGCCAAAGTATGAAGGAAATAAAAAAAAATGAAGAAAATATAAAAATGGTGAAAAGAAAAAAAATGAACACTGGTTTTGTTATCGCCAAGGCAGCAATAAAAAAATATAGCGAAGGTGCTTCATCACCTAGTGCCTTAGACCAACTGGTTTGGGAGTCACTGCTAAGCCTTAGGTGGTGCAAGACGAGGAAAATATTATCATCTAATCAGCAAGCACATGAGTAATCGGTCGGTTAGTACCTCAAGAAGTATTAACGGTTGCATGAAAATGTGTGAGCAGATCTAAATATTCATCAAAGTAAAAAGTACTCAGGTAGATGGACAAGAGTATGATAGCTTGAATTGAATTCTCTGAGTGTAGGGATATTCTATTCACACACATAGGGGTATATGATCGATGTTTGGACGAAAGGTAGAAATAAAGAATAAAGACGATGTTTTATTGAGGGATGATGTGATTTCTAACATCTTTTCATGACCATTAAGATAGGGCTCATGACAACTGAAAAACTAGTGTAGTTGGAAACTCTAAATTTTCAAAGTATTTCTTTTATGGTTCTTATCTTTATATGTAAATTTCACCATCTCTCTTTTGTTATAGGATTTTGTGGGTGTAATCCGCTGAAAACCTCAGGAGACAACACTCCTCCTACTAGGGACACCTAGAGGTTTAACGGCTTGTTGCACGTGCTAAGTGCAATCGTGTTTGCCTACGAAAGTGTGCTTAGTTTTCTCCTTTCTTTTTCTCCTCTTGAATAAATTAGTTTGCTCGGGACGATCAAAGATAAGTTTGGGGGTATTTGTTCAGTTGATTAAACTGCACATTTATTATTACATTTTTCCTACAATTTCCATATTTAAAAAGGTCTTTGTTATAATATATCATACATATGAAGATTTATTTGTAAAAATACTATTTTCCATGTGTTGATATATTATAATTAGCATTTGGTAGGAAAATATATATAATATTATTGACATAATCCTAGTAGAACTAAGTCTACTAAATATTATTTGTTGAGTTGTTGTGCAGAATTTTCAGGTCTAAAATCAAGGAAATCAAGTTGTTAAAGCTAACCTGCCTAATTAAGAAATCAAAATGAAGAAATCAAGTATGGCAGAAGAAAAGACAAGATTTCAAATTTATGAAGGTTCCAGAGAACTCCACCTGTCAAGTAAAGGAAAACCACAGATTTTGAAAGACGGCTCTGATCATCAGGCCGCGGATCTGCGGCATTAGTCCCTTGATGCCGCGGATCCGCCG
Organism: Agapanthus africanus; assembly: GCA_030015575.1. Lineage (NCBI taxonomy): Eukaryota > Viridiplantae > Streptophyta > Magnoliopsida > Asparagales > Amaryllidaceae > Agapanthus > Agapanthus africanus. The sequence goes on along the minus strand of CM057351.1, from coordinate 348,254,603 downwards.
TGTTAATGTGGAATTGGGTTCTGGAATTTTCCTGGTGTAATCTTAACTACTATTCCCCAATTTAGGCATCTAAATTTCTGGCCTTGGGACTATAAATAGAGACCGAGAGCCTCTTGGAAAAATTATCAAGTCGACGCGATCACGAAGTCCAAGACGGCTCACGCATCCAGACTGATCATCAACTGTTCGTCTACCTCCTTGGAAGAGATCGAGAAGCAAACTAGTCTTTGTAATCATTTTCTAAGGAATCAAAGTGTAATGAATATTGTTGATTAATAAAGGTAGCTTTCTTTTTCTTATTCTATTTCTTCGTAGTTTAATTATGCAATTTCTTTCCATCTCTTTTTCTTCCAACATGCACGAGTAATTCTCCGCTTGTTAGGATTCGTAGGATTAGGGTAGGCTAATGGATGATGAACATCCCTAAACCCTTTTTAAGTCCTATAAAGTTTATGAACTTTATCAAAAGAATCATTAACATCCTAACCGGGCGCGCTAACAATTCTTTGTTAGTTCCGACCGTGATTAGAGATTAGATTAATGATTGTTTTGGTAAAGGCTAGATATGAACGGAGTTTCGTGTCGAGATAAGGGTTAAGAGTGGGATTCCTTTTCCCTCCAGAAACCCTAATCTACACGCATCACCGTCGTTCTAGTTTTAAATCTATTAAAGGATAAAAATGGTAACTTTTAATTAATCGTTCATAACTACTAAATCCTAACGAACCCTACAAGTCCCCTTATTATATTAACTACATCCCTAAAATAATCTAGATCTATATTTTTGCATTCTTGCTTAACGTAGATCTAGAAACCATTCTTCAAAATTCTTTATCCCTCCTCTCTTTCTCAACACATCTAAAGTAAGATTAAAAGGTTCAACGTTTCCCTGAGGACGACCCGTACTCACCTCGGTCTAGCTACGCACGACACCGTTCTGATTGCGGTTAACTACAAAAACACTTTTTCGAAACAATCAGGAGCCAAGTCAGCGAGAGGCTCGGGGTGTGGTTCTTCGCCCGCGTACAGTCGGGGATGGCATGACCTTTGTTGATAAGGTCATGACCATCGGTAAGGAATTCGCTAAGACGGTGCAGCCGCTGCGGGACACCTTTAAGGACGGAGCTTCTACCTTGAAAGCTCGGGAGATTCTCCATTTGTACTCGATTAGGCCGGGCTACTTGGTGTTCAAGCAGAACGACTCGGCTTTGTTCATGAGATATAACCCCCACCGTTTTGCCCAGCAATCAAGTTATAATCAGGGCGTCCCGCTCGAGGCATTCTTGGCAGAACTGGTTAATACTGAAGAGGGCATCCGGAGCGCTTTTCACCACTTCATGTGACTAAACACAGGGTCCAATTTCTTCATCAGTGAGCCGAGTTGTGTTCCAAAAGCCCTGAACGTATATGTGGCGTGGTATCAACACGCGATGGGTGCTGTTATCAAGGAGGAGAAGCGACTGTTGCTTGATCGCAAGGGTGCAGCCCCGGCTGGTAATCCGACCGTTCCCTTGAAGCAACGGACCGTCGTTCGTCCTCCTTTGAGAGAGGTTGCTGCGGTTGTGGTACCACATGAGATGCCCGAGATGCCGCTACCCCGTGCTCCCGTCGAAATGGCCGTTGTGGCGTCTCCTGAGTCCGGTTTGTGTACGGAAATTAGGACTCGTCGTCCAAAGTTGCCCACCAAGAGCAAGCTTGTGTTATCGGCTATCGGCGCTCGTCAGAAGAAAAAGAAGTCTATACTTTCTGCGGACGTTGTATTTGGCCAAGAGCCTCATGCTCCTTACAGCGAGGGCTTGAGCGAATACGGGACCAATGAAGGCTTATTCATGGCACCGGATGATACCGACCTCGAGGCTGCTATTGCAGCTTCCGAGCGATTAGCAAGCCACAAAACAGGACTGGTCACCCTTGCACAGTCATGTAGACTTCAGTCGTATCTTTTCGCTGTTACGTTTTTATTATCATGCTTTAACTGACACTTCTTCTTCAACAGACATCTCCACTGAAGAAGCTCTCACGGCTTCTCTCAAGACTTTTGAAGAGGAGGAAAGGCTTCGTGCTTCCTTGGGCATTGGTACATTTCGGCTTACTGTGCCTTCATTCCTGTTTTTATGGGTAAACTAACTCTTTTTTTCCATCTTATTGTAGGGACTACTTTTTCTCAAGTTATCCCAAGTGCAGTGCCGCTCACGAGTGGTGACACGGCGACGCTCCCAAGGCCGGCTGCCGATGTCCCAGCTCCCCCAGTATTGCCGAAAGAAGCTTCGCTCAAACAGCAGATGACGGACGCCGTAGAGGCTCCAGAGGCAGAACTTGGTTCGGATGATGGCATCTCCTTAACAGAGGCTTTGAGGAGGTCACTTCTCTCTGCCAAGGCCGGCAAGAAACATAGAAAGTGCGCAACTAAGGAACATGATGCCGCTTTGGCTATAGGTGCAGGCTCAAGCGCTATTCCATCCGTCACTATTCCTTCCGAAGATGTTCCAGCCGCCTTGTCTACCGTTCGTAGACAGGTTTTGCGCGCGGCTCGAGAAGCAATCGAAAAGTCGCCTCAAGGTAACGTAATACTGGATCCTTTTATTAGAGTTTGATCTTCAGATTCTCATATATCGTATCCTGCAGAGCTAAGTCTTGGCGATGAGGTAGCAGGTGAGATAACGGCAACCGCTGAGCCTGAAATGGCTACTCTCTCCCAAGAGTCCGGGACTGCTCCAATTGCCGCTCTTTCCCCTTGCGGTTCCCTGCAATCTCCCGGCATTGTGAGTGTCGCGACGGCTCTCGTAGAATCGGGGGATGAAGCCACTGGTGTCGAAACTGTCCCCCCAAATGAGACCGAAGAAGTCGTGATGCTTGGCGATGCTTCCGTCACCGTTTTGGCTGATGATCTGTCTGGTAGGTCTTGGGTCACTGCATTCTTTTCGTTTTGCAATCCTTTCTGATGACATTTTGTTCCTTTCGAATATAGGTGTGGTGAGCGCTGAGGTTGTGCCATCTGAAGAAGCATCACCAGCCGCCGCTCTGACGGTAGTTGTCCTTTCGACTCCTCTTATATCCTCTCAAATGCTGGAAGGTATGGGTTTGCGATTAATTTAGATCGGGGAAAGCATATTTCGTGTACTGACCATGTATCATCGTAACCTTGCAGGAGTTCTCTTTGATCATCTGTATCAAGTGCTGAACCCGAACTTTTCCTTCCAGTCGGAAATTAGTCTGGCTGCTGGTGCCAGTGAGTATCTTTTCTAACCGACGTCTTTTCTTTTCTTTAACGGATGACCCTGCCGTTGCTAACTGTAAACTGATTACAACACTATAAATTAAAGGAGGGGACGAGAGAATTGTCGCGCCACCAGTACTCCCAGCTCTGCCCCCTGTTGCAGCCGGTATAGTAGACTCCATTGTTCGTGTATTTTCTTTATTTCTTAAGCCGACATCTGACTATGATTTGTTTTTGCAGCAATCACACCAACTCCAGCTCCCTTCGAGTCTCAGATTCCCATGCCGGCAGGGCCTTTTGCTAAATGCCCTTCTTCCAGGGGTGCCGCGAACAGCCTGCGAATGTTAAGTGAGTTCGTCGAGGATCTTGATGCCGAGGCTTTCGCATCTGCTGCGGATTTTGTTGCTGAGGTTATTGTCATGCTGGCGATGCTTGCGAACTTCCACAGTGAGGGTGTTGTCGAGTCTTGGGTTAACTACTGTAGGAAGATCGAGGCTTGTCTTTATAAGATTGAGCTCAGGCGTCCTGCTCCGAAAATGTTGGCTTTGAACTCCCAGCGGGCTGCATGGGTTGAGCAGAGCGTGCCCTTCCTCCGCTATGTTGAAAAAGAAGCGACCTTGAGGCGGAAGGAACACGAAGAGGCTTCAGGTGAAACTGCCCGGTTGCGCGCCTAAGTTGAAGCGAATGCCACGCAACTGAGAGCCGTCTTTGAAAATTTACAGCGATGCATTTCGGACATGCTGGCATTGAGGCGGAAGCTCGACTTCATTGAGCGGGTTACGCAGAGTCGTGAAGCTGCCCAACGGGAAATTGATGAGAAGGTTTCATCGTGTTTGCAGCATCGGGCTCAAGTCAAAACGGAGTTGGCCACAGCGGCTGACCATGAAAAGGAGTTGAAAGGAGCGCGCGAGCAACTTGCTGATTTTTTGACAACGCCTCCTTCTCAGTAGCTACCTTTGTATCATTTGTAATTTTTTGGAATAATATGTATCCATTTTTTATTCTTTTATATGATTCATCTTGTACTCAATTGAATTCATGAATAAAAGATACACACATTTTTTTATCTCTCGCTGTTGCTTTCTTCTCATTGTTGTGTTGTTGCCATGTGATTTTAGCAAGTGTGGCCTGTAGATAGTATGTAGCTGTCCATCTTGGACTCTTTGCATGGTGGTGATGGCTTAGGAAACAGGGTTAGGATCTTTTATCTAAGACTTTTCAACTTTATGAGCCGTGAGGGTCTCACAAAGACTTTCCTCCCTACAAGTCGAGAGGATCTCGTAGGTGTATTTTCTCCTGAGAAATCGTGAGGATTCCTAAGTTTGTTTTCTCTTGAGAGTCGTAAGGATCTCACAAGAGAATTTTCTCCCTTACAAGTTGAGAGGACTCGTAAGTGATTGTTTCCCTCTTTGCCGATGTTCGACTTCGGAGAATATGGCCCGTAGATAGTCTATCTTGACCTCCCTGCAGGGCAATGATGGCTTAGGAGACAGGGTTAGGATCTGCCACCTAAGACTTTTCAACTTTATGAACCGTGAGGGTTTCATAAAGATTTTTCTCCCTACGAGTCGAGAGGATCTCATAGGTGTATTTTCTCCTTAGGAATCGTGAGGATTCCTAAGTTTATTTTTCTCTTGAGAGTCGTAAGGATCTCACAAGGGAATTTTCTTCCTTACAAGTCGAGAGCACTCGTAAGTGATTGATGAGTTGACCTGCTCCCGAATCAAAGCATTGCTTTGACGGGGATGTCGAGGGTTGACTTCGGCTGTTTTCCACGGGGTCAGGATTGACTTTGGCCGTGTTCAACGAGATCAGGGGGGCTGACTTTAGCCATATAGGGTCAGAATTGACTTTAGCCATACGGGGTCAGTGGTTGACTTTGGCCATATGGGGTCATGATTGACTTTAGCCATACGGGGTCAGGGGTTGACTTTAGCCATATGGAGTCAGGATTGACTTTAGCCATACGGGGTCAGGGGTTGACTTTGGCCATATGGGGTCAGGATTGACTTTGGCCATACGGGGGTCAGGGGTTGACTTTGGCCATACGGGGGTCAGGGGTTGACTTTGGCCATACGGGGGTCAGGATTGATTTTAGCCATACAGGGTCAGGGGTTGACTTTGGCCATATGGGGTCAGGATTGACTTTGCCCATACGGGGTCAGGGGTTGACTTTGGTCGTATGGGGTCAGGCTTGACTTTAGCCATACGGGGTCAAGGGTTGACTTTGGCCATATGGGGTCAGGGGTTGACTTTGGCCATATGGGGTTAGGATTGACTTTAGCCATACGGGGTCAGGATTGACTCTCGGTTGTCTGTGCACCGCCGAGTCTTGGAACTAGGGACTTTGCCATGGCTCCGCTTTGCTGACGTTGTGTCTGCTGTAATGAGATGAATGTCGAAGTGGTCTCTAGGTTGTTTGTGAACCGTCGAGATTTGGAACTAGGGACTTTGCCATGGCTCCGAGGTTGATTGTCGCGTCTGAATCCTGCTGGAATGAGGAGCAACGTTGTTGTGGGTCTCCAGGCTGTAGATGTGGCCGTCGAGACTTGGAACTAGGGACTCTGTCGTGGCTCCGAAATTGATTGTCGTGTCCAAATCCTGCTGGAACGAGGAGGAACGCTGTTGTTGTTCTTCTGGGATGCGAATGTTGTCGTCGAGATTTGGAACTAGGGACTCTGTCGTGGCTCCGAGATAGTCTCTAGGCATCTGTGAACCGTCGAGATTTGGAACTAAGGACTTTGCCATAGCTTCGTTTGTTGACGTCGTATCTGCTTCTGGTTGAAACAAGAAGGAACGCCATTGTTGATCTTTAGGTTATAGATGTTGCCATCGAGACTTGGCTCTCTTTCTGATGAAGCCTGGTGGGATGATATGGTTCCCTTTTTGTTTGTGCCCCTGAATTGTATACAGAGATCGATGTGATCTCACCTGTAGGGCAAAAAAGTTTCGTTTCGTTTTTTTTTCTTTCTGCAATGCTCTATCATTTCAGCTTTTATATCGCGAAAGCCGCGATTGCCCAATCATTTCGGCTATTTTTCGCGGTGCCCAATCATTTCGGCTATTTTTTTCTTTTTTACTTACTGCTTTTTATTGCGAGTTGCCCAACCATTTTGGCTATTTTGTATGCATATATTTTTACTTGCTGATTTTGGTGCAAGTTGCCCTATCATTTCGGCTATTTCATATGCATTTTTGGCTCGCTGATTTTTTATCGCGAGTGTGGAACTTGAATCTGGTGCCAATCTCAGCATCAGCATCGCTATGACTGGAATGTTGCCAGGAGCGAATCATCATTTGCCATGAAAGGACTTGGAATTGGTTCCGATTCAGGCATCAGCATCGCTACAAGTGGGACATTGCCAGGAGCGAATCATCATTTGCCTTTGTCGATTCGAACAAAGGTGGCTTAACAAACAGGGTTAGGATCCTGTTGACTAAGGCTTTTTGACTTTATGAGCCGTAAGGGTCTCATAAAGGTGTTTCTCCCTACGAGTCGTGAGGATCTCCCAGAACCACTAACCCCAGTAAGACCTTCTTCTTCTTATCTTCTTCACCTTCTTTGTGAATTTCTCTTGATATGTTCACTTTTGCTTTTGTTGCCGGAATCCGACCGTGCCGACGACGATCACGACGACCCAGCAAGCATCTCTAACCCGTGTGATCCCCTGGTGCGTTGTTTGGACTCATTCCGTGTACCGTGCGCACGTCGCGACTTTTCCTGCCGATGCGTGACATTCCGTATACCGCTTCGTGATCCGATCAAGGCAAGTAAAACTTGCTACATGCTATCTATATATTTTTATAACTATTTATCTGAATATTAAACTTATAGATCGAATCTAAAATCACGTGTTCCAAGTTAACAGTTTGATGTTCCGTTTATATCTTTTAGATTCAGAACTTGAAACTTACCCGTTGCATTTTAGTTTACTATACCTAGTAACCACATCTGTATGTTAAATCACATGATAACTATTTACATGGTCTATGATACTTTTTTAGTTTTACCCTATTGGACACCCGTGTGTATCTTTAACCTGTTTTAAATACATTTGCATCCCTAGATCTTTTGACCCATAATAACGAGATTTTAACAATCCATATTTGTTTAAGTGTATGATACTTAATGTTGGAACCATAACCCTAACTCTAATCGATAACCGTACATCCAAATAGTTTAATCTATACCTATTTGCATATCATATTACATGTTCCAGTTTATTATTCTATTAGTACCCATGCTTGTGATGTATACCCATGCTTATGCTAGTTTGATTATGAGCACCCACTTGACATCTTGTGCACCCTGACATGACTTATTACACCTATTACTTGACACGACATGGTACCGTGCAACTCTTGACATGACATGACACCTATACACATTACTTGACCTGACCTGATGTACCATGGTTTTACCTGTTACCTGATCTTGTGTCTAATGCCAACAAACCTGACCTGTTGTCCTTACGGACCGTTCCTGTTGTCTATCCAGACAAACCTGTACCTGCCTGATCCTGTGTTGGCATTAGCTTCAGATTATTTAATACCTGACTTGAACACATATAACTTGGGGGTATGTGGAAATCAATGATGAAACCTGACTTGTAACTCGACAGTTCGCTACCTTTACTGATCAGTTTTTAGAGGCTAGGCCAGCCTTGGGATGATACTACTGACATCATCCATCGTTATCCATTACATTTTTAGAGGCTAGGCCAGCCTTGGGATGATGCCATGGACATCATTCATCATTACCCTTTTCCTTTAGTGCCTAGCGGCATGTCTCGGTTTCAGCCCAAGAATCTTCACCGTGATCCCGGGCACGCACGGGATTCTATTGAGTTATATCGATGATTCATCAAATTGATTTCAAAGACTTGAGAGTAGTTAACCCAATAGACCAGTTTAGATTACTCACTACACACTACCTTTCACTGCTCTGATTTATATTGCTGTTACACCTGCTTTACCACTTATGATCATACTTGCATATCTCGCTACCCTGTTTATATATTATTGTTTGATATTATGACGCGCTGACATCTGGGTTTTGCATGGCCCAGATCCTCTACCTTTGTCGTAGGCTGATTAGGAGTACTGCCGCTGCTAGGCCGAGCAGTGAGGATCCTGTTGGCATCCAGTCTTACTTTTCAGGTGTTTATTTGATCTTTTGCTTCCGCATATTATATTGTTTCTTGACTCGTTTATTCTGGCACATGGACATGTACTAGATAGTTTAGTTTACTTTCCTGTTCTTGATATCTCTACAGCCGTAATGTGACTGTGGAGGGATTTTTCCTATCCACAGGTAGCATGGTTGGCTATGTCACGTGCCCATCTTAGCGTACTCTGGGAGCGGGGCGTGACATCAGGCAATAAATACCCCTTTAAACAATTTTGAAAAAAATTGTACAAAAATTTGTATAGGAAAATTATGGTTGTTACATTCTACCCTCCTTATAAAAATTTCGTGCTCAAAATTTGTAAAAGGAAAGTGTAACAGATTTAAGGAAAAGTTTGGTGACTGAAGTACTGATAGTGTATGAAAAATAACAAAGTGATGCAAGGGTTTTAAAATGTGAAAGATTCTTACTAGCGTTACCTTAGTCAACTGTCATGGTTTCTATGGCTGCTAAGGTGGAGGCTTGGCGTCTCGACACATTTTTCTGTGTATGCCGGTAACTCGATGCCTGACTAGGTAGAGGTGGTCCATGTGGAGGTGGTGTTGCGAGTGCAAGACTAGGTGCAGGAGCCTGGATAGTCGGCCGCTGCGGGTAATTGGTGGGTGTGTGAGCTGAGTTGCGTCTATAGGGACAGTCTCCAATTCTATGATCGGATGCGCCACAAACTAGGCACAGGCCTTTTGCACACCTACAGTCCTTCCACAAGTGTCAACCCCTATGGCAGTAGTAATAAAAACCTGGACTTGACTGGTTAGTTTTTTCTTTGTCTCTTGGGTTCAGAAGGTTGTATAGTGTAGTCTCCTCTTGCCATCTGGGTGGCAGAGCGTTTCATGCCGGTTGCTTCTGCTTCGGATTGGTTCACTAACATAGCAGTCTGTTGTTGCAGTCCAACCAGGAGGCTTCGTATTTTCTCAAGCAGAACCGTCTGCTCGTTTGGTGGAGCAGGAACGACGTGTATGATTAGTAGTGGAGGTGGAGTGTCGTTGATATTGGTGCTTGTGTTGTTTGGTGAATCCATAACCTTGAAGAAAAATTTAGGTTAAGACAGATTCAAAGTATAAGATTCAAGGAATATGAAATTGTAAGATTCAAGGAATATGAATTGTAAAGAATCTTTTAGTTGCTGGTTCTTGTGTTATATTGCTTAGGTTGTTCACGCAGAACAGAACTGCATGATAGTGTTCCATACAGCTCTGACTTGCATGGGCCGCCAACAAAACCTGTCGTGTCCCGCTTCCCGATGTACGGCGAAGGGGACGCGACTGGCCGCTACGTATTTACTGCGAAGTAAATACGCTAAGCGTACTAAGCAATATAAAAGTAAATGCACAAGAGACAAGATATAATAAAACAACAAATTTATTTATTCACATTCTTTTTACAATACATGGAAAAGTAAATACAACTGAATGAAAGCAATGCCTAAACAATGGCATAACAGAAATGAAAAGTACTGTAATAAAAATGTGTACAATGAAGCTAGAGCTCTGGGTCGTAGGCAAGCTGATCCAAATCCTCACTAGTGGGCTCGATCTCCGGGGTGTCTAGATCACCTGACGACATTCAAAGAAGAAAGAAAGAGAATGTCGTCAGCGAACAGATCGCTCGGTAAGTCCCAAAGATAAGGGAGAACTAGAATAGACAGAATAAGAAGGTAGCTTTTAAAATTGTATTATATTGTTTTAATGTTGTGTTAACGCTGTTATTTGTAGCTTGGTACAGAAGGATGCCAGTGTATACGAGAGGGGTCTCTATATGCTAGAGACCAGGGCAAATGGAATATAGAGTATAAGGCTCCGTCGATAATACCACGGAACAACGGCATGGCTGTAATTACGTCTTAAATCTTGCAGTCCCGTGCCACTTTTAACACATTCCGTACCAATCTACCCCATAAACCACATAGTGTTTTTATTGTATTGTTGTATTGTATTGTCTTGTATTGTAAACTGTATTGCTGTATAATTGGATGACTTTGCCGAAAACATGATATCAGTAAACGGATATAACTGTATAATCATGTAAATGGATGTAACTGGAGAATCATGTAAATGGATGTATATCCATAGTTCGGTTTAGTCAAGTTGTATAGATTGATAAATGGATTCATGAATTCATGTTGAATTGTAATATTGTAGATTGTGATTGTAGATTGTAGATTGTACTTGAATCATATTCAAGTCAGATTATAAAGAGACTCAATCTGAGTCAGACAATTAGAAAAGTAAATTGAAGTCCTGATTGTTTTGATGTTATCGGTAACCGCTGCACATGGGCGGCAGGATTTGTGTCTTTTTCAAAGACGATTACCGTGTTGATAACACCGTTTGTTAAGTTGTCTACCTTAGATAGGCAAGCATCCACTTCTCCGTCTCCCTGAGGCTCAAGAGATTGGTCCCGCTTAAACCTATATTTACTAGGGTCTTTAGGGTAATTTATAGAACTTGAGGGGGTTTTATGTAAAAATACTTTTGTATAATTTTCAAAATACACCCCAAGTATTTATTTATCGTCTTTAGAGTTGTAATAAATGTAGATTTTATATTTGTGATATTTCTAGTGAAGATAACCTAATTTCATAATATAGGGTATTTAATTGTAATATTGACCTTGTATGGATTTTATGGTATTTTAATGTAAAGTGGTCCTTGGAATATTTAAAAATTGGAATATTTATATTATCACAAGATAAATATTTTAATGATACATCTATATATATATTTATATAAAAATAAATTTTAATATATATTAAATTTCTAGAAATCTCATTTTTTTAAGATTTTCGTATTTTAAATCTCTCGAGACCGAATGCTCCTTGCGGAGGTCAGTATCTCGCACTACTAAGCCCAGAGATGTGCGATAATCCGCACCATCCCAGTCGGGTTCCCCAAATTGGGTTGTAGAGGCACTTTGCAAAGATTTGTGTAAATACTAAATCATTTAGAAAATGGTTTTATTAGTAATGGTATTTATTTGAAAAGGTGTTGTTTTCCCGTATTCTATGTTCCCGAAAGTATTGTGCTATATTGCATATGAGTGTGTGAGGAGATAGGTCATTACCTCGTGATCTACTTAAAAGTATAGCAAGGTTTTGATGGTTCAAATGTAGAAATGAAACTATATGGTAGTTTAATGAAAAAATACGGTAAAATGGAAATAACAATTACTTTTGATATGAAATTTGTTTAATATGATTAGTTAGTGTTTAATAGTCAACATATAGTGGTTGTAGCATGATTGTATTAAAGAAAGAGTTAGGTTTTATAAAGAACCGAATCGGAAATCGGATTTGTTCCGATTCCGTCGGGTTTTGAAATTTCGTATTTTAGAATAGGAATAGAGAAGATGGAATTGGGACTTACGGGTTTAGTTAACAGATGAGAGGGAGTGGGAGTGGACGTAGCTTCCGGTGCGTCGTTCCATCGCCGAGATCTCCTAGGGTTGTCGCCGGAAAATTCGTCGGAGCTTCGCCTTTCGCTTCTTTCAAAGTACACTAGGGTTTTCTAGGGATTTCTTGAGAGTTGGCTAAGAATTTTAGGGTGAGGGGGTAGTGTTTAGGGGTTGTATTTATAGGGTAAGGCTGGGGTTAGGGTAAATGAAGAGTTTAATTGAAAAAAATGTAAAAATATATTAAAATGTATTTAAAAAATGGAGTAAATTGGGCTTTATGAATTCTCTGGAACCGATCTAGGTAAATGAAGTGTGCAGGGGGGTAGGAGAGCCTAAGAAGCAGATTTCATCAGTTGGAGACTCGGCGGTCCGGCCGAGTCCCGCCGGCGGCGCCGGTCTGAGTAGGCTGGTCCGCCGGCCGAGTCCGGCTACCGGGGTATGCACCGTCGTCTCACATTCTCACTGGTACATTAACATTTGTGGGTGTAGTGGGGTTTTTTTTGAGTAATGCACGTGTAAACTGTTGGTATTCTAAAAATCAAATATAAAACAATATTAAAAATAATGTGGGTATGGAATTTGAACTCTGGTGGCTTGGTTCAGCAGTGGAATGTATTACCAATGAGCCACAAGCTCCTTCTTTTAATTAAATTGTTAATTAATTACTTATCTTGTGCTCAGGAAATAAATACCCCTTTAAACAATTTTGAAAAAAATTGTACAAAAATTTATATAGGAAAATTAGGGTTGTTACATTCTACCCTCCTTATAAAAATTTCGTGCTCAAAATTTGTAAAAGGAAAGTGTAACAGATTTAAGAAAAAGTTTGGTGACTGAAGTACTGATAGTGTATGAAAAATAACAAAGTGATGCAAGGGTTTTAAAATGTGAAAGAGTCTTACTAGTGTTATCTTGGTCAACTATCTTGGCTTTTATGGCTGCTAAGGTGGAGGCTTGGCGTCTCGACACATTTTTCTGTGTATGCCGGTAACTCGATGCCTGACTAGGTATAGGTGGTCCATGTGGAGGTGGTGCTGGGAGTGCAAGACTAGGTGCAGGAGCCTGGATAGTCGGCCGCTGCGGGTAATTGGTGTGTGTGTGAGCTGAGTTACGTCTATAGGGACAGTCTCCAATTCTATGATCGGATGTGCCAAAAACTAGGCACATGCCTTTTGCACACCTACAGTCCTTCCACAAGTGTCCATCCCTATGGCAGTAGTAACAAAAACCTGGACTTGACTGGTTAGTTTTTTCTTTTTGTCTCTTGGGTTCAGAAGGTTGTGTAGTGTAGGCTCCTCTTGCCATCTGGGTGGCAGAGCATTTCATGCCGGTTGCTTCTGCTTTTGATTGGTTCACTAATATAGCAGTCTGCTGCTGCAGTCCAACCAGGAGGCTTCGGATTTTCTCAAGCAGAACCGTCTGCTCGTTGGGTGGAGCAGGAAAGACATGTGTGATTGGTAGTGGAGGTGGAGTGTTGTTGAAATTGGTGCTTGTGTTGTTTGGTGAATCCATAACCTTGAAGAAAAATTTAGGTTATGACAGATTCAAAATATATGATTCAAGAAATATGAAATTGTAAGATTTAAGGAATATGAATTGTAAAGAATGTTTTAGTTGCTGGTTCTTGTGTTATATTGCTTAGGTTGTTCACGCAGAACAGAACTGCATGATAGTGTTCCATACAGTTCTGACCTGCATAGGCCGCCAACAAAACCTGTCACGCCCCGCTTCCTGGTGTACGGCGAAGAGGACGCAACTGGCCGCTACGTATTTACTGCGAAGTAAATACGCTAAACGTACTAAGCAATATAAAAGTAAATGCACAAGAGACAAGATATAATAAAACAGCAACTTTATTTATTCACATTCTTTTTGCAATACATGGAAAAGTAAATACAACTGAATGAAAGCAATGCCTAAACAATGGCATAACAGAAATGAAAAGTAGTGAAATAAAAATGTGTACAATAAAGCTAGAGCTCTGGGTCGTAGGCAAGCTGATCCAAGTCCTCACTAGTGGGCTCGATCTCCGGGGTGTCCAAATCACCTGACGACATTCAAAGAAGAAAAGAAAGAGAATATCGTCAGCGAACAGATCGCTCGGTAAGTACCAAAGATAAGGGAGAGAATAGACAGAATAAAAAGGTAGCTTTTAAAGTTGTATTATATTGTTTTAGTGTTGTGTTAACGCTGTTGTTTGTAGTTTAGTACAGAAGGATGCCAGTGTATACGAGAGGGGTCTCTATATGCTAGAGACCAGGACAAACGGAATATAGAATACAAGGCTCCGTCGATAATACCACGGAACAACGGCTTGGCTGTAATTATGTCTTAAATCTTGCAGTCTCGTGCCACTTTTAACACCTTCCGTACCAATCTACCCCTTAAACCCCGTAGTGTTTTGATTGTATTGTTGTATTATATTGTCTTGTATTGTAAACTGTATTGATTGTATAATTGGATGATTTTGCCGAAACCATGATATCAGTAAACGGATGTAACTGTATAATCATGTAAATGGATGTAACTGGGGAATCATTTAAATGGATGTATATCCATGGTTCGGTTCAGTCAAGTTGTATAGATTGATAAATGGATTCATGAATTCATGTTGAATTATAATATTATAGATTGTAGATTGTACTTGAATCATATTCAAGTTAGATTATAAAGAGACTCAATCTGAGTCAGACAATTAAAAAAGTAAATTGAAGTTCTGATTGTTTTGATGTTATCGGTAACCGCTGCACATGGGCGGCAGGATTTGTGTCTTTTTCAAAGACGATTACCGTGTTGATAACACTGTTTGCTAAGTTGTCTACCTTAGATAGGCAAGCACCCACTTCTCCGGCTTCCTGAGGCTCAAGAGATTGGTCCCGCTTAAATCTATATTTACTAGGGTCCTTAGGGTAATTTATAGAACTTGAGGGGGTTTTATGTAAAAATGCTTTTGTATAATTTTCAAAATACACCCCAAGTATTTATTTATCGTCTTTAGAGTTGTAATAAATGTAGATTTTATATTTGTGATATTTCTAGTGAAGATAACCTAATTTCATAATATAGAGTATTTAATTGTAATATTGACCTTGTATGGATTTCATGGTATTTTAATGTAAAGTGATCCTTGGAATATTTAAAAATTGGAATATTTATATTATCACAAAATAGATATTTTAATGATACATCTATATATATATTTATATAAAAATAAATTTTAATATATATTATATTTCTAGAAATCTCATTTTCTTAAGATTTTCGTATTTTAAATCTCTCGAGACCGAATGCTCCTTGCGGAGGTCTGCATCTCGCACTACTAAGCCCAGGGATGTGCGATAATCCGCACCATCCCAATGGGTTCCCCAAATTGGGTTGTAGCGGCACTTTGCAAAGATTTGTGTAAATACTAAATCGGTTAGAAAATGGTTTTATTAGTAATGGTATTTATTTGAAAAGGCGTTGTTTTCCCGTATTCTATGCTTCCGAAAGTATTGTGCTATGTTGCATATGAGTATGTGAGGAGGTAGGTCATTACCTCATGATCTACTTAAAAGTATAGCAAGGTTTTGATGGTTTAAATGTAGAAATGAAACTATATGGTAGTTTAATGAAAAAAATACGGTAAAATGGAAATTGCAATTACTTTTGATATGGAACTTGTTTAATATAATTAGTTGGTGTTTAATAATCAACATGTAGTGGTTGTAGTATGATTGTATTAAAAAAAGAGTTAGGTTTTATAAAGAACCGAATCGGAAATCGGATTTGTTCCGATTCCGTCGGGTTTTGAAATTTCGTATTTTAGAATAAGAATAGAGAAGAGGGAATTGGAAATTATGGGTTTAGTTAACAGAGGAGAGGTAGTGGGAGTGGACGTAGCTTCCGGTGCGTCGTTCCGTCGCCGGGATCTCCTACGGTTGTCGCCGGAAAATTCGCCGGAGTTTTGCCTTTCGCTTCTTCCAAAGTACACTAGGGTTTTCTAGGGATTTCTTGAGAGTTGGCTCAGAATTTTGGGGTGAGGGGGTAGTGTTTAGGGGTTGTATTTATAGGATAAGGCTATGGTTAGGGTAGATGAAGAGTTTAATTGAAAAAAATGTAAAAATATATTAAAATGTATTAAAAAATGGAGTAAATGAGGCTTTATGAATTCTCTGGAACCGATCTAGGTTAATGAAGTGTGTAGGGGGTAGGGGAGCCTAAGAGGCAGATTTCATTAGTTAGGGACTCGGCGGTCCGGCCGAGTCCGGCCACCAGGGTGTGCGCCGTCATCTCACCTTCTCACTGGTACATTAACATTTGTGGGTGTAGTGGAGTTTTTTGTGAGTAATGCATGTGTAAACTCTTGGTATTATAAAAATAAAAAATAAAACAATATTAAAAATAATGTGGGGTATGAGATTTGAACTCTGGTGGCTTAGTTCAGCAGTGCAAGATATTACCAATGAGCCACAAGCTCCTTCTTGTAATTAAATTGCTAATTAATTATTTATCTTGTGCTCAGGCAATCAATACCCCTTTAAACAATTTTGAAAAAAATTGTACAAAAATTTATATAGGAAAATTAAGGTTGTTACAACTTATAAAGTTTGGGCTTGGGAAGATAGCGAGCGGACATAGGCGTCGTCATCTATCATTAACCCAGGCCGTAACTCGTCAGGCCTAGTATTTCTTTTGGAACCGACCGTTTATTGGACTGAAAGGTCTTTCGCCATGCATATCCATGAGCAAGTAAGCCCCACCATGGTAGATTTTGTCTATGATGTATGGGCCATCGTAGTTTGGCTCGAACTTCTCTCGTTTGGCACGATTGGCGATCATATGTCTCTTGACCACTAGCACGAGTTCGCCTTGGAGGAATGTTCTCAGCCTAGTCAATCTCTCGTATGAGCGCGTCATTTTTACTTTGTAAGATTCCTTGTTTTGCTGCGCCATGAGCCGGGTTTCGTCGAGGGCATCAAGTTCCTCAAGCCGAAGTTGAGCATTCTCTTCGTCCGTTAGCTCGTAATGAATTGCCACTCGTAAGGAGGGTAACTCTATTTCCAAAGGGAGTACGGCTTCAGTGCCGAATACCAATGCATACAGCGTTGTGTTTGTGGCCGTTTGGAACGTGGTTCGATACACCCAGAGAGCTTCATGCAGTCTTTCGTACCAATCCTTCTTATTTTGGGACACCGTCTTTTTCACGATCTTCGTCAAGGTCTTGTTGAAAGCCTCAGCCAGACCATTAGCTCAAGGATTATAGACCGAAGAGTATCTCCAGTCTATTTTATGCTGCTGTGCGAAGCGGCTGATTTTATGGCTTCTGTAGGTCGGCCCGTTATCGGAGATAATTCGGCGCGGAGTGCCGAACCGATAGATGACGTGTGTCTTGAAGAAATGGAGGATATTCTCTGTCTTCACTTCTCTTAGTGGTACTGCTTTTGCCTACTTGGAGAAGCAATCAGTTGTCGCCGGTATGAACCGATGGCCTCTGGACGATGCTGGTTCAATGGGCCTGATTATGTCAGTTCCCCACATTTCGAATGGCCAGCTAGCCACCGTTGGATGTAGCGGATTTGGATGCTGGTGGATAAATTCCCCGTGAATCTGGCACGAGTGGCACTGCTTCGCGTATTCAAGGCGGTCTTGGATCATTGTGGGCCAATAGTAGCCCATCCTTTTGATCTTCAGTTTCATCTTTGGCCCGGCTTGATGAGATCCGCAGAGTCTGTCGTGAGTTTATTGGACGACTTTCCTTGCTTGTTCCTGACTTGCTTTGCGCTTCATCGGCTTGAAATGCTGCCGGTGAGCAACGTATCCCTGCCACCAATTTTTAAAGGCGTTGCATTCTTTAGTAGGGTGTGTAATTCTCTGATGATATATGCTGAAGTTAGGATGTACGTCATCTCCGTTAAGGTGTATCCTATCAGGAGTGTTTCTTTCAGAGGGTGGCAGCTTCATTCCCATTGACAGGGCTTTAGCGAATCGCTTCCTTGTCTTGAACCTGCTTTTGCTGGAGGCGGATATGGTTTGATCTGGTGGGGGTGTTTTTACCCTTTCGTCTAGTCGTCGGCGTTTGGCTTTTTCAAATATGTCCAGTTCGCGCTCTCGATCAGTTTTGCTTTTCTGACGGGCCTCATTCAGGAATACGTCAATCATCTCGTCGAATGGTTCTAGGAATTCAGGCTCGGGATCTGCCCCCAATTTCTCTGCGTCCGGAGCTTCTTCGCCGTTTATCAACGAGTGAGGGATCACGCGGCAGCTTTCCATATAATCCTCAGATTCTTCTGAAGAATCGTCTCCTTCATCAGCGTCATCTCTATCTTCAAGGATGTGGTTGAGAAACTCTTGGAGTGTGACCGGGGCTCGCGCCTTCTGGTTATATTCCTCCAGTGCGTCAATATGTTTTTGCAGGTCCTTGCGCTTGTCATCAGGCTTCACGGGCTTTTTGGTCTTCTTCTTCTTCTTTGAAGATTTTGACGGCTGGGCTTGAGCGTTTTGATTATCGCTGCCAATTCTTGGTGTCGGGCGCGGCTTCAGCATTCCCTCAATAATCTCGGGCTCTAGCGGGTTTTTCCACCTGATCGCCAGGCAAGTGTGAAGATCCCTCGGCATTCTTTTCGTCTTGGCTGAAAGAGCGACCTTCCATAGAGCTTCTTCTATAAAAGAGCATGATGCCCCCGGTGTGTTCCCTCTTTTGAGACGTGCGGCTGAGGTGGGCTTACTTTCCAATTCTCGGACAGTGCGAATTTGCCCTGTTGGTATTGGTCCTCAATCCAACCTTTGAAGACGAAGCAATCTTCGATTGGGTGGCCTATCACTTGGTGATAGGGGCAATAATTGGGATTATTGGCCTCACAGGGTTGCAATGGGCGTTTTAGATCCGGTAAGGTGATGTGCCTGTTGCGCACCGCTTGTTCAAACAATCTCCTTGTTTTATCCCGGGAAAACGAATAAGGGCGCTTCAGTTTCTCATTAAAGAATCGACGTCTTTCGTCTTGGTGGTCAGTTGGTTTTGGACTACTGGGCTGCTACTGAGTATTGGCGACGAAGGTCACTTTCCCTTTCCTTTTCTCGTTTCGAGATTCCAACTTCGAAGAAGAGAGTCTATGACCCATCTGATCCATTTGAGCCAATTTGTCAATCAAGGCCTGGAAAGTAGTTGGCTTATAGAACATCTGTCACGTCCCGTTTTCCAGAGTACGCTAAGATAGGCACGTGACAGAGCCAACCATACTACCCGTGGATAGAAAATATCCCTCCACAGTCACATTACGGCTGTAGAGATATCAAGAACAATAATAAACTATCTAACACATGTCCATAAGCCAGAATAAACGAGTCAAGAATAAAATAATATGCGGAAGCAATAGATCCAATAAACAAAACACCTGGAAAGTAAAACTGGATACCAACTGGATCCTCACTGCTCGGCCTAACGGCGGAAGTACTCCTGATCAGCCTGCAACAAAGGTAGAGAATCTGGGTCATGCAAAACCCAGACGTCAGTGCGTCATAACATCAAGCAATGATATAATCAAGGGGTAGCAAGGCATGTAGGTACGAGTATGAATGGTAAAACAGGTATAACAGTAATATAAAAAGTGACAGTGAAGGGTAAGGCACAGGTGATGTGCAGTGAGTAATCTAAACTGGTCTACTGGGTAAACTACTCTCAAGTCTTTGAAATCAATTTGATGAATCATCAATGTAACTCAATAGTATCCCGTACGTGCCCGGGACCACGGTCAAGATTCTCGGGCTGAATCCGAGACGTGCCGCTAGGCAGTAAAAGGTAGTATGTAACGATGAGTGATGTCAGCAGCATTACCCCGGGGCTGGCCTAGCCCGTAAGACTGATCAGTAAAGGTATCGAACTGTCGAGTTACAAGTCAGGTTTCATCATTGATTTCCCCATACCCCCAGGTTATGTGTTCAAGTCAGGTATTGATAAATCTGGAGTTAATGCCAACACAGGATCAAGCAAGTACAGATTTGTCTGAATAGACAACAGGAAATGTCCGTAGGGACAACAGGTCAAGATTGTTGGCATTAGTAACAAGATCAGGTAACAGGTCAAGCTGTGGTACATCAGGTCATGTCAGGTAGTGTACATGGATCCAATCATGTCAAGTAATGCACAAGTATCGAGTCGTGTCAAGTAGTGTATCAAGTCATGTCAGGGGTGCACAAGTATCACGTGGGTGCTCATAATCAAACTGTAATAAGTATGGGTACACAAAAACAAGTATGGAGTGCTAATATAACAATAAAATGGAATAATGTGATGTGGTATGCAAATAGGTATAGATTCAAACATATGGATCCACAGTTATCGATTAGGGTTACATTTATAGTTCCAATACTAATTAGGATGCACTTTATTAAACATGGGGTGTTACAACAACAGTATTAGGTTATAAATGAGATCGGTAAATGCAGCTATATGTGTTCTATTCTATATGGATGCGAATGGATATCATATAACCTTTAAATGATAAACTAGTTAATGCACGATGTTCAATTAAATAATGTGAATGGTTATAATCAATTTGATGCGGTATACTATAGTATGATATGTGACAAGATGGGTTTGCTTATGCTAGATATAAAATGATAAGAATGGATGCATACGGTCATTGTAAAACTGTGAAACAAGTACTTTGGATGCACGGTTTGAAATTCAATTATTATATTTATTAAAATAGATGCATAAAATGTAATGTAGCATGTAGCAAGATAAACTTGCCTAGACGGAACGAGAACGGATGTGTACGAACGTCTCAAGTCGGCGAAAAGTCACGACGCACGCACGGCACACGGAACGGATCCAAGTAAAGCACGAGGGTGATCACGCCAGCAAGGCACTTCCTCTGGGTCGTCTGGATCGTCGGCGACGATCCCGGCTCCGGCGAACTAGATCAAATTGTTGGTTTACTTCATTGGTCTCAAAATAAACACAAGAGTAGATCGAAGTAGCCAAGGCTCCTCAACAGGTTGGTCTCTTTCGGATAGAGTTTCTTCAGATTTTACTTGAATTCCCTTTATCATTTGAACATCTCAATTTTTCTCCTCTGGAGCATCATTAACACTCTTCAGTACTTTGTGATGGCTAGGGTGAAAAGAGATGAAAATGATGGAGGCAGCGGTAGGGGTGCTCTTCCGGCGGTGACGTTGGGTCGCGATCGGGTGTGCAGTGGGTTGTGGGTGATGGTTGTGGTGATGGTTGGAGGCGGAGAAAGAGAAGGTGGAGATGAGAGGAGGAGGTGATGATGAACGAGGCGGGTCTCGGTTGTGGAATGCGGAGGCAGGAGACGCCGGCGGTTGAGGGAGTCGAAGCGCTGGGTCGAAGATGAAGGGATGCGGTGATTGGTTAAGGGCTGTTGAAGGAGGATGTGCTAGCTAAGAGGGTGAAGGGGGTCAATGGTGGGAGGTCGTCGGGGTTGAGTGGACGACGGCGAGGCGAGGCTAGGTCGGGTTCGAAGGTTGTGGGCGTGCAGGGATATGCGTCTTCGGGATCTGGGGAAGGAAGAGAGTGGAAGGAAGTGGAGGAGGAAGATGTGAGGTCATGGTGATGAAGACGAGGACGAGGGGCGACGGCGACGAGGCAAAGAAGGAGGTTGGGCTTGGGTTCTCGCGACGAGAGGCAGCGGAGGAAGAGGAAAAAGAAAATGAGGGGAGGGAGAGAGGAGGGAGAGAGAGAAGATCGAGGAGAGAGAGAGAGAGGTGAACAGTTAGGAGAGATAAAATTGTCGTTTTGTGTGAGAGAGAGAAAAAGATAGCGGGGAGAGAGAGAGAGGGAAAGAGAGAAAGAAAAAGAAAGAGAGAGAGGGAGTGGTTAGGATTTTAGATTTTAATTTTAAAAATATTTAGTTTGTTTAAAAGAATTTTATGACTTGTTAAAAAAGATTCGACTAAATTTTAAAATTTTAAATAAATGAAATTTGGCGGGATACAGAAATATTTCAAAACGCGCCCGGGTCGGGTCTAAAATTTTAGTTTTAAAATATGAAAAATATATGCGACTTCCAAATTTTAAAATGAATGCTCAGGTAACGAAAATGCATACCCCCAAGAACGGATGCACGTACGTGCGCGTAGCCATCCAAACACGTCCATTTCACTGAACGGGACGAGAACAAGATGCGCGGATGCTACCACGGGGTTAGGGGTATCATGCAGGCTATGTTATGTAATTTTAAAATATTTTACGTGACCTAAAATGTTATATAGTAAAATGTGCGATGCCAGATGAAATGCCAATATGCAGTATACATGAAATGCATGTGTCTATGTAACAAGTCAAGGTAATTCATAAGTATGAATCAAACAGGTTCAAGCAAGCGGGTTGGGTCGAATGCAAAATAAAATGTAAAATACCATTCGCACCCAAAATACGATAAATCAAGACAATACCACAATTAAGGAAATATGAGAACTGGAATTGATATAAATGAACTAGGTTGTTACAACATCAAGAATTGTGAAATGGTCGCCTGAGGGTCGAGGGTCCCTACGAACATGCCCACTGCAGGTACTTCTTCGATGCGCTGCTCGCATTTCGACCATAGATTTCGCCAATGTATCGCATACTGCACCCATGTTTTGCCTGACTTCACTCTGGCGTTAATTAACACAGTGATCGGGGTGCGCTCGCTAGCACTTGCGAAACGTTGGGTGATCAGCAATTCCATCTCCTTAAAAGTTTTGACAGAGTCGTTGGGAAGCTCCGAATACCACTCAAAGGCCATTTCCGCCAAGCTGCCGACGAACTGGCGAAGCAGTAACTTATCATCCCCTCCAGTGTTGCCGCAGAGAGCCCTGAACTGAGCGACATATTGATGGGGATTGCCTGTCCCCTTGTACACATGGAATTTAGGAATTGTGTATCCTGGCGGGTACTTTATCTGATCGTACCATCCTGGATATGGTCGTCCAGTTCTGACGACTTGGCCGGTTACTTCATTCGCTTGATGAGCTTGTATTTGCTGAGCTATATAATCATCGAGCATGGCTTTGGAGATGGTCTCCTCCTTGGCTGCTGACAGAGCCGGCAGAGGATTTGATGTCTCTCCTCTATCATCTTCAATCATTACTGGAGGATCTTCGGCTTGAGGATTCGGCTGGAGGATCCGGCTGGATCATCAGGCCCACCATATCTTGGAATAAAATGGCCATTTGTATTATGTTGGCCGCTTGTTCCGCGGCCTCTTTGTCCTTCTTCTCAAGCATTCTCCGAAGGAATTTGGCATCCGTTTCCTGCTTATGACGCTGCTCCAAAAATGTCTCTGAGCCTGCTTTTGGTCCAGTGAGTACAGCCATGGCTGTCAGCAATTCTTGGAGCTTTTGTTGTTGTTGCTCTTGAGCCTTAGTCACAGACCGTGTAAATGGTCGGTGACCCATAGAGATACGGCTATCCTCTTTTTCGGAAGCCATATAAACAGTATGCACCACCATGCCCCCAGACTTGGGGCGTTTAGATTCAGTGTCCTTGCGATTTGCCAAAGACGCAGGGATCTTCTCCGGCCTCTTTCTTTTGTGGGCGGTCGAAGTTAAAGGAGCCATTGCAGCGGGCACCCAAACAGATGACACCTTCTGTGGCTTGACAGGGTGATCCCTTTCTCGTCGAATTTTCATCTTTTTCTTTCGGCGGGGGTAGTCTTGATCAATCACGGAGTCTTGGACCTATCGCCAGATCTTGTAAATTTTGGAGGACAGCCGCTGAGGTGGCTACTCCAGCTTCACCTTTATAACGTTCTCCATAGGTGGAGGAGATCTTTTCAGCACAGCAGTCGGAGAGTCCTTGCGGACCCTCTTGAGTGGTTCAAACTTGTTCCCAGTTGGAACAGAAGCATCAACTTCCATAGTTGGAGCTGGCGGAGTCAGCCCAGAGGATGAACTGCCCCCAGCTTTCCTCACTCGGTGTCAGTGGCGATGTCGAGCATGTCGTGCGGCCAGGATCACCTTCGCTGTTGGATGACCTTCTTCATGCCCTCTGCTTTGAGGAGAGGCTGTTATTGGTGCTAGCCTGTTGAAAACTGACGTCCGTTGATAGGGAATGGTCAACCTGTCGAAAGCCGACCTTCGAGTAGGGAGAGCAGCTTGGATGACCTAAAATGTAGCAGGAGTTGGAGTGTCCTTCTCTGGTATTGCGAGCCTCTTTGAGGGCCCACTTGAGTTTTGACCCAGCCTGTCAAAGACTGAGGCATTGGAGTTGAACGACCCGCTGAGAGGGGCCGTGGTGGTTGCAAGCCGATCAAAGACCGACTTCTTCGCAACTTCCTGTGTCGGCATCTGAACACTAAAGCTCGTTGGTGAGATTATGGTCCCGAAGAATAGCCCAGTGGTGGCTTGAGTCACTTGTTCCACCGGCATTGTGAAAAGGGAGGCCGCTTGGGGCCCGTAGGTCACTCCTCCGGTGGGGATGGAGTGAGAGTTGTTGCAATTGTTGAAATTTGTGCAGTTGAAAACTATTAATCTTCTGCTTTCTGCACGGAGCAAGACACCAAATCTTAATACCTCGAATCCAGGGGCAACCATAGCAAACCGCATTTCGTTCGCGAAACACGACACACGAAGTGTGGAGTGGAAAGAGGAAAAGGTCTCACCGGGCGTGCCAGAATCTGTTCTCCGCCGAAAAGACGCGACTGGGACGTTGGGACGTCAGGCCTGAATTTTGGGGGGCAGATGCTATTTGGTTTTATCCATCCACCTCTCTGAAGATGCCAAGTTGATTTATGGCACCGTGTATCGAAGGTTTAGACAGATGCGGTTGATGTAGCAGACTTCGTCAGATTCCCCCTCATTTGAGGGGTTTTTGATTGCGGGGATACTCTTCCCTGCAGACGCAAGCCCCTGCAGTTAATTACGCTACCGCATCGCGGCAACAACTTTTTCCTTCTCCAGATGGTCACTTCATGTCGTGTGTGTGTTTGTTTTATTTTTGGTTGCATGTGGATTGTATACGGAGACTACTTTATGTTGTCACCCATAGGGCGTGGATTAGTCCAAATCCGTATTTTCTTAGATTTGGGTTTGTGGTTGGGTTTAAGAATGCGTTAGCCTCATTTGAGACTAAGACCAACTTAAACGTTTGTTAAGGATACGTTAGTCTAATTTGAAACTAAGATCAATTTAACGAGATCATTTAGATCCAACAAAAGAGCATTTGGGCTCTATTGTTTTAGTTTAGGGACTTTGCGGTCCAGTTTAAAGATATCTTAGTCTGCAAAGTTTAAGAACATCATAGTCCATGAATTTAAGGACCCCACAGTCCGTAGAATGTCCGGTTGTCGGGATCCGTCATCTCTCTAAAGACATTGAAGGATTACAACGACACATATCAGAGGAGTGAAGAGATGTACCCTTGAACCAATATTGGTTGGGAGATCTGCAGTCCAATTTAGGACTAAGATCAAAGATTTATGAGCATATAAACTCAATTAATCTGAATGGGGGTTCTGTGGCCACTTTGGGCTCGGCCCACTCAGTTAAAATGTTGAACATTTAGTAATGCTGAGCATTGGTTTGGATTTTGGCAGCCTTTTTGTCTTTTATTGAGTGCTGAACACTCATTATAGCTTTGGGGCCTTTTTATAGAATAGTTTATGTTCATTTAGCGCGCACGTGAGGAGCACGTGGCGCGTTTGGCGATGAGCGCCAGACAATGAGCGCATTGCTCTTCTGGTGAAGTAGCGCACACGTGAGGAGCACGTGGCGCGCTTGGCGCTGAGCGCCAGAAAATGAGCGTAGTGCACTTCTTGTGAAGTTTGGAGCGCTAAGGCTCTGCAATGCTATGCGTTAATTTTGGAGCGTTGAAGCGCTTCTTTTGATTGGAGCGCTATGGCTCTTTTTAGGCAGCTTTGCGCCCTGAGAATTAAATTCTCTTTCTTATAAGAGATTTTGTCTCATGGATCTAAGAACAAATGTAACAACCCTAATTTTCCTATACACTTTTCTATACAATTTTTTTTAAAATTTTTAAAAATCCATAAAGGAGTATTTTAACCTGAGCACAATATATAAATATAAGTAATTATTTTGTTTTTAAGTAACTCCATTTTTAGTGTACAAAAAATTGTTTTAAAATTAAAGTATACTTGGGGTATTTATTGTTGCTGTTACCACTTTAAGTAGTTATTTTCCTACAATAGTTACAAGAAGGAGCTTATAGCTCATTGATAATACCTTGCACTGCTGAACCAAGCCACCAAAGTTCAAATCCCATGCCCCACATTATTTTTGTATTTATTTTGTTTTAATTTCTTTTGGAAGTTAACGGTCAAAAGGACATAACTCCCAAAATATGTACTGGACAACAAAAATAAAATATACCAAATTGTACCCCCGAAGAATCCCCGGTCGCTGGAACCCTGACTCGGCCAGACTCGGCGGCGCCGGCCGGCGAATCGGCCGACTCGGTCCGGCGCCGCCGGTCGGACTTGGCCGGACGGCCGAGTCACCAACTGAGAAAAGTTGGGCATTGACTTGGTCAACCCTCCTGCACACTTATTATACCTGGATCGGTTTTAAATTGCCCAATAAATCCCTTTTAATCCTAGGTTTAATGAGTTTTAATGAATTTTTATATAATTTTATATATTTTTTATTAAAACCCTAACCCTAGCCTAACCCTATATAAACCCCCCATACCCTCTACCCTCTCATCACTTTTTCTAAGTCCACTCTCCCAAAATTCCAAGAGAACTTGGTACGTGAGAAAACGAGCGAAAAGCGAAGCGCTGACGAAATCGACGGCGGAATCCCGGCGATCGTGCTAGGACCTCTCAACGACGTTCGACGCACCGGCAAACCCATTATCTCCCTCTCACTCTCTAGCGTTGTCCAAAACCGTAAGTCACTCTTTTCTACCTTTCTATTCTTTCATAAAAATACGACTTTTCAAACCCGACGGAAATCGGAACAAACCGATTTCCGATTCGGTTTTCTATCAAAACTTACTTATCACTAATTCCATAATGCTTAAACATATTCATGTTGACTACTAATCACTTAAAAATTAATTTGAACAAGTTTTCACACATGAAATGATAGCTTTTGCAATATACCGTATTTTTGCACTTAAATACCACCATGTTTAGTTTATCACATTTAACCCTTTAATATTGGTATACCTTAAAATAGATCACGAGATAATGACCTACCTCCTCACACACTCATATATAATCATAACACGCTACCTTGAAAATTTAGAATACGGCAAAACAAGATTTTACATTAAAATACCATTTTCTTAATAAAACCTTTTCTAAAAGTTCTAAGTTATATACAATTTTAAAACAATATCTTTTAATAGGAAAATACGATATGTCATGGACATCGATCGTTTATCTAAACCTGACTTTGTGGTGTCTAGGCAAGTGTGTCTAAGGCGAGTGGTTACCAATTAGGACCACTACTTGTAGTGGAGAGCCTCCCACTTACCTGGCACTTACCTGGCCGCAATTGGCGGTGAAGAGGCGATTTGAGGCTTCTTATGACTTGTCGTTTAGACCATTTAGAAATATGCTAGTTGGCTTAGGAAACCTTAGAATCTAAAATACGGAAATTTACACCATTTTACAAATAAATACCTTATCTTTATAAAACCGTTTTCTAAATGATTAGTATTTATAAAATCTTTGCAAAGCGCCACTACAACCCACCTTTGGGGAACTCGTTAGGGATAGTACGGTTTATCGTGCATCCTTAGGCTTAGTAGTGCGAGATTCAGACCTCCGCAAGGAGCATTCGGTCTCGAAAGGTTTAAAATACGACATTTAAGAAAAATGAGATTTTTTTTGGAAAATAAAATATTTATTAAAAATTATTCTTGTATAAAGATATGTATATTTATCATTTAAACACCTATTTTATTATAAGATAAACACCTTTTCCTAAAAATTACAAGATTAAAAGTTACATTAAAATACCATGAATTTCAAATAAATCAATATTACAAATTGATATCTTTATTTATGTAATTAGGATATTTTCACTAGAAATATCATAAAATAAAATCACACTCATTATAACAATAAAGACGAATAATAAATACTTGAGGTGTATCTTGAAAACTATACAAAAAAGTATTTTTACATAAAACCTCCTCAAGTTTTATAAATTACAATAATGACCCTAACAAATATAGAACTTCGATTTACATTTTTTTTGGTCTGACTCGGGTTTGAGTCTGATTATTTCTGACTTGAATATGATTCAAGTCAATCTATATTCTTTAATATTCCAACTCAATATGAATACATGAATCCCAGAATCCAGTTAACAATCTATACAACTTGATTGAATTAAACCATGGATATACATCCATTATTCCGTTATTCCATTTACCTGATTATGCAGTTACAATCTGTTTACTGATATCATGGTTTTGATCAGTCATCCAACTTACACAAAACAATACAACAATACTATCAAAACACTACGGGGTTTAAGGGGTAGATTGGTACGGAAGGTGTTAAAGGTGGCACGAGGCGGTAAGATTAAGACACCTAACATGAATCCAATTGCCGTTGTTCCGGGTTGTATAACGGAGCATTGTACTCTATTTTCCGTTTGCCCTGATCTCTAGCATATAGAGACCCCTCTCGTATACACTGGCATTCTTCTGTACCAAGCTATAAACAACAGCGTTAAAACAACATTACAACAAATAGTATACAACTTTAGAAGATACCTCTTATTCGGTCTTTCTAATTCCTCCTTATCTTTGGGAGTTACCGAGCGACCTGTTCGCTGACGACATTCTATTTCTTTCTTCTTTGAATGTCGTCAGGTGCTTTGGACCCAGCAGAGACCGAGCCCACCGGTGAAGACTTGGATCAGTTTCACGAAGACCCCGAACTCTAGACATTGTACCTTGTTCTATTCAGTATTTTCATTTCCTGTTATGCCGTTGTTTAGGCATCGCTTTTCATTTCAGTTGTATTTACTTTTCATGCATTGTACAAAAGAATGTTATTAATAAAGTTGTTGTTATTTCTATATCTCTTGTCTTTTGTGATTTACTTTTATATTGCTTAGATACGCTTAACGTGTGTACTTCTAAGTATATACGTAGCGGACCTCATCGCGTCCCCTTCGCCGTACACTGGGAAGCGGGGCGTGACAGCAAAAATTCTTATTTTTTATAGGAGATGTTTCAATCTCTTATGTTTGTGGTGAAAAGCTTTGCCTTTTTTGATCTGTGATTCTAAGAGAATTGAATTATTCTCCTCATTTTATAATGGGATATTATAATTTCTGAAAGGCAATTTGTCTTATAGATCTATGATCTGAAAAAGATTAAGTTCTTCCTCTTATTTTTATGATGAGATGCTTTGATTTCTGTTGTGAAAGACCTTAGTCTTATAGATCTATGAT
Source organism: Agapanthus africanus (assembly GCA_030015575.1). Classification (NCBI taxonomy): domain Eukaryota; kingdom Viridiplantae; phylum Streptophyta; class Magnoliopsida; order Asparagales; family Amaryllidaceae; genus Agapanthus; species Agapanthus africanus. The sequence goes on along the minus strand of CM057351.1, from coordinate 348,225,443 downwards.
CTTAGAAAAAGAAGTAAATTCTTCTTTTTATGTGAGATGATTTCATCTTTCTGTTCTTTTTTTTTTACCTTGAAGAAAATTTTCTTCTTTAGAGAGCTTGCTCTTTGTCATTGAAATTTCTCAAAATTTATGGGGGGATTTCTTTATATCAGACTTGAAGTCTTGGGGCCTTTATATAGGGCAAGCTGATTTGTTGAATCAGTTAAAGAGATCTTTTCTCTAATTGATTTGGGAATTTCTCCACCGTCGGACCTTTGATCCTAGAGCTTCTGATTTACAGAAGGCAATCTTTTTGTTTTTAACAAGATTGGGAAATCTTTCCCCACACAAATTTTATTCTATATTTTAGTGATTTTTAATCACCATTGGATCATTGATCCGACGGTGCTCTGATTTACAGAGCAAAATCTTTTTGTTTGGAAAGATTCTGAAGAATGTTTTCTTAACAGAACTTTATTCTGGTCAACTGATGATTTTTAATCATGTTCGTTGGATGTTTGATCCAACGGTTGGGAACATTTAGTTCCAGCATTAGCGCTCTCGTGCTTTGCACGTGATGCGCTGCTCAGAGTGCAGCGCACTTAGCGCTAGTGCTTACGTGATTTGCACGTGGTACGCTGCAGCGCTCTTAGCGCTAGTAGCTCACTGGTAAAACTTTGCACTGCTGTGACGTAGCCCCTGTGTTTAATCCCTATCAGACACATTAATTTTTTCTTATTTTTCTTTTTAATTTTTTGGAGGCCCAAAAGTTTACACGTGCAATACACAGAAAATGGAAAGTCAGAAAAATCAAATATGTGGAAAATGAAGTAAACACTGAGTTGTACACGTGGCACGAATCCAGAGGCACGAAGCCCTAGATCGGCCGGCGGAAATGGAGGAATAGGCCGGCACCGACGGTTCAACCGAGGCCAATAAGACCCGGGATCTGCACACTCGACTCTTCCGCTAACCCTAACTCCCATGCACTGTTTGATTTCTCTACAATCAAACAGAGATCCTTCATTTCACCATTTATTATTTTTTTAATGCAATTTAATTCACCATTTTAATTCCAAAACCCTAATTCTACACTATAAATACAATCACACACTCTGGCTCAGCATCATTCTGAAATTTCTAGTCAAAACTCTCAAAAATTCTCTAAGTACAAGTGGAGTAAAGAGGAGCAAGCAAGCGATCAACTTCCGGCGAAAAATCGAAGCTATTCCGGCGCTCTCGCAACGCTAAGAAACCCATCCCTTTTCTTCAACCTTTCTTTAAACCTCCTAACTTGTAAGTCCCTTCTAATTTTCATTTTTCTTCTTTAAAAATTCATTTTAAAACGTACAAATGATTTTGGGAGTTTAACCCCATAAAAAAGAAATTTTTGGAGTTTAACTCCATACAAATGTTTTGGAGTTTAACTCCTTCAAAAAAAATATAAAAAAGAACAAAAAAAGTTCTTAAAAAAAAAACCTTTTTGGAGCCTCCACAAAAGGAAGAGTCTCCCACTAAGTGAGAGCCTCTGCACCCTCTCACGTGAGGAGGAGGAGGAGCTCCCCACTCCCCTTCAGGTGAAGGGGAGCCTCGTGGGAGCCTCTCTTCCCTCTCACGTAACCTTCTTTTTTTATATTTTTTTTATTTTTTTCTTCATTTCTTTTTCATTAGGTGTTTTTGGATTGTAACTCCTTTTTGGAGTTTAGCTTCATACAGAAATTTTTGGAAGTTTAACTCTAAATAAAATCTTTTGCATTTTAATAAAATAAAAAATAATAAATAAAACAATTTATTTTTTTTTTTTAAAAGAAAAATGTTTCTTTGAATAAAAAAAATCATTTGTCGTACATAGAATAAAAAAAATGAACACGTCCATGTTGCAAAAATAACAAAAACAAAAAAATTACACCAACATATCGTATTGATTTCGCATGACTAGCTTGACCCGTCAATCGGAGGTTCTCTCGCTCCAAGAATGAGGAAAAATTAACGGCGGTTTAGTTTGCGGCTGCCGGAGATTTGGATCCCCACAATCAGTAAATCCCTGTCTATCCCAGACAGGGGAATCTGTAATACGCCTGACAAGCAACGTATATTTCCCATCTCAATGGGGTGACGAAAAACAATCTACACAGAGTAGTCATTAATATTCAAGGAAGCCTAATGTCAATCATGAGCTCACCATTTAGGGGGGCAAAACACATGCTAATTCTGCCATTTATCTCAGACCTAGGTTAATTTGACTTCAAAAACTGCATCACAAGTTTCTAATCCAAGCTTAAGACAAAATCACCATCTAATAAGATGAAAAGAAATGTGACGAAATAACCTTACTGCTTCAAGACAAACATGACTTCAAAAAAAAACGTGCTTCATCAAGCTAAAAACAAAATTTACTTCTTTCTCAAATATTAATAGAACAGAGCCAAATTATTTTCTTCGAATCAGAATAACAAAAAGGAAACACCTCATATGATAACACCCGTCCCCAAATACACAGAAGGAAACTAGAATAAGATTGGCTTTGAATGCAACCCTTCATGTAAAAGGCAAGCTCAAGAAAAAGAGCACAAAAGCAAGCTTAGATACATAGAGGGAATGGGAATGAGAGCTAGTAAAAAGCATGACAAGAACAAGGCTGGCTCTTCCACTAACCCGTTCAAAATACCCAAGGGGAGGAGACTTTTTGATGCAGGACGCAATCAAGGCCGCAGAAGAAAAGAGAAAAAGATTTGATTAACGGTTTCTAAAAAATATTTTTATTTCTTAGAGAAAATTTAGAATTGTACTGTTAGATATCATTGCATTATTTTTCTAGTAGTTTTGGTAATTAAGGCGGGGATTGATCTTATAAATTAGTTTTTGGTTTTTCTTTTTCATTTACCGTATTTGAGGTCCAGTAAATTTAGGTATGATTAAAAGACTGTATAACAAGTTCTAGGGTTTTTTTTATATATCATCTCCAAAACTTTAGTATTTCTAAATTTCAACTCTAAAACCACTCCTTTAACAATTAAAAAGAAAAGGAAAGGAAAAAAAATCCATGTAATTATCACATCTTCCGTTAGAATTTAATCAGGGTTGGTTGCTGCATTCTCTTGTTGTCTTTAAGATCTGAGTTTTCGAGCTCCTCGCATATATAGTGAGGGTTGTGCCAGATTTATAGCTCAAATTTTTTGATTTAAAGCATGATTTTTTGCATTAAATTGTTTTCCCTAATTTTTTTTTTACTTAAGGTTTTCATGTCATGCCAAGAAGAAACACAATCTCCCCTGCATGCATTAGAAATATTGAAGCTATGGGGGTGATATATAAAAAACCAAAGCTCTAATGTATCTTTCTTAATACTTACGTTGATAAAATTAAGTTTGGATTCATCTGAATTTCTCGAGGTTATATTGCATATTGTTCGTGGAATTGGGAAAGTTGACGATATGTTTCAGCAGCGTCAACCTATATTTGACCTATCCATCGCTTTCTTTCACCGGGTCCGCGTCACTTCTGCTCTCTCTTTTAATGATTTTAGTGTCACGAGGAGCATTGTATATATTGAGAGAATAATGAAAGGGGAGGTACCTAAGAACGCAGATGGCTTGTTATGAGAGAGCTTGGACACAAATTAAGAGGAATATTGTATCTTGTGCCGACCCATTTGAATTACGTAGGAGATCACGACAAAACATCAGCTCTTGATCGATCTGTAGAGGGAATCTGCATATATATATATATATATATATAGAGAGAGAGAGAGAGAGAGTAGAGAGAATAATGGAGAAAAGAGGGGATTTCCTCCTATGGCGTTGAAAAAATACAACCTCCATCAATTTTTTCGACGATCGGCCCCCATCATCTTCATCGTTATCATCTAAGATGTCGGTACACCAAATTTCATGTGATTCTACAACTTTTTCACCGTTGATTTAGCAATGTAAAAAGTTCTATTGTCGGTAAACCATTAATTTTGAACCCACTAAATCAACGGTGAAAAAGTTGTGGAATCACATAAAATTTGGTGTACGCACATTTTAGATGATAACGATGATGATGATGGGTGCCGATCGTCGGAAAAAATGTTGGAGATTGTACTTTTTCCACGCCATAGAAGGAAATCCCCTCCTCGCGCCTATTTCCTCCATTAATCTCATATATATATATATATATTAGCTACTTTTGTGTGTGTGTGTATATATATATATATATATATATATATATATATTAGCTACTTGAAACTTGTCGTTTTGCTGCTCGACACGTCTCTTCTCCAAGGACCCCCGCCACTATGATCAATGCACTTTCTCCGCGCTTTACATGTAGGGCACACACGCACGCAGCTGCAAATGTAATTAATGTTGAGACGAGCTTCTTGTATATATTTCAGAAGATAAATTGCATGCATGATGAAGTTGCATGACATGAACAAATAATGGTTTTGGACGCCTAGATACATGCATTAGGTATTTGGTAATTAATTAATCTGATGTTAAGTAATTTAATGTAAGATTTATGTAAGAAGTCGAGGGTATTTGTTAATTAGTGCAAGGATTTAAAGATATATACACAATATGGGGTGTAGATTAGAGCATCCGTATATAACACAATATGGGGTGTAGATTAGGGCATCCGTGTCTCTCTCTCTCTCTCTCTCTGTATATATATATATATATAGCTATTAAAAGGGCCGGTCCATTTTTTCCTCTGGATTGAAACAAGCAGACGGAATAGTTTGTTTGGATTGTTCTTTTATCAGTGAAAACCTAAAAACGGTCCATTCTTTTAGGCTAAAGTTTTATAGCTAAAATCTTCTTTTTTTAAATCCTAATCTTGTTTGCTTGCTTCTTTCTCGGAAATTTAGGTTTTCCTTTTCTTATAACCAAAATACAGACAGTCTGCCTTTATTATTTTCAATTCACAATATTTTATACATAGCTATAAAATAAAAATCTCTCAAACCATCCGGACATGCATTTGGTATGAAAAATCTCGAGGAATTTTATCCTGAAATAACATAGATGCATTCCGGGATTGGCTGATCCTGAACTAAAGCCGACGGATTTTAATCCGAAACATTCAAGCTTGCCCAAAATAGTTGTTTGATTCTTTCCTTGAGGAATCAGGCTCCATCCCTATCCTACAACCAAAGTATAATCAAGTGCATTAATGCACTTGTTGCAATCATCATAAATAGGTATCGTCAAATTCAAAAAGACTTCTCTATAAGGATTTAAAGGGAAAATTTCTCTGTAACGTCCTGCGAGCCCTTGGCTGGGCATTGAGATTTCAAGGGCTTGTAAGGGGCTTGTAGATAAATTTCCCTACAAACCCTTATAAAAAAGATTTTTCCATCAAATTATAACCGAGAGGCATAATTTTATTTATTGGTCGTCTCCTTGTAGGGGGGAGGCTTTGAAATCGAAATTGAAACTTGTAGCTTGACATTCTTGTGGAAATAAATGCATGGCAGTTTGACATTCATATAAGTCCTCTCTAATGTTGTGCAAAAGAAATCATTATCTTTTTTTACTTGTCATTTTAGAGAAATACACACAGATTAAGGAAATCATTATCACTTTTTTAATATCAGCAATTAATCTACTGTCACATCACCACTAAAAAAAGCATACCATTTCTGTCATCAACTACCGAGGAAAGCATTATCACTTTTTTAATATCAGCAATTAATTTTCTCGTCTATTTGGTGTTGTATCATTTATTGATATTTTTATCATTAATGATTTTCTCGTTATTCCAAAAACGTCATGTAAAATGGGACACATTTCTCTCTCCAAAATGACAAGTAAAAAAGGACGGAGGTGGTAACAGACAGAGAAGAATCTTATTTTGGATGATATTGGACCCTTAGATGCTAAATTCATTGAATTCCCCTGTTGAATGAATGTTGGATATACGTTAAACCCAAATAAAGTGTGAAGGGATGGTTTGCAACTTGAGATTATGATGATAAGTTTGTCACATGTCTTATAGTGTTATTCAAATTTGGACGTATTTTGGTATGGGAGCTGGCTATCTACAGCTCGTGATATAATAATGAAAACACCTAGATCGAAAATAAAATAAAATTCTATCCATATATTTTCTCTTATCAAATTTTAACAACACATGTATCACACTATCCACAGTGGATAACTGGATATTAAATCTTACAATGTTAAATGTGAACTTTACAAGGTCGTTACAGTAACTCATTCTCCTGTATGTAGTAGTTGCCCTCTATTTGGAAACCCATCTAATCCCCTCTATTGTTCAACATGTTTGATATAATAATATATTTAGAATAGACTTTAGATGCTTTCCTCGACTGTTTTGTGCTGCACCCAACAGTTTTTGGGGTAAGAACTAGTTTCGAGGTAATAAAATCGGTTTCAGTCAAAACTAAATTGTTTAGACCGATATCCTCAAAATCGATCTCCTCAAAATCGATCTAAAACGGAGAAACTTTACTCTTGGGGTTTATTTTACACTTTAAATACCATAAGTTTCATCACCAAAAATCAAAAGTTGGGGTTTCTGTGAACTCATATGGAGATCTAAACTGGTTGTCACACGTGAGGGGGAGTATTGAGAAAGTGACTAACATGGTCCTACATTGGGAAAATTATGGAATTAAGATATAAGATGGGATAAATCTCCATAAGACTTGAGTCTTTTGGACGTAGTTCCTTTATATTAAAAGTCGATGTGTGGGCGCATGTTATTGTGGGTCCAATCGAGTTTTACACCGATGAATGTCATACTGGTATAAAATACAAGAGATTCTTTGAAGAGAGGACATAGAAGTAATATCACCTAAATCCAAGCTCCTCTCTATAAAGCCAACCCCCTTCGTCTCTTTCAACCTCATCAAAAAACCAGGCATTGAGCTAGCAATAGCTCTTACTTAATTTCTCCTCCTCCTCCTTTCTATAGCTCTAGTTTTGTATTTGTTGCCGTAATTAACTCGAACTGCAGCAATGGTTTCTGCTGATATCATCCGTACTTGTGTTGGGATCTTAGGTTGGTCATCTCAACTGTATGCATGCATGTAACTACTGGGCTCAGCTCAGTTGGTACTAATTTTCTCTTCAGCGTGAGAGGTCGGACGTGGGTTGACCTCAAAAAAAAAATTTACTTATTATTAATGTAATGCTCTAGTTAATTTCTTCACTTATAGCTGACATTTGCATTACTAGGGTCTCTGGGTATTTAGTTACTTAGAAAAAATTTGCATTTCGATTTTTTTTTATACAACAACATGCCTTTTATGCTAATTTTTATTTTTCAGTGTTATGAAAGTACAACGTGATTTTCAAATTAAAATTTGATGCTGTTGCTTGGCTCCTGTCAGAAAAAAGCTAGATAATTCTCTATGATAACCATTCTGTGTACAGGGGGATCATATATATATATATATTTGTTCTCTTTTGATTTTGTTCATGAATATTTTAGAGAAAGAAATTATTCTAGAAAGTAGAAGCTCGCATGTAAAGACAAAAGAAAAGAAATTTTTACTGGCATGATTGATTAAAATCTCAAGATCTCTATCTAACCAAAGATAAGCCAACTAATTATTTATTTTCATTTTTTGGCAGGAAATGCAATTGCTCTGGGCCTGTTTTTATCCCCAGTGTAAGCACCCTCTTCAGAATTTTTACATATATATCAACAAATGTGCAAAATTTTTAACATAAAATTAATTTTCACTGATTTTGTGTAATTTGCAGGCCAACATTTTATAGGATATGCAAGAAGGGATCGGTGGAGCAATTTTCGCCGGCCCCGTACTTGGCCACTCTCATGAACTGCTTGTTCTGGGTTGTGTATGGACTTCCTCTAGTGCACCCACACAGCACTTTGGTCCTGACCATTAACGGCTCCGGCATGGTTATCCAGCTCACCTACATCCTCCTCTTCATCATTTACTCCCACGGCGCGAAAAGGCTTCGAGTCATCGTCATCCTGGTTTCCGAGGTTGCGTTTGTGCTGCTCGTCGCGATACTTGTGATCGTGCTTGCTCACACTATCGCGATGAGGTCGACGATTATCGGTATCCTTTGCGTGCTCTTTGGGACCGGGATGTACGCTGCTCCGTTGGCCGTCATGGTAAGCCTTTTTTTCCCGGTAAATTTAGTTTAGTTTAGTTTTACCGTGATGACTTTTATGTGTAAAACGATTTAATTTCTTTTTGGAACCGGCATGTAATTAAGCATAACCTATGCACACCACACATCCACGCAACCAACACACACAAGCACACACGCATCCGGGGACCCATGAATTTGCCCGAAATCGTTAAATTGTAGCTACTTACCCTTCTGGGGATCGAACCCCCCACGAGGGAAAGTGTCATATCAAGTGATCTGCTAAGTTATAAAATGATTTGGTTGCTTTAATTAGTTGCTCTAAAAATGAACACGTTATAATGAATGGTATAAGTTTGGTGACTGGTTGTCTTTAGAAAGCAAATATCTCTGCCAAACTTTATGAATAACTTTAGGAAAGTAATGGAGAAAAGACATGAGAGGCTGGTGAGCTGCTGGTTGACATTTTTTGAAATCTTAAGCATCAATAGAGTGTTTGTGCATGAACAAGTTTAGTGTTCAGTTATCTGAAAATTTTCAAACCTGTCTACAAATTTAACCTGTCCCTTGAAGTAAAAATTCACATTAGTAAATGGTATTTTCGTGAAATTTTTTTGCCTGTGGATTGATTTTTTGTGCTGTGCAGAAAATGGTCATTGAGACAAAGAGCGTGGAGTACATGCCGCTCTTCCTCTCTTTGGCTTCGTTTTTCAACGGACTTTGCTGGACTTGCTACGCGCTTATCCGTTTCGATCTCTACATCACGGTAAGCACTCGATTTATAGCTTTTAACCAAGTAAAGAATCTAATCTCAAATACCAAGCATTGCTTAACAATTTGTTTCAGATTCCAAATGGCTTGGGAGTTCTGTTTGCAGTAGCGCAGCTGATTCTGCACGTAATTTACTACAAGTCGACCAAAGAGCAGATTGAGGCTCGAAAGCGGAAGGCCGAGACCGCTCTTTCTGAGGTGGTCGTTTACGGAGAAACCACCAAAGTAGCCGTGCCGCAGCAGAATGGGCGCCATTGATCGCGATTTTACATTATATAGTAAATTAATTTATGAGGAAAAAAAGGTTCCCCATGGCTACTTAAGTTGTGAGAGGTCCCAGTTATTAAGAGAGAAGATAAAAGGCATTAATTAGCTGGCGAAAAGAATCAGCTTGCCACTATATTTGCCGACGAGAAAAAAAAATTATTATGTTTCTGCTTTCAAGTGTAATAATGTTGTATTTTGGCATGCATTTTGATCTATGAAATGAATGATGAGAATATTCGGTTATAAAGCTAGATATATGCTAGTGTTCTTTTATTTGAAAGTATATGCATTTGGCATCGATTGATGGGTGTAAAATGCAAAGAAAGTGAAAAGAAAATTGGTGTTCGGCGCTGATGGAGGTCCTTTTCGTGTCTCCGTTAGATGTCGTCTTCCGTCGATCTCTCGGTGAATCTTGGAGGTGATCTCCCGTTGCGTGTGGATCTCAATGGGTTTTGAGAAGATTGGTGGTTTTGAGAAGTCAACGCCGAGTACCTGCACAGAAGTCCCGGGGTGGTTTGGTACCACCGAGGACCCTCCGACGATCAAGTTAGTATGAGATCCGAGCAGAGTAACGGCTAAGTGGGTAAAAAAAATGGCTTACTTGACCCTCCGTGATGGGGGTTTATATATATAGTGGCGGCAGCACGCAGCAGAAAGCGTGAGAATCTCGCCGGCAGTTACGCTCCCGACGTTACGCCTGCGTAAAGAGCGGATCGTCCATTAATGGAGATCGTGATGGCGTGGAACGTGGGATGTTGCTGGCGGAGAATCTGCGCATGGCGAGATTTGCGGAGCGGCGTTTACGCCTGCGAGTGGTGGAGTTGGTCGGTCGGAGGACCGAGGAAGAGGGCCTCGTGTAACACCTTAGGATGTGATTAGTGGCTAATTATATTTTAATATATGGTTTTTAATAAAAAGTTTACCAATTCGATTTTCAAATATTTTATCCTATTTAATGAATATTTTATTAGATTTTTTCTAGGTTTGCACACACATGTGCATGTTATTTAGGGCTAAGTTTAGGGCTAGGAATGGTTTAAGTAGCCATGATAAACTTAAGCATATCATTTAGTTAATTTAAATTTAAAATTTTGTTTTGTTTTGGGGTTTGACTTGAGTGAGGAGAGAGAGAGAGGGAGGGATGGCTTGAGGTACGGCCCCACTAATCTCACCCCCTTTTATTCTAAAACCCCCACTCTCTCATACCCTCAAACTTCCACTTCTTTCCTCACATCTCTCTCCCTTTCACTTGCACACACATAACAGCAACAGCAGCAGAGGCAGCAGCAAAAACAGAAACAACAGCAACAGCATCTGAAGCAGCAGCAGCAGCAAAAACAGCAGCAGCAGCAGCAATAGCAGCAGCATCACCAACAGCAGCAGCACACACCCCTCTTCTTCTTCCCTTCTTCTTCTCCTTCTCTTGCATCCTAGGATCCTTAGAGGTATAATCTTTAAACTTGACTTCTTGCTTCTACAAAATATGGTTATTTAAGCTTAAGATTAGTGTTTAATGTGATTTAGTGCTAGTTATGGTGATTTAGGTGAAGATTTGGCCAAGTGATGATTTTTATGATTAGTGTAGCTTAACTAAGTGTTTTTAAGGCCATTTAAACTAAGTTTTGCTTCAGATTTCATTAAAATACCAGATTGTTTCAAATTAGTGTAAATTAGCGTTTATTTTAGATTTGTTAGCCATTCTGTGATCTGCTCTTGACCCGGGTACTTCAGGAAAAAGTTGCTGATACTGTAGCATAGTGACCAAGCCAAAGACACACACACGAAGCACAGGGCCCCCTCTCCCCCTTTAGGCCGCAGATTTATTTTGTCTGGCCGCAAATTGCGGCCAGAAGGTAGGTGTGGGTGTTGGGTTTTGATCTGTAGGAGTCTGCTGTATAATTAGGGTTGTTGGTATATGCAACTTTCTATATTTTCACTTGAGTCAAAATCTGGAGCTTAAAACCCCTTTTTCGATACTTTTTAACTCGTGCGACACGTGTGTTTTGTGTGTTGGGTCTGTGGTGCACTGCGCGACACAGCGAGCCGGGGTGGTTTCTGGTGAGGTTACACACGCTTTGACGTATTGAGTGCACGCGCGTTTAGTTTCCAACGCAAGTTTTTCCTTTGATCGTGATATCGCGTTTTGCAGGGTTTTTGCCTTACGTGTGTTACTTTGTGTAAAATTCTAGGTTCGCAGGCGGGAACTTCGAGCACCGCAGAGAAAGGGAAGTAGGTGGTCGGCTACGTGTAGCACGCGACCAGGTGAGTAGATTTAACATCTACGGGGAAATCGCCCGTATGGCTTTAAGCGTCAGGGCGTAATAGGATATTTAGTCGTAGATGTTCATATGGACTATTGTAGCATATCTTCTTGTTTCATATAGAATTGGTAGTATATAACACTGCACTGTCACTAACGGTTAAAGCTGCACAAGCACTATTTGTATGATACACTCACACCGTTAGTGATTGCCATGACACTTGCACTATAGGATTGCTACGAATTACATGTCGTTTGATTGCCGCATCATTAATGATTGTCATGACTTATCGCATATTCACGTATTATTTGATACATCACTACTTGCGCACATGTACACTGTATATTCACATTAGTGCATACCGTTCTTGATATGTCTATACTTCTGCACATATATATCGTATATCCATATTAGTGCACATGTACATTGCTACACTCACATTGCGTATATATTCTTTTGCACATCCATACATATATATTCATATGTTACATACATGGATGATATTGACATGATTAAAAACTAAGGGACCGCATAAGATATTTTCAAAACTGGATCTTTTTAAAAGAGCGGTTTTCCTTTTCTTTTACTCTTATTGTCATACGACACATTGCATAGATTTACGCATTGAGTTTGGGTTTATGTGATTTCTGGATTTGGGGAACCGGGGTATTATTTTAAGAAAATACGCACTGTTTTAAAAATCTGGTTTCCCTTGATATGATATTTTGGTGCGTCCACCACGCGTTTTCTCGGTTCTGAAACGTGTGCTTGAAACCCGATTCGAGGAGTTGGATGATCCGTTTGCGGGTTCGTGGTGGACCCGGTATGGTTCCCCGGGGGCGAGAAATGTTTTTCGTGGAGTAGACGATAAGCCTGGCAGGGTGGCTAATAGCTACCGGTGATTGGTTAGATCTGGCGGTTATCCGGAGGATACTGACCAGAGTCGATAGATGGATACGGGATGACCCGTACTGCCGGGGCCGAAGGCCGATTCCGCAGACGGAGCCCGATACTTGAGGATTTGCGTGTCGATATTTGACACGATGATTTTGTGATATTTTCGAGTGCCGATGCTAGGCATTCCCGATTCTATGAGCTGTACAAGACACCGGTTATTCTTCCACGTTGACATTCCGTGTAGATGATATTCATTCTCAAGCTCAGCATTCATTATTTTGTATCTCATCCTGTAGCTATAGTACCTGATAGAGTACTTTTGCATGATTATTGCATACCCTGCTCATCATATATAGATGCTATTAGATTTCATCTGTTATGCACAATTATTATATACTATGCTTATCATATAGAGATGTTATTAGATCGCACTTGTTGCATGATTATTGTTCACATAGCTCATCATATAGATATTATCTGTTGGCATAGGTTAGAGTATCGCAGCACGTGCATACTTGCGATTATCTTTATATGTTATTTATTATTCACGAGTTGGCAACTCACCCCCGTTGTGCCACAGTATTTGCAGGTTGCCCCTCAGAGTAGTCGCGGTAGGCTGCTTTCTTACATCTTTTGATACAGATACCACTGCAGTTGGCGTGTTAGCCCTTTTGCTGATAGGTGGGTTTTGTGCGGTATCTGTTTATTTTCCAGTTGTTTACATTGTTGTATCTAGTACTCTCCATCTACTTTCATGTATTGACTTAGAGATCAGTTGTGAGGACGATATATATTATTTTGTACTCTGATGTCGAGCTCGTTGTGAGCCGACTTTATTTATGCAGTTTTATATTTCATATTGTCTTCACTTATTTTGGTTCATTCTTCGCTACGGCGTCGTATATTTTTATTGTGGTGATTGTTCCACCGTTGGGCGTGATTGCTCCCGTTTGGGATGCTTTATTTTTATTATATATCATTTTATTCATATATTGTCTTGTACCCGATTTCGGGACTAGTTTTTACAAAGGAAATGCTGCCAAAATTTTTAAGATAATAACTTGGACTTTAAAGAATTTTTTTTCTAAATTACCTAAGATTTTCTAAACGTTTTAACAAATATTTCTATTAAATATTTAAAACACTCAATACTTTTACTGGTTTTGATTTCTGGGTTTCGGCTTACTTAGTCGCATTACGCCTGTAAACGTTACGTGGTTAAGTGCCGGTCACGGGCCAAATTTTGGGTCGTGACACCTCGGCTGGGGAGCTCGGGGACGAGCGAGAGGGCCGAGAAGTCTTGGTCCTGTAGCAGCTCGGGGCTAACTGAGAGGCCGAGGAGGCCAATTTTCAGGGGGCTCTAAGGAGAGCTAGCTTGTGCTTGCAGGTCGGGTACAGGGTTGGCCTGGTCGGCCCTTTCTTCTGAGTTCTGGGACACGTCATCTGCCACGTGTCCTGATCTTGGAGATCGCCAATATTGAGCATCATCAGGCGCAAATCCGTGAGAATTGGGACTGCACGCGCGTGCGCGCGCTGTGTGCATGGATAGGCTCACTGGCCAGTTCCAAAAAAAAAAACAAAGGGATTGAAAACTGCTTTCCATCATTGTTTTGCTAAGGATAGTACCATTAAAGTGATAAGCATGGTTGTAAGTTATGTATGTCTATTTTTGTGATATTGGATATCTATTGAGAGCTTGTATGGTGTAGCAATGCAGACATGCTCTCAACAGTAATTTACAAATCCAAGTGAGTGCCACTGTAATCAATAGGTGGAGCAACTTGCAGCTGAGCAAATGTTCTGAGATTCATACCCCGTTTGCATCGCGACAGTATCAATTATTAGAATCAATAATGCTCTGGGCCCTTTCAACTCCTGGCCCCATCCCATTTTATACAGCATCCAATGAATAAGAAATAGAGATTTGGACAGTTCAAGAACCACTTTACCGAAAAACTTAAACCATTAGATAGTGAGTTAACAGTGTATATCAAGCGAATAGAATGATACTTTAATGCTCTCCCGTCATGCGGGCCTTTGAAATTCCAGCATTGAGAAGTACAAGCTTTCCCAGGAACTCTTGAACCTGGTATGGTATGCTCTGATACCATATCAAGAACCACTTTACCCAAAAACTTCAGCTGTTGGGTTGTGGGTTAACCATGTATATCAAGGGAATAGAATGATAGTTTAATATATATTTTCTGTGCAAAGGTTGTGCAATAGGTTTCATGGACATATTTCCCTTTACCTGTTTTATATAATCGGGGCCAGGATTTGTTTGTTGATTAAGTGTACATGCATTATTTTTCCTATTGCGGAAAAGATTCTGTATAAAAGTAAGATCAAATCTGCCCGAATAGGAAGTAGAATAAAAATAATAATGATATGCAAAGAGAATAAAACATTAATCATAACTTCTGCCTCTTCCATATTAAACTAGCTAGAAATATGATTTTAAAAGTTGTAAAGCATGATAAACGAGATCTTAGACTGCTTCTAAAAATTCCTTTGTATACCAGCCATATATGTTCCATCACAATAGAGAAACAATTTTTTGACGGATGGTACCTCTTAAGAATAATCAGAAACACCGTGCAGGAATTGAATGTAAATCAAGACAGGCCATGTAAAACATTTTTCAGATGCGTGTGTTGTGTGCTTGTGTGGTGTGCGTGGATGCGTTACTTGTGTTGTTTACATAGGTTTGGGCTTACGAGCCGGTGGCAAAAAGTAAAAATAAAAAGGACAAGCCATATAAAACATCTTTTGCAAATAAATTATGAGTGTGCTTGGTAGGAAGTAATTTAGATGGTAATTCTAGATTACAATAAAATATTACAGCGCTTGCTTAGGTGTAAAAGATATTCCCGGAAATATAGGATTACCATGGTAATCAAATGACCATATTTCATGGCAGTCCTGTTCCACCCAAAGCTTGTGTCTATCATAAATTACCACTAAATATTCCCGTCTAACATGAAATGGGCCATTACCATCCGCCATCGGCCTCCCTTACCACCCGCCGCCCATCATTGATCAGTCGGTCGGCTCACCACCGATAAGACGTTCGCTGCTGGTTGGCCGTAGTTTCTCGCCGGTCATCCACCGTCGGCCCCACAACCGGTCGGATGTTCGCCGCCGGCCATTCCTCACCGGCCTCGCTGCTATCTACCAGTCCTCTTCCGGTCTCACCGCTGGTGGACGTCCAAAAATACATATATTACCGGGAATGATTAAAATATATTAAGCACGTTAATGCAAGATTCCTTAGAATTAGATGCCCGATTATCCTATTTCCGGAAATGCAAGGATTCTCAATAATCTTCTATTCTATATACCAAGCGCAGTCCACGTGGATTGTTAAGAATTTTTTTTATTCATTTCCTTCTTTCTCTATATCTTAGGTGCCGTCATGGGTTTTTATTATAAAGAAAGGAGAAGAGTGAACTGGTTTAAATTCAAATTCAAAATTAATTGAAATTAAATAAAACACAATTTTGAGTTAAATTTCAATCCAGAAAAAAAAAATCGATGGTTTTTTAGATTTCTTTACATGTCCGGTCATCAATTATATATTCACATGCATATCGTGTGGATATTAACTGGTGCTGAATAATTTCTCCTGTTTGTGGGCTCCACATTTCTCATTGGGGCTAAAAACTTTTGGTTGAAAATTTATGAATAAAAGGGAAACTTGTGTCAAAATTTTCAAATAATTGGTTGGTGAATTTTGCTGTCGAATTAAACGTGGTTATTTCTGATGGAAATTATTATCAAAAATGACAATCTACATGCTTATTAGGATGTATTAATCCAATAAGTATCCTGTTATAAATACAAATTTATAAATAATTTTCACAAAAAATTCATTGGGATATACACTTGTATTCTCAACTGTCTATTTTCCATATGATATTAAGAATTTCATAAAAAACTAAAAGCCATCACCATCGAATGGAAAAATAAATCAGGCGTATGCCCCAGTCTACCACAGACTAGGTGCCAAGGTAAAAGTATTGAGGAGGAAATTTATCATCGTCTAGATGCCACTAATATATAGCGACAATCGGAAAAGTTTATTATCAGACTTTGAGACCGGGCAGAGTTATGAACAAAAAGGGAGCACAATTTGAGTCCATTTTCCGACCCTCGAACTTTCGGTGCATCTAGTTGTAATCTGATAGTTGGAGCCAAGCATCTAGAACTAAATTAAATGGGAAAAAAACATGAAAAGATAAAAACCAAGGGGCAAGTTCAATCATAATACAAATGGTTCCAAATTGATACATGAAGGCCCACGTATGGAATATTATTGGTGGCCCATTGGTGGGCCCACCATCTAGTACTATTCTACTATTCGCAGCCTACACAGCCACTAGGCCCATACCCTAAACTCATCTCTCTCTCTCTCTCTCTCTCTCTCTCTCCCTCCACGACGAAAAATTCCCCGAGTTGCAACTCGTGAGCAATCTTATCTCTCCCCCCCTCCACGACAAAAAATTCCCTGAGTTGCAACTCGTGAGCAATCTTACCTCGTGGCTCCACCGACGACTCCTCTCTCTCTCCTCTCGTGGCCCAAGGCAAAGAATTGGGATGATTTCTTTTAAGTTTTTGAAGTCAATGGAGTGAAATTGAATGAAAATCATCTTGAAACCAGAGCCTACAGACGAATCAGGAATTCATGACTGTCATTTTGTAAATTGCATTTTTTGAGAGAAATTATGCTAAAATACCCTGTATTTTTATTTTTTAGATTAATATTACGAGTCCATGAACTTATTAAGCGCGTTAAAATAGCACGAACTTATTAAGTGTTGATGAATTTAATTTACAAGTATTCTTATTTTTAAATTTGTGAATGTTTAATTTTGAAAAACACTTATGGAAAGGTTTTTCAAGAAGTTAAAACCCAACGAAGGCCCTTCCACTCAAATGTCCAATAATGATAAATCATCTGGTTGTGCCCTTCCTCGCATGCATTTGATAGAGTCTGGTCAAGATGGGCTTTCTACCGATCCAGAGTTAAGAAAAGGTGTTAGCTGGCATTTGTTCCAGTGCGACGTAAAGAGAAGATTTGAAGAACATACTTGTTGTTTGATAAATGATTGTTTGGTGACTATATCGAAGGAGATATGTTTGAAATTATTGATAATGAAGCTGTCATGCAGCGTTTTCAAGATATGAAGCATCTTAAAACATGACTGTAAACAATATTATTATAGTGTATGACTAAATTTGTTTATATTATTGTTTTGTTTATGTAATGGTTATTATATGGTATTTTCTTGGGCATTCAATTGATCAAAGAATTTTTTGGTGTCTTCTCTGGCCAAAATTCCTGGGTCCGCCTCCGTTACGGTCTATATTTGACTCACCAAACCCATATAATTACTTTGGTGTTGGATCTATCTTTGCTCAGTGGGATATTGATAGATCGGGGCCACTTGTGCCGGCTCCATTTGAGTTTAACACTTCACATTTCAAATCTTGAAGAGTTAGAGTTGAATTTTGTTTTTTCTCAACCTAGATGGATAAAGCAGGTCACTTTATGCCTTTTCCCATGCTAGATTAGATATTTGACATGAAATTCATACCCCAAAAAAAGATTGGATATTTGACATTTTTGGATGCAATGCATATGGAAAAATTATTTCTCCGTTGAGTGATGAACGGCCAAATCTCTATCTAGTGCATCTTATCAGTTGAATATCAGTTAAAAAAATCCCAATCCTTGCATTTTTTTTATAAAAGGAAGTATCGGTTCAGGACCTGCGATATTACACGTTGTTATATATTAAAACGATGAGATGCACATGACAATTTTGATTGGAACAAAAGCTCACAACTATTAACGATTTTGTATCGATTAATTCATGACAGGTTATCGGAGGACTGGGTTAAAGGGGGCTAAATTCCAAAGTAGTATTGTATTAAAAAGAAGGGCTTTTTCCTATATACAACCCTCAAATATTGGGTATTTGAAAAAACACCAGATCAAAATTTTTAAAAACTTCTTATTTTCTTTGATCATTTCTCATGTCTTATCAACTTTTCCATTCACATGAAAATTGGTTTCCCTATTGTATATGTTGATCTCAGACTTATTGCACCATTGTCTGCCTTTGTTTTTCAATATATAATGTGCGCTACTTCATTAGTTTAGAATTCATCACTGCAGCTAAAAAGAACTAGACTCGTAACCTCATACCATAAAATATAATTAAAAAGCAATATTAACCTATAAGCTTAGATGTATACCATGTCATGCTTTCTTTTTTTCCTTTTGGGAAAAATAGGTTTAGGTCCCAGGCCCAATTAAAACCGTAGGTATAAGTTCGTGTCCTAAAAGAAAGGGGACAAAAACTTTGGAAGACCCCCTCTAATAAAAAAAACGGTGGGTTTAAATCTTTAGCCGCCTTTTATCCTTCAATATTCTTATGCTTGTAAATTTTTG
Organism: Agapanthus africanus; assembly: GCA_030015575.1. Classification (NCBI taxonomy): domain Eukaryota; kingdom Viridiplantae; phylum Streptophyta; class Magnoliopsida; order Asparagales; family Amaryllidaceae; genus Agapanthus; species Agapanthus africanus. The sequence continues at coordinate 348,206,736 of CM057351.1, read as the reverse complement.
GCAGATAACTACTGCATTTAACATATATTTACTACATTTAGCATATAACCATCACATTGGCAGATGATTACTACATTCACAAGTTAACAACTACACTTATCAGATAAGTTTTACATTCATCGGATTATACTACATATAAAATAACATTCATCAAGAAAATATGGCAGTTATCAAATAAATGTAGGATTATCCGATAATTAAATATAGCAGTTATTTGCTAAAAAGTCACATACGTGTGTGGTACGAGGATATTTTATCATATGGAGTTTTTCCAAGTTTATTTCGGCCATGAACCTAGCTCAATCTTTTTTCATTTTGGTCAGGGACCTAGAAGTAATTTTCCATTTTCTTTTGTACTGATTTACTTTTTACCAAACAGCTAGAGATTAGGACTTAGAATCATATTCCATTTCATGTCAACACCCTTAATGCTTCAAAATGCCCATCTCTTTCAATTCAAGTCTATCAAACATCAAAGAACTAATCATCACAATGATTTCACAGCATGGAATATATATAGGTACACGGAGCATACAGTGCTTGAGGGGACTTGGGAGTGCAATTTTGAGAATGTTGGGTATGTTTAGCACCCAATTATATGCAGCTTGAATCCAATTCTTTCATCTTTTTTGCGTTTGTTCTTTGTTTCCTTCCCCTTTTTTTCCTGGATGCTGGAGCCTCGCTGTTCATCTGAAAGCAGATACCGTTTGTTGGCAATGAGTGCAAGCATTCACTTGAGTCCATGGGCTTCAAAGATCACGAAATTTTAGGGTCAACAATGATGTCAGCTGCACTGCCGTAACAGTTGTCGTGGCAAGACAAGGAGAGAAAAGGATAGTTTGTGCCCTGAAGGCGGTGTGCGAATATATATCCCTCTACAGGCACAAGGAATAAACCCTAGATCAACTATAGAGAAAAACTTATAAGTCATGAAAGTTTTCATGCAGAAGAAGGCCAAAATGCTTTCAAACAGCAGGCCTAAACAAAACTCGATAACGCTATGAAAAGTCCCGACTGATATGAGTGAAATTGTAGAACGGGGGTCAAGTATGGAAATGGTTTCAGCGGGTAAAGGAGAAAGATAGCAAGCTAGCTACGTTAAATAGTCACATCAAGCGAAAGTTAAGGTCCCGGTCCGGTTTTCCTTGTTCCGGTTCTCAGGAGTGAAGGGTCTCCGAGTGGGATTTACAGGCTTTCGTCTTCGTCTCCTGTTCTTGTCATGCAGGCTCCCCACGTTGAATAACATGGGGGCTGCTTGCCTTTGGTAAAGATTGGGAACACCTGCTTGCTGACCCCTCTCTTTCTTCCTATAGGCAACCAAAGGGTGCTTTACTCATCTATAGGGCATGGCGTTTATGACTTGATTTGCAGCAGTCGACGGTCTGTCTTGTATAAGTGAGCTGCCCTATATCTTAAATAAAGACATGTTATGGCTCTGGCAGGGCTCCTGTTCTGTCTAAGCAGGAGTATGCTCCCTATTGTCGCCCTCCACCATTAAAGAATGGGAGAGGGAAGGGCAACCGTGCAGAATGCAAGGCGTGTGTCGATTCAGAACGAATAAAAAAACAAATAAAACAAAGCTAAACATGTAAAACTGCAAAATCTTCGAAATAAACTTTAGAGCCACCGTACATTCTTCCAACAAACTCAAAATTGCGAAAATTCTGAGATGCCAGCAAAGGAGCTTTGTTGGCCATCATGTAGGGATTTTGATACCGTTTCCGAAAACGTATAGAAATAAACATTCTGACACTTGGATCAAAATTTATGGATCTTAGAAATTGACTCTGAGGTCATCACCTCTTATCTCCATGTTAGGATTTGATTAGGTCCAAATAACACAAATTTTCTGTAGTAACTTGCTCTGCATCAAATTGACTATGACTATATATATATATTTTTTTTATTCCGAAAAAAAATTTAAAAAGAAAGAGATTTGTGTAAGTGCTGGCACATGACAACTACACAAAATGCCATGGCTCATTAATTAGCGGCAGCAAATGCCGGCAAACATTAGAGCCAAAAAAGAAAAAGAAAATATATATGAAGCATAACTATTTATTTTTCAGCAACATGTTTTTATCCTAAAGTTTACGGTCAATTTTATATTATTTAATTGCCCTCAAATTACTTATACAAATGAAATCATGTCATGAAATCTACTATTTTACGCAATATCAAACATTCCTTTCTCGAGCGGTTTCCTATAGCCAGCTTCTACTGTTGTCATCATTAACGATAGAAGACGGCTTATACAAAGTGTCAAACACTTTTTTAATGCTGGAACATACAAAATATTATGTGTACTTAACCAATCGAAACTCATATAAGAAAAAAGGGAGGGGACGAATAAAATTTTAAATCAATAATATATATTATTGTAGATAAATTGACTCAAGGAGCCTAATCCATAAAATATGATAATTGGGTTCAAAATATTTGTAACTCACTGGGCTTAGTTAAAACAAACCCATCAAGTTAAAATAAAGCTCGGCCCATTAAAAGCAAGTTTGGCCCGGTGGGTTCAAGTCGAGAGTCAATCGGGTTTGGGTCGGAACCTAAACCCCTTATACATTAGATATAAACTCCAACTTCTGCCCTTTTCTTTTCACAAACAAAACCCTAGCACACTGAAACCCTACCCTAACATTGCAGGGAAGCAGCAAAATACAAGGCAAAGTTAGTTAGTTTTCTTTTTTTTTTAAATTATGAATCAAATTGATGTGCTCTTTGTTTCTAATGTTTTTTTTTTTCCTTTTCTTTTTTAAATTAATTTCAGGGAGATTGTTATGGATTCATTGGCCACTTCTAATGGTTGGGAATACAGCTGGTTAGTTTATTGTGTATAAAATTTTAATTAGCAAGTATTCACTGATTAAGTGGTTATCGATTTGGAGATAATATATGCTATCATGTGAATTCCGGGAGTGTGGCCTCGAGTTGTAGGCTTCGCGTTTGATTTCGTATCGTAGAATTCACATTTTGTTTTGACAATAATTTTAGAAATCAGCGCCAGGATAGAAATTACATGAATTGATTGTACACATGGAGAAATTATTTGGTGCTCCGTGTCCAATACAACCGGACAGGAGAGAGAAATAGATGGAGAATTTCAAGCGGCTTTCGGGCATCTTGGTGGGGTCCATGTTATTATTTCTTTCTCTACCATGGCCGTGTACATATATTCGGCACACCGAATAATTTTCCATACACACATGACCTGCGAATATATGATGGAATTCGTGCCTATCACAATTCCAATGCTATATATATATATATATATATATATATAGAGAGAGAGAGAGAGAGAGAGAGAGAGAGACGGGTTCGCGTTTTTAAAAACACGAATCTGAATGGGGACCATTGGATCTTATATATACTTTCAACGGTTAAGATTAATGTAGCTTAATAAATCTTTTCTTTATGGAAGAGAAATATTATTCTCCATGATTTTAGGGATCCGTTTTTTCCTCGCTCCTTTTCTGTTTACTTCATATCGCGCTCCTCATCTTCGTATCACGCTCCTCATCTTCTTCTCCATTTGCCGCAACACCCAATTCGATATCTCCTTCTAAGGAAAGCCCATTGATAAGGTATTTTCTCTTTTCAATCGCATTCTCCCTATATTTTTTTCTTGCTGAGGCTTTAATCGCTTTTTTCTTTCCCCTTAATAATTTTTTTTCCGTTGAGTTTGATGTCTGTCCCGTTCTTTTTTTCTTGTCCCTTAATGGGTATCTATTATAAAAAATATGTTTGATGCTTGATACCCCTTTCCAGAAATGGCTGGCTAATGATGGGCAAATGTTTTCTCTCTCTTTTGCATTAATAGAATGAATTAAGTTCTTTGATATCTGTAAAATATGTTAAGAAGTTTGGATGTGCCTATTATAAATTAAAGTTAATTGATTTTCAGTGTTATGTATTGCTGGTCCTCTAATGTCTCTTTGTCCCTCCTCCTCTTGCGCTCCTTTTAATATGATATTATTAATTAATTTGTGATAATGCACTTTTGCTACTTGTCATGTTTTCCAATTCTGTCAAAATGTATGATAATGAGATAAATTATGAATTCCTCTTATGAGTCCTCGTGTTTTAATTGTTAACATATATAATATGAATCCCTCCGCAACATCCAATTTTGAAATTGTTATTCTGAAATTTTGTCGCTGTTTTGAGATCCTCTGAAACCGCCACACTCATTGTTATTCTAAATTTTTTCCTATACTATTATCTAAGTAATGGCTGAAAGAAATTTATTTATTCAACATAGGTGATATTAATGACGATTTTGGGGAAAGAAGGCCATGACGTGTCATCACAACAAGTAGTGGAAGGATTCGAAGGACCATCCCAACGGTTGGGAGAAAGCCAAGGAACAATTCAAGTACTGAAGGTTGATAATAAAATCACACCATATATTGGTATGGTTTTTAATGCATTAGAAGATGCTCAATCATTCTATTAGAAATATTGTAAATCCCCAATTTCATGTATATATTTTCTGTATTTGTTTCCAAAATTTTCCAAGTGTTTTTGCACATTTTTTTAAAAATATTTTTTGATTATTTTATTTATTATATTTCCTAACTTAAACCCTAAACCCAATCTAACCCGACCCGACCCGACTCCCCATTCCTACTTCTTCTTCTCCTTCTCTTTTTTCTTTTCCCGCTCTTTTTCCACGACTCCCTTCTCGCGCTCAATCCCGACCGGATCTCGTTGACGCCGCGTCCACCATGCCAACGACCTCCCCGAGATCCTCTCTCCCGAATCCTCACTTGCTCCCTTCTCTACCCTTCGCCGACGTCTCCGCGAGACCCGCTCAACCCACGACCGAGCTCTCCCCTAACTACCCCCGAGATCCCAGTGCTCACCTCCCCACATCTCTAGCAACCTTTCTCCCTCTTGCTATCTCGTTCTCTCTCTAACTTGTTCTCTTTCCCCCTCACACTTTCACTCCCCACTTCCTTTCTCTTTCAATCCCGACCTCCAGCCGCCATCATCGAACACTATCGCCAGAGCATCGCCGCCATCGCCTCCTTTGGTCGACGAGCCTCCTCGTCGACCACCACCGTAGCCATCATCTCCTTCAACCCACCGAGCTCCCCAAGCCTTCAAGCCAAGCCGAGCACTCCACTACATCCCACATCACTGCAACCGCCACCGGAGCTCGACGCCGCCATCATCGTCATCGCCATCGTCCCATCCTCCTTCTCCCTTGCTTCACCGGGCACTCCTCCTCCGACCACGAGAATCCCTATAGCTAGTCCGACCCCGACCACCACCAGCACCATCAACCCCCATCGAGCATCTTACTGCAACTGCAGCACGTCCGGAGCTCCGCTGCACCTCACCGCCATTGGCATAGCACCCGTGCCCACCTCTGCACCAGTGCCAAGCCTCCCCAAGTCCTCACCAGAGCCTATGCCAGTCGTGCGTGCATCGTGTCGTGCCGTCTCCATGCCGTGGTTGTAGACCGCTGTCGTGCTGCCGTCTTCAGACAAGAGAAAACCCAACTCTTGTTAATCATACTAATATATATGTATATAAGTTAATTAATAATATTAGATAAGTGCATATATGTGTGTATCTATATTGCGTTAAGTGATGATCGAATACTTATGCATTGAGCCATCGTGATTGGTTGTATTGAATCGAACCCAACTCGGTCCATTAATCGTATGGGTATCATATTACAATTTACATTAAGTAATTATTGTCGATCGACACTCATGTACATATACTAGGTATTTGATGTGAAACCTTAATCCAAAACCCATTTAAAAATGGCTGAATTTGTGACTAATGAATCACTCTATGGATAATAAATGTCGTGTAGGGATTTGAGTTAAAAATACTTAAGTTATATCCATGAAAAGTCGTCCCCCTAAAGGCGACACTAAATCTGAGTGCACCGCATATGTCACGTCGAAAAATGTATATTAAATTAAATACAGATTGGAATGTAATGTTCTACGGCTCGTATCGAAGCCGACTCGATAAGATAGAACCCTCTAAACTTTACCCTTCAATACTGATAGGCCACTGTAACGAGAATTAACTGGGAATGCGGCTTTGGACTGCAGTCCGGGGCAACATTCCACGAGGATACCTGAATTTTAGCGCCTGCACATCCCTACATAAAACTGAAAATGCGCGGAGTTCCATATAGTCGCGTAGATAATTTAGTTAGCTAACATATGGATCTTGTCTCGTTCAGTTTCACAGTCGTTTGATATTTTGTTTGTATTTTAGAATGTCGACGTGTTATGCAGTTTCTGCAGTGACATTTCTTTCACCTTCACACTAAACATGACATATCTTCTAGTACAGAAAGGCTATTATTAATCCGTTTGATGCATTGGAAACCTAATAGATAGAACTAGGTTTATTCAACTGGGGCAACACCTGAATATAAACATAATCCCTAGTAAACCGTGCGCGAAGTTAGACTTCCAGTTCTGAAACTGGAATTCCAGCAATTGATCGCTAATTTAAAATGATGATAAGTCCTTAACCTGAAATCCTATTGACATGAAACCAATTTTACCGATTAGATAATCAAGCATACATCGTACGCCTTTTATATTGTTTTGGTCGATTCTATATGTGTGATTTGTGATGAATTTTGCAAGTTATATGGCGTTGACTGTCATAATTTAGTGAATATCTATTCAGTGCATTTCTACCTAATTTTTGTGTTTGGTTTATACCTTCTGCATAGTGATCGTTTACACTGAGACCTAGCGACTGTTTTGCATTGTCGATATATAAGTATTAGTGATTGGGTTGTGGCAAGTACGAAAATGAACCAGTGATTAAAAGTGATATTGATGAGTAGAAACGTGATTGAAAGTGAAAACGATACGTATTTGTTCACAACCTATCCAATACCCGAATACATACTATAACCCGGGGAATGGGAAAATTAAGGTGGAATTGAACTCGTATTTAGCGAGATACGGTGATTTAGAGGATGATCATTCGATATTAGTGATATATATATGTACATACATTAGGTCGTGGGCCTAGCGGCACGGCTGCAGGGTTATGTCCCGGGCAACAGTGGACCGTAGTCTCGGACATACACGAGACCCTTGTTAAACACGAGCATCATTTCCACCAATTGATTTCATTGACTTAATGACTGATAAGAAATGGCATACACATTGTTTAGCGACTGACATGATACATATATCGCGCTGTGTATATTCAAATGATATTCATTATTCTTATGTTTCTGTATTCTGTCGCACTTTTCATGTTTAATAATATTGTACGCACATCATATATTTATTGCTATATGTGTCGTCCTGAAGACCTGAGTGTGCATACTCAGAGAACGAGGTGGACCCAGTCAAGGAGCAGGACCTGCCATTCGAGATCGCGGAGATCTAGACCGCAACATCAGCGCCGCCCTTTTTGCTATAAGCACATTGTATTTCGTTGGTTAGTTATTTCCTTATGCAAAATAAATGTATCTCGAACTCTTTTATTGTAATGTATTAAAGTTGTGAACTATGATTTTCTTTACTCTAGTACTGTTTACTGACTACCATGTAATGCTAGAAGCCAAAGTGTGACTACGGCGGGATTATTTTCTTACCGTAAGTATGGCTGACCTAATCATCCCTCGTATTCTATATTTTGGGAATCTGGGCGTGACAAATACAGTAGATCTGGAGGGTTTAACACACGGAGTGGTTCTTCCAATTACTCAAATTCTCCAAAAAGCGAAAAGATTTTAATCGATAGAACATATGCACGTGCATGGGAAGGAGAATTTAAAAGCAAATATGAAGGGCGAAGAAAAACTGGATCAAGCAGAACTAATTGCAAAGCAATGATGACAATACACTTGATCATAGAAAAGAATGTATGGGAAGTCAGGAAATTCGTAAAAGAGGATACTCATGAATTCATCACACCTAGAAGAAGGCACTTGCTTAGGGGAAATCACACGGTCTTTAATACTCAGAAACATGTATTATTTGGGTTTCGGAATGTGAATATTGAACAAGGTCAGAGTATTGCCTTGATCGAAAATGAGAGCGGTGGATTCAATAGAACAAGATACACTGCGAGAGATCTTAGAAACCATGAAAGTGATCTGAGAGGAAGCGAATGCCTAAATCTTGATCGCTAATCACTGCAGCTGGAGGATGGCCCATTGCTTCCACAAATTTTTCAAACAACTATGAGAATGAATCTGCCGATTCATTGGGTATGAAACCAACACCCATAAATATACTTTGATTATGATGATTTATACCAATAAACGGAGCGGAAATCGGACCATATACATTTGTTTGATGGGTCGTATCAAAAATCACATCACTAAAATATCGATAATTTACCCATGCAGTAGGATTAGCCCAGAAAACATGTGTCAAATTTTTCTCCTCATCTGATTTCATATTATAAAAGAAATATGAATTTTTTTCTTTAGCAAGATCAAATCTATCCTTGAGCATTTGTGCATCATAACCCTTTGCTTCCTCTAGGATATCTTTCATGGTTTCTAAGTTCTCTCGCTGTGCATCCCGTTCTATTGAATCCACAGTTCTCATTCTCGATCAAGGCAATACTCCGACCTTGTTCAATATTCACATTCCGAGACTCAAATAATAAACGTTTCAGGGCATTATAGACCGTACGATTTCCTCTAAGCAAGTGTCTTCTTCTAGGTGATGAATTCGTGATTATACTCTTTTACGATTTCCCGGCTTCCCATACATTCTTTTCTCTGTTCAAGTGTATTGCCATCATTACTTTGCAATTAGTTCTACTTGATCCAGTTTTTCTTCGCCCTTCAGATTTGATTTTAAATTCTCCTTTCTTTGCACATGTACAATTTTATCGATTAAAATCTTTTCGGTATTTGGAGATTTTGAGTATTTGGTAGAACCACTCCGTGTGTCAAACCCTCCAAATCTACCGTGTTTCTCATAGAATGATTGAGCATCTTTTAATAAATTAAAAACCATGCCAATATATGGTGTGATTTTATTATCTGATACCTGATTTGCTCCTTAGCTTTCTCCCAATCATTGCGATGGTCCTTCGGATCCTTTCACTACTTGTTGCGATGACACATCATGACCTTCATTCCCCAAAATCATCATTAATATCACCAATGTCAAATAAATTTTTTCCAGCCATTACTTAGATAATAGTATAGAAAAAAAACTTAGGGCCTGTTCAACGCTCAATTTCATGCCGCTCAACAAGAAATTTCATAACGCTCGCCGTTCTCCTGTTTGGGGGAGCGGCGATAGCCTTTCCACTGCTCAATTTGAAGGTAGTTTTTCCGATCGTTCATGGAGCGGTGGGGAAGAAAGGGGTGGGCCCTCCCTTTTAATTCCTTTTTAAAGAAAGGGCTGAGTGTTAGTTTTTTAATTAAAAAAGTAATAAATGGCGGGCCCCCTGTTAATACATTTTTTAATTATAATGGTGGGCCCTTCCATAGTTTCACACCGCCCCCCGTGAACAAAACTCAAAAATATGGTTTGATTTCAAAACCATGGTTTCACACCGTTCATCCAAACTGGCCCTTAAGATAATAATGGATGCGGCGGTTTCAGTGAATCTCAGAACAACGGCAAAAAATTTCAGAGTAACAACAGTTTCAGAATTGGGTGCTGCCGAGGGATTCATATTATATATGTTTACAATTAAAACACGAGAACTTATAAGAGGAATTCATAATTTATCTCATTATCATACAGTTTTAATAGAATTGGGAAACAGGACAAGTAGCAAAAGTGCATCATCACAAATTAATTAATAATATCATATTAAAAGAAGTACAAGTGGAGGGAGGATAAAGAGACATTAGAGGATTAGCAATACATAACATTGGAAATCAATTAACTTTAATTTATAATAGCCACATTCAAACTTCTGAACATACTTTACAGGCAACAAAGAACTTAATTTATTCTATTAATGCGAAAAAAGAACATTTGCCCATCATTATCCAGCCATTTATGAAAAGGGGTATTAATCATCAAACATATTTTTTTTTATAAGAGATACCCATCAAGGAGCAAGAAAAAAAGAAACTGGACAGACATCAAACTCAACAGAATTTTTTTTATTAAGAAGCAAGAAAAAAGCGATTAAAATCTCAACAGGAAAAAATGTCGGGAGAAAGCGATTGAAAAGAGAAAATACCTGATCGATGAGCTTTTCTTGGAAGGAGATCGAATTGGGTGCTGCGGCAATGGGGAAGAAGATGAGGAGCGCGATACGAAGATGAGAAGCGCGATCTGAAGTAGACAGAAAAGGAGCGAGAAAAAAAGAGAAACCGTAAAATCATAGAGAATAATATTTCTTTTCCATAAAGAAAAGATTTATTGAGCTATATTAATTTTAACCATTGAAAGTAAACATAAAATCCAACGGTTCTCATTCAGGTTCGCATTTTTAAAACGTGAACCCGCCCTATATATATATGAGATTAATCAAGGAAAGGTGCCATATGAGGGAATTTCCACCTATGGTGTCCACAAAAATATACCCTCTATGATTTTTTTCGACGATCGACACTGATCATCACTATTTTTATCATGTAAGATATGGATACACAAAATTTCATGCGATTCCATCACTTTTCACCGTTGATTTAGTGGGTGCAAAATTAATGGTTTACCGACAATAAAACTTTTTATATTGCTAATTCAACGGTAAAAAAGTAGTGGAATCACATGAAATTTGGTGTATCCACATCTTACATGATAAAGATGAGCGGTATCGATCTTCGAAAAAAATCGTGGAGGGTATATTTTTTCGACGTCACCTGACGAAAACACGTCCTAGTGACTCTTTTCTTTATTATTCTCTCTCACTATATATATATATATATATATATATATATATATATATATAGGAGAGCGCTCCATTGTAAACCGGTTTGCGTTTTTTAAAAACGGGAACTTTTGATCCACGACATATTTAAACGATCCGAACCGTTCAAGTTGATCATCCTACCTTCAAATCTATGTATATGAAAAATCAAAGGGTTTGAAGACTTTTAGTCTATGCATCGGATGGAGTTTATATTACTATATTGGAAGATGTTCATTTTGCACTCATTTGTGCATGGGTTAGAGATTTTCAAATTCTTCGATTTTTCATATATATAAATTTGAGGATAGGGTGATCAACTTGAACGGTTCGGATTGTTCAAATATGTTGTAGATCGAAAGTTCTCGTTTTTAAAAAAAACGGACCGGTTTGCAATAGATCACTCGGATATATATAAGGATATTTGAGTGCGCTCTTTGGTGAGTAATGTTGTATGGTCTTTTTCCATTTAGGTGATATGCACCGGAAACAGCTGCATGATATTTAAATTTGGTTCCATCTAAATTAGTGCTTTTGATTCTATATAGACATAGATTGGTTGCATATCTTGAGATTGTTAAGATATGGAGTTGTCCGGTTTCTATTTAAAAGCAGAATCCGGACAAACTCAAGGCACACTTTGGTAATGGCAGGTTGTGGTTTATCCCAAGCATTTGCTAGGGTTTTGCTTCTACCATTTTCAAGATCAATAATTACATTGTTCTTGATTCGCCACCTTTTTATAAAAGGAATCTTTTTGCAAAAGAAACTAGTGTGCGTGTGTGTAGGGATATTTGAGATGAATCCTTATTTTATTGTTTTTTAGAAAGATCCTTTGCCTTTTCAATTTCCGAATATCGAATTCAGAAGTGAACTCTTTGGTGGTTCCACAATGTGTTTAATGAAGATTACTGGAGTTTGATATGAGCTATTCCATGATTGTGACTCTATGAGCCTTCATGCATTGAGCGGTTCTTTTGAAGGGTGACAAAGCTAGATAAACAAGGAACCACTCAAAATTTGGTGCAAGTAGTAGTTAAAATTTTACCTTTTTGTTTTTTTACTCTCAACCGTAGAGGCATTTCTAGTACAAGTAGACAACTCGAAAATTATATTGATGATGTGCGACATGCATTTCTTACAGCGTGGACCACTTTAGACGAAAAAGGTTGATGAGCATACTATAGATGGAAAGCTAGAAATGTGCATCGGCTTTAGAAGGTGTAGGATTTTATAGGAAGCAGCAGTAACATGTTAGTTTTGATTGATTTCAAGGCAATATATGAGGGTTTTATTAAGCTTTAGATTTTCCAAAGGATTCGAAAGTGTAAGTTCGAAGCAAATAACTGGTTCTTGAGAGTTGTGTTAGAATACATATGAAGAGAAGAATGTAAGCGTAGCAGGCATGCAGATAAATTTGAGAAATAAAAATAAATGAGAGATGGCTGAATAAAGATGAGAGACTTTATTTAGATTTTGGAGTTGGAAATTTGCATTAGCGACATACAAGTCGAAAACGTAATATCACTGTTCTAAATATCGGCTATATCAGCCGAGATCTCGGTATTGGCTCGGCTATGATATGAAATAACATTTTTTCCAAAATCTCGTTTTAGACCAATATCGGGCGATATATCGCCTATCTCGTTTTGCTTAAATATCGGTCGATATTGACTGTTTTCCATTTCCACTGAACCGTGGTTCTTTCTCTTGAACTTGATGCAAGATTCATGTCTTGAACTTGATATTGATGCAAGATTTTTCTCATAATGCCTCAATTTCTTTACATGTTTTAATGTATAATTATTTTCCTTTCAGTAGGACACTAGGAGGTGGTGGCTGCAAGAAGCAGCAGCAGCAGGAGCAAGCAGCAGCAGCTGTAAGTAGTAGCAGCAACGACACTACAGGTACTGTAGGTAAAACGACGTAAGATTTTATTACTGATTTCATGCGTTACAATATGAAATATGAAAATACATCATATGAAAATATAATATATTACAATATGAATCTTGTTGAATTTCATATATAACTTCCATCAAATTACATCATATGAAAATACAATATATTACAATATGTTTACAAATTACACATTTCATGTTTACAAGACAAGATTTTTCATGTTTACAAATGATATATGCCAAGTATTGTCGTCCAATATGCTTGATATTTGCGTCCGATATGTTTGATATTGATATCCGATATGACCACCCGTTATAAACTCGAATCGCCGCGTTATCGCCCTGTTTCCGCTATCCGATATTGAAAACACCTGTCTGATACGCATCCGATATCTGATATTTAGAACTTTGCGTAATTTAAAACACAATAGGAGCTTATTATAAGTTGGAAGCAAGCATAATCTTTTTCTTGCATCACCAGTAGAGGAACTTTGCTTCATTGGCTCTCGCCAAGTTTTGTCTTATTAACTTGCACAAGTTGAAATTAGTCGTGCCGTGCGTTATGGATTCCTTATTTTCTTAGCATACATCACCAACTAATTTTAATATATAGGGTAATTCCTCTTATTAAACAGTGACTTTGAAGTTGATTATGGAACGAGGGAGCATGCAGATATGGTGTATGCGGCCTTAGATGTGGATAAAGAGGTAAGCGGTTTCTATAAAATGTCCGATTTGATAAAATCTTGAGCTTTTTACTTATATGTTGTGTTGGTTTTTAAACCTCTAGTTTTCTGCGTCATTGGAGCATGTTTTAACACTGGCTTTGGTTTTACAGTTGCAGCCTGACAAGGTGAAAAGACTGATGTCTGTATCGGATAGCAAACTTAAAGTGTGAGTTAACTCACCAATTGATATATTATGTCGTTTCAATTTCTACCTTCTGAAATGCGCTTTCTGAAATGCGCTTTTACTGCCATCTTGTTCTTCAGGCACTTCGAAGCTGTGGAAACGAGATTTTTGCATGCTTCGTTCAGCGCACTTGTAGACCTTATGATACTTTCTACACAGATCATCGAGGAATTCGGCCAATAGGGCAACCATTTGGAACAGATTGATGCTTTTTTCGTAAGCAGAATTTAATGTCTCAAGTTGAGCAGAGAAAATGTGTCCATCAGAACAATTTGTGAGGGGTGGTAATTGTAATGCATCATTCAATTCTATCAAAATGTTAAATATTGGGATTTTAATTCAAATTTGCTTGCCAAGTGATTATAGAAACACCAGAAACAACTCATCTATATGTAAATTTTGCCAAAGGATTGATTTCATCCTGAAGTTACAAAATAACTTCTCAGCTAGAAAATACAGAGCTGGAGCTTTACAAATTGACAAAAATTTCCTATGCAAAACTGTAACCGATGGAAACATTGGAAAATTACGTAAACAACGGCATACAAAATCGAAGATAGCGCATCCTGGAAGTTCTTAAACGCTTCTTCGCCTCTCTCATGCTATCAACGTGAGACAGGAGCATTTCAATATTCATCCAAGTAATTATACAGCATCTCATCTTTCCTGGACCGGCGCCTTGTGAGAAGAGATTTAAGGAAGCTTTTGCTTTTGCTCAGATTCTGCTCGTTATCTTTAATTTCGGTTCTTTCAGCATGCAAGCACATAGACGACGATCTCTGAGATTCCAAAGGATGCTGCATCCGAAATAAATTAATATGATATTATGATTCGATGAAATTTACTGAAATGATTTATGCCTTAAAACTATTATATGTATGATGCTTTGGCTTGATTGTTAGAAGGGGTGTTTTTTTTTAATGGACTCGAACTATAATGAATTTCAAAGCCACATTTAGAAAGCGTTAAAGTTCAATAACGGGTTATAACTTTTGAGGTTTTGATCCCTAAATTATTTTTCACACTCGTAAATTATGCCTGTGTAAACAAATCATAATCGAGTTTTTGTCCATGGGCTCGAGTAATATGTCTCATGTTAGTCTAAAAGATTAGTGCATATCTTGAATATGATGAAAATTTTGTATGCAATGATCTAGTCATGCTATATTCTTGTTCATGAACAAGGACTACTGATTAACTTGTAAATGTGCATTCACAGAACGAAAGAAAAACGCAGAGAAAAAGGTGTGTATGCATACTCGCTGCCCGATACTTGAGGAGTTGAGAAGGGGTGGTCTACTTGACATTGACATTGATCCCAAGCGAGCCAGAGGATTTGATGTTCTAAGTGGCGAGGTGCCTCTTTTATCTATTTCACAACAAATTTAAAGACTGCAATTATGTTGTTGTTCCTGACAACACACAAGAATTAAGAAGGTAAAAAAATAAATATTACATACCCGTAGAAATATTTTTCCTTGGTCGTGGAGAAGGAGAGAACGAGCGCAATTTTAGAGGCGATGAAGAGCGAGCACGAGGGGATGGTGAAGGTGCACGTGTTTTCCTAAATCGAAACATTCGGTATGCCAAGATTTTAGTCCAAAAATCATAGTGTTTGTTGACATATACATATTTGTTTGAAGAAGTCGGTAATTATATTTGCTAACCAACACAGATTATTCTTAACTGTCGATGTTTTTTCTAGTAAATTAGCATTTATCATAATAAATTCCTTTAGTCTCCGTTTTAAAGGATATTTTCACTAAATAACCCTTAAATGTAGCGCTTTAACGGAGCTTACTGTAGGAAAGAGATTTTAAGGTAGTAAAACGAAAATCAACGATATTTAAGAAGTCTAGTGTAATTTAGCTTATAGTCTATGTATACCTAAATGAAGGTGGTCTGTCTCCGATCTTCGAGTGTACCGCTACAAGATAAAAGGTAAAGTGACTTATGAGATACATAAAAATTATAAGCTAAATCACAATTGGGTGTAAAAGATCAAAAATTACTTGTTTGGAATTGCATCGGATTCGTATCGTCTGGTGGTGGTTTCGATTCTTCGTACTTGGCAACAGCAAGTTTCCCCCATTCGAGCATTGATGCACCTACTGAAAACATAGATTTCAAATGAAGTCCTGATTATTAGTACTTTTGTTTAATCGAAGGCTACGCTAAAGAACAAACGAAGAGTAAGTTACCTGGGATTATGTATCGTTTATGGTACTTGGGAGTCGAGATCGCCAGAGACTGTTGAGAAAGTCCTTCTCCATCTATGTACTCTTGGCATGTCCGAAGTCTCTGAAGTTTGGAAAATAAATAAATATGTATTGAAAACCTTTTTATATCCCTAGGATTCAGAATATATTTATTATCAGTTTTTATTTGGTCGTGACAATATGGCAGGAAAGAAAACAGAGTTGGTCGGGCAAAATATACTCAAATGTAATTACCTGTTCAATACATGAAACCCTGAGGTCCGCGCTAGAAACTTCATCGACCTTTCGATCGAGAAGACTGTTTACCTTAAACGACACAGAACCCAAATGATCTACAGTATTAACAAGTGCCTTGACGGCATAATCTTTCAAGGTGTTCATCACTCTGTCAAAATAAATGCAATGAGCAAAAAAAAAAATTATATATATATATATATATATAATAGAAATAAAACTTAATACATGGTTCTATGTAGTCTAAGATAAACATACAGCTGTTTCTGGTCATCATTGATGTAGGATAACTCAAAATACTCTGCTGCAGAGTAGAGTTGAGTCCTCAAGTTCTTCAAATCCTGTTAAGATTATAAACAATTAAGATTACAAAGATGAACAATTATATGGAATATGTTCCATTTCGCTCTTGGTTATATTTATGCCTTAGAGTTGAACATAGTTTTATATAGCGAATATATAATCATTTCCCTTCCTGTAGTTGCGTTCTCTTAGACTTCCGTATAGTCTCGGAGGATTGGAGAATGCTAACTGATCATCTAGGACTATAATAAACCCCTCTCTTGTCATAGTTTTAAAAAAAGAAATTTTGCACTTAGAAAAGGATTGATATCAGGTCGACGGTTCATCGTAAAACTTTATCATATTTAACTGGAGCTTTGCTTCATGGCCGACCCCATTTGTATCGGAAAAGGCTCAAGATGACGTCAATGCAAGATGAACAATTCAATAGAGAGAATGTGTGAATGATAGTTAATTGCTACTAGCAATCAAAATAAGAAGTGGGTGCTCCACAAACTATGAGTTAGAACAGAGAAGCCTATGTGAGATTGAAATTAGGTCTAATTATTACCTTCAAGCTATTGGAAAAAAGCAGGCTCTGTTGCATGGAAAACTCATCAAAGGTTGAGCCTTTAAATTTGGCAGACATAGAAGATGAAGATGATGGAGATACGATCTCCATGGACTCACTCTTTCTCACTGGAAAATAAGGGGGGGGGGGGGGGGAGAGAATAATCAAATGAATTGAATTTAGAGCAAACATTTGAAATATAAAAGTGACATGAAAAATATAGAAAACTTGCAATTGCGACTTTTGAGCTGTGATTTGAACTTAATGCCAATTGCCTTTTTTCCCATGCCAGGAATATTTTCATGCAGAAGAAAGAAATTTATATATTAATGCGCTTGAGGTTAAATCTCAATTTAATTCCAAAGTGGTTTGGAGTATGTTCCATTTCATTCTTGCATATATTTGTTTCTTAGAGTCGAACATATGAGAATTTAGAAAATGGCAACTATTCATGTATAGCATGGCTAGCCCCTCTCCTTTTGAGCCAGGAATTTGAACTTTGTTGGATTTTTACCGGAGGTATGTTTCATTGCCGACCTCATTTACATCGAAGTAGGCTTAGATGATGACGATGATAAGGGGAAAACAAATTCAATATTTCATACACATAGGAAAACTCAGTTGTGCTGCATGTTGCTCATCTCTTCCATAGAGATGAGCAGAAAAAAGTTATAAATCTAAAATTATAACAGCTCACATTTTTTTTGATACAAGGAAAAAAGAGAGGAAAAAGAGAGCATTTATTTTCATTCATACCTTGAGGAATGCTTACGAGTTCACAAAGAGAGTCGAAGGAGAGAAGGAAGAGATGGAAAATGAACAAAGTGTCTCTGTCTCTGTCTCTCTCTCCCTCCCTCTCTCCCTCTCCCTCTCCCTCCCACTTCCAATCAAACGCCAAGAACCAAACGGGCCCTTTTTATTGTTTTATCAAGGGGCAAAAATGCCGAGTTTAAAATCCAAACCTATGTAAAGCAAAATTAATTTCTTTATTATTCATTATCATTTCTTTTTGCTGAGTAAGCTAGGAGAAGTGATTTCTTTTTTCATTTTTTCCCCCTTTTCCCTGTTCTTCCTTTTTTGCGGAAAAAAAGTAGTTTCTTTATTACTTAAAGTAATTTCTTTTGCTTAAAATCCAAACTAATAATTCATAACTTTCGGTAAAGGAACCGTTGATCATCATCACATCAGAATAAGATTGTATTTTGATCTACATGATTATTAAATAATTAAAGTTTCAACTGGTTATACTCAACCGTGGATACCATAAATTTAATAAATAAATTGTTTTATTGGGTCAAATTGAGTTTTTTATTTATATAAAAGTCTTTTTGAAGAAATAACCAGTCTGTTTATTAAAAGGGTTAACTAGTGATGATGCTCAAGAACGGTAATTCCCTAGATCGTGACACACGGCGGATGACGTATCACGCGCGTAAACCAATTAGGCCCCTAAGGGCCACGGAGGGGGAGCCAGTGCACTACAGTGGGGGCTTCCCTCCAATCCTGTCTCCAAAGTTGTACCCCACTCCTGGCCCTCGAGCACCTCAGCAGCCAAACCAAGTGTCCCTTTGCTCTACTCCGAGCAGGACGGGCCCGAGCCTCCTCAGCCTTTAAGGCTCGTCTCCAAGCTACCATAGGACCAAGATGCCTCGGTCCTCCCGCTCGTTCCCGAGATCCCCCACTGAGGCCATCTACCTCGGTCCCTCCGACCAATTCCACCACTCACAGGCGCAACCGCCGCTCCGCAAATCTTGCCATGCGCGGATTCTCCACCGGCAACATCCCACGTTCCACGCCATCACGATCCCCATTAACGAGCGATCCTCTTATTACGCGGGCGTGATGTCGGGAGCGTAACTGCCGGCAAGATTCTCGCGCCTGCTACCTCGTGCTGCCGCCACTATATAAACCCCCATCACAGAGGGGTCAGGGAAGCCATTCTTTACTCTTTTAAACCGTTACTCTGCTCGGATCTCATCACTAACTTGATCGTGGGAGGGTTCTTGGTGGTACCAAACCATCCCGGGACTTCTGTGCAGGTACCGCGGCACCAAACTCCTCACACCACCTCTTCCACCAAACCCATTGAGACCCACACGCAACAGAAGATAACCGTCTAAGTCCACCGGGAGATCATCTTCAAGATCCACCAACTCCAATCCCAGCCACCCATCGCCGGCCATCAGGAGATCGACGGAAGACAACATCTGACGGAGACCCGAAAAGGACCTCCATCAGTTGGCGCCGTCTGTGGGAAACAAAACTCCGCAAAAACAAAAGTTGGCCTTCCGATCTCCATCCACATGGCATGCAATCACCCTGAAGATCCAGGTACCAGCCGCCGCCTCCCCCTCACCGGAGACGCGGATGAACCTCCTCCGACGACCGTCATCAATGCCCTCGCCGGCCGAATAGACCGACTACAGTCCATCGTGGAGGCGCTCGTCCGTGTCCAAATGGCCGGATCGGGGACCCAGATCGCCGCTCCTCCGCCTCCAGAAGACTCTGCCCTCGTTGGCACGACTGACCACCGGCAGGCTACGTCTCATGGCCACAGATCTCACGAGCCGATACTCGTCTGCTGGGCGGTCATTAAGCCTCCTCTGGCGGAATCGAAACGACGCGATTCTGGCGTTTCGCCTTCCCGCACATTCAATGCGCATGCTACGCGCACGTTCGCCGCGACCGTTCCTGTTCCCCATACCTGCAACGGGATGGTCGGGCGAAACCTCATAAAGAATCGGCCAAGCATCTACCATGCTCGGCTATCCCTGACCGGTAGCTTCCCTACACGCAACGCCGGGGATCAAAGCCCTCGCCAAGAGGCAACCGCGCAACTTCACTGCCCGGTTATCCTTAGCGGGCCTCCTACAGCCCCTCCAACGCTAAGGATCATAGTCCTCCGTAGAGGCAGCCGAGCAGCTTCTCTGCTCGGCTATCCCTGGCCGGTAGCTTCCCTACTCGCAACGCCAGGGATCAAAGACCTCGCCAAGAGGCAACCCAGCAGCTACCCTGCTCGGTTATCCTTGGCGGGTAGCTTCCCTACCGCAACGCCAGGGATCAGAAAGTCCTCCCAGAGGCAGTCGAGCCCGACCCTCGCTCGGCTATCCTTGGCGGGTAGCTTCCCTACCGCAACGCCAGGGATCAGAAAGTCCTCCCAGAGGCAGTCGAGCCCGACCCTCGCTCGGCTATCCCTGGCGGGTAGCTTCCCTACCGCAACGCCAGGGATCAGAAAGTCCTCCCAAAGGCAGTCGAGCCCGACCCTCACTAGGCTATCCCTGGCGGGTAGCTTCCCTACCGCAACGCCAGGGATCAGAAAGTCCTCCCAGATGCAGTCGAGCCCGACCCTCGCTCGGCTATCCCTGGCGGGTAGCTTCCCTGCTGCAACGCCAGGGATCAGAAAGCCCTCCCAGAGGCATTTGAGCCCGAGGATCCCTCGCTCGGCTATCCTTCAGGACAAAAGCCCTCGCCAAGAGGCACCGGGCAGTAACCCTGCCCGGCCAAGGGTCCTTGGTAGGCTTCTTACAGCACCTCTCGCGCCAAGGACCAAAGTCCTCCCAGAGGCAGTCGAGTCCTTGCTCGGCTATCCCCGGCTGGTAGCTTCCTACCACAACCGTCAGGGATCAAAGTCCTCGCCAAAAGGCACTGGGCAGTAATCCTGCTCGGTCCCCGTCCTGAAGGATCAAAGCCCTCGCAAGAGGCAACCGAGCAGCTACCCTTCTCGGTCATCTCCGTCTGGTAGCTCCCTACCCTTGACGCCAGGGATCGAAGCCCTCGCAAGAGGCATCCGAGCGGCTGCCCCGCTCGGTCATCCCAGGCTGGTAGTTGCCTACCCACGACGCCAGAGATCAAAGCCCTCGCCAAGAGGCAACCGCGCAGCTTCACTGCCCGGTCATCCTTAGTGGGCTTTTTACAGCCCCCCTAGTACTAAGGATCAGAAAGTTCTCCCAGAGGCAGTCGAGCCCGAGGATCCCTCGCTCGGCTATCCCTGGCGGGTAGCTTCCCTACCACAACGCCAGGGATCAGAAAGTCCTCCCAGAGGCAGTCAAGCCCGAGGATCCCTCGCTCGGCTATCCTTGGCGGGTAGCATCCCTACCGCAACGCCAGGGATCAGAAAGTCCTTCCAGAGGAAGTCGAGCCCGAGGATCCCTCGCTCTGCTATCCCTGGCGGGTAGCATCCCTACCGCAACGCCAGGGATCAGAAAGCCCTCCCAGAGGCAGTCGAGCCTGAGGATCCCTCGCTCGGCCATCCTTCAGGACAAAAGCCCTCGCCAAGAGGCGCTGAGCAGCTACCCTGCTCGGCCATCCTTCGCAGGCCTCTCACGGCCCCTTCAGCATCAAGGATTAAAGCCCTCACCAAGAGGCACTGGGCAGCTACCCTGCTCGTCCATCCTTCGCAGGCCTCTCACGGCCCCTCCAGCATCAAGGATCAAAGCCCTCGCCAAGAGGCACCGAGCAGCTACCCTGCCCGGTCATCCTTCGCAGGCCTCTCACAGCCCCTCCAGCGTCAAGGATCAAAGCCCTCGCCAGGAGGTACCGAGCAGCTACCCTGCTCGGTGCATCCCCAGCGGGCATCCTCCTGCCCATCAGACGCTGATGGTCTGAAACCCTCATCGCGAGGCCGCCGAGTTCCTTCCTGCTCGGCGCATCCCCAGCGGGCATCCTCCTGCCCATCGGATGCTGAAGATCTCAAGCCCTCATCGTGAGGCCGTCGAGTTCCTTCCTGCTCGGCGCATACTCAGAGGGCATCCTCCTGCCCGTCAGACGCTGATGGTCTGAAGCCCTCATCGCGAGGCCGCCGAGTTCCTTCCTGCTTGGTGCATCCCCAGCGGGCATTCTCCTGCCCATCAGACGCTGATGGTTTGAATCCCTCATCGCGAGGCCGCCGAGTTCCTTCCTGCTCGGCGCATCCCCAGCGGGTATCCTCCTGCCCATCAGATGCTGAGGATCTGAAGCCCTCTTCGTGAGGCCGCCGAGTCCCTTCCTTTTCGGCGCATCCCTAGCGGGTAACTTCCTACCCTACAAAGACACGGATCCAAGACCCGCCGAAAAAACTCATACTCGACGCGCGACAACAAGAAAGCCGTGTCGTCCCTGGACAATCCACCACGAGGAATTACCAGCGTCAAGCCGCACAGAGAGAACCAAGCAGTCCACTATCGACCCGACCCACGAAATAGATCGGAACGAGAGTAGGGGGCTAATGATGATGCTCAAGAACGGTAATTCCCTAGATTGTGACACACGGCGGATGACGTGTCACGCGCGTAAACCAATTAGGCCCCTAAGGGCCACGGAGGGGGAGCCAGTGCGCTACAGTGGGGGCTTCCCTCTAACCCTGTCTCTAAAATTGTACCCCACCCCTGGCCCTCGAGAACCTCAGCAGCCAAGCCAAGTGTCCCTTTGCTCTACTCCGAGCAGGATGGGCCCGAACCTCCTCAGCCTTTAAGGCTCGTCTCCGAGCTACTATAGGACCAAGATGCCTCGGCCCTCTCGCTCGTTCCCGAGCTCCCCCGCCGAGGCCATCTACCTCGGTCCCTCCGACCAACTCCACCACTCACAGGCGCAACCGCCGCTCCGCAAATCTCGCCATGCGCGGATTCTCCACCGGCAACATCCTACGTTCCACGCCATCACGATCCCCATTAATCGGCGATCCGCTTATTACGCGGGCGTGACGTCGGGAGCATAACTGCCGGTGAGATTCTCGCGCCTGCTACTGCATGCTGCCACCACTATATAAACCCCCATCACAGAGGGGTTAGGGAAGCCATTCTTTACTCTTTTAAGCCGTTACTCTGCTCGGATCTCATCACTAACTTGATCGTCGGAGGGTCCTTGGTGATACCAAACCACCCCGGGACTTCTGTGCAGATACCGCGACACCAAACTCCTTACACCACCTCTTCCACCAAACCCATTTAGACCCACACGCAACAGAAGATAACCGTCTAAGTCCAACGGGAGATCATCTTCAAGATCCACCAACTCCAATCCCAGCCACCCATCGCCGGCCATCAGGAGATCGACGGAAGACAACATCCGACGGAGACCCGAAAAGGACCTCCATCAGTTGGCGCCGTCTGTGGGAAACAAAACTCCGCAAAAACAAAAGTTGGCATTCCGATCTCCATCCATATGGCATGCGATCACCCTGAAGATCCAGGTACCAGCCGCCGCCTCCCCCTCACCGGAGGCGCGGATGAACCTCCTCCGACGACCGTCATCAACGCCCTTGCCGGCCGAATAGACCGACTACAGTCCATCGTGGAGACGCTCGTCCGTGTCCAAACGGCCGGGCCGGGGACCCAGATCGCCGCTCCTCCGCCTCCAGAAGACTCTGCCCTCGTCGGCACGGATGACCACCGACAGGCTACGTCCCATGGCCACAGATCTCACGAGCCGATACTCGTCCACTGGGCGGTCATTAAGACATCTCTAGCGGAATCGAAACGACGCGATTCTGGCACTTCGCCTTCCCGCACATTCAATGCGCATGCTACGCGCAAGTTCGCCGCGACCGTTCCTGTTACCCATACCTGCAACGGGACGGTCGGGCGAAACCTCATAAAGAATCGGCCAAGCATCTACCATGCTCGGCTATCCCTGACCGGTAGCTTCCCTACACGCAACGCCGGGGATCAAAGCCCTCGCCAAGTGGCAACCGCGCAGCTTCACTGTCCGGTTATCCTTAGCGGGCCTCCTACGGCCCCTCCAACACTAAGGATCAAAGTCCTCCGTAGAGGCAGCCGAGCAGCTTCTCTGCTCGGCTATCCCTGGCCGGTAGCTTCTCTACTCGCAACGCCAGGGATCAAAGCCCTCGCCAAGAGGCAACCCAGCAGCTACCCTGCTCGGTTATCCTTGGCGGGTAGCTTCCCTACCGCAACGCCAGGGATCAGAAAGTCCTCCCAGAGGCAGTCGAGCCCGACCCTCGCTCGGCTATCCTTGGCGGGTAGCTTCCCTACCGCAACGCTAGGGATCAGAAAGTCCTCCCAGAGGCAGTCGAGCCCGACCCTCGCTCGGCTATCCCTGGTGGGTAGCTTCCCTACCGCAACGCTAGGGATCAGAAAGTCCTCCCAGAGGCAGTCGAGCCCGACCCTCGCTCGGCTATCCCTGGCGGGTAGCTTCACTGCCGCAATGCCAGGGATCAGAAAACCCTCCCAGAGGCATTCGAGCCCGAGGATCCCTCGCTCGGCTATCCTTCAGGACAAAAGCCCTCGCCAAGAGGCACCGGGCAGTAATCCTGCCCGGCCAAGGGTCCTTGGTAGGATTCTTACATCCCCTCCCGCGCCAAGGACCAAAGTCCTCCCAGAGGCAGTCGAGTCCTTGCTCGGCTATCCCCGGCTGGTAGCTTCCTACCACAACCGACAGGGATCAAAGTCCTCGCCAAAAGGCACTGGGCAGTAACCCTGCTCGGTCCCCGTCCTGAAGGATCAAAGCCCTCGCAAGAGGCAACCGAGCAGCTACCCTGCTCGTTCATCTTCGTCTGGTAGCTCCCTACCCTTGACGCTAGGGATCGAAGCCCTCGCAAGAGGCATCCGAGCGGCTACCCCGCTCGGTCATCCCAGGCTGGTAGTTTCCTACCCACGACGCTAGAGATCAAAGCCCTTTCTAAGAGGCAACCGCACAGCTTCACTGCCCGGTCATCCTTAGTGGGCTTCTTACAGCCCCCCAAGTACTAAGGATCAGAAAGTTCTCCCAGAGGCAGTCGAGCCCGAGGATCCCTCGCTCGGCTATCCCTGGCGGGTAGCATCCCTACCGCAATGCCAGGGATCAGAAAGTCCTCCCAGAGGTAGTCGAGCCTGAGGATCCCTCGCTCGGCTATCCCTGGCGGGTAGCTTCCCTACCACAACGCCAGGGATCAGAAAATCCTCCCAGAGGCAGTCAAGCCCGAGGATCCCTCGCTCGACTATCCTTGGCGGGTAGCATCCCTACCGCAACGCCAGGGATCAGAAAGTCCTTCCAGAGGCAGTCGAGCCCGAGGATCCCTCGCTCTGCTATCCCTGGCGGGTAGCATCCCTACCGCAACGCCAGGGATCAGAAAGCCCTCTCAGAGGCAGTCGAGCCTGAGGATCCCTCGCTCGGCTATCCTTCAGGACAAAAGCCCTCACCAAGAGGCGCTGAGCAGCTACCCTGCTCGGCCATCCTTCGCAGGCCTCTCACGGCCCCTCCAGCATCAAGGATCAAAGCCCTCGCCAAGAGGCACCGAGCAGCTGCCCTGCTCGTCCATCCTTCGCAGGCCTCTCACGGCCCCTCCAGCATCAAGGATCAAAGCCCTCGCCAAGAGGCACCGAGCAGCTACCCTGCTCGGCCATCCTTCTCAAGCCTCTCACAGCCCCTCCAGCGTCAAGGATCAAAGCCCTCGCCAGGAGGTATCGAGCAGCTACCCTGCTTAGTGCATCCCCAGCGGGCATCCTCCTGCCCATCAGACGCTGATGGTCTGAAGCCCTCATTGCGAGGCCGCCGAGTTCCTTCTTGCTCGGCGCATCCCCAGCGGGCATCCTCCTGCCCATCAGATGCCGAAGATCTCAAGCCCTCATCATGAGGCCGCCGAGTTCCTTCCTGCTCGGCGCATACTCAGAGGGCATCCTCCTGCCCGTCAGACGCTGATGGTCTGAAGCCCTCATCGCGAGGCCGCCGAGTTCCTTTCTGCTCGGTGCATCCCCAGCGGGCATCCTCCTGCCCATCATACGCTGATGTTCTGAAGCCCTCATCGTGAGGCCGCCGAGTTCCTTCCTGCTCGGCGCATCCCCAGCGGGCATCCTCCTGCCCATCAGATGCTGAAGATCTTAAGCCCTCATCGTGAGGTTGCCGAGTTCCTTCCTGCTCGGCGCATACTCAGAGGGCATCCTCCTGTCCGTCAGTTGCTGATGGTCTGAAGCCCTCATCGTGAGGGCGCCGAGTTCCTTCCTGCTCGGTGCATCCCCAGCGGGCATCCTCCTGCCCATCAGATGCTGATGTTCTGAAACCCTCATCGCGAGGCTGCCGAGTTCCTTCCTGCTCGGCGCATCCCCAGCGGGCATCCTCCTGCCCATCAGATGCTGAGGATCTGAAGCCCTCTTTGCAAGGCCGCCGAGTCCCTTCTTTCTCGGCGCATCCCTAGCGGGTAACTTCCTACCCTACAAAGACACGGATCCAAGTCCCGCCGAATAAACTCATACTCGACGCGCGACAACAAGAAAGCCGTGTCGTCCCTGGACAATCCACCATGAGGAATTACCAGCGTCAAGCCGCACAGAGAGAACCAAGTAGTCCACTATCGACCCGACCCATGAAATAGATCGGAACGAGAGTGAGGGGCTAATGATGATGCTCAAGAACGGTAATTCCCTAAATCGTGACATACGGCGGATGACATGTCACGCGCGTAAACCAATTAAGCCCCTGAGGGCCACGGAGAGGGAGCCAGTACGCTACAGTGGGGGCTTCCCTCCAACCCTGTCTCCAATATTGTACCCCGCTCCTGGCCCTCGAGCACCTCAGCAGCCAAGCCAAGTGTCCTTTTGCTCTACTCCGAGCAGGACGGGCCCGAGCCTCCTCAGCCTTTAAGGCTCGTCTCCGACCTACCATAGGACCAAGATGCCTCGGCCCTCCCGCTCGTTCCCGAGCTCCCCCGCCGAGGCCATCTACCTCGGTCCCTCCGACCAACTCCACCACTCACAGGCGCAACCGCCGCTCCGCAAATCTCGCCATGCGCGGATTCTCCACCGGCAACATCCCACGTTCCACGCCATCACGATCCCCATTAACGGGCGATCCGCTTATTACGCGGGCATGACGTCGGGAGCGTAACTGCCGGTGAGATTCTCGCGCCTGCTACTGCGTGCTGCCGCCACTATATAAACCCCCATCACAGAGGGGTCAGGGAAGCCATTCTTTACTCTTTTAAGCCGTTACTCTGCTCGGATCTCATCACTAACTTGATCGTCGGAGGGTTCTTGGTGGTACCAAACTACCGCGGGACTTCTGTGCAGATACCGCGGCACCAAACTCCTCACACCACCTCTTCCACCAAACCCATTAAGTCCCACACGCAACAGAAGATAACCTTCTAAGTCCACCGGGAGATCATCTTCAAGATCCACCAACTCCAATCCCAGCCACCCATCGCCGTCCATCAAGAGATCGACGGAAGACAACATCTGACGGAGACCCGAAAAGGACCTCCATCAACTAGGTAGTTCAATTTTAGTATAAAAAAACCGGGTAGATCAATTTATGACGCATGGCCATTATTTGAACTAGTACATACGAGTACACATAGCTTTCACTATAGTTCAGGTTTCCATCCAAAAAGCCTTAAGCTAATTGGTGGGATTCCTATTTATGTATTATTGTTATTTTTTACCATGAAAGCTAAAATGGCCCGGCGTTTCATTAAAAGAAAATTTTAACGATACTAGTACATTTATTTTTAAAAAAAACTCCAAATCCCAACTCCGTTAATCATCCTTCTCATTTGCCAGATCGAATTTCGTGTTCATGATTGGGCATCCCTTTTCTTCACCTGATGGAACTCCGCATCCACAATTGGGCATCCTTTTTCTTTAACGGATCAGATACATTGTCAATAACCGTGCATCCTTTCCTTCGTCGGATCGGACTCCGCGTCCATAATCGGCTGTCCTTTCTCTTTGCTGGATCGGACGCATCGTTCACGATCAGGCATCCTTTCTTTTTGTCGGATCGGACTCCGCGGCCACGATCGGGCGTCCCTTTCCTTCGTCGGATCGGACTCCGCTTCCACGATCCGTCATCCCTTTCCTTCACCGGATCATACTCCTCGTCCAACGATCGGGCATCCCTTTCCTTTGCCGGATCGGTATCCGCGTTCATGATCGAGCATCCTTTCTTTCCGCTGGATCGAACTCCGCATCCGGTTTATGTATTATACCCATGTACATCTCCTATTACAGATATATTTAGGTAAGGCTCTGAATATTTCATCAATCGACGGTATATACAAGGAAACGGGGTTTGCAGGAACCTTGTAGGCCCAAACCGCAACGGCCTCTCATATGAGTCAGTAAGGCCCACAAAATATTTTGTAGTTAGGTTCCTGGACCCCATTAATCCATGTGAGAGACCACTGCAGTTTTGGGCTCTGAACCCTACGTGAGAGACCACTGCTTGCAGGCCTCGTTTTCTCCATATATATAATTTCTGTCCTTCATCAAACAATGGATGTTGGATTATCATCTGAGCCTTTAATATTTTTTTTATGAAGACAACAATCCTACCATTGATTTGGTTCACGTTTTTTTAGCTTGCTATTTCTTTCCTTTCTTTTTCTTTCCTCCTTTATTTATTTTATTAAGCTTTGGATGGAACCAATAGACCCATTGCGTTAACCCATGACAAGACTCAAAAGACTTGCATTTCTTGTGTAATACATATCGGTGGCACATGATGGAGGTCTGGATCTCCTTCAGATGTTGTCTTCCGTCAGTCTGTCGCGAGTGTTGATGAAGGGTTGAGATTGATGTTGAAGATTGTCTCCTTAGACGTGTGGATCTTAATGGGTTGATTTTGGGATGAAACTGAGCTACCTGCAAAGAAGTCCCGGGATGGTTGTATCACCGTGGACCTTCCGACGATCAAGTTAGCTGAAAATTTTGAGCAGAGTAGTAGCTTGTTGGATTGAAAATTCCTTACCTGAGTCGTCTGAGAGAGGGGTTTTTATAGTGGTCGCTTGGAGCGAGCTGGGACGAGATCTTCGCCGTCGGTTACAACCCTGACGTTACGTCTGCGTGAATGATGAGATCCCCCTATTAATGAAGAGATACGCTCGTTAATGGGGGGATACGACGGCGTGGAATGCGGGATATTGGGTGGTGGATATCTCGCCTCTGGCAAGATACGCGGAGCCGTGGCGAAGGCGCTTGGGCTCTGCGTTCTTGGTTGCTCGGTAGAACCGGGGAGGTTTAGCTCGGCGGGAGGCTCGGAGGCGAGCGGGAGGCCGAGGAATCTCGGTTCTGTGATAGCTCGGAGGCGAGCAGGGAGGGCTGAGGAAGCTCAGCGTGTATGAGGGTTCGGAGGCGAGCCGATGGTTATCTTCAAGGTGAGCAGGAGTGTTCTGGGAGGCCATTGAAGCTCGGGTCAATCCTCGGGGCGAAGGCCCGGGGAATGCCTTCAATGTATTGTGTTTGCTCCTGTCCCGTGAGCCCCGGGACACGTCATTTACCATGTATCATGATTTGGGGAATTCCCACTTATGAGTATCATCATTAGCCCCTCACTTTCGTCCCGACCTATTTATGGGTCGCGTCGAGAGTGGGCTGATCGGTTTTCTGGGCGCAGACTGTTGCCAAAAATATATCGGCGCGGATTTCCGGAACGACTCGGTGAAGGGAAGTTGCGTCGTTCGGATTTACGAGCCTGTATGGCGCATCCCGGGCTCTTGGATCTTCGCGCGCATCTTTGACGACATCAGCGGATCAGGGAAAGGATCGTGCTTTAAAGAGGGGGCGCCGATTCGCTCGCACGTCTGTTGAGGTGTATGCCATGTGTCCGATGCGGATTGAGAGATGCGACAGGCTGTCACTGTCGCCTGCGGCCGAAGGGACGTCTCCAATGGTCGTTCGACACATGGGCTTCGACGGTTGGCAAACACGATGTTTCGTTTTGGCGGAAAATGATCGGGGTCGTCGGATACTTCCCCTCGAGTTGTATAAATAGGAGGGGAACCCCCTAGGGTTAATACTTCCGCCACTATTTTCCTTCATTGCGAGAGATTGCTCGGCGCTTCTCCTTCTCTTCAGATCAGATCTTCAGCGCCTTTCCTCGGCGAAACCTTTCCCTTGAATCAGGTTAGATGTTTTCCTTTGGGGAGTCGATTGAAGTTGTTAGGGTCGAGTCCCGGGTGTCTTCTCCCGCCTCTTCGGTTGCCCCATCTGCATCGGGTTCCCCCATAGAGTTAGGGCTACCCATGCCGCTCGTCGCCAGGAAAAGGCAAAGGCTCTTAAGGTGCGCATCGGGAACACTCGCGATGCGCCCTCCCTCTTGAGAAACTTGGACGAGCTTACCGAGATTCGGGCTCGCTTCCACATCTCCCCTAACCATTCGCTTCGTTTAGTCATGGTGGATGAAAGGGCGGATCAGGTGCAGGGTAAGGAGATTGCCCTGTACTTGGATGCATTCTGGGATGGAATGCGTTTGCCCTTTCCACCCGAAGTATATGGGCTACTTCGTTGCTTCCAACTCGTCTCGGGCCAGCTAGTGCCGAACTCATGGAGAATTCTCCTAGGGTTCCTGATCCGGTTGAAACTTGACGACATCCCTTTCAGCCTGACCTTTCTTACTTCCTTCCTCTGTTACAAAAATCACCCTGGTATCCGCAAGGATGAGCCGAGCTGGGTGTATATTTCTTTCAAAAAACGTAAGGGAGGGACGGCCGGGTCGGGAGTAGTATTCGTTTCTTCTTCTATTCACGAATGGAAGGAGAAGTTTGTGTTTGTCGGGTCACCCGAGGGCGAGAATTGGCCTATGCCTATACAGTGGCACAGGGCCGACTGCTCGTGGGCGAAGCAGTCGTCATCTCCCGAGGTGAGGGCGGTGTCCATGTGGGAGCCAATCCAGCGGGCCGACGTCTTGCTTTCCGAGCAGGTCCTTAGTTGGGTCGGGCTCAGCTCTGCGCGCTTCGTGGGTAAGTTAGGAGCTTGGACGATCCGTTTAGACTTGAATAATTTTCTTTTGCCTCTCTTGCATTACTAACCTTTCTGTGTATGTCACGCCCCGCTTCCCAGTATACGGGCAGAGGATGCGACGAGGCCGCTACGTATTTATTCTGAAGTAAATACGCTAAGCGTATCTAAGCAATATAAAAAAAAATGCACACAAGAGACAAATGTAGTGAAACATCAACTTTATTTATTAACATTCTTTTGTACAATGCATGGAAAAGTAAATACATCTGAAAGACAGCAGTGCTTAAACAATGGCATAACAGAAGTGGAAAGTACTGAAATGAAATGTGTACAATGAAGCTAGAGCTCTGGGGCGTTGGCAAGCTGATCCAAGTCTTCAGTAGTAGGCTCGATCTCCTAAGTGTCCAGATCACCTGACAACATTCCAAAGAAGAAAGAGAAGCAATGTCGTCAGTGAACAATCGCTCGGTAAGTCCCAAGATAAGGGAGAAATAGAATAGACAGAGAGTAAGAGAGAGAGAGAGTGTAGCTTTTAAAGTTGTATTATTTTGTTATATTATTGTATTTAGTGTTAAACCTGTTGTTATCGTAAGTTCAAGGGTGAATGTCAACCAATCTCAAGAGTGTTCTCAAACCCAACAGGCTCCAATCCAGGGGTAGGGAACCACGGGCCTGAATCAAATGTTAGTAGCGGGACTTCGACCGTCATTAAAGTATTCTAAACTCAACAGGCCACAGTCCAGGAGCATGGAAACACGGGCCCTCATGATAGCTTGCTTGTGTTAGTAGACATGGATTCATGATCTAGGGGGACTCTTGAGATTTTGTTAGATTCACGCATGAACTACCCCAATACCCTGCGTATTTATTGTATTGATAGTATTGTATTGTATTGTAATGTCTTGTAAATTGAATTGTATAGATGACTTGCCGAAACCATGATATCAGTAAATTGATGTAACTGGAGAATCATGGATGTAACTGGAGAATCATGTAAATGGAAGTATATCCATGGTTCGGTTCGGTCAATACAGATTGAATATATTAAGTATATGTATTCATGGATTCATGTTGAATTGTTATATTGTAGATTGTACTTGAATCATATTTAAGTCAGATTATTAAGAAGGGATTCAGTCTGAGTCAGAACAATTAGAAAAGAAATTGAAGTTCTGATTGTTTTGATGTTATCGGTAACCGCTGCATATGGGCGGCAGGATTTGTGTCTTTTTCAAAGACGATTACTATGTTGATAACACCGTTGTTAAGTTTTCTACCTTAAATAGGCAAGCACCCACTTCTCTGGCTCTCTGAGGCTTAAGAGATCGGTCCCGCTTAAACCTATATTTACTAGGGTCCTTAGGGTAATTTATAGAACTTGAGGGGGTTTTATGTAAATATAATTTGTATAATTTCAAAGATACACCCCAAGTATTTAATTATCGTCTTTAAAGTTGTCATAAATGTAGATTTTATATTTGTGATATTTCTAGTGAAAATAACCTATTTTCATAATACATGGTATTTAATTGTAACACCGAACTTGTATGGAATTCATGGTATTTTAATGTAAAGTGATTCTTATGATTTTTGAAAAAAGTTGGAATATTCATATTATCACAAAATAGATATTTTAATGATACATATATACATATTTATATAAAAATAATTTTTAATATATAATATATTTCTAGAAATCTTATTTTCTTAAGATTTTCGTATTTTAAATCTCTCAAGACTGAATGCTTCTTGCGGAGGTCTGCATCTCGCACTACTAAGCCCAGGGATGTGAGATAATCCGCACCATCCCAGTCGAGTTCCCCAAAATGGGTTGTAGCGGCACTTTGCAAAGATTTATAAAAAATACTTAATCCTTTAGAAAACGGTTTTATTGATTCATGGTATTTATTTGAAATGTTTCGTTTTCCTGTATTTTAGGTTCCCAAAAGGTATTGTGCTATGTTGCATATAAGTGTTGTGAGGAGGTAGGTCATTACCTCGTGATCTACTTAAAGGTATAGCAAGTTTATGGTGATTTAATATCAAAATGAAACTATATGGTATTTTACTGAAAAAGAGCGATGAAAGTTACAAAATGATATAGATTGTCATGAAACTTATTCAACATGTTTGTTAATGATTAATAGTCAACATGTAATGGTTTAATAAGGTTGTGTTTAAGAAAAGTGGGATTTTTTTAGAAAGAAACCGAATCGGAAATCGGTTTGACTCCGACTCCGTCGGGTTTTATTAAAATATGTTTTTAGAGTAGCAATGGAGATAGGGAGGTGGGACTTACAGGTTTAGCTTAAAGAGGAGAGGGATAGGGAGTGGACGTATCTTCCGGTGCGTCGTTTCGTCGCCGGGATCTCCTAGGGTTGTCGCCGGAAAAATCGCCGGAGCTTCGCCTCTTTGTTCACTTCAAATGCACACAACTACTAGGGTTTTTCCTGAGAGTTTTTTTATCAGAATTTTGGAGTGAGGGGGATGTGTCTAGGGGTTGTATTTATAGGGTAAAGCTAGGGTTTAGGGTAGGTGAAAGGTTTAATTGAAAAAAATGTAATAAAATATAATAAAATTTAATAAAATAGAGTAATTGAGGTTTTAAGAAGGCTCTGATACTGGTCTAGGTGTTTAAAGTGTGCAAGTGTACAGAGAATCTCAAAAGACACACTTCTCCTGTTGGTAACTCGCCGGAATCGGCTACTCCGGCCGGCGGAGGCGGCCCGAGTCGGCCGGTCCGCCGGCCGAGTTGGCCGATCCGGGCCGAGTCCGGTGGTCGGAGGGTGCCCCGTCGGATGGTGATCCTTCTAGCACAGTTAAGTTTTTTAGGGTAGTGGGGTTTTTGTGAGATATGCACGTGTATACCCTTGGTATTCTAAAAATTCAAAATAAAACAATATTAAAAATAATGTGGGTGATGGGATTTGAACTCTGGTGGCTTGGTTCAGCAGTGCAAGGTCTTACCAATGAGCTACAAGCTCCTTCTTTTAATTAATTAGCAAAACAAATATTTAACTTGTGCTCAGGCAAAAGTACCCCTTTCTTTAAATTTTGAAAAAAAATTCTACAGAAAGTTGTACAGGAAATTTAGGGTTGTTACAGTGTATTCTCCTTTGCAGGACAAATGGACAGATCCAGGATTCTAGCTGCCATAGCCGCTTCATCCTAGAAGAAGGCCAGAGGCGTGACCCTGTCCCGAGCTAGCCCGAGCTCGGCCCTGAGACTGTCACCATCGGCGAGGCCTTCCGCATCGTCCCGATCCCCCAATGATTGCCGCGG
This sequence comes from Agapanthus africanus, assembly GCA_030015575.1. NCBI lineage: Eukaryota > Viridiplantae > Streptophyta > Magnoliopsida > Asparagales > Amaryllidaceae > Agapanthus > Agapanthus africanus. The sequence goes on along the minus strand of CM057351.1, from coordinate 348,172,841 downwards.
GGGTAGCCAGAAGCACGCGCGAGACCCGGAACCCTGGGCGATGGAAGAGGAGGAGGGAATCAAGGTTCTCCTCAAGAGGAAAAGGACAGTCTCCCGCGCGCCGTCGACTGATATCCCCAAGGGGATCCCCGTGCAGGAGGGGGATGTCTACTTCATGGTCCCCTCGGGGCTTTCCATTGCCGACAACTTACTCGCGGACATGGAGCAGTCGGCCCGGGGCAAGATTTCCCGGGGGACCCTAAAGGCTTTAGTGGCCGCCATTGCTCAGGAGGCAGTTCAGGTTGGTATCCGTTTAAGTATTATCTTAAGTGACCTTTCTTGGTCATAACACCTCTAAATCCATCTGCTGCTTTCCTTAGGTTGTCCAACATTGCGCCCTGATCATCAACATGGAATCCGAGGAGATTGCCCCAGCCATGAGGAAGGCTGGGGAATTGTCTTCGAAAGCGGAGGATCTGCGCCTTTAGCTGCGGCAGGAGAAGGAGAAGACAGCTGCTCTCAAAACCCGGTTGGCCACCGGGGAGCTCATGGTCTCCAAGAGCCAGGAGTCCCACCGACTTCTGAGTGAGTCTCACCGAGCCGTCAAGGCCAAGTTGGAGGAGTTGGCCAAGCGCTATGCCATAATGAAGAGGGCGAGGGACGCCAGCAAGAGGGAGACCGAGGCTGCGCTTGAGGCGTTGAAGATCGCCGAGCTCCGAGCTCGCAAGTCGGTGGACTTGTACAAGGCGTTAGACCAGTTCTACGCCGACATCGGCGAAGCCTCTGTCATCGTTAGGCATGAAGCTCTTGATGCCGTGAAGGCGTTAATACCGGAGTTTGCCGACAGCGAGCTCCGCGCTCGGGTTCCGCTTTCGGTGGACGCGCCGTGAGCGGCTGGCGCCGGGGGAGGGGCGGTCACGGAAGTAGAAGCTCCAGCCCCTGAGGGCGATGCCGAGAAATGCGAGATCTGGGCCGAGACTGCAGCCTGAGCTTTTGTTTTTCCTTTTATTTTTCTCAAATTTTGTAAGGATGAGGAGCCCAGAATATCTTGTAAAGACTTTCTGAACGTGAATAAAACTGGGTTTATTTTCCTCTGCATGACAATGCGTTTCTTGCGTGAGTACTTGAGCATGTCGGTCATTTCCTCGATTCAAGTGTTAGGCCGTAGGTCGATGACCGGCCTTTTAGATGACGATCGCGCGTCGAGTGTAAGTCGATTATTCGCCAAGTGCGGGAAGGTCGGTACCCTCCCGACCCCGGAGTTGAGGTGGTGATCGTTCACTTAGAATACATCAGAAGATCCCTCAGTGTAGGAAGGCCGGTATTTATCCATCCCATAGAGTCGGAACGACGACCACGTCTCTTAGCGTGAGTTGGACATTAGCCGAGTTAGAATTGGTCAGCGTTGGATGATTCCTCCATGATATAGTTCTTAGACCTTCGTCTTGAGATGGTAGGAATTTATCACTCGGATTGACCGAGCAGGGAAGCTGCTCGGTGGCCTCTTGATGAGGGATTTGGAGCCTTGGCGTCAGTGGGTAGGGGACTACCCGACAGGGATTGACCGGGTAGGGGAGCTGCTCGGTAGCCTCTTGATGAGGGCTTCGATCCTTAGCGTAGGTGGGTAAGAAGTTATCCGCTAAGGATTGACCGAGCAGGGAAGCTGCTCGATGGCCTCTTGATGAGGACTTCGATCCTTAGCGTAGGTGGGTAGGAAGTTACCCGCTAAGGATTGACCGAGCAAGGACGCTGCTCGGTGACCTCTTGATGAGGGCTTCGATCCTTAGCGTAGGTGGGTAGGAAGTCACCCGCTAAGGATTGACCGGGCGAGGGAGCTGCTCGGTGGCCTCTTGATGAGGGCTTCGATTCTTAGCGTAGGTGGGTAAGATGTTACCCGTTAAGGATTGACCGAGCAGGGAAGCTGCTCGGTGGCCTCTTGATGAGAGCTTCGATCCTTACCGTAGGTGGGTAGGAAGTTACCCGCTAAGGATTGACCAAGCAGGGAAGCTGCTCGGCAGCCTCTTGATGAGGGCGTTGATCCTTAGCATAGATGGGTAGGAAGTTACCCTCTAAGGATTGACTGAGAAGGGAAGCTGCTCGGTGGTCTCTTGATGAGGGCTTCGATCCTTAGCGTAGGTGGTAGGAAGTTACCTGCTAAGAATTGACCGAGCAAGGAAGCTGCTCGGTGGCCTCTTGATGAGGGCTTCGATCCTTAGCATAGGTGGGTAGGAAGTTACCCGCTAAGGATTGACCAAGCAGGGAAGCTGCTCGGTGGCCTCTTGATGAGGGCTTCGATCCTTAGCGTAGGTGGGTAGGAAATTACCCGCTAAGGATTGACCGGGCAGAGAAGCTGCTCGGTGGCCCCTTGATGAGGGCATTTTAGACTTCTCTTCACCTTCATGAGGCGTCGTTTAATCTCCCTTGATCCGTAAGATCTGGAAGAGTGACCGTCACAGACAACACATGGCAGAAACGTACAGGCGGGGTGCGACGCTCTATGGTTTGCGTCGTTCCAACTTCCATTGACCGCTTAAGGGATTTTGAGGATCGACATGATCGCCACGTGGCAGCTCTGTATTGGGAAATTTGAAAATATCCCGTGATTCGCGTTGCTACGCGTGCAAATTTCGGCCTTAAGGGATTCTGTTGGGGCTATAAATAGCGAAGGCATGTTGGTTTCTTATAGCCTTGTGTTTCTGAAAATGGCCGGACGTCTGTGTGTGCTCATAAGGGAGATCATTTCTCGCGACGATGTGTATCTCTACAATCTCGACCAATCCGAACAGACGTACGTGGCGGTGATAGACCGTGTGGAGGGCCACTTCGGACTCCTTCTTCCTCGGTGATCACCACTCCTCCAAGTGCTTATTTATGCGATCTGGAGGAGGTCCCCAGGTCTGCACAACTCCTTGTCTCCGCAGTTGAGGGATGAGGCGGTCGAGAAGTTGCACTCGCTTTACCATCTCGGCCTGATCTCGAAGAGTAGGCGGGACCGATCAGCGGACCTTCTTCTGGAGTGTTTCCAGAAGAGGTTGATCGTTGATTTTTGTCTGGCGGGTGGTGCTTCCGAGGTAGCTGAGGAGGCTAGGGCTCGACTGGCGGAGATTTCGTCAGAGTACCATCAACAATGCTTCCTCAATCCCTGGCCTCATTTGCTGTAATTTTTGTAAAGCTGAGGAGCCTATAATACCTCTTAATGAATAGAATTCTTCTTTTCTGATGTGTCTTGTCTTCTTTTATCCCTTAACATTTTTTTTACATATTTTCTCAAAATGAATCTAGGGATCTCAGAACCATAGAAGAAGAAAATATATCAAATAAGTCTCTTCTAATTCAGGAGACTTAAGAAAAATTGCATAGCTTTGAAAAGAAGAAAATACATTCATTTGTATAATTTGAGTTTTTCAACGTTGTAGGGCCGAAGAAACTTGCGTCCCCCGGCGTCTTGTAAGCGATAGGCTCCACCGGGCAATAGTTCAGAGACGAGGGAAGGGCCGTTCCACTTCGGGTAGAACTTGTGCAGTTTTCCCTGACCTACGAATTCGTTCCGTCTTAAAACCAAATCTACCGTCTTGAAGGCACGATATTTAACTCGTGCGTTGTAGTAGTGAGCAGTTTGTTGTTGGTAAGCGGCCGCCTTGATTTGCGCTCGGTCTCACTTTTCAAGATGTTCAAATTGGTCCGTAGCGCCGAGGTATTGGCTTCGTCATCGAAGTGTTCGACTCTGTAACTGGTCAGTCCGATCTCCGCTGGGACCATTGCCTCGGTACCGTAGCAGAGGCTGAAAGGGGTCTCCCCCGTGGGCGTTTTCTTTGATGTGCGTAAGGCCCATAGTACCCACGGTAGTTCCTCGACCCAGCTGCCCTGCCTTCCTTCCAAACGAGCTCAAAGACCTCGGATGACGTCTCGATTAGCAACCTCGGCCTGTCCGTTGCATTGAGGATGCGTGACCGCGGAAAACTTCATTAGTATGTGGTATTCGTTGCAGAACTCCTTGACGTTGTCGTTCTCAAAATTCATCCCGTGCGTTCGGTCCTCGAATGATAAGGCTAGTGATTTAGAGTGATTTACGATCAAAAATAATATGTTACCGCAATCAAGAACGGCGTCGCTTGGTAGCTAGCCGGTGAATACATGTCGGTCCACAGGGATGTTGTAAATTTCCTAAATGTTCTTACGAGCTAATTCCAAAGGGTGTTGGATCTTTTAATTAAATCTAAAAACTAAGTTGAGTTATACTAGGATTAGGAAACTTGCTAGGATTAGGTTTAGGTAAAGTTTGGTAAATAAAGATCTACACCTCTTTCAATACCCTAAATTAGATATCATATTAGGAGTTATGGTAATTATTAATAAAGGGGATTAGGATGACCGGGAAGATGTTTCTTCCTCTAGATCCTTGTCCGTCCTTTCTTAATCCTTACCCTAACCTTCATGGAAAACATTCATATCCGGTCTTTTATACTACGGTATTACCGTTACCTCGTGGGTAGAGTGCCGTAGGGAGCGGAATATGAAAGTATGCATAGAGTCCTAATTGTTCATAAGAAATTGGCAAAGAAAGGGGTGAGAGATCTTCATCTCTCAAACCTTTCCCTATTCCTAACCCTAACAAGCGAGAAAACTACTCGCTCATTGAGGGATCTAAGAAAGACATACTTTTTTATTTTGTTTTGATTTAAGAGATGAAAGATCTACTGCAAGTTAATAAAAATTCTAAACTAGATTAAACTAGGGAAAGAAAAGAAATTACCTAGGGCAGAAATTAAAACTAGAACTAAGGTAGAAAATAAACCTACTTACAAATTGATGCTCTCCAACTTCAAAAGAAATCTGAATTTTTATTGATGAAAAGGGGCATGAACTAATACAAGGAATTGAGTCTCTATTTATAGGACATAGAAAACCCTAGGTTTACAATTGCCGCACGTCTGCATTTACAAAAATACCCCTAGGAAGACTAGTCAGCGCCGCCTCTGCATTATGGTAAATTTTTAGCTTCTCCGTGCATTACCCGGCCGCGGAACCGCGGCCGCAGCCAGGGTTTGGCTGCGGTTCCGCTGCCCAATGAGAGGCTTGTTTCTTTATTTTTCTTCTGCTGACTTTGGGCTTTTTGGGCTTCCTATTTCTTTAGTACTTTTCTCAAATTGGCTTCTAGGTTTCTTCCAGATCTCCCAGTGAACAATTGCAGTGGACTTTTTACCGTTGCTTCGAAATCTTGGACCTTGCGTTGCCTTGTACTTTGTGAACTGATCTTTTGTGTAGGCTTGATCAAGATCCTTCTATTTGTTGGTCGTAGTCCCACTTTTGCATCGTCTTTTATCTTTTTCACTGTTTTTACTTCGAGAACCTGTAACATGTACTATGTAGCAGACATGGGTCAAAAGCACCTGTTTATTTGTAAAATACATAAGAATGGGGAATATAATAATGCAATATTATGATATGAACAAATACCCCCAAACTTATCTTTTGCTCGTCCTCGAGCAAACCTGGTTTTATTCTCGACAAAAACCTAACCTCACTTTCGCAGGGAAACGCGATTGCACTGAGCTCGTGCAACAAGCCGTTAAACCTCTAGGTGTTCCTAGTAGGAGGAGTGTTGTCTCCTGAGGGTTTTCAGCGTATACTACCCACAAAATCCTATCAATTCGGCCCATTGACTTTAATTCCCCAATTAGGTTTTCTAACAAGGAATTCTATTATCGTCGACTCGTAAATTATCCACCCATATTCTTCACACTTCCTCATCATTTAACTTAAGATTATATATATCCTTGTGAATTTACTTAGCTTTTGGCATCTCTTAAGTTTTCCTTCTAGGGCTCCATCTCCACTTAGGAATTTTTATCATCTCTACTAAAGATACAAGTTTTATTCTTCATTCCTCTCTCTTATCTAAATCCCAATCACATACCCCTACGTGTGTGTATATATCACCCCTACATTTGGAAATTCAAATCAAGCAATTATACTCTTGTCCGTTGTCCAAAGCACTTCTTTAATTAGTGAATTTTTAAATGAATTTTGCTTACACATCCTTCATGCGGCCGTTAATACTTCTTGAGGTACCAACGACCGATTACAAAATGCGTTTGCACTTTAAGGCGTACTTCCTAGTCTTGTAACACCTAAGGCTTTTTAGCAGTGACTCCTAAACCAGTTGGTCTAAGGCACTAGGTGATAAAGCACCCTCGCTAAATATTTTTCTATTTTTGCAGCCTTAAGTAATCACAAAAACCAGTGTTCATTTTTTTCTTTTATTCACACTTGTATTTTTTTTCTATTTTTCATCGTACTAAGGACTTTAGACAAGAGCATTTCAAGGTCTCCTCTACTATTCCAAGTTTCAAGGTGTGTGTTTGTGCAATTTGTAGGGTATACATTTTCAGAATTTAGACTTAAGCTAGGAACTATTTTTCAAACTTATACTCTAATAAAAATATCAATACTTTTTCTTTGCTTTGACTTAGCCCAAGAAGTGAACTCAAAATTCGCCTATTTCTAAATAAACCACAAAGGCATATACTTTCTACCGTTAAATTTTAAGAAAGGTTATTTTTATTGTTTTTAATTTACTAAGTCTAAGACCTAGTTGTTCCTAACTAGTTAACCTATTTATCAAATTCAAGTCAAATAAGGCCAAAATTGAATACATTAATTTTTATAATTTTTGAAATTTTCTATTTTTTATGGGTTTTTCTTTTTCTATTTATTTTATTTTTCAAAATTTTCAATTTTTATGATTTTATATAAGGATGCAAATGCAAATATACATATGAATGCGAAGGAAGAAAACTTACCGAGCATACCCCCAAACTTAAACTGGACAGTGTCCCCACTGTCAGACTGCACCAAGTGGGTTGATAATTTCGGCAATTTCCTGCTTATTAATAATCATATTTACAAATGATACACACCCCCAAACTTAGTTGAAAAAAAGTTTTGAAAAAATTGATTGGAAATTCGGGGGTGAAAGTGGAGGAGAATTAATCGGTGTAGATCGGCTCCTGCAAAAACAGGAGCTCCTCCGATGGGTCCGCTGTGAGGAACGGTTTCAATCGATGTCCATTGACCTTGAATAAAGTACCATCCTCAGGATTTTCAAGATCGACCGCATCGTGCGGATAAGCGGTGCGAACTACAAATGGCCCTTTCCACCTAGAACGGAGCTTGTCGGGGTGATAATGTATCCGAGTGTCATAGAGTAAAACCTGTTGACCAGGTTTAAATATTTTTCGCAGAAGGTGTTTATCATGGAACACCTTAGTTCGGTTTTTAGCAATTACGGTATTATCATAAGTCTCATCCCGCAGCTCTTCTAGTTCATTTAATTGCAGCTTTCGATTGCTGCCCGCATCTCCTAATGATAAATTCAACTCTTTGATTGCCCAAAATGCCTTATGCTCAATCTCTACTGGGAGGAGGCAAGCCTTCCCATAAACAAGTCGGTATGGAGACATACCAAGATTGGTCTTGTACGCAGTACGGAAAGCCCATAGTGCATCGATCAGTTTGAGTGACCAATCTTTACGGTTTTTAGAAACCGTTTTCTCCAAGATTTGCTTAATTTGCCGATTCGACACCTCGGCTTGCCCACATGTTTGGGGATGGTATGGTGTTGACAGCTTGTGGGTAATAGAATATTTACGCATTAAGGACTCAAAAGTCCTATTGCAAAAGTGAGAACCATTATCACTTATAATCGCTCGAGGGTGCCCAAACCAAGAAAAAGATATGTTCTTTAAGAAATCGAACGACAACCTTGTTATCATTCGTTCGGCTCGGCACAGCTTCGACCCACTTTGAAACGTAGTCAACAGCCAAAAGAATATACACATTCCCAAAAGAATTAGGAAATGGTCCCATGAAGTCAATTCCCCAAACATCAAAAACATCCACAACCAAAATTGGTTGGAGCGACATTTCATTTCTCCACGATATCCGGCCCAAGTGTTGGCACCGGGAGCAAGTCTTGCAGTATTCATATGTATCCTTAAAGAGTCGTGGCCAATAGAAACCACACTGCAAGATTTTCTCGGCTGTCTTCTTTGGGCCAAAGTGCCCGCCACATACTTGATCGTGGCAAAAAGACAGCACACTCTTAAAATCGTTTTCCGGTACACACCGACGAATGATTTGGTCGGAATAGTATTTAAAAAGATAAGGTTCATCCCAGTAAAAATGCTTTGCTTGGGACAAGAATCGAAGTTTATCCTGTTTCGACCAATCTTTAGGTATCAAGCCGGTGGCTAAGTAGTTTACTATATCAGCGAACCATGGTTCGCAAGAAACGGTTAAGAGTTGCTCATCGGGAAAAACATCTTTGATTGGAAGTTCAAGTATAGGCGAAGAAGGAAGTCGTGAAAGGTGATCGGCCACTACGTTTTCACATCCTCTTTTGTCCCTTATGACAATGTCAAACTCTTGTAGCAAGAGGATCCAACGTATTAGCCTCGATTTAGCATCCTTCTTCGCAAAAAGGTGGGGAAGAGCTGAATGGTCCGTATACACAATAACTGGAGAGCCGATTAAATAAGGCCGAAATTTTTCAAGTGCAAACACAACTGCTAAAAACTCTTTTTCTGTTGTTGTGTAGTTTAGTTGGGCCTCATTTAATGTACGGCTAGCGTAATAAATCACGTGCGACATTTTATTAAAGTGCTGTCCAAGAACAACGCCAATGGAAAAATCTGATGCGTCGCACATAATTTCAAATGGATGCGTCCAGTCTCGAGATGAAAGAATTGGCGCAGAAATTAGAGAGTGTTTCAATGACTCGAATGCTTCCATGCAAGTTGAGTCAAAATCAAATGTTGTGTCCTTGGCCAATAAGAGAGTCAAGGGTCTAGCGATCTTGCTAAAATCCTTGATGAACCGTCTATAAAAACTGGCGTGGCCAAGGAAAGCTCGGATGTCTTTGACGCATTTAGGAGGAGGAAGATTGGAAATGACTTCAATTTTGGCTCTATCAACCTCTATGCCGTTTTGCGAGATGACATGTCCTAAGACAATGCCTTCTCGTACCATAAAGTGGCACTTCTCCCAATTTAAAGTTAGGTTCTTATCCCTACAGCCGGCAAGAACAGCGTCAAGGTGTAGCAAACACTCGTCGAAGGAGTCACCATAAAAGGAGAAATCATCCATAAAGATCTCCAAAAACTTTTCAACCATGTCTGAAAAGATCCCCATCATACACCACTGAAATGTAGCGGGTGCATTGCATAACCCAAAGGGCATGCGACGATAAGCAAAAGTGCCAAAAGGACAAGTAAATGTAGTCTTGTCTTGATCCTCTTTGGCTATGGGGACTTGGTTATAGCCGGAATAGCCATCTAAAAAGCAGTAGAACTCGTGCCCAGCCAATCGTTCTAGCATTCGGTCAATGAAAGGTAAAGGAAAGTGGTCTTTCCTTGTCGCGGCATTAAGTTTTCTATAGTCGATGCAAACTCGCCACCCAGTTTGGGTGCGAGTAGGAATTAACTCATTTGCCTCATTGGTAATGACCGTGATGCCCAATTTCTTTGGCACAACATGAATGGGGCTAACCCATTGGCTACCCGAGATAGGGTAAATGATACAACTATCAAGACATTTAACAATCTCCTTCTTGACAGCCTCTTTCATTATGGGATTGAGGCGTGTTTGTGGATCCCTTACTGGCTTGGCATCATCTATCAAGTGTATATGATGTTCAACTATGAGGGGACTAATCTCCTTGATGTCCGCCATAGACCAGCCAAAAGCTTGCTGATTATTTTGTAAGACCATTAAAAGGGCCTTCTCTTGCTCGAGGGCTAGAGAGGCCGATATGATAACGGGTAGGGTCTCATTCTCACCTAGATAAGCATATTTAAGGTGCGAAGGCAAAAGCTTTAGTTCGAGTTTAGGGGGTGAAACAATTGATGGTAACAATGGTGTAACAGTTTCAAACTCGAAGGATTCCATCAAAGGTTCAAATCGAGTGTACGCAACCGAGTCGGATGGTTCAACTAACTCATCCGAAAAAGCAAAAGACTCAAACTCTGGTGGTGAGTCTTCAAAATCGTCTACATAGGTGAAACACTCATAATCGTTGTCCGCCGTGAAAGCTGTGTCGGATTCTAGGAGGAATGCACTAGTGGCGTCAACACTGCTGTGATCAAACATAAAATTTTTGAATTCACAGTCCTCCTCCGCGATCTCATTGATCGAGCAAACATCAAGTACGCTAGAATTAGGCTCGGAAGGCTGATTTCCCAACTTAAAAATGTTGAGTTCAATTGTCATATTGCCAAAAGATAGATTCATTGAACCGTTACGACAATTGATCACCGTATTAGAAGTCGCAAGGAATGGTCGACCAAGTATCACCGGAATTTGACTCCGGGGGTTAGCTACAGGTTGTGTATCTATAACAATAAAGTCAACGGGGAAAATGAAATCCCCTACTCTAATTAACACATCCTCCAACTCTCCCCTAGGATGGGTGATGGATCGGTCGGCCATTTGGAGAGTACAATGAGTGGGCTTAAGCTCTCCAACGCCTAATTGTTCGTACACAGAATAAGGTAGCAAATTGACACTAGCACCAAGATCTAATAGTGCTCTATTGATGTTCTTGTCCCCAATTGTTATCGAAATAGTAGGACAACCGAGGTCCTTGTGCTTTTGGGGTAAAGATTGGACAAGAGCATCGCTAACAGCATTAGCCACGAAAACTTTCTTTGGTACTTGTGACTTCCTCTTTTTGGTGCAGAAGTCCTTTAAGATTTTTGCATATGAAGGAACTTGTTGGATTGCATCCAAGATAGGGATATTTATGCTAACCTGTTTGAACAACTCTACAATCTTCTCCATTTGTGGAGTTGGTTTATTGGATCTCAACCGGTTTGGAAAATGTACATTTTGAAAAGTTGTTGAGTCCAATTTTTGCGGATCAGATTGTGGAGTTGGAACGGATCCCCGTGCAGATGTGTTCGTGTTGTGAGAAGTGGGTCCGTTCGAGCTAGAAGAAGTAGAGCCGTGTGAAGGATGAAGAATAAGCTCTAACGAAGAAGAAGAAGAAGAAGGTGAATAAGATGAAGAAGGACCACCGGCAGGGTGTCATTGTTAATACCCACATTATTTTGCAACACTTTTCCGGATCTCAACGTGGTCACAACATTTACGTTATGATTTTGCTGTTGATATGCAGCATGTGTGTGACCGGGATTTGGCAGTGGTTGAGATGGAAGATTTCCTTTTTCTCACTCGCTCAACGCAGCATTGAGTTGTGCAATTTGTGCCTCAATAGATTTGATGCTTTGATCGTGTGAGGCATTGTTTTGCACCAAAGATTGAATAGAAGTCTCTAGCATTACTGCGGATTGTGTAGATTGCTTTAAGAACGCATCTAGACTTCTTTCGAGCGAGTTAACCTTGTCATTATGAGGTGGAACAAAATTGTTTGGCGGGTAAGAATTGTTGGGCACAAAATTGTTCACTTGATTAGGGTAAGGTTGCTGTTGGAAAGGTTGTTGAAATTGAGTTTGTGGAGGTGCTTGTTGTTGTGGAGGAGGAGGCCTTTGAAAATTGTTGTTTCCTTGGAATTGTTGATTTTGGTTCCAAGCGAAATTTGGGCGACTCTTCTAACCCGGATTGTATGTCGAAGAGTATGGATCATTTCTTTGTCGTTGCTGAAAGGCAGCATTGACTTGATCATGTCCTTGAGTAGATAGATTGTAAGGACACTCTTCGGTGAGATGTGATGGATCCGAACAACAAGCACAAACAGTTCGTGGAGGCACAACAGGGGCAGGAGAAGGCGATGAGATTTTGGTCTCAATCGCTTCTAGCTTTTTCGTAAGAGCGGCCATCTCGGCCTTCATAGCAATCGACATATCTAAGTGATGTATGCCTGTCCTAGACTGACCAATAGAAGAAGATGATGATGTGGTCTTGGTGCTCTCCCACTGAATTGTTTGTTCACTAAGATCCTCAAGAAACTTCCACGCTTCCTCACTAGATTTGGATAGAAAGTGACCTTGACAAATGGTTTCTAGCAACTGCTTCGTTGCCGAGTTCAATCCCTCGTATAATGTTTGGCAAAGTTGCCAATTTTCGATCCCATGGTGAGGGCATTGAACGAGTAGGTCTTTGAATCTTTCAAAACACTTCCAAAATGGTTCGGAAGGAAGCTGGGAAAATTGTATAATCTCATTACGGATTCTAGCAGTCTTGTGATGAGGATAGAAATTTTTAAGAAAGGCTTTCACAAACTCTTCCCAATTCTTAATTGAATGCGATGCTGTGCTGTATAGCCACTTCTCGGCTAAGTCACATAAGGTGAAAGGAATGACCCTTAGCCTTATAGCATCGTCGGATAATTGGGTTGTTTTCATCATAGCGCAAACGTTTTGGAATTTGTTGATAAAGATATAAGCATCTTCGGATTCCAATCCGTGAAACTTAGGCAGCATATTGATGAAGTGGGGTTTGATCTCAAAATTGTCCCCATTTGCTGGTGGGAGTGAAAGACAAGTAGGTAGGGCGGTGTGGATTGGGTAGAAAAGATCCTGGAGCGCGACTCGTTGGGGCGCTTCAACAGGCGGGTGATTCGGGTTATTCGCACCTAACAGAGGTGGAATCATTCCCGTCGGTAAGGTGTTGTTAGGATTGTATCCCGACATACCTTCGGAAGGAGAATTTGATGGTGAAAGTGAAGAAGTGGAAAGGATTTCGACTTCGGAGTCGAAAGGTTCGTCGGTCGGTACCAACGAAACACGGACTAATCAGGCGCTAGTGTCCCTAGTCCAACCGGGCATACACTAATGAGGTGTGTAGTCTAAAAGGTGAAAGACAGAATGTGGAGGTAAGAAAACGTCAATGGGAAGAAAGTTGTGTAGGTGGAGTGCAAAGATTTCTTTAGCGACAAGTTGCAAGCTTTTGAAAAGATTTTTTTTTCTTTTTTTATGTGGAGCTTTTTTTGCAAAAAGATTTTTGATAAGAGACTTTGACACAAATGCGATCAACCACAAATGCACAATCAGGCCTAGATCTAGGGTCACCTAGGTCAGCTAGACAGCTCCTAACTGTTCCACAGGGCTAGAAATAGGACCTCAAACCGCCTCTTCACAGCCAATTGCGGCCAGGTAAGTGCCAGGTGAGTGGGAGGCTCCCCACTACGAAAGTAGTGGTCCTAATTAAGTAACCACTTGCCTTAGACACACTTGCCTAGACACCGCAAAGTCAGATTAGGATAAACGGCCGATACCTATAATTAGTCCTCTGTCCTATTGAGCGTGACGTCCTTAGGGCTGAATTTAGTATTTTTTAATTAAATATGGTCAATGCAAATGCCTTATGTAATTTCTGGGGTCCTGCGAAGGGTGATGAAATCTCCACCCAATCTGAATTGGTCAAAATCCCCTTAAAGTCCGATTAAAATATGCAAAGCAGTAAATCACTTGTAATCAATTTTCTTTTTAGCGCGGCGCAAAGAATCTGCAAAAAATCAATTATTGGAAGGGGGAAGATTTTTTTTTAGCTCAAAGAATCCTGCAGAAGATTTGACAGAAGATATATGGGGATTTGCAGAGGGGGAAAAGGAACAAACAGAGAAAATTTCGCGCACTGAAGAGGCAGGGGGACCGCAGTTCCGCGGTTTGGAGCACAGTTAGGCCGCGGTTTAGCGGTGGGATGGAAGGATCAGGTCTCTGAAAAAATTCTGTATCTCTGCTGTTCCAATCCTCTTCTGTTCTGATGTACCTTTTTCTGTTTCGCATTCTGGATTTTTCCAGATCCGTCGATCCTGCAAAGATTCACACGAGAAACCCTTCAAACAATAAAAGATGATAGAATTTTTATATTTTTGATTTTTTTCAATTTTTATGGATTTTATGTTTTATATTAACCCGAAATTACAAAAAGAAAATTTTTACGCCATCCCCGGCAACGGCGCCATTTGATTTAGAGTGATTTACGATCAAAAATAATATGTTACCGCAATCAAGAACGACGTCGCTTGGTAGCTAGCCGGTGAATACGGGTCGGTCCACAGGGATGTTGTAAATTTCCTAAATGTTCTTACGAGCTAATTCCAAAGGGTGTTGGTTCTTTTAATTAAATCTAAAAACTAAGTTGAGTTATACTAGGATTAGGAAACTTGCTAGGATTAGGTTTAGGTAAAGTTTGGTAAATAAAGATCTACACCCCTTTCAATGCCCTAAATTAGATATCATATTAGGAGTTATGGTAATTATTAATAAAGGGGATTAGGATGATCGGGAAGATGTTTCTTCCTCTAGATCCTTATCCGTCCTTTCTTAATCCTTACCCTAACCTCCATGGAAAACATTCATATCCGGTCTTTTATACTACGGTATCACCGTTACCTCATGGGTAGAGTGCCGTAGGGAGCGGAATATGAAAGTATGCATAGAGTCCTAATTGTTCATAAGAAATTGGTAAAGAAAGGGGTGAGAGATTTTCATCTCTCAAACCCTTCCCTATTCCTAACCCTAACAAGCGAGGAAACTACTCGCTCATTGAGAGATCTAAGAAAGACATAATTTTTATTTTGTTTTGATTTAAGAGATGAAAGATCTACTGCAAGTTAATAAAAATTCTAAACTAGATTAAACTAGGGCAAGAAAAGAAATTACCTAGGGCAGAAATAAAAACTAGAACTAAGGCAGAAAATAAACCTACTTACAAATTGATGCTCTCCAACTTCAAAAGAAATCTGAATTTTTATTGATGAAAAGAGGCATGAACTAATACAAGGAATTGGGTCTCTATTTATAGGACATAGAAAACCCTAGGTTTACAATTGCCGCATATCTGCATTTACAAAAATACCCCTAGGAAGACTAGTCAGCGCCGCCTCTGCATTATGGTAAATTTTTAGCTTCTCCGTGCATTACCCGGCCACGGAACCGTGGCCGCAGCCAGGGTTTGGCTGCGGTTCCGCGGCCCAATGAGAGGCTTGTTTCTTTATTTTTCTTCTGCTGACTTTGGGCTTTTTGGGCTTCCTATTTCTTTAGTATTTTTCTCAAATTGGCTTCTAGGTTTCTTCCAGATCTCCCAGTGAACAATTGCAGTGGACTTTTTACCGTTGCTTCGAAATCTTGGACCTTGCGTTGCCTTGTACTTTGTGAACTGATCTTTTGTGTAGGCTTGATCAAGATTTTTCTATTTGTTGGTCGTAGTCCCACTTTTGCATCGTCTTTTATATTTTTCACTGTTTTTACTTCGAGAACCTGTAACCTGTACTATGTAGCAGACATGGGTCAAAAGCACCTGTTTATTTGTAAAATGCATAAGAATGGGGAATATAATAATGCAATACTATGATATGAACAGCTAGCCCTGCTCCCTTCCTCGGTAGAGGACCCGTCGACGTAGAGAATCCAATCGGGGACAGAGTTGGGTACTTCCTCGACCGAGGATCGGAGTTCGTTGTCCCGTACTGCCGCTTCTTCCTTAATGGGAATAGTACATTCGACCATGAAGTCAGCTAGGACCTGAGTTTTGATGGCTTGCCGGGGGCGGTACTTGATGTCGAATTGGGACAATTCCCACCTCTATTTTTCTAAACAACCTGATGACTCGGGGGTGGTGAGAATTGTCACTATAGGGCGCTCGGTGAGGACGAAGATGGTGTGCGCCTGTAAGTAGTGCCGGAGTTTTCTTGAAGTGACGACAAGAGCCAAGGCTATCTTTTCTATGGCCGAGTATCTTGTTTCCGCGTCTTTGAAGACATGGCTCATGTAGTAGACCGGCTTCTGTACTCATTCGACTTCTCGTACAAGCACCGAGCCAGCAGCATGACTGGAGACCGCAAGGTACAATGATAGCTCATCTCCTTCGATTGGTCGGATGAGCAGCGGGGGAGTTGCCAGGTGCGCTTTGAGCTACTCAAAAGTGTTTTGACATTCTTCCGACCATTCGAACTTTTTGATCTTTCTCAGTGCTTTGAAGAATGGGAGGCACTTTTCTCCGGATCTCGACATAAAGCGACTCAGAGCGGCCACTCTCCCCGTGAGTCACATGATCTCAACGTTTCTCTTCGGTGTAGCCATGTTGAGAATGGCGCTGATCTTTTCCAGGTTAGCTTCGATTCCTCAGTGGGTAACCATGAACCCATGGAATTTCCCTCTAGTGACTCCGAACGCGCACTTAACCGGATTCAGCTTCATTTTGTACTTGCGGAGGATGTTGAATGCCTCGCCAAGATCTTTGGTGGGCTCGTCCGATGAGGTTGATTTCACGAGCATGTCGTCGACGTAAACCTCCATGTTCTTCCCGATCCGTGGTTTGAACATTTTGTTAACTAGGCGCTGGTATGTAGCCGCAACATTTTTAAGGCCGAAGGGCATCACCTTGTAAATGAATACCCTCGGTCTGTGGTGAACACGGTAAGTTCTTCATTTGCCGGGTTCATACGGATCTGGTTGTAGCCGAAGAAAGCGTCCATGAAGCTGAGCAATTCGTGGCCTGCCGAGCTGTTTACTAGATGGTCTATCCGAGAGAGGGGATAGTTGTCCTTCGGTGAGGCCTTGTTCAGGTCTGTGAAGTCGACGCACATGCGCCACTGTTTACCGCCGAAAACGGAAGATGGATCCAGGATGGATTGTCTTTCCTGAATTTGGGGGCAAATGCTATTTGGATTTATCCGTTGTTCATCACAGAAAACTGCATTTTAATACTACTCATTTGTTTTCTATTTTGTATATATCGGTACTATTAACCAGTGTTTGCTCAGAAATTACAGATTACAGATGTTCATGATAAAAGACTGGAAACACACTCAAAATCACGGATATAACGCTTGGGAGCTGGCACTGCAAACGGAACAGAAAACCGATCGATATCCAATGAGATCTTGTGCAAACAATATTGGATACACAATTTTTGGTCCTACACAATGCATGTGCACTAGACCATGATAGGGGTTGCCTTGGTACACAATGAGCACAAATGGGGGTGATGTGCAATAAATGCTAAAAGTTATGATGTGACTTAATGTATCAAGTTCCCTCCAAAACTACCGAGTATAATCTGAGCTGATATGAAGAAATCAAACAACACCAGTGGACTTGTTGAGTGCACTAGATTTCACCACACCAAAACGAGCCCCAAAGCTCGGACCAAGACCGACGAGTAATCCCCGGCAACGGCGCCAAAAACTTGTTCGTAACTCACGGTGTCGTGCCGTTGAAGGCTTATGTCAAATTAGGATATGTCGGTTTTGTTAATGAAAATAGTGCACGATGTGAGTCTCGAGTTCTAAAAATACCATAAGTACACAGTGCGTTGATGCAAGCTGGCAAGTACGGGTTGAACCACAGGGAGTGGATATCACGACATCATTTTCAATTAAGAAACAATGGTTTGGAAATGGATTTTGTCACGTTGATTTATGGCACCATGCATCGGAGGTTTGGACGGATACGGCCGTTGTAGCAGACTTCATCAGATTCCCCCTCGTTGTGAGGGTTTTTTATTTATTGTGGGGACGCTCTTCCCTGCAGGCGCAAGCCCCTATAGTTAATTACGTTACCGCGTAGCCGTAACCACTTTCTCCTGCTCCAGAGGTTCACTTCGTGTCGTATGTGTTTGTTTTATTTTTGGTTGCCCGTGGATTGTATACGGAGACTAATTTTTGTTGTCTCCCATAGGACGTGGATTAGTCCAAATCCGCATATTCTTAGATTTGGGTTTGGGTTGGTTTAAGGATCGGTAATCTCGTTTCAGATTAAAATCAACTTAAATATTTGTTGAGGATACGTTAGTCTAATTTTAGACTAAGATCTACTCAATAGGATTTTGGGATCATTCAGACCCAACAAGAGAGTATTTGGGCTCTATTGCTTTGGTTTAAGGACGTTACGGTCCGTTGTTAGTTTAAGGACGTTTCGGTCCATAGCTAGTTTAAGGACGTTGCGGTCCGTTATAGTTTAAGGACATTGCGGTCCGTTGGGATGTGCTCATCATTTTGGGGGTGCACCAAAGAGTTGTTGGTTGTCGGGACCCTCCACCTCTCTGAAGACGTTGAAGAATTACAACGACACGTATCAGAGGTGCGGAGAGATGTACCCTTGAACCAAATTCCAAATTGAGGGGAGAGATCATGGTGGACCATCTAAGAATCATTAGTCATTTTTGGGAGACTAGGATTAACTTAGAAGATGTGTGATGGACATCGTTCTGGTCAATTATTTTGGGAAGTCATGAGCATAGAGGCTCGGTCTATTTGGAGATCCAAAACGTTTTAATCTCAAGAAGATTTAGCCAATTTGGGACTGAAGTTGGCTTCTTATAGTGTTAAACACTAATATATGCTCGGTGCTCACTTGAGACTCTAAAGCAGTGTTAAATACTGAAATTTGGGGCACTCACGTGTGGCACGTGAGGCGCCTAAAAGTTGGCGCCACTTGGGTCCAAATCCCCATCTGTATATAAGTGTTAAACACTTAATTCTTGTGACCATCACGTGTGGGCACGTGAGGCACCCCAAAGTTGGATACTGCCTCTTTGGATTTATTCCCTCTTCCTTTTATAAGTGCTAAGCACTTAGCTCGTATAATGCTCACGTGCGAACATGTGAGGTGCTCAAAATGTGAGCGCTGCCTTTGGAATTTTCCCTTTTTCTATATAAGTGTTAAGCAACTGCTTGGAGGTCACGTGGGAACACGTGAGGCGCCATAAAATGGGAACTGTCTTTGGGTTTGTTCCCTTTTTCATGTAATTGCTGAGCGCTCGTTTTAAGGGGTCACGTGGGAACACGTAAGGCGATCTCAGTCCTTCCTTTTTGTTCCTCAGAGGTGCTCACGTGGGAACACGTGAGCTTTCGTTATAGCATCGAACACCAATGAATCCTCGGTCTTTTCTTTTATATGCACAGAGATTTTATTCTGAGTTTTGAGAATTTTAGATGTCTTGTTTTATAAGAATTAAATTCTTTTACAGGGTTAAACCCTAATTTTATCAGAGGAATTAAATCCCTATATAGTTTTGTAAGAATTAAATTCTTTGAATTTAGTTCTTTCCACTAAGTTTTGAATCTGCATAACCCCGATGAGAATTAAATTCTCAACTTGTGGGGAGACCTGTTTCTGCAGATCTCAACCAGAGGAAGAACTAAGTTCTTTTTTGAAGGGTTAAACCCTTTGTTTGAGAATTAAATTCTCTTTCGTTTTTTGTGAAAGCTTTTTAGAAAGTTTATGGGGTGGTCTCCTCCATATAGAGAATTAAATTCTCTCTGTATTTTTCTTCCCCTCTCTGTGTGTGTCTTTCTCCTCCTCTCCTCGCTCCTATTTATACAAGAAGAACAAGAATCAAATTGTTAAGAGAATCCCTCATTGAGAGTTCATGATTGATTCCATTATCTTTTAGATCAATCGGTGAATTTTATTCACCGTTGGATTTTTAATCCAAAGGCTCTCTATTTAACAGAGAAGATTTCTTGTTTGTTTAACAAGATTATGAATATCTTTTTAGTTTTAACAAGATTAGAATTTTATTTTATCATATCTTTTTAGTTTAATAAGATCAGAAATATATTTTCTTAATATAGAATTTAATTCTATCATATGGATATCTCGTTAGTTTAACAAGGTTAGAATTTTATTCTAACATAGAATTTTATTCTTATCATACGAATATCTTGTTAGTTTAACAAGATTAGCAATATTGAATTTAATTCTGTTAAATGAATATCTTGTTAGTTTAACAAGATTAGGAAAATATTTTCCTATGATAGAATTTTATTCTACCAGATAATCACCGTTGGATTTTTGATCCAATGGTCCTCTGTTTAACAAAAAAGATCTTTCTAGTTTGAGGAAGATCAGGAAAATATTTCCCAAATAGAATTTAATTCTATCAGATGATTTAATTGGTGATATTTTATCACCATCAGATTTTAAATTCAGGATTCTCTGTTAGAGAAAGATTTTTCCATATTAGAAAGATCAGGGAAAAGATTTCCCAAATATGATTTAATTTTATCATATAGAATTCAATGGGAGCATTTTAAATTGGGGCGCTCACATGCTTTGCATGTGAGAGGCAAAATAACTCACGTGTTTAACACGTGACCCCTGGTGTGGGTTTTAGCCTGTTTATGTTCAGAGCGCTCACATATTTAACACGTGAGGCCTGTTTGGCCATTTAGATTTATTTATGTTCAGCGTTCATATGCTTTGCATATGAGTGCTCGCGTGTTTTACACGTGAGGCCTATTTGGCCCTTAGTTATGTGTTTTCAACGCCTATATGCTAAGGGTTATAAGGGAACAAATAGCTCTTGGCCGAAAATTTTAGAGGGAACAAATGCCCCCCACTACTTTGCCCACATAAGTATGTACGTGGGTGAAGTAGTGCAGAGTTATGCGTGACCATAGAATTGATGGCTTAGAAGACAAGTTTAGGGTCCTTGTAGCTTAAGACTTTTCAACTTCATGAGCCTTAAGTCGAGACGAGTCGAGAAGTTCTCGCAGGAACATTGTTTTCCCTACGAGTCGAGAAGTTCTCGCAGGAACATTGTTTTCCTTACGAGTCGAGGTGAGTCGAGAAGTTCTCACAGGAACGTTATTTTCCCTACGGGACAAGGACATTGTTTTCCCTACGAGTCGAGACGAATCGAGAAGTTCTCGCAGGGACATTATTTTCCCTACGAGTCGAGACGAATCGAGATGTTCTCGCAGAGACATTATTTTCCCTACGAGTCGAGACGAGTCGAGAAGTTCCCGCAGGGACATTATTTTCCCATACGAGTCGAGATGAGTCGGGAAGTTCTCGCAGGAACATTATTTTCCCTACGAGTCGAGAAGTTCTCGCAGGAACATTATTTTCCCTACGAGTCGAGACGAATCGAGACGAGTCGAGAAGTTTTCGCAAGGACATTATTTTCCTTACGAGTCGAGACGAGTCGAGAAGTTTTATTTTCCCTACGAGCCGAGACGAGTGCTTGGTACGTCTTCTTCCTTCGCATTCATTTGTACATATTTTTGCATTTGCATACTTATTTTAAAAACCCATAAAAATTTGAAAATTTCAAAAATTATAAAAATTAATGTATTCAATTTTGGCCTTATTTTGACTTAAGTTTAACAGGTAGGTTAACTAGCTAGGAACAACTAGATCTTAGACTTAGTAAATTAAAAACCCTAAAAATAACCTTCCTTAAAGTTTAACGGTAGAAAGTATACGTCTTTGTAGTTTATTTAGAAATAGGCAAATTTTGGGTTCACTTCTTGGGCTAAGTCGAAACGAAGGAAAAGTATTGATATTTTTATTAGAGTATAAGTTTGAAAAATAATTCCTAGCTTAAGTCTAGATTCTGAAAATGTATACCCTACAATTTGCACAAACACGCACCTTAAAACTTGGAATAGTAGAGGAGACCTTGAAATGCTCTTGTCTAAAGTCCTTAGTACGAAGAAAATAAAATAAAGAAAAATACAAGTGTGAATAAAGAAAAAAAATGAACACTGGTTTTTGTGATTACTTGAGGCTGCAAAAATAGAAAAATATTTAGCGAGGGTACTTCATCACCTAGTGCCTTAGACCAACTGGTTTGGGAGTCACTGCTAAAAAGCCTTAGGTGTTACAAGACTAGGAAGTACGCTTTAAAGTGCAAACGCATTTTGTAATCGGTCGTTGGTACCTCAAGAAATATTAACGGTCGCATGAAGGATGTGTAAGCAAAAATGCATTTAAAAATTCACCAATTAATAAGTACTTTGGACAACGGACAAGAGTATGATTGCTTGATTTGAATTTCCAAGTGTAGGGGTGATATATACACACACGTAGGGGTATGTGATTAGGATTTAGATAAGAGAGAGGAATGAAGAATAGAACTTGTATCTTTAATAGAGTTGATAAAAATCCTTAAGTAGAGATGGAACCCTAGAAAGAAAACTTAAGAAATGCCGAAAGCTAAGTCTATAGAACATATATAATCTTAAGTTAAATGATGAGGAAGTGTGAAGAATATGGGTGGATAATTTACGAGTCGAAGATAATAGAATTCCTTGTTAGAAAACCTAATTGGAGAATTAAAGTTGAAAAAGCCAAATTGATAGGATTTTGTGGGTAGTATCCGCTGAAAACCCTCAGGAGACAACACTCCTCCTACTAGGGACACCTAAAGCTAGCTGCAAAGCGCCATTTGATTGTATGTCAAAAACTATCTATTACCACAATCAAGAACGGCGTCGCTTTGCAGCTAGCCGGTGAGTACGGGTCGGTCCACAGGGATGTTGTGAATTTCCTAGTCGCTCTTACGAGTTAATTCCGAACGGTGTGAATGGATTAATTAAATCTAAAAACTAAATTAATTTAGGGCAATTGAATTAAAGATCTAACTATCTAACTAGGGCAAGGACTTAAATTTATACTAGGGCAGAGAATGAAAAATTACCTAGAGTAAGAATTGAAATTAATTACTTACTTTACAGATGGCTCTCTCCAAACATCAACACAAGACTTGTCAGATATGAATTTCTGAAATAAAAAGAGGCATCGATACTCTCCAAAAGATTTCTAAATTTTATTTATAGAAAGAGGCATAGGGAGGCATGACCTAATACAAGAATTAGAGTTCCTATTTATAGAGGATAGGAAACCCTAGATTATAATTGATTCGCATGTCTACATTTACCAAATTATCCCTAGGAAGACCTAGTCAAAGTAGACTCCAAGCTTTGGTAAAATTTTATGTCTGGAAATTTTGGAACTGATTCTGGGCTTCTTGGGCTTTTTATTTCTTTGGATCTTTATTCAATTTGGCTTCTCTATTTCTTCCAGATCTCCAGTGAACAATTGCAGTGGACTTTTAACCGTTTGCTTTGTAATCTTGGACCTTGCGTTGCCTTGTACTGATCTTTTGCGTAGGCTTGATTAAGATCCTTCTATTTGTTGGTCAAAGTCCCTTTTTTGTGTCGTCTTTTGTCTTTTTCACTGTTTTCGCTCCAAGAATCTGTAACCTGTAATATGTAGCAGATATGCGTCAAAAGCATCTGTTTATTTATAAAAATAATAAGAATGGGGAATATAATAATACAATATTATGGTATGAACAACGAGTCGAGAAGTTTTATTTTCCCTACGAGTCGAGACGGGTCGAGAAGCTCTCGCAGGAACATTATTTTCCCTACGAGTCGAGACGAATCAAGAAGCTCTCGTAGGAACATTGTTTTCCCTACGAGTCGAGACGAATCAAGAAGATCTCCCAAGAATGTCCTAACGTTACAGTTAACCTCTGCCGATAGAAGTCCGTTAGGGTCTGTGGTACTAGGGTTTTTGTCCATTGTACCGTCGCGTTGGCCGATGCATTCCCCGATACACAATCTTGCTGTTCGAGTAGCCCCGCGACTATTATGTCTCTGATCCCTTCGAGGGCCGAACAAGATATCTTCAAGTAATCTCCCAGGTGATAGTACCGTCGGAAGAGCAAGCATTAAGGATTTTCCATGCCGCTTTTTACTTGAGGTTAGGCTCAATTTGGGAGCCCCGATGAGTCATGACCACTCTGCGCTGGTGTAGGATGATCTCCGATAGTCTTTCAGGCTTCATTTGAGTTGCCGTCAAGACCCTGAAGCTAGGGATCTTCCTTTACTTCATTTGTTGACATTGTGTCTGCTATATTGCGACGAATGTCGAGGTTGTCTCGAGGTTGTGTGTGAACCATTGAGTCTTGGAACTAGGGACTTTGCCATGGCTCCGTTGTTTTGACCTTGGGGTCGGTTGTTGACGTCACATCTGCATCCTGCTGGAGTGAGAAGGAACGCCGTGGTGATCTCTAGGCTGTAGATGTTGCCGTCGAGACCGTGAAGCTAGGGATCTTCCTTTGTTTCATTTGTTGATATTGTGTCTGCTATGTTGCGACGAATGTGGAGGTTGTCTCTAGGTCGTCTGTGAACCGTCGAGACTTGGAACTAGGGACTTTGCTATGGCTCCATTGTTTTGACCTTGGGGTCGTTTGTTGACGTTGCATCTGCATCCTACTGGAGTGAGAAGGAACGCCGCTGTTAATCTCTAGGCTGTAGATGTTGACGTCAAGACCTGGCTCTCCTTCAGATGGAGCCTGGTGGGAAAATGCGGTTCCCTTTTCGTTTGTATCCATGGATTGTATACAGGGGTCGATATGGACTCACCTGCAGGGCAGAAATTTTATTTTATTTTGTATTCGCGTTGCTCTATCATTTCAGCTTTTTATATCGCGAAAGTCGCGATTGCCCAATCATTTCGGCTATTTTTTCTTTTTACTCGCTATTTTTTTATTACGAGTTGCCCAAGCATTTCAGCTTTTTCATATGCATTTTTGGATTGCTGATTTTTGTTCCGAGTATAGAACTTGAGATCTGATACCAATCTTAGCATCAACATCGCTACGACTGGAATATTTCCAGGAGCGAATCATCATTTGCCTTGAAAGGACTTGGAATTTGATACCGATTTAGGCATCAGCATCGCTACAACTGGGATATTGCCAGGAGCGAATCATCATTTGCCTTTGTTGATTTGAACAAAGATGGCTTTGCAAACAGGGTTAGGAACCTGTTGACTAAGGCTTTTCGACTTTACAAGCCGTAAGGGTCTCATAAAGGTATTTCTCGCTACGAGTCATGAGGATCTCGTAGGTGTATTCTCTCCTTAGGAATTGTGGGGATCCCCAAGTGTGTGTTTTCTTATAAATCGTAAGGATCTCATAAGAATATTTTCTCCTTATAAGTCGAGAGGACTTATAAGTGTCGTTCACCATATGAGGGCATTCCTCATTGTTGGTGGGACTTGATGAGGGAACGTTTATTTGTGTCTGTGGATTGTATACAAGGGTCAATATGGACCGCCTGTAGGGCAACTTGGGGGATGTGATGGCTTAAGAACAGGTTCAGGTCCTTGTATCTTAAGGCTTTTGAATCCTATGAGCCGTGAGGGTCTCATAGGGGGAATTCTCTTTACGAGTCGTGAGGATCTCATAAGTGTAATTTCTCCTTAGGCATCGTGGGGATCCATAAGTGTGTTGCTCCTTTGTGAGTCGTAAAGATCTCACGCAGGTGTTTTCTCCTTACAAGGTCGAGAGGATCTTGCAGGTGTTTTTATTATAACGAGATTGCACCTTTTCGGGTTTTCACAAACTCGCTGGTAGCCCTGCTGTTTTTACTCACGGAGCCCTTTCGGGTTTTCATCCGTGCCCATTTCACTTGCGGACGTACTGTTTTTTTTAACAACGAGATTGTGCCCTTTCAGGTTTTCACAAGCTCGCCGGTAGCCCTACTGTTTTTACTTACGGCATCCTTTCGGGTTTTCATCCGTGCTCATTTCACTTGTGGATGTACCGTTTTTTGGGGCTCCGTGGCACTTAGGGGAGACTTTGCCATCGGGGCAATTGTGCACTTGAATTCCACTGTCGCCGTGTTTGAGGCGATGTATTTTAGTTTAGGGACATCTCGGCCCGTTGTTAGTTTAGGGACATCTCGGTCCATGGTAGTTTAAGGACGTTACGGTCCATAGCTAGTTTAAGGACATCTCGGTCCGTAGTTAGTTTAAAGATGTTACGGTCCGTAGTTAGTTTAAGGACGTTACGGTCCGTTGTTTTCCGTGTTTGGGACGGAGTACTGTTGGATACTACTTTTAGAGTTTTGACCTAAGAAGATAGCGAGTAGACATAGGCGTCGTCATCTATCATTGACCCCAGTTGTGACTCGTCAGGCGTAGTATTTCTTCAGGAACTGGCTGTTTATTGGCCGAAAGGGTCTTTCGCCATGCATATCCATGAGCAAGTAGGCCCCACCTTGGTAGACCTTGTCTATGATGTACGGGCCTTCGTAATTCGGCTTGAATTTCCCCCGCTTTGCACGGTCGGGGATCATAGGTCTTTTGATAACTAACACGAGCTCGCCTTGGCGGAATGTTCTCAGCCTGGTCAGTATTTCGTATGAGCGCGTCATCCTTGCTTTGTAAGCTTCCAGGTTTTGCTGCGACATGAGATGAGTTTCATCTAGGGCATCGAGCTCCTCAAGCCGAAGATGGGAATTTTCTTCATCCGTCAGCTCGTATCGAACTGCTACTCGTAGAGAGGGTAGCTCTATCTCCAAGGGAAGTACCGCTTCTGTGCCGAATATCAACGCGAATGGCGTTGTATTCGTGGCCATTTTGAACGTGGTTCGATATGCCCAGAGAGTTTCATGCAATCTCTCGTGCCAGTCATTTTTATTTCTGGACACCGTTTTCTTTATGATCTTCGTCAAGGTCTTGTTGAAAGCCTCAGCTAGACCGTTAGCTCAGAGATTATAGACTGAAGAGTATCTCCAATCTATATTATGCTACTGTGCAAAGCGGCTAATCTTATGGCTTCTGTAGGCTGGCCCATTATCCGAGATGATTCGTCGCGGAGTGCTGAACCAGTAAATGACATGCGTCCTGAAGAAATGGAGGATGTTCTCCGTCTTCACCTCCCTTAGCGGTACTGTCTCTGCCCACTTAGAGAAGTAATCGGTTGTTGCCAATATGAACCGATGTCTCTTGGATGATGCTGGTTCGATGAGCCCGATTATATCGGTTCCCCATATTTCGAACGGCCAGCTAGCCAATGTTGGGTGTAGCGGATTTGGATGTTGGTGGATGAAGTCCCCGTGAATTTGGCATGAGTGACATTGCTTCGCATATTCGAGGCAGTCCTGAATCATTATGGGCTAATAGTAACCCATTCTTTTGATCTTCAGCTTCATCTTTGGCCCGGCTTGATGAGAACCACAGAGTCCGTCGTGAGCTTCTTGGATGACCCTTTTTGCTTCTTCTGGTCCCAGGCATCTTAGCCACAGACAGTCAAATAATCTCTTATAAATAGTATCATTGACGAAGGCAAAAGACTTCTCTCCAATCCGCAGCTTGTTCTTCATCTTCTATTCGGAAAGCTGCTCGCTTGGTCGCTTCCTTTTCTTCAGACGACTCCAGAGATATTTCTGCTGGCGTGAGAATCTGGCGGCTTTGCACAATGATCTTTACGTCATCGAGGTTTTCGTCGGCCAGTTCTTTAGCAAGTTTGGCTAACGCATCCACCTTACTATTTTCCGCACGCAGTATGCTTTCCAGGATGTAGGAGGGAATTTGAGTCAACAGTTGCTGCACTCTTTCGCCATATTTTACCAACTCTGGCTTGCACGTCTGGTAGTCGCCATTTACTTAGCTAACGACCAGCTGGGAGTCCCCATATATGTGGAGGTTTTTGATCTCCATGTCGACAGCGATCTCAAGACCTGCTATCAAAGCTTCATATTCCGCTTCGTTGTTTGTTCTTGGCTCTGTTAAGGAAAATGCAAAACGCATTATCCCTCCTTGTGGAATCATGAAGATAAGGCCTACCCCAGATTTGATTATGGGGGTGTTGTGCTTTCGCTTCTTCATGGAAGATGCCCCATCGAAGTAAAGTTCCCATTGAGAGTCATTTCCTTCATCCTTTGTGTCGAACGCATGTTCGTCCGGCAATTCGCAATTGAGGGGAAAGTCGGAAGGTATCAGATGCTCAGCGAGGAAGTCGGCGATGGCCTGGCCTTTCACTGCCTTGAGAGGATATGAAATTTGATACCGATTTAGGCATCAGTATCGCTACAACTGGGATAGTGCCAGGAGCGAATCATCATTTGCCCATATCGATTTGGACAAAGGTGGCTTAGTAGACAGGGTTAGGATCCTGTCGACCAAGACTTTTGACATTATGAGCCGTAAGGGTCTCAAAAATGGTTTTCTTCCTACGAGTCGTGAGGATCTCGTAGGCGTATTTTCTCCTTAAGAATCGTGGGGATTCCTAAGTGATGTCTTCTTTTGTAAGTCGTAAGGATCTTCCAGGAGCATTTTCTCCTTATAAGTCGAGAGGACCTACAAGTGTTATTCACCATATGAGGACATTTCTTGCCATTTTTAGGACTTGGCAAAGAAATATTTATTCGTGCCCATGGATTGTATACAAGGGTCAATATGGGCCGCCTGTAGGGCAACTTGGGGATATGACGACGTTCCCGCCAAAATTTTGGCGCAAAACTTGATCCATTATAAAATAATAACAATAAAATAAAAATAAAAATAAAAATAAAAATAAAGGGAAAGCTCCGCATGCAAAGCATGTAGGGACTTGTTTCCCCCAATAAGAGAGTAAGGCTCTGTTCAGAATTTGAACTGAAGCAGCGCCTCACGTGCAATGCACGAGAGCGCCAGCACTCAGAGTTAAAAACCCTGAGGCAACGCCAAGAGTTAAAAATTCTGAGGCAGCGCCTCACGTGCAAAGCACGAGAGCGCCAGCAGTCAGAGTTTAAAACTCTGAGGCAGCGCCAAGAGTTAAAAAAACCCTGAGGCAGCGCCTCACGTGCAAAGCACGAGAGCGCCAGCGCCAGAACTAAAAGTTCTCCACCCTTGGATTAAAGATCCAACGGAGATGATAAATCATCAGAGCACAGAATTAAATTCTGATTAAGGAAATACTCCTCAAATCTTTCTAAACAAGAAAGATTGTGCTCTGTAAATCAGAGCACCGTTGGATCAATGATCCAATGGTAATTAAAAATCACCATAATACAGAATTAAATTCTGACTGAGAAAATACTCCTCAAATCTTTCTAAACAAGAAAGATTGTGCTCATCACCAAGATACAGAATAAGATCTGTATGGGAAAATATTTTCCCAATCTTTCTAAACAAGAAAGATTGTACTCTGTAAATCAGAGCATCGTTGGATCAAAGAGCCAATGGTGATTAAAAATCACCAAGATGCAGAATAAGCTCTGTATGGGAAAATATTTTCCCAATCTTGTTAAAAACACGAAGAACGTCTTCTGTAAAACAGAAAATCAGTTAAGAAATCTCTCAATGAGAGATTTCCTTAACTAATTCAACAAATCAGCCTCCACTATATAAAGGCCCCAAGACTTCAAGTCTGGAGGGAGGAGAGACAAACCCCTCCATAAACGTCAAGTTCAAAAAGAGAGAGACACACAGAGGGAGAGGGGAAGAAAAATAGAGAGATAATTTAATTCTCTAAAGAAGAGTGTCACGCCCCGCTTCCCAGAGTACGCTAAGATAGGCACGCGACATAGCCAACCATGCTACCTATGGATAGGAAATATCCTTCCACAGTCACATTACGGCTGTAGAGTTATTAAGAACAATAATAAACTATCTAATACATGTCCATAAGCCAGAATAAAACGAGTCAAGAATAAAATAATGTGGAAGCAAAAGATCCAATACAAGAATAAACTGGAATGTACGTCCCATAATGCGGGCTCACATCAGGAATGAAAATACCGAAAGTAAAATGAACTAACTACTAACAAGTCCTCACTGCTCAGCCTGCTGACTGAAATACTCCTGCTCGGCCTGCAGCAAAGGTAAGGAATCTGGGCCATGCAAAACCCAGACGTCAGTGCGTCATAATATCAAGCAATACTATAAACAGGGGTAGCAATACATGCAGGTATGAGTATAAATGGTAAAACAGGTATAACAGTGGTACAAGTAAGGACAGTGAGGGTAATGTGTAGTGAGTAATCTAAATTGGTCTATTGGGTTAACTACTATCAAGTCTTTGAAATCAATTTGATGAATCATCGATGTAACTCAATAGTATCCCGTGCGTGCCCAGGACCACGGTGAAGATTTTCGGGCTGAAGCCGAGACATGCCGCTAGGCACTAAAATAGGAAATATGTATAGATGGATGATGTCAGCAGCATCATCCCAAGGCTGGCCTAGCCTCTAAAACTGATCAGTAAAGGTATCGAACTGTCAAGTTACAAGTCAGGTTTCATCATTGATTTTCCCATATCCCCAAGTTATGTATTCAAGTCAAGTATTGATAAATCTGGAGCTAATGCCAACACAGGATCAGCAGGTAAAGGTTTGTCTGGATAGACAACAGGAAATGTCCGTAGGGACAACATGTCAGAGCTGTTGGCATTAGTAACAAGATCAGGTAACAGGTAAAGCCATGGTATATCAGGTCAAGTCAGGTAGTATATAGGTATCATGTCATGTCAAGAAGTGCACAGTATCATGTCGTGTCAAGTAATAGTGTATCAAGTCGTGTCAGGGGTGCACAAGTAACAAGTGGGTGCTCATAATCAAACTATAATAAGCATGGGTCTACAAAACAAGTATGGGGTACTAATGGAACAATAAAATGGAATATTGTGATGTAGTGTGCAAAATAGGTATAAACTACGACATATGGATGCACAGTTATCGATTTGGGTTAAGGTTATAATTCCAACAATAATTAAAATATACTTTATCAAATATGGAATGTTAAATTTACAATATTATATAATCAAGTGATCTATGGATGCAATTGTATATATAATAGGCTAAATGGATGCAAACGGTGTCCGAAATATTATAAACAATTAAAATGGTATTATGGGCTATGCAACCAAGCACTATGTGATATGAATATGGACGTGGGTACAATGTATTGTAACCTAATATGCAACATGATATATTTCAGGTTCTAGATCTAAAATTGATATAAATGGAACATCGAAATGTTAAAAATGGAACATGTGGTATTAGATGTAAACTACAGGTTTAATATGCAGTTAAATAAGTATAAAATAATATAAATAGCATGTAGCAAGTTTTACTTGCCTAGACGGATCGAGAAACGGGTATACGGAACGTCACACGTCGGCGGGAAAAGTCGCGACGCGCGCACGGTACACGGAACGGATCCAAACAACGTATAAGAGGATCACACGGGTCAGGTATGCTCGCTGGGTCGTCGGGATCGTCAACAGCATGACCGGATTCCGGTGATCTAGAAAAACAGTGCACTTTTAATGGAAAAATGCATGGAGGGAAGAAAAGAGAAGAATGGAAGGAGGAAGGAGAAGAGTGAGAAGAGGAAGCTCACCGTGGTCTGCGGAGAGGGTCGCGAGGGTGTCGACGACGTCGACGGAGCACCGGCGAAGAGATCTGCAGAGAACAGCGTCAATTTAAAGAGAATAGAAAAGAAAAGAAAAGAAAGGAAGAAGAAAGAAGGAGAGGAGAGGGAGTGTAGTGCTCACTGCGGGTGCACGAAGTCGGGAAAACAAGAACGAGATCACCGGCAACGATCAACTCCGGCGTTACGAGGCGTGCAGGGGTGCTCGGCTGTGCTCTCGGGTTCGTGCACAGGGCTCGGGGAAGGAGAGAGTGGAGGCGGAGGTGATGAGGGTGAGGAGGCGACGAGGTCGGGGAGGCGTCGTCGGTGTTCTGGGCAACGGCGAAGAGGAGGTAGGCGGCTAGGGTTTTGGTTATGGGTTCGTTTTAAAGAAGGAAGGAGAAAGGAAATAATATATAGAGAGGGAAAGAGAAAGAATATACGAGAGGAGAGAGAGGGATTCTGAGAGAGAGAGAGAGGAGAGAGATCGAGAGGTGAGAGAGATCGAGAGAGAGATGAATAGGAAGGAGAGAGAAATTTGTTTTTATTTGGGGAGAGAGAAAAGAAGCGGTGAGGGAGCGAGAGAGGAAGAGAGAGAAAGAGAAGAGGAAAGAAGAGAGAGGGATTTGAGTGGGGCCCAGGGCTGAGAAAAGGAGAGTTCTCATTGGTTTAAAGTGTAGGGCCGAGAGAAAAAGAGAGAGAGCTGAGGAAGAGATCGGTATTTTTAATAGGATTTAGATTGTAAAAAAAAATTCAAAAGATTTTATATTTTAAAGAAAATATTTTTGGTTGGCTGAGAAAAATCTTAGGCTGTTAAAATATTATGTTTAAATTTTAAAAAAATTAAATAATTGAATTTTTAGCGGGATACAAAAGTATTTCAAAACGCGCCCGGGTCGGGCCTAAAATTCAGATTTTAAATACGAAAAATAAATGCGACTTCCAAATTTTAAAATGAATGATTAGGTAACTAAAAAGCATATCCCCAAGAACGGATGCACGTACGTGCGCGTAGCTATCCAAACACGTCCGTTTCACTGAACGGGAGGAGAACAAGATGCATGGACGCTACCACAGGGTTAGGGGTATCATGCAGGCTATGAAATGCAATTTTAATTTATTTTATATGACCTAAAGTGTTATATGATAAAATGTGCGATGCTAGATGATATGCCAGTATGCAGTTTACATGAGATGCACGTGTCTATTTAACAAGCCAGGGTAGTCTATAAATATGAATCAACCAGTCCAAGCAAGCGGATCGGGTCGAATGCAATGTAAAATGTAAACTACCATTCGCACCCAAATAAGATAAATCAATAAAATACCACAGATATATAAATACAGGAACTGGAATTTGTATAAATGAACTCGGTTGTTACAAAGAGGAACCCCTCCCAAAAGCTCCCACAAAAAGAGAATTTAATTCTCAAACCAAGAGTTTAACTCTTCTCAAAGAACTTAGTTCTTCTTCTGATTAAGATCTGCAGAAGCAGATCTCCGCACAAGTTGAGAATTTAATTCTTCTTGGGAAGATTCTGTCATGCAGATTCAAAATCTAGGGGAAAGAACTGAATCCAAAAGAGTTTAACTCTTACAAAACATATGGGAATTTAATTCCTCTGAAACTAGGGTTTAACCCTTTAAAAAGAATTTAATCCCCGCAAAGAACAAAATGAGAACTTGATTCCTCGGAACCATAGAAGAACAGCCTGATGATTCATTAGCGTTCAAACGCTACATAAAAGCATACGTGTTCCCACGTGAGCACCTTTGAGGAACAAAAAAGGAAAAACTGAGATCTAGCCACGTGACCCCACGTGACCCCTAAGAAGTGCTCATCACTTATAAAAGAGAAAAGGGAATAAACCCCATTTTTGGGGCGTCTCACGTGATCCCACGTGACCCCCGAGAAGCGCATAACACCAGAATAAGAGAATAAAAGAGGCAGCGCCCAACTCTAAGCGCCTCACGTGAGCGCCCTAACTTTCAGTGTTTAACACTTCTATGGCGCCTCACGTGCCACACGTGAGCATACCAGATCTCAGTGTTTAACACTGCCTTAGAATATCACGTGGGAGCACGTGGGCACTGAGCATACACTAGTGTTTAACACTATAAGAGGCCAACTTCAACCCCGGATTGGCTAAGTCTTTCCTGAGATTAAATCTCTAAATAAACCGAGCCTCCATGCTCATGACTGATGACTCCTCAATCTGAAATCTGGTTCAAGGGTACATCTCTCCATACCTCTGATATATGTCGTTGTAATTACTCAACGTCTTCAGAGAGGTGGTGGGTCCCAACAACCAACAAGCTATGGACTGTAATGTTCTTAAACTAACTATGGACCGCAATGTTCTTAAACTAATGACGGACTATGATGTCCTTAAACTATGGACTATGATGTCCTTAAACTCTACGGACTATGATGTCTTTAAACCCAATGGACCGTAACGTCCCTAAATTAAGAAGATAGAGCCCAAATACTCTTTCGTTGGATCTAAATGATCCCAAAATCCCGTTAAGTAGATATTAGTCTAAAACTTAGACTAACGTATCCTTAACAAATATTTAAGTTGATCCCAAGTTGGCAACAAGTCCCTAATTCAGATCAAAGAAGTACATGTGCTCACAATCTCTTTAATTGGTTTTAGTCCCGAACCTGACTACAGACCCCCCAACCAACATTGGTTCAAGGGTAAATCTCTCCACACCTCTGATATGTGTCGTTGTAATTCTTCAACGTCTTCAGAGAGGTGGCGGGTCCTGACAACCAGAAACTCCATGGACTATGACGTTCTTAAACTCAATGGACCGTAACGTCCCTAAACTAAACTTTATAGACTATGATGTCTTTAAACTACGGACTATGATGTCCTTAAACTCTATGGACTATGACGTCCTTAAAATCCATGGACTATGATGTCCTTAAACCCAATGGACCGTAATGTCCCTAAACTAAAATAGTAGAGCCCAAATGCTCTTTTGTTGGATCTGAATGATCCTAAAACCTTGTTACGTAGATCTTAGTCTAAAATTGTACTAACGTATCCTTAACAAACATTTAAGTTGATCTTAATCTCAAACGAGGTTAACGATCCTTAAATCCACCAAACCCAAATCTAAGAAAATACGGATTTGGACTAATCCACGCCCTATGGGCAACAAAACAAATTAGTCTCTGTATACAATCCACGGGCAACCAAAAACAAAACAAACACACATGACATGAAGTGAACACTGGAGAAGGAGAAAGTGGTTATCGCTATGCGGTAACGTAATTAACTGTAGGGGCTTGCGCCTGCAGGGAAGAGCGTCCCCACAATTAAAAACCCCTCGCAAACGAGGGGGAATCTAACGAAGTTTGCTACAATGGCCGCATCCATCTAAACCTTCGATACATGGTGCCATAAATCAACTTGGCATCTTCGGAGAGGTGGACGGATAAAACCAAATAGCATCTGCCCCCAAAATTCAGGCCAGACATCCCAACGTCCCGGTCGCGTCTTTCGTCGGTGAACAGACATCTTAAGAATAGGTTTAGATCCCTGTAGTTTAAGGCTTTTGAATCTTATGAGCCGTGAGGATCTCATATGGGGAATTCTCCTTACGAGTCATGAGGATCTCGTAACTGTAATTTTTCTTTAGGAATCGTGAGGATTCCTAAGTGTGTTGCTCCTTTTGTGAGTCGTAAGGATCTGACACAGGTATTTTCTCCTCATAAGGTCGAGAGAACTTTGCAGGTGCACATGAATTATTTTTTTTACGAGTCTGTGCCCTTTCGGCTTTTCACAAACTCGCCGGCTGTCCTGCTGTTTTTACTCATGGAGCCCTTTCGGGTTTTCATTCGTATCCATTTTGCTTGTGGACACACCGTTTTTTTATTAACGAGATTGCTCCCTTCCGGGTTTTCACAAACTCGTCGGCGATCCTGCTGTTTTTACTCATGGCGCCCTTTCGGGTTTTCATCCGTGTCCATTTCGCTTGTGGATATATCATTTTTTTTGTTTTTCTTTTGCGAACGACGAAGCTCTCGAAAATAGTTTCGCTGCAGGTGACCCATCTGTTTGCCGGTGAGACTTGGAGGTGGCTTCATTGCTGGATTAGCTGTGTAGCCATTGGGACTTCGATTGCAATATAGATCTCAAGAGAGGATATCGCCGTATTTGGGACGATGTGCCATGTTTGAGGCGACATACTAGTTTAGGGACGTTTCGGTCCATTACCGCCATATTTGAGCCGAATTTCTAGTTTAAGGACTTGTCGGTCCAACATTCTCATTCGGCCACGAAGTTGCATAACTCACCCCTTCCAACACTTGTTTGCTGAGACGCTGTGATTGATACGAAAGAGTGTTTTGTAGTTAAAGTAACCGCAATCAGAACGGTGTCGCGCGTAGCTAGACCGAGATGAGTACGGGTCGTCCTCTGGGAAACGTGGAATCTTTTACTCTTACTTTAGATGTGTTGAGAAAGAGAGGAGGGATAAAGAATTTTATAGAAAGATTTCTAGATCTACGTTAAACAAGAATGTAAAATATAGATCTAGATTATTTTAAAGATGTAATTAATATAATAAGAGAGCTTGTAGGGTTCGTTAGGATTTAGTAGTTATGGACGATTAATTAAAAGTTACCCTTTTTATCCATTAATAGATTTAGAACTAGAACGACGGTGATGCGTGTAGATTAGGGTTTCTGGAGGGAAAAGAAATCCCACTCTTAACCCTTATCTCGACACGGAAGTCCGTTCATATCTAGCCTTTACCAAAACAATCATTAATCTAATCTCTAATCGCGGTCGGAACTAGCAAAGAATTGCTAGCGCGCCCGATTAGGATGTTAATGATTCTTTTGATAAAGTTCCTAAACTTTATAGGACTTAAAAAGGGTTTAGTTATTTTCATCGTCCACTAGCCTACCCTAATCCTACGAACCCTAACAAGCGGAGAATTACTCGCGCATGTTGGGATAAGAAGAGATAGAAATCATGAAGAAAATAAAATGCAATAAACTATCTTTATTAATCAACAAGATCAAGTACACTTTGATTCCTTGGAAAATGATTACAAAAACCTAGTTTGCTTCTCGATCTCTTCTAAGGAGGTAGATGAACCGTTGATGACCAGCTTGGATGCGTGAGCCGTCTTGGACTTCGTGATCTCGTCGGCTTGATAACTTTTCCAAGAGGCTCTCGGTGCTCTTTTATAGTGCAAAGCCAGAATCTTTTAGTTGGAAACTTGGTAAAATTCAGCAAAGATTGATACCCCAAATTTTTACCAAATGATTCCTCTAGAATGCCGCGGATCCGCGGCCAAAGGGGGGGTATGGCCGCGGATCCGCGGCCATTTGATCTCAACTCTCCATCATTTTTCTGGGGCTCTATAGTTGGGACATGTGGCAATCCTAGGCACCTTCATAATTCAGAAATCTTCTCGTGGTTGCTCTCAGACTTGGTCTTCAAGTTTTGATTCTTAATTAGGCAAGTCTTCTTCAACAACTTGATTTGCTTGATTCTAGTCTTTGAAAAATTCTGCACACTTGGAAATATTCTGCACAACAACTCAAATAAGATTTAGTAGACCTAGTTCTACTAGGATTAGATCAATGAATTTATTTGCATACATTTTTCTACCAAATGCTAATTAAAATATATTAACACATGGAAAATGGTGTTTTTATACATAAACCCCCATATGTATGATATATTATAATAAAGTCCTTTTTTAATATGAAAATGGTAGGAAAAATGTAATACAAATGTGCAGTTTTATCAACTGAACAAATACCCCCAAACTTATCTTTGATCGTCCCGAGCAAACTAGTTTATTCAAGAGGAGAAAAAGAAAGGAGAAAACTAAGCACACTTTCGTAGGCAGACACGATTGCACTGAGCACGTGCAACAAGCCATTAAACCTCTAGGTGTCCCTAGTAGGAGGAGTGTTGTCTCCTGAGGGTTTTCAGTGGATTACACCCACAAAATCCTATAATAAAAGAGAGATGGTGAAATTTACATATAAAGATAAGAACCATAAAAGAAAGATTTTGAAAATAAGAGTTTCCAACTATACTAGCTTTTCAGTTGTCATGAGCCCTATCTTAATAGTCATGAAAAGATGTTAGAAATCACATTATCCCTCAATAAAACATCGTCTTTATTCTTCATTCCTACCTTTCATCCAAACATCGATCATATAACCCTACGTGTGTGGAATGGACATCCCTACACTCGGAGAATTCAATTCAAGCTATCATACTCTTGTCCATCTACCTCGGTACTTTTTAACTTGATGAATATTTAGATATGCTCACACATTTTCATGCGACCGTTAATACTTCTTGAGGTACTAACCGACCGATTACTCATGTACTTGCTGATTCGGTGATAATATTTTCCTCGTCTTGCACCACCTAAGGCTTAACAGTGACTCCCAGACTAGTTGGCCTTAGGGCACTAGGTGAAGAGGCACCCTCGCTATATTTTTTTATTGCTGCCTTGGTGATAACAAAACCAGTGTTCATTTTTTTCTTTTCACCATTTTTATATTTTCTTCATTCATTTTTTATTTTTTCATTTCCTTCATACTTTGGCTTTTAGACAAGAGCATTTCAAGGTATCCTCTACTATCTCGAGTTTCAAGACGTGTGAAAGTGCATATAGAAGGGTATCAACATTCAAATGTTTGGCTTCCAGAATAGAAACTATTTTTCAGACTTATTTTTATCCTCAGATTAGTGGCTTCCTTCATCTTACTAACCCTTGGGACAACAGCTCATAACTACTTATTACCAGTTCGTTTAAGAAAACTTCTAATTTTCTTGGTTTTCTTAAACTATTCCTATCTTTCATATATAATTCTTCACTTTCTATTCTTTTATTATAAAAAAAAATTTTAAATTTTTTTGAAAATGTTGTGCTTATGTAAAATATGATGCAAATTGATGTGTAAATAAGCACAAACCTCCCCCAAACCTGTTTACAGCAGTGTCCTCACTGATGTCATCCGTTAAGCTCAAAAACCTGTAGACTTGGGAGGAAATTATTAATGGGGGCAAGAATATATGAAAGTGAAAATCCTCCCCCAAACTTATTTTAGGCTCACAATTTTGTAAAAATCATTTTCTTTCAAGAGCCAAAATATACCACCCCCCCAAACTTGAGTTAAACAATTTTAATCTTTTAAAATCACACGAGGGGGTCAAGCTTATTAGTCAATGCCAAGCTTTGCAAAGACCGAAGGTCAACACCAACCATTCAAAAATTTTATCGATGAAGCACCAAAGTTGGTGGAAGAAGTGGGGAGGTGATATGAGGTGTAATGGAAAAGAATTGCGTCTCAATTTGGAGAGATGACACAGTGATAGTAATGATGGATTACTCGCATTATCATGATTGTCCAAAAGAAGGGGTGGAGGTTCAATTTCTTCATCTTGGAGTTGATTCATCTCAACACCCGTGTCTTGTAAAAATGCGAGTTCATCAGCGAAAATTTCCTCAAAACTTTCATCGATACCCCGAAGAATAATATCATCAGAAAAAATGGGGTGATCGTCAGACTCTATAAAAAGTTCCTCATCAGTGTTAGATGTTGACCTAGACAACTCGGTGGAAGAGTCCGTATCAAGCAACAACATATGAAAAGAGTCAGTATCATGAGGTTGATCAAATTCGCTGCTGTCGACATCCATTAATTTGACAGAACACACATGAGCATAGGGTTCGGAGGGTTCACTTCCCAACTTGTAAATGTTAAGCTCAATTGACTTCTTTCCAAAGGATAGGGTCATAGAGCTGTTTCTACAATTGATTACTGCGTTGGAAGTGGCCAAAAAGGGTCGACCGAGTATCACCGGGATTTGATTGCGTGGGTTTGCCACAGGCTGTGTATCTATAATGATAAAGTCCACAGGAAATATGAATTCCCCGACTTTGATTAACACATCCTCTAGCTCACCCCTAGGTTGGATGATAGATCGATCGGCCATCTGAAGAGTGCAATGCGCAGGCTTTAACTCTCCGATCCCTAATTGCTCATAAATAGAATACGGAAGCAAGTTTACACTAGCACCTAGATCGAATAGAGCACGATTGATATTTTTACCCCCAATGGAAATAGAAATTGTAGGACTTCCGGGGTCCTTTCGTTTCTTGGGTAGTTGTTGTGTAAAAGCTGTGCTCACATTACTCGCAAGGAAAACTTTTTTAGGTACTTGAACTTTTCTCTTCCTAGTGCACAAGTCCTTTAGGATTTTCGCATATGACGAAACTTGTTGAATAGCATCTAGGAGAGGAATGTTTATGTTAACTTGCTTAAAAATTTCCACAATCTTCTCCATTTGTGGACTTGGTCTGTTGCCCCTTAACCTGTTTGGATAAGGTGCTTTATCAATAAGGGTTTGGTCCAACATTGGAGAGGATTGTGGGGACGGATTCGATCCCAAAACTGGAGTGGGAATGGACTTAGATAGTTTTGGCGAAATGGGTGAAGGGTTCGAGCCTTGGGGAAAACGGAGAATAGGCTTGGGTGAAGGTGGGAGACTAGACGAATTAGGGGAAGAAGAAGAAGCTGGGGTATCATTGGTGTCACTATCATCGAATTGCTCACCCACTCGGTTATTCAGCACTTTTCCCGATCTCAACGTAGTAACGGCACTCACATTATAACTTTGTGAGTAGCCAGGATTAGGTATGGGTTGAGATGGGAGTTTCCCTTTCTCTCTCCCACTCATTGCGGCGTTTAACTATGCGATTTGGTTTTCTATTGATTTAATACTCTCACCATGGGAGGCGGAGTTTTTCGTTAGGGTATCAATAGAAGACTTCATCTCAGCCGAAAATTGCATGGATTGTTTCATGAACATATCCAAAGTTTGTGCAAGTGAGTTGTCAGTACCGGCCACTTGTGGTGTAGAAATGTTGGCTGGATTTTGGAAATTCTGTGACTGAAAGGGGGGCTGATTCTGTGGTTGTGGTTGCTGTGGAGGAGGTCTTTGATAATTGCTTTGTTGGTTTTGATTCCAAGCAAAGTTAGGATGATTCCTCCATCCTTGATTATATGTGGAAGAATAAGGATCGTTTCTAGGTCGCTGCTGAAAAGCAACATTAGCTTGAAACGATGCATTCATAGGACATTCTTCCGTTAAGTGTGAAGGATCCGAACAGCAACCACAGACGGTCTTAGGAAGCGTGACCTGATTTAGGGAGACTGATGAGAACTTGTTTTCAATAGCATCGAGTTTCTTCTGTATCGCTGCCATTTCGGTTTTTACTGCGATAGAAACATCGAGCTGGTAAACACCTCCCCTAGATGAAGGTGGTCTTACGCTTTCCCACTGCAACGTGTGTTCAGCGAGATCTTTCAGATATTTCCACGCTTCACCGTCATCTTTAGACATGAAATTGCATTGACACATTGTTTCAAGCATCTGCTTTGTCGCTGGATTAATGCCCTCATATATAATCCGACATAAATCCTATCTTTGTATTCCGTGATGGGGGCATTGGACAAGCAGATCTTTGAAACGTTCAAAGCACTTCCAAAATGGTTCATTGGGAAGCTGGGTGAACTGGTTGATCTCGCTCCTAACACGGGCAGTCTTATGATTTGGGTAAAACTTCTTAAGAAATGCTATGACGAATTCATCCCAATTAGTGATAGAGTGTGCGACAGTATTATAAAGCCATTTTTCTGCCAAGTCGCACAATGTGAATGGGAGAAGACGTAAGCGCATAGCATCTAAAGTCAATTGTGAAGTACCCATCATTGCGCATACGTTTTCGAATTTGGTAATGAAAACGTATGCGTCTTCTGATTCAAGCCCGTGAAATTTGGACAGCAGATTGATGTAGTGGGGTTTAATTTCGAAATTATCCCCATTAGGTGGTGGAAGAGATAGACAAGTGGGAAGAGGACCACGAATAGGATAGCATCTCTCTTGGAGAGAGATGCGCGGTAGATTCTGCGCACCTACGGGCGGTGGCAGCGTGGTGTTATATTCTGATGGAGTGCCGTCCATCTCGGTCGTGGTGTGTGGTGGGGGAAAAGAAGATGAAGAAGTATCGACTTCGGTGTCGATAGCAGGAACGCGGACAAGACGGGCACTAGGATCCCGTGTCCAGCCGAGATGCACTAAGCGGGTTTAGTGCAAGTGGCAGCGTGTGTGTGATTTAAAATTGGCTTGTTTTGAAAAAGTGGGACTCAAGACAAATCACCCTAAGATGCACAAGCAACCTTAGAACTAAGGATACCTAGGTCAGTCTCTAGACCGCTCCTAGACTTCCAAAGGACAAGCCGCAGGATCAATCCTCTACCGCCTCCGTACTACCCTTGTAGCCAGGTAAGTGCCAGGTAAGTGGGAAGGAACCACGTCGTGGGCCTAATTAAAAACCACTAGCCTTTGTCACACTTGCCTAGGCACTACAAAAGTAATGCGGATAAACGATAGATTACCCACGGCCTTCCTCTGTCCTTATTGAGCGCGACAGTCCTTAGAGTCTGGTCTAGATATTTTTTAAATTATTGAAGGGTTGATCTAGATGCTCGGTTTGTGATTTGTGGGGCTTAGGAAGGGTGATGAAATCCCCACCTAATCTTGATTTGGTCTTTGCCCCTTAAAGTCCGTATTAAGATATGCAAAACAAAACCAATCACAAAACTTTTGCAAAAAGATTTTTGAGCGGCGCTATTTTGCAAAGAATCCTGCAGAAAATAGATTTTATTGGATTTGAGAGGAGAGAGAAGAAGTTAAGAAAGCTACCAGAGAAGTTGGAACCCTAGATTCCCTTAACCTGCCGCGATTCCGCCGCAGAAAGTGCCTTTATGCCGCGGTTCCGCCGCGTGGTAGAGAGAACAGTTGATGAAATTTTTTCTGTGGTCTCCTTTGCTCCTCTGGATCTCTAAAAATGTCTCTGTTTCCTGTTTTCCTCAATTCTGTGACTCCAGATCTCCTTGCAAAAATTCACGCACAAATCGTTAAATATACAATTTGCAGTTTTGTTTTATTTATGATATAGATCGTATAAGAATTCAACACAAATAGTAAGAATAAAAAATTACGCACGTATCCCCGGCAACGGCGCCATTTTATTGATACGAAAGAGTGTTTTGTAGTTAAAGTAACCGCAATCAGAACGGTGTCGCGCGTAGCTAGACCGAGATGAGTACGGGTCGTCCTCTGGGAAACGTGGAATCTTTTACTCTTACTTTAGATGTGTTGAGAAAGAGAGGAGGGATAAAGAATTTTATAGAAAGATTTCTAGATCTACGTTAAACAAGAATGTAAAATATAGATCTAGATTATTTTAAAGATGTAATTAATATAATAAGAGGGCTTGTAGGGTTCGTTAGGATTTAGTAGTTATGGACGATTAATTAAAAGTTACCCTTTTTATCCATTAATAGATTTAGAACTAGAACGACGGTGATGCGTGTAGATTAGGGTTTCTGGAGGGAAAAGGAATCCCACTCTTAACCCTTATCTCGACACGGAACTCCGTTCATATCTAGCCTTTACCAAAACAATCATTAATCTAATCTCTAATCGCGGTCGGAACCAGCAAAGAATTGCTAGCACGCTCGATTAGGATGTTAATGATTCTTTTGATAAAGTTCCTAAACTTTATAGGACTTAAAAAGGGTTTAGTTATTTTCATCGTCCATTAGCCTATCCTAATCCTACGAACCCTAACAAGCGGAGAATTACTCGCGCATGTTGGGATAAGAAGAGATAGAAATCATGAAGAAAATAAAATGCAATAAACTACCTTTATTAATCAACAAGATCAAGTACACTTT
The DNA here is from genome assembly GCA_030015575.1 of Agapanthus africanus. Lineage (NCBI taxonomy): Eukaryota > Viridiplantae > Streptophyta > Magnoliopsida > Asparagales > Amaryllidaceae > Agapanthus > Agapanthus africanus. The sequence goes on along the minus strand of CM057351.1, from coordinate 348,130,181 downwards.
GATTCCTTGGAAAATGATTACAAAAACCTAGTTTGCTTCTCGATCTCTTCTAAGGAGGTAGATGAACCGTTGATGACTAGCCTGGATGTGTGAGCCGTCTTGGACTTCGTGATCTCGTCGGCTTGATAACTTTTCCAAGAGGCTCTCGGTGCTCTTTTATAGTGCAAAGCCAGAATCTTTTAGTTGGAAACTTGGTAAAATTCAGCAAAGATTGATACCCCAAATTTTTACCAAATGATTCCTCTAGAATGCCGCGGATCCGCGGCCAAAGGGGGGGTATGGCCGCGGATCCGCGGCCATTTGATCTTAACTCTCCATCATTTTTCTGGGGCTCTATAGTTGGGACATGTGGCAATCCTAGGCACCTTCATAATTCAGAAATCTTCACGTGGTTGCTGCCAGACTTGGTCTTCAAGTTTTGATTCTTAATTAGGCAAGTCTTCTTCAACAACTTGATTTGCTTGATTCTAGTCTTTGAAAAATTCTGCACACTTGGAAATATTCTGCATAACAACACAAATAAGATTTAGTAGACCTAGTTCTACTAGGATTAGGTCAATGAATTTATTTGCATACATTTTTCTACCAAATGCTAATTAAAATATATTAACACATGGAAAATGGTGTTTTTATACATAAACCCCCATATGTATGATATATTATAATAAAGTCCCTTTTTAATATGAAAATGGTAGGAAAAATGTAATACAAATGTGCACTTTTATCAACTGAACACGCTGCTGTTTGTCCTTTGTTTGCATGGACACTTCACGCCTTAGACTATTTTTACCTTCTTGGACTTCTTCATCTATCATCATGCCAATCGGGTTGTTTTGCAGGAAGTACTAGGCATTTTAAACAGCACATGTCCCCTGCTTATCAATGTCGCTTTCCGATACTGATGGAGCGACTTCTTCCAATACAAAGGAACGAGATATCACATCATTTCTTTTACTGAGTCTTCGTCTTCCTTGGAAGAATGAATTTGACTTAGGGTTTTTTTCCTCATCGTCTGATTTGGAGTGGGACATGGGTTTCACATACCTCCAGTATTTTTTTTGGTTCAAGTGGGATATTCCATTTGATTGCTGAACCCGCTTGTAAGTCCCTTAATATTCTATCTGTTCTTTGAGAAGAAAGGACCATCCCACATGCCTCCTGTGTATATCTCGAAGGGAGTGAGTACCCACGCCGTCGCTATTTTGGCGACAGGTTGCTTCACAGCCACTCATTTTTTGTTGAGCGTTGGCGACAAATGCCACCTTGCCTCCGCTTTTCATTCATCTTCATCGGATGATGAATAGTCTTGACCTATCTGATCCAATCGAGTCGTTTTATCCATGAGCTCTTAGAAGGTTGTCGGCTTGAAGAGGGCCGTAAATGGGAACATCTTTTGAATTTGGGTCAAGAGTGTCTATGAACATTCTCACAACTGCAGCTTCGTCGATGCATTGCTTGCATTTTGACCAGAGATTTCTCCATCGGATAACATATTGAACCCAGGTCTCATTCGGTCTAACCCTTTTATTGACCAACGTCGTTACGGTAGTGCGTTTATTCACACTAGCGAATCTCTGACAGAAGAGCATCTCCATCTCGTCGAAGGTATTCACGGAGTCGTTCGGGAGTTCCGCATACCATTCAAAGGCAATGCCCTCCAGACAGCTGACGAACAGTCAGAGAAGAAGTATATCATTCTCTCCAGTGTTACCGCACATGGATTTAAATCGCGCGATGTGTTGGTGAGGATTCCCTATTCCTTTGTATATGTGGAGTCGGAAGTATGTATTCTGGCGGGTACTGTATTTGATCGTAGCACGCTGGATATGGTCGACCGGTCTTGATTGGCCTATTTGATGCTTCACTGGCATAATGAGTTTTGACTTGCTGAGCGATATATGCGTTTCTTTTAGGAATCATTTCCTCCTCAGCCATTGATGAGGTTCGCAGAGGATTTGAAATGTCACCATTGTCTTTAAGACCGACTACCGGCGGTTCATCTGCCAGTGGTTCCGATTGAACCATCATTCCAGCCATATTCTGAATCAGAAGGGCCATCTGGTTCATTTTAGTGGAAATTTCTTCCGCTTCTTCATCTCTCTTTTTCAGAGCGCGCTTTAGGAAATCAATATCCGAATCCTTCTCTACTTTTTCTTCGGGTGCGTCCTCGGGATTTTCCTTAGGCGATGGATTAGCGTTTGCTGCCGCCAGAGCGAGCATCTCCTACAGCTTTTCATGTTGCAGTTGAACTTTTGTCAGGGACCGAGTTTGAGGTCGGTGACTAGTAGAAGCTCGAACTTCGTCTTTGGAATTCACCACATAGACTATGTGAACTACCATGCCCTCAGGCTTGGGGTTGTTTACCGCCGAAATCCTGGAAGACAAATGTCTTGCCTGAATTTGGGGGTAGATGCTATTTGGATTTTTCCGTCCACCTCTCCGAAGATGCCAAGTTGATTTATGGCTCCGTGTATCGGAGGTTTGGACAGATGCGGCCGTTGTAGCAGACTTCGTCAGATTCCCCCTCGTTTGTGAGGGGTTTTTGATTGTGGGGACGCTCTTCCCTGCAGGAGTAAGCCCCTGCAGTTAATTACGTTACCGCGTAGTGATAACCACTTTCTCCTGCTCCAGATGTTCACTTTGTGTCGTGTGTGTTTGTTTTATTTTTGGCTCCCCGTGGATTGTATACGGAGACTAATTTATGTTGTCGCCCGTAGGGCGTGGATTAGTCCAAATCCGTATATTCTTAGATTTGGGTTTGGGTTGATTTAAGGATCGTTAATCTCGTTTGAGATTAAGATCAACTTAAATATTTGTTGAGGATACATTAGTCTAATTTTAGACTAAGATCTACTCAACAGGGTTTTGGGATTATTTAGATCCAACAAAAGAGCATTTGAGCTCTATTGTTTTAGTTTAAGGACGTTACGGTCCGTTGTTAGTTTAAGAACGTTGCAGTCCATAGATCACCATTTTTGGTGTGAGGGTTTAGTTTAAGGACGTTACGGTCCATAGCTAGTTTAAGGACATTGCGGTCCAGTGTTAGTTTAAAGACATTGCGATCCATTGGGATGTGCTCATGGGTTTGGGAATGCACCAAAGAGCCGTTGGTTGTCGGGACCCTCCACCTCTCTGAAGACGTTGAAGAATTACAACGACATGTATCAGAGGTATGGAGAGATGTACCCTTGAAACGAATTCCAGATTGAAGGGAGAGATCATGGTAGAATGAACATCATTTTAGATACTATATGTTAGTAGATTATTAGTCATCTTTGGAACTAAGATCGATTTGGGGAGACCTGAGCATAGGAGGGCTCGGTTGATTGGTGATCAAAAGGGTTTTGGCCTCGGGAATGTTTTCTTCAATCAGAGCAAGGCTCTGTTTGAATTTCAAAAAAATTCAAATTTTGAAGCAACGCTTCAAATCCCGTGCGCTGCGCGCAACGTGCCACGTGTCAGAAGTTGATGCGTCAGCACAACGCCCAAGGCAGTGCGTCCAATCAGAGCAAGGGTTTTTAAAAATAAAAGTAAAAGAAGCAACGCTTTAGCTGCGCGAGCGCTGCGCGATGCGTGTCTGCACAGTTACGCAAGCACAGCTGCGCGAGCGCTGCGCGACGCGTGTCTGTACAGCTGCGCGAGCACAGCTGCGCCAGCACAGTCGCGCAAGCATTGCGCTGCACGACGCGTGTCTGCACAGCTGCGCAAGCGCTGCGCTGCGCGGCACGTGTCACGCGCTGGGGCATTTGCGCCAAACAGAATGAAGATTTTAAAGAAATCTTTCTGTTCTTGTTAAAACAAGAAGATTTTCTTCTGTAAAACAGAAGCCCTTGGATCAAAGATCCAACGGTGGGGAAAATTCCCCAAATCACTCAGAGAAAGATCTCTTTAACAAATTTAACTAATTTATGGGCACTATAAAAAGGACCCTAGACCTCAACTCAAAGGCATCAACATTTTGTGAGAAATAAAACAGAGAGAACTCTGAAGAATTGGAGAGAATTCCTCAAGAACAAAAAAGGTAAAAAACCTTTAGAAAAAGAGAAAATTCTCTTATGAACAGATCATTGATCTGAGAACAAGATCAAGGATCTCTAATGAAAAGAAAAATAAATAAAAAAACAGTGCTTTGCACTTCTTTTTATGAACCATTTGTTCTGAATCTAAAAGATTCTCAAGATAACAGTGCCTTGCACCTTTTATGAACCACTGGTTCTTTAAAAAGCAGAAAAAAACTTGTTTTCTTTGATCTAAAATTGATCCAAAAGAATAAGAACAGTACCCAGCACTTGCCAAAACTGCACTATTGCGCAAACCGCCAGGAAGCGCCACGTGTCAGCAGTGCAAAAGCGCAGCGCACTGATGCAGCGCACTGCGCTGTTGCGCTTGCGCTCATCAGAACGTGACACGTGTCACCTCCACGAGCGCTTGCGCTCATTAATTGACGCAAAACGCCTGACAAGCCACGTGGGGCACTGTCAGAATATTTAATGCTCTGCATTATTAAGAAAAGGGACAGAGCCCAATTAAAAGGCCTAACAGGCCTAATCAAAATGCTCTGCATTATTAAGAAAAGGGACAGAGCCCAATTAAAAGGCCTAACAGGCCTAATAAAAAATGCTATGCATTTTAAAAAAGGGGCAGAGCCCAACCAAAATAAAAAAAAAGTAATACAGTAAACGGGCAAGGGCCTAGCACAGGTCCAATAAGCCAAAGACAAAAGAATCTTGAAACTGGACTTAGCCCAGTCATGGCCATAAGTACTCAAATTAAATTGACTGAGCATAGCTGCTCCCTAAATCAATTTACGATCGGTTCGAGGGTACATCTCCGAACTCCTTTGACACCCATCGTTGTAATCCTTCAACGACGTCAGAGAGGTGACGGGTCCCGACAACCACACATCAACATGGACTGCGGGGTCTTTAAACTCGTGGACCGAGACGTCCTTAAACTAATATCGGACCGAGACATCCTTAAACTAATATCGGACCGAGACGTCCTTAAACTAATATCGGACCACCACGTCCCTAAACTGGAATACGGACCACCACGTCCCTAAACTGGCAATGGACCCCCATGTCCCTAAACTGGAACACGGACCACTACGTCCCTAAACTGGAACAATAGAGCCTCCAAATGCTCTTTTTTCGGATCTAAACGATCCCGTTTAAGTTGATCTTAGCCCCAAACACGGCTAACGTATCCTTAAACATTCAAACAGACTACATATTCCCTAATCAACTTCGGTTCAAGGGTACATCTCCGAACTCCTCTGACACCTATCGTTGTAATCCTTCAACGACGTCAGAGAGGTGACGAGTCCCGACGGCCATATATTAAATAGATCACCACGTTAAGTTGATCTTAGTCTCAAACAGGACTAACGTATCCTTAACGAAAGTTTAAGTTGATCTTAGCCTCAACACGGCTAACGTATCCTTAAACTAAAACACCAAACCCAAATCTAAGTAAATACGGATTTGGACTAATCCACGTCCTACGGGCGACGACATAACTTAGTCTCCGTATACAATCCACGGGCAACCACAAACAAAACAAACACACACGACACGAAATGAAATTCTGGAGAAGGAGAAAGTTGCTACCGCGGTGCGGTAGCGTAATTAACTGCAGGGGCTTGCGCCTGCAGGGAAGAGCGTCCCCACAATCAAAAACCCCTCACCATAATGGGAATCTGACGAAGTCTGCTAAATCGGCCGCATCCATCTAAACCTCTGATACACGGTGCCATAAATCAACTTGGCATCTTCGGAGAGGTAGACGGATAAAACCATATAGCATCTGCCCCGAATCTCAGGCTAGACGTCCTCACGTCGTCTCCGCTGCCATTCGGAGGGGAACAGATTCTGACACGCCCGGTGGGACCTTTTCCTCTTTCCACTCCACACTTCGTGTGTCGTCTTCGCGAACCAATCGCGGTTTGTTAACGGTTGCCTTTGAATTTCAAGTTACTAAGATTTGGTCTTTTTCCTGGCGCAGTACTCAAGCATCAATGGCCTTTAACTGTACCAACTGCTTGAAGTACCACTGCAACGGACGCTCCACCTCACCTGGAGGTGTAGCATATGGGCCCCAAGCGGCCTCCTTCCTCGCTTTGCCGGTAGAACAGGTGACCCAGGCCACCACCGGCCTGTTTTTCGGGACCATGATCCCACCTGCAAGCTTATCTATACTAATACCTCCACCAGAAGCGAACAAGAAGTCGGTCTTCGACCGTCTCACTGCTACGACGGCCCCTGTCAACGGGTCGTCCACTACCAAACCAACAGCCTCCATCTTCGACAGGCTAGATCAAAACTCTGAAGGGCCCGCTAGGAAGCCCATGAACTCTAAAATGGCTGTCCCAAGGAAGGCAATAGCCGCTGCTCCAGAAGTCATCAAGGCGGCTTCCCCTGTCAAAGAATCAGTCTTTTCAAGACTGACTATTCCTGCTCCTGCCCCTAATCGAGGATCTGTCTTCGGCAGGTTGAATATCATCCCTCAAAAGAAAACCTCAGCCTTTAAGAGGTTAACACCAGCGGCGCCTCATTCAGACAGGGGGCAAAAAGAAGCTGTCTCTATCTCCGAGCCAGTCCCAACGGCTCGTCAGGCTCGACGTCGCCATTGGCGACGAGTGAGGAAGGCAGGGGGTAACTCCTCCTCAGGGCTAACTCCACCGGCTCCAGTGGTGGAAGTCAATGCTGCTGTTCCAACCGGGAACAGCTTTGAACTGCTGAGGAGGGTACGTAAGAACTCTCCGACCGCTACATTGAAAAGATCTCCTCCGCCTGCGGAGAGAGTTCCGGAAACAAAGCAAGAACAACCCCCTCAACGGCTGTCCTAAAAAATATATAAGGTTTGGCGGAGGGTTCAAGACTCCGTGATCGACCCAGATCACTCTCGTCAACAGAGGAAGGCGAATGTGCAAAAAGAAAAGGACTGTCCTATTAAACAGCAGAGGACAACAATCGCTAGGGTGCCCATTGCAACGGCCCCTTCAACTTCAACGGCCCACAAAAGAAGAAGGCCGAAGAAAACCCCCGCGCTCGCGGCAAATGCCAAAGATGGTGAACCTAAACGCCCTAAGTCTGGGGGCATAATAGTTCATACAGTGTACATGGCGTCGGGAAAGGAGGACAGCCGTGCATCCACAGGTCATAGACCACTTACACGGTCAGTGACCAAGGCTCAGGAGAAACAGCAAAAGCTCCAGGAGATGATGACCGTGATGGCCGCACTCACCGGGCCAAAAGAAACCCCTGAAACGTCCTCGGATGAACGTCAGGAACAAGAAACTGACGCCGAATTCCTTCTTCGCATACTGGAGAAGAAGGATAAAGAAGCTGCGGAACAAGCAGCCAGCATAAAGAAAATGGCCCTCCTGTTCCAGGACATGGTGGGTATGATGATTCAACAAGATCCACCTGCTGAAGATCCCCCGATCATCCTTGAAGATGATAGGGGAGAAACGTCGAATCCTCCTCCGGCTCTGTCAACAGCCAAGGAGGAGGCAATCTCCAAAGCCGACTTGGACGAGTACATAGCTCAACAGATCCGGGTTCATTAAGCGACTGAAGCAGCAGGGCAGGTCGTAAAAACGGGGCGACCGTATCCAGGCTGGTACGACCAGATCAGGTACCCGCCAGGTTATACGATACCAAAATTTCATGTGTATAAGGGGACTGGCAATCCCCACCAGCATGTCGCCCAGTTCAGGGCGCTTAGCGGCAACACTGGCGGTGATGATAAATTGTTGCTCCGCCAGTTCGTTGGTAGCTTGTCAGATACAGCGTTCGAGTGGTATTCCGAGCTCCCGAATGACTCTATCAAAACCTTTGCTGAAATGGAACTGCTGTTTACCCAACGTTTCGCGAGTGCCAGCGAGCGTACCCCGATAACGACATTGATTAATGCCAGGGTGAAGCCGGGCGAAACATGGGTCCAATATGCTATACGGTGGCGAAATCTATGGTCAAGATGCGAGCAGCGTATAGAAGAAGCTCCCGCAGTGGGAATGTTTGTGGGAACCCTCGATCCGCAAGCAACTATCTCGCAATTTATGATGTTCTTCAAGCCGACCACCTTCCAGGCACTAATCGACAAGCTGGCGCAAATGGATCAAATGGGCCATAAACCTCCTCTTCCAAAGCCGGACTCCCGAAATGAGAAGGGAAAGGGGAAAACGATCGTTGTCGCTAATGCTCAACAGCAGCCGAACAACTCGAAGCCGGTCGTTCGTCAAAATAATATGCGCCCGTACGTAGCCCTTGAGGAGAGGATGGGACGTCCTTACTCGTTTCCCCGAGATAAAACGAGAAGGTTATTCGAGCTGGCGTTGCACAACCGACTCATAAATCTGCCGGATCCAAAACGTCCTTCGCAACCAAGTGATGTCAATGAGCCCAACTACTGCCCTTATCATCGAGTACTGGGTCATCCGATTGAGGATTGCTACATCTTCAAAAATTGGCTTGAAGACCAGTACCGACAGGACAAGTTCGCATTGTCTGACAAATGGAAGGTGAATCCACCGCAGCCCCACACCTCTAAGGGAGTGAATATACCGGGGTCAACATGCTCTGTCGTTGAAGAAGCTCCTTGGGAGGTTGTATTATCTGCCAAGACAAAGAGGATGCTGAACGACCTTCAAACATGCCCAGCGATTAAGTGGAAGAACCCGTTGGAGCCGCAGATCATTGAAAGGATGTTGAAGCCTCGTCCAACTCAAAAGATCAATGGAGGTGGCCCAAGCATTCACAACCAGCCGTCGAAATCTTCAAAGAAGAAGAAAAAGAAGTCGAAGAAGCCCGTGAAGCTTGGCGATAAGCGCACGGAATTGCAAAAACAAATTGACGCGCTGGAGGAATACAACCAGAAGGCACGGACTCCCATTACATTCCAAGAATTCCTCAATCACGTCTTTCAAGAGGAAGACGAGGGAGAAAGTTCATCTGATGAATCTGAAGAATACGTGGCGAGCTGTCATGTGATTTCCCATTCGTTCATGGGCGATGAGGAGACTCCTTGTACTGAAACGTTGGGGGCAGATCCCGAACCAAAAATTCTAGAGCCATCGAATGAAGTAATTGACTCATTCCTCAATGAAGCTCTCTTAAAAAGCAAAGCTGATCGGGAGCGCGAGACGGTCATATTCGAAAGGGCCAAGCGCCAGCGCCTTGACGAAAGAATTGAGATACTCCCGCTGGAGCAAAATACACCCACTGCGGATAAAATCAAATTCAAGATGAGGAAAAGGTTCGCTAAAGCCGTGTCAATGGGTATGAAGCTACCATCCTCTGGGGGAAGCCTTACTGGTGAAGCGGAAATGCACCCCTCCTATTGCTTATATCATCGGAAGATTTCACACCCCACTGAAGAGTGCAAAGCTTTCGATAGATGGTGGCAAGGGTATGTTGCTCGCCGGCAGCATTTTAAGCGGGAAAAGCGCAAGACCCGCCGAGGGCAAAACGGTGCGACCGAAGGGCTTAACAGAACCATCGGCAATTGTCGCATGGTCAACGCCGGAGGATCACAAGTACTCACATTCGGGAGCGATTCTGATGAGGAGTTGGAGCTTGGCCCACTCTTTAAAGAGTCCACCTCAGGAAAAGAAGAAGAGCCGAAGGTCTGCAAAAATATCCGGCTACGTAATCGCACGCTTCCCGAAAAGAATCTCGGGCCTTCAAATAAAAAAGATAAAGGGAAAGAGAAGGTCCCTGAGGAGATCGCCTTGGATGACCAAGTCATGGAAGAGCTAACTGCCAAAGACCCGCCGAAGAAAAACAAGGTGGATTACAACGTCTTAGCGCATCTGAGAAAGCTACCCTCGCAGCTCAGCATTCTTGACGCCCTTTTACTATCAAAGGAGGCGAGAGATTCGTTAATTAAGGCACTACAAGACCCGGAGTAGTTCCAAGCTTTCCTGGCTGAAGAAAAGATGAAGGATGAATTGGAGGAAGTGCGCACGGCCGATGTCACTTTTGGCGATGAAGACCTTCTCCTTGGGACGTGCGAACACAATCGCCCCCTCTATGTCTCAGGATACTACCATGATATAAAGATCGGCAAAATCCTGGTCGATAACGGATCATCTGTTAATCTTTTTAACGTGTGAGTGTTGAAGGAAATCTGCATGAGCGTCGAACACCTCGCTCGAGACAAGATCACCATCTCCGGGTTCGACTCCCAATCATCAAAGACTCTTGGATCTGTGATACTGACGCTACGCTTTGGGCTGCTCGTCACGGACATTAAATTCCACGTCATAGATGCCAAGACATGCTACAACGCTCTGCTCGGCCGACCATGGTTACACGAGTACAACATCATCCCTTCTACACAGCATTAGTGTATGAAATATTTTAAGGATGGTCTCGAGTATAGCGTGACGGGAGAACTGAATCCGTTTTCCATGAACGAAGTTCGCAAATATGAAGATGCCAAATACTTCTTACCGAGTTTCGAAGACACGGAAAGGTGTCACAAGCCGGAGAATAAAACTAACGCTACCATCCCTGTCTTCGGCAGTGATACCGAGGAGGCAGAGGAGATAGTTTATTCGGGTCCTCCCCAATACACCAAGCCGGGACCATCTGCTCCTACGTTGATCTTTGGTAGTGATTCGGAGGATGAGGTCCATGCTATATTCTCTGCTCGACCTTCAATACGAGCTTCCGCTGACGAAGAGCAAAGTCTACAAGTCGCTGTGGTGCCGCTTAAACATTATAAAGAACTGGATGCGCTCGGTACCGACAGTGTAGAAGAGCTGCAGACGTTCTATATCTCTCCCAGACGAGGAGGCGAAAAGGAAATTCTATTCTACCGCTCTGAAGAAAACAAAGTGGAGAAAGAAATCTGGCACGGGGCGGATCCTACGCTGGACAGGCTTCAACCCATCCGTCTACCCAGATATTATACAGAAGGCTTGAAGAGGCTGTTGAAGCGCCAAGGGATACCCTTCAAACAGACCGTTAGGGAGGCCAAATTCTATGACAGGATCTGGAACGTTCCCGGAACTCAGCACAAGCTGCCTAGTGGGAGGATGGAGACGATCGGGCTCGGATACATTCGCTCCAAGAAACAAGAGCTGCTCCGCGACTGTTACGTCGTGCACGACTTCAATGAAGAAGCAGATGTGCAACGGGAGGACACTAATCCTGAACCGGTAAAAGTTCCTGATGCAAAAGTGCCCAGTCCGTCGTTTGAAGAACAAATGGACAGGCTTATAAGGGAAACTGGTCAAAAAGTCCGAGACGATCATAACCGCGAAATGGCCATCTATGAGAAAGCCAAAACGCAACGCCTCCTTCAACAGGCCGTCAAAGATGAAAGTGTCGCCCCCTGTCAACCTGTTATAAAAAAGGCTCGACGTAGAGGCAGAAACAAGTCGAAAGGCCAAAAAGACGCTCAACAACAACAAAGCGGGACTAAGAAGCCACGCAAACGGGAGTCGAGCGTTATTGATCTATCCCTCATGAAGAAAATGGGTCGAGCGTACTCGTTTCCTCGGGACAAGAAGAAGAAGATACTCGATCTTGCTCTAAAACATCAAATGCTTACACTGCCAGAGTCCAAAAACCCCAAGCAAGCAGGTGAAGTCTCTGACCCAAATTATTGCTCTTACCATCGAGTAATTGGGCATCCTCTCGAAGACTGCTTTACCTTCAAGAATTGGGTTGAAGATCAGTACCAGCTCGGCAAGTTCGCTCTCTCTGACAACTGGAGGGTGACACCGCCACAGAAGCACGACCCCAAAGCCACAAGAACAGAGCCAACTCCATATTGGGATTGGAAGCGGATTCGCACTTGTCGCGTGATAACAATATTAAAAGAAGAGCCTGAGAACATGGATGACCTTCCCTGGTGCTTCGAAAATAGCAATGATGAGTTTATCTCAGAGTTTCCACCAGCGCCGAAAGAGCTGGAAGATGGAATCCATACCACGGCGGATAACCTCAAGAAAATTGAGTTGGGGACGGCGAATGACCCACGACCGACATTCATTAGTGAGCTGCTATCTGAAGAGAAGGTGGCTTTATTAAAAACCCTGCTTACGCAGCACAGAGATTGCTTCGTATGGAACTATTCCGAAATGCCAGGACTAGATCCAGAAATTGCTGTGCACAAATTGGCGATATCCCCGGACGTCAAGCCAGTCAAACAGGCGCCGAGGAGAATGCGGCTCGAGCTTGAGATGAGCATCAATGCTGAGGTCAAGAAGCTAATCGACTCTGGCTTTATCCAGGAGGTTCAATACCCTGAATGGATCGCCAACATCGTCCCGGTGATGAAGAAAAACGGGACGGTGCGCATATGCGTAGATTTTCGGGATCTCAATAAAGCCTGCCCGAAGGATGATTTCCCGGTGCCAGTCACCGAACTGATGATAGACAATACATCCACTCATGAGGTTTTCTCCTTCATGGATGGCTCATCAGGGTATAATCAGATAAAGATGCATCCCGAGGACCAGAAGCATACCGCCTTCAGGACCCCTCTAGGGATATTTTGTTACAAGGTGATGCCCTTCGGTCTAAAGAACGCCGGTGCTACTTATCAGAGAGCCATGACGAAGATCTTCGATGACCTTATACATGAAATCGTCGAATGTTATATCGACGATCTTGTGGTTAAGAGCAAATCATACGAGGAACATCTCGAGCACCTAAAAACTGTATTTCAACGCCTTCGGCAATACAACTTGAAGATGAACCCTCTCAAGTGCGCATTCGGAGTTTCCTCAGGCAAATTCTTGGGATTCATCGTCCGACACCGAGGTATCGAGATAGATCCGTCTAAGATCAAGGCGATCATGGAAATGCCTCCGCCGAGAACTCTCAAACAGTTGCGGTCTCTCCAAGGAAAGCTCGCATATATTCGGCGATTTATAGCCAACCTCTCTGGCAAGTGCCGCCCTTACAGTCACCTAATGAAGAAGGGGACCCCATTCGTCTGGGACAAAAAATGCCAAAGCGCGCTAGACGAGATCAAGCAATACCTGCAGAACCCGCTAGTATTGGCTGCTCCGGTCAAGGGAAAACCTCTCATTCTTTATACAACCACCCTCGAAGGTTCCTTAGGCGCATTATGGGCACAAGAGAACGATCAAGGGAAGGAGAGAGCTCTCTATTACTTAAGTCGAGTTCTGCTAGGGGCAGAAAGCAACTACTCCCCCATTGAAAAACACTGCCTGGCGTTGATCTTCGCGATAACAAAGCTCAGGCACTATGCGTTGGCGCATGAGGTCCGTCTCATTTCAAAGGTGGACCCCCTTAGATATTTGATGTCGAATGCCATATTGACGGGACGAATCTCTAAATGGGCCCTGCTCTTGATGGAGTTCTCGATAACGTATCAACCTTTCAAGGCAGTGAAAGGCTAGGCCATCGCCGACTTCCTTGCTGAGCACCCGATACTTGCCGATTCTCCTCTGGATTGCGATTTGCCAGACGAACATGCATTTGACGCGATCGACGGTGGTGATACCCAATGTGAACTTTATTTCGATGGAGCATCTTCCATGAAAAAGCGCAAATAAAGTACCCCTATGATCAAATCGGGGGTAGGCCTCATCTTTGTGACTCCACAAGGAGGGATAATGCGCTTCGCTTTCTCCTTAACAGAGCCGAGGACAAATAACGAAGCCGAATACGAAGCTTTGACAGCAGGCCTCGAGATCGCCATTGACATGGGAATTGAAAACCTTCTCATATACGGAGACTCCTAACTGGTTGTTAGTCAAGTAAACGGCGACTACCAAACGTGCAAACCGGAGTTGGTGAAGTACGGTGAAAAGGTGCAACAACTGTTGACCCAAATTCCCTCCTATACTTTGGAAAGCATACCGCGCGCGGAAAACAGCAAAGCAGACGCGTTGGCCAAACTTTCTAAAGAACTGGCTGACGAGAACCTCGATGACGTTAGAATCGTGGTATAAAGCCGTCGGGTGCTTGCCCCAGCAGAAATATCTCCGGAATCATCCGAAGAGAAGGGAGCGACTGAACAGACGACCTTGCAAATAGAAGACTGGGAAAAGGCTGAGGATTGGAGGAAAGTCTTCATAGACTACTTTAAGTCCCACCGAACGCCTGAAGAAGTGTCCACAAGACATCAGCTCATGAAACGAGCTCTGTCTTTCGCCTTCGTCAATGATACTCTATACAAGAGGTCATTCGATTCTCTGTGGTTGAGATGTCTGGGACCTTACGAAGCGAAAAGAGTCGTCCAGGAAGTTCATGACGGAATCTGCGGTTCTCATCAAGCAGGCCCAAAGATGAAGTTGAAGATCAAACGGATGGGCTACTACTGGCCCATGATGATTCAGGATTGCCTCGAATATGCGAAGCAATGCCACTCATGCCAAATTCATGGGGACTTCATCCATCAGCATCCAAATCCGCTACACCCGACAGTGGCTAGCTGGCCATTTGAAATGTGGGGAACTGACATAGTCGGCCCCATCGAACCAGCATCGTCTAGAGGACATCGTTTCATCCTGGCGACGATTGACTACTTCTTAAAATGGGCAGAAGCAGTACCGTTGAGGGAAGTGAAGACGGAGAATATCCTCCATTTCTTCAAGACGCACGTCATATATCGGTTTGGAACTCCGCGATGGATCATCTCTGATAACGGGCCAGCCTACAGAAACCACAAGATCAGTCGCTTCGCACAACAGCATAACATAGACTGGAGATATTCCTCGGTTTATAATCCGCGAGCTAATGGCCTAGCCGAGGCCTTCAACAAGACCCTGACGAAGATCATGAAAAAGACGGTGTCCCGAAATAAGAAAGACTGGCACGAGAGACTGCAAGAGGCTCTTTGGGCGTATCGAACTACGTTCAAGACGGCCACGAACACAACGCCGTACGCGTTGGTATTTGGGACGGAAGCAGTACTCCCCCTCGAGATAGAGTTGCCCTCTCTATGAGTGGCAGTCCACTACGAGCTGACGGACGAAGAAAATGCTCACCTTCGGCTTGAGGAGCTTGATGCCCTTGATGAAACCCGGCTCATAGCGCAACAAAATCTGGAAGCTTATAAAGCAAAGATAACGCGCTCATATGAAAGATTGACCCGACCGAGGACATTCCGCCAAGGCGAACTTGTGCTAGTAGTCAAAAGGCATATGATCCCCAATCGAGCTAAGCGAGGAAAATTTGAGCCGAACTATGAAGGCCCGTATATCATAAACAAGGTCTACCAGGGTGGGGCCTATCTACTCATGGACATGCACGGTGAAAGGCCTTACAGGCCAATAAACGGCCGCTTCCTAAAGAAATACTACGCTTAAAGAGCTATAGCCTAGGTCAATGATAGATGATGACGACTATGTCCGCTTGCTATCTTCCTAAGCTCAGGCTTTATAAGCAGTAGCCAGCCCTCTCCAGCACGGACCGAAACGTCCTTAAACTAATGACGGACCGAAACGTCCTTAAACTAATGACGGACCGAAACGTCTTTAAACTACTACCGCAGCATCCTCAGGCTGACGAGATGAATAAAAAAAAAGAGAGAGAAGAGAAAAAGAAAATAATAAAAAAAAATGAATGATAAAAAAAAACGGTATGTCCATAAGCAAAAAGGGCACGGATGAAAACCCGAAAGGGCTCCGTGAGTAAAAACAGCAGGGCTACCGGCGAGTGTTCGTGAAAACCCGAAAGGGCGCGACCTCGTAAAAAAAAAGGTAAATAAAAATAAAAAGAATAAAAAAAAGGGGGGGGTATGTCTATAAGCAAAAAGGGCGCGGATGAAAACCCGAAAGGGCTCCGTGAGTAAAAACAGCAGGACTACCGGCGAGTGTTTGTGAAAACCCGAAAGGGCACAACCTCGTTAAAGGACACTTACAAGATCCTCTCGACCTTGTAAGGAGAAACCACCTTCGTGAGATCCTTACGACTCACAAAGGAGCAACACACTTAGGGATCCCCACGATTCCTAAGGAGAAAGTACACTTGCGAGATCCTCACGACTCGTAAGGAGAACTCTCTTATGAGACCCTCACGGCTCATAAGATTTGAAAGTCTTAAGTTACAGAGACATAAAGCTGTGCTTAAGCGACTCCCACAACTTCCGATATTGCCCTACAAGTGGCTCAATACTGGCCCTTGTATACAATCCACGGACGCGAATAAACATTTCCCTAATCAAGTCCCATCCGAGACTGGGGATACGTTCGCATGGTGAACAACCCTTGAAAATCCTCTCGATTTACAAGGAGAAAACCCTCATGTAGGATCCTTACGACTTACAGAGGAACAAACACTTAAGAATCCTCACGATTCCTAAGGAGAAAATACACCTACAAGATCCTCACGACTTGTAGGGAGAAATAACTTCGTGAGACCCTTACGGCTCATGAAGTCAAAAGTCTTAGTCGACAGGACCTTAACCCTGTTTGCTAAGCCACCTTTGGTCGACATCGACAGAGGCAAATGATGATTCGCTCCTGGTAATATCCCAGTTGTAGCGGTGCTGATGCCGAAATCGGTGTCTAATTTAAGATTTGCGGCAAAAAGCCAGTAGGCCGCACATGCATACGAAATAGCCGAAATGATGGGGAAACTTGCAATAAAAAGCAGCAAGTAAAAACGTATGCACACGAAATAGCCGAAATGATTTGGCAACTCGCAATAAAAATCAGCGAATAAAAATGAAATAAACAGCCGAAATGATTGGGCACCGCGAAAAATAGCCGAAATGATTGGGCAGTCGCGACCTTCGCGATATAAAAGCTGAAATGATAGAGCATCGCGGAAATAGAACAAAAAAAAATGATGATAAAACTTTTGCCCTACAGTTAAGATCACATCGATCCCTGTATACAATCCAAGGGCGCAAACAAAGAGGGAATCATACTTTCCCAACAGGCTCCGCCAGAAAACGAAGCCAAACCTCGACGGTTCATCTCAACTCCGAAGAAACCAATGTCTTCGGCAAAATACCTCTACTCAGGGAAATAAACATCCTTGACGAGAGCCTCCTGATTCGCATCGACTCGCAGAGAAACCAGTGTCTCCGTGGGAAATTCTCGATTCGTTTCAACACCAGGGAAACAAATAATCCTTGGCAAATACCTCAACTCAAGGAAACAAACAATCCTTGACGAGAGCCTCCTGATTCGCATCGACTCGCAGAGAAACCAGTGTCTCCGTGGGAAATTCTCGATTCGTTTCAACACCAGGGAAACAAATAATCCTTGGCAGATACCTCAACTCAGGGAAACAAACAATCCTTGACGAGAGCCTCCTGATTCGCATCGACTCGCAGAGCAACCAGTGCCTCCGTAGGAAATTCTCGATTCGTTTCAACACCAGGGAAACAAATAATCCTTGGCAAATATCTCAACACAGGGAAACCAGCGTCCTTGATGAGAGCCTCCTGATTCGCGTCGACTCGCAGAGAAACCAGTGTCTCAGCGGGAAATTCTCGATTCGTTTCAACACCAGGGAAACAAATAATCCTTGGCAAATACCTCAACTTAGGGAAACAAACAATCCTTGATGAGAGCCTCCTGATCCGCGTCGACTTGCAGAGCAACCAGTGCCTCCGTGGGAAATTCTCGATTCGTTTCAACACCAGGGAAACAAATAATCCTTGGCAAATACCTCAACTCAGGGAAACCAGCGTCCTTGATGAGAGCCTCCTGATTCGCGTCGACTCGCAGAGAAACCAGTGTCTCCGCGGGAAATTTTCGATTCGTTTCAACACCAGGGAAACAAATAATCCTTGGCAAATACCTCAACTCAGGGAAACAAACAATCCTTGATGAGAGCCTCCTAATTCGCGTCGACTCGCAGAGCAACCAGTGCCTTCGTGGGAAATTCTCGACTCGTTTCAACACCAGGGAAACAAATAATCCTTGGCAAATACCTCAACTCAGGGAAACAAACAATCCTTGACGAGAGCCTCCTGATTCGCATCGACTCGCAGAGAAACCAGTGTCTCCGTGGGAAATTCTCGATTCGTTTCAACACCAGGGAAACAAATAATCCTTGGCAAATATCTCAACTCAAGGAAACAAACAATCCTTGACGAGAGCCTCCTGATTCGCATCGACTCGCAGAGAAACCAGTGTTTCCGTGGGAAATTCTCGATTCGTTTCAATACCAGGGAAACAAATAATCCTTGGCAGATACCTCAACTCAGGGAAACAAACAATCCTTGACGAGAGCCTCCTGATTCGCATCGACTCGCAGAGAAACCAGTGTCTCCGTGGGAAATTCTCGATTCGTTTCAACACCAGGGAAACAAATAATCCTTGGCGAATACCTCAACTCAGGGAAACAAACATTCTTGACGAGAGCCTCCTGATCCGCGTCGGCCCGCAGAGAATCCAGTGTCTCCGCGGGAAAATTCCCGATTCGTCTCAACTTGCAAGATGAAGCCTCAGGCAGCAGGGACTAAAAAACTTGCTTCCTGAACAATGGGACCCTGCAAGTCGACCTAAAACGGTCTCTTGCATACTATTCATGGGTCTCACTCTCCAAAGTCGAGTTTCGACAAGGAGGGAAACAACCGCTTACGAGTCCTCTCGACTCGTAAGAGGAAAAAATTCTCTTATAGGATCCTTACGACTTACAAGAGAAAACACACTTAGGAATCCTCACGATTCCTAAGGAGAAAACCCACCTACGAGATCCTCTCGATCCGTAGGGAGAAAAGTCTCTATGAGACCATCATGGCTCATAGAGTTGAAAAGTCTTAGGTGGCAGATCCGAACCTACGGCCTAAGCCATCGCTATCTTTTGGAAAAAACTAAGTTATCTTCCAATTATCTTTATCAAGACAGCATGCTGATAATAAGAGAAGGGAGAAAGAAAAAGAGCATACAAGACATCGCAAAGAAGAAAACGTATATCTTTATTCATGAGTTCAATCAAATACAAGGCGAATCATATGAAGAACAAAGAATGTGTATATACTATGCAAAAAAAATTACAAGTGTGTAAGTAATACAAAATGTTCAAGGAGAAGGAAGCCTCTTGAATAGCTCTATCAATTGCTCACGCACTTCCTTCCACGCCTTCTCCTGATCAGCCGCCACTGCCAGTTCGGCCTCCACTCGAGCCCGTTGCTGCATCAAGGACGTGAGCTGCTCCCCAATAACCTGCTGAGCTGCTTCGCGGCTTCGGGCATCACGCTCGGCGGCATCAAGCTTCCGCTTCAGCGCTAGCCCGTTAGTAATACGCGCCAGAAGGCCCTCAAAGATGGCCTTCACTTCGGCAGCGTTCGCCTCAACTTTGGCACGTAGACGAGCAGTTGCGCTTGAAGACTCCTGACGTTCCTTCAACCTTAAAGCTGCTTCTTGCTCTAAATGGTGGAAATAAGAAGTGCTTTGCTCGAGCCAGGTTGTCCGTTGAGTACCCACAGCCAAAATCTCAGGGGAAGGACGTGTCGACTCCAGCCGATGCAGGCAGGCCTCGATTTTCCTGCAGTGCTTAACCCAAGATTCGACGACACCTTCGTTATGAAAGTTTACGAGTGCCGCCAACATTGGGTTAACCTCCACAGCAAAATCTGCGGCAGGTGGGAAAGCGTCTGCGTTAAGCTCTTCGATATACCTGCTCAGCATGCCCAAACTCATCACGGCACCCTTTGAAGATGGACGTTTCAGGAAGGGGCCGGCCGGCGAAAGGATGCGAGACTAAAGAGGGACTGGAGCCGGAACGATAGCTGCAAAACAAAACATAGTTAAACGACGGTTCAAGAGATGTAGAAGGGTCATCAATAAGGGAATTTATTATACCGGCTGCAACGGACGGCAAAGCCGGAGGAGCCGGTGGCGTGGCCGGTCTTGCGTCCCCTCCTTCGATTTGTAGCACTACAATAAGGAAGAGAAAAAGTCAGAAATAATCCCATTGCTAAAAAAAAAGAGAGACATCGAAACGAAAATATACTCACCAATACCACTGGAAGGGGAAGTGAGCTCAGGTGGGAAGGAGAAGTGCGGAAGCAACACTTGATGGATGTGATCAAAAAGCACTCCTGAAAAGACACAGTGGTACGACGTTAGTACATAAGTTACGCGGCTGAAAGATAAACTAATGAGTCGCAAATCCATACCTTCCAACATCTGCGATGGCACAAGGGAAGGCCGGGAGGTGACCACCGCCAAGGCAGTAGTTGACGGTGCTCCTTCGAGCAATGGAGCATTGGCGCTGGCCGCACCTGCGTTAAAAACAAAGACAAATTTGTTAGAAAAGATCGCAAGATATAAAAAAGGAATGACAGTAACTCGAAATTTACCCGATGAGCCGCCAGCCGAAACGGAGGCGTTTCCTTCCTCCAGTGACACGAGTCCTCCTCCCGTAGCCTCGTCACCGGACTCGACGGGGGCCGTCGTTGTGCTTGCGCGGCTAGGAGACGGCGGAAGATCGTAGGCGGGGAAGGCAATGATCAGAACATTGCCGGACTCTTGAGAGAAAGCGGCTGACTCTTTCCCAAGAGTCGTTCCCATCTCACCCGCTACTTCTTCGGGCTCCGTGGTCTCCGTCGGTTCATCCGCCGTCACCACGAGGTCGCCGGCCTCAAGCGCCTCGGGCTCAGTTATAATGATCATTTCATCTGCCGCCCCTTCAGGCTCGGCATCAATGACCTTCTCGGCTGCGAATCCGTCGGCCCCTAACTCAGGCTCCATAACCCCATCGACATTGCCCACCGTCGGATCAAGTTCGGTCGGTGCCTTCCCCCCTGTGTCCCTAGGTTCGACAGTCTCTGCCTCCCCCTCGGTCGGACTTGACCCTGCAAGATGAGATGCATGAGAACCGGCGAGTTTACAATTTTTACAAACAAAATTCTGAAAGAAGTATTACCTGAAGTGGACTTCTCGTTAGCCTCCCTATTGGCGCGAATCGCCTGTCTATAAGCTGTAGACAGGACGACCGAGGACGCTTCTGACGGGGTATCGGTATGAGGAACGGTGCTTGGGCCCGCTCCCGTGGCCAAAGCAGCCCGGCGCGCCTTCGCCTCGCGCCTCAGCCGCTTCCTCTCTTCCCGGGCCGTTGAGACAGACCTCACCAGAGCATCTTTCATTGAAGCATCCTCATCCGTGTACAGGGATGCCTCCAAATTCTTCAAGGCATCTCTCGTCCACTTATCAAGTCGAGGCTCTTGCAGCAGCCCCGACGAGACCGGAACTTCAGTAATAGGCTTGGGGAGAGTCCCCGCATCAGCTGGTGTAGCCCCTGCAAGGAAACATAGGAAGAAGGTTAGGTTGACCATCAGAAGAGATAACAAATTTTTTTTTAATAAAAAGGGGGTAGGACGTACCAGTGCCCGCCAGAGCGCGCTTCTCCTCCTCCTCTTGGAAGGTCTTTAAAGAGGCAGCAATAGCTTCTTCGGTAGTGACACCTGTTGGAAAAGGGGGAAAGTATTAGTCAAAAATAATGATAAAAAATATATATATGCGAAAAAAAATGACGAAGAAAGCAGCTAATGGTTACCTGACTCAGCGAGTTTACTTAGCATCGCTTCGAGCCTTGCTGATCGCTCAGAAGCTGCAATAGCAGCCGTCAAATTGGTGTCTGCGGGGTCTACCAAGAAGCCCTTGTTGCTTCCATATTCACTTATTCCTTTGGTGAGAGGGGCCTCAGGCTCTAAACCGAGGATCGCGTTGAGGGAAAGGATCGACTTCTTCTTCTTTTGCCCGCCAGCTCTAGATGCGCCTGGGATTGATTTGCGCTTGGCAGGCACCTTGGGGCGGCGGGTCCAGATATCCGCTCCTGCGCCGGACTCCGGCGATACTACACTGACCGTCTTTGTGGGAGCACGAGGCGCCGGTGGCACATCCACCATAGCGGGCAGCGACAATCCACGCGGGGGGCTCAGTACGCGTGGTCGGTCAACTCCAGCATCTTTCAGTAGAGCAATGACCGGGGTCCTTGGCTTCAAGGGAGCCTTGCGATCACCGTCAGGAGGCGCACCCCTGTAGTCAACCAGCAGGCGCTTCTCCATCAGGATAACTGGGCCCATTGCATGCGCATACCAAGCCACGTACATGTTGAGTACCTTGGGGACACAGCTTGGTTCGCTGATGAAGAAATAAGAACCCGTGTTAAGCCGCATGAAATGGTGCGTTGCATTCTTTATCCCCTCTCGGCTGACCACGGGCTTTTCCAAGAAGGCTTCCATCGGGATCCCCTAGTGATAGCTCGATTGCTGAGCAAACCGGTGAGGGTTATACCTCATGAAGAGTGCCGTCTCATTCTGTCTAAACACCAAATAGCCCGGCCGAATGGAGTAGAGGTGGAGGATTTCCCGAGCCTTCAATATGGAAGCCCCGTTCTTAAAATCATCGCGCAGCGGCACTACTGACTTGGTGGTCTCTGGGCATATTGTTATGACCTTATCCACAAAGAAACCTTCGCTCCGACCAGACGTGGATGGAGGAGCAAGCCCCTCGATTCCCGCGTAGATGCAACCACAATTGAAGCGCCAACCAACCGCATAACTCTCGGGAGTCTGCATTTCTCAAAGAACGGAGGAATCTTATGGGCGCCGAACACCCCTTGCAAGTGCATTTCCATCCAGGAGGTGAAGTAGTGCATCGGGAAGTTAGCGGGCTGTACCGCAGGTTCACTAGCGTCCGCCGCTACGCTAAGTCCATTATAAAGGTAAGTCAGCCCGGCGATTCCTACCGATAACTGCAAGCCAGCCACCATCCGGTGCGCTGGGTTGAAAACAAATGGCCGCATATGGCGCGGGTGCATGGGAAGCGCAAAGCTGCACAGCCACAAGCCCAGAAACCCTACAACAAAGGTTTCCTCATCCATACCCGGGATGGCGATTTCTGAGAAAGGAACGACGGCGGCACCGGGGAGATAAAAGTCCCTTTGGTCATTCTCTGATATGGGTCGGCGGTCCAAGCCGAAGCCAAAAGGGTCATCAAGTTGGGCAAACTTCTCGCTTTGCTCCGATAAGAACTCTGGTCGGATAAAGCGGGCAATAAAATCGGCGAAACTGACGCCCCGGACACCCGATTTCAGATAGAGCCCTTCATAAATCTCCAACACCTTCACCAAGCCCGGGAACTGGTGCTGAATGGCGTTCTCCGGAGTCAAGTCAAACACCAACGGTGTAGTGGCAAAGACGTATTCATCAGGAGGAAGCAGCTCCTCGTAGTGCTCCCCCCTCATTGGTAGACCCGAGACTTCAGCAAACTCCTCCAAGGAGATGGAGACCTCTCTGTCCGTCATCAGGAAGGTGTGGGTGGGGATATTCCATTGTTCAATAAAGGCCTTGATCCACCACATTAGAGGAGAGGGATACTCGAAAAGCGAG
Organism: Agapanthus africanus; assembly: GCA_030015575.1. NCBI lineage: Eukaryota > Viridiplantae > Streptophyta > Magnoliopsida > Asparagales > Amaryllidaceae > Agapanthus > Agapanthus africanus. Next base: position 348,106,895 of record CM057351.1, on the reverse strand, counting down.
ATGTAGATGGCCGAATATAAACCAATCTTCGTTAGATGAGTCCTTTTCGCCGATAAGATGTACCGGGCCCATTGTAAATATCCGGCGGGCGGTCGCGGGACCAATCCAATATTATAAGCCTGTCCCCAAGGGCGTGCTTCACCCTGACAGATTCGCCTCCGTAGAATGTCTATTGCCGGCGGCGGCTGCACGGGAATGGCACCGATTGCAGGCTGGAGGAGGTCATCAGAATTCTAATTTTTGACCTCCACGGCATACTTAACCGGGGGTTCGTCCGCTTAGGGGATCGTAACTATAGGCTCAGACGGCATGGCAGAACTGAAACTGCGGCAACCCTGGATGATTTCATTATACCACCTACCCCATAAGTGAAGGTTTTTGTACTTAGGGTCGTGATCTTTAATGAGAGCGAGCACCACTCGGTCCACCGGTGCCTGGGGAAACCCTCCCTCTGAGCGAACAAACGGAAAAGACAAATTACCAGACATGTTTCCTGCGGAGGGACAAAAAATTTAATTAGCCGTTAGTGTTGTAATTCCAACGCTTGGCATTTTAAAATTTTACACTACACTGGAATGCAGTGGATAGGGGACAAAAGGGGGACCCACAAAATCTGGATGACAGTGCATCATTTAATAAGACAACCCAATCATTAGATGAGACTGTCAATTAATGAAAAGATCCCCAAGAGAATATCCTCATTGATGGGAAGTCCCTAGAGACAAGGAGAAAAACTCCTCTTTTAGAGCAAAGCTCTGTCACAGAGTGACATTTGTCAAACTTTGGTCTCAAAGGGATAAAATTTCTTTAAAAAGGAGCCTAGCTATATAATAATGATGGAAAAATCCATCAGAAAGGAAACTTTAACTCCTAAAAGATTAAAAATTCGGGATCTTAAAGATCCACGAAAACTTTTAGGAGTTCTCCATTTTCAGAAAAGATCTACATTTGATACATGAGCAAAGCTCTGTTCATGGGTTAAAACCCATGAACGGAATCTCTGTAGATCTGTAAGTTCTTGAGAGCAAGGCTCTATTAATTAAATTTAATTAAATTTAAGATTTTTACCTAAAATGATTCTAAGTTCTGAACTTTAAAGTTCTTGGGAAGAAACAAGAGCAAGGCTCTGAAAGTTCTCAAGCAAGAGCAAGGCTCTGAAAATCAAAATTCTTGAAAGTTGTAAAGAATTTTCTAAGGACCAAGGGTCCTATTTATAGGCGCCTGCGCCTCTTCAACTTACCCCTTTTGATCCGACGGCCAGGATCTTGCCACCGCTGCACTCACGTGCGCGCCACGTGAGCGCAACGGTGAGAGGGCATTTGTTTTCTCCAATCAGAGCAAGGCTCTGTTTGAATTTCAAAAAAATTCAAATTTTGAAGCAACGCTTCAAATCCCGTGCGCTGAGCGCAACGCGCCACGTGTCATAAGTTGATGCGTCAGCACAACGCCCAAGGCAGTGCGTCCAATCAGAGCAAGGCTCTTTAAAAATAAAAGTAAAAGAAGCAACGCTTCAGTTGCGCTGCGCGGTTGCAAAGGTATATCTGCGCGAGCGCTGCGCTGCGCGACGCGTGCCTGCGCTGCGCTGCGCGACGCGTGCCTGCGCGGTTGCGCAGGCATAGCTGCGCGAGCGCGGCGCGTGCCTGCGCGGTTGCGCAGGCATATCTGCGCGAGTGCCTGCGCGTGTCTGCATAGTTGCGCAAGCACAGCTGCGCAAGCGCTGCGCTGCACGACGCGTGTCTGCGCAGTTGCGCACACACAGCTGCGCAAGCACAGTCGCGCAAGCATTGCGCTGCGCGACACGTGTCTGCGCAGTTGCGCACACACAGCTGCGCAAGCGCTGCGCTGCGCGGCACGTGTCACGCGCTGGGGCATTTGCGCCAAATAGAATGAAGATTTTAAAGAAATCTTTCTGTTCTTATTAAAACAAGAAGATTTTCTTCTGTAAAACAGAAGCCCTTGGATCAAAGATCCAACGGTGGGGAAAATTCCCCAAATCACTCAGAAAAAGATCTCTTTAACAAATTTAACTAATTTATGGGCACTATAAAAAGGACCCTAGACCTTAACTCAAAGGCATCAACATTTTGTGAGAAATAAAACAGAGAGAACTCTGAAGAATTGGAGAGAATTCCTCAAGAACAAAAAAGGTAAAAAACCTTTAGAAAAAGAGAAAATTCTCTTATGAACAGATCATTGATCTGAGAACAAGATCAAGGATCTCTAATGAAAAGAAAAATATATTAAAAAAACAGTGCTTTGCACTTCTTTTTATGAACCATTGGTTCTGAATCTAAAAGATTCTCAAGATAACAGTGCCTTGCACCTTTTATGAACCACTGGTTCTTTAAAAAGCAGAAAAAAACTTGTTTTCTTTGATCTAAAATTGATCCAAAAGAATAAGAACAGTGCCCATCACTTGCCAAAACTCCACTATTGCGCAAACCGCCAGGAAGCGCCACGTGTCAGCAGTGCAAAAGCGCAGCGCACTGACGCAGCGCACTGCGCTGTTGCGCTTGCGCTCATCAGAACGTGACATGTGTCACCTCCACGAGCGCTTGCGCTCATTAATTGACGCAAAACGCCTGACAAGCCACGTGGGGCACTGTCAGAGTATTTAATGCTCTGCATTATTAAGAAAAGGGACAGAGCCCAATTAAAAGGCCTAATAGGCCTAATCAAAATGCTCTGCATTATTAAGAAAAGGGACAGAGCCCAATTAAAAGGCCCAACATGCCTAATCAAAAATGCTATGCATTTTAAAAAAGGGGCAGAGCCCAACCAAAATAAAAAAAAGTAATACAGTAAACGGGCAAGGGCCTAGCATAGGTCCAATAAGCCAAAGACAAAAGAATCTTGAAACTGGACTTAGCCCAGTCATGGCCATAAGTCCTCAAATTAAATTGACTGAGCACGGCTGCTTCCTAAATCAATTTACGACCGGTTCGAGGGTGCATCTCGAAACTCCTTTGACACCCATCGTTGTAATACTTCAACGACGTCAGAGAGGTGACGGGTCCCGACAACCACACATCAACATGGACTGCGGGGTCCTTAAACTCGTGAACCGAGACGTCCTTAAACTAATATCGGACCGAGACGTCCTTAAAATAATATCGGACCGAGACATCCTTAAACTAATATCGGACCACCACGTCCCTAAACTGGAATACGGACCACCACGTCCCTAAACTGGCAATGGACCCCCAGGTCCCTAAACTGGAACACGGACCACTACGTCCCTAAACTGAAACAATAGAGCCTCTAAATGCTCTTTTGTCGGATCTAAACGATCCCGTTTAAGTTGATCTTAGCCCCAAACACGGCTAACGTATCCTTAAACATTCAAACAGACTACATATTCCCTAATCAACTTCGGTTCAAGGGTACATCTCCGAACTCCTCTGACACCTATCGTTGTAATCCTTCAACGACGTCAGAGAGGTGACGAGTCCCGACGGCCATATATTAAATAGATCACCACGTTAAGTTGATCTTAGTCTCAAACAGGACTAACGTATCCTTAACGAAAGTTTAAGTTGATCTTAGCCTCAACACGGCTAACGTATCCTTAAACTAAAACACCAAACCCAAATCTAAGTAAATACGGATTTGGACTAATCCACGTCCTACGGGCGACGACATAACTTAGTCTCCGTATACAATCCACGGGCAACCACAAACAAAACAAACACACACGACACGAAATGAAATTCTGGAGAAGGAGAAAGTTGCTACCCGCGGTGCGGTAGCGTAATTAAGTGCAGGGGCTTGCGCCTACAGGGAAGAGCGTCCCCACAATCAAAAACCCCTCACCATGAGGGGGAATCTGTCGAAGTCTGCTAAATCGGCCGCATCCGTCTAAACCTCCGATACACGGTGCCATAAATCAACTTGGCATCTTCGGAGAGGTAGACGGATAAAACCATATAGCATCTGCCCTGAATCTCAGGCTAGACGTCCTCACGTCGTCTCCGCCGCCATTCGGATGGGAACAGGGAAACTTGGCTAATTTGGTCTAAGATTGGCTTCTCATAGTGTTAAACACTAATATCTGCTCGGCACTCACGTGCTCCCACATGAGGCTCTAAAGCAGTGTTAAACACTGAAATTTGGAGCGCTCACATGTGGCACGTGAGGCACCTGAGAATTTGAGCACTGCTTCTTTGGGCTTATTTCTTTGTTCTTTTATAAGTGCTAAGCATTATTGGGGATCATGTGGGATCACGTGAGGCGCCCAAAAATGGAAACTGTCTTTGGTTTATTCTCTTTTTCTTTTATAAGTGCTAAGCACTATTGGGGGTCATGTGAGATCACGTGAGGCGCCCTAAAATGGGAACTGTCCTTGGTTTATTCCATTTTCTTTCATAAGTGCTAAGCACATAATTCATTGATGCTTACGTACAAACACGTGAGGTACTCTCAAAACGTGAGTGCTGCCTTTGGGTTTATTCCCTTTTCTGTAGAAATGCATGAGGGTCACGTGGGATCACGTGACTCGATCTCAGCCGTTCCTTTTATTCCTCGGAGGTGCTCATGTGGGAACACGTGATCTGTTGTTATAGCGTTGAACGCTAATCATTTCTTTTATATGCATGGAGATCTTGATCTGAGTTTTGAGAATTTCAGGTCTTTTGTTTTTAAAAGAATTAAATTCTTTTGCAAGGTTAAACCCTAGTTTTATCAGAGGAATTAAATTCCTGTATACTTTTGGAAGAATTAAATTCTTCGAACTTAGTTTTTCCCCTTTTGAGTCTGCATAACAGAATCTCCCCGATGAGAATTAAATTCTCAACTTGTGGGGAGATCTTCTTCTGCATACCTCAACCAGAGAAAGAACTAAGTTCTTTGAGAAGAGTTAAACTTCTGGTTTGAGAATTAAATTCTCTTTTGTTTTGTGGGAGCTTTTGGGAGGCTTCTGTATATATTTTTTTAGAAGCTTATGGGGTGATCTCCTTCTTTTAGAGAATTAAATTCTCTCTCTATTTTTCTTCCTCTCTCTGTGTAAATATTGTTTTGTCTCTCCTTGCTCCTATTTATATGAGAAGAAAAAGAATCAATTTGTTAAGAAAATCCCTTATTGAGAGATCATTATTGATTCCATGATCTTTTAGATTAATCGGTGTATTTTATTCACCGTTGGATTTTTAATCCAAAGGCTCTCTGTTTAACAGAGAAGATTTCTAGTTTGTTTAGCAAGATTATGAATAACTTGTTATTTTTAACAAGATCAGAATTTTATTCTATCATATCTTTTAGTTTAACAAGATCAGAAATATATTTTCTTAATATAGAATTTAATTATATCATATGGATGTCTCGTTAGTTTAACATAGAATTTTATTCTTATCATATGAATATCTTGTTAGCTTAATAAGATTAGGAAAATATTTTGCTATGATAGAACTTTATTCTACTAGATGATCACCGTTGGATTTTTGATCCAAAGGTCCTCTGTTTAACAGAGCAGATCTTTCTAGTTTGAGGAAGATCAGAAAAATATTTTCCAAATAGAATTTAATTCTAGAATTTGATAGGAGAAATTTAAATTGGGACGCTCACATATTTTGCATGTGAGTAGCAAGAGAACTCACGTATTTAACACGTGATCCATAGTGTGGGTTTTATCCTGTTTATTTTCAACGCTCATATGCTTTTCATATATGCGCTCACGTGTTTAGTACGTGAGGCCTGTTTGGCCATTAGTTGTTTATTTTCAGCGTTCATATGCTTTGCATATAAGCGCCCACGTGTTTAACACGTAAGGCCAAATTTTGAGGACTCTCTCCCCTTTTTTATAAGGGAACAAGTAGCTCTTGGCCGAAAATTTTGGCGGGAACAAATGCCCCCTACTATTTTGCCCACGTAAGTATGTACGTGGGTGAAATAGTGCAAAGTAATGCGTGACCATAGAATCGATGGCTTAGGAGACAAGTTTAAAGTCCTTGTAGCCTAAGACATCTTTTTCATGAGCCGTAAGTTCTCGCAGGAACATTGTTTTTCCTACGATTCGAGACGAGTCGAGGAGTTCTCGCAGGAACATTGTTTTTCCTACGAGTCGAGACGAGTCGAGGAGTTTTCGCAGGAACATTGTTTTTCCTACGAGTCGAGACGAGTCGAGGAGTTCTCGTAGGAACATTATTTTCCCTACGAGTCGAGACGAATCGAGAATTTCTCCTAAGGGTCTATGGTACTAGGTTTTTTTACCCATCGTACCGTCGCGTTGGCCGATGTATTCCCCGATATGAAATCTTGCTATTCGGGTAGCCTTGCGACTGTCGTGTCTCTGATCCTTTCGGGGGCTAGACAAGACGTCTTCAAGTAATCTTCCAGGTGATATTACCAATGAAAGAGCAAGCGTTAGGGATATTCCATGCCACTTTTTACTTGAGGTTAGGCTCAGTTTGGGAGCCCCGATGAGTCATGACCACTCCGCGCTGGTGTGGGATGATCTCCGATAGTTTTTCAGGTCTCATTTGAGTTGCCGTCAAGACCATGAAGCTAGGGATCTTCCTTTGCTTCGTTTGTTGACATTGTGTCTGTAATATTGCGATGAACTTTGAGGTTGTCTCTAGGTTGTCTGTAAACCGTCTAGTCTTGAAACTAGGGACTTTACCATGGCTCCGTTGTTTGGACCCTGGGGTTAGTTGTTGACGTTGCGTCTGCATCCTGTTGGAGTGAGAAGGAATGTCGTTGTTTGATTTCTAGGCTGTAGATGTTGCCATCGAGATTTGGCTCTCTTTCTGATGGAGCCTGGTGGGAAATGTGGTTCCCTTCTTCGTTTGTGCTCATGGATTGTATACAGGGGTCGATGCGGACTCACCTGCAGGGCAAAAGTTTCATTTCATCATTTTTTTATTTCTTTCCGTGATGCCTTATCATTTCAGTTTTTTATATCGTGAAAGTCGCGATCGCCCAATCATTTTGGCTATTTTTCGTGGTGCCCAATCATTTCGGCTATTTTTTTTACTCGCTGCTTTTTATTGCGAGTTGCCCAAACATTTCGGCTATTTTTATATGCATATATTTTACTCGCTGATTTTTGTTGCAAGTTGCCCCATCATTTCGGCTATTTCATATGTATTTATGGCTCGTTGATTTTTATTGCGAGTTTGGAACTCAAGATCTGATACCAATCTTAGCATCAGCATCGCTGCGACTGGAATATGGCCAGGAGCGAATCATCATTTGCCTTTAAAATGGCTTGGAATTTGATACCAATTTAGGCATCAACATCGCTACCACTGTAATGTTGCCAGGAGCGAATCATCATTTTCCTTTATTGATTCAAACAAAGATGGCTTAGCAAACAGGGTTAGGATCCTGCCGACTAAGGCTTTTGACTTCATGAGCCGTAAGGGTCTCATAAAAGTATTTCTACCTACGAGTCGTGAGGATCTCGTAGGTGTATTTTCTCCTTAGGAGTCGTGAGGATTCCTAAGTGTGTGTTCTCTTATAAGTCGTAAGGATCTTATAAGAGTATTTTCTCTTTATAAGTCGAGAGGACTTATAAGTGTCGTTCACCATGTGAGGGCATTCCTCGTCATTGGTGGGACTTGGCGAGGAGACGTTTATTTATGCCCGTGGATTGTATACAAGGGTTGATATTGGACCGTCTTTAGGGCAACTTGGGGAATGTGATGGCTTAAGAACAGGTTCAGATCCCTATAACTTAAGGCTTTCGAATCCTATGAGCCGTGAGGGTCTCATAGGGGAATTTTCCTTACGAGTCGTGAAGATCTCGTAAGTGTAATTTCTCCTTAGGAATCGCGGGGATCCCTAAGTGTGTTGCTTTTTTTTGTGAGTCGTAAGAATCTCATGCAAGTGTTCTCTCCTCACGAGGTCAGGAGGACCTTGTACGTGTTTTTATTTTAACGAGATTGCGCCCTTTCGGGTTTTCACAAACTCGCCGGCAGTCCTGCTATTTTTACTCGCGGAGCCCTTTCGGGTTAAAATCCGTGCCCATTTCGCTTGTGGACATACCTTTTTTTTACGAGTCTGCGCCCTTGCGGGTTTTTACAAACTCGCCGGCAGTCATGCTGTTTTTACTTACGGAGCCCTTTCGGGTTTTCATCCGTACCCATTTCGCTTGTGGACATACCTTTTTTTTGTTGTTTTACGAGTCTGAGCCCTTGCGGGTTTTCATAAACTCGCCGGCAGTCTTGCTGTTTTTACTCACGGAGCCCTTTCGGGTTTTCATCCATGCCCTTTTCGCTTGTGGACGTACTGTTTTTTTTTTGCATGAACGAAACTCTCGAAGATAGTTTCGTCGCATGTGACCCATCTGTTTGCCGGTGGGATTTGAGTTGCAGTCTTCGCCGCTGGGACTTATGGACTTTAAATTCCCTTATTGTCGTGTTTAAGGCGACGTATTTAGTTTAAGGACATCTCGGTCTATTGTTAGTTTAGGGACATCTCGGTCCATTGTACTTTCGAGGCGGAGTTTTGCCGGATAGTACTTATAGAGTCTTGACTCAGGAAGACAGCGAGTGGACACGAGCGTCGTCATCTATCGTTAACCTGGGTTGTGACTTGTTAGGCGTAGTATTTCTTAAGGAACTGGCCGTTTATTGGCCTAAAGGGTCTTTCGCCATGCATATCCATGAGCAAGTAGGCCCCACCTTGGTAGACCTTGTCAATGATGTACGGGCCTTCATAGTTCGGCTTGAACTTCCCGCGTTTGGCACGATTGGGGATCATAGGTCTTTTGACAACTAGCACGAGTTCGCCTTGGCGGAATGCTCTTGGCCTAGTTAGTCTTTCGTATGAGCGCGTTATCCTTACTTTGTAAGCTTCTATATTTTGCTGCGCCATGAGACGAGTTTCATCGAGGGCATCGAGCTCCTCAAGCCGAAGGTGGGCATTTTCTTCATCCGTCAGCTCATGTCGGACCGTCACTCGTAAAGAGGGTGGTTCTATCTCCAAGGAGAGAATTGCTTCCGTTCCGAATACCAACGCAAATGGCGTTGTGTTCGTGGCCTTTTTTAACGTGGTCCAATAAGCCCAGAGAGCTTCATGCAATCTCTCATGCCAGTCCTTCCTATTTCTGGACACTGTTTTCTTTATGATCTTCGTCAAGGTCTTGTTGAAAGCCTCAGCTAGCCCGTTAGCTCAGGGGTTATAGACTGAAGAGTATCTCTAGTCTATATTATGTTGTTGCGCGAAGCGGCTGATCTTATGGCTTCTGTAGGCCAGCCCATTATCCGAGATGATCCGTCGCGGAGTGCCGAACCGGTAGATAACATGTGTCCTGAAGAAATGGAGGATGTTCTCCGTCTTCACCTCTTTTAAGGGTATGGCCTCTGCCCACTTAGAGAAGTAATCGGTTGTTGCCAATATGAACCGATGTCCCCTGGACGATGTTGGCTCGATGGGCCCGATTATATCGGTTCCCCACATTTCGAACGACCAACTAGCTAACGTCTGATGTAGCGGATTTGGATGCTGAAGGATGAAGTCCCTATGAATCAGGCACGAGTGGCACTGCTTCGCGTATTCGAGACAGTTCTGAATCATCGTGGGCCAATAGTAGCCCTTCCTTTTGATTTTCAGTTTCCTCTTTGGCCCGGCTTGATGAGAACCGCAGAGTCCGTCATGAGTTTCTTGGACGACTCTCTTTGTATCTTCTGGCCCCAGACATCTTAGTCACAAACAATCGAATGATCTTTTATATAGAGTATCACTGACGAAGGCGAAAGACAGAGCTCGTTTCATGAGCTGATGTCTTGATGATGCGTTTTCGGGCTTTCGATGGGATTTGAAGTAATCTATGAAGACTTCTCTCCAATCCTTAGCCTTTTCTTCATCCTCTATTTGGAAGACCGCTTGATTGGTTGCTTCCTCTTCTTCAGACGACTCCGGAGATATTTCTGCTGGTGCGAGAATCCGGCGGCTTTGCACAATGATCCTTACGTCATCGAGGTTCTTGTCAGCCAGTTCCTTAGCGAGTTTGGCTAACGCATCCGCCTTGCCATTTTCTGCAAATGGTATACTTTCTAGAACATAGGAGGGGATTTGTGTCAGTAATTGATGCACTCTTTTGCCATATTTTACCAACTATAGCCTACACGTCTGATAGTCGCCATTTATTTGGCTAACGACCAGCTGGGAGTCTCCATATATGAGGAGGTTTTCGATGCCCATGTCTATAGCGATCTCAAGACCTGCTATCAAAGCTTTATATTTCGCTTCGTTGTTTGTTTTTGGCTTCATTAAGGAAAGGGCAAAACGCATTATCTCTCCTTGTGGAGTTACAAAGATAAGACATACCCCAGCTTTGATTATGGGGGTATTGTGCTTTGCTTCTTCATGGAAGATGCTCCGTCGAAGTAGAGTTCCCATCGGGCATTATTTCCTTCCTCCTCTCTTTCGATTGCGTTGAACGCGTGTTCGTCTGGCAATTCGTAATTTAAGGGAGAGTCAGCTGGTATGGGATGCTCAGCAAGAAAATCGGCGATGGCCTGGCCTTTTATTGCCTTGGGGGGTCGATATACTATCGAGAACTCCATCAAGAGGAGGGCCCACTTAGCAAGCCTTTCCGTCAGTATGGCTCTTGACATCAAATATTTGAGAGGATCCACCTTTGATATGAGATGGACTTCATGTGCCAAGGCATAATGCCGAAACTTTGTTATCGCAAAGATTAATGCCAGGCAATGCTTTTCGATAGGGGAGTAGTTGTTTTCTGCCCCCAGGAGAACTCGACTCAAATAGTAGAGAGCTCTCTCCTTCCCCTAGTCGTTCTCTTGTGCCCATAGCGCGCCTAAAGAACCTTTAAGGGCTGTCATGTATAGGATGAGAGGCTTTCCCTTGACCGGGGCGGTCAATACCGGCGGGTTCTGCAGATATTGCTTGATTTCGTCTAGTGCACTTGGCATTTATGATTCCAAATGAACGGGGTCCCCTTCTTCATGAGATGGTTGTAGGGACGTCATTTGCCGGAGAGGCTGACTTTGGAGTTTGACACCTGTTTAGGCATCTGTATCGCTACAACTGGGATATTGCCAGGAGCGACTCATCATTTGCTTTGAAAGGACTCGGAATTTGATACCGATTTAGGTATCAACGTCGCTACAACTGGAATAGTGCCAGGAGCGAATCATCATTTGCCCCTGTCGATTTGGACAAAGGTGGCTTAGTAGACAGGGTTAGGATCCTGTCGACTAAGACTTTTGACTTTATGAGCCATAAGGGTCTCATAAAGGGTTTTCTTCCTACGAGTCGTAAGGATCTCGTAGGCGTATTTTCTCCTTAAGAATCATGGGGATTCCTAACTGATGTCTTCTCTTATAAGTCGTAAGGATCTTCCAAGAGTGTTTTCTCCTTATAAGTCGAGAGGACCTACAAGTGTTATTCGCCATATGGGGACATTTCTTGCCATTTGTAGAACTTGGCAAAGAAATATTTATTCATGCCCATAGATTGTATACAAGGGTCAGTATGGACCACCTGCAGGGAAATTTGAGAGATATGACGGCTTAAGAACAGGTCTAGATCCTTGTAAGTTAAGGCTTTTGAATCCTATGAGCCGTGAGGGTCTCACAGGGGGATTCTCCTCACGAGTCGTGAGGATCTCGTAAATGTATTTATTTTAACGAGGTTGTGCTCTTCCGGGTTTTCACAAGCTCGCCGGCAGTCCTGCTGTTTTTACTCACGGCGCCCTTTCGGGTTTTAATCTGTGCCCATCTTGTTTGTGGACGTACCTTTTTTTTTTAGCGGGGTATTCCACTATATTGTGGGACATGTTTGTATTCCCCTTAATATCCTTCCCGTCCTTTGAGAAGAAAGGACCATTCTACATAGAGATTCTTCCGCCAGTGAGAAATATGCCCCTTGTGTATATCTCGGGGGGAACGAGTACCCACGTCGTCGCTATTTTGGCGACAGGTTGCTTCAGAGCCACTTATTTTTGTTGAGCGTAGGTGACAAACGCCATCTTGCCTCCGCTTTTCACTCGTCATCATCGAATTAGAAAGAGTCTTGACCCATTTGATCCAATCGAGCCATTTTATCCATGAGTTCTTGGAAGGTCGGGAACGCCTTTGAATTTGGGTCAAGTGTGGCTATGAGCATTCCTATGGCTGCAATTTCATCGATGCGTTGCTCGCATTTGACCAGAGATTTCACCATCGAGTAACATATTGAATCCAAGTCTCATTCGGTCTAACCTTTTCGTTGACCAGCGCCGTCACGGTAGTATGTTCGTTCTCATTAGCGAATCCCTGACAGAAGAGCATATCCATTTCATCGGATCTCTTGACGAAATCATTTGGGAGTTCCGTATACCATTCGAAGGTGATGCCCGCCAGACCGCTGACGAACTGTCAGAGGAGTAGTATGTCATTTCTTCCAGTATTTCCGCACATGGATTTAAATCGCGCAATGCGCTGGCGAGGATTCCCAGTTCCTTTGTACATGTGGAACGTTGGAAGTGTGTACTCTGGCGGGTACTGTATTTGATCGTACTACGTCGGATAAGTTCGACCAGTCTTGATTGATCTATTTGCGGCTTCACTGGCGTAGTGAACTTTGATTCACCGAGCGATATATGTGTCCAGCTTTTCTTTTAGGAATCATTTCCTCCTCAGCCGTTGATAAGATTTGCAGAGGATTTGAAATGTCATCCTTATCTTTAAGACCGACTACTGGCGGTTCATTTGTCAGTGGTTCCGATTGAACCATCATTCCAGCCATATATTGAATCAAAAGGGCCATCTGGTTCATTTTAGTGGACATTTCTGCCGCTTCTTCATCTCTCTTTTTCACAGCGCGCTTTAGGAAATCAATATTCGACTCCTTCTCTATTCTTTCTTCGGGTGCATCCTCGGGATTTTCCTTAGGCGATGGATTAGCGTTTGCTGCCGCCTGAGCGAGCATCTCCTGCAGCTTTTCACGCTGTAGTTGAATTTTTGTCAGGGACCGAGTTTGAGGTCGGTGACTAGTAGAAGTTCGAACTTCGTCTTTGGAATTCACCACATAGACTATGTGAACTACCATGCCCCTAGACTTAGTGTGTTTGGAGTTTGCTCCGGGCACTTAAGATTTATTAGGCCAATCTTTTTTTGTGAAAAGATGCTTTGGTTTTGGGAGGAACCGCTGTATCAGGATCCGTCTTGGGATGAGTCCCCTTATATTTGAAAGGGGATTTGTCAGAATTTGGCTGACGTCTATAGGAAGAGCCGCGGTTAACGATAGAGACCTTCACCTGCTTCCATACCTTATATATAGATGAGGAAAGTTGTCTTAGGGAGCAAACCGGTTTCTGCTTTCGTGGGATCTCCATGGGCTACGGAGACTTCTTCAATATCGCGGTAGGAGAATTTTGTCTGACCCTTTGCAACAGTTTGAAGCTGTTCCCGGTTGAAACAACAACATTCACCACTAGGGTTAAAACATGACCATACAGAGAACTACCCCCAGCTCATTTTGTATGATACCGATATCGACGTCGGCCGTTTCTTACGTCCGGGATTTGATTAGCCTGAGGATTTTGCCGAGCCTGCCCCCTGTTTCCTTTGAAAGCTTGAATATTCTGCCCCCTGCGTCGGCCTTGGTCCTTGGCAGGTGCCAGCTGTTTGAGGACTGATTCTGTCGGCAAAGTTGCAGCTTGGGGAACCAACCTGTGGAAGACAGACTTCCTCTGGGCTTCCTCCATCGACGTTGAGGCACCGAGGGTGGGAGGTGGAAGCGTCGACCCAAAGAGAAGCCCGTTGATTTTTTGAAGAGCCGGATTGCAGAGATTTGAGGCTGCAAGTGGCCCATACTTGACTCCACCATATATGATAAAGCCTGAGTTGCTAGGGTGGAAGCAAACACCATTCTTCATAAAGACGAAAGTATCCCACACCCAAGGGCAACCACAAACATATACACCGCGATTATCTGATCGCGGGAAAAAGGAAAAACACGACACACAAAGTGTGGAGTGGAAAGAGGAAGATGTCCCACCGGGCGTGCCAGAATCTGATTACCGCCGAAAGCCGGGAAGACAAACGTCTTGCCTGAATTTAGGGGCAGATGCTATTTGGGTTTATCCGTACACCTCTCCGAAGATGCCAAGTTGATTTATGGCACCGTGTATCGGAGGTTTGGACAGATGCGGCCGCTATAGCAGACTTCGTCAGACATGGTTTTTTGATTGTGGGGACGTTCTTCCCTGCAGGCGCAAGCCCCTATAGTTAATTACGTTACCGCGTAGCGATAACCACTTTCTCCTGCTCCAGATGTTCACTTCGTGTCGTGTGTGTTTGTTTTATTTTTGGTTGCCCGTGGATTGTATACGGAGACTAATTTATGTTACCGTCCGTAGGGCGTGGATTAGTTCAAATCCGTATATTCTTAGATTTGGGTTTGGGTTGATTTAAGGATCGTTAATCTCGTTTGAGATTAGGATCAACTTAAATGTTTGTTGAGGATGCGTTAGTCTAATTTTAGACTAAGATCTACTCAACAGGGTTTTGGGATCATTTAAATCCAACAAAAGAGCATTTGAGCTCTATTATTTTAGTTTAAGGACGTTGCGGTCCATAGATCACCATTTTTGGTGTGAGGGTTTAGTTTAAGGACGTTACGGTCCATAGCTAGTTTAAGAACATTGTGGTCCAGAGCTAGTTTAAGAACATTGCGGTCCATTGGGATGTGCTCATGGGTTTGGGAATGCACCAAAGAGCTGTTGGTTGTCAGAATCCTCCACCTCTCTGAAGACGTTGAAGAATTACAACGACATGTATCAGAGATATGGAGAGATGTATCCTTGAACCGAATTCCAGATTGAAGGGAGAGATCATGGTGGAATGAACATCATTTTAGATACCATCTGTTAGGAGATCATTAGTCATCTTTGGAACTAAGATCGATTTGGGGAGACCTGAGTATAAAAGGGCTCGGTTGATTGGTGATCAAAAGGGTTTTGGCCTCGGGAAACTTGGCTAATTTGGGCTAAGGTTGGCCTGTCATAGTGTTAAACACTAATATCTGCTCAGCGCTCACGTGCTCCTACGTGAGCCTCTAAAGCAGTGTTAAACACTGAAATTTGGAGCGCTCACGTGTGGCACCTGAGAATTTGAGCACTTCTTCTTTGGTCTTATTCCCTTGTTCTTTTATAAGTGCTAAGCATTATTGGGGGTCATATGGGATCACGTGAGGCACCTAAAAATGAGAACTGTCTTTGGTTTATTCTCTTTTTCTTTTATAAGTGCTAAGCACTATTGGGGGTCACGTGGGATCATGTGAGGCGCCCCAAAATGGGAACTGTCCTTGGTTTATTCCATTTTCTTTCATAAGTGCTAAGCACTTAATTCATTGATGCTCACGTGGAAACACGTGAGGTGCTCTCAAAACGTGAGCGCTGCCTTTGGGTTTATTCCCTTTTCTGTATAAATGTTTGGGGGTCACGTAGGATTACGTGACTCGATCTCAGCCGTTCCTTTTATTCCTCGGAGGTACTCACGTGGGAATACGTGATCTGTTGTTATAGCGTTGAACGCTAATCATTTCTTTTATATGCATGGAGATCTTGATTTGAGTTTTGAGAATTTCAGGTCCCTTGTTTTTATAAGAATTAAATTCTTTTGTAGGGTTAAACCCTAGTTTTATCAGAGGAATTAAATTCCTGTATACTTTTGGAAGAATTAAATTCTTCGAACTTAGTTATTTTCCCTAAGTTTTGAGTCTGCATAACATAATCTCCCCGATGAGAATTAAATTCTCAACTTGTGGAGAGGTCTGATTCTGCAGACCTCAACTAGAGGAAGAACTAAGTTCTTTGAGAAGAGTTAAACTCTTGGTTTGAGAATTAAATTCTCTTTTGTTTTGTGGAAGCTTTTGGGAAGCTTCTGTATAATTTTTTTAGAAACTTATGGGGAGGTCTCTTTCTGTTAGAGAATTAAATTCTCTCTCTATTTTTCTTCCCTTCTCTGTGTATATCTTTTTTTCCCTCTCCTTACTCATATTTATATGAGAAGAAAAAGAATCAATTTTTTAAGAAAATCCCTCATTGAGAGATCATGATTGATTCCATGATCTTTTAGATAAATCGGTGAATTTTATTCACCGTTGGATTTTTAATCCAAACGCTCTCTGTTTAACAGAGAAGATTTCTAGTTTGTTTAGCAAGATTATGAATATCTTGTTAGTTTTAATAAGATCAGAATTTTATTCTATCATATCTTTTAGTTTAACAAGATCAGAAATATATTTTCTTAATATAGAATTTAATTCTATCATATGGATGTCTCGTTAGTTTAACATAGAATTTTATTCTTATCATATGAATATCTTGTTAGTTTAATAAGATTAGGAAAATATTTTGCTATGATAGAACTGTATTCTACCAGATGATCACCTTTGGATCTTTGATCCAAAGGTCCTCTGTTTAACAGAGCAGATCTTTCTAGTTTAAGAAAGATCAGAAAAATATTTCCCAAATAAAATTTAATTCTAGAATTTGACAGGAGCATTTTAAATTGGGCGCTCACATGCTTTGCATGTGAGTAGCAAGAGAACTCACGTGTTTAACACGTGACCCATAGTGTGGGTTTTAGCCTGTTTATTTTCAGCGCTCATAAGCTTTTCATATGAGCGCTCACGTGTTTAGCACGTTTGGCCTGTTTGGCCATTAGTTGTTTGTTTTCAGTGCTCATATGCTTTGCATATGAGCGCCCACGTGTTTAACACGTGAGGCCAAATTTTGAGGACTCTCCCCCCTTTTTATAAGGGAACAAATAGCTCTTGGCTGAAAATTTTGGCGGGAACAGGGGTGTTTGGAGTTTTGGCCTTTGGAGTTTGCTTCGGACACTTGAGCTTTATTAGGCCTCTTTTTTTTTGTGAAAAGCCGCTTTGGTTTTGGGAGGAATTGTTGTATCAGGATCCGTTTTGGGATGAGTCCCCTTGTATTTGAAAGAGGATTTGTCAGAATTTGGCTGAAATCTAGGGGAAGAGACGCAGATGATGACTGAGTCCTTCACCTGCTTCCACACCTTATATATAGATAAGGAAAGTTGTTATAGGGAGTGAATTGGTTTCTGCTCTCGTGGGATCTCCATGGGCTGCGGAGATTTCTTCAATATTGCGGTAGGAGAATTTTGTCTGACCCTTCGCAATAGTTTGAAGCTGTTCCCAGTTGGAACAACAACATTCACCACTGGGGTTGAAACAGGACCAAACGGAGAACTGCCCCCAGCTCATTTTGTATGATGCCGATATCGACGTCGACCGTTTCTTACGGCAGGGATTTGATTAGCTTCAGAATTTTGCCAAGCTTGCCCCCTGTTTCCTTTGAGAGATTGAATATTCTGCCCCCTGCGTTGACCTTGGTCCTTGGCAGGTGCCAGTTGTTTGAAGACTGATTCCATCGGCAAGGCTGCAGCTTGGGGAACCAGCCTATGGAAGACAGACTTCCTCTGGGCTTCCTCTATCGGCGTTGAGGCACCAAGGGTGGGAGTATCGACCTAAAGAGAAACCCGTTGATTTCTTGAAGAGACGGGTTGCAGAGATTTGAGGCTGCAAGTGACCCATACTTGACTCCACCGGATATGACAGAGCCTGAGTTGTTAGGGTGGGAGCAAACACCATTCTTCATAGAGACGAAACGCCGGCTTCAG
The DNA here is from genome assembly GCA_030015575.1 of Agapanthus africanus. Classification (NCBI taxonomy): domain Eukaryota; kingdom Viridiplantae; phylum Streptophyta; class Magnoliopsida; order Asparagales; family Amaryllidaceae; genus Agapanthus; species Agapanthus africanus. Next base: position 348,089,298 of record CM057351.1, on the reverse strand, counting down.
TATCCCACAAACATATATACCGCGATTATTTGATCGCGGAAAAACATGACACATGAAGTGTGGAGTGGAAAGAGGAAAACGTCCCACCGGGCGTGCCAGAATCTGTTCACCGCCGAAAACAGAGACAGAACCGGGATGGTTCGTCTTGCCTGAATTTGGGGGCAGATGCTATTTGGATTTATCCGTCCACCTCTCCGAAAATGCCAAGTTGATTTATGGCACCGTGCATCGGAGGTTTGGACGGATGCGACCGTTGTCGCAGATTTCGTCAGATTCCCCCTCGTTGTGAGGTTTTTTTTTTATTGTGAGGACGCTCTTCCCTGCTGGCCCAAGCCCCCACAGTTAATTACGTTATCGCATCGCGATAACCACTTTCTCCTGCTCCAGAAGTTCACTTCGTGTCGTGTGTATTTATTTTATTTTTGGTTGCTCGTGGATTGTATACGGAGACTAATTTAGGTTGTCGCCCGTAGGGCGTGGATTAGTCCAAATCCGTATATTCTTAGATTTGGGTTTGGGTTGATTTAAGGATCTTTAATCTCATTTGAGATTAAGATCAACTTAAATGTTTGTTAAGGATACGTTAGTCCGATCTTGGACTAAGATCTACTTAACGGGGGCTTAGGATCATTTTGATCCAACAAAAGAGCATTTGGGCTCTATTATTTTAGTTTAGGGACGTTATGGTCCATAGTTAGTTTAAGGACGTTGCGGTCCGTTGTAGTTTAAGGACGTTTCGGTCCATAGCTAGTTTAAGGACGTTGCGGTCCATTGGGATGTGCTCATCGGTTTGGGAGTGCACCAAAGAGTTGAGAGTTGTTGGTTGTCGGGACCCTCCACCTCTCCGAAGACGTTGAAGAATTACAACGACATGTATCAGAGGTGTGGAGAGATGTACCCTTGAACCAAATTACAGATTGAGGGAAGAGTTCATGGTGGACCATCTAAGAATCATTAGTCATTTTTGGGAGACCAAGATTAACTTAGGAGATGTGGGGTGGACATCGTTCTGGTCATTATCAACTGAGGAATCATTAATTTGGGAAGTCATTGAGCATAGAGGTTCGGTCTATTTAGAGATCCAAGATGTTTTAGTTACAGGAAGACTTAGCCAATTTGGGGCTGAGGTTGGCTTCTTATAGTGTTAAACACTAATATATGCTCGGTGCTCACGTGCTCTCACGTGAGTCTCTAAAGCAGTGTTAAACACTGAAATTTGGAGCGCTCACGTGTGGCACGTGGCGCACCTTAAAGTTGGTGCTGTGCCCTTGGGTTCAAATCCCGTCTATATATTCAAGTGTTAAACACTTAAGTCTTGAGGCCATTACGTGTGGACACGTGAGGCGCCCCAAAGTTGGGCACTGCCTCTTTTGGTTTATTCCCTCTTCCTTTTATAAGTGCTAAGCACTTAGCTCATATAACGCTCACATGCGAACACGTGAGGTGCTCAAAATGCGAGCGCTGTCTTTGGAATTTTCCCCTTTTCCATATAAGTGTTAAGCAACTGCTTGGGGGTCACGTGGAAACACGTGAAGCGCCCCAAACTGGGAACTGTCTTTGGGTTTATTCCCTTTTTCATGTAATTGCTGAGCGCTAGTTTTAAAAAGTCACGTGGGAACACGTGATTCGATCTCAGTCTTTCCTTTTTGTTCCTTAGAGGTGCTCACGTGGGAACACGTAACCAGTCTTTTCTTTTATATGTATGAAGATTTTGATTTGAGCTTTGAGGATTTCAGGCCCTTATTTTATAAGAATTAAATTCTTTTACAGGGTTAAACCCTAGTTTTATCAGAGGAATTAAATTCCTATATACTTTTGGAAGAATTAAATTCTTTGGACTTAGTTCTTTCCCCTAAGTTTTGAATCTGCATAACAGAATCTTCCCGATGAGAATTAAATTCTCAAATTGTGGGGAGATCTGCTTCTGCAGATCTCAACCAGAGGAAGAACTAAGTTCTTTGAGAAGAGTTAAACTCTTGGTTTGAGAATTAAATTCTCTGTACTTTCTTCTTACCTAGGATTTTTGTTTAAGAAGGGGATTTTCTTCCTCTTGAGAATTGCATTCTCTTTTTCTTTTGTTTCTCAAAGCTTATGGGGGATCTCTTCTGTCCAAGACTTGAAGTCTTGAGTCCTTTATATAGTAGAGACTAGTCTGTTGATTTAGTTAAAGAAATTTCTTATTGAGAGATCTTAATTGATTTGGGGATTTTATCCACCGTTGGGTCTTTGATCCAAAGACTTCTGTTTTACAGAAGATATTTTTCTTGTTTTTAACAAGATTAGGGAAACATTTCCCCATACAGAATTTTTCTGTAAATAGGTGATTTTTAATCACCATTGGATTTTTTAATCCAACGGTACTCTATTTTACAGAGAGTGTTCTTTCTTGTCTAGAAAGATTTAAGGAAATATTTTCCAAATAGGATTTTGATCCCTTTACTTAAAATTTAATTCTATGGGCTCAGAAGGCATTTAAGACCTCTCACGTGTAGCATGTGACCCCACAGAGTTAAACTCAATTGCTTATGTGCAACAGCCCAAAAAGGGCATCACGTGCTGACACGTGAGCTTTTCAGGCCTGTTTTTTGTTTTAAAAAGGCGCCTATATACTTTGTATATAGATACTCACATGCTTACACTTGAGGCTCAATTTCAGCCTTAATTGTCAAGCACAATACCTATAATCTTTGTTGTAAGGAGCATCACATGTGGGCACGCGATGCTCCATCAGGGGGAATTTTCCCATTGCTTTTTCCTTCCTTCTTTTCTTTTTTTAATAAAGGAACAGCCACTTTCCGCTCACCTTTTTAACCATAACACATTCGCTAGCCAATCCAAGTAGTCAACATTTCGAATGAAGTTGGCTGCGAGCAATCTATCGACCTCGTCCTCGATCGCCTTTTGTTTGATCGGCGTGAAACTCCACTTCTTTTGCCTGACGGGTCGGGCCTTCGGGTCGACCCCGAGCTTATGTGAGATTATCTTGGGGTCGATCCCGGGCATGTCAGCAGGCGCCCAGGTGAACACGTCTGAGTTCTCTTAGAGAAAGTGGATCAAGTCTTCACGCCGGGTTCTTGTTAAAAGGGATCCGATCAGGACGGCCCATACCTCATTCCCCTCGACGAGGGGGACTTCTGTTAGCGCCTCTACTGCGGCTCCTCAGATTTCTTTTTGTTCGTCGCGAGTGTCCAAGGACCCCTGGAAATCATTTGCGCCTTTGAGGTCGTCGCTCTGCTCTCCGGTGGTGGATGTCGCGGTGAAGCAGATCTTGGCGATTCGCTGGTTCCCGCAGGCCCGGCCTATTCCCCTTGATCTAACGGAAATTTGATCGTAAGGTGGTAGGTCGAGATTTGAGCCCGGAAGGCGTTTAATGTCGGGCGTCCTAGGAGGATGTTGTAGGATGAGGGGATCCTAGCGATGATGAATTCTACCGGTACGGTCCTCATACATCCTGCTTCCCCAATGTTGAGGAGGAGGGTGAACACTCCCTCGGCCGGGGTGGAGTGGTTGGTCAACCTCGATAGGACGTGGGAGGTTGGTCATAGGTCAGACGGCCTTAACCCCATACGCTGAAAAGCAGTCATATAAGAGGATATCTGTCGAGCTTCCGGAATCTACCAATTGTAAGTCCACGGTAGCGCCCCGACCGTCTAACAGACGCCAAATGCGGAACAAAAACTTTTTACAAACTGGCGCTATCGTATACCGTAATCCGGATATGCTATTAAAGCTAAACTAACAAATTACAAATGGGTAGAAACGTTATACCGAATGATCCGAGTCCTTCGGTCTTCAACCATCATCCCACGCTTGTTGCGGCTGCTCTGATCTCCTGAATCTCCAGTCTCGTCGTCCAGGTGGCACCACGTCGACGGATCTTTAAACGGGCTCCCGCCTCTGAACCGAGGCAACTCGGTCGTCAAGTTTGCTAAAAGAGACGACCAAGATGAAGTAGAGAATGAGTAGAACACTTTGTCTTGTTACGTCCAAGGCTATGGACGAACGTTTATGGAAGTTTCCTTTTGGATCGAGTGAAATGAGAATTGTCTATTCTAATTTTCATGCACCAAAAACCTTATTCTTTTTTCTAACAACCATGAACCTCCACAAAAGAATGGCCGGCCACATTATAGCAAGAGGGAGGTGAGGGTAGGAGAGAGAAGGGGGTGACTACAAGGATATGAAGCTTATCATAACCTAAACACAAAGAATGAGTCACACAAAACATTAAATGCTAACCAATGAACATAAACCTAGTCACAAAAAGCATTTAATGCATCATTAATGACCTAATGACTCACAAGCCTTGTCACCCTCTCTAGAACCTTCTAGAACACTGATTCACCTCATCAAGAAAAGATAAATCCGCATTTAACCGAATGTTAAATACGGCTGATAGAAAACTGGAAACTGGAAACTTCCAAAAGTAATCCTGAAACGAATTTCAGGATAACCAGTATCAGTATAAACATACCCGTATTTGTATTACGACCGAATACAAATGCATCTGAGACAAAGATATTATATGTACACAGTATAATACTCGGATCCGGCTTAAACCAAAGCCGACCAGTATTATCTGCCCGAAAAACGACACGTGCGAAAACGCACGTACATTTTCCGAACCCTGCCATAAACCCATACGGCCTCTACAACGTTTCGCCCGAACTTGGGAAAGTGTCTGTGGGGGACTCTAATGACTCATCAACACACTGGCACTGGGTATAATCTCTAGCACGTCAGAGGTACAAGCTGTACGTAACGGTTTCCCTATGTATTGATTGGAAGGGAAGCTGACGAGCGAACTCATCTATGAACCCTACTGAGTCTAACAGTGACAATGTATATACAGTTCGGTCCGTTCGTCTAAAGAGTATCGCATATCGAGTCTAGGGTGGTGGATAAAATCAGACCCCTAATAACGCGATAATTCGTGTCGGTATGAAGCCCATCACCACCAGAGAAACTACTGATCCAAATCAGTAATTCTCCACTACCTTGGCCAAGGATTTCTAGTGATAGCCACCCATGCACTGCGCGACATCAACCCCTAATACCGGGAGAGACGAACCCCCGACGATCCGCTCACTTGCCTCCAATGTGGCTCGGGACTGTACCCAACTAAAACCTGTTTGCACAACTCCTTTGAGCGTGGTAGGGTAGTAATCTAAGCACAGTGGGAACTCACATGAGACAAATGACGATCTCAGGTCGATGAACTAACCTGTACACATGTCACCAGGGAACTGCTATCTGACGATATGTATAATACCAACTAGCATGTTCCCGGCGAGTCCTGTCCGGTGTACTCATAACCTAATGAGCACCTGTATACATCTTATGTGAACCAATTGACACCAGTGGCTTGTGAGACCGGTGTTTCCTGATTTAAAATCAGGAAAGCTTACGGAAAAGGCTTCAGAAAAGAGTCACGCGCTTACACGTGACTGGCAGTCACATGTTGGCACGTGACATCTAAAAGCATCAGCAAGGCAAATTCAGCTTCCCGACTGCATCAAAGAAAAGGGCTTCAGAAAGGGTCATGTGCTCCCACGTGACCTGGGTCACGTGTCGGCACGTGACATTTAAAAGCAGCGGCAAAGACACAACGGTTCCCTGATCATATCAAAAAAAAGGCTTCAGAAGAGGTCACGTGCTCCCGCGTGACCAGGGTCACGTGTTGGCACGTGACACTCAAAACATCAGACTCATTCTCCGGTTAAATCGAGAAGAAGGCTCCATGCCAGGGTCACGTGCTCACACGTGACCAGTTGTCACGTGGTGACACGTGACAGCTAAACAGAGAACAGAAAGCAAAGCGCAGAAAGAAAGAAGAAAGCTCGTTCCAAGGGGGTCACGTGACCAAGGGTCACGTGGCCACACGTGACCGACTTCAAAGCCCATTTGTTAACAGAATTGAATTATGAGAAAAGAACTCTCAAATCTTTCCAAAAGCAACCGACTGAATTAAAGATTTAGAGGTGATTAAATATCATCTATCTATTGGAAAATCTCGAAATTTGGAAAGATTTCCCCTTTAAATCTAACAGAAATAACAAAGGAGAATCCCTGGATTTGAAATCCAATGGTGAATAAAATTCACCTAATAATCCAAAGGTCCAAAACGAATGATGGATGCAAATCAAATCTCTCAATGAAGATTCGTCAAAAAACTAATTGACTCGGCTGCTTCTCCTATAAATAGGAGCCAAGAGACACAAAAAGAGAGGGGCAGAAGGAAGAAAAAGGAGAGAGCCTTGATACTTTGAGGAATTTGGATCTTCTGCAAAAGAAAACCCTAGGTAAGAAAGGGAAGGCTTCTTGAAAGAGAAGAGAATTTAATTCTCAACAGAGTTTAACTCTGATATAAAACAGAAAAAAACATATTTCTTCTCTCTTTGATAGAAGATCTGTAAAGTGCACATCTCCCCTTGAAGTTGAGAATTTAATTCTCAATGGGTTGAGATCCTGCCATGCAGATCCAAAGCATAGAGAGGGAATGGAAGCATGAGAATTTAATTCTCACAGAACTATAGGAATTTAATTCCTTTAAAATAAAATTAGGGCTTGACCCTGTGTTAGGGGAGTTTAATTCCTTCAGAGCAAAAGGAAACATGGTTTAACCCTGATTAAGAACTTAATTCTGTTGAAACAACGGGAGTTTAATTCCCTTAAATCATAATTCTTTAATAGAGAATAGGAGTTTAGTTCCTTAAAGCCTTCATTATGGTTTAACCCTATTCGGTTCTTCATGTATATGAGGAATTTAATTCCTACAGAAAATTCAGAGTTCAACTCTATTCCAGAATATAAATCTTCAAAAGAAAGTAGGAATTTAATTCCTCTGGAATTTAAAGCTTTTATTAGGGTTGAACCCTACGAGGAAAAAGATTAACAGATCTTCTAAGCAACATACATAGAGGCAGGGTCACGTGCCACCACGTGACCCTCCCCCCCAAAAGATCTACAGAAAGCCCTCTGGAGGCAGTGCCTCACGTGACTCACGTGACCCTTGACAGAAGCTTTAACACACAAGCGCTTGAATCCCCGTCACGTGATGGCACGTGATGCTCTAAAAAGATGCATAGTCTCAGAAGAACAAGTGAAGGGAGGGCGCTCTCACGTGTTGCCACGTGACCCCTCTTGCCTTAGTGTTTAACACTAAAACGGGACCCCTGAATTCAGTGATAAAACATTGTTTGGCCTTAGTGTAACGCTAAGCACAGAACTATATTTGCAGTGTTCAACACTGATTACCGTAGTGTTCAACACTAGTTTGGGACTCCTGTTGACAGTGTTTAACACTGGTCTCTTTTAGTGCTGAAACACTAACTTATCAATCTTATTCCCAGTGTTCAACACTGATTCGTCTTTAGTGTTTAACACTAGACACCGGCCCAATTGGCCGAATGGATAGAGGCAAAGCCTCTCCTTCAAGGGACTAACAGGAAGCCCATATTCCAGACATAAGTGGACTTAGCCCAAGATGGCCATAAGTCCTCAATTCGTAATTGAATGGGCTAATGGGCTCATAACATAATTAATTGGTCTTGATCCCAAATTGGGCCGAAGACTATTTAATCCACTCCGGTTCCAGGGTACATCTCTTCACTCCTTTGATACTTGGCGTTGTAATCCCTCAACGTCTTCAAAGAGGTGACGGGTCCCGGTGACCACGCATTGATGTGGACCGTGGGGTCCTTAAACCCATAGACTACGACGTCCTTAACCTTGACCGAGATGTCTTAAAACTAACAATGGACTGTGGGGTCCTTAAACCCATAGACTACGACGTCCTTAACCTTGACCGAGATGTCTTAAAACTAACAATAGACTGTGGGGTCCTTAAACCTATGGACTACGACGTCCTTAACCTTGACCGAGATGTCTTAAAACTAACAATGGACTGTGGGGTCCTTAAACCCATGGACTACGACGTCCTTAACCTGGACCGCAATGTCCTTAAACTACCCATGGACCGCAATGTCCTTAAACTAGCGATGGACCACTATGTCCCTAAACTAGAACAATAGAGCCAATCGCTCTTTTGTTGGATCTAAACGATCCCGTTTAAGTTGATCTTAGCCTTAAATATGGCTAACGTATCCTTAAACCTTTCAAACAGACTTTAGTCCCAAACTGGACTATAGATCCCCCCAATTAACTCTGGGTCAAGGGTACATCTCTGAACTCCTCTGACATCTGTCGTTGTAATCCTTCAACGTCGTCAGAGAGGTGACGGGTCCCGACGGCCATACATTAAATGGACCACTATGTCCCTAAACTGGAACAATGGAGCCCAAATGCTCTTTTGTCGGATCTAAACGATCCCGTTAAGTTGATCTTAGTCTCAGGTTAGACTAACATATCCTTAATAAACGTTTGAGTTGATCTTGGCCTCAAATATGGCTAACGTATCCTCAAACCAAACCCCCAAACCCAAATCTAAGATAATACGGATTTGGACTAGTCCACGCCCTACGGGCGACGACATAACTCGGTCTCCGTAAACAATCCACGGGCAACCAAAAACAAAACAAACACCCACGACACGAAGTGACCATCTGGAGAAGGAGAAAGTTGTTACCGCGATGCGGTAGCGTAATTAACTGCAGGGGCTCGCGCCTGCAGGGAAGAGCGTCCCCACAATCAAAAACCCCTCAAGCGAGGGGGAATCTGAAGAAGTCTGCTACATCGGACGCATCCGTTTAAACCTTCGATACATGGTGCCATAAATCAACTTGGCATCTTCGGAGAGGTGGACGGATAGCACCAATTAGCATCTGTCCCGAACCTCAGGCATAGACGTCCCCGCGTCTCGGCCGCCGTTCGGAGGGGAACAGATTCTGGCACGCCCGGTGGGACCTTTTCCTCTTTCCACTCCACATTTCGTGTGTCGTGATTTGCGAACCAATCGCGGTTCGCTAATGGTTGCCCTTGGGTTTCAAGATACTAAGAATTGGCGTCTCGCTTATTGCAGAAAGCAAAGGATCGATGGCTTCTACTTCCGTGAAATTCTCCAACTGCTCAGACTGCAATTGCGACCAACGCTTTGCCTCGCAAGGAGGTATAGCCTACGGACCCCAAGCTGTTTCGTTATTCACAATGCCGGTGGACCAGGTGACTCAGGCCACTACCGGATTGTTCTTCAGGACTATACTCCCACCAACAAGCTTCACGGCACCGGTGCTAACAAAGAAAGCTCTCAAGAAGTCGGTCTTTGATCGCCTTACCCCTGCTGCGGCTCCTCTCAACGGGTCACCCAACATCAGCGCCTCGGTCTTCTCTAGATTGGGCCAGAAATCCGGTGGACCCATCATGGGGCCTACAATCCCAGAGAAGGCTGCTTCTAAGAAAGTGGCCGCTCCTGCTCCCGAAATCACCAAGGCGGCTTCTCCGGCCAAAAAGTCGATCTTTACAAGATTGACGGCTTCAGCTCCCGCTCCTGCTACCCAAAGGACGTCGATCTTTGACAGACTAACACCAGCAACGATCCCCCACCTACACAGGGGGCAAGACGAAACCATTCTTACCGCTGAACCAACGCCGTCCGCTCGACATGCTCGACGTCGCCATTGGCGCCGAGTAAGGAAGGCTGGGGGCAACTCCCCCTCTGGGTTAACTCCATCAGCCCTGATGGCAGAAGTTAATGCTGCTGTTCCAACTGGGAACAGCTTCGAGATGCTAAATAAGGTGCGAAGGAATTCTCCTACTGCAGTGCTAAAGAGGTCCCCTTCCCCATTAAAAAAGGTTGTGGAAATAAAATCAGAACAGCCCCGATCCCCTCAACGGCTGTCTTCCAAAATCTATACGGTTTGGCGGCAGGCCCGAGATTCGATCATCGATCCAAACTTCTCCCGCCAGCACAAGAAGCTGAAAATCCAACCGGAAGCTGGTCACCAGGCTAAACCCCGAAAGGTTGTCTGGACGCCCACCTCAATGGCCCCTTCAACCTCCATGGCTCATAAAAGGAGGAAGCCAGAGAAGATCTGTCACGCCCCGCTTCCCAGAGTATGCAAGATTGGGTACGTGACATAGCCAACCATACTACCTGTGGGTAGGAAGTATCCATCCACAGTCACATTACGGCTGTAGAGATATCAAGAACAAGATAAAAACTATCTAACACATGTCCAAATCCAAAATAACAAGAGTCAATGATAAATAAGTGCGGAATCAAATGATCCAATACAATAATAGAAAAGTATGTCCCATAATGCGGGCTCACATCTGGAAATAAGAATGCAGGAAATAAAACTAATCACTACAGAACTCACAAATCAGCCTGCTGGCTGAAGTACTCCTGCTCGGTCAGCGACAGTGGTAAAGAATCTGGGCCATGCAAAGCCCAGACGTCAGCGCGTCATATCAACCAATAATATAATATGAACAGTGTAATAGACAATGCATAAATAAACATGAATAAAGCAATAGTATGAAACAAGCAGTACAGGGTAGTGTGCGGTGGGTAACTAAACTGTTCTATCGGGTTTTCTATTCTAAAGTCTTTGAAATCAATTCGAGTAATCCTCCATGTAACTCAAAGGATATGTCCCGTTACCCCCCGGGACCACGGATCAGGAAGATGGGAACCAATAATGGTTCTGTCCCGTTGCCCCCCGGGACCACGGATCAGGAAATGTAAGAGTCACGAATGGCTCTGTCCCGTTACCCCCCGGGACCACGGATCAAGTAATACCCTTTTAAGTTACACTTTAGATTACCCTTTTGATTTCTCCATACCCCCAGGTTATATGTGTCAGGTCAGGTATTCAGTAGTCAAGGACTAATGCCAACACAGGATCAGGTAACAGGTCAGGTTTGTCTGGATAGACAACAGGAATGGTCCATGAGGACTCCATGTCAGGTTTGTTGGCATTAGGCATGAGATCAAGTAACAGGTCAGGTCATGGTACATCAGGTCAAGTCAGTAGTAAAGGGTACCATGTCCGGTGCATCGATATATATATATCATGTGTAGCAAGGTCATGTCAAGATGTAACAGAATCGAGGGTGTGCTCACAACAGGTATATAATCGAACAAGGAATGACAGCAGGAAATAAGCAATGAATTAAACAACAATAAGCAATTTATTTAATCACAATGGTGCATTAACATAGTGCAGTCGTATTATCATATTAACAGGTTTGAGCACCCCTTGCGGTGCAATAGATCACATGGTGGTGCAATACCATTATATCAATATCAGGATGTAATAGAGCTACATGTGTACGGCTATCGTCCTTTAGACGGTAAAAGTGTGATTAACGGGTAACTTCGTTATTCGGGTTAAAGTGGCAAAAATGTAATTTTAGGTTAACTGTATCATGATATAAGTCATATTGCGTCCAAATGATAAAATAGCTATACCTAGTTAAGTTTGCAAGTTTAATGAGTCAAAACACATTTAATTGTATAGTATAGCATGTAGCAAGTGATACTTGCCTCGATCGGATCACGTTACAGGATGTGCACGCAGCGTCCAGTGTCGGCAATCGTTGCAACATCCACACGCGCACACGGAACGGTCCAGGTACAGCAAGAAGTTAACCACGCAAGTAGGGAACATCCACCGGGTTGCCCAGATCAGCATACATCTCTTCTTGCTCTAAACTTATTCTCTCTCTAAAAGATTCGAACTTTCATCTCTCTAGGTCTAGAATCAAAGCTTTTGTTGTTTCGATTTTTGAGAGTAGCAAAAGAAAAGGAAGGTGATGATTGGTGATGGATTAAGAGAGGAAAGCTTGGGCTTAGTCTCGGGGATGTATGCAGGTGGCCGGAGTTCGAGGCCAGGATGCGGCAGCAGCAAGGTGTCGAGGGTGTGCGCTGGTGTTTGGCGCGAAGGTGGGGCGCCGGCGAAGGAGATGAGTGCGGTTGATGGCTGGAGAAAGGATGATGGAGATCGGGGTTGAGGCTAGAGGAGTGGCCGGCGGTGAGGGGTTGCTGGAAACGTGCCCGAAGGTGATGGGTTGCGGGAACTGTAGGTGGGGTGGTGACGACGGAAAGTGGAGGAGAAGGTCGGGGGCTGGTGCGCAGGTGATGAGGAGGACGAGTGGAGGCCGACGAGGAAGTGGGGTCGCCGGCGGTGAAAGGTGCAGGTGAAGTCGGGGGCTGTAGGTGGTTGGGTTCTCTAAGGAAAGAAGGCGAGGGATGGTCGAGGAAGGCGAGGGATGGTCGACGGTAGGGCTGCGACGGCGACGAGTTCCGACGCTGTCGAGGCTACGGGAAAGCTTGGGTTAGGGTTAGCGGTGGGTTTCCTCGCATGGGTTCTCGGAAATAAGGAAGGAGACGAGGATACGTATATAAAGGGGATAGAGAGAGAGAGAGGGTTAGAGAGAGAGAGAGACCGAGAAAAAGTAGAGAGAGAGAGAGATAGATAGAGATTAGAGAGAGAGAGAGAGAGATAGACGGGGGCCCACGGGGGTTAAGAACCCCGTGATTGGCTGAGATTTCCTTTCGCTTACCAGATTTGATTTTTAAATATTTAATAGATTTAGTTTAACATTAGGATTGTATATATATATTATAGTTTTGATTATTTTATTAAATTGGGATTTTGGCGCTAAATGAAACATTTCCAGATCGCGCCCGGGTTGCGCCCAACAAATTTGAAATTTAAATAATAGGTTTTTAAGCGGGTTCCAAATTTTAAAATGAAATGTTTTATGATTAAAAAGCATGCCCCCAAGTCGGACACCTGTACGCACGCGTAGTCGTCCAAACTCGCCCGTTTCACCGAACGGGATGAGAACTTGACGCACGGACGCTACCACGCGGCTAGGGGTGACGGGTAGGCCAATATAGATATTTTTAATTCCATTTTAGGTGCTAAAATTTGTTATATGCAAAAATGACTTAGCCAGTTAAAATTTTACAGTGAGACCCAAACAAGCAAGATAAATGAAATGAGCAATGTCGAACACTCAACCAGTAACAGAAATAGTAGTATTGGGCTCGGGTGTTACATCATACCCAACTAAAAAAAGAATTTCGTCCTCGAAATTCCAAGAATACAAGATAGCAAACTACAGGAAAAGGTGAGGAAACTTCTGCCGGATCTTGTCTTCTCGCTCCCAAGTGGATTCTCCATGCGATCGATTACCCCAAGAAACTAGCACAAGGGGGATAACCTTGTTCTTAAGAACCTTTTCCCTACGATCCATTATTTCAACCGGTCGCTCCTCAAAAGTTAGGTCCTCCCGTACAGTTAACTCCGAATGATCCAAGACGTGTGTTTCATCTCGAACATACCTTCGTAGTTGAGATACATGAAACACATCGTGCACACCTGCCAAGGACTGTGGTAACGCCAAACGGTACGCTACCTCTCCAACACGCTCCAATATCTCGAAGGGTCCAACGAATCGAGGACTAAGCTTTCCCCGACTCCCAAAACGAATCACTCCTCTAGTCGGTGATATCTTCAAGAATACCAAATCACCCACGGCGAACTCTAGAGGTCTCCTTGACGTGTCAGCCCAACTTTCCTGTCTGTCTTGGGCTGCCTTCATATGCTTCCTGATTATATTCACCTTCTCGACTGTCTGTACCACCAAATCTGGTCCCAGTAATCTTCGTTCACCAACATCATCCCAACAAACGGGTGAACGACACTTGCGACCATACAAAGCTTCAAACGGAGCCATCTGGATAGTTGCTTGGAAACTATTGTTGTAAGAAAACTCCACCAAGTGTAAATGATCCTCCCATGAACCCTTGAAGTCCAACATGCACGCTCTCAACATGTCTTCAAGAGTTTGGATCGTTCTCTCCGACTGACCATCAGTTTGAGGATGATAAGCTGTGCTAAACTTCAATCGAGTCCCCAAACTTTTCTGTAAACTCCTCCAGAAGTGTGATAAGAACCGAGTGTCCCGATCGGACACGATGCTCACCGATACTCCATGCAATCTTACAATCTCCTGCATGTATCGCTCTGCCAAAGCCTCTGCTGATTGACCAACCCGAAAAGGAATAAAGTGAGCTGCCTTGGTCAACCGATTGACAATCACCCATACTGCATTGTTGCCCTTTGGACTCCGCGGTAAAGCCGTCACGAAATCCATGGTTATATGTTCCCACTTCCACTGAGTAATCGGAAGTGGTTGCAACAACCAGCAACCCTTTGGTGTTCAGCCTTGACTTGCTGACATACCAAGCACTTAGCCATGAAGCGAGCAATCTCCCGTTTCATACCTTCCCACCAGAAATGTTGTCGAATATCTCGGTACATCTTTGTACCTCCTGGATGTACAGAGTAAGCTGAACTGTGTGCCTCCTTCATAAGCTCTTCACGCACATCCCCCTTTGGCACACACACACGGCTACCATACCTCAACGAACCATCTTCGTGGACCAGTAAATCTGTTCGTAGTCCAGCTTCAACCTGCTCTCGAAACCTTTGCAGTCTAGGATCCTGCGATTATGCCGCTTTAATATTCTCAACCAAGGATGACTGTACTTGCAACTGCATCAATTGTCCCGTAGAATGTGGTAGCACAACCTCCAAGTCAAATCTTCGAAAATCCGTAATGATCTCCCTCTGCGTAGTCAATACCTGAATCGCTGGTAACCGACTAAGCGCATCCGGCACGACGTTAACCTTTCCCGGATGGTACTTAAGATCAAGAACGTAGTCAGCCATCAGCTCCAACCATCTGTGCTGCCTCATGTTAATCTCCTTCTGTGCGAACACATACTTCAAGCTCTTATGATCTGTAAAAACTTCGACTCTCTTACCCAAAAGGTAGTGTCTCCAAATCTTCAAGGCGAAGATCACAGCCGCAAGCTCCAAGTCATGAGTCGGATAATTCTTCTCATGGGTCTTTAATTGTCTCGATGCATACGCTACAACCTTCCCATTCTGCATCAAAACACATCCCAATCCCTTTCCAGATGCGTCGCTGTGAATCACCAGTCCTCCGGAATTGTCTGGTACGGTCAGGATAGGGGCGGTTATCAACTTCTGCTTCAATGTCTCGAAAGCCAATGCACATTTATCCGTCCAAACAAAAGGTACTTCCTTGCGCGTAAGCTTGGTCAACGTTTCTGCTAAACAAGCGAAGTTCTCCACAAATCTCCTGTAGTATCCGGCCAAACCAAGGAAACTTCTTATCTCAGCCACATTTCTTGGAATAGGCCAATCTCGAACTGCTGCAATCTTTTCGGGATCGACGGTGATTCCATCGCCCGACACAACATGCCCCAGAAACTTCACTTCTTCCAGCCAAAATTCGCACTTACTCATCTTCGCATACAATTTCTCCTGTCTCAATGTCTGCAGTGCGATCTTCAAATGCTCAGCATGCTCCTTCGAACTCTTCAAGTAAACCAGAATATCGTCAATGAATACCACAATAAACTGGTCCAAGAATGGTGAAAAGATTCGGTTCATCAAATCCATGAATATTGCCGGCGCATTCGTTACTCCGAAGGGCATCACTAGATATTCGAAATGCCCATACCGAGTTCGAAACGCCGTCTTGCAATTATTTTCTGCTTTCACTCGGACCCGATGATATCCGGATCGCAAATCCAGTTTCGAGAATACCCTCGCGCCACTAAGCTGCTCAAAAGTTCTCCAATGCGAGGGATCGGGTACTTGTTCTTAATAGTTACCCGGTTTAATTCTCGATAATCGATGCACATCCTTCTCGTGCCATCCTTCTTCTTTACTAGAAGAACTGGAGCTTCCCAAGGCGAGTTGCTGCTTCGAATCCAACCCTTCTAAAGCAATTCACCAACTTGTTTCTTAACTTCTTCCAATTCCACTGGTGCCATGGGATAATAAGCTTTAGATACTGGCGCTGCACCAGGAATAAGGTCAATCGCGAACTCCACGTCTCGCTTCGGCGGTAAGCCCGATATATCTTCAACTACGTCCATGAAATCGCGAACCACCACCGGTTCTTTACAACCATCAACCTCCATAGCTGCAAGAACACCGTTTGTCGGCCTAGCCCTAAACTCGACTGGCCCGATAGAACTGCTTCCTCACCGCAACTGCTGTCTGCATCATTGACCGCGAAAGGTCCAGCGAAACCACTGAGTCTCGTCCATTCTGCTACATGCACATCTACGGGTGCTCCCTTCTGCTTTAGTCCGATGAACTTCTCTTCCATTTCCTCCCGTGCAGTCCGCGGGAAGAACTTCTCCAGGAAACTCTTAGAAAAAATCCGCCCACTTGATCGGCTTGGGCAAGCGGGTCTCCTCAACAAGCCACCATTCTCGGGCGTAGTCCACTAGCTGAATGCGTACCACAACAACTTTTTGTCATCTGGAATCTGTGCCGCAAAAAGTAAGTTCTCTGTGTCAACTAGCCACTGCTCCACTGGCAACGGCTCCTTTAAACCATTAAATGTAGACGGACCCAACCACCTGAAATCTGCTACGGTCCCTACTCGGTCAACTGGTTTAGCTCCAGCGTTGTTTACAGACTGCCGAACAATATGCAAACCTTCCCGAAACGAGTCCGCTTGCTGCTGGATCAGCTCAGTATGCCTCTTCTGATTTTCCAGCATTCCTCTTATCACTCCAAGCATGGCGGTTTCGTCCACACGCCTCTGGTACGTCTTCAAATTCTTACCTGCCATAATCCTGAACTCAAAACACCGAACATTAGCATGATGATAGATTCTGAATATGGATCAAGGCTAGAACTCCAAGATACTTAAATAGAATACCGCATTGTAACTATGCCGCGGTATCATAGCCACAATTACTTAACTCCACCCAAGTCGCCTAAGTCCTAGAGATAACAAGAAATCAGGTTTTCGAGTTGACATGCAAAGTAAGTTTGCACGTCGATATAATGCGGAAGAATGTGATTCAAGAATGGTAAAACGGTCAAAGTGGTAGGACATGTTTTCCTAAGCACGGGTATTCTGATTCGTGCATCGGGTACAATACCCAACTACAAAAGAATCAGCCCAATTAACCTATGGCTCTGATACCAAAAGAACCATGTCACGCCCCGCTTCCCAGAGTACGCAAGATTGGGCACGTGACATAGCCAACCATGTTACCTGTGGGTAGGAAGTATCCATCCACAGTCACATTACGGCTGTAGAGATATCAAGAACAAGATAAAAACTATCTAACACATGTCCAAATCCAAAATAACAAGAGTCAATGATAAATAAGTGCGGAAGCAAATGATCCAATACAATAATAGAAAAGTATGTCCCATAATGCGGGCTCACATCTGGAAATAAGAATGCAGGAAATAAAACTAATCACTACAGAACTCACAAATCAGCCTGCTGGCTGAAGTACTCCTGCTCGGTCAGCGACAGTGGTAAAGAATCTGGGCCATGCAAAACCCAGACGTCAGCGCGTCATATCAACCAATAATATAATATGAACAGTGTAATAGGCAATGCATAAATAAACATGAATAAAGCAATAGTATGAAACAAGCAGTGCAGGGTAGTGTGCGGTGGGTAACTAAACTGTTCTATCGGGTTTTCTATTCTAAAGTCTTTGAAATCAATTCGAGTAATCCTCCATGTAACTCAAAGGATATGTCCCGTTACCCCCCGGGACCACGGATCAGGAAGATGGGAACCAATAATGGTTCTGTCCCGTTGCCCCCCGGGACCACGGATCAGGAAATGTAAGAGTCACGAATGGCTCTGTCCCGTTACCCCCCGGGACCACGGATCAAGTAATACCCTTTTAAGTTACACTTTAGATTACCCTTTTGATTTCCCCATACCCCCAGGTTATATGTGTCAGGTCAGGTATTCAGTAGTCAAGGACTAATGCCAACACAGGATCAGGTAACAGGTCAGGTTTGTCTGGATAGACAACAGGAATGGTCCATGAGGACTCCATGTCAGGTTTGTTGGCATTAGGCATGAGATCAAGTAACAGGTCAGGTCATGGTACATCAGGTCAAGTCAGTAGTAAAGGGTACCATGTCCGGTGCATCGATATATATATATCATGTGTAGCAAGGTCATGTCAAGATGTAACAGAATCGAGGGTGTGCTCACAACAGGTATATAATCGAACAAGGAATGACAGCAGGAAATAAGCAATGAATTAAACAACAATAAGCAATTTATTTAATCACAATGGTGCATTAACATAGTGCAGTCGTATTATCATATTAACAGGTTTGAGCACCCCTTGCGGTGCAATAGATCACATGGTGGTGCAATACCATTATATCAATATCAGGATGTAATAGAGCTACATGTGTACGGCTATCGTCCTTTAGACGGTAAAAGTGTGATTAACGGGTAACTTCGTTATTAGGGTTAAAGTGGCAAAAATGTAATTTTAGGTTAACTGTATCATGATATAAGTCATATTGCGTCCAAATGATAAAGTAGCTATACCTAGTTAAGTTTGCAAGTTTAATGAGTCAAAACACATTTAATTGTATAGTATAGCATGTAGCAAGTGATACTTGCCTCGATCGGATCACGTTACAGGATGTGCACGCAGCGTCCAGTGTCGGCAATCGTTGCAACATCCACACGCGCACACGGAACGGTCCAGGTACAGCAAGAAGTTAACCACGCAAGTAGGGAACATCCACCGGGTTGCCCAGATCAGCATACATCTCTTCTTGCTCTAAACTTATTCTCTCTCTAAAAGATTCGAACTTTCATCTCTCTAGGTCTAGAATCAAAGCTTTTGTTGTTTCGATTTTTGAGAGTAGCAAAAGAAAAGGAAGGTGATGATTGGTGATGGATTAAGAGAGGAAAGCTTGGGCTTAGTCTCGGGGATGTATGCAGGTGGCCGGAGTTCGAGGCCAGGGTGCGGCAGCAGCAAGGTGTCGAGGGTGTGCGCTGGTGTTTGGCGCGAAGGTGGGGCGCCGGCGAAGGAGATGAGTGCGGTTGATGGCTGGAGAAAGGATGATGGAGATCGGGGTGAGGCTAGAGGAGTGGCCGGCGGTGAGGGGTTGCTGGAAACGTGCCCGAAGGTGATGGGTTGCGGGAACTGTAGGTGGGGTGGTGACGACGGAAAGTGGAGGAGAAGGTCGGGGGCTGGTGCGCAGGTGATGAGGAGGACGAGTGGAGGCCGACGAGGAAGTGGGGTCGCCGGCGGTGAAAGGTGCAGGTGAAGTCGGGGGCTGTAGGTGGTTGGGTTCTCTAAGGAAAGAAGGCGAGGGATGGTCGAGGAAGGCGAGGGATGGTCGACGGTAGGGCTGCGACGGCGACGAGTTCCGGCGCTGTCGAGGCTACGGGAAAGCTTGGGTTAGGGTTAGCGGTGGGTTTCCTCGCGTGGGTTCTCGGAAATAAGGAAGGAGACGAGGATACGTATATAAAGGGGATAGAGAGAGAGAGGGTTAGAGAGAGAGAGAGACAGAGAAAAAGTAGAGAGAGAGAGAGATAGATAGAGATTAGAGAGAGAGAGAGAGAGAGATAGAGATTAGAGAGAGAGAGAGAGAGAGAGATAGACGGGGGCCCACGGGGGTTAAGAACCCCATGATTGGCTGAGATTTCCTTTCGCTTACCAGATTTGATTTTTAAATATTTAATAGATTTAGTTTAACATTTGGATTGTATATATATATATTATAGTTTTGATTATTTTATTAAATTGGGATTTTGGCGCTAAATGAAACATTTCCAGATCGCGCCCGGGTTGCGCCCAACAAATTTGAAATTTAAATAATAGGTTTTTAAGCAGGTTCCAAATTTTAAAATGAAATGTTTTATGATTAAAAAGCATGCCCCCAAGTCGGACACCTGTACGCGCGCGTAGTCGTCCAAACTCGCCCGTTTCACCGAACGGGATGAGAACTTGACGCATGGACGCTACCACGCGGCTAGGGGTGACGAGTAAGCCAATATAGATATTTTTAATTCCATTTTAGGTGCTAAAATTTGTTATATGCAAAAATGACTTAGCCAGTTAAAATTTTACAGTGAGACCCAAACAAGCAAGATAAATGAAATGAGCAATGTCGAACAATCAACCAGTAACAGAAATAGTAGTGTTGGGCTCGGGTGTTACAAGATCCCCCAGCCTGCAACGACAGCTAATAGCACTGAGCCCAGACGCCCTAAGTCTGGGGGCATGATGGTCCACACCGTATACATGGCGTCAGGAAAAGAAGACAGCCGTGCGTCTACAGGTCATAGACCGCTTACACGGTCGGTGACCAAAGCTCAGGAGCAACAGCAAAAGCTCCAGGAAATGATGAATGCTATGGCCGCACTTACCGGGCCAAAAGAAAACCCAGAAACGTCCTCAGACGAACGCCACGAGGAAGAAACCGACGCCGAATTCCTTCGCCGGATACTGGAGAAGAAGGACAAAGAGGCTGCTGAACAAGCGGCCAACATACAGCGTATGGGCTTTCTCTTCCAAGACATGATAGGAATGATGATCCAGCAGGACCTACCCGCCGAGGATCCCCCAATCGTTCTTGAAGACGACCGAGGAGAAACGTCAAACCCACCACCGGCCCTCTCAACGGCCAAGGAGGAGGCAATCTCTAAAGCTGATTTGGTTGACTATATAGCCCAGCAAATCCGGGTTCATCATGCGGCTGAGGCAGCTGGTCAAGTCGTAAAGACGGGCCGGCCGTATCCAAGCTGGTACGACCAAATCAAACACCCGCCGGGCTATACGATACCAAAATTCCACATGTATAAGGGGACCGGCAATCCCCATCAACATGTTGCCCAGTTCCGGGCCCTCTGCGGTAACACCGGCGGTGATGATAAACTGTTGCTTCGCCAGTTCGTGGGCAGCTTATCAGAAACAGCGTTCGAATGGTATTCGGAACTCCCAAACGATTCTATCAAGACGTTCGTTGAAATGGAGTTGTTATTCACTCAGCGATTCGCAAGTGCCAGCGAACGCACTCCAATAACAGCACTGATTAACGCCAGGGTAAAACCAGGCGAAACCTGGGTCCAGTATGCTATACGCTGGCGGAATTTGTGGTCGAGATACGAACAACGCATTGAGGAAGCACCCGCAGTGGGCATGTTCGCGGGAACCCTAGACCCCCACGCAACTATCTCCCAGTTTATGATGTTCTTTAAGCCAACCACATTCCAGGCTTTAATCGACAAGTTGGCTCAGATGGACCATATGGGTCATAGACCACCTCTCCCGAAGTCGGAACCTCGGAATGACAAGGGTAAAGGAAGGGCAACCTTCGTCGCGAATGCCCAACAGCAACCTAACGCCCCAAAGCTGACGGATCAACTGGAAGAAAGACGCCGGTATTATAATGAGAAGATGAAGCGTCCCTACTCGTTCCCACGGGACAAGACGAAACGGCTATTCGAGCTGGCAGTACGCAACAGACTTATAAACCTGCCAAATCCAAGGCGACCGCCACAACCCACTGAGGTGAACAACCCCAACTATTGCCCTTACCATCAAACGGTAAGCCATCCGATTGAGGATTGCTTCGTCTTCAAAGGATGGATTGAAGATCAATACCTCCAGGGAAAGTTTGCGCTGTCCGAAAAGTGGAAGGTGAACCCGCCGCAGCCGCATACTCCTAAGAAGACGGACGCACCGGGGGCGACTTGTTCCTTTATTGAAGAAGCTCCATGGGAAATCGTGCTACCAGCTAAAACCAAAAGGATGCTGAGTGACCTTCATGCGTGCCCAGCGGTTGAATGGAAGAACCCGCTTGAACCTCAAATCATCGAAGGGATGTTGAAACCGCGCCCAACTACAAAGATTCGTGGTGATGGCCCAAGTACTCACACCCAACCGTCAAAATCTTCGAAGAAATAGAAGAGGAAATCCAAAAAGCCCGTTGTTCCCCTCCGAACGGCGGCCGAGACATGGGCTGTCTCGCCTGAGGTTCGGGGCAGATGCTAATAGGTGCTATCCGTCCACCTCTCCGAAGATGCCAAGTTGATTTATGGCACCATGTATCGAAGGTTTAAACGGATGCGTCCGATGTAGCAGACTTCGTCAGATTCCCCCTCGTTTGAGGGGTTTTTGATTGTGGGGACGCTCTTCCCTGCAGGCGCAAGCCCCTGCAGTTAATTACGCTACCGCATTGCGGTAACAACTTTCTCCTTCTCCAGATGGTCACTTCGTGTCGTGGGTGTCTGTTTTGTATTTTGTTGCCCGTGGATTGTTTACGGAGACTGAGTTATGTCGTCGCCCGTAGGGCGTGGACCAGTCCAAATCCGTATTATCTTAGATTTGGGTTTGGGGGGTTTGGTTTGAGGATACGTCAGCCATACTTGAGGCTAAGATCAACTCAAACGTTTGTTAAGGATACGTTAGTCTAACTTTGTGACTAAGATCAACTTAACGGGATCGTTTAGATCCGACAAAAGAGCGTTTGGACTCTAATGTTCCAGTTTAGGGACATAGTGGTCCATGAATGTATGGCCGTCGGGACCCATCACCTCTCTGACGACGTTGAAGAATTACAACGACGGATGTCAGAGGAGTTCAGGGATGTACCCTCGAGCCAGAGTTAATTGGGGGGATTTATAGTCCAGTATGTTTGAGGGTCTAAGGACGCGTTAACCATCTCCAAGGCTAAGATCAACTTAGACGGGGCCGTTTAGGTCCAACAAAAGAGCATAAGAAAGGGCTCTATTGTTCTAGTTTTAGGGACATTGCGGTCCGTGGGTAGTTTAAGGACATTGCGGTCCGTAGGTAGTTTAAGGACATTGCGGTCCGTGGGTAGTTTAAGGACATTGCGGTCCGTTGTTAGTTTTAAGACATCTCGGTCAAGGTTAAGGACGTCGTAGTCCATGGGTTTAAGGACCCCACAGTCCGGTATGTGCTCTGGATGCTTCACACGGGTTCACTGCCGTGCTTAGCGAGGACCAGGCTCTGCTCTGGATGCTTCACACGGGTTCACTGCCGTGCTCTGCGAGGACCAGGATCCGCTCTGGACGTTTCCCACGGGGTCAAAGAGTGACATTATCCGTATTCCACGTGACCAGGAATTTGTATGAGTTTAAGGACCCCACAGTCCATATCATGGGTGGTCGTCGGGACCCGTCACCTCTTTGAAGACATTGAGGGATTACAATGCCAAGTATCAAAGGAGTGAAGAGATGTACCCTAGAACCGGAGTGGCTTGAACAGCCCCTGGCCCAATTTGAGGTCAGGACTGATTAATCATGTTATGAGCCCATTGGCCCAATTAGTCACGAATTGAGGACTTATGGCCAGCTTGGGCTAAGTCCCATCATGTCTGGAATATTGATTCCTTGTGAGTCCATCGAGGGAGAAGCTTTGCCTCCATCCCTTTAGCCAATTGGGCTATAGACTAGTGTTAAACACTTCAAAGCAATCAGTGTTGAACACTGGGAATGAGTTTGACAGGTTAGTGTTTAACACTAGAAGAATAATTGGTGTTAAACACCAGCAACAAGGCCTTGAAATGATCATAAGCACTAAAACAGCTCAGTGTTAAACACTGGCAATGGGGATCTTAAATTAGTGCCGAATATTAAAACAATTAATATTGAACACTACGAACAAAATTCTTTAATTAGTGTTGAACACTAAGGTCCGATAGCACTTCAATACTGGATTCGAGAGTTTTAACTTAGTGTCAAACACTACAGCAAGAACGGTCACGTGGCCCCACGTGAGAGTGCCTTCCCTTCAATGATTCTGCCGAAATTACTGTGTCTTTGATAGCGTCACGTGTTAGCACGTGACGGGCATTCAAATGCCTATGTGTTAAGGCTCCTGCTGAAAGTCACGTGTGTCACGTGGGGTGCTGCCTCAAAGGGGCTTTCTGTAGGGCTTTTGGGGGGGGTCACGTGGTGACACGTGACCCTGCCTCAATGCTGTTTTTGGAGGATCTGTTGCTCCTCTTTCAGGAATTAAATTCCTCGAACTTTTAATTTCAGAGGAATTAAATTCCTATTTCCTTTTGAAGGCTTATATTCTGGAACAGAGTTTAAATCTGAGTTTTCTGTGGGAATTAAATTCCTTGTTTATGCGAAGAACCGAATAGGGTTAAACCCTAAAAGCTTTTAAGGAATTAAACTCCCCTTTTCTGAGGATTATGATTAAAGGAATTAAATTCCCACTGTTTCGACAAAACTATGTTCTTGATTAGGGTTCAACCCTGTTTCTTTTTGTTTTGAAGGAATTAAATTCCCATAATACAGGGTCGAACCCTAACTTTATTTTGGAGGAATTAAATTCCTATAGTTCTGTGAGAATTAAATTCTCATACTTGCATTCCTTCTCTATGTTTTGGATCTGCATGGCAGGATCTCGACCCATTGAGAATTAAATTCTCAACCTTAAGGGGAGATGTGCACTTTGCAGATCCTCTATCAAAGAGGGAGGAGATATGCTCTCTCGTTTTATGCCTCAGAGTTAAACTCTGTTGAGAATTAAATTCTTTTTCTTTCCAAAAGGCTTTCCCTTTCTTACCTAGGGTTTTTTTTGCAGAAGATCTGAGTCTTTTTCAAGTATCAAAGCTCTTCTCCTTTTCTCTTTTCTTCTCTCCATATGTATATCTTTCTCTGTGTCTTTTGGCTCCTATTTATAGGAGAAGCAGCCGAATCAATCAGTTTTTGACGAATCTTCATTGATATTTGATTTGCATTCATCATTCATTTTGGGCCGTTGGATGATTAGGTGAATTTTATTCACCATTGGATTTTAAATCCAGAGATTCTCCCTTGCTATTTTGGTTAGATTTAAAGGGGAAATCTTTCCAAACCCGGGATTTTCCATAGATAGATGATATTTAATCATCTCTGAATCTTTAATTTGATTGGTCCCAAATAATTACTTTCCTTTGGAAAGATTCGAATTTCCTTCAGAATTTAATTCTGTCGTTAAAAAAATATGGGCTTTGAAAGCCGGTCACGTGTGACCACGTGATCCATGGTCACGTGTAGACACGTGACCCCCTTTGAAATGAGCCTTCTGCGCTGCGTCTTCTGATTGCTGCTTAAACATCACGTGCTACCACGTGACCCCCTGGTCACGTGTGAGCACGTGACCCTTGTTTGAACTCTCTTTCTTTGGTTCAACGGGAGAACGGGTCTGCTGTCTTGAACGTTACGTGTCAACACATGACTCTGGTCACGTGAGAGCACGTGACCTTTTCTGAAGCTCTTTTCCTTGACTTTGATCAGGGAACCAATGTGCGCCTTTGCTGCTTGAATTTAAATGTCACGTGCCGACACGTGACCTTGATCACGTGGGAGCACGTGACCCTTCCTGAAGCTCCCTTTTCTTCGACTTTGTCAGGAGACTGAACTTGCTTGAATGATGCGTTCAGGTGTCACGTGCGAACACGTGACCGCTAGTCACGTGTAAGCACGTGACCCTCTTCTGAAGCTTTTCACAGAAGCTTCCTGATTTTAAATCAGGAAACACCCGTGAAGCCTGGAAACAAGCGCACGGATTTGCAGAAACAGATTGACGCGCTGGAGGAGTACAATCAAAAGGCACGGACTCCCGTCACACTGCAAGAGTTCCTCAACCACGTCTTTCAGAAGGAAGATGAGGAAGAGAGCTCATCGGATGAATCCGAGGGATATGTGGCGAGTTGTCATGTGATTTCCCACTCGGAAGATGAGAAAACTCCTGGCACCGAGAAACTGGGGGCACACCCTGAGCCAGGACTTGTGTGGCCAACAGATGAAATGATCGACGCCTTTCTGGACGAGATTCGTCTAAAGAGTAAAGCAGATCAGGAGCGTGAGATGGCCGCATCGGAAGGAGCCGAACGCAGGCGACTAAACGAAAGAGTTAAAGTACTCCCGCCAGATCGAAAGGCATTCGAGGCAGACAAGAAGATATTCAAGACGAGGAAACGGTTTGCCAAAGCCATGTCGATAGGAATGAAGCTACCACCCTCGGAAGAAAACACGCTCAATGAGGTGGAGAGACACCCTGATTATTGCGCATATCATCGGAAAATTTCACACCCCACGGAGGAGTGCGACGCCTTTAAGATATGGTGGCAAGGATATGTTGCTCATCGGCAACATTTTAAGCGCGTGAAACGCAAGACTCGTCGAGAACAAAGAAGTACTGCCGACGAGCACAACAGGACCACTGGCAACTGTTACATGGTTAACGCCGGAGGGTCACAAGTTCTCACCTTTGGGAGCGACTCCGATGAAGAAATGGCTCTGGGCCCTCTCTTTAAAGAATCCGTTTTAGGGAAAGAGGAGAAATCGGAGGCCTGCGAGAACATTCAGCTGCGCAATCGCACACTCCCAGAAAAGAATCTCGGGCCCGCGAGTAGAAAAGATAAGGGAAAGGAAAAGGTCACTGAAGATATCACTTTAGATGACCAAGTCATGAAAGAGCTGGCTGCCAAAGACCCTCCTAGGAAGGGTAAGGTGGACTATAACATCCTAGCGCACCTAAGGAAGCTACCTTCTCAGCTTAGTATTCTCGATACCTTCCTATTATCAAAAAAAGTGCGAGACTCACTAATTAAGGCGTTACAAGAACCTGAGCAATTCCAAGCCTTCCTCGCCACTGAAAGGATGAAGGATGAATTGGAGGAAGTGCATATGGCCAACATCGCTTTCGGTGACGAAGACCTCCTTCTCGGGACGTGCGACCACAACCGTCCCCTATATGTCTCCGGATACTGCCATGATATCAAGATAGGCAAGATCCTGGTGGATAATGGATCCTCCGTCAATCTCCTTAATGTTCGGGTGTTGAAAGAAATCTGCATGAGTGTGCAACACCTCGCTCGTGACAAAATTACTATCTCCGGTTTCGATTCACAATCGTCACGGACTCTCGGATCCGTGATACTAACATTACGCTTTGGACTCCTCGTCACAGACATCAAATTCCATGTCATTGACGCCAAGACCTGCTACAACGCCTTGCTCGGTCGTCCTTGGCTACATGAGTACAACATCATCCCTTCTACACAACATCAGTGTATGAAGTACTTTAAGGATGGTTTCGAGTATACCGTAACAGGTGAGTTGAACCCATTTTCCGTGAACGAAGTCCGCAAATACGAAGATGCGAAGTACTTTTTGCCAGATTTCGAGGATACAGAAAGGTGTCGCAACCTGGAGAACAAAGCCGCCGCCACCATCCCTGTTTTCGGGAGCGATGCCGAAGAAGAAGAAGAGATAGTTTATGCCGGGCCATCTCAACGCAACAACCCGGGGACGTCCGCCCCCATGTTGGTCTTCGGAAGTGACTCGGAAGATGAGGTTAATGCCGTGTTCTCTAATCGGCTGTCAATACAAGCACCCCCTAGCGATGATCAGAGTTTGCAAATCACCATGGTGCCGCGGGAACATTACAAGGATCTCGACACACTTCAAGCTCACAATGTGCAGGACCTGCAAACATTTTACGTCCCTCCCAGGCAAAGGGGTGAGAAGTTAATCCTATTCTACCGATCCTCAGAGTCGAAAATAGAAAAAGAGATCTGGCATGGCACGGATGTTACACTCGACAGGCTCCAACCTATCCGTTTGCCCAGATACTACACAAATGGACTAAAGAGGCTATTGAAGCGCCAAGGAATACCCTTAGAACAGACTGTTCGACAAGCTCGGTTCTACAACAGGATTTGGGATGTCCCTGGGACCCAACGCAAATTGCCCAACGGGAAAATGGAAACACTTGGGCTTGGATACGCGAGAACCGGAAAATGGGAACGGGCCCACAGTAGCTACGCCATATATACTTTTGATGAAGAAGAGGACGCCCCGTTAGGAAATGCCAACCCCTCATCAAAACTAGATCCCGCGATTGAAATGCCGAGTCCGTCGTTTGAAGAACGAATGGACAAGCCTATCAGGAAAGTGGGTCAGAAAGCTCGGGAAGACCACAACCGCGAGATGGCCATCTACGAGAAGGCCAGGACGCAACGCCTATTTCAACAGGCTACAAAAGACAAAGATGTTCGTCTTTGTCAACCCGTTGTACGAAAGGCCCGACGCAGAGACAAAAATAAATCAAGAAGCGGAAAAAGGAGCCGACAACAACGATGCAGGATTACAGAGTTACGTGATCGGGTATTGCACGGCTCGGATTTGTCCCTCATGAAGAAGATGAGTCGAGCGTACTCCTTCCCCCGAGACAAGACGGAGAGGTTACTCAAGCTCGCTTTAAAACATCAAATGATCACGCTTCCAGAGTCTAGACGCCCTGAGCAAGCTAACAAGGCGTCTCATCTGAACTATTGCTCTTATCACCGAGCCATAGGACATCCTACCGAAGACTGCTTCACCTTCAAGAACTGGGTCGAGGACCAGTACCAACGGGGCAGATTCGCTTTATCCGACGGCTGGAGGGTAACGCCGCCACAAAAGCACGAACCCAAGGTCGCAAGAGCAGAACCGAATCCACCTCAGTCCTGGGAGTGGATTCGCACCTGTTATACGATTACAATATTAAAAGAAGAGCCTGAGAACATGGATGACCTTTCTCGGTGCTTTGAGAACAGCGATGATGAGGTGATCTCAGAATTTCCGCCAGCTCCGAAAGAACTGGAAGATGGTATACATACTACTGCAGATAACCTTAAGAAGATTGAGTTGGGATCGGCAGATGACCCGCGACCGACATTTGTCAGCGAGCTGCTATCTGAAGAAAGGGTGGCTGCGTTAAAGAAAGTGCTTCTACGACATAAAGACTGCTTCGCGTGGAACTATTCCGAGATGCCGGGATTAGATCCGGAGATTGCTGTGCATAAATTAACAATATCCCCGGATATCAAGCCGGTCAAGCAGGCGCCAAGAAGGATGCGGCTCGAGCTTGAGATGAGCATCAACGCCGAAGTCAAGAAGCTGATCGATTCTGGATTTATCCAAGAAGTCCAATATCCCGACTGGATCGCCAACATCGTCTCGGTAATGAAGAAGAATGGGACGGTACGCATATGCGTGGATTTCAGGGATCTCAATAAAGCCTGTCCAAAGGACGATTTCCCGGTACCAGTAACCAAGCTAATGATAGATAACACGTCCACTCACGAGGTTTTCTCTTTTATGGACGGTTCATCAGGATACAATCAGATAAAGATGCATCCCGAAGACCAGAAGCACACCGCTTTCCGGACCCCTTTGGGTATATTCTGCTACAGGGTTATGCCCTTTGGTCTAAAGAACGCCGGCGCTACCTATCAAAGGGCCATGACAAAGATCTTCGACGATCTTATACATGATATCGTCGAGTGCTATATCGATGACCTTGTAGTGAAGAGCATGTCATACGAAGAGCATTTAAAGCATCTGGAGACTGTATTTCAACGCCTTCGGCAATATAATTTGAAAATGAATCCCCTCAAATGCGCGTTTGGAGTCTCCTCGGGCAAATTCCTAGGATTCATCGTTCGACACCGAGGTATTGAAATAGATCCGTCAAAGATTAAAGCGATCATGGAAATGCCTCCGCCAAGAACCCTCAAACAGTTGCGGTCTCTCCAAGGGAAACTCGCATACATCCGGCGGTTTATCGCCAATCTTTCAGGCAAATGCCGTCCCTACAGCCACCTGATGAAAAAGGGAACTCCATTCGTTTGGGATCACAAATGCCAAGGTGCACTAGACGAGATCAAGCAGTACCTGCAGAACCCTCCGGTGTTGGCTGCGCCGGTCAAGGGAAAACCCCTCATTCTTTATACAACCGCCCTCGAAGGTTCCTTAGGCGCATTATGGGCACAAGAGAACGATCAAGGGAAAGAGAAAGCACTCTACTACTTAAGTCGAGTTCTACTGGGGGCGGAAAGCACTGGGGGCGGAAAGCAACTACTCTCCCATTGAAAAACATTGCTTGGCGTTAATCTTCGCGATAACAAAGCTCAGGCACTATGCGTTGGCACACGAAGTCCGTCTCATCTCGAAGGTGGACCCCCTTAAATACTTGATGTCAAAAGCCATATTGACGGGACGACTCGCTAAATGGGCCCTGCTCTTGATGGAGTTCTCGATAACGTATCAACCTCTCAAGGCGGTGAAAGGCCAGGCCATTGCCGATTTCCTCGCTGAGCACCCGATACCGGCCGATTCTCCTCTGAACTGCGATTTGCCGGACGAGCATGCATTTGATGCGATTGGCGGCGGTAGTACCCGATGGGAACTCTATTTCGATGGAGCGTCCTCCATAAAGAAACGGAAACAAGGTATCCCAATGGTCAAATCGGGGGTAGGCCTCATCTTCGTAACTCCACAAGGAGGGATAATGCGCTTCGCCTTCTCCTTAACAGAGCCGAAGACGAACAATGAAGCTGAGTACGAAGCTCTGATAGCAGGCCTCGAGATCGCCATCGACATGGGAATTGAAGACCTCCTTATATACGGGGATTCTCAATTGGTCATTAGTCAAGTAAATGGTGACTACCAAACGTGCAAACCGGAGTTGGTGAAGTACGGCGAAGAGGTGCAACGACTATTGACCCAAATTCCCTCCTATACTTTGGAGAACATACCGCGCGCGGAAAACAGCAAGGCAGACGCGTTGGCCAAACTTGCTAAAGAGCTGGCTGACGAAAACCTCGATGATGTAAGAATCGTGGTACAAAGCCGTCGGGTGCTCGCCCCAACGGAAATACCTCCAGAATCATATGAGGAGAAGGGAGCGACTGAGCAGGCGACTATACAAATAAAAGACCATGAGGAGGCCGGGGACTGGAGGGAAGTCTTCATAGACTACTTTAAGTCCCACCGAATGCCCGAAGAAGCATCCTCAAGACATCAGCTCATGAAACGAGCCCTGTCTTTCGCTTTCGTTAACGATACCCTATACAAGAGATCGTTTGATTCTCTATGGCTGAGATGCTTAGGACCTGACGAGGCAGAAAGAGTCGTTCAGGAAGTTCACGACGGACTTTGCGGTTCTCACAAAGCAGGCCCAAAGATGAAGTTAAAAATTAAACGGATGGGTTACTATTGGCCCACAATGACCCAGGACTGCCTCGAGTATGCGAAGCAATGCCACTCGTGCCAGATTCATGGAGACTTTATCCACCAACATCTGAATCCACTACACTCAACGGTGGCTAGTTGGCCATTCGAAATGTGGGGGACTGACATAGTCGGCCCCATCGAGCCAGCATCGTCCCGGGGACATCGTTTCATCCTAGCGACAACTGATTACTTCTCCAAATGGGCAGAAGCAGTACCGCTGAGGGAAGTGAAGACGGAGAACATCCTCCACTTCTTCAAGACGCACGTCATCTATCGGTTTGGAACCCCACGGCAGATTATCTCCGATAACGGGCCAGCCTACAGAAGCCATAAGATTAGCCGCTTCGCGCAGCAGCACAATATAGACTGGAGATATTCTTCAGTTTACAACCCACGAGCTAACGGTCTGGCCGAGGCCTTCAATAAGACCTTGACGAAGATCATAAAAAAGACCGTTTCCCGGAATAAGAGAGACTGGCACGAGAGGCTGCAAGAGGCCCTTTGGGCCTATCGAACTACATTCAAGACGGCTACAAACACAACGCCGTACGCGTTGGTATTTAGGACGGAAGCAGTGCTCCCCCTCGAGATAGAGTTACCCTCTCTACGAGTGGCAGTCCACCACGAGCTGACAGACGAAGAAAATGCTCACCTTCGGCTTGAGGAGCTCGATGCCCTCGACGAAACCCGACTCATAGCGCAACAAAATCTGGAAGCTTATAAAGCAAAGATGACGCGCTCATATGAAAGATTGACCCGACCGAGGACATTCCGCCAAGGCGAACTCGTGTTAGTGGTCAAAAGGCCTATGATCCCCAACCGAGCCAAGCGGGGAAAATTCGAGCCAAACTATGAAGGCCCGTACATCATAGACAAGGTCTACCAGGGTGGAGCCTATCTACTCATGGACATGCACGGTGAAAGGCCTTTCAGGCCAATAAACGGCCGCTTCTTAAAGAAGTACTATGCTTAATGAGCCACAGCCTGGGTCAATGATAGATGACGACGACTATGTCCGCTCGCTATCTTCCTAAGCTCAGACTTTACAAGCAGTAGCTGGCCCTCCCCTGATCGACGGACCGAAATGTCCTTAAACTAACAACGGACCGAAATGTCCTTAAACTAACAACGGACCGAAACATCCTTAAACTAACAACGGACCGAAACGTCCTTAAACTAACAACGGACCGAAACGTCCTTAAACTAACGACGGACCGAAACGTCCTTAAACTAACGGCGGACCGAAATGTCCCTAAACTACTACCGCAGCATCCTTAGGCTGACGAGATAAAAAAAAAGGAGAAAAAGAAAAATATAAAAAAAAAATGATGAAAAAACGGTATGTCCATGAGCAAAATGGGCACGGATGAAAACCCAAAAGGGCTCCTTGAGTAAAAACAGCAGGGCTACCGGCGAGTGTTCGTGAAAACCCGAAAGGGCGCGACCTTGTAAAAAAAAAAGAGAAAAAGAATAAAAAAAAACGGTATGTCCATGAGCAAAATGGGCACGGATGAAAACCCAAAAGGGCTCCGTGAGTAAAAACAGCAGGACTACCGGCGAGTGTTTGTGAAAACCCGAAAGGGCGCAACCTCGTTAAAAGACACTTATAGGGTTTTCTCGACCTTGTAAGGAGAAACCACCTGCGTGAGACCCTTACGACTCACAAAGGAGAAACACACTTAGGGATCCTCACGATTCCTAAGGAGAAAATACACTTACGAGATCCTCACGACTCGCAAAGAGAACTCTCTTATGGGACCCTCACGGCTCGTAAGATTTGAAAGTCTTAAGTTACAGAGACCTAAACCTGTGCTTAAGCAATCCTCCACAACCTTCGATATTGCCCTACAAGCGGCTCAATACTGGTCCTTGTATACAATCCACGGGCGCGAATAAACATTTCCCCAGTAAAGTCCAACCCTTGTAGGTCCTCTCGACCCATACGGAGAAAACCCTTTTGTAGGATCCTTACGACTTACAGAGGAACACACACTTAGGAATCCTCACGATCCCTAAGGCGAAAATACACCCGCAAGATCCTCACGACTTGTAGGGAGAAATACCTTTGTGAGACCCTTACGGCCCATGAAGTCAAAAGCCTTAGTCGACAGGATCCTAACCTTGTTCGCTAAGCCACCTTTGTTCGACATCGACAGAGGCAAATGATGATTCGCTCCTGGCAATATTCCAGTTGTAGCGATGCTGATGCTGAGATTGGCACCAGATTCTAAGTTCCACACTCGCGATAAAAAAAAAACAGCGAGCCATACGTGCATACGAAATAGCCGAAATGATGGGGTAACTTGCAATAAAAATCAGCAAGTAAAAAAAATGTATGCATAAAAAATAGCCGAAATGATGGGATAACTCGCAATAAAAAAGCAGCGAGCAGAGAATAAATAAATAGCCGAAATGATTGGGCACCGCGAAAAATAGCCGAAATGATGGGAAAATCGTGACCTCCGCGATATAAAAGCTGAAATGATAGAGCATCGCGGAAAAATGAAATAAAATATAATAAAAAGTTTCAATTTATGCCCTACAGGTGATGTTCCATCACACCCTGTACACAATCCAAGGACGTAAACAAAAAGGGAACATACCTCCCCCCCAGGTTTCACCAAAGAAAGAAGCTAAATCTCGACGGGCCACGAGCGACCTAGAGATCATCCCAATATTCGTCCCGTAACGACGGACACAACTTCAAGCTAAGCGGAATAGCGGCAACTCCCAGTTCCATGGCTCGGTGGTATACATATCGCCAACAGTCAAACCTCCATCCCATGAAATGCGGATACAATCAGCAAAATTCCTGGTCACGTGGAACGCGGATAACGTCACTCTTTGACCCCGTGGAAAGCGTCCAGAGCGGATCCTGGTCCTCGCAGAGCATGGCAGTGAACCCGTGCGAAGCATCCAGAGCGGAGTCTAGTCCTCGCCTAACGCGGCAGTGAACCCGTGTGAAGCATCTAGTGCAAAATTCCTGGTCACGTGGAACGTGGATAACGTCACTCTTTGACCCCGTGGAAAACGTCCAGAGCGGATCCTGGTCCTCGCAGAGCACGGCAGTGAACCCGTGTGAAGCATCCAGAGCGGAGCCTAGTCCTCGCCGAGCACGGCAGTGAACCCGTGTGAAGCATCTAGTGCAAAATTCCTGCTCACGTGGAACGCGGATAACGTCACTTTTTGACCCCGTGGAAAACGTCCAGAGCGGATCCTGGTCCTCGTAGAGCATGGCAGTGAACCCGTGTGAAGCATCCAGAGCGGAGCCTAGTCCTCGCCGAGCA
This sequence comes from Agapanthus africanus, assembly GCA_030015575.1. NCBI lineage: Eukaryota > Viridiplantae > Streptophyta > Magnoliopsida > Asparagales > Amaryllidaceae > Agapanthus > Agapanthus africanus. Next base: position 348,055,174 of record CM057351.1, on the reverse strand, counting down.
CGGCAGTGAACCCGTGTGAAGCATCTAGTGCAAAATTCCTGGTTACGTGGAACGCGGATAACGTCACTCTTTGACCCCGTGGAAAACGTCCAGAGCGGATCCTGGTCCTCGCAGAGCACGGCAGTGAACCCGTGTGAAGTATCCAGAGCGGAGCCTAGTCCTCGCCTAACGCGGCAGTGAACCCGTGTGAAGCATCTAGTGCAAAATTCCTGGTTACGTGGAACGCGGATAACGTCACTCTTTGACCCCGTGGAAAACGTCCAGAGCGGATCCTGGTCCTCGCAGATCACGGCAGTGAACCCGTGTGAAGCATCCAGAGCGGAGCCTAGTCCTCGCCGAGCACGGCAGTGAACCCGTGTGAAGCATCTAGTGCAAAATTCCTGGTTACGTAGAACGCGGATAACGTCACTCTTTGACCCTGTGGAAAACGTCCAGAGCGGATCCTGGTCCTCGCAGAGCACGGCAGTGATCCCGTGTGAAGCATCCAGAGCGGAGCCTAGTCCTCGCCGAGCACGGCAGTGAACCCGTGTGAAGCATCTAGTGCAAAATTCCTGGTTACGTGGAACGCGGATAACGTCACTCTTTGACCCCGTGTGAAGCATCCAGAGCGGAGCCTAGTCCTCGCCGAGCGCGGCAGTGAACCCGTGTGAAGCATCTAGTGCAAAATTCCTGGTTACGTGGAACGCGGATAATGTCACTCTTTGACCCCGTGGAAAACGTCTAGAGCGGAGCCTGGTCCTCGCCAAGCACAGCAGTGAACCCGTGTGAAGAATCCAGAGCAAATACCGGACTGTGGAGTCCTTAAAATCCACGGACTATGACGTCCTTAACCTCGACCGCAATGTCTTAAAACTAACGATCAACCACCCCGATTCCCTACGGATTCTCCCTTGGTTAAAGGGTACATCTCTTCACTCCTTTGATACTCGGCGTTGTAATTCTTCAACGTCTTCAAAGAGGTGACGGGTCCCTGCGACCAAACATCGGACTGTGGAGTCCCTAAATCCACGGACTATGAGGTCCTTAACCTTGACCGTGATGTCTTAAAACTAACATCGGACTGTGGAGTCCTTAAATCCACGGACTATAAGGTCCTTAACCTTGACCGTGATGTCTTTAAACTACGATACCTTGAGCGACCCCCTGACCCCGTGAAACACGGATAAGGGCGACCACATCCAACACTTGCAGGTCCTCACGACCTGCGAGGAAGAAAAACTCTCTTGTGAGATCCTTACGACTTTCAAGGGAAAACCCACTTAAGAACCTTCACGATTCTTAAGAAGGACTTACACCTATAGGATCCTCTCGACCCATGGGGAGAAAAAACTCTTTATGAGACCCTCGTGGCTCATAAAGTGCAAAAGTCTTAGGAAGCAGATCTTAACCCTGAATCCTAAGCTATCGTTGCCCTGCAAGGAGATCAAGATAGAATATCCGCAGAATACATTCAATAAAAATGGGACACACCATTAAAAAAAATGTATCTTTTATTCATAAGCCAAAATGGATACAAAGTACAATTCATGAAAGAAACAAAAGAAAGATACTCTTATCCATGAGTATGTACAAAAAAAAGGGAGAAAAGATACAAGACCTCAAGCCGGCTGGCGATGCAATAATTTTACCAGCTCATCATTCTGTTGCTGAGCCACGGCTTCATGACGCAAGATCTCCAGAAGACGAGCCTCCGCCTGAGCTTGCTGAGCCTGATACGAAGCAAGCCGAGCTTCGAGCTCTTTCTCGGTGGCTTTATGAGCTTCGACCCTCTCGCGAGTGAACGTGGCAGCTTTATCGAGAGCCACCACCTCTTTGAGGGACTCCTGAAGCAACCACCAGAGTTCATACGCTTTGTTGGCCTTGGCGATAAGAGTGGCGCGAAGTTCGCTCAGCACCTTGGAAGCTGGCCCCCTCTCCGAAAATTTACGGCCGAGCCTTTTTCTCGCACAACAATATGTTCGCTACGTGTCGCTCTACCAGGCCACGTGAGCTCGCTTTCGTGACCGCAGCCTTGAAAACAAGACATTTACAAGACCGTATAAATGAGCTTTCGGTCGACAAGAATAATCGATCTGAAACGCGCTCACATCACCTGACGTGAAAGGCAACAAGAAAGACATCCGACACATTTCAAGCATGCATTCGCAATCATATGAGTATTCAAAAAATAATAATAGCATTTGCAATCGTATGAACATTTAAAAAGTCTGATACGCAGGAAAGTGGCTTCTGAGTTATGATAGCATTCGCAATTAAAGAAAGTTCTCATGAGAAGAATACAAAATTTATTTATGCAAGCGGAAACATACGTACTAGTACCAAGCCCACATGGAAGTTCGGCATAAAACGTAAAAAAGGGGGGGCCCCCTACGGATCGAGAGTTCATACATGGCTGAGTCGCATTCGTTGTCGGTAAGAAGGGGATCCACCAACCGAGCAGCAAAGCGGGGGATCATCTCTTCAATAGGAACTTCCCATGGCTGTCAACGAGCATGAGGGCGATTGCAGGCCATGGCGCTCGTTTGTTTCTCAAGACAAGTTACACCAAGATAAAAAAAAATAATAATAATATAAATCTCTTTGTGAAGGGAAAAGAAAGCTATGGCCTCATATATAAAGAAGTGCATTAAGCGCTGTGCGCGGAAAATCTTGCATGGTGAAGCTATTTCCAAGGCCCAAAAAAGGAAATGCATCGAAAATCAAGGAGAGGGAACTATTTCCAAGGCCCTTCTTCTACATCTGATATTGTGCACTGAAAATATGGCATGGGAAGATTTTGTGAACAACCCCATCAAGGGACCCCACGTGCAGAACACGTGAGGCCCAAACCCGATGTACAAAAAAAAATGGAGCAGCACCCTGCATCTTAAAAGCACCAACAACAACAGTAGCAAAATAATAAAGTCCCAGGGAGAGGCATGCAAACATGGAAAGACATAATAAAACTTGTCACTGAATCTTTCAAGAAGTTCATACAAACTAAAGAGGGCATGTTTACAATGGTAAGACTTCAGACGCGGGGCATGGGTTGAGAAACTCAAGCTTGACCTTGTCCAAGATCCTCCAAGCATTTCGAACCGCCCGAGTATGTTTTCTCTCGCGATCGCAAGCGTCTGGGTCCTCGCGGATGTCATCCACCCTCCGGTAGGCAGCAAGTATGGCCGACTGCTGAAACGCCTGGTGCAAAAGATCAATGAGGTTGTCACGCCTTCTCTTCGAGATCAGACTCATCAGATACATCGAATGTATCTTATCCTCGGCAACGTCCAATGCCCTGAGTGGCACACCGGCGCAGAAGAGAGGAAGCGCCTCCCAAATCGCCAGCACGATGAGCCTCAGAAGAGAAGAGCGACGGGGGAGTAGCCGATGGTCGTACTCGTCAAAGCGGCTCATAATCTCAGCACACTGAGCATTGGTGAACTCCTGATTCTGACTACGGCCCAGGGCACGAATATTCCCGTAGGAAATGATTTCGTTGAGATCATACAAATGAGCGTCTATGATACCTGAAATAAAAATTAGGACGATTTATTACAAACCCTCCTCTTCTTCACTAATCATAGAATGACAAGGAAACCCCAAGAAGCCTCCGTGTGAAGAAACTGAATTCTTCCTTGGAATTAAATTCCTTATTAAGAGAAGGGAATTAAATTTCCAGAAACATTTTTGGGATGGAATTGAATTCCATGGATTTGAACTGCCATCATCACCTCCCTAAGGATCATCTAAACCCTAAGAGATCTACTGTTGGAGGTTAAGTGGTCTCATATTTTGGTTAAAGTACTTGAAGAAAAATGGGTTCTTTGTGAAACCCTTGATATGGATTTAAAATCCAGAGAGTTTTGTCAAAACGAAGGTGCTTCGATTACCATTACCTGAGGAGGAAGAATCCTTTTAAAACAGAGTTAAACTCTGAAAATATTTCAAGACAGAGAACTAAGCTCTGGAAGAAGAGAATTAAATTCTCAGAAAAAGTTCTCGAAAGAAGGAGATGAGCAAAGTGAAAGCTCTTCGGAAGGGACACGAACATTTATAGGATGTGATGGAGACGCTTCATCTCCTCAAATCCCTAAAGGAATCCAACGGTCACAAAAGGTGACAGCGTTGTACTCACGTGCGGACACATGAGAACAACGCTGTGGGGGCATTTGTTTCCTGATTTAAAATCAGGAAAGCTTACGGAAAAGGCTTCAGAAAAGAGTCACGCGCTTACACGTGACCGGCAGTCACATGTTGGCACGTGACATCTAAAAGCATCAGCAAGGCAAATTCAGCTTCCCGACTGCATCAAAGAAAAGGGCTTCAGAAAGGGTCACGTGCTCCCACGTGACCTGGGTCACGTGTCGGCACGTGACATTTAAAAGCAGCGGCAAAGACACAACGGTTCCCTGATCATATCAAAAAAAAGGCTTCAGAAGAGGTCACGTGCTCCCACGTGACCAGGGTCACGTGTTGGCATGTGACACTCAAAACATCAGACTCATTCTCCGGTTAAATCGAGAAGAAGGCTCCATGCCAGGGTCACGTGCTCACACGTGACCAGTTGTCACGTGGTGGCACGTGACAGCTAAACAGAGAACAGAAAGCAAAGCGCAGAAAGAAAGAAGAAAGCTCGTTCCAAGGGGGTCACGTGCCCACACGTGACCAGGGGTCACGTGGCCACACGTGACCGACTTCAAAGCCCATTTGTTAACAGAATTGAATTCTGAGAAAAGAACTCTCAAATCTTTCCAAAAGCAACCGACTGAATTAAAGATTTAGAGGTGATTAAATATCATCTATCTATGGGAAAATCTCGAAATTTGGAAAGATTTCCCCTTTAAATCTAACAGAAATAACAAAGGAGAATCCCTGGATTTGAAATCCAATGGTGAATAAAATTCACCTAATAATCCAAAGGTCCAAAACGAATGATGGATGCAAATCAAATCTCTCAATGAAGATTCGTCAAAAAACTAATTGACTCGGCTGCTTCTCCTATAAATAGGAGCCAAGAGACACAAAAAGAGAGGGGCAGAAGGAAGAAAAAGGAGAGAGCCTTGATACTTTGAGGAATTTGGATCTTCTGCAAAAGAAAACCCTAGGTAAGAAAGGGAAGGCTTCTTGAAAGAGAAGAGAATTTAATTCTCAACAAAGTTTAACTCTGATATAAAATAGAAAAAAACATATTTCTTCTCTCTTTGATAGAAGATCTGTAAAGTGCACATCTCCCTTTGAAGTTGAGAATTTAATTCTCAATGAGTTGAGATCCTGCCATGCAGATCCAAAGCATAGAGAGGGAATGGAAGCACGAGAATTTAATTCTCACAGAACTATAGGAATTTAATTCCTTTAAAATAAAATTAGGGCTTGACCCTGTGTTAGGGGAGTTTAATTCCTTCAGAGCAAAAGGAAACAGGGTTTAACCCTGATTAAGAACTTAATTCTGTTGAAACAACGGGAGTTTAATTCCCTTAAATCATAATTCTTTAATAGAGAATGGGAGTTTAGTTCCTTAAAGCCTTCATTAGGGTTTAACCCTATTTGGTTCTTCATGTATATGAGGAATTTAATTCCTACAGAAAATTCAGAGTTCAACTCTATTCCAGAATATAAATCTTCAAAAGGAAGTAGGAATTTAATTCCTCTGGAATTTAAAGCTTTTATTAGGGTTGAACCCTACGAGGAAAAAGATTAACAGATCTTCTAAGCAACATACATAGAGGCAGGGTCACGTGCCACCACGTGACCCTCCCCCCAAAAGATCTACAGAAAGCCCTCTGGAGGCAGTGCCTCACGTGACTCACGTGACCCTTGACAGAAGCTTTAACACACAAGCGCTTGAATCCCCGTCATGTGATGGCACGTGATGCTCTAAAAAGATGCATAGTCTCAGAAGAACAAGTGAAGGGAGGGCGCTCTCACGTGTTGCCATGTGACCCCTCTTGCCTTAGTGTTTAACACTAAAACGGGACCCCTGAATTCAGTGATAAAACATTGTTTGGCCTTAGTGTAACGCTAAGCACAGAACTATATTTGCAGTGTTCAACACTGATTACCGTAGTGTTCAACACTAGTTTGGGACTCCTGTTGACAGTGTTTAACACTGGTCTCTTTTAGTGCTGAAACACTAACTTATCAATCTTATTCCCAGTGTTCAACACTGATTCGTCTTTAGTGTTTAACACTAGACACCGGCCCAATTGGCCGAATGGATAGAGGCAAAGCCTCTCCTTCAAGGGACTAACAGGAAGCCCATATTCCAGACATAAGTGGACTTAGCCCAAGATGGCCATAAGTCCTCAATTCGTAATTGAATGGGCTAATGGGCTCATAACATAATTAATTGGTCTTGATCCCAAATTGGGCCGAAGACTATTTAATCCACTCCGGTTCCAGGGTACATCTCTTCACTCCTTTGATACTTGGCGTTGTAATCCCTCAACGTCTTCAAAGAGGTGACGGGTCCCGGTGACCACGCATTGATGTGGACCGTGGGGTCCTTAAACCCATGGACTACGACGTCCTTAACCTTGACCGAGATGTCTTAAAACTAATAATGGACTGTGGGGTCCTTAAACCCATGGACTACGACGTCCTTAACCTTGACCGAGATGTCTTAAAACTAACAATGGACTGTGGGGTCCTTAAACCCATGGACTACGACGTCCTTAACCTGGACCGCAATGTCCTTAAACTACCAATGGACCGCAATGTCCTTAAACTAGAACAATAGAGCCAATCGCTCTTTTGTTGGATCTAAACGATCCCGTTTAAGTTGATCTTAGCCTTAAATATGGCTAACGTATCCTTAAACCTTTCAAACAGACTTTAGCCCCAAACTGGACTATAGATCCCCCCAATTAACTCTGGGTCAAGGGTACATCTCTTAACTCCTCTGACATCTGTCGTTGTAATCCTTCAACGTCGTCAGAGAGGTGACGGGTCCCGACGGCCATACATTAAATGGACCACTATGTCCCTAAACTGGAACAATGGAGCCCAAATGCTCTTTTGTCGGATCTAAACGATCCCGTTAAGTTGATCTTAGTCTCAGGTTAGACTAACATATCCTTAATAAACGTTTGAGTTGATCTTGGCCTCAAATATGGCTAACGTATCCTCAAACCAAACCCCCAAACCCAAATCTAAGATAATACGGATTTGGACTAGTCCACGCCCTACGGGCGACGACATAACTCGGTCTCCGTAAACAATCCACGGGCAACCAAAAACAAAACAAACACCCACGACACGAAGTGACCATCTGGAGAAGGAGAAAGTTGTTACCGCGATGCGGTAGCGTAATTAACTGCAGGGGCTCGCGCCTGCAGGGAAGAGCGTCCCCACAATCAAAAACCCCTCAAGCGAGGGGGAATCTGACGAAGTCTGCTACATCGGACGCATCCGTTTAAACCTTCGATACATGGTGCCATAAATCAACTTGGCATCTTCGGAGAGGTGGACGGATAGCACCAATTAGCATCTGCCCCGAACCTCAGGCATAGACGTCCCCGCATCTCGGCCGCCGTTCGGAGGGGAACAACAGGCCACCGCCCCTCGTCGGGGTCTCGACTGTATACACTAGTCTACTCTGGAGTATCGATGCCCTGTCTCGAAACTCCCACGACTAGGGACATTTTAAGGATGTGCTTACAGACCCCAGCTCCCACGTATATGATCGCCATCATACTGCTGGTATTCAAGCAAGAATCCTATGGGCTCTATGATCATGCAATAGTGAACTAAAGCATGTATACGATGATAAAGACAAACCAGATAGCAAACTATCATCTCGAGCAAGACTGTCATATCGGTATAGGTCCTGCCTTAATCATTGCAATCACGTACCTGCGATCCAATAATTGACTTTGAGGGCACTATCTGCAACAATCTCCCACTTGCACTCAAGGCTAATTATTGCGATGTCGCATACTCACAGCCCGTGTGATACCGAACATCCAACTCCTCTACTAATCAGTTTCACAAAGCTAGTTTGTAAAACTCTTGTGTTCGAGAAATAGCCTCAGTGAGTGGATCCGCCCTGATGTTTCTTTCTATGTCTCTCTTAATCTCAAATTCGCGTAGAAAGCCATCTCCCGAATCGAGTAATACCTGTCTTAGAATATGTCTGAATATCTGATGGGACCTAGTTCATAAATGAACTCCAAATCCAAACTTTTTAGACTGTATCGATAACTGAACCTAATCAGTATCCAGCACCATGCCTCCCACAGTATCCTCTTGGACCACCTGTCCATAATACTGTCTCTCGTCAGAGTGAAAACTATAATTCTGACAATCACTCTGTCATCCATGTCACCTTTGAAGCCTGGAATGATAACCGTCTCCCGAAGGAGGCTGCCGTCATCAAATCCATAGAATATGCACCTTATGTTCTAAAACTGCTTCCTTATGTTTCTTCAGGATTGGATTAATATAAACTTATCGCATCAAGTGCAAAAACTACATCTGGTGTAGTACTTGACATCTCATGATTGACTCAATTGCCTAAGCAAGTGATTTGCCAATCATGCACATCCCTCTCTCCTTTAGTCTCTAAGACACCTTTAGAGAGGGTGACTCCATCACCTGCAGGTACACCACCATGCCAGGAATTATCTATTCTAAAATACTATTAGAATACTGTCAAAATACCCACATTGGGAAACTACCCAAATCAAGATCTAAAACCATAGATCTAGTAACCAGAATGTCTGTTATTATATCCATATCCTGTCTGGAGAAACAACTGTGTGACGACCACAGTTCAACTGATCGTAGTATAGGAATTTTACTTCCTACTCTGTGTATGTCATCCAAATACCAGGACATCACACTCTACTACCTTCTTAACAGATCCATCCCCTATTCTGATGAAGTCAAAGCTATGACTGTCTCATCAAAATTAGATGATCTAATCTCCGCTATATTTGCTCAAGCCTATAAATAGACATAAGCTACTTGCCCACTACGCTTTCGCTGCTCCCACTGACTACGACAACCCTCTGGCAGAATAATATACACGTACACTTCTAAAGCTAGTTTAGAACGACGCTATACTTATCCTCTTGCCGGGTTTCATAGTTTGGAACAACAGTAGTGTCAAGTCTGGGTAAACAAGAACCTCCCTGTCACCGTCCTTGAGGCTACCTGAGTACCTCTCGGGTGTCTGAGGTTACCCACCATATCTGTGGAGTGGCTAATGGAATGTCAAACTTGATTGAATATATAGGTCCTATTAAATTTTCCGTAATCGTTTGCGGTTCTGGAATCACTTCCAGTTCTACCATACTCCCACTACTGTTTTCTGAAAAAATCCATTTTAATAAAACTGTGGCGAGTCAAAAACAATATCACTATTGATCTTCCAGATGGTAGAAATGTCAACCCTCGTCAAAGCCAGGGTCAACGCACAAACTGCCATTACAGAAACGTGCCTTGAGTTATCCAGTGTCTGGTTTTAAGCATAAGCTGGACAACTCCCCGTATCTTAACATCGTTAAGATATGAACCATTCTATATACAATATAGAAATAGAGGCACTAATTTAATTGGAACCAGATTCAAAACATGCAGCTGTCTCCAGTGCATATCAACTTAATGGAAAGTGGCTACTCAGCATTACTCAACTTAGGAATCCATCCAATTATGAGTAACCTGAAAGAGAAACAAGTTTCTCAAAACTATTACTATCATCTGAATACCAATCACAAGAATCTACATCTTCAAACTCTTTGAAGAATCCCGATACTTGCGATACCTGGTTCTCTACTTTATTCTTATACCCACAACTTCATAAAATTTAGACATTGTATTTCTACGAAACACTTGTCTAAAAACTAGAGAAGTTACAAGTAAATAGAACAGAGTACGAGAACCAACCCCTTTGTCCTAACGGACACTGGAAAACATACAATACTCTGTATAAGTCCTCTAAGCTGAATAACTCAAAACCTGTGCGTCGTAGGTTGAAAACTGTACCCAGGCGATTTCCTCAAATATCACCAATTACAACGAATTCCGATATAATGAGGATGATCACCCAATTCCCAATAACTTACTCCCACTTATCATCTGTAAAACCGTACAGATATGAGAATCTCACCTGGTAAATTCATACCCTGGAGTAAGCATCTAATCGGGAAATCGGTTTTCTTTTTAACAATGCACAGTGTAACTGAAACCTGAAAAATGTTTCGTAGGGGTATCCTGGTATTCCTAGTAATGCCTCTTCCATAATCCTTTTCATGACTGTAACCGTATATTTCTTTGCCATCTCTCCAAATCCCTTTATTTGTCTTTAGTCGTTACCTTCTGTACACCATCGTTAGGCTAAATGGTTTTCTTCTTTCCCTACCGTTCGGCACCAGCCTATGGTTTGGAAGAAGACTATCCAGTAAGCATAATAGGTGTACTCTCCTAAACCAAGGAGTACTCGTGTCTTGAGAGAAGGTGATGATAAAAGACAACTGAATATTACCTTATTCTATTAAAGGTGAAATAGGAGTGGCGATGAAGTACGCGGTTTGGTCGTGAATGATAACAGTCGCAATTTACTTTGCCCTCTTTCTAATCCCTTTATTTTGTCTTTAGTTATTACCTTCTGCACACCTTACTTAGGCTAATTGGTTTTCTTCATTCCCTATCTTTCGGCACCTGCCTATGGTTTGGAAGAAGACTATCCAATAAGCGTAATAGGTGTACTCTCCTAAACTAAGGAGTCCTCGCAACCTGAGAGAAGGTGATAATAAAAGACAACTGAATAAACCAATTTTATTTCTCCTGAACCTGGATCCATCCTCGAAGAAGTCCCTTCGAGTTCGTATATAACCATACGGTGGATCTATCCAATGGAAGTGGATATCCGTAGTAATACGGGGTGTTCTGAGAAATACAAAGGGTAAAAGAAGGAGCGGCAATGACTTATGCAACTCGGACAATCCAAAAGCCAGTAATTTAAGAAGGTTCGGTCAACTTGGTCACTGAGTCATAGTCTAGGGTCGGTCAAAGGTCGCTGCCAAAGAGAGAGAGAGAAAAGAAACACTCTGCGTGCACTCTAACCTAGATCAGAATGGTTATCAGTTTATCTAATCAGGAAACCTCCCACTGTAATCTCAAATTCTTCTCCAAACCTGAAAGAAGAATTAGTCGGGATCACCCGAAGAGTAAACCAACTCATCAGTGAGAATCGTGACCCAACTATCATCGCATGATAACTTGATGGAAGCCACTCAAGTTATCACACTCCAGAAGGTATGCGCATGCCTGGCAAGTTTCAGTTTCTTTAGAAACTCCCGATGTAATTTTTGCCTCATGCTCTTATGACCTTGACGAAGGTCAACAAATCATAAGTCACATGTCAAGTTCTACCCGTCATTGTCCAAGTTAATTTGAACCCACCCGTACAAGCCCTTGACGAAGGTCAACAAGGCTATACGACTGTCCCAAACCAACACATCTATCTATGCAACAAATGAATACCCCGCAGCTACCAAGCACTATGCCTTGACAAAGGTCAACAAATATAGCTTGAATACTACTGACCATCCATAAGAAATGACGGAGGGCTACGGCTGGTTTTTGGCAAAAAACCTTTAACGTAACGAACTTGATATCGCTGAAGGAACCTGATAGCTTTTTATAAAAATATAGTAGCGAAAAACCTTTGCTAAAGAGGTCACTCCCGGTGAAGGGATCTCGGCTCTTTCCTCGTGGAATGAGGTGCAGGATATTCCAACTGAATACCGCGATGCAAAGCAACTTGTAATCGACTATATTAAAGTTATTACCCTGACGTAAACTTCTGCCCAAGGGGTCACTCCCGGTGAAGGGATCTCGGCCCTTGCCTCGTCGAATGAGGTGCAGGATATTCTGACTGAATATCGCTATGCAAAGCAAAAGGAAACATCTTTGTAATAACACCTTTTAAAATTTGTTCCAACAAAATCAAATATAGGTTTGTTTTATCCTTGCATTGATAAGAATCAATGCAGTCCCATCAATCAATCACACTAGAAAAGAACGAAAATATAATGTACGTATATGCCATCCGCATTCGCCACTGGGTCCCATCATCACCCGTTAGGTTACTTAACTAAAGAAAGAGCGGGGGCTGGACTAGCGCGGGTGTAAAACATATACAACATCTAATAGTATATATACCAATATACAATAATCGCTCCAGGCGTGATAATATGCAACATTACAGAAAAGTAATAAGCATCACAGAACAATACAGATAATCTGGGATCTCCGGGTTTCACAGAGCCGCTACTGAAACCCGACGTTCCCCTGGTCGTGTGGATAGCCTGTGCAATGAAACCTAGACCCCTACGGGTGCGGCAAGTTACCCGCCAAAACCTGAAGCGAGGTAGTCCCCACAGCATAGTGAATGGAACACCCGGCACTTCACGGAATCCGGTAAATTGAGCACCCCTCCTTGGGTCAACCTGTACCCCCTACGAGTGCGGCGAATAGTCTGCCAATTCTAGATTGAGGTCCCTCTGCCTCTCAAAGCCATAAGATACGGACCTGTTGCCCTCCAGAACCCGGCTATCCGTGCACTCCTTCGCGGGATAAACCTAGTACAGAAAATAAAATATGTACAACGGGTACATCGACCTCGACCCGGTCGTGCACCAAAAGAATATTATACAAACAGGCAGTGACGGCAGTCCACATGTTGGACGCTCGCCCTGCAATATCAAATGTACAAATAAATCCAAACTGCACTATCATTGCACCCTGCTATCCACCACGACATATCCGCAACATCACAGCACAACACAGAACATCAACGCGAATGTCACGTTCGCAAACCCGTCTAAAAGAACTATAGCAATCAGACGCGGTTTACCGATCAAATGACATTCCCGGTCGGAGATATAATGTAAATACTGTAAACTAACAAGTTTAAAATTTCGATTGACTAAATTTCCCGAAGTGGGCCCCACAAACATCTGCTGTACAGTAACAAAATCTGGGCCCAAAAGAACAGTACCAGAAACCACAATTCCCTGCATAGAAGCCCCTGTACAATTTTGGAGCACTGTTCCCATTAAACCGCCACGGATGCGCGGTCAAACCCTAGGTTTGACCGCGGTTCCGCGGTGGTTCTATGGGATCACGTGACCAAATTTGTACGGATTGCTTAAAAAAGCCTGCTTGTTTTTCTGTGACATACAAAATAATTTTTTAGATCAGTTTAAAAATCAACAGAAACTATGAACTTGAAAATTGTGATTTTTGAAAATCCGTTCGATCGATATTTTAAACGCGTTAGCACAAGTTAGTAGAGCTTAATGGTGAGGCTCTGATACCACTGTAAGTCCACGGTAGCACCCCGGCCGTCTAACATACGCCAAATGCGGAACAAAAACTTTTTACAAACTGGCGCTATCGTGTACCGTAACCCGGATCTGCCATTAAAGCTAAACTAACAAATTACAAATGGGTAGAAACGTTATACCGAATGATCCGAGTCCTTCGGTCTTCAACCATCATCCCACGCTTGTTGTGGCTGCTCCGATCTCCTGAATCTCCAGTCTCGTCGTCCAGGTGGCACCACGTCGACGGATCTTTAAACGGGCTCCCGCCTCTGAACCGAGGCAACTCGGTCGTCAAGTTTGCTACAAGAGACGACCAAGATGAAGTAGAGAATGAGTAGAACACTTTGTCTCGTTACGTCCAAGGCTATGGACGAACGTTTATGGAAGTTTCCTTTTGGATCGAGTGAAATGAGAATTGTCTATTCTAATTTTCATGCACCAAAAACCTTATTCTTTTTTCTAACAACCATGAACCTCCACAAAAGAATGGCCGGCTACATTATAGCAAGAGGGAGGTGAGGGTAGGAGAGAGGAGGGGTGACCACAAGGATATGAAGCTTATCATAACCTAAACACAAAGAATGAGTCACACAAAACATTAAATGCTAACCAATGAACATAAACCTAGTCACAAAAAGCATTTAATGCATCATTAATGACCTAATGACTCACAAGCCCTGTCACCCTCTCTAGAACCTTCTAGAACACTGACTCACCTCATCAAGAAAAGATAAATCCGCATTTAACCGAATGTTAAATACGGCTGATAGAAAACTGGAAACTGGCAACTTCCAAAAGTGATCCTGAAACGAATTTCAGGATAACCCCGTATCAGTATAAACATACCCGCATTTGTATTACGATCGAATACAAATAAATCTGAGACAAAGATATTATATGTACACAGTATAATACTCGGATCCGGCTTAAACCAAAGCCGACCAGTATTATCTGCCCGAAAAACGATACGTGCGAAAACGCACGTGCATTTTCCGAACCCTGCCATAAACCCATACGGCCTCGACAACGTTTTGCCCGAACTTGGGAAAGTGTCTGTGGGGGACTCTAATGACTCATCAATACACTGGCACTGGGTATAACCTTTAGCACGTCAGAGGTACAAGCTGTACGTAACGGTTTGCCTATGTATTGATTGGAAGGGAAGCTGACGAGCGAACTCATCTATGAACCCTACTGAGTCTAACAGTGACAATGTATATACAGTTCGGTCCGTTCGTCTAAAGAGTATCGCATATCGAGTCTAGGGTGGTGGATAAAGTCAGACCCCTAATAACGCGATAATTCGTGTCGGTATGAAGCCCATCACCACCTGAGAAACTACTGATCCAAATCAGTAATTCTCCACTACCTTGGCCAAGGATTTCTAGTGATGGCCACCCGTGCACTGCGCGACATCAACCCCCAATACCGGGAGAGACGAACCCCCGACGATCCGCTCACTTACCTCCAATGTGGCTCGGGACTGTACCCAACTAAAACCTGTTTGCACAACTCCTTTGAGCGTGGTAGGGTAGTAATCTAAGCACAGTGGGAACTCACATGAGACAAATGACGATCTCAGGTCGATGAACTAACCTGTACACATGTCACCAGGGAACTGCTATCCGACGATATGTATAATACCAACTAGCATGTTCCCGGCGAGTCCTGTTCGGTGTACTCATAACCTAATGAGCACCTGTATACATCTTAGGTGAACCAACTGACACCAGTGGCTTGTGAGACCGGCCACCGCCCCTCGTCGGGGTCTCGACTGTATACACTAGTCTACTCTGGAGTATCGATGCCCTGTCTCGAAACTCCCACGACTAGGGACACTTTAAGGATGTGCTTACAGACCCCAGCTCCCACGTATATGATCGCCATCATACTGCTGGTAGTCAAGCAAGAATCCTATGGGCTCTATCATCATGCAATAGTGAACTAAAGCATGTATACGATGATAAAGACAAACCAGATAGCAAACTATCATCTCGAGCAAGACTGTCATATCGGTATAGGTCTTGCTTCAATCATTGCAATCACGTACCTGCGATCCAATAATTGACTTTGAGGGCACTATCTCCAACACCAATATCCTCCGAACATCGTAATGGTGGACCCGTGCCGTAATTACGAGAGGGTCGTTGTGAGGCAAGGATATACCGTGGAGGTCTTCATTAGTGAAGATGATGGGCTCGGTGGTCCTGCATTTCTTCTGGGGAGGGTTGCTTGTTCCCTCGACGGGCAGGAAGCAGTGAGTCTCGCCGGCTTCACGGGTAGACCCCGAGGAAACGACCATGATTTGGCCGATTGTTAATTCGCCGGGAGGGGGCTGGTTCTCGTGCTCCCTGTCTTCCCGTCGCTTGTCCCGCAGGTATTTTTTTCCAGGTGTCCAGAGCGGATCAACTCCTCAATATAGTCGCGGAGTTGTTTGCAGTTTTCGGTAAGGTGGCCCTGTGACCGATGGAAGGCGCAGTACGGGCCCCGGATACGTTTAGCCGCTCTATGGGTGACCGGCGGGAGCTTGAATAATCGCTCGCCCTTTGCCTCCTCTAACAGCTCGGTCTGGGAGATGTTGAGAGGATTATACTCCAGGAACTTTGGGGAGTATGGTTTTGGCCAGTCGACCTTCTTCTTCTCTTCTCTGACCCTTTTCTTTTAGTCGGCTTGGTCGTCCCGGGGCAGGTTGGCGTTCACCTCAGATTCGAGTTGGATCTCTCGTTCGGTCCAACTTTTTATCTCGGCCATGGTCTTAGGTTGCGCTAATGCAAAAGAGCGGAGCCACTCTTTGTGCTTAAGACCTGACCTTAGGGCGGTGATTACAGTTTTATCCTGGTGCTCGGGAACCTCGAGAAGAGCGTTGTAGAAACGAGTGACGTATCCTTTAAAGGATTCCTTGTCCCTGCTCTTTATGGTGAAGAGGTAATCGACAGTTCGCTTCTGTCGTCTGTTTCCGACGAAGTGACCGAGGAACTGGGCGGCCAGCTCATCAAAGGTAGAGATGGAGCGTGGCTTGAGTCATCGGAACCAGTCCCGTCCAGCCCAGATGAGGGTGGCGGGAAATGCTCGGCATTGAGCAGCGTCGGAGTTATCCTGGAAGCTCATGCCCGCCGTAAATGCGTCCAGATGGTCCTTTGGGTCGGATTTCCCGTCGAAGAGGGCCACCTTGGGAGGCTTGTTCCTGGACGAGACGTGTACGGTGAGTAACTTCTCGGTGAAGGGCTTCGTAAGTGAGTCGGCGGCGTACCTGGCCCCTTCACCGGATGGATGACCCTCCCGATGTATACCCTCGATTTTCTTTTCGAGGGTGTCGAGACGGTCGTGATACCTTGAGGATTCGGCACAGTCAGAGTGTTGGCCTTTCCTGTTTGTGGTCTGCGCCAGGCTCCGACTACGGTTCCATTTTATCAAATTCCTTAGGTCCCCTGGCGAGGTCCTTCTTGAGTCCTTGCGACGAGTGCTGTTCGTGTGATCCCATCGAGGGAGAGGGTGTCGGTCATGTCTGAGAGCAGGCGAGCTGACCGATACTTCCTCAGGAGGGACGGGAATGCGGCGGGCCTCGGGGCGATGGGCTCTTTCGCGAGATCTCGGCATGGGGTCGTGTGGCACTCAGCGGGCCATAGAATCGGTCACCGCGGGGGAGCCGCGGTTGCCGGAGTGAGCACGACATTGTTCGGTGGTGCCAGCGTGGGCGGTGTCATCTGTCCCTCCGCAGAGGTCGTGATCCCTGGGAGGGGGAACGACGACCTAGGAGGCTGGGCCCATCGTTTGGACACGGACAAGGGCGTCAACTATGGACGCGAGCCTGCCGATCCTTGCCGAGAGGGCGTGGATGGCGTTTGGAGGGGGAGTAGATCCGTCCGTGCCTCCGTTGTGGGGAGGGCGGTGGCTTGTGCTGGGATCGTCACGGTCTTCGCTCGCCATGAAGTCGAGAGCGGAAGATCAACTTTCGATGGGTGGAGAAAATTGGAATTTTCCATAGACGGCGCCAACCGATGGAGGTCTGGATCTCCTTCAGATGTTTTCCTCCGTCGGTCTGTCGCGAGCGTTGATGAAGGGTTGAGATTGGTGTTGAAGGTTGTCTCCTTGGACGTGTGGATCTCAATGGGTTGATTTTGGGGTGAAGCCGGGCTACTTGCAAAGAAGTCCCGGGGTGGTTGTACCACCGTGGACCCTCCGACGATCAAGTTAGCCGAGAAATTTGAGCAGAGTAGCGGCTTGTTGGATTAAAAATGCCTTACCCGAGTCGTCTGAGAAAGGGGTTTTTAGAGTGGTCGCTTGGAGCGAGCTGGCGCGAGATCTTCGTCGTCGGTTACGTCCCTGACGTTACGCCTGCGTGAATGACGGGATCCCCCCATTAATGACGAGATACGCTCGTTAATAGGGGGATACGACGGTGTGGAACACGGGATGTTGGGTGGAGGATATCTCGCTTCTGGCGAGATACACGGAGCCATGGCGGAGGCGTTTAGGCTCTGCGTTTTTGGTTGCTCGGTAGAACCGGGAAGGCTTAGCTCGGCAGGAGGCTTGGAGGCGAGCGGGAGGCCGAGGAAGCTCGGTTCTGAGGGCGAGCAGGGAGGGCTGAGGAAGCTCAGCGTGTATGAGGGCTCGGAGGCGAGCCGATGGTTATTTTCAAGGCGAGCATAGGAGTGTTCTGGGAGGCTATCGAAGCTCGGGTCAATCCTCGGGGCGAAGGTCTGGGGAATGCCTTCAATGTATCGTGTTTGCTCCTATCCCGTAAGCCCCGGGACACGTCATCTAGCACGTGTCATGATCTGGGGAATTCTCACTCATGAGTATCATCAACATGGTTCTTCTTAGTTAAACGTGCTAGGGAGTTGTTAAATAAAAAAAAAGCACCAAATAAAAAAACCAATTAAAGCATCAAATAAGCTAAAGTAAGACATCAACTTACCATCGGCATCATTTTGTATCCAAAACTATATTATGACTAATAAATAACTTGTGCTATTTTCACATCATTGTGCATGCATGATGAGCTGAATCATCATTAACCAATACTCATGTTTTTAAGTACGCCCGTGATAAAATTGATAATATATCCAAAAAAAATAAACAGATTTGTGAATATGTAGTTTTAATATGTCAGAGATATGTTGTTAATTTATCAGGTATGTTTCAATTTTTGAAGGAGTTCGGTAACAAATATCAGATAATGGATTTGTTTTCATTAACTATAATAATCTTCTTAATTTTATTTGATTTTACTTAAACCTTTATTTTTAGGCTTTTAAATTTATTCTTCCCACAGGATTTTCTAATCTAAAGGATCGATGACCTTAACCATCTTAAAAATCAAGAGACACACTTATTTTCTTGCAAATATTTTATTTTAATTAAATATGATAGCTGCATATATTAAATATTCCCGTCATATTCTAATCTTTGGCAGAGATTTGTCTTTCCAAGTGAAAAGATGCAAGGGCTTGTACAAGGAGAAATGAGAGAGAAATTTACATTAGAAAGCATGGGATGTATGTGACAAAATAATGGGATAAACAAAATAGCGGAATTTGGTGATAGGACAACATCAAGGGAAGCATGGAAGGAAAGGCTTGAACAAGCAGCTCCTCCATTATTGTCACATAAGTAGGCCCCATCATGCCCATACTTTTTCCTCCCATGTCTTTGTCTTTTTGCTTCTCTTGTTCATAGTTCCTTTTCAAAGGCACCACAATGATTTATGCTCCATCTTCTCCTCTTGATTTTTTGCTCCTTGAATCACGGTGCACAGCAGAGTTAGGATTAGGGTTAGGTATGGCATTGTACAATTATTGGACCAAACACCTACAACATTAGAGAAAACTCATAGCGTAAGATAAAAGTCATTCAAGATCACAACAAGAGGATTTGTCTCAGAATGATAATGATGCTAGCCACGTCTGTGCATGTAATCATTCACTATCCAAAAAAATTAATAAAATTTAGGGTATATTTTTATGAGGTCGCAGGCCTGCAAATCTTTTGGCGAATCCGGAGTACAGCAGGACGCTGGGTCCAGTTGATGTGTGCGAGGCTCGTCAAGATTACAAAAATTTCAAGAATAGCACATAACCATGACTGAAAGATTGTATTTTATATTACCAGATATTATTTTTTACCTTAAATGTAAGTTAAGACAATAGGACTTGAAATCAAAATGGCCAGGGTACCCATGTTATAGGCATAGCCACGAGAATTTATCATGTCCAGCCGAGACAAACCGAACGATATGCTCAACTAACCAATCCATGCTTCGATCATATCAACTGCTATGTTACGATGCACGGCATGATTCGGCTAAAATGAGAAATTAAGATGGTTCATTTTTGTGCAGACATCAGGGTTGGAACATGACCGGATATGTCGCGAATTCACTGATCTATTAAACCGTGAAATAACAAGAAGTGTTGGGGAAATATTTTCAAACTACAAACTGCCTACATATGTTCATGGCTTCTCATATAAAAAGCAACCTATGAGTTTGGGCCTAAAATGTGATCCATTAGCAAATCGGACCCAAGCAGCCCAATGGGTCCAGATGTAGGATCGTTCATCATTGTCTCTCACCGAAGTCGTCCAAGCCCACATCAAGAAGACGAAGAAGCGAGGAGAGAGAGAGATGGGAGTAATGGATAGGCTGAAGATCTTCGTGGTTCAAGAGCCAGTCGTCGCCGCCTCTTGCCTCATCGCTGGATTCGGTACTCATCTCCCAACTCTAAAAAACCCTAATTTGATATGCCCTAATTTCTTTTTCTTTTGCTTCGCTTTGTATGTGGATTTATTTATATTCAATCGAGCATGAATAATGAGTGCATACCTGTGGTGCGATATTTGGGATCTAGGACTGTTTTGCTCAATGGAATAAGGTAGCTAGCTTGCTCTGGAGCTTATTTTTTGAGTCATCATCTATAATCCATTCATTTTTTCCCCTTATGGTTCAAAGTTAAGTACTTAAGGGTTATAGATTGCGGGTTTCCATTTTCTAGAGCAAGTAGGAATATACGAAGAGAGAACTTGTTAAGTATTGAAATGTAAAGGGTTTAGAACTAGTAGGCCAAAGATTGAATACGCGAGGTGCAATATCCATTGGAAGTGAGGTTTTAATTATTAATATACTGATGGTTAGCAAATACGTGTAAGTAAATTTATATGAAAAATTAGAAACAAGGAACGCCGTGCGCGCCCGCACACACACTAGCAAAAGTGAGAGAAAAGAAGAGGAGTCCTAGGCAATGTTAAATGTATTAAAAGGGAGATGAAAGAGTTTTAGCGGTTGAACTGGACATGAATTCAACACAAAATTTACATGGTTGATGTTAGGTTGTCAAATCTCTTTATGGGGCCATGTGCTCCATGGCACATCTCTACCTGATGGGAACAGGCTTGGTTGTACAAACCGCTAACATCTGCTATTTGAATTAGTGTTAATATTGGAAGGCTTGTTAAGGCTGGTCATGAATTGATTGTCAGGTTGCTTTTTCTAATACTGCAATTTGTATTCTGAAGTCTTTTATATTGGAAGGCTAATTGAGGAGGATCGTAAATCATATTCGATATTGCGTTGTTAATGTTCACTAAATGAAGGAGAGAGGAAAAAAAGCAGGGTAAAATGCAAGGATTACCCTATTTCAGATGTCAGTCGGAAAGAAGAGTTGAAACCATTTATGCAATCACACATTTATTTGCTTTGAAAGGAGTAAAGTACTATAGCTTATAGCCAATGGTCAAATTCTTTATGCTTGATAAGAGGTATCTACCACTTCCTCTTGTACCCTGATTCATGTCAAGAGAGCATAGAGAATTTAAAGGGGAAATAAATTTATAGTACATTTTGTTGGTCCCTTTATTCTTGTAGACAAGACAAGCTCTTTTTTCATGGAATGCCTGCGAAAGAATGACTTTCTGTTCTAGTAGGTGAGTGGGAAGCAGTGTTGATTGATGAGGCAATGAAGAACTCGAGTTGCACGATGTTAAATAACTGTAGCAAAACAGCTATGTTAACAGTCAAATTTTGTATTCCTCTATGATTCGTAAGACCTTTAAACCTGAGAGTATGGATGCTTTCTGGGCTGTATGGTTAACCTGCAGTTCAGTCATTGGTAAAATGGTATTTTCTTTGTCCTCAAACTTAAGAGAGAAGGTGTTTAAGGCACATAACATGATTTCGCTTTAGATTTGTGGATGGAGTGTTAATATATATTTTCTGAAGTTTATTGTAGCTATTAATATGGTAAAATTGTCTTCTGATGTACATTTATAAATGAATTCTTCAATTGTTAATCACAGTAGTAACTCACGAAACAACTGTGATTTGTGTCTGAACCTGAATTTGCATTGCTTATCACAGCATTTATTCACTTGATTTGATTCTATTTGTGATTCTCTGGGGATGTTTATGCCTGAAGTACACTAGGTCATGATATTGATATTACTTTATGCATCTGATTGATGTAGGCTGGTGCACAACATGAACAACTCCATATTGATATGCATCGCTTCTGTTTCAGATTCTTAGGGAGATGCTTTTAACTGAATTAGACTAGTAAATATGATATTGTATAATGTTATGCATCTGATAGGTGTTCTAAGTTTTTTCTTCGAAACCTCACCAGAATACATTATGTATAGCTGTTCGTTGAAACCCCCTGAAAGCCATCTAGGGTGCAGCACTCCATTGCTTCACCTACCCTCCTATTTAAGGTTGTTAGATTCAAAAGTAAAACTAAAGAAGTCTGCAGTAGTAGAATGGGGATTGCCCGTTCTTTCTTTCATTGCTAATAGAGTAATAGTTTGATATTTCGAATTAACGCCTGGGCTGTAGTTTACTATTCTGAACTGCGCAGTTTGTCGGGAATTCTAGGGCGATGTCCTTCTCATGACCTTACGACATTTAACATTAAACTATGCATGACTAAGCACTAATCTTTTAGTTTTCATACTTATTTTCAACATTCACCACTAAACCATTGAACGAACTGCCTGATGGCCCTGATCCCTTAGCCGTCATAACCGATAACTTGAATGAGCAAAATCAAACAACCTAGCGCTTGTTACCAAAGAAAGTAATTCTCCAATTTTTGTTTTGTTATTGAACATAGATGTCAAAAGAGAGAAACTAAAACCTCATTGACTACTGTACTGCTTTGGCTGTCTCTTTTCTCTATTTATTATGTCTCAAGTTAAATAATATGTTTATTTGCTCTTGAAAGATGTTCTATTAGATATATATTATTGCAATATTTTCTCTTACAGTTAAGTTATCATGCCAGTTAATCAGCGTTTTGTTTGGTTTATTTTGCTATGCAAGTACAGGTCTCTTCCTTCCAGCTGTGGTGAGACCCATCTTAGATTCCTTTGAAACGGCCAAGCAAGTTCCACAGCCAGCTCTACGTGATGTATGTACTCACTATTTTATTGCATCAACAAGAGTTCAGTTACTAATTGTAGCTTAACATTTAACCTCACTTGATGTTTCTGCTGCTTTCAACAAGGCCTAACATGTTTAAATGTTTTTGAAAAATGGAAACAATGGGTGGCATTTCTGACCCAGCATGCTAAAAAATGGTATTCGCATGTTAAGCGGGTCTGCTAACCTGATGAATCAGCTATAGTAAATCATGAAAATTTTCAGTATAGTGGTAGACATACTGTAAACAATTTGATTAGATGCATATAGGCAGCTCACCTATCTTTTGTCCAGAACCTACGAGTTACAACCCGTGTATTTAGTACACAATACTGTAAACTGTCATTCTATTCGAAAACTAAATTACATTTTAAGAAAAACCTGGAGATGTTGGGTGCTAATAAGTCATTTTTGGGGGTTATAAGCGCAGGACAGTAGACGTTATAAATCTACAAATTTACATGCAATTAACCGTAGAAGCTATAAGGTTAATGCCCTCTTATCGCATGCAAGAAATTGTAGCTTGCAAGTTCTAACTTTAATTGGTGACTATAGAAGAGGGTTACAGCAGGTCCAGTTAGCTGTTGACAGAACTATTGCATGAGCTTAAATTGTGACTTTTGCACACCTTTCAGTTGTGTTATCTGTAGAGTTGTGTCCTTTTACAGGCCAGCTCGATTAGTGGCCCTCTATGCATAGCAAAGCTATAGATTGCTCTCAACTCGTAGACAAGCATCTTTCCATTCGATTAATTTAATCTTCACTGAAATAAAGATAAAATATTACAGTTTGTGTCATTGAAGATGCCATAACGGGCTCTGTCCTGCTGGTGAAACTGGATGTAGAAATGCTTAGTCTGGGGATGATGTTTGTGACATGGTTTTGGTTTACAGTTGCTGTTATAGATTGTAACTCTTGCTGTGTTATTAATATTTCTTGGTAATGGATTATTATTAGTTTTTCCTTAATTTTTTCTGAAATGTCCACAGGTTGTTGCGGGGGTGACTGGAAAGAATCACGAGTGATATGGACAATCTGGCATCACTAGTCTCGTCGGCTCCCTTCAATATCTTCCATCTTTTCGATTCCGAAATGCTTTTGCCTTTTGCATGGTCTTGTACCATATTATATGTTCACAAACCCCAGAAAGTGGAACAGATCATGGAATTGGTTTTTATTGGTGGGCAAGCTGAGAACTAAATGGATTTGCTTAAATAAAGAGACTCCACAAAGTCACTGATGTCTCTTAATGGTATCATGAAAGGACCTGTTAAATTTGTCTCTCTGGTAATTTTGAGTTTGAGAGGAACAAATCCCCACAAAACAAGGCTATGCTGCATAAACTGTTTTTGTTTCCTTAAATGCATCTTGATTAGGAATTAGATATAAATTTCAAGAAATCGATGATAGATTTTCATTTGGTCGGAAAAGGATTTGATTATGATGGTGAATTGATGATTGTTCCAATCGGGGAACCTAATATTGAGCCTTAATTCAGCAGATGCTGCCTATTGCTTTCATAAAAATGCTTGTTAGGTTTCACATTGGGTGGTTCTGAGGCAAATGTATCCCCTATTGGTTGTATCTTGTTCTGCTCCATCTTGCATCCTGTGAGAGACCTGGTAACCTATCTGGATTTTACCAAATGGTAAGAAAAGTATTGCTCTTGTTCACCTCACATTGGTCATGGAGTACAATCTCAAATCTAGGAGGTATGGTTATCCTCGAAAAATATTTGTTATCCTCAGAAAATTGTTATATGCAAATTTATATATAGAAAGAAATGTTGGAGGGACGGAGAAGAAGATATACCCAATTTAGGTTAAGGTGTATTGCTATGTTTGAAACTAGCTATATATTGGTATATATACGTATACAGTGTATTGCGATGCGATGTGGGTTTTGATGACTGTGGCATGCTGCCTAAAGTACATGAACATGGTTGCTAGTACATCCATAATACAAGCATGCTATAAAAACATTTGCCCATATATCTATACTTCTCTAATTCACTATTAATCATTTGATATGCTTAATAAATATAAATTATTGATTATCTTTTATTCTTTGTGGTATACTGGCTATATAATTGGTAGTGCCTCATGTATAGGAACCAGCAAGGGCTGCCCACACAATGCATGGGTATAAAGTCCCAAGTCAGAAAAATTCATATCAATTTAAATGTTTATTGTTAGATAATTTATAAGCTGGGATATCTCATGTTTATTAATTTCATATGTAAAATATATGAAAGATTAACTTGCAAACACTTGGTATTTTCCTTAGCGTTTCAATATTTTCTTTGCATAGCATACGAAAATTGTAAAATTTTAAAATTTAAAATTTCTTTTTTCCTTTAATTTTTCAATATTTTGCTTATTATAGCATATAGAAATTATGAAATGTATAAAAATCCCAATTGTTTTGCTTTAAATGTTCAACATTTTGTATATGAATATGGCAAAAAGTTAAAAGCTCAAAACTTTTGTATTGTTCGATTTTTCAATAGTTTGCTTGTATACAACAAAAAAATCAAGAGATTTTCAAAAATAGATTTTTTTTTTTCGGTTTTCCAATATTTTCCATGATATGGCAAACGAAAATTTCAAAAATCCCAAAATTTTATATATTCTTTCTTTTTTCAATACTATGGATGCCAACACACTAAAATTATGAAATTTTCAATAATCTCAAGCTTTTTCTATTTTCCTTGGTTTCTTGATATTTTGAATGCTACAGCACATAACAACCGTAAAATTTAAGAACATGACAAAATTATTTGTTTTCTTCAAATTTACAACTTTTGCACTGCGTGATTTTCAAAAATATCAAACTTTTCTGTTTTTTTTTTGTTTTCCAATATTTTGCCTGTTATAACACGAAATCGCGGGATTTTGTAAAATCTCAAATATTTTTAGTCTTCTTTGATCTTTCAATATTTTGCATGCGTGCACGAAAATCGTAAAGTTTTTAAAAAAATCTTAAAATTTTATTTGCTTTTCGATTTTGTTGGATATAGTGCTCTCAAATCAATTATTGTAATCGCAGGCAGACGATTATGATGATTGAGAGAGGATCTATACGGATAGAACAGTCTTACTCGAGATGATAGTATGCTATCTGGTTTGACTTTATCATCATGTACATATATTATGTGGTATTACAGATCACTATTACATGTTGATAGAGCTCATATGATTCTTACTTGACTACCAGCATTATAATGACTACCAACATTATAATGATGATTATATACGTGGGAGCTGGGTGGTCCATAAGCACGTCCTTAAACATCCCTAGTCGAGAGAGTATCGAGACTGGGTATCGATACTCTGGAGTAGACTAGTGTATACTTTTTGAGACCTCGATGAGGGGCGGTGGCCGGTCTCACAAGCCATTGGTGTCAGTTGGTCATCTAAGATGGTATACAGATGCTCACTAGAGGTAAGTACACTGGACGGACTCGTCAGAAACATCTAGATGGTATTATACGTATTGTTAGATAGCAGTTCTCAGGTGATATGTGTATAGGTTAGTCTATCGATCTGAGATCGTCATTTGTCTCGTGTGAGTTTCCACCGTGCTTTGATTACTACCCTACCACAGCTCAAAAGAGTCGTGCAAATAGGTTTTAGTTGGGTACAGTCACGAGCCACATGGAGGCAGTGAGCGGATCGTCGGGGATTCGTTTCTCCCGGTATTAGGGGTAGATGTCGCGCTGTGCATGGGTGGCCATCACCAGAAATTCTTGGTCAAGGTTGATGAGAAGTACTGATTTGGATCAGTAGTTCCTCAGTGAGTGATGGGCTTCACACCGCCACGAAATATCGCGTTATTAGGGGTCTGACTTTATCCACCCCTTAAACCCGATATGCTATACTCTTAGACGAACAGATCGGACTGTATGAAGATTGTCACAGACAGGCTCAGTAAGAGTACGCATGGGTTTGCTCATCGGCCTTCGTTTCGCTCAATACATGGACAGCCGTTACGTACAGCTAGTGCTGCTGACGTGCTTATGCTTAAGCCCACTGCCAGCGTATTGACGAGTTTTTAGAGTCCCACACAGAGGATTTTTCCGGTTCAGGCAATATGATGTAGATGACGTATGTTGGTACATACAGATGTCCGATTAAATATGCGTACAGGCTACACAGAATTTGATTGGACGGTTGATAATACTAGCGGTTTAGAATTAAGTCGGATTATTAAATCAAGTTTTGATTTAATAATTTATATATACATATATATTTAATATATGTATTTTAGTATTATTGTTTACTATTCATTTTCTCTCTTGACTATTTGTATTTTTATACGAATACGCGTATATGTATTTCGATACGTATACCGGATTGTATTCCGTATTTATACAGAATTTGTTCTAGAAAATGGACACCTCATTCATGAATATTCATGAAATGAGGTGGAGGGTGAGTAGTATTGAGCATGGTTGAAAACATGTAGAGAGGGATGGGCTTAATTATTTTATTACAAAATGTTATGATATTTTGTATGGATGCAAAATAATTGTGAATCCATTCTATTCTTTTCTATTCTTAATACTATCATTCTCTCATGCCTTCTCGAGATGCCTTATTGCTTTGTTGGTGTAATGACCTTGCCCCTAACTGGAGCAATAGAGAGTCGTTCAAACACCGACTTGTGTTTGGATAGTGGTGCCCTCGAGATCACTACATTTGGCATCCTGCCTTTCGATGCCGATTTGTCTGTTACCGGAGCTTGAGGAGCTGGGATGGTGTTAGCTGACATAAACAGAATAGAGTCAAATGGTAGCAACGACTCCTTCCATTGTCGCCCGAGACTGGCCGGGAGGACTGTCCTGGCGTCCATCTTCATCGTGTAGGAGATGAGAGTTGTGTCTAGAGCTGAGATTGTCCTTGGAGACATTTTGTTGCGTCCAAGGATTGCAATTGGAAATTGTTAACCTGCACAAAAAAGCATGATTTCAGTACAAGCAATCAATGTATATATCGATTGAGTTCGCATGAACGTTTAACCCGAAATATAGGAGGAGAGAAAGGTTCCACCGGGCGTGCCAGGATCTGTAGGGTGTTTTTCGTCATCCCATTGAGATGGGAATACGCACGCACTTGTCGGACGCATTACAGATCCCCCTGCCTAGGGTAGGCTGGGGTTTATTGATTGTGAGGATCCGAATCTCCGACAGCCGCGAGCTAAACTGCCGTTAATTATCCCTCACTTTTGGAGCGAGAGAACCTCCGATTGACGAGTCAAACAGGTCATGCGAACTCAATGTGCAGTGTTCTGTTTTGAAGGGGTTTTGGATATATCGGGGGCCACGCAGAGTTTTTACGGGGGTCCCGCTATCCAGATAGCGGGCTGGGGGTCAAGGAGTCTAGCAGCCCCCTTGCGGGATGCGGGGCAGCGTCCCGTTAGAATTTTTTTTTTAACGGGGAAGATAATTTTAGTGTGGAGTGTATATAAAATGAGGGGGAAAATGGCGTCCAAAGGACGCGTGAGCACTAGCGCCTCACATACCTAGCACGCGGACGCTGGGCGCCGGCGCCCCACCTGCTTGGCACGAGGGCGCTAGGCGCCCGCACCCTATGTTCTTGGCACGCGGGCACCGGGCGCCAGTGCCCCACGTGCTTGGCACGTAGACGCTAGACGTCAGCAAGAAAAGGGACTTTGTCCCTGAACTGGGAGCTGTGCTCCCAATTTGACTTTTGGAGCTAAACTCCTGATAAAGAGGACAAAGGGGCTTAGCCCCTGCACTGGGAGTCGTACTCCTAAAAAGAAATATTTATTGTTTTATATATCTATATATATGTATTTTTTTTGAGGAGTTAAACTCCTAAGATATTTTTGGAACTGATGAAAGGGGACCCTTTCTTCTCCCTTGAGCCTTGGATCTTCCCCGAAGTGGGGTTTTTGGAGGCGGGTCTCCTTCTTCTTCCTCTCGGTTGGCCGGATCTTGGAGAAAAAGGGGGCTTGAGATTTAAAAATCTCTCCTTTTTGAGATCTGATGGAAGATCTGAGCTCCCGTTTGTGGGTTTTGTGGTGAAAAACTATTTATTTTTGGAAAAAGAAGAATAAAACTCTTGATTTAATTCAAAATGGGAAGAAGGTTTTAGAACCTTGAGAAAGGAGGAGACCCTAATTTTTGAGAGAGAGAGTTTTTCTTTATTCCATTATCATGTTGCCTTATATAGGCTTACAAATTTACATATAGGGCCTTGAGCTTTACAAAATGGCATTTTGCCCATCCCATATCTCATGTGCTCATTTCTTTTGCACATGAGTCATGGGCTTTACAAAATTTGGCTTTATGCCCATTTTCCTTACATTCATGCATAAAAAATTATATCAAAATTATTTATTATATGACTTCATTTTGGCATGGGGGAGGCTGGCCACGGGGCTCGACTTGGACATGGGCTCACTTGATCTGGGCTTGGGCCTGCTTATTTGGGGTTGACTTTGATTTTGACTTGGTCAACCGGGATGTAATTTTCGACCCCAACAACCAGGTGCTAATTCACTGACGATATTCCTTTCTGTTTTTTCCCTTAGAATGTTCGTTAGGAGGTCAGGACTCTGAAGATATTGAGTCCAGCAAGGAGGACTTCGATCAGCTTACCACTCAGCCCGATTACTAGTTTCTTTCTTGCAGTTATTTTTGTATGCCATTATTTAAGCATCTTTTTAGCTATTGTATCTTTTGTTTCTCAGACATCTGTATTTGAATTGGAATGTAAATAAAATTGCTGTTTATTTTTAATTACTCTTGTTATTCTTGTATATTGTCATATTGCTTACATACGCTTCATGTATTTATTAAGGGAAATGAGCTTCTCATAGTAAATACGTTGCGGGTCTTGTCATGTGTCGTTACTGTCTTGTGGAAAGCGGAGCGTGACAATAACACATGAAAATTATGATATCTTCAAAAACCCCAAAATTATTTGTTTGTTTCAAATTTTTAATATTTTGCATGATATAACACTTGAAAATTGTTAAATTTTAAAAAATTATAATATTTCTGTTTTATTCGGGTTTTCAATATTTTATTTGTTATATTGCACAACAAAATTGTGAACTTTTAAAAAAATCAAGATCTTCCGTTTTCTTGTTTTTCTAATATACCACACAAAGATAGTTTAGCTCAATGTTTTTAGTTTTTTTAGTTTTTTATAATTTTGTATGATATATAACACACAAATCGTGAAATTTTCATAAATCTCTAAATTTTCTGTTTTTTTCGATTCTTAATAATTTTTCATTCTATATAATAATCTTAGACCTTTTTCTATTTTCTTTGGTTTTTTAATATTTTGAACATAACAATCGTATATTTTTCAAAAATCCCAAAATTATTTGTCTTTTTTCAAACCTGACAAATTTTACATTGCGTAATTTCAAAAATCTCAATTTTTTTATGTTTTTCCTGGTTTTCAATACTTTGCTTGTGATATAACATACGAAAATCACGAAATTTTCAAAATCCTAAATATTTTCAGTTTTCGTCGATTTTTCATATTTTTATGTTATAGCAGACATAAATCACAAAGTTTTAAAAAAGTTTCAAAATTTTAGTTGCTCTTTGCTTTTACAAATATTTTGCTTGCAAATGAACACACCAAAATCAAAAATCAAGATATTTTCAAAATTCACAAAATTTTTAGTTTTCTTCGAATTTTTAATATTTTGCATTCTATAGCACATAAAAATCGTGAATTATTTAAAAATTTTAAAAAAATCTTTTTTTTTCAAATTTTCAATATTTTGGGTGATATAGCACACAAAAATCATGAAATTTTAAAAAAATCTCAAAATTTTCAAAAATCTCAATATTTTCTCTTTTAATTGGTTTTTCAATATTTTGTTTGTTATAGCACAACAAAATTATGAATTTTCAAAAAAAAAAAATTAAGATCTTCTGTTTTTCTTCGTTTCCTCATATAGCACACGAAGATTGATAAATTTGAAAAATCTTAAATTTTTTTCCTTTGGTTTTATAAATTTTTGTATGATTTATAACACACAAATTATGAAATTTAAAAAACTCAAAATTGTCTGTTTTATTCGGTTTTAATTATTTTGCTTCCTATATAAAATATGAAAATTCTAGTATTTTCAAAAATCCAAAAATTATCTGTTTTCTTTGGTTTTTAAAACATTTTGCTTGATATAACTAATGAAAATTGCAAAATTTTCTATTTTCTTTACTTTTCTATATTTTACATGATATAGCATATGAAGATCGTAAAAATCTCAAAAGAAATTTATGTTTTATTTCTTTTTACATTATTTTGCATTCTATATAATTAAAATTTCGTTTGCATTTCACAAGATTAAAAATAATCTTTTGTCAAAAGAAATCATTCCTATGCGTATTCTAAGTAATAATTCTCTCTCAAATTAGCTCTTATCATGGTACGTGTCTTCCTCCTCATGAAATATGCAAACCTATTATATCTTTTAAAAATATAAAAGAATAAGGACAAGAAGAAATTCTAAAAAAATAAAATTAATAAACTAAAAAGAGGGAAAGGATCTATTGCCAGATCGTGTGAAAAAGGCTTTCACATATTGGTAAACCCCAAAAAAGCATTTATTTGCAAATCATAATTAATGCTCCACAATGGCTTAATTATGATATATCATGAACCTGTTCCCAATTAATAAAGACTTTTAAATCTTGACCAATCCCTCTCTCAATCCCCTGTGAATCTCTTACCCAAGTCCCAAAGATATCTAGAGAGATAGAGAGAGAAGAGTAAATGTTAGCCATGCACGTCGTCGTCTAAATGCGTTTAACTTGTGAGAGTAAGCAATAAATAACAATCAAACTTTATTCATAATTAATGATGAAGATAGATCTTTGAACATGAATCTTAACACACCCTTTCAAAGTGTTCATTTTGATTGATTGACTGATTGATTGATTACTCCCTTAATCATCATCAATTTACTCTACCCCCTATATATATAACCTTTCCCGCTTACAAATATATAGTGAGATGAAAACAGAACCAAAACTTAACTCTCTTCTCTCTGTTATTTCTCTTGATCCATGCATGAGATACGTAATGTTCTTGATTCAGTTTGTGTTTTGAGCCAATTAAGTTGAGAGAATCACTTCTATTTATATATCCTTGAGAAAAATGGATCACTTGGGCCATTCCATTAATGGTAGTTTGATTATTCCAGAGGAACAGAGCATTTTTGACTGCATTCCTTTTGCAGACCATCTCACTACTGTTCCTCCCCTTAACTACTACAGGTACGTAAAAATGTCAGTGCATGTGTTGAAGTTTCTTTTTGTTCACTTTTCACTTATATGGATTATATCTGAATATATTTTTTATTCCGGTTAAGGAAATAAAAAGAAAAGCGGAATGCCCTTTCATAATGATCCAACCATCGATCACTTGATTAGGGACTGATTCCGTGCGTGCGATAAGTTAGTGAATTGTCAAACGACACCGATAGGCTGCATCAAAGAAAAAGTTATTTTCTTTTGATTTTACATAAAAATCACTTTACATTATCTTTATTATTACTTTTTTGTATTTGCAACAGCGATCAATATCAGATGGATGATGCTCTTGTACCGCTTCTCGATAGTATGGATGATCTCTTCTTACAGCCTTTGGTGCCTGATAACTATTATCCTCAACCGTCGCCTCTGATGAGTGAACTCTCATTTGACGATGATATTAATATGGACTACTACTCATACCACTCTCTCAAATGTAACGGCACTGTCTCCAACCATGCAAATATCATTGACACAGTGCCTTTTATTAGTAGCGGCGATGATGCAAATATCACTGAAACAATGCCTCTTATTAGTAATGGCGATATTCAAGAGTTGAAGGACGACGACACAGAAACAAGATACAAGAATAATGCTGTCAATGGCCGTGGGTCGAAATTGGGCGAAATGGGCATCGAGGAACTGAGGAGCTACTTCTATATGCCCATAACAAGGGCCGCAAAGGAATTGAATGTGGGGCTCACTTTGTTGAAGAAGAGATGCAGGGAGCTTGGGATCCCAAGGTGGCCTCACAGGAAGATGAAGAGCCTGAACACTCTCATTCATAATGTGCAGGTTTAATTTTAAATTTGTTGTTTTTTGCTATTTGATATTTAGGCTATTTACACTAAAACACCATGAACTATCGATATTTTCCAGATAAATCATGAGCTTTATAAGTAGCGAATAACAGAAATTTTAATCTTTTTTCCTTCACAACTAGGTACATAGTAATTATTTGCAATTATAAAGTTGCTTTTTTTTATAAAAAAATAATATCTATATGTTTTTTGTTTTTTTTGTGGTAAATTACGCAAGGAGTTGGGAAAGGGATCGAACGATGAGTGTGTGAAGAGGGAGCTGGAGTCATTGGAAGAGCACAGGAGGTTGATGGAGGAGAACCCAGAGATTCAATTAACAGAGAGCACCAAGAAACTGAGGCAGGCTTGTTTCAAAGCTAATTACAAGATGAAGAGAGCAATGCAACACCAACAATATTCCTACCATCATCCTTATGCAACTTCTTTCTACTGATTTGTTTCAAGTAGTACACTCGTTTTGTTCAGAAATTTTTTCGGGCATTTAAAATTTAGTTAATTTTGGTCAACAGAGAACGGATATGCCTTTGGTGGTTGAATTTTACATCAACATATTAGATTTTCATCATGCTAAAGCTAAGCTACAAATATATACAAATTAAAGAGAAGATACTGAAACAAGCACACATTACATATATAGAGTAATCGCCGAGAAGAGATCGACGAGCATCCAATCCGATAGCATCGAGTCATCGACCAAAATAGCGCAAGTCTTCAACGATTAATTTAGATTTTGGGGTCCCTCTGACAAGGGACTATTACTGTTTGCTTCAGCCTTCCAAATATGCTAGCCTGCAAATTATACATGCAGAAAACAAAGAGAGTTGAACTTATATCACATCATTCTGCCAAAATAAAATTAGATCAGCTCAATTGATTATATATACTCCAACTTGATAATGTCCCTTTCAGAAATTATACTGGACATTTTAATTTTTCAAGGAGACAAAGAGGCTTCATGCATGGTGTTATAATAATAACAATATAATTTACTGATTAATGGAAGGTGACAAAATTAGGGGGAGCTATTAATTAATGGAAATAGGTAATGTAGACTAGATTTTGTTGGTGTCATTTCACATCTGAAGTGAGAAGGGTTAGGTTTAGATGGATCAGCAGTTCTGTGCCAACAAAGAAAAAGGTCTCTCAAATACTCTGAAGCAACAACCAGTCTCCCAAGTCTATGCTCAAATGCCTAAAGATGCAACTTGTCTCTTTCAAGTTCTTAATAAGGGTTTACTGGGTATACCGCAAACTGATTAGTCGTGGTCCGTACACCCAATAGAACGTAAATTAGGGGGGCAAGCCATGCTTGGTTTAAGTTGGACGGAACACAACATGCCCCTTCTCTCTCTACGGCGGTGAGAGTGATGGGCTCGTTGTATACTGTACTGCGAGCATATGGAATTCTTAATATAAATTCTGTACAATGTTTCGTGTGTGTGTGTATGGATAGATATAGTAATGCGGTAAAACTTTATCCTACAAAATAAAAGATTGTTCGTTCGATTTTTAGGTCATTCCAAATTGTACGAAACGTTGGACTTTTGAGTCCTTCCAAATTGTATGTTTGTTGAACAAACTAAGGAACATAAATGAGGGGCAAGAAAAAAAAACGTAACTATTTTCTTGTTTGGTGGCTAAAAGAAAAATGGATGCACTTTCAATGCCGCATGAACTACCTTTGAAAATTTAATTTAACGCTTGAAATGAGAAGCTAAATGTACATTAAAGAAAGATGACCCTTGAGTAATTTTCTATACATTAGT
This sequence comes from Agapanthus africanus, assembly GCA_030015575.1. Classification (NCBI taxonomy): domain Eukaryota; kingdom Viridiplantae; phylum Streptophyta; class Magnoliopsida; order Asparagales; family Amaryllidaceae; genus Agapanthus; species Agapanthus africanus. The sequence continues at coordinate 348,020,558 of CM057351.1, read as the reverse complement.
CATTATTTTAGGTTCCATTGACATATGCTTGTGTTTTTGTTCTTTTTTCCGCATTAAGTCACAAGATAGATTTTTTGTCCGCGGTTTTCTTTTCTTCTCTATTACCACATAACTCTGACTCAGCATTATTTAGTGCCTTTTTTGGACTAAACGAACATATTTTATTTTCTTGCTATTTCCTTTTTTTTACTTGTGTACAACTACGAAACAATTCTTAGAAATTAAGAATTGAGCGTCTTTTGCATGCAGTTATGAACTTTTGTACAATCTTATTTGTAAATCCGTTTTTATAGAGAAATTTTATGACGAAATAAAGCTATATTAGAAGAAAAGAAAAGAAAATTTGAGCCAAAGTGCACCATTAATGATTAAACTCTATATTAGAAGAAATGCTTCTTTTTTTTTTTTCTTTTTTCTTTTTTCTAGTAAGAATCAACATACCCAGAATTGAGAGGCAGTGTAGGAAGCAACACAAGCAAGGCTCCTCTTCCTCTTAAACCTCAAAATCCTCACCTTCCTCTCCTTTCCCTTCCCTACATCCGTGATATCCTCCTTACTCTCCACCTCCTCCTCGCCATTGGAGAAAAAGGAACAAGCCGACACCGAAGAGAAAGACCGGAGAAAATCGGAAGAAGCCGAAGAATTCGGCGTATCCTCCGACGCCGACCTCTCCGAACCGACATCCCAGTACTTGATGGTCCTCCTCCTCCTCCCAGTAAACAAAAAACTAGGCCTCCTCATCAAAAAGCAAGACCTGTCTAAGACGACGTCTCTGCTGTCATCCCTTATGATCGATAAGGATGCCGATGCTGACAGTCTAGGCGGGAGGCCTAGCTGCCTGTCAGCATCGGCATCGGCAGAAGCCACGCCAGCATCCGACTGGCTCGGCTTCTGCTTGGGCCTCCCAGGTGCCTCTTCCCATCGGAATGGGACGGCGCCTGGGAGCCGGATGGGCGGAGTTGCCATCCCGGCCGGGCTCTCCGCCCGCCTTGAAGAATGATAAGACTGAAAGGAATTGAAGACGAGTTTAGGCGGTGTTGAGTATGGACATATTTTCTCTAATTGATCCATTGGTAGATGAAGTTATGAAGTGAGTTTGAAATGAAATGGAGGGGTTGTGTGTATGAATCTTGTCTAGCAGCTCGTTTATTTAAAGAGAGGGAGTGGATGCATGAGCAGCGCGCTCCATCCTCTGCCGTCTACAGTGAATGCTATTACTGTGATGTGTGTGTCACGAGAAAAATGAATCGGTGTTTATAGCTTTCTGTTTTCATGTCGTTTTGTTTCTTTTCCATTTTGTTCTTTTTCAAAATGTAACTGTACACTTTGTAAATGAGCATTGTAATGATATATATTGATGTCATGAGACTATTGCCATATATCTTTACACAATCAGGTTAATTTGTTGATATGGCCGCCGAAAAAGTCATGCTTGATATTTTCCATGTTCGTTTTATCAATTAAAATGAGCTTAAATTAGGTTTGACAAGGAGAGGCTTTCAGTAGTTATATAGAAGTTGGTCCGGAATGATCACTACGAACTGCTTTTTTATCGGATCTTGAGAAACGATCCGGGCAAAAAAAAATCTTAAATCATTCGTCAAAGGCAGGAGCAAGATGGTCCTCAACACTTTGGGGGCCTAAACAGGGCTCAAACAATTTAAGCCCATATATTAAGCAACTAGTCCAGGATAATTTTATAAATACATATTAAAATAATATATAAATATTAAATTTTTGACGAATTGAAGGAAAATTCACATATATTTTGCTATTAAATCTTCGTTTCCACACCATATTCGAGTACAGAATGATTACTCTTGCAATATATACCACATGCATGTTTCTGCACTTCTACTTATTTAATCTTATGCAACTAAAACTCGTTAGATTCTTATAAGATTATTTTGTTGTATTGCATCATTAGTAACAACCTGCATAGATTCTAGTTCATGTATTTGCTAACTTCTATAGACAAATCTTTCCTACTAACCTGATTGATTCACATGGATGTTTGATGATTGATTGATAAGGTGGCCTAGATTTGGAAAGTAAACTCTTATTCCACCTCATTACTCAATCATCCAGCGAGTAGTCTACATGGAACCTACCAACTTATAGTAGGTTAGGTATTTTGCTGAATCCTATATATTAACCTTTTGTTAGGCTGGGAATGAGCAAGCTATGATGTTTCCCAACCGCTTTTAATTCCAAGAATAATGTTAGCATGAAGACTTCAGAATACCAAGTTCTTTAAGAACTTGCTTTCAATTATTAATTGACTTTGGATGTCAGTTCATAACAGAGAGATTGATAGTCATCAACCACTTTGAGAAATAATTCATATAGATATTTGACACATAACATATTCTTTTTCTGTTTAGGAAAAATAAAGCAAAATTTTTATGTGAAAACAAATTTATTCATGAGCAAAAATCACTTACATTATCATTCTAATCTTATTTCTTGTGTGCGGAATCCCGTCACGAGCAAGGGTGCCCTCAAGATCGCCGATCATTCGAGCTATTCTCACCTCCTTCCCCTCTGTATTTCTCTAAACAACGATTTAATAACATCTACGAGTTGGCCTGTATTGAATCCTGCAGATTCATCAACACCGTCACTGCTGTTGCTAATGCTACTCATGATCTTCGATTGCATGTCCGTCAATATTTGGCCTATTGCGACCATATATCTTTATAGCTGAAATGTCTCTTCAAGAAAATTCGCTAGCACTTTTCTTTGCTCTTTAATTTCCGTTGTGTGACCCGCTTCGGTTCCCTCCTCGACTATTTTCATGCTGAGATTAAAATAGGGAAAAATGGCAAAAGATAAATACTATAAGGCTTTATAAACTAGCATTTTTTTTTTGTAAATTACAAAAAAAATTCTACCAAAAATCTTCATACTCACAATACCCGGTTTTTGGTGAAATATATCCGTATTTTACTACAATAATATAATGCCGTAAACAAAATATATAAAACATTCTTAGGCAGCTTAGTGAAACACGGATAGTTACCTGTTAGTATTTATTAAGTTTTCGGCGGTCTACTTAAACACATGTATAGTTTTTGGTAGTTTGGTGACATAATGCCTTACATGACATTATGATATAAGAAGTAGCAAAAACGATACTTACCATCCTTTTAGACAAGCCGTCGGTCTTCTCATCAAGAGAGTGAAATCTCTTCACTTGTTTGTTTAGCAAATGAATCACCAATTCATGATCCCTTTCGGGTGTTACTTGTTATCGTCGGCTCTTTTCTCCTTAGAGCTCTCGGCCGATTTTTCGAGCAAAAGTAGTTGTTGTTTCAATCTTTTGATCTTGTATGAGACTCTGAGAGCTTGGATGTCCATTTTCCAAGAAGTTTCACTTCTTGTACTTGAAATATTAGCTTCTTTGATCAAGTTGTTAAGCGACGGATAGTGTATTAAGTCAATAGACACCTCTTTATCTTCGCCTGCCTGTCTCTTGTTTTGGGGAAGGGGTGCCAAATGTAATGCTCTTTGCTTCATCACATTAAGAATCTACGCCTTTAGCTTCTTCCGAAGATATTTCATTGACCCGGATAACTGAATTGTCAATTGAGTAATTTGTCGAGGGCGTTGAACCAGTTGAATTATTTCCTGCCAGTTCAATAACAATTTGATCTGTGTAATTCTCCGTAAAATCTCCTTTACCAATCACAGTAGCCTCTTCTACAATGTTATTCTCTCTATTATATGAATTTCTTGATGAATCAGCCGTTGCATGGTCCATCTCGCTTTGTTTCTTCATCGCAAAATTCATTTGGAAATGGTGCATGATGAAATCAAATTTGACTTTCAGACAAGTTATTTACTCCTCCTTAACCAACAAAAATGCTTCCAGTTTCAGATTTTTGTCCCTTAATTGCAACAGGTTCTCGTCAAGCCTTTCTATTTGAGACAGCAGATGCTTCGATTCGATATCTTCGCTTAGCAATCTCCAGCGCAAAGCTTCTAGCTTCTCGTCTTTCAGCCTCATTTGTTCCGCAAACGCTTCTATCTGTTGAAATTGATTGCAAATTTGGAGCCTGATGTCACGACCCGGCACGTGACCAGCACTTGAATCACGTGAAATCTATAGGACTCCACCGTAAACCAAGTAAACCAAAAACTAGGAATCTAAATCTTTTTAAGTAAATAGTGGAGGTGAAGTGACGGATGTCGGATCACATGAAGATGTTACCTTCCGTAGATCTGCTGCGAGCGGCGATGGACGGCTGAGATTGAGTTGGAGGTTGCCTCCTGAAGCGTGTGGATCTCAATGGGTTTGAGATTGATGTGGCCGAGCTACCTGCAAAGAAGTTCCGGGGTGGTTGTGCCACCGAGGACCCTCCGACGATCAAGTTAGACCGGATATTTAAGCAGAGTAATGGCCTAGTGAGGAAAGAATCACCTATTTGAACCATCTGAAAGAGGGGTTTATATAGTGGCAGCAACGGGCAGGCAGGCGCGAGAATCACGCCGGCCGTTACGCCTCCGGCGTCACGCCCACGTGATAGGCGGGATCCCGCATTAATGATGAGACATGCTCATTAATGGAGGATCGTGATGGTGTGGCACGCGGGACGTGGCCGACGGATATCTCGCGCATAGCGAGATTCGCGGAGGTGAGGCGGTTGCGCCTGCGATTGGTGCCGTCGGTCGGTCAATGGGATCGAGGAGGATGAGCTCGGCGGGAGGCTCGGGAACGAGCGGGAGACCGAGGTACCTTGGTTCTGCGGTAGCCCGGAGACGAGCTGAGGGGGCCGAGGTGGCCAATTATGTAGGGGGCTCGGAAGTGAGCCAACGGTTGTTTGTAAGACGGGCACAGGGGTGGTGTGGTCGGTCGCAGAGGGTCGGCTATGTACATGGGCCGCAGACCCGGGGTATTTTACCGACGTACCGTTCCTGGTCTTTTCTTGCTAGCTTCGGGACACGTCATCTGCCACGTGTCACGATCTGGGAGATCGCCGATATCGAGCATCATCATTAGCCTCCCACTCTCGCCCCGACCTGTTCACGGGTCGGGTCGAGAGTGGTCTGCCGGGTCACCCGAGGTGAGCTCCTTTTCGTAGATATCGTAAGTGTGCTTTCCCGGGCAATCAGCTGTATTTTCTTGATGACGTCAGCGGATTAGGGGCCAGATCCTGCATTAAAGAGGATGCGCCGGATCGTGCGTACGTTCACCGAAGCGACAGCCCACGTGTCTGGCGCTGGTTGGCTGAAGTGACGGGCCGCAGATTTCCGGCGTCCGATGGGGTACGACCAATGCGCGCGCGACAAGTGGAGCGATGGTGGCCGTCGAATGCGATGAGTCGTTTTGGCGGGAGATAACTGTCTCTGTTGGATGTATACGCCGGTAGCTATAAATAGAGGTGGGATCCCCATTAGGGCCCATACCTCTTCATAATTTCCTCGTCCAAAGTTTCGTTAGCTCGACGCTCTCCTTTTTAGGTCGGATCTCTGCGTTTTCTCATCCGGGGACTCCTCTCCATCGGGTTAGGTGTCTTCTTTTGAGCAGTCTATAGATGTCGTCCGGGTAGATTCTAGGGAGTCTTCTGGAGCTTTCTCTTCTGAGTCAGAGTCATCCCGAGAAGCTAGGGTTGGTAATGCTTCCCAGGGTCGTGCGACAGGGGCGGTCCCAAGAGCACAGGTCTCAGGTGTTCTTGGCGTACGGTCCTCGCTGAGGCGTGCGGAGGAGCTTGTCAACATCATGACTTGTTTCCTTATTCCTTTCGGCTATTCGTTTCGGCTGGCCGAGGAGGGGGAGAGGGCAAACCAGGTGCAGGGCAATGAGATTGCCATGTACCTGGAGGCCTTTTGGGCCGGGTTGCGTCTGCCCTTCGCCCCCGAGATGATTGCGGTGTTGAACTTTTTTGGGTTAGCCCCGGACCAGCTGGTACCAAACTCCTGGAGGATCCTCCTCGGGTTTCTGGTCCGGTTGAGATTGAATCAGATCCCTTTCGGCCTGAGCCTTCTTGTTTCCTACCTTTGCTACAAAAACCACTCCGGCGCTCGCAAGGGCGAGCTGAGCTGGGTATATATTTTCTTTAGAAAACAACGGGGTGATGTTGCCGGGTCGGGGATTGTCGTAGTACCTTCTTCCATTCATGAATGGCAGAGGAAGTTTTTCTTTATCGCGCCGCCCGAGGGTGAGGATCGGCCTGTGCCCACCCTGTGGCAAAGGGATAGCTGTCCGCGGGTGGGGGGTCGAATGATCCCGACGTGGTGGCGGTGTCAAAGTGGGAGCCCCTCCCTCGGGTTGACGTGCTGCTGTCTAAGCGGGCCCTCATTTGGGCCGGGCTCAGCCCCGCCGAGTACACGAGTAAGTTAGGAGCTCTCAGGCGACCTGTTTAGACTTGTGCATTTTTTCTATTTTTCCTGGTATCACTGACTCCTCGTATTTTTGTCTTATGCAGGACCCATAGATATGAGCAAGTTCCACGCGGCAATGACTGACGTGAAGAGGGGAAGAAGTCCCAGGGCGCTGGCCCTTCTCGCTCGCCGTCCGTTCCGGCCCCGCCGATGGCCCTTTCATCCAGGTGCCCAAGTGAGCCCCGGGCCCCCGAGTCTAGTCGTGTGCCGGTTCGAAAGCGTGCTCGGGCGCAAGAGCTTCGGGCCCCCGATGTGGGAGACGAGGAGGGTTCTCCCGCGCTGTCCCTCAAGAGGTCTCACAGGAGGGCGCCCGCTCCCCGGCTTCCCCGATCCTTATAGACGATGGGGAGCTTCGCTTCGAGGTGCCCTCGGGGCTTTCTGTCTGTAACACCCGAGCCCAATATTACTAATTTCTGTTACTGTTTGAGCATTAGGTGGTACTCATTTCATTTATCTTGCTTATTTGTGGCTTACTGTAAAATTTTACCCGGAAAAGTCATTTCTGCACATAACAAATTTTAGCATCTAAAATAAAATTAAAAATATCCATCTGGGCCTACTCGACACCCCTAGTCTCGTGGTAGCGTCCGTGTATCGTGTTCTCGTCCCATTCGGTGAAACGGGCGAGTTTGGACGGCTACGCGCGCATACAGGTGTCCGTCTTGGAGGTATGCTTTTTAATCATAAGACACTTAATTTTGAAATTTGGAACCCGCTTAAAATCCTATTATTTCAATTTCGAATTTTTGGATCCGACCCGGGCGCGATTTGGAAATGTTTTATTTGGCGCCAAAATCCCAAATTTTAATAATTTAAAACCTTAGAATATATTTCTTAACCTTATATATTTTTTCTGTTTATTAAATCTTTAAAACTCTATCTAAATCTTTTCTAACCAAGCTCAGCCAATCACCAGCCTTTTATTCCCGTAGGCCCCATCACAAATCTCTCTCTCTATCTCTCATATCTCTTTCTTTCTCTCTTCCTCTCTCTCTCCCCCGATCTCTTTCTCTCTCCCACCTTTTAAATTCTTTCCCTCCTCTCATTTTTCGATCACGAGAACAACGGTTTCGAACTCTAACCCAACGGCAGCAACCTTAGCCACCTCCTTCCTCGCCGCCGCAGCCCCAACGTCGGCATCACCGTCACCAGAATCCTCGCCTTGTCGCCCTCGTCGCAGCCGTCGCACCTCCTTCCCCTCTCCCCTCTTTCCCGACCGCCTGCAGTCTTCCCTGCAGCCGCCTGCTCGCCACCGGCGACCACCTGCGCCGTCCCTGACCGTCGCCGACGATCCCCGACCATCCCAGAACACCTCGTAAGTGTTTCTCCATCTCACCCTTCCTCTCTTCATTCTTCAAAACTGAAAAAAATTTGCTGGAAGTTTCTGCAGATTGCCGGAGACGCCGTTCTCGCCGCCGTCGATCTTGCCGTCGTTGCTAGTGCCTTCTGAGACCAGTGAGTATCCCCCATCTTCTTCTTTCTTTGTTCATTTCCTTCTTTCTCAGGATCCACCCCTTTAGAAACCCTATTCACTGTTTTTGTATCTCGCCGGAATCTGGCCGTGCCGGCGACGTGTCCCGATGGTCCAGCAGAATACTCTGACCCGTGTGGTTCCTTGGTTCGTTGTTTAGGTTCAATCCGTGAACCGTGCGTCCGTCGCGAGTTTCCCCGCCGACATTACGTTCTGTTTATTAAATCTTTGAATATATTTCTTAACCTTATATATTTTTTCTGTTTATTAAATCTTTAAAACTCTATCTAAATCTTTTCTAACCAAGCTCAGCCAATCACCAGCCTTTTATTCCCGTGGGCCCCATCACAAATCTCTCTCTCTATCTCTCATATCTCTTTCTTTCTCTCTTCCTCTCTCTCTCCCCCGATCTCTTTCTCTCTCCCACCTTTTAAATTCTTTCCCTCCTCTCATTTTTCGATCACGAGAACAACGGTTTCGAACTCTAACCCAACGGCAACAACCTTAGCCACCTCCCTCCTCGCCGCCGCAGCCCCAACGCCGGCATCACCGTCACCAGAATCCTCGCCTTGTCGCCCTCGTCGCAGCCGTCGCACCTCCTTCCCCTCTCCCCTCTTTCCCGACCGCCTGCAGTCTTCCCTGCAGCCGCCTGCTCGCCACCGGCGACCACCTGCGCCGTCCCTGACCGTCGCCGACGATCCCCGACCATCCCAGAACACCTCGTAAGTGTTTCTCCATCTCACCCTTCCTCTCTTCATTCTTCAAAACTGAAAACAATTTGCTGGAAGTTTCTGCAGATTGCCGGAGACGCCGTTCTCGCCGCCGTCGATCTTGCCGTCGTTGCTAGTGCCTTCTGAGACCAGTGAGTATCCCCCATCTTCTTCTTTCTTTGTTCATTTCCTTCTTTCTCAGGATCCACCCCTTTAGAAACCCTATTCACTGTTTTTGTATCTCGCCGGAATCTGGCCGTGCCGGCGACGTGTCCCGATGGTCCAGCAGAATACTCTGACCCGTGTGGTTCCTTGGTTCGTTGTTTAGGTTCAATCCGTGAACCGTGCGTCCGTCCCGAGTTTCCCCGCCGACATTACGTTCCGTTTTTCCCGGTTCGCGACCCGTCGAGGCAAGTACCCCTTGCTACATGCTATACAATATATTTATATGTGTATTGACATCCTAAACCTGTAAAATTAGCTTGGTACAATCGTTTTCCATTTCGGTTACAAAATTGCATTATATCATTTTACTGTTAAACATGGAATTTACAGTTTGCCAATTTGAACCTAATAATCAAATCTACCTGTTCAATCACATTTTACTGTTAAATAGATGGTGGCACTTATCCGTGTAGTTCTATTACATTCGGACATTCGTATGCATTTAACCTGAAATAGCTGTACTGAACTGTTACATAAATTATTGCACCTCTAAGGGTTCTTAAACCTGTTAACATGACTAAACGGCAATACTTTTCTAACTGCACTCTTGTGATCATCTCTGTATCAAATTTGATAACTGTACTGCAAATTGAATGAAACTGCCTCTTACGTAATTCATTGCTTATCTCATGTTGTGATACCCATGCTAGATTATATAATTGATTGTGAGCACACCCACGATATTGTTTACATCTTGACCTGACATTGCTACACATATATATATATTGATATACCTGACCTGGTACCGTATACTGTTGACTTGACCTGATGTACCATGACCCGACCCGTTACCTGATCTTGTGTCTAATGCCAACAAACCTGACATGTAGTCCTCATGGACCATTTCTGTTGTCTATCCAGACAAACCTGCTTTTACCTGATCCTGTGTTGGCATTAGTTCTTGATTACTGGATACCTGACTCGACATACATAACTTGGGGGTATGGGGAAATCAAAGGTGAAACCGACTTGTAACTCAACAGTTCGATACCTGTTCTGATCAGTCTTACGGGTTAGGCTAGCCCCGGAGTGATGATGCTGACATCACTCGCCCATCCTGCTACTTGTTACTGCCTAGCGGCACGTCTCGGATTCAGCCCCGAGAACCTTGACCGTGGTCCCGGGCACGCACGGGATACTATTGAGTTACATCGACGATTCATCAATTGATTTCAAAGACTTTAGAATAGAAAACCCGATAGAACAGTTTAGTTACCCACTGCACACTACCCTGCACCGCTTGATTCACATTATTGCCGCTCTCGTTTTATTCATGTTTATTTTGCATTGCCTGTTACATTATTCATATTATATTACTTGTTGGCATGACGCGCTGACGTCTGGGTTTTGCATGGCCCAGATTCTGTACTGCTGTCGACCGAGCAGGAGTACTTCAGCCAGCAGGCTGAGCTATGAGTTCAGTAGCAGTTAGTTTTATTTCCTGTATTCATTTCCTGATGTGAGCCGCATTATGGGACATATTTTTCAGTTATTTGTATTGGATCATTTGCTTCCGCATTTATTTATTATTGACTCCTGTTATTCTAGATTATGGACATGTTTTTAGATAATTTTATCTTATTCTTGATATCACTACAGCCGTAATGTGACTGTGGATGGATACTTCCTACCCATAGGTAGCATGGTTGGCTATGTCACGTGCCCAATCTAGCGTACTCTGGGAAGCGGGGCGTGACATGATTCTTTTGGTATCAGAGCCATATATTAGTCGGGTTGATTCTTTTGTAGTTGGGTATTGTACCCAATACACGAATCAGAATGCCCGTGTTTAGGAAACATGTCCTGCCACTTTTCCGTTTACCATTCTTGAATCACATTCTTCCTGATTATATCTTTTACGATGTGCAAACTTTCTTTGCATGTCGACTCGAAAAACATGATTTCTTGTTATCCCTAGGACTTAGGCGACTTGGGTGGAGTTAAGTAATTGTGGCTATGATACCGCGGCATAGTTACAATGCGGTACTCTATTCAAGTAACTTGGAGTTCTAGCCTTGATCTAAATTCAGAACCTATCATCATGCTAATGTTGGGTATTTTGAGTTCAGGAATATAGCAGATAGGAATTTGAAGACGTACTAGAGGCGTATGGACGAAGCCGCCATGCTTGGAGTGATAAGAGGAATGCTGGAAAATCAAAAGAGACAGACCGAGCTGATCCAGCAGCAGGCAGACTCATTCCAGGAAGGTTTGCAGATCGTTCAGCAGTCTGTAAACAACGTTGGAGCTAAACCAGTTGATCGAGTTGGGACCGTGGCAGATTTCAGACGTTTGGGTCCGTCTACATTTACTGGCTTGGAGGAGCTGTTGCCAGCCGAGCAGTGGCTAGTTGACACGGAGAATTTGCTGATTGCGGCACAGATTCTAGAGGACAAAAGAGTTGATATGGTACGCATTCAGCTATTGGACTACGCCCGAGAATGGTGGATTGTGGAGGAGACCCGCTTGCCCAAGCCGATCAAGTGGGCGGATTTTTTTTCTCTAAGAGTTTCCTGGAGAAGTTCTTCCAGCGGACTGCACGGGAGGAAATGGAAGAGAAGTTTATTGGGCTAAGGCAGAATGGAGCACCCGTGGACGTGCATGCAGCAGAATGGACGAGACTCAGCAGATTCGCTGGACCTCTGGTTGCCAACGATGCAGACAGGGCACGGAGGTTCATGCGCAGTTTGGATGTGGACATCCAGAGGCAGATTGTCTCCCTGAGTTTGACCACTTTCTCACAGGTTCTTACGGCAGCTCGGGAACAACAGAGTTTATCTGGGATGAAAGGGAGTTTGCAGCAGACAGCAGTTGCGTTATGGAAGCAGTTCTGTCGGGCCAGTCGAGTTTAGGGCTAGGCCGACAAACAATATTCTTGCAGCAATGGAAGTTGATAGTGGTGAAGAGCCGGCGGTTGTTCGCGATTTTATGGACGTATTTGAAGACATATCGGGTTTACCGCCGAAGCGAGATGTGGAGTTCGCAATTGATCTTATTCCTAGTGCAGCGCCAGTATCTAAAGCGTATTATCCAATGGCACCAGTAGAGTTGGAAGAAGTTAAGAAACAGGTTACTGAATTGCTTGAGAAGGGTTGGATTCGAAGCAGTAACTCGCCTTGGGAGCTCCAGTTCTTCTAGTAAAGAAGAAGGATGGCATAAGAAGAATGTGCATCGACTATCGAGAATTAAACCGGGTGACTATTAAGAACAAGTACCCGATCCCTCGCATTGGAGAACTTTTTGAGCAGCTTAGTGGCACGAGGGTATTCTCGAAGCTGGATTTGCGATCCGGATATCATCAGGTTCGAGTGAAAACAGAAGATATTTGCAAGACGGCGTTTCGAACTCGGTATGGACATTATGAATGCTTAGTGATGCCCTTCGGAGTAACGAATGCGCTGGCAGTATTCATGGACTTGATGAACCGAATCTTTTTACCGTTCTTGGACCAGTTTATCGTGGTCTTCATTGACGATATTCTGGTTTACTCGAAGAGTTTTGAGGAGCATGCTGAGCATTTAAAGATCGCACTGCAGACATTGAGACAGGAGAAGCTTTATGCGAAGATGAGTAAGTGCGAGTTTTGGCTGGAGGAAGTGAAGTTTTTGGGACATGTTGTGTCGGGCAATGGCATTGCCGTCGATCCAGAAAAGATTGCAGCAGTTCGAGATTGGCCTATTGCAAAGAATGTTGCTGAGATAAGAAGTTTTCTTGGATTAGCCGGATACTGATGGAGATTTGTGGAGAACTTTGCTCGTCTGGCAGAGCCGTTGACCAAGCTTACGCGCAAGGAGGTACCTTTTGTATGAACGGATAAATGTGCGTTAGCTTTTGAGACGTTGAAGCAGAAGTTGATAACCGCCCCTATTCTGACCGTGCCAGACAATTCCGGAGGATTGGTGATTCACAGCGACGCATCTGGGAAAGGATTGGGATGTGTATTGATGCAGCGTGGGAAGGTTGTAGCGTACGCATCGAGACAACTGAAGACCCATGAGAAGAATTATCCAATTCATGACTTGGAGCTTGCGGCTGTGATTTTCGCCTTGAAGATTTGGAGACACTACCTTTTGGAAGAAAGAGTCGAAGTTTTTACTGATCATAAGAGCTTGAAGTATGTGTTCACTCAGAAGGAGCTTAACATGAGGCAGCGTAGATGGTTGGAGCTGATGGCTGACTACGATCTTGATCTTAAGTACCATCCGGGGAAGGTTAATATTGTGCCGGATGCGCTTAGTCGGTTACCAGCAATTCAGGTGTTAACTACGCAGAAGGAGATCGTTGCAGGTTTTCGAAGATTTGGCTTGGAAGTTGTGCTACCGTGCTCTACGGGACAGTTGATGCAGTTGCAAGTGCAGTTGTCTTTGATTGAGAAAATTAAGGCAGCACAATCGCAGGATCCTAGACTGCAAAAGTTTCGAGAGAAGGTTGAAGCCGGACTACGAACAGATTTACTGGTCCACGAAGATGGTTCGTTGAGGTATGGTAGCCGTTTGTGTGTGCCAAAGGGTGATGTTCGTGAAGAGCTTATGATGGAGGCACACAGTTCAGCCTATTCTGTACATCCAGGAGGCACGAAGATGTACCGAGATATTCGACAGCATTTCTGGTGGGAAGGCATGAAACGGGAGATTGCTCGCTTTGTGGCTAAGTGCTTGGTGTGTCAGCAAGTTAAGGCTGAACATCAAAGGGTTGCTGGTTTATTGCAACCACTTCCGATTCCTCAATAGAAATGGGAACATATAACCATGGATTTCGTGACGGCGTTACCGCGGAGTCCAAAGGGCAACAATGCAGTATGGGTGATTGTTGATCGGTTGACTAAGGCAGCTCACTTTATTCCTTTCCGGGTTGGTCAATCAACAGAGACTTTGGCAGAGCGGTACATGCAGGAGATTGTAAGATTGCATGGAGTACCGGTGAGCATCGTGTCCGATCGAGACACTCGGTTCTTATCACATTTCTGGAGGAGCTTACAGGAAAGTTTGGGGACTCGATTGAAGTTTAGCACAGCTTATCATCCTCTGACAGATGGCCAGTCGGAGAGAAACGGGCGAGTTTGGACGGCTACGCGCGCGTACAGGTGTCCGTCTTGGGGGTATGCTTTTTAATCATAAGACACTTAATTTTGAAATTTGGAACCCGCTTAAAATCCTATTATTTCAATTTCGAATTTTTGGACCCGAGCCGGGCGCGATTTGGAAATGTTTTATTTGGCGCCAAAATCCCAAATTTTAATAATTTAAAACCTTAGAATATATTTCTTAACCTTATATATTTTTTCTGTTTATTAAATCTTTAAAACTCTATCTAAATCTTTTCTAACCACGCTCAGCCAATCTCCAGCCTTTTATTCCCGTAGGCCCCATCACAAATCTCTCTCTCTATCTCTCATATCTCTTTCTCTCTCCCTCTCTCCCCCTCTCTCTCTCCCCCGATCTTTTTCTCTCTCCCACCTTTTAAATTCTTTCCCTCCTCTCATTTTTCCATCACGAGAACAACAGTTTCGAACCCTAACCCAACGGCAGCAACCTTAGCCACCTCCCTCCTCGCCGCCGCAGCCCCAACGCCGGCATCACCGTCACCAGAATCCTCGCCTCGTCGCCCTCGTCGCAGCCGTCGCACCTCCTTCCCTTCTCCCCTCTTTCCCGACCGCCTGCAGTCTTCCCTGCAGCCGCCTGCTCGCCACCGGCGACCACCTGCGCCGCCCGTGGCCGTCGCCGACGATCCCCGACCACCCCAAAATACCTCGTAAGTGTTTCTCCATCTCACCCTTCCTCTCTTCATTCTTCAAAACTGAAAACAATTTGCTGGAAGTTTCTGCAGATCGCCGGAGACGCCGTTCTCGCCACAGTCGATCTCGCCGTCGTTGCTAGTGCCTTCTGAGACCAGTGAGTATCCCCCATCTTCTTCTTTCTCTGTTCATTTCCTTCTTTCTCAGGATCCACCCCTTTAGAAACCCTATTCACTGTTTTTGTACCTCGCCGGAATCCGGCCGTGCCGGCGACGTGTCCCGACGGTCCAGCAGAATACTCTGACCCGTGTGGTTTCTTGGTTCATTGTTTGGGTTCAATCCGTGAACCGTGCGTCCGTCGCGAGTTTCCCCGCCGACATTACGTTCCGTTTTTCCCGGTTCGCGACCCGTCGAGGCAAGTACCCCTTGCTACATGCTATACAATATATTTATATATGTATTAACACCCTAAACCTGTAAAATTAGCTTGGTACAATCGTTTTCCATTTCGGTTACAAAATTGCATTATATCATTTTACTGTTAAACATGGAATTTACAGTTTACCAATTTGAACCTAATAATCAAATCTACCTGTTCAATCACATTTTACTGTTAAATAGATGGTGGCACTTATCCGTGTAGTTCTATTACATTCGGACATTCGTATGCATTTAACCTGAAATAGCTGTACTGAACCGTTACATAAATTATTGCACCTCTAAGGGTTCTTAAACCTGTTAACATGACTAAACGGCTATACTTGTCTAACTGCACTCTTGTGATCATCTCTGTATCAAATTTGATAACTGTACTGCAAATTGAATGAAACTGCCTCTTACATAATTCATTGCTTATCTCATGTTGTGATACCCATGCTAGATTATATAATTGATTGTGAGCACACCCACGATATTGTTTACATCTTGACCTGACATTGCTACACATATATATATATATATATTGATATACCTGACCTGGTACCGTATACTGTTGACTTGACCTGATGTACCATGACCCGACCCGTTACCTGATCTTGTGTCTAATGCCAACAAACCTGACATGTAGTCCTCATGGACCATTTCTGTTGTCTATCCAGACAAACCTGTTTTTACCTGATCCTGTGTTGGCATTAGTTCTTGATTACTGAATACCTGACTCGACATACATAACTTGGGGGTATGGGGAAATCAAAAGTGAAACCGACTTGTAACTCAACAGTTCGATACCTGTTCTGATCAGTCTTACGGACTAGGCCAGCCCCGGAGTGATGATGCTGACATCACTCGCCCATCCTGCTACTTGTTACTGCCTAGCGGCACGTCTCGGATTCAGCCCCGAGAACCTTGACCGTGGTCCCGGGCACGCACGGGATACTATTGAGTTACATCGACGATTCATCAATTGATTTCAAAGACTTTAGAATAGAAAACCCGATAGAACAGTTTAGTTACCCACTGCACACTACCCTGCACTGCTTGATTCACATTATTGCCACTCTCGTTTTATTCATGTTTATTTTGTATTGCCTGTTACATTGTTCATATTATATTACTTGTTGGCATGACGCGCTGACGTCTGGGTTTTGCATGGCCCAGATTCTGTACCGTTGTCGACCGAGCAGGAGTACTTCAGCCAGCAGGCTGAGCTGTGAGTTCAGTAGTAGTTAGTTTTATTTCCTGCATTCATTTCCTGATGTGAGCCGCATTATGGGACATACTTTTCAGTTATTTGTATTGGATCATTTGCTTCCGCATTTATTTATTATTGACTCCTGTTATTCTGGATTATGGACATGTTTTTAGATAGTTTTATCTTGTTCTTGATATCACTACAGCCGTAATGTGACTGTGGATGGATACTTCCTACCCATAGGTAGCATGGTTGGTTATGTCACGTGCCCAATCTAGCGTACTCTGGGAAGCGGGGCGTGACACTGTCGCCGACATCCTGGTCTCGGATATGGAGAGGTCGGCCGGAGGCAGGGTCCCTCGAGGAACTCTCTGGGCCCAAATGGCGGTGAAGCTTAAGAGGCCGTGCAGGTTAGTGTTCGCACTTCACCTGGTTCTTCATCAAACATTTTGTCCGTGCGATCGGGTGCTTCCCTCCCCTTTTTGACCCTCTTTCTTTCTTCAGGTCCTCCAGCATGTCGCCCTCGTCGTCCACATATAGGACGGGGAGATTGTTCCGGCGATGCGGGCCGCAGGCGAGTTCTCCTTGCGGGAGGAGAGCTTAAGGCACGAGCTGGGGGCAGCGACGGAGAGGGCTGCTACCCTTGAGGACCGGGTGCAGGCTGGGAACAGGGAGGTCGCTCGGTACCGAGAGACCGCCCGAGCCACCGAGTCCCAGTTGGAGGACTCCCGGGTGCTCGTTGCTACCATGAAGAAAACGGTGAGCACTCTCCGGAAGGAGAACGAGGCAGCAAAGGACTGGGCACGGAAGGCCATGGAGAGCTACAAAAGGTTGGATCAGTTCTACGCCGACCTTGCCAGTGCCGGGGGCGTCATTTGGCACGACGCCCTCGACTCTGTCAAGGCTCAGATGCTGGAGTTCCCTGACGCCGAGCTCCGGGCCTTGTACCCTCTCGACGATGACGCGCAGGGGATCGCCCCTGGACATGATGCAGAGAAAGTGGCCTCCGGTGGGAGTGCGAGAGGTATGTCGGTCGCCCCGGCTGCCGGTGCCGAAGTTCCCGCCGGTTGTGCTGACCCTGAAGATGTCGCCCCGGTGGTCGTAGGGGAGGCGCCGCACGCCGAGGTCCTCCCCGCCCCTGAGGCTTGAATCCCCACATCTTTTTATTCCTATCCTTTGCTCTGAAATTTTGTAAGCCTCCGGGCACTTTTGTTAGGCTGGGGAGCCCATAATACCTTTGTAGAGACCTTTGATTTATGTGAATAAAAAATCTTTTTGCAGTTTCTTTGCTTGCACATTATCCTTTTGTTTGTGGAGAACATTCGTTATTTGCACTGTTCAGCTTTCATGTCAGGTCGGTTCTTCGTATGGCGATCATACGTCGAGTTGAATTCGACCATTTGCCAAGTGTGCAAAGACCGGTGAAGGGTCGGTATCTCTATGGCCCCGAAATCGAGGTGGGGATCGCTTAGACGTGGATGGCCTCTTGGCAAGGGCTTGGACCGTGGCGTCGGTGGGTCATAACACCAGCCATAGATGACCGAGCAGGGTAGCTACTCGATTGCCTTTTGGCGAGGGTTTTGATCTCTGGCGTTGTGGGTAGGGAGCTACCAGCCAAGGATAACCGAGCAGGGTTGCTGCTCGATTGCCTCTTGATGAGGGCTTTGATCCTTAGCATGGGAGGGGCCGTAAGGGGCCTATTAAGGACGGGCCGAGCAAAGTTACTGCCCGGTGCCTCTTAGCGAGGGCTTTGATCTCTGGCGTTGTGGGTATGGGGATACCAGCCAGGGATAACCGAACAGGGTTGCTGCCCGATTGCCTCTTGATGAAGGCTTTGATCCTTAGCGCGGGAGGGGCCGTAAGGGGCCGGCTAAGGACGGGTCGAGCAGGGTTGCTGTCCGGAGCCTCTTGGCAAGGGCTTTGATCCTTAAGGACGGGCCGAGCAGGGTTACTGCCCGGTGCCACTTGGCGAGGACTTTGATCTCTGGCGTTGTAGGTAGGGAGCAACCAGCAGGGGATAACCGAACAGGGTTGCTGCCCGATTGCCTCTTGATGAGGGCTTTGATCCTTAGCGCGGGAGGGGCCGTAAGGGGCCTGCTAAGGATGGGCCGAGTAGGGTTGCTGCCCGGTGCCTCTTGGCGAGGGGTTTGATCTTTAAGGACGGGCCGAGCAGGGTTACTTCCCGGTGCCTGTTGGCGAGGACTTTGATCTCTGGCGTTGTGGGTAGGGAGCTACCAGCCAGGGATAACCGAACTGGGTTGTTGCCTGATTGCCTCTTGATGAGGGCTTTGATCCTTAGCGCGGGAGGGGCCGTAATGGGCCTGCTAAGGACGGGCCGAGCAGGGTTACTGCCCGGTGCCTCTTGGTGAGGGCTTTGATCCTTAAGGACGGGCTGAGCAGGGTTACTTCCCGGTGCCTCTTGGCGAGGGCTTAAATCCCTGGCGTCGTGTGGCAGGGAACTACCAGCCAGGGATAACCGAGCAAGGGCGAGCCGGTTGCCTCTTGGTGAGGGCTTTGATCCTTAGCGCAGGAGGGGCCGTAAGGGGCCTGCTAAGGACAGGCCGAGCAGGGTTACTGCCCGGTGTCTCTTGGCGAGGGCTTTGATCCCTGGCGTCGTGGGGTAGTGAATTACCCGCCGAGGATAGCCGAGCAGGGTAGCCGCTCGGATGCCTCTTGGTGAGGGCTTCGATCCCTGGCGTTGTGGGGTAGAGAACTGCCAGCCAGGGATAACCGAGCGAGGGCGAGCCCGGTGGTGTGAGCATCAGGAAGCAGGACAGTCGCGGGCAACACGTGTCATGGACGCGTGTGGGGGCGAAGCGCCGAAGTCGCGTCGTTTCGATTTCGCCGAGAGAGGCTGGATGTCTACCGCGTGGCGGTACAGTTGTGGGTGAAATGAGTGACTGTTGGACTCGTGGGGCGTTGTAGGCTATAAAACGGAAGGAGCGTTGATCACTCCTTCCTTTACATCCGAAATGTAAGAATGGAGGACTTCTTTTTTACCATCCCGACATCGTAAACTTCGAGGACGTGTACCTCTACGATCAGTACTGCACCGAGGACACGGTGCAGTTAATTATATGCCACATTGAGGATCATTTCGGCCGACCGCTTCCCCGGCGCTCTCCCCTGCTCCAGCTGTTGATGTACTCTATCTGGAGGGTGTCGCCGGGGCTCCATAACCCTTTGTCCAAACAGCTGAAGGACGAGACGATTGGTAAGCTAAGGTCTTTGCGGCGCTTCGGCCTGATCTCCGCGGGTCGGCGGGATCGCTTGGTGGCACTCATCCTTGAGTGCTACCAATTATGGCACGATGTCGACGTTCGCAGGTGGCATCAGAGGCAGAGGTCTGAGGCCGCGAGGGCTCGGCTGGCGGAAATATCCTCGGAGTACCATGAGCAATGTTCTCTGCACCCTCTTCCCTCGCTATTGTAATTTTTCTTTTCGATGTACGGCTGAGAAGCCTATAATACCCTTTTGAATAAACAAAAATCTTCTTGTAATGTTTTATTGACCCCTTCTTATAACATAAATAGAAAGATCTTGAGAAAAGTTTACATTGCCTTAGTAAAAGAAGTACACACTAGTAGATGTTCTTTTCATTGGTACAGTTTGAGCTCCTTGGATGTCTGTTGGCCTTCACGACCGGCGTGGGGCGCTGAGTCTTATGGGTACTCGACGTACCCCCTGCCGACATGACCATGATTTGGCCGATTGTCAACTCACTGGGAGGGGGACGCTGCTCCTGCTCACGGTCAGCTTGCCGCTTGTCCCGCAAGTACACTGCCAGGTGTCCCGAATGGATGAGCTCCTCGATATAGTCTCGGAGCTGCTTACAGCTCTCTGTGGAGTGGCCTTGCGACCTGTGGAAACTGCAGTAAGGGCCCCGGGTGCGCTTTGCCACCATGCGCGAGATCGGGGGGAGCTTGAAGAACCCCTCGCCCTTAGCCTCCTCTAGTAGTACCGTCTGGGAGACGTTGAGCGGGGTGTATTCTTGAAACTTCGGGAGTAGGGCTTTGGCCGGTCAAGTCTCTTTCTCTCTTCCCCCACCCTTTTCTTTTGGTCAGTTTGCTCTGCCCCGAGGAGATTTGCGTTCACCTCAGACTCGAGCTAGATCTCACGCTCGATCCAGGCCTTTACCTCGGCCATGGTTTTAGGTTGCGCTAATGCAAAGGAGCGTAACCACTCCTTGTGCCTAAGACCAGACCTAAGTGCTGTAATGACTGTCTCGTCTCGGTGCTCTGGGACCTCGGTGAAGGGTTTTGTGAGCCAGTCGGTGGCATACTTAGCCCCGTCGCTCGAGTGATGACCTTCCCGATGCATACCCTCGATTTTCTTTTCGAGGGCGTCGAGTCGGCCGTGGTATCCCGACGATTCGGCACATTCTGATCTTCGGCCTCTGCTGTTGGAGACCTGTGCCTGGCCGCGGACCCGGTTCCTTTCGATGATGTTGCTCAGGTCCCGTGGTGAGGTAGTCTTCAAGCTGCCATGACGAGTCCCGTCCGCGTGACCCCGTCGAGGGAGGGGGTGTCGGTTATGCCTGGGAGCAGGCGAGCTGACCGACATCTCCTCGGGAGGGACAGGGGCGTGAAGGGGCTTGAGGTGAGGCGCTCTGGCGACGGACCTCGGTGTTGAACTGTGGAGCACCCAGCGGGTCATAGAATATGTTGGCCCGGGAGATCTGCGGCTGTGGGCGGCAGCGAGACGGTGGTCGGCAGCGCCGACGCGAGCAAAGTCTTCTCTCCCTCTGTAGGGGTCCCGTTCCCAAGGTGGGGGAGCGGCGACCTGGGGAGCTTGCCCTGCCATTTGGATACGGACGAGCGTATCCACGACGGACGCGAGTCAATCTATCCGGGCAGCTAGGGCGTTGATGGAGTTTTGGGGAGGAGATTCGTCCGCGCCTCCGTTGTGAGGGAGGCGGCGGCTAGTGCTTGAATCGTCGCGGTGATCACTCGACATTGAGTTAAGATCGAAAGATGAACTATGTTCAGTGGAATCAAGAACTTCCCACAAATGGCGCCAGCTGACGGATGTCGGATCACGTCAAGATGTTACCTTCCGTAGATCTGCTGCGAGCAGCGATGGATGGATGAGATTGAGTTGGAGGTTGCCTCCTGAAGCGTGTGAATCTCAATGGGTTTGAGGTTGATGCGGCCGAGCTACCTGCAAGGAAGTCCTGGGATGGTTGTGCCAATGAGGACCCTCCGATGATCAAGTTAGACCGGATATTTGAGCAGAGTAACGGCCTAGTGAGGAAAGAATCACCTACTTGAACCGTTTGAAAGAAGGGTTTATATAGCGGCAGCAACGGCCATGCAGACGCGAGAATCACGCCGGCCGTTACGCCTCCAGCGTCATGCCCACGTGATAGGCGGGATCCCACATTAATGACGAGACATGCTCGTTAATGGGGGATCGTGATGGCATGGAACGCGGGACGTGGCCGGCGGATATCTCGCGCATAGCGAGATTCGCGGAGGTGAGGCGGTTGCACCTGCGATTGGTGCCGTCGGTCGGTCGATGGGACCGAGGAGGATGAGCTCGGCGGGAGGCTCCGGAACGAGCGGGAGGCCGAGATATCTTGTGTCACGCCCCGCTTCACAGAGTACGCTAGATTGGGCACGTGACATAGCCAACCATGATACCTGTGGGTAGGAAGTATCCATCCACAGTCACATTACGGCTGTAGAGATATCAAGAACAAGATGAAACTATTTAAAACATGTCCATAATCCAGAATAACAGGAGTCAATAATAAATAAATACGGAAGCAAATGATCCAATATAAATAACTGAAAAGTATGTCCCATAATGCGGGCTCACATCAGGAAATGAATGCAGGAAATAAAACTAACTACTACTGAACTCACAGCTCAACCTGCTGGCTGAAGTACTCCTGCTCGGACTGCGACAGCGGTACAGAATCTGGGCCATGCAAAACCCAGACGTCAGCGCGTCATGTCAACAAGTAATATAATAGGAACAATGTAACAGGCAATGCAAAAAAAATAAACATGAATAAAGCAATAATGTGAAACAAGCAGTGCAGGGTAGTGTGCAGTGGGTAACTAAACTGTTCTATCAGGTTTTCTATCCTAAAGTCTTTGAAATCAATTGATGAATCGTCGATATAACTCAATAGTATCCCGTGCGTGCCCGGGACTACGGTCAAGATTCTCGGGGCTGAATCCGAGACGTGCCGCTAGGCAGTAACAGGTAGCAGGATGGGCGAGTGATGTCAGCATCATCACTCCGGGGCTGGCCTAGCCCGTAAGACTGATCAGAACAGGTATCGAACTGTTGAGTTACAAGTCGGTTTCACCTTTGATTTCCCCATATCTCCAAGTTATGTATGTCGAGTCAGGTATTCAGTAATCAAGAACTAATGCCAACACAGGATCAGGTAAAAGCAGGTTTGTCTGGATAGACAGCAGGAACGGTCCATGAGGACTACATGTCAGGTTTGTTGGCATTAGACACAAGATCAGGTAACGGGTCAGGTCATGGTACATCAGGTCAAGTCAACAGTATACGGTACCATGTCAGGTGTATCAATATATATATATATGTGTCTGTGTGTGTGTGTGTGTAGCAATGTCAGGCCAAGATGTAAACAATATCGTGGGTGTGCTCATAATCAGATATGTAATCACACGTGGGTATTAATAACATGAAATAAGCAATGACGTAAATAATAAACAGTTTCATTCGAATCACAAGAGTGCAGTAAGACAATATAGCCGTTTAGTTATGTTAACAGGTTTAAGCACCCTTAGCGGTGCAATAGTTTACGTAACGGTTCAATACAGTTATTTCAAGTTAAATGCATACGAGTGTCCGAATGTAATAGAACTACATGGATAAATGCCACCATCTATTTAACAGTAAAATGTGATTGAACAGGTAGATTTGATTATTAGGTTTAAATTGGCAAACTGTAAATTCCATGTTTAACAGTAAAATGTTATAATGCAATTTTGTAACCGAAATGGAAAACGATTGTACCAAGCTAATCTTACAGGTTTAGGGCGTCAATACATATATAAATATATAGTATAGCATGTAGCAAGGGGTACTTGCCTCGACGGGTCGCGAACCGGAAAAACGGAACGTAACGTCGGCGGGGAAACTTGCGACGGACGCACAGTTCACGGATTGAACCCAAATAACGAGCAAAGGAACCACGCGGGTCGGGGTACCACGCTGGATCGTCGGAACACGTCACCGGCACGGCCGGATTCCGGCGAACAGCGAACTACAAATTCAAGAATTGCAATGAACAACCAAATGGAGACTTAAGAAGAGGGAAGAGAAGAGGGAAGAGAAGAAGGACAGAGATTAGGGGGCTCACGAGGGTCTGTGGAGGGATGGTGACTGCCGACCACGTCGACGGAGCTCCGGTGCTTCGCCTGCGATGAACTACGGCCATCAAGAATCGAACTTGAACAGAAAAGGGAGAAGGAGGGAAGAAGGAGAGGAGGAGAGAAGGGGAGGACTTACAGAGGCGATCACTGGGGGGTCTGGTGATCGTCGGCGACGACCAGGGCGGCGCAGGTGGTCGCGGGTGACTGTGGTGGGGAGCACAGGTGGCTGCGGCGGGGAGCACAGGTGGCAGCGAGGGTGGAAGCAATGGGAATATGGGTGCGACGAGGAGGAGGAGGCGAGGGTGCTGGTGGTATCGGCGTCAGCGTCGGGGCTGTCGGCGACAAGGATGGAGGTGGCTAGGGTTGCTGCCGTTGGGTTTCTGGTTCTCATGAGGGAAATAAAAGTGAGGAAAGAGATTTAAAAGGGAGAGAGAGAAAATGAGGTTAGAGAGAGAGATAGCGAGATATGAGAGATAGAGAGAGAAAGATGTAGAGAAAGTGGGGCCCGGGGAGAAATATAAGCCTCGCGATTGGCTGAGTGATGATTGAGAGGTTTAGGAAATATATTAAAAGATTTTTAAGGATTTAATATATAACAGTAAGATTAGTAAGTTAGAGAAATATATACTAAGGTTTTAAATTATTAAAATTTGGGATTTTGGCGCTAAACAAAACATTTCCAAATCACGCCCGGGTCGGGTCCAAAAATTCGAAATTTAAATAATAGGATTTTAAGCGGGTTCCAAATTTTAAAATTAAGTGTTTTATGATTAAAAAGCATACCCCCAAAACGGACACCTGTACTCGCGCGTAGCCGTCCAAACTCGCCCGTTTCACTGAACGGGACGAGAACACAATGCACGGACGTTACCACGAGGCTAGGGGTGTCGAGTAGGCCAAGATGGATATTTTTAATTTTATTTTAGATGCTAAAAATTGTTATGTGCAGAAATGACTTTTCCGGGTAAAATTTTACAATAAGCCACAAATAAGCAAGATAAATGAAATGAGTCCCACCTAATGCTCAAACAGTAACTGAAAAACAGTAGTATTGGGCTCGGGTGTTACATCTTGATTCTGCGATAGCCCGGAGACGAGCTGAGGGGGCCGAGGAGGCCAATTGTGTAGGGGGCTCGGAGGTGAGCCAACAGTTATTTGTAAGGCGGGCACATGAGTGGTGTGGTGGGTCGCAGAGGGCCAGCTACGTCCATGGGCCGCAGACCCGGGGTATTTTACCGACGTATCGTTCCTGGTCTTTTCTTGCTAGCTTTGGGACACGTCATCTGCCACGTGTCACGATATGGGAGATCGTCGATATCGAGCATCATCATGAAGTGTTGAAAAATCGGTATAAATGAAATCAAATTCCTCTTTCTAAAGTATAAGTAGAGTTCGTTTGAAATACAAGTGCTTTTAAACTAAAGTTTGAAAACATTTTCATCATTTAAAATTTTGGCAGCACCTCCTTTTTAAATTTTGATCAAAACCAGTACATAAATAATAATAATTTCAGCATCTTCAATCGGGAGCTATTTCATCGCCCAAACAGCGGAAACACGATCATGCAATATATACGACGTTCAAGATGAAGACCAACACAAGAAAAGAGTAAGATAATTACCAAAAGCATCATTAATATCAATTGTAAAAAATATCATACAAGTCACGTCTTTAAGTCCAAAAGAACATACAAGTCTGGTTGATAGAGTTTTTAACTAAATTACAAATGAATATAATATATGAGCGGCGGTTACGATCTGTAGTGTAATCCACCTACCAAGCAAATCACCCAAAAGAGGAAACGTGCCAGCAAGCCGCTACAGGTCCAAGCGGTTGGTCCTGCAAGAAAACTATGGCACACCAGAGGTGAGTTGCCAACTCGTAAGTAAGAGATATTATCAGGTAGAAATCGAATGCATAACGATCTATCTGGGTGATAATGTAATAATAATATCATACTATATGGTAACAGATGTGTACATGTGTGTGTGTTTTATACTGTGTCTGTATCAATATATGGTAACATGTCATAGTTTGTTTATATATATACCATCCAATGCGTGTTCATCAACGACACTCGAAATCATCATAAAACATTGAGTGTCCATCGACACTTGAAATTCTCATAAATCCCGTGTTCAATATCGACATGTAAATTCTCATATCTCAGACGCCATCTCTCGGATCGGCCCTCTCTTAGGCGCCGTCTCACCAGATCAGCTCTCATATCCATCTGTATAATATCACTCCGGTTGGTATCCTCAGCATATCCGCCGAGTCTCATACTGTCACCGGTAGGTAGTGTTCCCAGCCAGACTCAACGCCTTTCTGTATGAACTTCTTGCCCCTAGGTTCCATACCGGGTCCACCATGTATCCGCAGACGGCGACTCCTCACTTCTCGAATCGGATAATACTTATAGCTTAGAACCGAAAAAACTCATGATGGACGCCGAAATATCATATCAAGAGAAAACCGCATTTTTAAAACATTCACAATTTTTATAAAATTGTATCCGTGATTTCTCAAATCTCAGAAATCCGATGAAGATACTATCTCATAAAAACATAGCAATAACGGAACAACATGTAAAGGCACATAATAGTAATGTAATGCATGCTGATGTGAATTGAGCAGCAATCTAAGGTATTGGTAGGAATATAGTATGGCAATTATGTTCATATAAGCATGCTTGTATAAGTAATGTAAAGAAATTACAATCCGGAACAGTATGTGGTGCTGGGTATTAAACAGTAATCCATAATGCTAACGAGGTATGGTGCGATACGGGTGACATAGCATGTTCTTTATGTGTACGCGGCATGACAATCACCGATGAGGTGTAGGTGTAATATGCAAGTATGTGCAAGTGCAACATGAATCATCGGTAATGGTGTGCATGTCCTAGCACATGAAGTTAAGTAGAGTTAAAGGTATGAATGTAGTATATATCGTAAATAATTGAAGCGCGAGCGTATGCGGAAATAAGGAAAGCGAAATGCGAGCGTATACAGAATAATGAAATCGTAACGTGAACAAGAATTAAAATATCCAACTACATATGAGTCATACAGTTATAGTTTAAAATAGTACGAAACGTTATTTTGAAAATAAGAGACTACGATATTTTTGAAATAAATACCATTTGAAAAGTCGTAGCGCACTCTTGACGTTATCATTTAAAAGCATGTAATGAATTGTTAGTTTTGAAAGTAAGTATGGCTCTAAATATCTCATGAATTTCCCTTTTGAAATAATAACAATACTTCTCGAGTCGAAATAAATATCGGCCGTAATCGGCAATCAATTCTCATCATGTCACGTATGGAATATCTTTCGTATGATATCATCAAATCAATATGGTGCGGATCTATAGTCGCGTACATCAACTCATCTCATATCATTTCATATCATATCATATTGTCTCATATCATATCATGTATACTTATATTGTATATATATATTCTCATATCATATATATATTTATATCATAATAGGTACTCATATATATATATATTTCAATTGGTAAGAAATAGAATTAGGTATAAATCTTCTACTAAGTATACTGATATACGCATATGGTTAGACTAGGTATATGTTTCTAGTATATATATAGTATCCTAATTTCTACGGTTGCGGGGGTGCTATACACCATCCACCCGACTTCTTTCGTAGATATATATCTACTTACCTAAACGCCTCGTCCTAATCGAAGCCGACGAATACCTTGCTTTTTTTCGTTGTCTCGGAAACTCCCGCGATCGTACTCACAATCGAAACAGTACAAAATCGCATAAAAATCCATATCAAAACCGATACAACGAGCGAAACGTACATAAATTAGAACCTATGGTTAACGCGTGATAAATCCGATAAAATACACTCGGCGTCGACGTACGAACGTTGAACAACCAAGTCACAATATAGAAATCCAGAAAACAAATTTTAAAACTCGCAAAATATCGCTAAAAGCTAAGTAAAATATCTCCAGATTTTAACTAAGAGAATCTGGGGCAAATTAGCATATAAAATAGGTTTGTATATACTTTAAAATACCTACAGAATAAACCCCAACACCTAATATCAATAGTAAACCGCAAAAATATTGGTTTTGGCCGCAAATTACGATTCAGGTTTGGAGTTAGGGACTCGTCTTTATGGCGGTGTCTCCTGGTGGTCTAATCAGCTCTAATCTATACGCTAAATATTTTTCAGAGACCTCAAACTACTCCAGATTCAAATCCAACATAAAAAACTCAATAGAAAGCAAGTTTTAAAACTTTGAAAGTCTTTAAAACTAAAGATACCAGCACTTACATACCGTTATCTATCACTACTAAACTTGTAATCACTAACGAACTCTCTACTACACCACCACTATATGTTGTATCCACCAAAACTCATTTTAGAAAATTCAAGACTAGAAAACATGTACATGAACTCCAAAACTAGATTGTAAAGGCAAGTTTTATGAAAACTTATGCTAAAAGAGGGATTTTTACTTTAAGATGGGAACTAAGGAAACTTTCAAGCTTACAAAAAGGCCTCAAAGTGGAGACTTGATTACCACATCATATTTAGGATGAGGGTATGAACATTTTTTGTGAAGTTTTCATGGTGTTTTGAGGTGATTTGCATGGTGTTTGTGGTTTATGGATAAGGATGGAGAATGTGGAGAAGGAGAAGGCGAAAAGGAAGAAGACGAAAGAAATGATACGAAGACATAAATGGTCAAGTCAAGCCAACCATAACCCCCCTCCCATACCTCCATATTTTAAAATCACTACCATACACTCATGTGGCCCTTCTCTCTCTCATTTTCTTTTCTTTTCCCTTTTCTATAAAAATATAAAACCATAATACATAAATGTAAATGTTAACATGTCATGGCACTTAAACATGGGAAAGGGCTGGACTTAAAATTCTCATAAAAAAATAGTTGCTTGTTATTCAAAATGTAGCAGTGAAGGGGAATGATTGAAATGGCAGCAAGAGATAATTGTTGTGGCTGCCACAAGAATTGTGTGTTAGAGGGCAATAAACAAATCACATAAAAAAACCAAAATATCATAGCAAGTCAGCAACAAAAGAGAACAAAGTCTAAACCAATGAGCACTATTTTAAAACAGTGAGCATCAAGTAAGTTTTAATAACAAAGAGCACCTTGTTAAAATTAATGAGCATCCCATGCAAATTTTAATAACCAAGTGCACTATGTTAAAAAAATACAGTGAGCAAACCTGGAAAAATATTCCAATTCAAAGGTGCATATGATAGGTAGAACCGAGCTCTGATTGGGTTGGGAAGAATAATATTTATTACATGGATACAAAATTTAGTTTAAATTGGATCATCAACAACAAGCAACCGCTTGTATTTCGATTTGGCTCTCGATTTGGCTCTGATACCACGGTAAAGGTTTTCTAGAGAAGCATAGAACCAAATTCCTAATAAGATCATATTAAATACAAGAGTTGCAAATATAACAAGCAAAGAGAGCAAGTCTAGAGTGGTACAACCTTTGTACCGTGTCCGATCGTCTATCGGAAGACCCTTCATGATCTTCAGACAGTCTACCAGTCAACCGTCTCACCGTAGATGATCCGCGGTGAAGAGTGACCATCCGAAACTTCATCTCTATTTTCTATTGGAGAAACTCATACAATTAACTTGCTAAGTTAATGTGTGAGATGATGTGATCAAGAAAAACTCTCTCCTTTTGAATTCCACATTCATTTCTATACTCCACCATTTTTGAAGAAAGGAGAAAGAAGTTGAAAAACTTTCATGGAAAATATGTTCAAACAATAAACATTAAAAGAAAAAGGAAGAAGAGAAGAGAAAGGAAGAAGAGAATAAAAATAAAAGATAAGAAGTAAGAAGAAGTCTACTCCTTATTTCTTCATTTCATTTCTAATCTTTTCTTTTCTCTTTATCTTTATTCTTAACATATATCATTTCTCTTTACATTATATATATAAATACATATTTATAAAGAGAAGAAAACATGTATCAAATACATTTCCATATTACGTATCGTATACGCAATAATAATATATCAGTACCTCATACTAATATAATAAAAATAGAGAGAGTGTGTATCCAATACACAATACTAAAATCCATATCGAAATGCGGTTATTAAGTCAACACTCGACTTAATATTTCGGTTTTTAAACCGGCTAGTATTTTTCAGACATCGATTAAATCATACATTTAATCGAACTCCAGTACGTATCCTATACACATACCATATCAACATTTTGTCCGGGTAGGCGCTTTCGTTGCGGAACTCTAAAGGCCTGTCAATACGCTGGCAGTATATTATATAGGATCATATGTGATTGAATCCGAAACACTTTCATATTCAATCCCTTCACGGGTAAACCCACAAGCTCGTCAGCGGTACTAGCTGTTGGGTTACCTTAACGCCCGAGCTATCGAACGTGACGGTTTGCAGAACAAATTTTTTCTAGGGTTTCAAAAACGGCGCTAGGATAACCCAATAAACCTATCTAGCAAAACTAGTAGTGCTATCTACTATGAAAGAAGTCTCACCAAATGATCTAAGTCTTTCGGTCTTCTTTCCTTATCATGTGCTCCAAGTGGCCACCTTGAACTTGTTTGATCTCTATTTCCGGCTTCATCGGTTCTCCGGGATCGAGCTTGTTCTCCGACCCTCCTTTGTCGTAGATGATCCACCCGAAGGATGTGATCCACGGCTCTAGCTCCTAACTAGGTGTCAATAGGAGTAACTAGAGAACTAGGGTTGCTAATCCAAGTTGTCTAGGATGTAGCGTGGAGATCTATGTGTTCTACTATCTCTATCTTGCCTCTTCACTTGCTTCTCAACTCATGAGAGGGTAGTGAAGAGGAAGATGATGAAGGTGGAGGAAACTCAAGAGGAGGGAGAAGGGTGGAGCAAAATATGAGAGCCCAAGAATAATGAAGCATCCATGTGAGAGAAAATCAACACAAATGTTTTGTGTATCAATTTTCATGAATAAACAAGTGTAGCCATGCTTCAATAGTAACCACAAATGAATACATAATTCATTTGTGAACTATTGAAGCCATGCCACTCACCATGCCTCCCTCTCCTTAATTTCCACCTCATTTTCTTTTATCAATAAATGGAAAAGTCCATGATGAGGTGTCCATCTTCTAGAAGGTAATCTGTAATAAAATACAGATTACAGTCTGCTGTTTATACATACCTGCATTCGGATAAAAACACGAATGCCCAAAGAGATAGAATAACACGAAGAACGTAATGCTAGAATATACATATCGAAATACATATATGTAAACTATTAAATCAATACCTGATTTAATAATCCGGCTCAAACCCGAGCCGGCTAGTATTACTAACTGTCCAATCGAAAGTCCGAGTACAAAGTACATCAATCGATCGAGACCCTGTACGTATCCAATACGGCTACTACATCATTTCGCCTGAACCAGGGAAACCCTCTGTGTGAGACTCTAAAGACTCGACAGTACACCGGCAGTGAGTTACTGGATAAATCCATAATCACAAGCACGTCAGCGGCACTAGCTGTACGTAACGGATACCCGGGTACCTGTTGAAAAGGAAGGCCGACGAGCAAACTCATTCGGATCCCTACCGAGTCTATCTATGACAATCTCCGTACGGTCCGGTCTCTTCGTCTGAGAGTATCGCATACCGGGTGGGGGGAGGTGGTAAACGTCAGACCCTAATAACCCGGTAATTCGTGCTGATGTGGCTTAGGACCAATCCGGGAAATTACTGATCAGCCTATCAGTAAATCCCAACTGCCTTGGTTAAGGTCTTATGGTCCTGACCAGTCGAACACAGTGCAATATTGACTCTCTATACCGGAAGAGACAAATCCCCGACAATCGCTCACTGCCTCCATGTGGCTCGGGACTGTACCCAACCAAAACCTGTTTGCACGACTCAGTAGAGCCGTGGTAGGGTAGTGATCAAAGCACAGTGGGAACTCATATGAGACAAATGCCGATCTCAGATCTAAAGACTAACTTGTACTCATATCACCAGAGAACCTCCACCTGACGATAGGTATAGTACTATCTAGAAGTTCTCGGTGAGTCCGTCCGGTGTACTCACCCCCAGTGAGCACCTGTATACGATCTTAGGTGCGAAAGACCAATGGTTGTGGAACCATACCATCGCCCCTCGTCGGGGTCTAGAAACGTATACACTAGTCTGCTCCAGAATATCGACGCCCAGTCTCGATACTCCCACGACTATGGACCATTTAAAGATGTGCGTACCGACTACCCAGCTCCCACAAGTATGATCGCCATCACAACGTGGGTAGTCTAGCAATGATCCTACAGGCTTTATCAACATGTACAAAAGATATGTAATAGCAAGTAAAACATACACATGTTAAGATAAAGACAAACCAGATAGTATACTATCATATTGAGCAAGACTGTCCTGTACATATATATGTCCAAGCATCCAAATGTATACATATACAATAATGGCCTCTAGGGCATACATATCCAACAATCTCCCACTTGCACTAAGTCCATATATATCGGCGTATCGAGTACCCAACATCTGCTCTAGGGCCAGTTGTTAGCGTATCGAATACCCAACATCACAAAAAGTCTCTCGAACTGTACTTGAGGAAGGCCCTTGGTGAATGGATCCGCATTGTTGTCTTTTGTGTCCACTCTCCGTATCTCGATCTCCCGGCGATCAATGATCTCCCTGATCAGGTGATACCGCCTCAAGATGTGCCTGGATTTCTGATAAGACCGTAGTTCCCTTTCTAAAACCATAGCTCCATTGTTGTCGCAATACACGGGTATTGGGTTAATAATGGATGGAACCACCTGAAGTTCCGTAATGAACTTCTTAATCCAGACGGCTTCTTTCGTGGCATCGGTGGCAGCAATGTATTCAGCCTCCATCGTCGAGTCTGCGACGGTGTCTTATTTGGAACTCTTCCAACAGACCGCCCCTCTATTGAGGGTAAACACAAAACCCGAAACAGACTTATTGTCATCCTTGTCACTTTGGAAGCCCGAATCGGTAAAAGACTCCACCTGGAGGTCTCCATTACCGAATACCAGGAACAGTTCTTTAGTCCTTCTTAGGTACTTCAGAATGTTCTTAACAGCCGTCCAGTGGTTCTCACCTGGGTTAGACTAATACCATCTTACAACGCTAAGCGTGTAAGCTACATCTGGTCGGGTACATAGCATCGCATATATTATAGATTCTACCGCCGAAGCGTAGGGTATAGTGCTCATGCGAACCCTGTCCTCATCAGTCTTAGGAGACATCTCTTTGGAGAGGGTGATTCCGTGCAATGCGGGTATGTTACCGCGCTTGGAATCTTCCATACTAAATCTCTTTAGTACAGTCTCTATATACCTGGACTGTGAAAGTCCCAATAATCTCTTGGATCTATCTCTGTAGATCTTAATACCCAGAATGTACGGGGCATCACCCACGTCCTTCATGGAGAACCTTTGTGATAAGAACAGCTTGACAGATTATAGCATAGGAATGTCATTTCCTATCAAAAGAATGTCGTCCACGTATAAGACTAGGAACACAACAGTTCGGCCCACAATCTTCTTATATATACAAGGCTCATCCTCGTTCTTGATGAAGTCAAATCCTTTGACTGTTTCATCAAAACAGATGTTCCAGCTCCGCGATGCCTGCTTTAATCCATAAATGGATTTAAGCAACTTGCACACCTTCCCGTTACTCCCACTGTCTACGAAACCTTCTGGCTGATCCATATAAACGGACTCCTCTAAACTTCCATTTAGAAAAGTCTTTTTTACGTCCATCTGCCAGATCTCATAGTCATAGAAGGCAGCAATGGCAAGTAGGATCCGAATAGATTTGAGCATAGCCACTGGAGAAAAGGTTTTGTCATAGTCCACACCTGGTCTTTGACGAACCTTTTGCAACGAGTCTAGTATTATAGGTTTCTACCTGCCCATCTACACCAAATTTTCTTTTGTAGATTCATTTGCATCCAACGGGTTTTACCCCAGGTGGAGCAATATCCAAGGTCCACACTTTATTGGTGTACATGGACTCCATTTCGAATTTCATAGAATCCATCTATTTATCAGAGTCCCTACTGATAATGGCCTGCTTGAAACTAGTAGGATCATCATATTCTAAAATGCAATCCTCTCGATCCCCGTCTATGAGAAAACCGTAGTATCTCTCGGGCGGATGAGAAATCCTACTAGATCTCCGTAGTGGCTAAGGTTCATCTGAGACTATTGAATCTTCTGGTTCCACCAAACCTTCAGTTATAGTTTGTCCCTCTGGAATTTCTTCAAGTTCTACCGCGCTCCCACTAATTTCTTTTGCAAGAAATTCCTTCTCCAAAAAGACGGCGTGGCGAGTAACAAACACCTTCTGTTCTTCAGTGTGACAGAATAGATACCCTTGTGAATGCTTAGGATATCCAACAAACTTACACAAAACTGACCGTGTCTCGAGTTTGTCCGGGTTCTGCTTCTTTACATATGCTGGACAACCCCATATCTTAATAAAATTAAGGTATGGTCTCTTCCGCTCCCACAGTGCATGTGGAGTGGTAGGTACTGCTTTGGTAGGAACCCTATTCAATACATTGTAGGGTGTTTTTCGTCACCCCATTGAGATGGGAATACGCGCGCGCTTGTCAGGCGTACTGCAGATTCCCCCTTCCTAGGGTAAGCGGGGGTTTATTGATTGTGGGGATCCGAATCTTCGGCAGCTGCGGACTAAGCTGCCGTTAATTACCCCTCGCATTTGGAGCAAGAGAACCTCTGATTGACGGGTTAAACTGGTCATATGAACTCAATGTGCAGTGTTGTGTTTTGAAGGGGTTTTGGATATATCGAGGGCCCCGTAGAGTTTTTATGGGGGTCAAGGGGGATAGCAGCCCCTTTGCGGGGTGTGGGGCAGCGCCCCTTAGAAATTTTTTCTAACGGGGGAGGTATTTTTAGTGTGGAGTACATGTAAAATGAGGGGGAAAAGGCGTCCAAAGGACGCGTGAGCACCAGTGCTTGGGCGCTGGCGCTGGCGCGAGCGCCTCACGTGCCCAGCATGTGGGTGCTCGAGCCTAGAGCTTTAGGCGCTCGGGCGCTAACGCTTTGGGCGGTAGCGCCTCACTTGCCCTGCACGTGGGCGCTCGGACGCCGGCGCTAGTGCTTTGGGCGCTAGCACCCCACGTGCCCGGCATATGGACGCTTGAGCGCTCGGCGCTAGCGAAAGGAAGGGGGTTTTACCCTCCAGAAATAGGAGTTAAACTCCAAAAGAGGGTTTTGAGTGGAGTTGAACTCCAAAAGATCTGGATTAGGAGTTAAACTCCTTTGAGGATTTGGGTCTTGGAGTTAAACTCCCTAAAAATCTTTAGAGGTTCTTATCTCTTAAGCCTGGGATCTTCTCTTGAGCCTTGGATCTTTTCCAAAGTGGAATTTTCGAAGATGGGTCTCCTTCTTCTTCCTCTTTGTTGGCCGGATCTTGAAGAATAAGAGGGGTGAGATTTTAAAAATCTCCCCTTTTGAGATCTAATGGAAGATTTGATCTCCCCTTTGTGGGTTTTGTGGTGAAAAACTATTTAGTTTTGGAAAAGGAAGAGTAAAACTCTTGATTTAATTTAAAAGAACGAAGAAGGTTTAGAACCTTGAGGAAGGAGAAGGAGGCACAGACCTTGATTTTTTTTTAGAGAGAGAAAAAGATCTTGAGATATTTTCATCATCTTTGCCATTATAGGCTACACACTTTATATATAGCCCCTTGGGCTTTACAAAATGGCATTTTGCCCATCCTATACCTCATGTGCTCATTTCTTTTGCACATAAGCCATGGGCTTTACAAAAATTTGGTTTTATACCCATTTTGCTTACATTCATGCATAAAAAATTACATCAAAATTATTTATTACATGATTTTTATTTTGGCATGGGGAAGGCCGGCCGCGGGGCTCGACTTGGGCATGGGCCCGCTTACTTGGGGTTGACCTTGACTTTGACCCGGTCAACTGGGTTGCAAATTTTGACCCCAACAAAGTGCCCCCCATCAATAAATGCACACCGCGCATATAATTTGTGTGCATGAATTGATGGATCTTGAAGCTGGACCTCGAGGCGGGACATCATTCCGGGGGCGGAGCATCCCTCGGGGAGCATGATTCCCGAGGATCGGAGTATCATTCCGATTTACGGAGCATAATTCTAGGGTTGGAGTATAATTCCGAAGGGGGTCGGAGCATAATTCCGACAGGTGGCAGACATTCTGACCGAAGCATAATTTCGATGCAGAGCCTGATTCCCAGAAGAAGCATGATTCCCACGGGGAATGCAGATACCCCGAGGCGAAGCATGATTTCGACACGGGGTACATTTTGAGACGAAGCATGATTTCAACGCAGAGCTTGCTGATTGACTTGATTCCGAGGCGGAGCTTAATTCCGACAACGAGGTCACTGGTTGATTCCGAGCCGAAGCATAATTCCGATAGGGAAGGTAGATACACCGAGGCGAAGCTTGATTTCGACGTGAGGTACACTCTGAGACGAAGTATGATTCTGGCGCAGAGCTTGTTGGTCGACTTGATTCCGAGGCGGAGCTTAATTCCGACGAGGAGGTCGCTGGTTGATTCCGAGCCGAACTATAATTCTGACAGGGAAGGTAGATACACAGAGGCGAAGCTTGATTTCGACGCGGGGTACACTCTGAGACGAAGCATGATTCCGGTGCAGAGCTTGCTGATTGACTTGATTCCGAGGCGGAGCTTAATTCCGACGAGGAGGTCGCTGGTTGATTCCGAGCCGAAGCATAATTCCGACAGGGAAGGTAGATACACCGAGGCGAAGCTTGATTTCGACGCGGGGTACACTCTGAGACGAAGCATGATTCCGGCGCAGAGCTTGCTGGTTGACTTGATTCCGAGACGGAGCTTAATTCCGACGAGGAGGTCGCTGGTTGATTCCGAGCCAAAGCATAATTCCGACAGGGAAGGTAGATACTCCGAGGCGAAGCTTGATTTCGACGCGGGGTACACTCTGAGACGAAGCATGATTCTAACGCAGAGCTTGTTGGTCGGCTTGATTTCGATGTGGGGTACACTCTGAGACAAAACATGATTCTGACGCAGAGCTTGTTGGTCGACTTGATTCCGAGGCAGAGCTTAATTCCGACGAGGAGGTCGCTAGTTGATTCCGAGCCGAAGTATAATTCCGACAGGGAAGGTAGATACATCGAGGCGAAGCTTTATTTCAACGCAGGGTACACTCTAAGACGAAGTATGATTCCGACGCAGAGCTTGTTAGAATTGGTTAGTTTGATTTGTTTGATTTTTGCCTTGTTCGGCGGGACTTTTGAATTTGAGAGGAATTTGGAATTTGTTTAGTATCAGTATTGCTGCACTGGAATAATGCTAGGAGCAACTCATCATTTGCCCTGGGAGGACTTGGGATTTTGGTTTTGGTTTGATTTGTGTTGACATCAGTATCGCTACACTGGAATATGGTACCAGGAGCGAATCATCATTTGCCTTTGCCCGTTGGGGAGCGATGGCTTAGGAGACAGGTTTAGGTCTTTATCACCTAAGACATTTTAATTTTATGAGCCGTATGGTTCCCATAAAAGCATTTTCTCCCTACGAGTCGAAAAGATCTCGTAGGTGTATTTTCTCCTTAAGAGTCATGGGGACGCCTAAGTGTGTTTTTCCTTTGTGAGTCGTAAGGATCTCACGCGGGAATTTTCTTCTCACAAAGTCGAGAGAACTTTGCGAGTGCATTTCATCTCTTTTTCACGAGTTTGCGCCCTTT
The DNA here is from genome assembly GCA_030015575.1 of Agapanthus africanus. Classification (NCBI taxonomy): domain Eukaryota; kingdom Viridiplantae; phylum Streptophyta; class Magnoliopsida; order Asparagales; family Amaryllidaceae; genus Agapanthus; species Agapanthus africanus. The sequence goes on along the minus strand of CM057351.1, from coordinate 347,983,229 downwards.
CGGGTTTTCACAAACTCGCCGGCAGTCCTGCTGTTTTTACCCACAGAACCCTTTCAGGTTTTCATCCGTACCCATTTTGCTTATGGACAAACACTCTTTTTTTTGGGGAATCTTCATCGCTGGTGGTACTTTGAATGTGGTCTCTCCGGTAGGACTTGGAAGAGATTGGGATCGTTTTACGCCCGTGGATTTTATACGGTTTTGCAGGATATATAATCCAGACCGTATGGCCGGAAGAATTTCGGGACTTTATTGGCGTTTGCATCGCTGTACGGGAATATGGTACCAGGAGCGACTCATTATTCGCCGTTGGGAAAACTTGGGATTTGGGTTTTTGGTCGGCATCTGCATTGCTGCACTGGAATAATGCCAGGAGCAACTCATCATTTGCCTTTCCCTGTTGGGAAGCGATGGCTTAGGAGACAGGTTTAGATCCCTATCACCTAAGGCTTTTCAATTTTATGGGCCGTAAGGGTCCTATAAAAGCATTTTCTCCCTACGAGTCGTAAGGATCCCGTAGGTGTATTTTCTCCTTAGGAGTCGTGAGGACCCCCAAGTGTGTTTTTCCTTTGTGAGTCGTAAGGATCCCACGAAGGTTTGTTCTCCTCTTGTATCGTGAGGACACATGAGTGGGTCTTCCCAATGGACCATAATTCCAAGGGCGGAGACCAGCCGCATAACTGGTGGTTGCGGTGGGGCATGGGCGTGATGAGAATTATTTGAGCCCGTAGATTGTATACGACAGTCAACTTGGGGACCAACCGTAGGGCTGGGAGAATTTTGGGAGATTGGATTTTCGTCGGCGTCTGCATTACTGCACTGGAATATGGTACCAGGAGCGACTCATCATTCGCCATTGGGACATCCAGGGATTTGAAAATTTGGATTTGGTTGGCGTCTGCATCGCTGCACTGGAATATGGTACCAGGAATGACTCATCATTCGCCACTTGGGGATTTGGATTTTGATCGGCGTCTGCATCGCTGCACTGGAATATGGTACCAAGAGAGACTCATCATTCGCTGTTTTTTTTACCGCGGTTGCTCTATCATTTCATCTTTTCTTATCGCGAAGGTCGCGATTGCCCTATCATTTCACCTATTTACTCGCGGTTGCCCCATCGTTTCGGCTTTATTTTCATCTTTATTTTTACTCGCTGAATTTTATTGCGAGTTTCCCCATCATTTCGGCTTTTTATTTATTTTTATTATTTTTGTTTTATTTACACATTTTTACATCCCCAATTTAACGACTTAGAGGTCGATTATTCCTAGTTTAACGACTTGGTGGTCAGCGGTTCCCAGTTTAACGACGTGGTGGTCAGCGGTTCCCAGTTTAACGACTTAGAGGTCGTCTGTTTCCAGTTTAAAGACTTGGAGGTCTACTGTTTCCAGTTTAACGACTTAGAGGTCATCTGTTTCCAGTTTAAAGACTTAGAGGTCTACCGTTTCCAGTTTAATGACTTAGAGGTTATCTGTTTCCAGTTTAAAGACGTGGAGGTCTAATGTGCTTGCTTATCCCAGCTCTTCGAACTTTGATCTTGGCGGAGTTGTGTTGATGACTGTAGCTCTGTGGCTTGCCGATACATCTGAAGACTGTAAGGTTTTTCTAAGCTTGTATTGGTCCTCTGCCCAATCTTTGAAAACACAGCAGTCTTCAATGGTATGACTCACCAACCCATGATATGAGCAGTATATGGGATTTCCGGTCATATTCATTTCATGTGGCCTCTTCGGAATAAGCAGTTGCAGACCGTTGTTCAAGGCGTCCTCGAATATATTGCAGACCTCAACCCTCCTAAAGGAGTACACCTTCTTCTTTCTCTCCATTAGAGTAGGTGCCCTTACTGATGCTGGTCCTTAAGGCCGATCAGTCTTTAGTTCGCCCTTTTCAGATAATGGCACATGTCTGAGAGAATCAGGTTCCCGAAGGGCTTCGGTCTCCATTTGTATGAAATCGGCGGTCGTAGCTTGACTGTTTGTTAACACGCCTTTAGACAGTTCTATCTCTCCCGTCTTTTATTGCTTTTCGACCCAATCTTTAAAGACGAAGCATCCTCAATGGCATGGCTTGTCACTCTGTGATAGGGGCAATATTTTGGGTCATCGGTCATATTCGCTTCTTGCGGTCTCTTTGATTCTGGCAGTTGTAGACCGTTTCTTAGGGCGTCCTTGAATATCTTGTGGACTTTGTCCCTTTTGAAAGAATAGACTTTATCCAGTTTCTCTTTTAGAGGCGATTCCCCTTCGGTGTATGTATTGGAGGGACTGGAGGCTGATCGCGGCCGTTTTTCGCGAAGGCGCTCCGCTCTTAGGCTGAAGGGGGTATCAGTTGGCTGCCTTCGAGTATCAATCCCTGGCTCATGAACCAAAATTTGATTCTGCTATAGTTTCAATCGGGCGACTTGGGTCGCGAGATCTACCGCGACGTTTGCCAGTTCGTCAACCTTAGACTGTACCTTGGCTAACTTTTCATCCCTGTCCTGAAGTTGCCTCTGAAGCCATCGGAATAATGCTTGTTCTGTAATTCTGGATATGACAACCGGGTCATCCTTATTGCCTGAGCTCAATTCCGCAGGAAGCCCGGGCCCCTTTGGCTTATAGGCCTGAGCGAGCTCTTCATCATTTAGATCGAGCCGATACTGGGTAGTGTCAACCATATCATCACCATGGCTGTGAAGCATAGGAGGGTTCGTTTCTTCATGTCCGGTCATGTAGATGGTGTGGACCACATATCCAGTCGTCTCTTTATCTTTGGCGGGGTAACCCTGTTCTTGGAACCTCATGAAGCTCAGCCTAGCGTGAGCCCTAGCCCTTTTGTTGGCTCTGTATCTGAGCCTTTTCTGCCTTAGCTTCTCGATTTTGAGGGCTTGGCGGGCATCCGTTTTCTGGGAAGCCACCGTGAGTCGATTGATAGGGAGCTTAAAGAAGACACCCGATCGAGCAGTTGTCAGGGGCACCGCCGGAGCTTGCTCGAGACACCTTGTTGCTTTGTTGGTGTTGATGGCCTTGCTCCGAGCTGGGGCCAAGGAAAGTCGTTCAAACACCGACTTGCGTTTGGGTTAGGGCGCCTTCAAGACCACCACATTTGGCCTCTTGCTTTTGGAGGCCGGTTTGTCTGTTACTGAAGCTTGAGGAGCTGGGATGGCGCTAGCTGACACGAACAGAATAGAGCCAAATGGTAGCGGCGGCTCTTCCCATTGTCGCCCGAGACTGGCCGGGAGGACCGTCCTGGCGTCCATCTTCATCGTGTAGGAGATGGGAGCTGCGTCGAGAGCTGAGATGATCCTTAGAGACATTTTTGCTGCGTCCGAAGATTGCAATTGGAAACTCAACCTGCACAAAGAAGTATGATTTCAGCACAGGCAACCGATATGTATATTGACTGAGTTCGTATGAACGTTTAACCCGAAATATGGGAGGAGAGAAAGGTCCCACCTGGCGTGCCAGAATCTGTAGGTGTTTTTTGTCACCCCATTGAGATGGGAATACGCACGTGCTTGTCAGGCGTACTATAGATTCCCCCTGCCTAGGGTAGGCAGGGGTTTATTGATTGTGGGGATCCGAATCTCCGGCAGCCGCGGACTAAGCCGCCGTTAATTACCCCTCGCATTTGGAGTGAGAGAACCTCCGATTGACGTGTTAAACTGGTCATGCGAACTCAATGTGCAGTGTTGTGTTTTGAAGGGGTTTTGGATATATCGGGGGCCCCGCAGAGTTTTTACGGGGGGCCCGCTACCCGGATAGCGGGCTGGGGGTCACGGGGGCCCTCGTGGACAGAACATACATTAAGAATATGAGTAGAGGGTTCAGATGACTGACTTCCAATCTTGTAAATGTTCAGCTCAATTGACATCTTCTCGAAGGATAGGGTCATAGAGCCGTTTCGACAATTAATGACAGCATTAGAAGTGGCTAGGAAGGGTCGACCAAGAATCACCGGAATTTGGTTCCGTGGGTTCGCTACATGTTGTGTATCCAACACAATAAAGTCCACAGGGAAAATAAATTCCCCGACTTTTATCAACACATCCTCAAGCTCACCCCTAGGTTTGGTGATTGATCGGTCTGCCATCTGAAGAGTACAATGAGCTTGTTTCAACTCTCCAATCCCTAACTGCTCGTAGACAGAGTATAAAAGCAGGTTAACACTAGCGCCAAGGTTAAGTAAAGCACGGTTAATATTTTTACCCCCAATAGAAATCGAGATTGTAGGACAGCCAGGATCCTTACGTTTCTTTTGTAATTGTGGGGTAAAAGCAGTGCTAACATTATTCGTCATGAATACCTTTTTGGGCACTTGAGTCTTCCTCTTCCTAGTGCACAAGCCCTTAAGAATTTTCGCATAAACCGGGACTTGTTGTATAGCATCTAGGAGAGGGATGTTGATGTTAACCTATGTCAACAGTTCCATAATCTTCTCCATATGCGGACTTGGTTTGTTTCCCCTTAACCTATTCGGATAATGAGCTTTAGCAATAAGAGCTGGGTCCAACACTGGAGAAGGTCGTGTGTGTGGAACAGATCCCAGAATTGAAGTGGGGATCGTCTGAGAAGGACTAGAAGAAGTGGGCCGAGGGTTCGAGCCTTGAGGAAAACGAAGAATAGGCTCGTAAGAAGGTGGTAGAGTAGACGAAGTAGGGCCAGAAGTGAAAGTGGATGTAGAAGTAGAAGCCGGGGTGTCATTAATATTTTCATCATTATCAATCAGTTCACCGACTTAATTATTCAGCACTTTTCCGGATCTCAACGTTGTGATGGCATTCACATTGTAGTGTTGTGAATGCCCCAGATTTGGTAGGGGTTGAGATGGAAATTTTCCTTTCTCTCTAGCACTCATTTCGGCATTTAATCATGCAATTTGTGCTTCTATTGATTTAATACTCTCACCGTGGGAGGCGGAGTTCTTCTTTATGTCATCGACAGAAGACTTCATCTTAGCCGAAACTTGCATAAAATTTTTCAGAAGCAAATTCATGGTTTGTTCGAATGAAGAGGAGTTATCAGTACCGGCCAATTGCAAAGAATTATTATACGGGGCAGCATTGTTAGCCTGATTTTGAAAATTTTGTGGTTGATAGGGGTGCTGAGTCAATTGTAGTGGTTGTTGTTGTTATGGAGGGACCCTTTGAAAGTTATTTTGGTTTGGAACCGTATTTTGAGTTTGGTGTTGGTTCCAAGCAAAATTAGGGTGATTCCTCCAACCCTAATTATAAGTGGAAGAATAAGGATCGTTTCTAGGTCTTTGCTGGAATGCAGCATTAGTGTGTTCTTGACCTTGAAACGGAGAATTCAGTGGACATTCTTCCGTCAAATGTGATGGATCAGAACAGCATCCACAAGCAGTTTTAGGGAGCGCCATCGAATTTAGGGAGGCTAATAAAAATTTGTGTTCTATAGCTTCAAGTTTCTTTTGCATTGCTGCCATTTCAGCTTTGACTGCTATGGAAACATCAAGTTGATGGATACCACCCCTAGATGATAGTTGACTAACACTCTCCCATTGCAAAGTTTTTTCAGCGAAATCCTCTAAAAATTTCCAAGCTTCATCATCGTCTTTAGACATTAAATTGCCTTGACACATGGATTCAAACATCTGCTTTGTTGTTGGATTAATGCCCTCATATATGATTCGGCATAGATCCCATCGATGGATTTCGTGATGAGTACATTGGACTAACAGATCCTTGAAGCGTTTAAAACACTTCCAAAATTGTTCATTGGGAAGTTGGGTAAATTGATTTATTTCGCTACGGACACGGGCGGTCTTATGATTGGGATAAAATTTCTTAAGGAATGCTATGACGAATTCATCCCAGTTTGAAATAGAGTGTGCAGCTGTGTTATAAAGCCACTTCTCGGCTAAATCGCACAAAGTGAACGGGAGAAGACGTAGACGCATAGCATCCACAGAAAGCTGTGAAGTACCCATCATAGCACATACATTTTCAAATTTGGTAATAAAAATGTATGCGTCTTCAGACTTGAGACCGTGATATTTTGGTAAAAGATTGATATACTGTGGTTTGATTTCAAAGTTATCCCCATTGGCTGGTGGTATGGAAAGTCAAGTAGAAAGAGGACCTCGAATCGGGTAGCATCTCTCTTGGAGAGAAATGCGGGGTGGGTTCTGTGCACCTGCGGGCGGTGGCAAAGTGGTGTTATGAAAGTTCGATGGAGAACCGTCCATCTCGGTGGATGTGGTATGAGGTGAGGAAAAAGAAGATGTAGAAATACCGACCTCGGAGTCGATAAGAGGAACGCGGACAAGACGTGTATTAGAATCCCGTGTCCAGCCGAGCATGCACTAAAGGGTTTAGCACAAGTGGCAGCGTTTGTGATAATTAGAGAAAAGTTGGTTTGGTGTTTGTTTTGAAAAAAACGGATTTTGAAAAATCACACAAAAAATGCACAAGCAACCCTAGATCTAATGGTCGCCTAGGTCAAGTTACTAGACCGCTCCTAGACTTCCAGAAGACAAATTGTAGGATAAATCCTCTACTGCCTCTTTATCCCTCCTGTGGCCAGGTAAGTGCCAGGTAAGTGGGAGGTTCTCCGCTACGTAAGTACCTGGCCTAATTAAGTAACACTTGCCTTAGACACACTTGCCTTAGACACTTCAAAAGAAATGCGGATAAGCAATAGATTACCCACGACCTTCTTCTATCCTAATTGAGCGCGACGGTCCTTAGAGTCTTGTCTAGATATTTTTTAGTTAATGATGGTGATGCAGATACTAGTTTTGTGATTTTTGGGGCTTAGGAAGGGTAATGAAATCCCTACCTAATCTGAATTTGGTCTTTGCCCCTTAATTTCCGTATTAAAATATGAACAAAAACAATATCAAAACACGCAACAAATTTCTTTTAGCGGCGCTGCGAATTTTTGCAAAGAATCCTCCAGAAAATGGTTATTAGACAAGAGCAAGGAGGAGATAAGAAAGTAAGAAATATACCACAGAGAACTGGAGCTCCAATTCGTCAAGATCACCGCGGAACCGCCGCTAAAACCTGCATAATACCGTGGTTCCACGGTTGAATGAAGAGTTCTTTGAACGAGATTTTGTACTGATGGTCCTATTGCTCCTCTGTCCTATCTGGAATGATCTGAATATTTTTCCCTTTGCTGCAGAGATTCCAGATTTCCTTGCAAAATTCACAACTAATCGTTAAGCACATAATACGATTTTGATTCAAATTTTCGACGGAATAATAATGTTTCAACTCAAATAGCAAGAATGAACAAAATAGCACAGAATCCCCGGCAACGGCGCCATTTGATTGATCGTTTTAATTGTTTTTTGAAAATGTTTTCACAATCAATGAATTTATAACCACAATCAATAACGGTGTCGATGTAATTTCGTTAATGAGAACGGATCGTCCACTGAGATTTGTGTATTTATTCGATCTTGCTTTAGACGAGTCGAAAGAAAATGTAAAAGAAAATTCGAGAAAGTAATTCAAGATTTAATTGAGTTGTCATTTCAAGAAAATCAAGAAAATGTTCAAGAATTAGAAATCAAGAAAGTGTCCAAATCAATTTTAGTTATCAAGATTATGTAAAATAGCTGGTAGGATTCGATAGGAAATTGTAGCAATGATGAATTCTAAAAATGACTAATCTTATATTGTTAGTGTATATGCCCTAGAGGCCATTACTGTATCATACTAGTTTGTATATTACTTGATGGAAGCTTGGGATATTCACCTTGTATAAACAATCTTGCTCAATATAGTAGTATGCTACTTGGTTTGTTTCTACTTCAATGTGTACTTGTGTTTATTTCAGTATATCACTTATACGCATTAGTGGAGCCCTTAGGATCTTTGCTTGATTACCAGCGTTGTGATGGCAGTCACACTAGTGGGGGCTGGGTAATCTATAAGCACATCCTTATACAGGTCCCTAGTCGCAGGACTATCGAGACAGGGCATCGATACTCCGGAGTAGACTAGCGTATGCGCTTCTCATCCCAGTGTGGGAGATGGTCTGTCCCACAGCCATCAGTACGTCGTACTGGAGATAGTATACGGGTGCTCGTTAGGTTACGAGTACACTGGACAGGACTCGTCGGGAACTGACAGGTTGGTACTATACCTATCGTCAGTTATCAGTTCCCAGGTGACATGAGTACAGCTTAGTCCGCTGACTTGACACTGGCACTTCGCCTCGAGTGTGTTCCCACTGCACTTTGATCACTACCCTACCACGGCTCAAAGGAGTCGTGCAAACAGGTGGTGGTTGGGTGCAGTCCCGAAGCACTTGGAGGCAGTGACGGTTAGACAGGATTCGTCTCTCCCGGTATTGGGGGTTGACATCGCGCTGTGTCTAGGAGAGCCATTACACGAGTAGTCCCTGGCCAGGGCAAGCGAGATATACTGGTAGGTTTCCAGTGTTATCTCAGGGTGTTTTGGGCTTCACTCCGAAACGACTTGTACCGCTATTGGGGGACTGACGTTTTACCGCCCCCTAGGCCCGACATGCGATGTATCAGACGAACAGACCGGACTGTACGGAGACTGTCACATTCAGACTCAGTAGGAGTTCAGATGGGGTTTCACCTCGTCAGCCTTCTTGTCGACATCTACCTGGAGACCGTTATGCACAGCTAGTGCCGCTTGCGGTCTGTGGTTAAACCCACTGCCAGCGTAGTGTCGAGTCTTTAGAGTCCCACACAGAGGGTATTCGCCTCTGGGCAAAACAGAGTAGAGGTCGCATGGTTTTGCGACAGGGTTCGTTCTCATCCGCGCACTTGTGCACGTTTAGAGTCCGGACGGATATTACTGGCTGGCTCTGGTTTGAGTCAGATACTGGTATATGTTTTTGGGGTTGCTTTTATCTCAGTATTCATGTTCCTCGGAACAAGGATGCAGGTGTGTATGCACGGTTATTTGAGGAAGAGGAAGATGACTTTCATTAGGGTTTCGGAACGGGTGCGTATGCACAGTTGACAGTCGTCTTTTTCCAAACCCTAATGGATTTGTATTATATCAATTAATAATATATAATAAAATGAAATTGTGTCATGGTTGGTTTTTGTTGACTTGTTGACCATGGTTGACTTGTTGACCATGGTTGAAGTTTTGACCATCATCATTACAAAAGAAAGATGCTCTTTGATTCTAGCAAATTTATTTAATGTTTGAAATGATAATGGTCATTCTAAAACTTTCCATCAACCTTTTCATTTTCATTATTATTATTATTGATAATTCTTTTTCTTTTGCATTATGGTTGCAAGAAAGAAAAAGGATAGCTCATTCTATCATATTCATTCTCTCTCTTCACTTCATCTTCTTCTTCCTCTAGCTAAAGAGAAACCTTCTCATGTGTTGAGAATCCTTCTCTTTAAAAAGAAAAGCACCCCTTAGACACTCTCTACTTATTCTAGGTTCAAGGTTTAGCAAGCCGGAAACCCTAGTTCACTCAAAGCACGAGGAAGAGCCCAAAGGTTGAACTCTCGAGGTGGATCCATCTTCGACGGAAGAAGGCGACAAAAAGAGAACCATCAACCTCTACAAAGTTTGAAGAAGAAGGAGTTCAAGTTTAGGTATAACCATCTTCATCCGAGTAGCTAACTCTCTTTAGCAAAGTATGCTAGTTTTAGTTTAGTTAAAGATCCCGACTTTGCTTAGTCCATGTTGCCCCTTGCGCTAAAAATTTGATTTTTATACCGTTTCCGCCTCCCCGTAAGAACCAGGGGTCGCAACGTGGACTTACAGTGGTATCAGAGCCTAACTAAACTTAAACTAGCTTGGTAGTGAAGTGTAACGAAGTTCGGAACCGAAAAAAAAAATCACAAAACCGGAAAAACAAAACCCTAAGTTTCTGTTGAAATTTTTTCTGCTCTAAATGAAATACTTTATACTTGTAAATTCGGCTCAGGGTTTTGTGTGAACACCCAAGAAAAACGATGCAGTGATTCGTTCAAACCGCCGCGCTTCCGCCGCACGATGTAGGCATGTGCCGCGGAAGCGCCGCGGTTTGTCGTCTTCTGTGCATCGTTTTTCGTGCAGTGTGTGTCTGTGTTGGTTTTGGGATTTTTAAAATATATTATATGTGCCCAGATTTTCCAGAACTGAAATTCACTTTTGGGGTCCTATAATTCCGTATTTTTTTCCGAACTTCACTGCACTTTGACTATGATGGTTATATCTGTGATGCTTGCATGTATTGAACGTCGGCTAATCGCTATAAGACGATTAGTCGGGGTTATACATGATCTGTGTTTGACATTGGAATGTGTATATGAATATGTTGGACTGTCGCGGGTGAATAGCCGGGGTGGATGTGAGATGAGCTTTTGTTTTTCTTTCATTCATTGTAAATGTAAATTGATGTAATAATTATTATTTGTTTGGCCGCACAACCGGGTCGGGGTTGTAGCCGTCATTGTATAATTCTTTTTACTGTTTTTGCTCCTAGGATAGACCCATGGAGGGGTGCACAAACTGCCGGGTACTTGGCGGGTAGTTTGCCGCACCCGTAGGGGTCTTGGGTGGGGTATTTGGCTATTCACCGCGACCGTGTTATCCGCTTTTCGTTCCAGGCCCTAAAGGATTGCGGATTGCTAGTATATCCAATGTATTCATCTGTGATCTGTAATGTCTATCATTGCTTTCTATTTAGGCGTTGCTTATGTTTTACAGCCGCGCTAGCCCAGCCCCCGCTCTGTCGTTAGTTAAGTAACCTAACGAGTGATGACGGGACCCCGTGGCGAATGCGAATGGCATAAGCGTACGTCATATTTTGGTTGTTTTCTGCAATGGTAGGAATTAAATGATGGGACGCATTAAAAGTACTAATGCAAGAATATCACGCATTAAAAGAACTAATGCAAGATAATAAACCAAGTTAAAATCGTTGGAACTCTTTCGAAAAACCACTCGGTTCTTTTCAAAACTAACTTTTAAATGCGGAGCTTGAGCCACTCCTTCTAAAAGCTATCTCGTTCCATCGATTATATCAAGTTCACTACGTTCACGGTTTCGCCAAAACCATTCGTAGCCCTCCGTCGTTTCGTATGAATGTTCAATAGTATTCAAGCTATGTTTGTTGACCTTCGTCAAGACATAGAGATTGGTAGCTGTTGGGTGTTCATATGTAGCATAGATAGATGCGTTGGTTTGGGACAGTCGTATTGCCTTGTTGACCTTCGTCAAGGGTATATACGGGTGGGTTCAAATTAACCTGGATAATGACGGGCAGAACTTGACATGTGACTTATGATTTGTTGACCTTCGTCAAGGTCATAAGAGCATGGGGCAAAAATCCACTTCGGGAGTTTCATAAGTACTGAAACTTGCTAGATTTGCATACCATTTGGAGTGTGGTGATTCTGGTAGGATTCCTTCAGTTTCGTCACACGATGATATTTGGATCCCGATCCTACTGTGAGTATATGCTGCTCCTCGGGAAATTTCTCACTAAACGATCAATGCTATAAACCTAGTAGGTGCCTAGAAAGGTGTTAGCGGGGCTACGCCCCCAGGGAAAAGAGGTTATTTAATTAAGGAACTTCGCGAAAGCGTTGGAAAACCTCCCTCGAAGTACCGACACTGGCCTGGCTGAACGGTTAAGCAAGTATTGTGCGGTGGGATTGATCCTGACTAATTCTTCCTTTATGGTTTGAGGAGGGATTCGAGAGACAGTGGGAGCCATCCTGTTTAGACAAATTAAAAACCATTCTAAACTTGCAAGAGCATCGTGCTAAAGTGTTTCTTCTCTCCCCCCCTGCAGCGACCAAATCAAAATGACTGGACTTAAGTTACTTCTAGATAAAAACATATTGACAGGGCCAAACTACAAAGATTGGCTCAGGAATGTCAAGTTGGCAATCTCTTACGACAAGCTGGGGTATCTTCTTACCACCAAAGCTCCCCCCGTCCCAGGTCCCACCTCCAGCGTCGCGGATAAGGAAATCCGTAAGACTTGGGAGATTGACAGCGCGAAGGCCAGATGCCTCGTACTTGCCTCGATGGACAACGACCATCAGAGGAGGCACGAGAATATGGATTTGGAATCCATATTTCTTCATACAAAAGAACTGTATGGAGAGCAGTCTCGTATCGCAAGATACGAAGTGTCGAAGAAGTTATTTTCGACAAAGTTGGCCGTCGGATCATCGGTAGCGGACCACGTGCTTAAGATGATTGGCTACACTGAGGAGCTCGCGGAACTTGGGACCACGTTGGACAGTGAACTCTATACGGATATAATTCTCCAGTCCCTTCCATCCACTTACGCCCAGTTCATACTGAACTTCAACTTGCAAGAAAAGGAAGTTGAACTTTCAGAACTCCTCAACCTGCTGAGGAGTGCAGAGGGCACCCTACAGAAGGGTAGGGAAACACCCGCTTTGTTTGTAGGAGGATCTTCTTCCTCTAGGTCCAAGGCGAAAGCCAAGGGAAAGAGGAAGAAAGCCCCCGCCAAACCAAGAGGCGGTGTTAGTAAAGTGGGTGCGAAGGGAAAGGAAAAGGCAACAAAGATTGCGGGGAAGCTTGTTGGAAAGGAAGAGTGCTTCTATTGTCATAAGAGTGGACACTGGAAGAAAGATTGCAGGGCTTGGAAAGCCAGGACACAGGAACTGAAGCAGGTTGCAGCTTCAGCTTCAGGTGTGTTTGTTATTGAAAACTGTCTTTCTATAAACTCTACTTCCTGGGTATTGGATACCGGATCAGGATCTCATATCTGTAATTCTTTGCAGGCGTTGAGAAACCGTAGTGTTTTGAAGGCAGGTGACATGACCCTCAGAGTTGCAAACGGAGCTAGCATGGACGCTAAAGCCGTGGGGGACTATCACCTGGGAATGTCAGATGGGCATGTTTTGGTTTTGCGTAATTGCTTTTTTGTACCCATCGCAACTTGTAATATCATTTCTGTATCTTTGGTTTCTAAAGAAGGTTATGAATTTGCGTTTGTAAGTAATGTTGTAAACATTCACCTTAATCAAGTTCTGATTGGGTCAGGTACACTGAGCAATGGTATATACGTATTGAACCAACCACAGATTTTCAATGTCCAGAATACACACAAAAGAAAGTCACCAGATATTAATCAGGCTTTCTTATGGCATTGTAGACTGGGTCACATCAATGAGACACGGTTGACTAAGTTACATAAAGAAGGATACTTGGATCCGTTCGAGTATCAGTCTTATGCCACTTGTGAATCTTGTCTCATGGGAAAGATGACAAAAACTCCGTTCACTGGACACGGAGAAAGAGCGAGCGAGCTCTTGGGACTCATACACAGTGACGTGTGTGGTCCAATGTCTACACATGCGCGAAGCGGTTATTCATACTTCATTACTTTCACAGATGATTTCTCTAGGTATGGACATGTCTTCTTAATGAAGCACAAATCCGAGGCCTTTGAGAAATTTCGGGATTACAAGAATGAAGTTGAAAAACAAACAGGCAAAAGTATTAAGATTCTAAGATCGGATCGAGGTGGAGAATACTTGAGTGCCGAGTTCCTGGACTATTTAAAAGAGAATGGAATTCTCTCTCAGCGTACTCCTCCATACACTCCGCAACATAACGGTGTATCGGAAAGGAGGAATCGAACCCTATTGGATATGGTTCGTTCCATGATGAGTAAGGCTGAGTTACCGCGATCTTTTTGGGGCTATGCACTAGAAGCAGCTGCATATCTGTTGAACAAGGCTCCTACCAAGACAGTGCCTACCACTCCATATCAGATATGGAGTGGGAAGAAACCCTGTCTTAAGTACCTTAAGATATGGGGATGTCCAGCTTTTGTAAAAAAGCAGCATGCGGACAAGCTCGAGGCGCGTTCAGTACAGTGTAAGTTTGTGGGATACCCAAAGAATTCCAGGGGGTATCTGTTCTATTCCATTGAGGAACAAAAGGTTTTTGTTTCTCAACATGCCCGCTTCTTGGAAACTGAGTTTTTGGAAACCCAGATAAGTGGGAACGCAATAGAACTGGAAGAAATTCCAGAACCACAAGCTATTACTGAAAGCTTGGAAGAGCCAGTAAGTTCAAAAGAACAGGACATTCCTATGCCGCTCCGCAGGAGTGGTAGGCAGTCTCATCCGCCCGAGAGATACTACGGTTTTCTCATAGACGGGGATAGAGAGGATTGCATCATAGATTATGATGAGCCTACTAGCTTCCAGCAGGCCGTTCAGAGCGTTGACTCGGTAAAATGGCTGGATGCAATGCGGACCGAAATGGAGTCCATGTACACCAACAAAGTATGGACGTTGGACATTGCTCCAGACGGGGTAAAACCCGTAGGATGCAAGTGGATCTTCAAAAGGAAAATTGGTGTAGATGGACAGGTTGAGACCTATAAAGCTAGACTTGTAGCAAAGGGTTTCCGTCAAAGACCTGGCTTGGACTATGATGAAACCTTTTCTCCAGTGGCTATGCTGAAATCCATTCGGATCCTTCTTGCCATTGCTGCCTTCCACGATTATGAGATTTGGCAGATGGACGTAAAGACCGCTTTTCTGAATGGAAATTTAGAGGAGTGTGTCTATATGGATCAGCCAGAGGGTTTCATTCAGAGTGGGAGCAGCGTAAAGGTGTGCAAGTTGCTTAAGTCCATCTATGGACTAAAGCAGGCATCGCGGAGTTGGAACATCTGTTTTGATGAGACGGTCAAGGAATTTGGCTTTATCAAAAATCCAGATGAACCATGCATCTATAGTAGATTTGTAGCAAGAACTGTAGTATTCCTCGTTTTATACGTGGATGGCATTCTCTTAATAGGAAATGACATTCCTATGCTACAATCTGTCAAGGGGTTCTTGTCACACAGGTTCTCCATGAAAGACCTGGGTGATGCCTCATACATCCTGGGGATCCGGATCCATCGTGATAGATCCAAGAGGATATTAGGACTTTCTCAGTCCAGGTACATCGACACCATAGTGAAGAGATTCAGTATGGAAGATTCCAAGCGCGGTAACCTACCGGCTTGTCACGGGATCACCCTCTCTAAAGAGATGTCTCCCAAGACTGATTTGGAGAGGGATCGCATGTCTATTATACCCTACGCTTCTGCGGTAGGCTCTATAATGTATGCGATGTTATGTACCAGACCGGATGTAGCTTATGCACTAAGTGTGGTAAGCCGGTATCAGTCAAACCCTGGGGAGAAACACTGGATAGCGGTAAAGAACATTCTCAAGTACCTGAGAAGGACTAAGGAGATGTTCTTGGTGTATGGCGGAAAAGACCTCCAGATCGAGGCCTTTGCTGACTCCAGCTTCCAGAGTGACAAGGATGATTCCAAGTCCATGTCGGGTTTTGTCTTTACCCTCAATGGAGGGGCGGTGTGTTGGAAGAGCTCCAAACAGGAAACCGTTGCAGACTCGACTATGGAAGCGGAATACATTGCTGCATCTGATGCCGCAAAAGAAGCTGTCTGGATAAGGAAGTTCTTGAAAGAACTTCAGGTGGTTCCGTCCATTGTTGACCCAATACCTCTGTATTGCGACAACAACGGGGCTATAGCTTTAGCGAAGGAACCCAGGTCCCATCAGAGATCCAGGCACATCTTGAGGCGGTATCACCTGATCAGGGAGATCGTGGATCGCAAGGAGATCGAGGTTCGGAGGGTTGCTTCAGAAGAGAACACTGCAGATCCATTCACCAAGGCCTTACCCCAGACTCAGTTCGAGCGGCTGATCGAGATGATAGGTCTTCGATACGCCAGTACATGGCCTTAGTGCAAGTGGGAGATTGTTAGTGTATATGCCCTAGAGGCCATTACTGTATCATACTAGTTTGTATATTACTTGATGGAAGCTTGGGATATTCACCTTATATAAACAATCTTGCTCAATATAGTAGTATGCTACTTGGTTTGTTTCTACTTCAATGTGTACTTGTGTTTATTTCAGTATATCACTTATACGCATTAGTGGAGCCCTTAGGATCTTTGCTTGATTACCAGCGTTGTGATGGCAGTCACACTAGTGGGGGCTGGGTAATCTATAAGCACATCCTTATACAGGTCCCTAGTCACAGGACTATCGAGACAGGGCATCGATACTCCGGAGTAGACTAGCGTATGCGCTTCTCATCCCAGTGTGGGAGATGGTCTGTCCCACAGCCATCAGTACGTCGTACTGGAGATAGTATACGGGTGCTCGTTAGGTTACGAGTACACTGGACAGGACTCGTCGGGAACTGACAGGTTGGTACTATACCTATCGTCAGTTATCAGTTCCCAGGTGACATGAGTACAGCTTAGTCCGCTGACTTGACACTGGCACTTCGCCTCGAGTGTGTTCCCACTGCACTTTGATCACTACCCTACCACGGCTCAAAGGAGTCGTGCAAACAGGTGGTGGTTGGGTGCAGTCCCGAAGCACTTGGAGGCAGTGACGGTTAGACAGGATTCGTCTCTCCCGGTATTGGGGGTTGACATCGCGCTGTGTCTAAGAGAGCCATTACACGAGTAGTCCCTGGCCAGGGCAAGCGAGATATACTGGTAGGTTTCCAGTGTTATCTCAGGGTGTTTTGGGCTTCACTCCGACATGACTTGTACCGCTATTGGGGGACTGACGTTTTACCGCCCCCTAGGCCCGACATGCGATGTATCAGACGAACAGACCGGACTGTACGGAGACTGTCACATTCAGACTCAGTAGGAGTTCAGATGGGGTTTCACCTCGTCAGCCTTCTTGTCGACATCTACCTGGGGACCGTTACGCACAGCTAGTGCCGCTTGCGGTCTGTGGTTAAACCCACTGCCAGCGTAGTGTCGAGTCTTTAGAGTCCCACACAGAGGGTATTCGCCTCTGGGCAAAACAGAGTAGAGGTCGCATGGTTTTGCGACAGGGTTCGTTCTCATCCGCGCACTTGTGCACGTTTAGAGTCCGGACGGATATTACTGGCTGGCTCTGGTTTGAGTCAGATACTGGTATATGTTTTTGGGGTTGCTTTTATCTCAGTATTCATGTTCCTCGGAACAAGGATGCAGGTGTGTATGCACGGTTATTTGAGGAAGAGGAAGATGACTTTCATTAGGGTTTCGGAACGGGTGCGTATGCACAGTTGACAGTCGTCTTTTTCTAAACCCTAATGGATTTGTATTATATCAATTAATAATATATAATAAAATGAAATTGTGTCATGGTTGGTTTTTGTTGACTTGTTGACCATGGTTGACTTGTTGACCATGGTTGAAGTTTTGACCATCATCATTACAAAAGAAAGATGCTCTTTGATTCTAGCAAATTCATTTAATGTTTGAAATGATAATGGTCATTCTAAAACTTTCCATCAACCTTTTCATTTTCATTATTATTATTATTGATAATTCTTTTTCTTTTGCATTATGGTTGCAAGAAAGAAAAAGGATAGCTCATTCTATCATATTCATTCTCTCTCTTCACTTCATCTTCTTCTTCCTCTAGCTAAAGAGAAACCTTCTCATGTGTTGAGAATCCTTCTCTTTAAAAAGAAAAGCACCCCTTAGACACTCTCTACTTATTCTAGGTTCAAGGTTTAGCAAGCCGGAAACCCTAGTTCACTCAAAGCACGAGGAAGAGCCCAAAGGTTGAACTCTCGAGGTGGATCCATCTTCGACGGAAGAAGGCGACAAAAAGAGAACCATCAACCTCTACAAAGTTTGAAGAAGAAGGAGTTCAAGTTTAGGTATAACCATCTTCATCCGAGTAGCTAACTCTCTTTAGCAAAGTATGCTAGTTTTAGTTTAGTTAAAGATCCCGACTTTGCTTAGTCCATGTTGCCCCTTGCGCTAAAAATTTGATTTTTATACCGTTTCCGCCTCCCCGTAAGAACCGGGGGTCGCAACGTGGACTTACATATATATTGATGAATTATATCTAGAACGATGACGATGAATGAAGATTAGGGATCTATTGAAGAAACTAGGGTTTTTCCTTCACTATCCCTTGTCTTTTCATTGATTATCATTCAAATCTAGCCTTTAGCAAAGAGAATCATCAATCATTTAATTCCCGAATTGTAACGAAATTATCAAGAATGGTGATCTCGCTACAAATTTGGTCATTGACGATTCTTTTTCCTAAAGTTCATAATTCTCATAAGACTTAAGACTAGTTTAGGATTTTATCACCATTTGATTTTCCGAATTCAATCGAATCCTTAACAAGTGGAGATTTCACTCACGCATCATGAAAATAAAAGAATCAAGAATTAGGAATTTCATAATACGAGAATTTAAAGAAAGCTAGAATTAACAAATGATCACCTTTATTAAATCGACGTCTAATTACACTTTCCCTCAATTCGAGATTACAAGATTTGCTCTCGATGGCTCCCTTGAAGAGGTAACTAATTCCGTCGAAATTCGCTTCACTCGATCTTCATGAGACTTGGACCTATCGAGGATCTCGCGCTCTTGATGATGATCGGCTTCGCGTAAAGGATCTTCGATGTCTTCGCTTGATATTGATTTCAACGAATCTTGATTTGGATCTTTATTGAATTGAATTGGATTTGGTTTTGGTTTGTGCTTTGTAGCTTGATGAATACCGAACAACCTTTTCAATGAAGCCCTAGGTCCCTTTCTATAGCTCTTTCAATCTTTCACTAGAAGCTAGGTTAATCTTCTCAAAGAAGCTAGGTAGTTATAGGGAAGCTTCTAGAGGAAGGTAGTTAGTAAACTTGCATAAGAAGCTTGGCTGTTGTAGGGAAGCTTCTGGAGTAAGCTAGGAAGTTCGAAGCGTCTTGAAGAAGCTAGGAGGTTACGAGGAAGCCTCTGGAAAACTTTGGACCGCCGACGACCTAACTCGGCCGCGGATCCGTGGCGGATCTGGCTGAATCGGTCGCGGTTCCGCGGCCTTATAGTGAGCTTGATGCATCATATTTCTGTGGTTGTTTGGTGTTGGCATTTAGGTCTTCTTATGATTTCTGGAATCTTTTTATCCCTTCTGAATCTCTGCCAGATTTTAAGCCTTTGATTTGCTGTATTTTGTCGGCGAAATTTCGATTCCGATATCTGACCTAAATAATCTTCTGCACACAATCTCAATGAAGAATGTTGAGATACAAAATATTATGCGTGAAATATTTACACACAATTTCCTTCATAATGCCGGTTATAAAATATAACACATGTTATTTGATATTTTGTAGACGAATTGCTAATATGTGCTATATTTATACCAAACACCTTTAGATGATTAGAAAAAGTAAGGAAATTGTCATGTTGAAAATGCAGTATTTTTGACTGAACATCTCCCCTTGCATGTATAAACATTGGACCACATACATCACTGTGTATGAGTCCCAAGAGCTCTGATGCTCTTTCCACGTGTCCGGTGAATGGAGATTTGGTCATCTTTCCTTTAAGACAAGACTGACAAGTTTCATAAGAAGAAAACTCGAACGTATCCAAAAATCCATCTTTATGCAACTTACTCGATCTTTTTTCTCCGATATGACCAGGTCTACAATGCCACACGTAGGATTCGTTCACTTCTGAACACTTCCTCTTGCGTGTGTTTTGTATGCTGAGAACTGTGTTTTGATTAAGAACATAGATACCATTACACAGTGTACCTTCTGCAACCAATACCTTATCATAGTAAATGTTCATGATATTTCTATCAAGAACAAAACTATATCCATCTTTATCAAGTAAAGAAACTGATATGATGTTGCAAACCATGGAAGATACATAGTAGCAATTGTTCAAAATCATAGTCTTGCCATCTGGCAACACTGGGTGATATTCACCGACAGCAGAAGCATCAACTTGTGCTCCGTTGCCTACTCTGAGGGACATATCACCAGGTCCAACCATCCTAATTTTTCTCAGTCCTTGCAATAAATTACAGCTATGAGATTCTGATCCGGTATCTAGTACCCAGAAGGTAGGACTGACCGAAAAACAGTTCTCAGTAACAAGAACACCTGAAGAAGATACAATAGTTTGCTTCTTCTTCAATGGGGTCATCAAGGAATTCATGCAATCCTCTTTCCTCTGCTCATACTCATGACTGCTGTCATAGGTTAGAGCCAAATCGACGTTCCCCAGCCCCGAATAAGAATTCGGATCGGTCAAGCGATGCATTTTATTATCTTGATTAGGGCATGAAGTGGTTGCTACCTGAAGGGAGAGAAAAGAAACACGCAGCGTGCGCTCTTGCAAGATTAGATTGATTATTAGTTTATCTAATCAAGATGGCTCTCACTGTTTCCTTGAATTCTTCTTCAAACCTTAAAAGAAGAACTAGTCAGGATTAATCGCACGTCACAATACTTGCTTAACCTTTCAACCAGCCTAGAGTCGGAACTTCGAGGAAGGTTTTCCAACGCTTTCGCGAAGTTCCTTAATTACATAACCTCTTTTCTCTGGAGGCGTAGTCCCGCTAACACCGTTCTGGACACCTACTCGGTTTATAGCATTGATTGTTAAGTGATATTATCTCTCGAGTAATCCAACTCATCAGTGGGATAGGGATCCAACTATCATTGTGTGATGACCTAGATGAAATCCACTCTAGTCACTACACTCCAGAAGGTATGCTAAATCTGCAAGTTTCTTGTATATTTGAAACTCCCGATGTGGTTTTTACCCTAACGATCTATAACCTTGACGCTTGCCAACAATTCATAGGCCACTATTCAAGTTCAACCCGTCATTGTCCTGGATTAACTCGAACCACCCGCACAAACTCTTGACGCTTGCCAACAAAGTTGTACGACTGTCTCGATTAATCGCATATCCATGCAACAGATAAATATCACTCAGCTACCGTTCACTATGACTTGACGCTTGCCAAAAAACATAGCACGAATACTAGGTGGTATCCATCTGAAATGACAGAGGGCTACGACTGGGTTTTTACCGAAAAACCCGTTAACGTAATGAACTTGATATCGTCGAAGGAACCTGAGTAGTTTTGAAAAGGAGTGGTTTAGGCTCCTCTTTTGAAAACTTGTGGTTTTGAAAAAACCGAGTAATCTACAGTATAGACTTTTGCTCAAGAGGTCACTCCCCGCGAAGGGATCTCGGCTCTTGCCTCCTAGAATGAGGTGCTGGATATTCATGATCTAATACCACTATGCAAAGCGAAAGAATATAGCTATAGTTTTTCGAAATTTGTTCCAACAACATCTTTTAGATTTTCTTATCTTGTATTAATCAAAATTAATGCGGTCCCATCAGTTAATCCTATCACACCACAGAAAGAATGAAAATAAAATGTATGTATATGCCACCCGCATTCTCCACGGGGCCCCTGTTTACCGCTGAAAGACGCGACCGGGACGTTGGGACGTCTGGCCTGAATTTTGGGGGCAGATACTATTTTGTTTTATCTGTCCACCTCTCCGAAGATGCCAAGTCGATTTATGGCACCGTGTATCGGAGGTTTGGACAAATGCGGCCGTTGTAGCAGATTTCGTTAGATTCCCCCTCATTGTGAGGGGTTTTTGATTGTGAGGACGCTCTTCCCTGCAGGTGCAAGCCCCTGCAGTTAATTACGCTACCACATCGCGGTAACCACTTTCTCCTTCTCCAGATGTTCACTTCGTGTCGTGTATATTTGTTTTATTTTTGGTTTTCCGTGGATTGTTTACGGAGACTAATTTGTGTTGTCGCCCGTTGGGCGGGGATTAGTCCAAATCCGTATTTTCTTAGATTTGGGTCTGGTTGATTTAAGGATCGTTAACCTTGTTTAAGATTAAGATCAACTTAAATGTTTGCTAAGGATACGTTAGTCTAATTTTTAGACTAAGATCTACTTAACAAGGTTTTAGGATCATTTAGAGCCATAGAAAGAGCATTTGGGCTCTATCGTTTTAGATTAAGGATGTTGCGGTCCATAGCTAGTTTAAGAACATTACGGTCCATGTTTAAGGACATCATAGTCCATAGAGTTTAGTTTAGGGACGTTGCGGTCCATTAGGTTTAAGGACATCATAGTCCATGAAGTTTAGTTTAGGGACGTTGCGGCTCGTTGGGTTTAAGGACATCATAGTCCATGGGGTTTAGTTTAGGGACGTTGCGGTCCATAAGGTTTAAGGACATCATAGTCCATGGGGTTTTGGATTATCAGTTTGAGGGTGTGCCAAGACTTATTGGTTATTGGGACCCTCCACCTCTCTGAAGACGTTGAAGGATTACAATGACATATATAAGAGGTGTGGAGAGATGTACCTGATTGGTATTTTTTTCTTGCGTGCTTAATTTTAATTACCGCAATCAAGACGGTTTCGCTCGGTAGCTAGCCGGTTGAGTACGGGTCGATCCACAGGGAGATGGAATCTTTTTCTTTATGTTTTAACGAGTTAAATCTAAATATGTCGATATTTGTTTTAAGATCTACTAATGAGATAAAAGATGATAAAAGAACTTGCTAGGGTTAGGATTAGGTTAGTTCGAGTTAGGAATTTCTCACTTCTTTCAATGCCCTTCTTAATATCGGTGTTACGGTAATCGGCCACAACGGGAATTAGCACGATTAGGAAGGAACTTGCAAGTATAAGCTAGGCTTTCCATGCTTAGTTTCTTCTTTTTGGTCCTTGTCCGTCCGTTCTTGGCTTTTAGCCCTAACCTCCGGTTAATTCAACCACAACCGGTCTAACTAGGGAATCACCGCTATCATGTAGGATAGGGTGCCGTAGTGAGCGGATTGTGGTTCAATTAAAAGGAGTCCGAATTAAGGAGTTGGGCAAAGAAAAGAGTGAGAGGGATTTCCTTTTCTCAAACTTTCCTTCTCCTGCCCTAACAAGTGAGAAATTACTAACCCATTAAAAAGATAAAAACAAGAAGGAAGGTAGAAAGAAATGAGATTAAGAAGAATTACAACTAGCTATTTGAGACATCACCTTGGCAAGGATCTTACTCAAGCATCATCGTTGTAAAAGATAAAGAAAAATAGAAAAAGAAAAACAAGAAAAAAAATAACAATAAAATAATACGACTAAATTAGCAAATGAAAAATTGCAAATAATAAATAGACATGCAAGATAAAAAGAACTCTCCTTTTTTATTTTTTTATTTACCACCACTCAAAATCTCACTACAATTTTTAATGGAGAAAGAAAAACTACAGAATTAAATCCTAATTTTCATAAAGAAAAGCACACCCTGGTTTGGCTTTGAGCTCTGCTATTTATAGGCAGGAAAGTGAAACCATAGGTTTACAATCTGAGCCAAATACGAGATTACAAAACTACCCCAAGAGAGCCGAGTCAACGCTGCTTTAACGCAACCGACATTGTTCAGACGCGGCCGCGGTTCCGCGGCAGAAGTGCCTTTTTGGCCGCAGTTCCACGGCCGTTTGGTAGATTTGACTTCTCGTTTTTTCTGGGTTTCTTCATGTTGTTGTTCTCTTCTATTTTGTACACTTGGTTTCTCAGAATCTCATCAGTTTTCTTTCAGATTTTCAGCAGTGCAAAATGATGTGGACTTTTGCCTTGAGCTCCGCGTTGAAGTCTTGGATCTTGTGCTGCCCTTGTGCTATGTGCATTGAAGTGACCAATGATTTGCCATTTTGTCCCTTGAATTGGTAGGCATCATCATACGGATGGTGAGCGAAGATCAGTATTTATCTGTTGTTGGTCGTAGTCTCGCATTTGTTGCGACTTTTCATGAATTTCACTGTAAATAGCTGAGAACCTGTAAGCTGCAATTATTCAGCAAACACGGATCAAAAGGACCTACCTATATGCAATATGATCAAGAATGGGCGGTATAAAAATGTAAAAATATGATATGAACAAATACCCCCAAACTTATCTTTTGCTCGTCCTGAGCAAAGGCAATTTATTCAAAAAGTCCTAACCTCACTTTCGCAGGGAACGCGATTGCACTGAGCTCGTGCAACAAGCCGTTAAACCTCTAGGTGTCCCTAATAGGAGGAGTGTTGTCTCCTGAGGGTTTTCAGAGGATACTACCCACAAAATCCGATCAATTTGGTCGTTGACTCTAATTCTTCAATTCAGTATTCTAGTAAGAAATTCTATCATCTTCAACTTAGAAATCATCAACTCGTATTTTTTACACTTCCTTTTCATTTAACTTAAGATCATATACGTTTTGCCAGTTTATAAAGCTTTCAGCATCTCCTGAGTTTTTCGTCTAAGGTGCAATCTTAACTCAGGAATTTTTATCATCTCTACTGAAGATATAAGCCCTATCTTTTATTCCTATCTCTCCTCCAAACTCCAATCACATACCCTTACGTGTGTGTAATTATCACCCCTACACTTGGAATTTCAATTCAAGCTATCATACTCTTGTCTATCTTCCAAAATACTTTTTAATTGGTGAATTCTAGATGAAATTTCTCACACATCCTTCATGCGATCGTTAATATTTCTTGAGGTACTAAACGACCGATTACAAAATGTGCTTGCGTATTTAGGCGTAATTTCTCGTCTTGCAACACCTAAGGCTTAGCAGCGACTCCCAAACCAGTTGGTCTAAGGCACTAGGTGATAAAGTACCCTCGCTATATATATTTTTTTATTTATGCTGCCTTAAGCAATTACAAAACCAGTATTCATTTTTTTTTCTTTCTTCACCACTTATACTTTTATTTTCTTTCATACTAAGGATTTTAGACAAGAGCATTTCAAGGTATCCTCTACTATCCCAAGTTTCAAGATGTGTGTAAGTGCGTAGAGTAGGGTATATATTTTTAGAATTTAGACTTAAGGTTCAGAATTATTTTTCAGACTTATACTTCAAATAGAGCTTTCAATACTCTTCCTTTATTTCAATTTAGCCCAAGAACTGAACTCAAAATTTGCTTATTTCTAAATAAACTGCGAGCGCGTATATTTTCTACAGTTAAACTTTAAGAAAGGTTAATTTTAGGGTTTTTAATTTACTAAGTTTAGGATCTAGTTTTTTCTAACTAGTCAACCGTCATGTTGAACTTGAGTCAAATATGACCAATATTGAAATTTTCAATTTATTTAATTTTGTAATTTTTCAATTTTTATATATTTTTATATTTTTATTTTTATAAAGATGCAATGCATAAAAATAAGATACGGAATTAAATATGCAAACAAATATGTACAAAAAATAAAAATATGCAGATGCAATGCAAATATAACTATTTACAATCAACCCTCACACCCAAACTTATTGATAGCAGTGTCCTCACTGCTTCCTGCGGCGTCTACTAGACGCGGCCTCACTAGTCCCAGCCTCACCTCTATCTGTCCCCCGTTCCCTCGATCATGATCGTGAACGTTCCTCTCTTGCCAGTAGGGTGGACATTCCCTGTTCCAGGCTCGTTAGACGCTGATCAAAATTAGTCAGCATCCCTATCAGTCGTTCTACCCCCTATGGGTTCATCTAATTAAGCGCGCTTGCGCAGCGGGGGTGGGCTCTTCATCGCTCGCTGTGGAGCTCGAGCTAGGGGTCTTGGCCATCACGTCCTCGGCCGGCTCGGTGCGTGACCATAGATCATGTAGTCGTGTGTAGGACGTGGAGACACCCTTAAGAAGGGGTCGAATTGGAATCCCACCATGCATGTAAAATTCAAATTTCTCAACAGGAAGGAAATGGCGACACAGTTGTGTCACCAACATTGGACATGGATAATTGGCCGCCCTTTTGTCGGCGCCAATCGAGTGAAGCAACACAGTGCGCATGTCGTAGCTAGGGTTTCGAGTCATCAATGTGTGCACTATGTGTAGTGATGGTGTAAAAAATGTTGTGTTGTGCGAACTTCCAAAAATATTGTTTTGTGCTCAACAGCACACAGTTAAAACGTTCGCAAAAAGTGTGCGAGCCTGAATGCCCTTTTGGGACTCCCTAGAACAGTCGTTTCCCATTAAGGGTAGGTAGTCCTCAAATTGGAGGGGTTGATCGTGAATGGGGAGTCGTGGTATTAAGGTGACTTCGTGAATGAAGTCCATATCAATTAAATTTCCCGATCCCCCCACAGTAATCTAATGTACCCGTGTTGTGCCAGACAACCCTCCTCCATACATTCATAAAAACGTGCAACAAGATCCAGAAGCGCGAATGCGTTTGGATGGTTAAATAATAGAAAGTTCCATCCACGCTTTCGGATCTCGTCGCCGAAATAGCTACCGTAAACATTATGCGCAAACAATTAGGAGAAATCCCTTTCAAACTGTAATGTAGGTGCCTTGATAGAGAGCAAATACAGAAAACAGGAAATTTACAGAGAGGGAAAAAAGTGTGCAAAGCTCATCTGAAATTTTCAGAGGGCGACGACAACAAGTGGCGGCGGTTGCACAATCAGGAAGGGGCTTGGGCGGCGGTTCCATGGCAGGAAGGGGCGATCTTTCTGTTGTGGCGGGTAGGGTTTTGTTGAGGATGAAAATTAGGGTTCTGAAAATGCAGAAGAGGGGTCGGGGTGTTTTTATAGGGGTTGTTTAGTTATATGTACAAAAGCTCCCTTAAAAAGAGGAATTTATTTTGTAAAGAAAAAAATTGTATTATTATTTATTTATTTAATTAATAGAACTAAATATTTACAAAAATACCCCCCGAAAATTTGAAAAAGTTTTTTTTTATAATTTTTATTTTTATTTTATTATATAATTACAAGTGGGAAAATGGTATATACATACCCCCAAACTTATTTGAAACAGTATTTTCACCGCTTATGGCTGGATAGCCGAAGTTTGGTGGTAAGCAGAGGAAGATCAGTCGATGTAAACCGGCTCCTGCAACATCAGGAGCTCCTCCGAAGGGTCAGCGGTGAGAAACGGTTTTAACCTATGTCCGTTCATTTTGAATAGTGAACCATCCTCTGGATTTTCCAAATCCACCGCAACGTGCGGATATACAGTCCGCACAAAATATGGTCCTTTCCAGCGAGATCTGAGCTTCCCGGGATGGAAATGTAACCGGGTGTTGTAAAGAAGTACCTGTTGATCAGGTGTGAAAGTTTTGCGCGTAAGGTGTTTATCGTGAAACACCTTCGTTCGGTTCTTAACGACAACCGTGTTTTCGTAAGCTTCATCCCGAAGCTCGTTCAATTCTTTGATCTGCAGCTTCCGATTGCTGTCCGCATTATCAAGAGATAGATTCAACTCCTTGATCGCCCAAAATGCGCGATACTCGATTTCCACTGGAAGATGGCAAGCCTTTCCGTAAACAAGCCGATAAGGAGACATGCCAAGATCAGTCTTATAAGCAGTTCGAAATGCCCAAAGGGCATCAGTGAGTTTTAAAGACCGATCCTTACGGTTCTTTCAAAATCTATTTGATTTGCCGATTAGACACTTCGGCTTGCCCACATGTTTGGGGGTGGTAGGGCGTGGATAGCTTATAATTAATGGAGTATTTCCGCATCAAGGTCTCGAAAGTCCTATTGCAGAAATATGTTCCATTGTCACTAATGATCGCGCGGGGGTGTCTAAACCGGGAAAAGATATTTTCCTTAAGAAATCTAACGACAACCTTGTTGTCGTTAGTCCGGCTGGGCATGGCCTCGACCCATTTAGAGACATAATCAACAGCTAGAAGAATATACAGGTTCCCAAAAGAGCTGGGAAACGGCCCCATGAAATCAATCACCCAAACATAAAAAATCTCGACAACCAAGATTGGTTGGAGCGGCATCTCGTTTCTCCTGGATATCCGTCCCAAGTGTTGGCACCGGGAGCAAGTCTTGCAGTAATCATGACCGTCTTTGAAGAGTTGTGGCCAGTAGAAGCCACACTGCAAGATCTTCTCGGCTGTCTTTCTTGGGCCAAAATGCCCGCCACACGCTTGATCGTGGCAAAATGACAGCACACTCTTGAATTCATTATCAGGCACACACCGACGAATAATCTGGTCGGGACAATATTTGAACAGATAGGGTGCGTTCCAGTAAAAGTGTTTTACTTGGGATAAGAATCGAAGTCTTTCCTGACTTGACCACTTGTTTGGTAGTAATCCTGTTGCCAAATAATTCACAATATCTGCGAACCAAGGTTCGCATGATACGGTCAAGAGCTGTTCATCCGGAAAAACGTCGTTTATAGGAAGTGGAAGTTTCGGCAAAGAAGGAAGTCATGAAAGATGGTTGGCCACTATGTTTTCACATCCACTTTTGTCTTTGATGACAAGGTCAAACACTTGGAGTAAGAGGATCCAACATATCGGCCGAGATTTTGCGTCCTTCTTTGCAAAAAGATGGCGTAGAGCAGAATGGTCTGTGTAGACAATGACTGGAGAGCCGATCAAGTAAGGCCTGAATTTTTCTAATGCAAACACAACAGCCAAGAATTCCTTCTCGGTTGTTGTGTAATTCAGTTGGGCATCGTTCAAGGTTCAGCTAGCATAGAAGATTACGTGCGTCCTTTTATCAATGTGCTTTCCTAGGACCGCACCAATAGCAAAGTCAGATGCATCGCACATAGTCTCAAAGGGATACGTCCAGTCAGGAGAAGAAAGCACGGGAGCAGAAGTGAGTGAGCTTTTTAGTGATTCGAACGCAGTTACACAGCTCGAGTTGAAATCGAATGTGGTGTCCTTGGCCAGCAGAAGAGTCAAGGGTCTAGCTATCTTGCTAAAATCCTTGATAAACCGTCTATAGAAACCGGCGTGGCCAAGGAAAGCTCGGATGTCTCTGACGCATCTGGGAGGAGGAAGATTGGAAATGACCTCAATCTTAACTTTAACCACCTCAATTCCATTTTGCGAGATGATATGTCCTAAGACAATACCTTCACGTACCATGAAGTGGCACTTCTCCTATTTCAAAGTGAGGTTTTTATCCTTACACCGGGTAAGGACAGTGTCGAGATGCTGTAAACACTCATCAAAGGAATCGCCGAAGATGGAGAAATCATCCATGAATATCTCTAAGAATTTATCCACCATGTCCGAGAAAATTCCTATCATACACCGCTGGAAGGTAGCGGGTGCATTGCATAACCCAAAGGGCATGCGGCGATATGCAAACGTGCCGAAAGGATAGGTGAACGTGGTTTTGTCCTGGTCTTTTTCGGCGATGGGAATCTGGTTATAGCTGGAGTAGCCATCCAAAAAGCAGTAGTACTCGTGTCCAGCCAATCGTTCGAGCATTTGGTCAATAAATGGTAGCGGAAAGTGGTCTTTATGCGTTGCGGCATTGATTTTTCTGTAATCAATGCACACTCGCCACCCAGTTTGGGTGCGAGTAGGGATTAACTCGTTTGCCTGATTGGTGATGACCGTTATGCCTGACTTTTTGGGGACAACATATATCGGACTGACCCACTGGCTATCAGAGATAGGGTAAATGATACCACTATCTAGACATTTGACGATCTCTTTTTTCACAGCCTCCTTCATGACTGGATTGAGTCGCCTCTGTGAATCCCTGGCTGGTTTGGCATCATCCATCATATGAATGTGATGTTCAACGATCAGGGGACTAATCCCCTTGATGTCCGCCATAGTCCAGCCAAAAGCTTGCCGATTTCTCTGCAAGACCGTCAGAAGGGCTTTCTCCTGCTCTGAAGCTAGAGAAGCTGAGATGATGATAGAGGAGGGTCTCGTTCTCACCTAAGTAAGCATACTTGAGGTGAGACGGCAACGGCTTGAGTTCGAGCATTGGAGGTGAGACGATTGAAGGCAAGATCGGCGAAAATGTCTCGAACTCGAAGGATTCTAACAGAGGCTCAAAACGAGTGTAAGCGACCGAGTTGGATGGTTTAGCTAACTCATCCGAAAATTCAAAGGATTCAAGCTTGGGTGGCGACAAGCCAAGATCGTTCGAGAAAGTGAAACACTCATAATCACTGTCGGGAGCAGAAGCAGTATGAGGTTCAAGGAAGAACGCACTAGTGGCGTCAAGATTACTGTGATCGAACAAAAATTTCTCGAACTCACAGTCCTCAGGGACGATCTCCTGGATCGAACAGACGTCTAGTATATGAGCATTGGGTTTGAAGGGCTGATTCCCCAACCTAAAAATGTTGAGTTCAATTGTCATGTTTCCAAAAGGTAGGTTCATCGAACCATTTCGACAATTGATCACAGCATTTGAGGTTGCAAGTAAAGGGCGACCGAGTATCACCTGAATTTGATTCCGGGGGTTAGCTACAGGTTGTGTGTCTAAAACAATGAAATCAATGGGGAATATGAAGTCCCCTACCTTTATTAACGCATCCTCTAACTCACCCCTAGGATGGGTGATAGATCGGTCAGCCATTTAGAGAGTACAGTGTGTGGGTTTCAGCTCTCCTATACCTAGTTGCTCATATACCTAATACGGAAGCAGGTTAACATTGGCACCAAGATCCAAAAGTGCGCGGTTGATGTTCTTATCCCTAATAGTTATTGAAATCGTAGGACAGTCAGGGTCCTTCCGTTTTTGAGGTAAAGCTTGGGTAAGAGCATCACTCACGGCACTAGCTAAGAAAACCTTCTTGGGTACCTGAGATTTCCTCTTCTTAGTGCACAAGTCCTTCAAGATTTTTGCATAGGAAGGGACTTGTTTGATTGCATCCAAGAGGGGAATGTTAATATTAACCTATTTAAACAACTCCACAATCTTCTCCATTTGTGGATTTTGTTTATTGGATATCAACCGGTTTGGAAATGGAACGTTTTTGAAATTGGTTGAGTCCAATGCTTGTGGAGGAGATTGTGGAGTTGGAACGGATCCCAGAGCTGGTGTTTTTATGGAGTGAGATGTGGGTCTGTTCGGAGCAGCAGAAGAAAAAGAGGAAGATCCTTTTGATGAATGGAGAACAGGCTCAGAAGACGAAGAAGAAGAAGAAGAAAAAGAAGAAACGGCCGGGGTGTCATCATCTGTGCCAACGTTGTTGTGCAGCAGCCTTCCAGATCTCAACGTAGTCACGGCACTTACATTATGGTTTTGTTGTTCAAGAGCAACATGTGCATTATGTGGGTGACGAGGATTTGGGAGTGGTTGAGATGGAAGCTTCCCTTTTTCTCGCTCGCTTAAAGCCGTATTCAGTTGTGCAATCTGTGCTTCGATGGTTTTGATGCTTTGCCCGTGTGCAGTAGTGTATTGCACCAAAGACTGAATGGAAGACTGGATGTTGGCGTTGGATTGAGTTGATTGCTTTACAAATGCCTCCAGACTTCGTTCTAGCGAGGAAACCTTATCGTTGTTTGACGGAACAAAATTGTTTTGAGGAAAAGAATTGTTTGGTGCAAAATTGTTCGTCAGATTTTGAAAAGGTTGTGGTTGGAAAGGCTGCTGATATTGATGTTAAGTTTGTTGCCGAGCTTGTTGTTGAGGAGGAGGAAGCCTCTGGAAGTTGTTGTTGCCTTGGAATTGTTGCTGGTTCTGATTCCAGGCGAAATTGGGGTGGTTCCTCCTACCGGAATTATAAGTGGAAGAGTATGGATCATTTCTTGGTTTTTGCTAAAATGCAGCATTGACCTGATCCTGTCTTTGAGCAGGTGGGTTGTAAGGACACTCTTCGGTCAAATGGGATGGATCAGAATAACAAGCGCAGATGGTACGAGGGGGAAGAGCAGGGGCAGGAGAAGGAGATGAGAATTTGCTCTCAACTGCTTCTAGTTTTCGCATGATCGCTGCCATTTCGGCCTTCATTGCAATTGAGATATCAAGTTGATGAACGCTTGCCTTAGAGAGACCGGAAGAAGTAGATGAAGTGTTCGGTCTGGTTCTTTCCCACTGAAGCGTTTGTTCCGCGAGATCGTCGAAAAATTGCCAAGCTTCCTCGTCAGATTTGGATAGGAAGTGGCCTTGACAAATGATCTCCAGCAATTGCTTAGTTGCTGGGTTCAGGCCCTTATATAAGGTCTGGCAAAGTTGTCATCTCTCAATACCGTGATGAGAGCATTGAACAAGAAGGTCTTTGTATCGGTCAAAGCACTTCCAAAAAGGTTCGGCAGGAAAATTGGTTAATTTCGTTTCGTATTGTTGCGGTCTTGTGATTTGGGTAGAACTTTTTAAGAAACGCTTTTACAAACTCATCACAACTATTTATGGAATGCGATGCGGTATTATACAGCCACTTCTCAGCTAGGTCACACAGAGTGAAAGGAATGACATGTAGCCGTATAGCATCGTCGGACAGTTGGGTTGTCTTCATCATTGCACAGATGTTCTGGAATTTGTTGATGAAGATGTAGGCATTTTCGGATTCCAGCCCGTGAAATTTGGGCAATATGTTGATGAAGTGGGGCTTAATTTCGAAATTATCCCCATTGGCCAGCAGAAGTGAAAGACAGGTAGGAAGTGCGGAACAGGTGGGATAGAAACGATCCTGGAGCGCGATTCGCTGTGGCGCTTCAACAGGAGGTGGTTGCGGGTTATTCGCACCCAGATGAGGTGGAATCAGTCCCGAAGGAGGTAAAGTGGTGTTATGAGTAAATCCTGAAATCTCATAAGAATTTGGTGATGATGATGAAGGTGAAGGTGAGGATGTATGAACAGAATTCCGGTCAACGTTGGAGTTGGCCGGCAAAGGTAAGGGTAAAAGAGCTGTGGAGGGAATTTCGACGTTGGAGTCGATCGCGTAGTTGGTAGCGACTAACGAAATACGGACTAGGCAGGCACTAGTGTCCCGAGTCCAACCGGACATACACTAAACGGGTTTAGTATAGTCAAAGCGTAGAATGTGAGGGTAAGATAACGTCAATGGAGAAATACAGATGAAAGGTGGGTGAAATGGGATTCTAGCGACAAATGGCAAGTTTTTATAAAAGTTTTTGTTTTGTTGTTTTTTTAGAAAGAGTTTTGCAAAAATATGTACGGACTTACGGCACAACTTCAAACAATCACAGTTAAAACATGCATAATTATACCTAGAGCTATCGTCTTCAAGGTCCACTAGACTGCTCCTAACTGTTCCAAAGTGACAAGTTGTAAGATAACCCTCAAATCATCTCTTCACTGCCAATTGTGGCCAGGTAAGCACAAATGAAGAAAGGAGAGTTCCGCTCACGAATCACCGTGAGACGGGCCTTTTAAAATTACCTTTCTCACTTGTCTAGCCTAGGTACCACAAAGTCAAGTTTAGATAAACGATTGAATGCCCACAACCTTCCTCTGTCCTATTGAGCACGACAGTTCTTAGTTGGCTGAGTCTACATATTTTTTAATTAAGCTCAAAAGTGATGCGTATACTTTTAGTGATTTTTGGGGTCTTAGAAAGGGTGATGAAATCCCCACCCAATCTGAATTGGTGTTATAGCCCCTTAAAGTCCGTAATATTTATACAAAACAGTAACAACCAAAAATATAAAACACTTGCAAAAATTTTATTTGGTGGCGGCACAAAAAATCCTGCACAAAAACAGCTTTATTGGAGAGGGGAAGAGAATTTGTACAAAGAATGCTGCAGAAAAAATATTTCAGTGGAGTTCAGAGGAGGGGAGAAGAGAAATGAGATACTTACAGAGAAAATTAGGTGCTGACGTCAGCAGTTGACCGCGGTTCCACGGTCAAACAGGTGATTCTGCCGCGATTCTGCGGCTGAACAGTAGGTTTGGATCTTCAAACTTTTTTCCTGTGCTGAGTTGGTTCTCCCCTTCCTGTTTAGAGCCCCTGAATCTTGATTTGTTCACTGAGTTTGCTCCAGAACTGAACTAGACCTTCTTCCTGTTCTGCACACTTGCACAAAAACTAATCAAAAAATAACAGGATGATTTTTTTTAATTTTATATTTTTTTAATTAACCCGAAATTACACAAAGAAATAAACTACCGTCTCCCCGGCAACGGCGCCATTTGATTGGTATTTTTTTCTTGCGTGCTTAATTTTAATTACCACAATCAAGACGGTTTCGCTCGGTTGCTAGCCGGTTGAGTACGGGTCGATCCACAGGGAGATGGAATCTTTTTCTTTATGTTTTAACGAGTTAAATCCAAATATGTCGAGATTTGTTTTAAGATCTATTAATGAGATAAAGGATGATAAAAGAACTTGTTAGGGGTTAGGATTAGGTTAGTTCGAGGTAGGAATTTCTTACTTCTTTCAATGCCCTTCTTAATATCAGTGTTACGGTAATCGGGAACAACGGGGATTAGCACGACTAGGAAGGAACTTGCAAGTATAAGCTAGGCTTTCCATGCTTAGTTTCTTCCTTTTGGTCCTTATCCGTTCGTTCTTGGCTCTTAGCCCTAACCTCCGATTAATTCAACCACAACCGGTCTAACTAGGGAATCGCCGCTATCATGTAGGATAGGGTGCCGTAGTGAGCGGATTGTGCTTCAATTAAAAGGAGTCCGAATTAAGGTGTTGGGCAAAGAAAAGAGTGAGAGAGATTTCCTTCTCTCAAACTTTCCTTCTCCTGCCCTAACAAGTAAGAAATTACTCACCCATTAAAAAAATAAAAACAAGAATGAAGGTAGAAAGAAATGAGGTTAAGAAGAATTACAACTAGCTATTTGAGATCTCACCTTGGTAAGGATCTTACTCAAGCATCATCGTTGTAAAGGATAAAGAAAAAATAGAAGAAGAAAAACAAGAAAAAAATAACAATAAAATAATACGACTAAATTAGCAAATGAAAAATTGCAAATAATAAATAGACATGCAAGATGAAAAGAACTCTCTTTTTTTTATTTTTTTATTTATCACCACTCAAAAACTCACTACAATTTTTAATGGAGAAAGAAAAACTACAGAATTAAATCCTAATTTTCATAAAGAAAAGCACACCCTAGTTTGGCTTTGAGCTCTGCTATTTGTAGACAGAAAAGTGAAACCCTAGGTTTACAATCTGAGCCAAATACGAGATTACAAAACTACCCCAAGAGAACCGAGTCAACGCTGCTTTGACGCAATCGACACTGTTCAGACGCGGCCGTGGTGCCGCGGCAGAAGTGCCTTTTTGGCCGCGGTTCCACGGCCGTTTGGTGGATTTGACTTATCGTTTTTTTGGGTTTCTTCATGTTGTTGTTCTCTTCTGTTTTGTACACTTGGTTTCTCAGAATCTCTTCAGTTTTCTTCCAGATTTTCAGCAGTGCAAAATGATGTGGACTTTTGCCTTGAGCTCCGCATTGAAGTCTTGGATCTTGTGCTGCCCTTGTGCTATGTGTATTGAAGTGACCAATGATTTGCCTTTTTGTCCCTTGAATTGGTAGGCGGCATCATACAGATGGTGAGCGGAGATCAGTATTTATCTGTTGTTGGTCGTAGTCCCACATTTGTTGCGACTTTTCATGAATTTCACTGTACAGAGCTGAGAACCTATAACCTGCAATTATTCAGCAAACACGGATCAAAAGTACCTACCTATATACAATGTGATCAAGAACGGGCGGTATAAAAATGTAAAAAATCTGATATGAACAGTACCCTTGAACCAGATTCTAAATCAAGGAGTTATCAGTTCGGAGCATAGAGGCTCGGTTTGTTTGGAGATTTAATCTCAGAAGGAACTTAACCAATTTGAGGTTGGAGTTGGTTCCTTATAGTGTTAAACACTAATGTGCCTTTAGTGCTCACGTGTTCCCACGTGATGCTCTAAGGCAGTGTTAAACACTGAAAGTCGAAGGCGCTCACGTGTGGCACGTGAGATTCTAAAGCAGTGTTGAACACCGGAATTTGGGATTGCTCACGTGTTGCATGTGATGCTCTTGAAAGTTGGCGCTGTTTCTTTGGCGTTATTCTCTTACTCCTTTCATAAATGCTAAGCCCTATTGAGGGTCACGTGGGATCACGTGCGGTGCCCCCAAAATAGGAACTATCTTGGGCTTATTCCCTTTTTCTTTTGAAAGTGCTAAGCACTTTGGGGGGGGGGGTCACGTGGGATCACGTGAGGCGCCAAAAATGGTAACTGTCTTTGGGTTTATACCCTTTTTCTTTTTGGAAGTGCTAAGCACTTTAGGGGGGTCACGTGGGAACTCATGAACTGATCTCAGTTGTTCTTTTTTGTTTTATCAAGGGTGCTCACGTGGGAGCACGTGATATTCCATCATCATGCAGGGTGCTTATCTTTCTACGTGCATGGAGATCTTGAGTTTTGAGACTTTCAAGCCCATTTTTTTATAAGAATTAAATTCTTATATAGGGTTAAACCCTAGTTTTATTAGAGGAGTTAGATTCCTATATGTTCTTGTAAGAATTAAATTCTTTGAATTTAGTTCTTTCCCCTAGGTTTGAATCCACATAAAAGAATCTCTCCGATGAGAATTAAATTCTCAACTTGTGGGGAGATCTGCTTCTGCAGATCTCAACCAGAGAAGAACTAAGTTCTTTTGAAAGAGTTAAACTCATGTGGAGGCGAAGAAGAAGTAAGATGTTCTCTGTATTTTGTTCCTTCTTACCTAGAGTTTCTTCTTTTCTTTGAGGAAATCTTCTTCTCTCTAGAGAATTAAATTCTCTTTTCTTTTAAACTTATCAGGGGTTTTTTCTCTCCCTTCTTCTCTTTTCTCTCTCTTCAGTCTCGAGTCCTTTATATAGCAGAGTCAAGTTTTTTGATTTTTGTTAAGGAAATCTCTCATTGAGAGATTTTTGATTGATTTGAGGATTTTATCTACCGTTGGATCTTTGATCCAGGGACTCCTGTTTTACAGAAGACATTTTTTTGTTTTTAACAAGATTGGAAAAATATTTTCCCATACAGAGCTTCTTCTGTATCTTGGTGATTTTTAATCACCATTCGATCTTTGATCCAACTGTGCTCTGATTTACAGAGTAAAATCTTTCTCGTTTAGAAAGATTGGGGGAAATATTTCCAAAATAGGGTTTCGATCCTTTTATTTAGAATTTAATTTTATCGGCTAAGAAGGTATTAGGCGCCCTCACGTGTAGCACGTGACCCATAACTTTAGGCTGATTTGGTTATATGCCGCCGTCCCAGAGAGAAGCATCACGTGTTGGCACGTGATGCTTAATTTCGGCTCCTTCTTTGTTAAGCGTAACACTTAAGATTTTGCTTCAAGGCGCATCACGTGTGGGCACGTGATGCCCCATTTGGGGATCTTTTCCTATCGCTTTTTTATTTATTATTTATTATATATTATTATTATTATATTTTTTTTGTAAGGGAACAAATGCCCCCACAGCGTTGTTCTCACATGGTTTGCACGTGAGTGCAACGCTGTCACCTTTACAGCCGTTGGATCTGTCTTGGGGAACGGGAAGATGAACCGTCCTTGTCACGTCTTATAAATGCAAGAGTTTGGCCTTTGGGAAGCCACTGTTCTTTCATCTTCTTCCTTGCTTGTCTTCTTCGAGAATTTTATTCTCCTTTTCAGAGCTTAGTTCTCTGTTCATTGCAATTCCAGAGTTAAACTCTGTTAGAAAAAGGAACCTTTTCTAGGTAAAAATCTCAAACATTGGAGAAACCCTTTTCTTTAAAGAAAACTCCTGGATTTTAAATCCATCATGAGAGCTTTACTCTCCTCTGAAACCCATCTCTTAGAGATCCAAAGTCGTGATCTTTGAGTAACAACTCTCAATGCTTTGGGCATTCCTCCTCTGACCTTTATGGCATTTGATTTCCTCTTTATGAGGGTTTCTGGAATTTAATTCCATTGCATAAAAGGAATTTAATTTCTTAGCGAAGAGCTTTGCTCTGAAGATCAATAGGACTCCTCGGGAATTTCATTCCGTGGTGTTCTTGAGCACATTTTCATAGGGTTTTTTTTATTTGCACAAATTCAAATTTGTTGGGTATTTTGACAGTTTTTTTTATGAGGATGTCAAGAGTTGTTTAAACTCATGTGTCCATTTAATGAGAATTTTCTTGATCAGGTTGATCACTAAACTTTCACTGATTCTTCTTTTCAGATACTATGGCCGCTCATCTGTATGATCTCGACAAAATTATTTCTTATGAAGACATTCACGTCCAAGGTCGCTGTCAAAACTAGGAATTTACCAACGCCCAATGCGCTGAGGTTATGCTTCGCTTTGACGAGTACGACGGTCGACCGCTTCCCCGTCGTTCCGCTCTTTTGAAGATCATCGTGGGAGCGATTTGAGAAGAACTTCCTGGATTTTACGAAGCCATGCCGCTTAAGGCACTTGATGATGCCGAAGACAAGGTGCACTCAGTTTATCTGATGGGCCTGATCTCGAAGAGGTGGCGAGATAATCTTGTTGATATCTTGCATCAAGTTTTCTAACAGACGACGATAATCCCTACCAACCAGAGGATGGATGACAACAGCGAGGATCCTGACGCTTGCATTTGTGAGAAGGTGCACACGAAAATGGTGAGAAAAGCTAGGAGCAGTTAAGACGACCTTGCTTCTGACTTCCTCAATCTGTGTCCCGGATTCAGTGTTTTGCCATTGTAAACATTTTCTTTTATTTTTACATCATGTATAAGTTTTTGGAGTATGAATGATAAAACTTCATGTTTACCCTCCTTTCTTTTTATGTTTACATGTGTTCTGTATAAGGTTTTGTTATACTGCTGGTGGTGTTCAGGTGTTTTGCGCATGAGGCACCGCTGGAGATTTTAATCCTGCACTAGTGCCTGCGCTCACGTGTTATGCACGTGCGGTGCCGTTTTGGTTTTCAAAAGGGATCAAGGCTGGTGCTCACGTGTCATGCACGTGGGGTTTTGCTGATGAGGTCGTTTCACCTCCCTACTCTGATTCCCATGAGTTACCCTTTTCTTTTCCCATGCCCCTCTTTTTCCGGTCTTGGGAATAGCTCCACCATGCACGATGTTTTTTGTGCACAGCTTTGAATGCGTCTCTCTATAAACCGAGGCTACATCTTCCTTCTTCTCTTCAAAGAGAAACCCTTCTTTTATTAACAGAACTTAAACAAATCCAGAGCTATGGCCTACAACCGCCCTCACGCTTGTCGGCAACCATGGGAGGTGCCCCTCGAGGAAATAATTCCTCGCCTTTCTGCGCGGCTAGTAGATCCCCTTCTCACTAACGCTCAATGTGACGCGGTGATGTATGAGCTCCTGACTCGTAGGGGCTCTCTTCTTCCTATGGGGTCCATTTGGCTCCGAATGATCTTTCTATCTGTGCTCGCTGATATTCCTCCTCATCCGGCAGAGACGACCCCGGCAATTCTTGATATGGCGGAGGATAAAATTGAGTGTTTCCACGATGCACGCTTAATCACCCAAGCTCTGAAGGATCGCTCGGTTCATTTACTGAGTCAGATAAGAGCCCGGCGGGCCATCATGTCTGCTTTCACTGATGAGCATAGCGCTAATCGGTGGGGATCAACTCCTCATGAAGACCGTCGCTTTGACATGGTGGAGAGGGCAGAGAGGGAATTGGAGAACCTCGTATTTTGTTTTGTTAACCCCTGTATCTCTGATCCCATATTTGGTGATCTTTTCCCTGTAGAATAGTATATTCATATCGATGTACTTCCCTTATTATTGAGTGTTGAATGTTTTCCTTTCATCATATACTCGTACATGAATCCCATCTCTGTATATGAGCTTCATACTTTACCCTTGGGAATTTTCTTTTAAGTGCTAGCGCTAGTGTCGTACATAAATCAGCACGTTTTGTAGACCATTTCCCTTTAAACACATACGCAGTCGTACTATCGTGTCTCTTTAGAAATACATCTTGTAGATAGTAGATAACAGTTCATCTTGAACTCCTTGTAGGGTAGCGATGGCTTAGGAAACAGGTTCGGATCTGCCACCTAAGACTTCTCAACTTCATGAGCCGTGAGGGTCTCACGAAGGTATTTCTTCCTACGAGTCGTGAGGATCCCGTAGGTGTAATTTCTCCTTAAGGGTCAAGAGGACTCCTAAGTGCGTATTTTCTCTTGAGAGTCGTAAGGATCTCACAAGAGAATTTTTCCCCTTTACAAGTCGAGAGGACTTGTAAGTGGTTGTTTCCCTCCATGTCGAGATTCGACTTTGGAGAATGTGGCCCGTGAATAGTATGCAATGGCCCATTTTGGACCGACTTGCAGGGCCCCAGTGCTTAGGAAACAGGTCCTTATCCCTATTACCTAAGGATTTTCCCTACGAGTCGAGACAAACCGAGGGATTATTGGTTGACTTGATTTCGAGACAGAGCGTTGTTCCAAAGGGGAGGTCATTGGCTGACTTGTTTCCGGGACGGAGCGTTGTCCCAGCGGGGAGGTCATTGGCTGACTTGTTTCCGGGACGGAGCGTTGTCCCGGTGGGGAGGTCATTGGCTGACTTGTTTCCAGGACGGAGCGTTGTCCCGGCGGGGAGGTCATTGGCTGACTTGTTTCCGAGACGGAGCGTTGTCCGGGTGGGGAGGTCATTGGCTGACTTGTTTCTGAGACGGAGCGTTGTTCCGGCGGGGAGGTCATTGGCTGACTTGTTTGCGAGACGGAGCGTTGTTCCGGCGGGGAGGTCATTGGCTGACTTATTTCCGAGACGGAGCGTTGTTCCGGCGAGGAGGTCATTGGCTGACTTGTTTCCGATTTCTGCGGTGTCGGGAAGGAACACCGAGTTGATCTTTTGGGATGCAGATGTTGCCGTCGAGATCTGACTCTCCCTTTGACAGAGTTTGTTGGGAAATGTAGTTCCCTTTTCGTTTATGCCCATGGATTGTATACAGGGGTCAGTATGGACTCGCCTGTAGGGCAAAAGTTTCATTCTTTCATTTTTTTTATTTCTTTCGGCGATGCTCTATCATTTCAGCTTTTTATATCGCGAAAGTCGCGATTACCCAATCATTTCGGCTATTTTTCTTTTTACTCGCTGCTTTTTATTGCGAGTTGCCCAATCATTTCGGCTATATATTTTTTTGTATTTTTGGCTCGCTGGTTTTGTTGCGAGTATGGAACTGAAATCTGATTCTAATCTTAGCATCAGCATCGCTGCGACTGGAATATTTCCAGGAGCGAATCATCACTTGCCGTAAAAAGACTTAGAATTTGTTACCGATTTAGGCATCGGTATCGCTACAACTGGGATATTGCCAGGAGCGAATCATCATCTGCCATTGTCGATTCGAACAAAGGTGGCTTAACAAACGGGGTTAAGATCTTGTCGACTAAGGCTTTCGACTTTATGAGCCGTAAGGGTCTCATAAAGGTGTTTCTCCCTACGAGTCGTGAGGATCTCGTAGGTGTGTTTTCTCGTTAGGAATCGCGAGGATTCTTAAGTTCGTGTTCTCTTATAAGTCATAAGGATCTTACAAGAGTGTTTTCTCCTTATAAGTCGAGAGGACTTACATGTGTCGTTCACCACATGAGGACATTTCGCGTCGTTGGTGGGACTCGGTGAGGAAAACGTTTATTTGTGCCCGTGAATTGTATACAAGGGTCAGTATTGAACGCCTGTAGGGCATTTTGGGGGATATGATGGCTTAAGAACAGGTTCAGGTCCCTGTATCTTAAGACTTTTGAATTCTGTGAGCCGTAAGGATCTCATAGGGGGAATTCTCCTTACAAGTCGTGAGGATCTCGTAAGTGTAATTTCTCCTTAGGGATCGTGAGGATTCCTAAGTGTTTTGCCCCCTTGTGAATCGTAAGGATCTCACGCTGGTATTTTCTCCTTACAAGGTCGATAGGACCCTACAAGTGCACATAAATTTCTTTTACGAGTCTGCGCCCTTTCGGGTTTTCACAAACTCGCCGGTGGCCCTGGTGTTTTTACTTACGGAGCCCTTTCGGGTTTTCATCCGTGTCCATTTCGCTTATGGACGTACCGTTTTTTTTGCCGCATTAGCCTAAGAATGCTGCGGTTTGTAGTAGTTTAAGGACGTTACGGTCCGTAGCTAGCTTCAGGACGCTTTGGTCTGTTGCTAGTTTAGGGACGTTTCGGTCCGTTGTTAGTTTAGGGACGTTTCGGTCCGCAGTTAGTTTAGGGACGTCTCGATCCGTTGTTAATTTAAGGACATTACGGTCCGCAGTTAGTTTAGGGACGTTTCGGTCCGATATTAGTTTAGGGATGTTTCGGTCCGTAGTTAGTTTAGGGACGTTTCGGTCTGATGTTAGTTTAAGGACCTTATGGTCCGATATTAGTTTAAGGACATTACGGTCCGTTGTTAGTTTAGGGACGTTTCAGTCCGATGTTAGTTTAAGGACATTACGGTCCGTAGTTAGTTTAGGGACGTTTCGGTCCGATGTTAGTTTAAGGATATTACGGTCCATTGTTAGTTTAAGGACATTACGGCTCGTAGCTAGTTTAAGGACATCTCGGTCCGTAGCTTTGGAGGCGAGGTTTTGCTAGATACTACTTATAGAGTTTGGAAACAGGAAGATAGCGAGCGGACATAGGCGTCGTCGTCTATCATTGACCTGAGCCGTGACTCGTTAGGCGTAGTATTTTTTCAGGAATCGGCCGTTTATTGGCCGGAAGGGTCTTTCGCCATGCATAACTATGAGCAAGTAGGCCCCACCTTGTAGACCTTGTCTATGATGTACGGGTCTTCATAGTTTAGCTCGAATTTCCCTCGTTTGGCACGATTGGGGATCATAGGTCTTTTAACAACTAGCACGAGTTCGCCTTGGCGGAATGTTCTCGGCCTAGCCAATCTTTCGTATGAGCGCTTCATCTTTGCTTTGTAAGCTTCTAGGTTTTGCTGTGCCATGAGACGAGTTTCATCGAGGGCGTTGAGCTCCTCAAGCCGAAAATGAAAATTCACTTCGTCTGTTAGTCCATAATGAACCGCCACTTGTAGGGAAGGTAACTCTATTTCTAAGGGGAGTACTGCTTCCGTACCAAATACCAATGCATACGGCGTTGTATTCGTTGCCGTTTTGAACGTAGTTCGATACGCCCAGAGAGCTTCATGCACTCTCTCGTGCCAGTCCTTTTTATTTTTAGACACCGTCTTCTTTATAATCTTTGTCAAGGTCTTGTTGAAAGCCTCAGCTAGACCGTTAGCTCGGGGATTATAAACTGAAGAATATCTCCAATCTATTTTATACTGCTGTGCGAAGCGACTGATCTTATGGCTTCTATAGGCCAGCCCGTTATCAGAGATAATCTGTCGTGGAGTGCCGAACCGATAGATGACGTGTGTCTTGATGAAATGGAGAATATTCTCCGTCTTCACTTCTCTTAGTGGTACTGCTTTTGCCCACTTAGAGAAATAATCAGTCATCGCCAATATGAACCGATGTCCTTTGGATGACACTGGTTCGATGGGCCCAATTATGTCGGTTCCCCACATTTCAAACGACCAGCTAGCCACGGTTGGGTGTAGCGGATTTGGATGCTAATGGATGAAGTCTCTATGAATTTGGCACGAGTGACACTGCTTCGCGTATTCGAGGCAGTCCTGGATCATCGTGGGCCAATAGTAGCCCATCCTTTTGATCTTCAGCTTCATCTTTGTCCCGGCTTGATGAGAACCGTAGAGTCCATCGTGAGTTTCTTGGACGACTTTCCTTGCTTCTTTCAGTCCCAGGCATCTCAGCCACAGAGAGTCGACCGATCTCTTATATAGAGTATCATTGACGAAGGCGAAAGATAGAGCTCGTTTCATGAGCTGATGTCTTGAGGATGCATCTTCTGTTGTTTAACGGGATTTGAAGTAGTCTATAAAGACTTCTCTCCAATCCTTAGCTTTTTCTTGGTCCCTTATTTGCAGGGTCGTTTGCTTGGTCGCTTCCTTTTCTTCAGACGACTCCGGAGATATTTCTGCTGGTGCGAGAACCCGACGGCTCTGCACAACGATTCTTACATCATCGAGGTTTTCGTCAGCCAGTTTTTAGCGAGTTTGGACAATGCGTCCGCTTTGCTATTTTCTGTACGCGGTATGCTTTCTAGGACGTAGGAAGGGATTTGAGTCAGCAGTTGTTGCACTCTCTCGCCGTACTTTACCAACTCTGCTTTGCACGTTTGATAGTCGCCGTTTACTTGACTAACGACCAGCTAGGAGTCTCCGTATATAAGGAGATTTTCGATCCTCATGTCGACAATGATCTCAAGACCTGCTATCAAAGCCTCATATTCCGCTTCATTGTTTGTCATCGGCTCTGTTAAGGAAAATGCAAAGCGCATTATCCCTCCTCGTGGAGTCACGAAGATGAGGCCTACCCCAGATTTGATTATGGGGGAGTTGTGCTTTCGCTTCTTCATGGAAGATGCCCCATCGAATTAGAGTTCCCATCGGGTATCACTCTCTCCTCTCTCCCTGCCGATCGTGTCAAACGTGTGCTCGTCTGGCAATTCGCAATTTAGGGATGAATCGGCAGGTATCGGATGCTCAGTGAGGAAGTCGGCGATAGCCTGGCCTTTCACTGTCTTGAGAGGTCGGT
Organism: Agapanthus africanus; assembly: GCA_030015575.1. Lineage (NCBI taxonomy): Eukaryota > Viridiplantae > Streptophyta > Magnoliopsida > Asparagales > Amaryllidaceae > Agapanthus > Agapanthus africanus. The sequence goes on along the minus strand of CM057351.1, from coordinate 347,939,198 downwards.
ATGTTATCAAGAATTCCATTAAGAGTAGGGCCCATTTAGCGAGCCGTCCCGTTAGTAAGGCTATTGACATCAAATATTTGAGAGGATCCACTTTTGATATGAGATGGACCTCATGCGCCAAAGCATAGTGTCTGAACTTCGTTATAGCGAAGATTAATGCCAGGCGGTGTTTTTCGATAGTGGAGTAGTTGTTTTCTGCCCCCAGGGGAACTCGACTCGAATAGTAGAGGGCTCTCTCCTTCCCTTGGTCGTCTTCCTGCGCCCATAGTGCGCCTAAGGAACCTTCAAGGGGGTTGTGTACATAATGAGAGGCTTTCCCTTGACCGGAGCGGTCAGTACCGGCGAATTCTGTAGGTATTGGTTGATTTTGTCCAGTGCACGCTGGCATTTACGATCCCAAACAAACGGGGTTCCCTTCTTCATCAGGTGACTGTAGGGACGACATTCGCCGGAGAGGTTAGCTATGAACCGCCGGATATACACGAGCTTTCGTTGGAGAGACCGTAGTTGCTTGAGAGTTTTTGGCGGAGGTATTTCCATAATCGCCTTGATCTTTGACGGGTCTATTTCGATACCCCAGTGTCGTATGATGAACCCTAGGAATTTTCGCGAGGAAACTCCAAACGCGCATTTCAGAGGGTTCATATTCAGGTTGTATTTCCGAAGACGCTGGAATACTTTTTTCAAATGCTCCCAGTGTTCCTCGTACGATTTGCTTTTCACTATGATGTCATCGATATAGCATTCGACGATTTCATGTATAAGGTCATCGAAAATCTTTGTCATGGCCCTCTGGTAGGTAGCGCCGGCGTTCTTCAGACCGAAAGACATCACTTTGTATCAGAATATGCCGAGAGGAGTCCGGAAAGCGGTATGCTTCTGGTCTTCGGGATGCATCTTTATTTGATTGTACCCTGATGAGCCATCCATAAAGGAGAAAACTTCGTGAGTGGACGTGTTATCTATCATCAGCTCGGTAACCGGTACAGGGAAATCATCTTTCGGACAGGCTTTATTAAGGTCCCGAAAGTCCACGCGGATGCGCACCGTCCTATTTTTCTTCATCACTGGGATAATGTTAGCGACCCAGTCAGGGTATTGAACTTCTTGGATGAAGCCGGAGTCGATTAGCTTCTTGACCTCGGCGTTGAGACTCATTTTAAGCTCGAGCCGCATTCTTCTCGGTTCTTGTTTGACTGGCTTGACGTCCGGAGATATCGCCAATTTATGCACAGTTATTTCTGGATCCAACCCCAGCATCTCGGAGTAGTTCCATGCGAAGCAGTCTTTATACTGCATGAGCACGTCTCATAGCGTAGCCACTGTTCTTCGGACAGCAGCTCACTGACAAACGTAGGTCGCAGGTCGTTTGCCATCCCCAATTCAATTTTTCTTAGGTTGTCCGCAGTAGTATGTATTCCATCTTCCAACTCTTTTGGCGCCGGTGAAAATTCCGAGATCAGCTCATCTTCACCCTCATTTTCGAAGCACCAGGAGAAGTCATCCATATTCTCGCGCTCTCCTTCTTCCGACAGCGTTATCACGTGACAGGTACAAGATCGTTTCCAAGACCGATGTTGATCTGGGTATACTCTTGCAATATACGTTGCTTTTGGCACATGCTTTTGTGGTGCAACCTTCCAGCTATTGGATAGAGCGAATCTGCCGAGTTGATATTGGTCTTCGACCCAGTTTTTTAAGGTGAAGCAGCCTTCAAGAGGATGTCTTATCACTCGGTGATAGGAGCAATAATCCGGGTGATGAACCTCGTTTGCTTGATTGGGGTGCCGAGACTTCGGGAGTGTCATCATTTGATGTTTCATGACAAGTTCAATGATTCTCCTGGTCTTGTCTTGAGGGAAAGAATATGCTCGACCCATCTTTTTCATAAGAGACGGATTCCGGCTGACCTTTTCTTGATCGCGTGGCCTTTTGGATCCGTTTTGCCGCTGTCGAACGTTTTTTCTGTTCTTTAACTTATTTTTGCCTCCGCATCGGGCCTTTTTCTTGACTTGGGAATGCATGGCGGGCTGACGATGATGGGCATTGTCATCCTCCGTAGCCTGTTGAAGGAGGCGTTGCGTCTTGGCTTTCTCGTAAATGGCCATTTTGCGGCTATGGTCGTTCCGAACCTCTTGACTCGCTTTCCTTATTAGCTTGTCCATCTGTTCTTCAAACGACGGACTCAGCACTTTTATGGCAGGACTTCATTCTGGTTCAACGTCAGCGCCTTTTAAAAGAGCATCCCCTTCTTCATCGAGGTCATTTATGACATGGCAGCTATGGAATTGCTCCCGTTTCTTGAACTGGACATATCCAAGCCCAATCATTTCCGTTTTTCCGTTGGGCAATTTTCGCTGAGTTCCGAGGACGTTCCAAATTCTGTTGTAGAACTGAGTTTGTTGAACAGTCTGTTTGAGAGGTACGCGTTGGCATCTTAATAACCTTCTCAATCCCTCCGTGTAGTATCTGGGCAGACAGATGGGTTGGAGCTTGTCGAGCGCAAAATCGACACCATGCCAGACCTCTCTTTTGACATTAGTATCCGTGGATCGATAAAATAGGATCGCCTTTTCACCTTTTCACCTGGGAGGGATGTAGAATGTCTGCATCTCTTGCACACTATATGTCTTAAGCGCATCAAGCTCTCTGTAGTGCTGTCGCGGAACCATGGCGATTTGCAAACTCTGATCATCTCCAGTGAGGGCCTGTATTAATGGACAGACCGAGAACACTGCATTAACTTCGTCTTCAGAGTCACTGCCAAAGACCAGAATAGCGGTAGATGGTCCCGGCCTGTTGCATTGGGGCGGCCCTGAATAGACTGTCTCTTCCTTCTCCTCGGTATTGCTCCCGAAGACTGGAATAGTGGTGATAGCTTTTTGCTTATTCTCCGGTTTATGGCATCTTTCCGTGTCTTCAAAGTCTGGTAGGAAATACTTCGCATCTTCGTACTTTCGGACTTCATTTACGGAGAATGGGTTTAGTTCCCCCGTCACGGTATACTCGAGGCCATCTTTGAAATACTTCATATACTGATGTTGTGTAGAAGGGATGATGTTGTACTCGTGTAACCAAGGCCTGCCGAGTAAAGTGTTGTAACAGGTCTTGGCGTCAATGACATGAAAATTTGATGTCAATGACGAGCAGCCCAAAGCGCAACGTCAGTATTACAGACCCGAGCGTCCGTGATGACTAGGAGTCGAACCCGGAGATGGTGATTTTATCCTGAGCGAGGTGCTAAACGCTCATGCAGATTTCTTTTAGCACCCTTACATTTAGGAGGTTGACAGAGGACCTGTTGTCAACTAAGATCTTCCCTATCTTGATGTCATGGCAGTACCCAGTGACATACAGGGAACGGTTGTGCTCATACGTTCCGAGGAGGAGTTCTTCATCGCCGAAAGTGATATCAACTGTGTGCACTTCTTCCAGCTCTTCCTTCATCTTTTCTTTGGCAAAGAAAGCTTGAAACTGCTCGGGCTCTTGTAATGCCCTGATCAGAGAATCTCGTGCCTCTTCAGAAAACAGAAGGGCATCCAAAATGCTTAGCTGTGAGGGTATCTTCCTCACTTATGCCAGGACATTGTAATCCACTTTGTTTTTCTTGGGTGGGTCCTTGGCTGCCAGCTTTTTGACGACTTGATCATCGAGAGCGATATCCTCAGAGACTTTTTCCTTCTCCTTATTTTTTTTGCTCGATCCCTTATTTGTAGGTTTCGAGATCCTTTTCGGGTAACGTACGATTACACAGCTGAATTTTTTCACAATTCTTTATCTCTTCCTCTTTTCCTGAGGTGGATTCCTTGAAGAGAGGGCCGGGGGCTATTTCTTCGTCAGAATCACTTCCGAATGTGAGAACTTGCGATCTCCTGGCATCAACCATGTGACAGTTGCTGGCTATTCTTTTATGCTCATCTGTCGTGCTTCTCTACTCTCGACGAGTTTTGCGCTTCATCCGCTTGAAATGTTGTTAGCGAGCAACGTATCCCCGCCACCACTTTTTAAAGGCCATGCATTCTTCGGTAGGGTGTGCAATCTTTTGATGGTATAAGCAGTAATTAGGATGTACATCAACTTCGTCAAGGTGTATACCGCTAGGAATATTTCCTTTGAAAGACGGCAGCTTCATTCCTATTGACAGAGCTTTAGCGAACCGTTTCCTTTTCTTAAGCCTGCTTTTGTCTACCGCGGGCGTGCTTTGATCTGGTCGGAGTACTTTGTGACTCTTCCTCGCCGCAGCTTCTTCATCCTGACGCCGACGCATGGCTTTTTCATATATAGTCGTTTCACGCTCTTGGTTATTTTTGCTCTTTTGAAAGGCTTCGTGTAGCAACCGGTCAATCAAGCCGTCTGACGGCTCCAGGGATTTGTGCACCGGTTCTGTCCCCAGTTTCTTTACATCATTTTCTAATGTCGAGGGAGCTTCTTTATCATTTACTGACGAATGAGAGATCATGTGACAACTTGCCACATCATCCTCAGGTTCTTCTGACTAGTCGTCTTTCCCATCATTGGGCATGGCTGAGAAACTCTTGGAGTGTGACTGGGGTCCGTGCCTTTTGGTTGTCTTCCTCCAGTGTATCGATGTATTTTTGCAGATCCGTACGATTCTCGTCGAGCTGCACGGGCTTCTTGGTCTTCTTCTTTTTTCTTCGAAGACTTCGAAGGCTTGGCCTGGAGGTTTTGCCCGTCGTTACCAGCTTTCGGTGTTGGGTGCGGTTTGAGCATCCCGTCAATAATCTCAGGCTCCAGCGGGCTTTTCCACCTGATCGCCGGGCATGCTTGAAGATCCTTCAGCATTCTTTTAGTTTTAGCCAAAAGGACAACTTCCCACGGAGCTTCTTCTACAAATGAGCATGATTCCCTCGACGTATCCACCTTTTTAGAAGCATGCAGTTGTGGCGTGTTTACCCTCCAGTTTTCAGACAACGCGAATTTGCCTTGTTGGTATTGGTCTTCAATCCAGTTTTTGAAGATGAAGCAATCTTCGATTGAGTGGCCTACTATTCGGTGGTAAGGGCAGTAATTGGGATTGTTGACGTCACCCAGTTGCAGTGGGCATCTCGGATCTGGTAAAGTGATAAGCCTGTTGTGCACCACCAGTTCGAACAGTCTTCTCGTTTTATCCCGAGGGAATGAGTAAGGACATCTAAGCTTTTCTCCGAGTGTTCGCTGTCTATCGTTTTGGCAAGTAGTTGGTTTCGGATCACTTGGCTGTTGCTGAACGTTGGCGACGAAAGTCGTTTTCCCTTTGCCCTTTTCATTTCAAAGCTCCGTTTTCGAGGAGGGCGGTCTATGGCCCATCTGGTCCATTTGGGCCATCTTGTTGATCAAGGCTTGGAAGGTGGTCAGCTTGAAAAATATCATAAACCGGGATATAGTCGCTTGCGGGTCAAGGTTCCCTACGAACATGTCCACAGCAGGAGCTTCTTCTATGCGTTGTTCACAACTCGACCATAGGTTCCGCCACCGAATTGCATACTGAACCCAAGTCTCTCCTGGCTTCACTCGGGCATTGATCAATGTCGTGATCGGGGTGCGTTCGCTGGTGCTTGCGAAACGCTGGGTGAATAGCAGCTCCATTTCTATAAACGTTTTGATGGAGTTGTTCGGAAGCTCCGAGTACCATTTAAATGCCGTCTCCTCTAAGCTGCCGACGAACTTGCGAAGCAGCAATTTGTCATCACCTCCAGTATTGCCACATAGATCCCTGAAATGAGCGATGTGCTGATGGGGATTGCTTGTCCCCTTGTATACATGAAATTTAGGGATCGTGTATCCTGGCGGGTATTTAATTTGATCGTACCAGCTTGGATAAGGTCGTCCAGTTCTGACGACTTGGCCAGCGGCTTGGCTTGCCTGATGAGCTCGTATTTGTTGAGCTATGTAGTTATCAAGCACAGCTTTCGAGATCGTCTCCTCCCTGGCCGCTGATAAAGCCGGAAGAGGGTTTGATGTCTCCCCTTTATCGTCTTCAATGATTATTGGGGGATCTTCGGCTGGAGGGTCCGGCTGGATCATCATCCCCACCATATCTTGGAACATGAGCGCCATTTGTTTATGTTAACCGCTTGTTCCTCGGCTTCTTTATCTTTCTTTTCGAGCATCCTTCGGAGGAACTCGGCGTCGGTTTCCTGCTCCTGGCGTTGATCCGACGACGTTTCCGGGCTTTCTTCTGCCCAGTAAGTGCGGCCATCTTTGTCAGCATTTCCTGGAGTTTCTGTTGTTGCTCCTGAGCCTTTGTTACGGACCGCATAAGTGGTCGATGACCCCCAGAAGCACGGCTTTTCTCTTTTCCGGAAGTTATGTAAATGGTGTGCACCACCATGCCCCCAGACTTGGGGCGTTTGGATTCAGTACCCTTAAGATTTGTCGCAGACACGGGGATCTTCTCTGGCCTTCTCCTTTTGTGGGCGGTTGAAGTTGAGAGAGCTGTTGCAGACGATACTTTCCGTGGTATGACGGCGGGATGGCATTCCTCTTGTCGGACCTTCATTTTCTTCGATCTGCGGGAGTAGTCTTTGTCGATTACAGAGTCTTGGATTCTTCGCCAGACCCTGTGAATTTTTTAGGACAGTCGCTGAGAGGGCTGCTCCGGCTTCTCTTTAGTAATATTTTCAGCGGGTGGAGGAGGCCTTTTCAATACGGCAGTTGGAGAGTTCTTACGCACCCTCCTGAGCGGCTCAAAGCTATTCCTAGTTGGAACAACAGCATCAACTTCCACCATTGGAGCTGGTGGGGTCAGTCCAGAAGGGGAATTGCCCCCAGCTTTCCGCACTTGGCGTCAGTGACGACGTCGAGCATGTCATGTAGCTGGGAATGGTTCAGTTATAGGAGCGGCTTTGTCATGCCCCCTATTCTGGTGGGATGTTGTTGGTGTCAGCCTGTCGAAGACCGACGTCTGCTGGGAAGGAATGGTCAACCTGTCAAAGGCCGACATTCGAGTAGGGGAAGTACATTAGACGACTTCACCTGCAGCAGGAGTTGGGATAGCCTTCTCCGGTATTGCGAGTCTCTTTGCGGGCCTATTTGAGCTTAGGCTTAGCCTGTCGAAGACTGAGGCAGTAGACTTGGACGACCCGTTGAGAGGGGCCGCGGTAGTTGCAAGCCGATCGAAGACCGACTTCTTTGGAGCTTTCTATAACGGCACTGGAGCGTTGAAGCTCATTGGCGGGAGCATGGTCCCGAAGAATAATCTAGTGGTGGCCTGTGTTACCTGTTCCACCGGCATTGCATAGATGGAGGCCGCTTGGGGCCCGTAAGTTACTCCTCCAGATGGGGCGGAGCGGGAGTTGTTGTTGCAGTTGGTGCAGCTGGAATCCATTTTCTCTGCACGGGAGCAAGACACCAAATCTTAGTACCTCGAATCCACAAGCAACCATAGCAGACCGCGATTTGTTCACGAAACACGACATACGAAGTGTGGAGTGGAAAGAGGAAAAGGTCCCACCGGGCGTGCCAGAATCTGTTTACCGCCGAAAGACGCGACCGGGACGTTGGGACGTCTGGCCTGAATTTTGGGGGCAGATGCTATTTGGTTTTATCTTTCCACCTCTCCGAAGATGCTAAGTCGATTTATGGCATCGTGTATCTGAGGTTTGGACAAATGCGGCCATTGTAGCAGACTTTGTCAGATTCCCCCTCATTGTGAGGGGTTTTTGATTGTGGGGACGCTCTTTCCTACAGGTGCAAGCCCCTGCAGTTAATTACCCTACCGCATCGCGGTAACAACTTTCTCCTTCTCCAGATGTTCACTTCGTATCGTATATGTTTATTTTATTTTTGGTTGCCCGTGGATTGTATACGGAGACTAATTTGTGCTGTCGCCCGTAGGGCGGGGATTAGTCCAAATCCGTATTTTCTTAGATTTGGATCTGGTTGATTTAAGGATCATTAACCTTGTTTAAGATTAAGATCAACTTAAATGTTTGCTAAGGATACGTTAGTTTAATTTTTAGACTAAGATCCACTTAACAAAGTTTTGGGATCATTTAGAGCCAGAGAAAGAGCATTTGGGCTCTATTGTTTTAGTTTAAGGATGTTGCGATCCATAACTAGTTTAAGAACATTACGGTCTATGTTTAAGGACATCATAGTCTATAGAGTTTAGTTTAGGGATGTTGCGGTCCATTGGGTTTAAGGACACCATAGTCCATGGAGTTTAGTTTAGGGACGTTGCGGTCCATTGGGTTTAAAGACATCATAGTTCATGGAGTTTAGTTTAGGGACGTTGCGGTCCGTTGGGTTTAAGGACATCATAGTCCATGGGATTTAGTTCAAGGATGTTGCGGTCTATAGGGTTTAAGGATATCATAGTCCATGGGGTGTTGGCTTATCAGTTTGAGGGTGTGCCAAGAGTTATTGGTTATTGGGACCCTCCACCTCTCTGAAAACGTTGAAGGATTATAACGACATATATCAGAGCTGTGGAGAAATGTACCCTTGAACCAGATTCCAAATCAAGGAGTTATCAGTTCTGAGTATAGAGGCTCGGTTTGTTTGGAGATTTAATCTCAGAAGGAACTTAACCAATTTGAGGTTGGAGTTGGTTCCTTATAGTGTTAAACACTAATGTACCTTTAGTGCTCACGTGCTCCCACGTGATTCTCTAAGGCAGTGTTAAACACTGAAAGTCGAAGGCGCTCACGTATAGCACGTGAGACTCTAAAGCAGTGTTGAACACCGGAATTTAGGATTGCTCACGTGTTGCACGTGATGCTCTTGAAAGTTGGCGTTGTTTCTTTGGCGTTATTCCCTTACTCCTTGCATAAATGCTAAGCCCTATTGAGAGTCGCGTGGGATCACGTGCGGCGCCCCTAAAATGGGAACTATCTTGGGTTTATTCCCTTTTTCTTTTGGAAGTGCTAAGCACTTTTTGGGGAGTCACGTGGGATCACGTGAGGCGCCAAAAATGGTAACTGTCTTTGGGTTTATACCCTTTTTCTTTTTGGAAGTGCTAAGCACTTTAGGGGGGTTACGTGGGAACACGTGACCTGAACTTAGTTGTTCTATTTTGTTTTATCAAGGGAGCTCACGTGGGAGCATGTGATATGCCATCATCATGCAGGGTGCTAATCTTTCTATGTGCATGGAGATCTTGAGTTTTAAGACTTTCAAGCCCATTTTTTTATAAGAATTAAATTCTTATATAGGGTTAAACCCTAGTTTTATTAGAGGAGTTAGATTTCTATATGTTCTTGTAAGAATTAAATTCTTTGAACTTAGTTCTTTCCCCTAGGTTTGAATCCACATAATAGAATCTTCCCGATGAGAATTAAATTCTCAACTTGTGGGGAGATCTGCTTCTGCAGATCTCAACCAGAGGAAGAACTAAGTTCTTTTGAAAGAGTTAAACTCTTGTGGAGGCAAAGAAGAAGTAAGATGTTCTCTGTGTTTTGTTCCTTCTTACCTAGGGTTTCTTCTTTTCTTTGAGGAAATCTTCTTCTTTCTAGAGAATTAAATTCTCTTTTCTTTTAAACTTATCAGGTGTTTTTTCTCTCCCTTCTTCTCTTTTCTCTCTCTTCGGTCTCGATTCCTTTATATAGCAAAGGCAAGTCTGTTGATTTTTGTTAAGGAAATCTCTCATTGAGAGATTTTTGATTGATTCGAGAATTTTATCCACCGTTGGATCTTTGATCCAGGAATTCCTGTTTTACATAAGAAATTTTCTTGTTTTTAACAAGATTGGAAAAATATTTTCCCATACAGACCTTATTCTGTATCTTGGTGATTTTTAATCACCATTGAATCTTTGATCCAACGGTGCTCTGATTTACAGAGCACAATCTTTCTCGTTTAGAAAGATTGGGGGAAATATTTCCAAAATAGGGTTCTGATCCTTTTATTTAGAATTTAATTCTATCGGCTCAGAAGGTATTAGGCGCCCTCACGTGTAGCACGTGACCCATAACTTTAGGCTGATTTGGTTATATGCCGCCGTCCCAGAGAGAAGCATCACATGTTGGCACGTGATGCTCAATTTCAGCCCTTTCTTTGTTAAGCGTAACGCTTAAGATTTTGCTTTAAGGCGCATCACGTGTGGGCACGTGATGCCCTATTTGGGGATCTTTTCCTATCGCTTTTTTTACATTATTTATTATATATTTCTATTATTATATTTTTTTTGTAAAGGAATAGCCCCGTCATCACCCGTTAGGTTACTTAACTAACGACAGAGCGGCGGCTAGACTACCGCGGGTGTAAAACATATACAATATCTACTAGTATATATATAACAATATTCCCAGGCATTATAATAAGCAACATCATAGAATCACAGCCAACAAAACAGAAAGGTGGATAATCTTTGAGCCCCGGGTTTCATTTGAGCCGCAAATAAAACCCGACGTTCCCGGTCGTGTGGATAGCCTATGCAATGAAAACCTGGATCCCTACGAGCGCGGCAAGTAACCCGCCAATCCTAAAAGTGAGGCAACCCCCTTCAACAAAACGAATGGGCCACCCAGCACTTCACAGAATCCGGTAACTTGGGCGCCCCTCCGTGGGTCATCATATACCCCCTACGAGTGCGGCGAATAGCCCACCAATTCTAGAATAAATCCCCCTCCGTCTCAACGCCATGAGATGCGGGCTTGTTGCCTTCTAGAACCCGGCTATTCGTGCACTCCTCCGTGGGGTAATCCTAGTACAAAAAATGAGAATAATATGTATAAATGGTGACATCGACCTCAACCCGGTCGTGCCCCAAACAAATAATATACAACCCGGCAAAGACGGCAGTCCACATGTCGAACGCTCTCCCCGCAATAACAAATGTACAAATGAATACAAACTTACTAAAACATTGCACCACCGGTTATCCACCATGATAATCCAACCACAATATCGGTATAATCACAGAACATCAACGTTAATGTCATGTTCGCAAACCCGTCTAAAAGAACATATAGCAATTAGACGAGTTTACCAATCAAATGACATTCACGGTCCCAGATGCTAATCTAAGTACCGATAATAATTAAACAGTTGTTAAAATATCGATTTCAAAATACTCCGCAATGCCCCAAAACACAAGATAACTGAAAAACCATTCTGGGCAAAAACAAACATATCTTAAAACCCTAAATCCAAGAGTTAGAGAGTACCAAACAAAAACAACTCGATTCCCCATCACCAAAACCGGTGAGGCCGGGAAATTTCTAGATGTGGCCGGTCCAAACATGTTAGAATTGCTTCGTTTTTGTTATGGGTTCATCTCACGGTCAAAGGATACTCTGCACTTGCTTAAAAAAATTTCAGAGGCCTTTTAAAATTAACAGAAACTAGAATTCAAGGTTTCGTGTTTTTGGAGTTATTTCGGTTTCGTTATTTTAAACAATGTTTAAACTGCTAGTATAGGTTTTATGGGGTGGCTCTGATACCATGTTGGGTTACCTTAATGCCCGAGCCATCGAACGTGCCGTTTGCGGAACAAAATTTTTCTAGGGTTTCAGAAACAGCGCTAGGATAACCCAATAAACCCGGATCTTACCATAAACCTATCTAGCAAAACTAGCAGTGCTATCTACTATGAAAGAAGTCTCACCAAATGATCTAAGTACTTCTGTCTTCTTTCCTCATCATGTGCTCCAAGTGGCCACCTTGAACTTGTTTGATCTCCATTTCCGGCTCCATCGGTCCTCCGGGATCGAGCTTGTTCTCCGGCCTTCCTTTGTCGTAGATGATCCACCCGAGAGATGTGATCCATGGCTCTACCTCCTAACTAGGTGTCAATAGGAGCAACTAAAGAACTTGGATTGCTAATCCAAGTTGTCTAGGATGTAGTGTGGAGATCTATTTGTTCTACTATCTCTATCTTGCCTCTTCACTTATTTCTCAACTCATGAGAGGATAGTGAAGAGGATGATGATGAAGGTGGAGGAAACTCAAGAGGAGGGAGGAAGGTGAAGCAAAATATGAGAGCTGAAGAATAATGAAGTATCAATGTGAGAGAAAATCAACACAAAGGTTTTATGCATCAATTTTCATGAATAAACAAGTGTAGCCATGCTTCAATAGTAACCACAAATGAATAAAGAATTCATTTGTGAACTATTGAAGCCATGCCACTCACCATGCCTCCCTCTCCTTAATTTCCACCTCATTTACATTATTAATAAATGGAAAAGTCCATGATGAGGTGTCCACCTTCTAGAAGGTAATCTGTAATAAAATACGGATTACAGTCTGCTGTATATACATACCTGCATTCGAATAAAAACACGAATGCCCAAAGAGATAGAATAACATGAAGAACGTAATACTAGAACTATCGAAATACATATATGTAAACTATTAAATCAATACCTGATTTAATAATCCGGCTCAAATCCGAGCCGGCTAGTATTACCAACTGTCCGATCGAAAGTTCGAGTACAAAGTACATCAATCGATCGAGACCCTGCACGTATCCAATACGGCTACTACTGTAAGGCTATGCCAGCGTCCCAGCCATCAATCCGTGGCCAAACACGGAATAAAAACTTTTCAAAACGGAGCTAACGTGACCCTAAAACCCAGATCGTGCCACTAACCCTATACTAGTAAACTGTAAAAGGAGTTTAGAGAGGTTATACAGATCGATCCATGTCCTTCGGTCTTCAACCTCTGTCCAAGCTCGTCACGGCTTCCTTGATCAAGTTCGCTCTCCGGTCTCCCTCGTCGAAGACGATTGTCACGCCCCGCTTCCCAGTGTACGGTGAAGGAGACGCGACGAGGTCCGCTACGTATATACTCAGAAGTAAATACGCTAAGCGTATCTAAGCAATATAAAATAAATACACAATAGACAAGAAATAAAAAGAACAGCAACTTTTATTTATTAACATTCTTTGTACAATACATGAAAGGAAATACAACTGAAATAAAAAGATGCCTAAACAGTGGCATAACATGAAATGAAAAGTACAGAAAGGAAAAGTGTACAATGAAACTAAAGTGCAGGATCTTCAGTAAACTGCTCCAAGTCTTCTTAAGATGGCTCGATCTCCGCCGGGTCTAAATCACCTGACGACATTCAAAGAAGAAAGAAACATAATGTCGTCAGCGAACAGGTCGCTCGGTAAGTCCCAAAGGTAAGAGGAAGGTAGAAAAGACAGGATAAGAAGATATATTTTAAAGTGTATACTATTGTTGTAATATTATGTTAACGCTGTTGTTTGTAGCTTAGTACAGAAGGATGCCAGTGTATATGAGGGGAGTCTCTATATGCCAGAGACTAGGGGCACGTATAGTACAAGGAACCGTTTATGCCACGGTACAACAGCAACTGGATTCATGTTAGGTGTATTAAATCTGACCACCTCGTGCCACCTTTAACACCTTCCGTACCAATCTACCCCTTAAACCCCGTGATGTCTTGTTTGTATTGTTATCTTGTAAAATTGTATTGATTGTATGTGTGATTGACTGACTGACCGAAACCATGATAACAGGAAACGGTTATAACCGTAGAGTCATGTAAATGGAATACTGAGAATCATGTAAAAAGAATATATATCCATGGTTCGGTTCAGTCAAGTGTATAAATTGATAATTGTATTCATGGATTCATGTGTTCATATTGAATTGGAATCTTGTAGATTATAGATTGACTTGAATCATATTCAAGTCAGATTAATCAGACTCAAACCCGAGTCGGACAATCAGGGATGTGAATCGAAGTCTTATAATTGCTAGGGTCCTTAGGGTAATTTATAAAACTTGAGGGGGTTTTATGTAAAAATACTTTTATATACTTTTCAAAATACGCCTCAAGTATTTATTGTTCGTCTTTAGAGTTGTAATGAGGGTGGATTTTATATTGTGACATTTCTAGTGAAAATATTCTAGTTTTATAAATAAGGGTATTTATCAGTAATATTGATTTATTGGAAATTCATGGTATTTTAGTGTAAAATATATTCTTGTGATTTTTAGAAAAAGGTGGAAAATTTTATATTATAATAAAATAGATATTTAAATGATAAATATACATATGTTTATACAAAAGTAATTTTAATAAATATTTTATATTCCAAAAATCTCATTTTCTTAAGATGTCGTATTTTAAACCTTTCGAGACCGAATGCTCCTTGCGGAGGTCTGAATCTCACACTACTAAGCCCGAGGGTGCACGATAAACCGTACTATCCCTAACGGGTTTCCCAAGGGTGGGTTGTAGCGGCGCTTTGCAAAGATTGTAAAATACTAATCCTTTAGAAAACGGTTTTATACAGTAAAGGGTGTTTATTTGCAAATGTGTAAATTTTCCGTATTTTAGATTCTAGGGTTTCCTAAGCCAACTAGCCTATTTCTAAATGGTCTAAACGACAAGTCGTTAGAAGCCTCAAATCTCCTCTTCACCGCCGATTGTGGCAAGGTAAGTACAAGTGAGGAAGGAGAGATCCGCTCACGAATCGTGAGACGGGCCTTTTAAAGTTACCTAAGCTCACTTGCCTAGCCTAGACACCACAAAGTCAGGTTTAGATAAACGATCGATGTCCACAACTTATCGTATTTCCTAATGAGAGGTATTTATTTAAAAGCGTATCAAATCTAAAACTTTTAAGAATGATTTTATTAAGAGTATGGTATTTAAATGAAAGTTTTGTTTTATCGTATTCTAAGTTCTTGATGATTTCGTTTTGGTTTGTATTTGCGTGTGTGTGGAGATAGGTCATTACCCCGTGCTCTAATTTAAATGTATAGCAAAGTTTAGGGGTTAAATGTGAAATCGAAACATGATGGTATTAAGGTGAAAAATACGATGAATTGGAAAGGTTATCGTTTCATGTGAGAAAACTTGTTCAAATTATTCATTGAATGTTTAATAGTCAACAATAAGATGTTTAAGCATGATTGAATTGATTAGAGATGAAATTTTATAGAAGGCCGAGTTGGAAATCGGATTTGTTCCGATTCCGTCGGGTTTCAGAATTTCGTATTCTAGAGAAATAGAAAGGGAGATAGAATGGGACTTACGGGTTTCGATCTATACTAAGGAGTGTAGGGGAACTAAAGGAGTTGCCGAGGCGTTGCTTCATCGCCGGTTGTTTCTAAAAAAACATCGCCGGAATTCCCGCCGGAATTTCATCGGAGCTTCGCCGCGAACTTGTTTTCAAAGCACACACTTCTTGGAAAATTTTGAGAGAGTGAGCTTAGGATTTTGGGGGTGAGACGATAGTGTGTAGAGTTGGTATTTATAGGGTTAGGCTAGGGTTAGGATAGATGAAATGTTAAAAATAAAAATGAGATAAAATGTAATAAAAATGTATTAAAAGTGGAGTAATTGGGGTTTTTAAAGAGCTATGCGCATTCTTTAACTCGGCCGGGAATCGGCCAACTCGGCCTCGACTCGGCCCAGTGTTTTTGTCGATCTTGGGCTATGCGCATTCTTTCTCTGATAGTACGAACCACATCAACGGTTGCTACTATCATCTCTGGTCTAAGAAGTTCCCTATCTCTGATGTCATCCCAACTTAATGGTGATCGACACTTTCTTCCATACAATGCTGCAAAATGTGCCATTCCTATGCTTGCTTGGTAGCTGTTATTCTACGCGAACTCCACAAGATGCAGGTGATCTTCCCACGATCTTTTGAAGTCTAGCATATACGCTCTGAGCATATCCTCCAAGATCTGAATAGTTCGTTTCGACTGACCATCTGTTTGTGGATGATAAGCCGTGCTGAAGTTCAGACTTGTTCCCAAGCTAGCTTGCAGACTCTGCCAAAATTGCGATCGGAATCTGGTGTCACGATCGGAGACAATGCAGACCGATATTCCATGAAGTCTCACAATTTCCTGTATGAGTTCATGGGTATCATAGATAGTACATTATGAAGAGTTTAAATCTTAAATAAATTATTACCTCCATGTACTTCTTTGCTAGTGTCTCAGTTGATTGGCCAACTCAAAATGGGATGAAGTGAGCCGACTTTGTGAGTCGATCCACAATGACCCATATGGCATCGTTACCCTTTGTGCTGCGAGGAAGGGCAGTCACAAAATCCATCATGATGTGTTGCCACTTCCATTCTGGGATTGGTAACGGTTGAAGTAGTCCAGCTGTTCTGTGATGTTCAGCCTTTACTTGCTGACACACCAAGCATTTTGCGACGCTTCTGACTACTTCACGCTTCATTCCATGCCACCAATAATTCTGACGTAGATCTTTGTACATTTTGGTACCTCCAGGATGTACTGAGTAGGGAGAGCTGTGAGCTTCTTTCATTAACTCTTCCCGAACAGGACCTTTTGGTACACACAATCTGCTGCCGTATCTCAAAGATCCGTCTTCATGGATGATGAAGTCTGTTCTGAGTCCATTCTCCACTTGTTCTCTGATCCTTTGCAACTTAGCATCACTTGCCTGAGCTGCTTTGATCTGATTGACAATGGTTGATTGAACTTGTAGATTCATCAAACTTGAAGCATTACCTGGCATGACTACTTCAATCTCCATTTGATGCAAGTCTTGCTGAAGCTTCCACTGAGCGGTGAGATTCATCGATAATGGTTGGCGACTAAGAGCATCAGGTACTACGTTCACGTTCCCTGGGTGATATTGAAAGTTGATGTCAAAGTCCGCCATGAGTTCTAACCATCTTCTCTGCCGCATATTCAACTCCTTCTGAGTAAACACGTACTTCAGACTTTTATGATCTGTGTAGATGTTCACTCGTTCACCAAGTAAAAAGCGGTGCCAAATCTTGAGAGCAAAGATGACGGCTGCCAACTCCAGATCATGCGTCGGATAATTGCGCTCATGTGTCTTCAGTTGTCTTGAAGCATAAGCCACAACCTTACCGTGCTGATGTAGAACACATCCTAATCCCTTACCGGATGCATCACAATGTACTTCGAATCCTCCAGATTGATCCGGTATTACGAGAATAGGTGCAGATGTCAATCTTGACTTGAGTTCTACGAAAGCTTGTTCGCATGCTTCTGACCACACAAATTCTTCATCTTTTCGTATGAGCTTGGTCAGGGCTGTTTTTATCTTTGAGAATCCTTCAATGAACCTTCTGTAATATCCAGCTAAACCGAAGAAACTCCGAATGTCCTTCACTGACTTTGGTGTAGGCCATTCATTAACCGCTGAAACTTTGGATGGATCCACATAAATTCCTTCTCCTGATACGATATGTCCAAGAAAACCAACTTGATTTAGCCAAAACTCGCACTTGCTGTACTTGGCATAAAGCTTATGTTGTTGAAGAGTTTCCAGGACAATTCGTAGATGCTCTGCATGCTCTTTCCGACTCTTAGAATATACCAGGATATCGTCGATGAAGATGACAACGAACCTGTCTAAGTACTCCCAAAAAACTTGATTCATTAGGTTCATGAATATTGCTGGTTCATTGGTCACTCCAAATGGCATCACTAGAAATTCGTAATGTCCATAGCGAGTTCTGAAAGTTGTTTTGTAAATATCAGCTTCCTTGACCTTCACTTGATGATAACCTGAACGAAGATCCAATTTAGAGAAAACACAAGATCCACTTAGCTGATCGAATAATTCATCGATGCGCGGGAGTGGATACTTGTTCTTTATAGTGACTTCGTTCAAGAATCTATAATCGATGCACATTCTGTATGAACCTTCTTTCTTCTTCACCAGTAGTACAGGCGCTCCCCAACTTGAAGTGCTGGGATGAATCCATCCTTTCGCCAATAATCCGTCCAACTGTGTTCGGACTTCCTTCAAACCTTCCGGACTTAATCTATAAGGTGCTTTGATCACCGGTTGTGCTCCCGGTACTAAATCAATACTGAATTCAAGAGCTCGATCGGGAAGAAAACCTGATATATCGTCAGGAAATATATCGTCGAACTCTCGAACTACCTCTGGTTTTAATTCTTCTTCTGCTTGAGCTGCTGCAACTACTGCTTCCCTTTGCTTTGCTTTGTAGGTACTTGGCTCCAGGGTACGGTCTCCGCTCTTGAAATAGAAGACCGGATGGTCTGGAATCTCGAATACTACCCTCCTTTGATGACAGTCGATGGTAGCATAAAAAGTTCCAAGCCAGTCCATTCCTAGAACCACATCGAAGTTCGGTATGTCCAGTACTTTGAAGTCAGCATAAAACTCTCGACTGCAGACGACGACTGGACACAAGCTGTATCCCATAGTTGCTTTTAGAACGCCATTTCCGAAACTGATATTCCAGCAGGATACAAGCGGTGAGACTGGAATCGCATGGGTTCGGGCAAACCGTTGCAACATAAAGCAGTGGGATGCTCCAGTATCAAACAGTGCAAGTGCAGGTAGTGAGGCTACTAGGATTGTACCTAAGCTATGTGGGATATGTTTTAGGTATAGGGAAAGTGTGTAGATAACCAAGACTAAAAGATAAGTTTGAGAAGGAAAGTTTACCAGTAATGACTTGGCCAGTGGCCTCAGCTTCTTCCACAGACATCGTGAAAGCCTGCCGCTTTGGTACATTCCTCCTGGCCTGAGGAGCATTTCTCGGAACGTTCCTTTGAGCTTGATGGAACTGACGAGGAGGTGGTGCAGCTTGTGGTCCTCTGGGTGGTGCAGGTAGTGCAAGTCTTGGAGCAGGGGTTTGGATGGATGGACGCTATGGATAATTGTTTGCTGGCCTGGGTGCAGCAACTGGGTTTTGTTTATAAGGACAAGCCCCAATACCATGAGCAGCTGAGCCGCAGATCAAGTAAAGGTTGTTAGCACTCCGGCAATCTCTCGCCAGATACCCATTTCTCTTGCAGTAGTTACAAAAGGCTGGGCTGGGCCGGTTGGTTGGTGCTCCAGGACGTCTTGGCACAAAAGGTGGTCTGGACGAGGCTCCACCTGCCATCTGGTTGTCAGGGCACTTGACTCCTGCAGACTGGGGTCTGCCCCTTGCTTTTATCACTACCTCATAACTGCGGGCAGCTTCCAGAGCATCCTCATGAGTCAAAAATTTTCCTGTGGCTAGAGCAGTCTGAATCTCCGTGTCCAGTCCTTGTTGAAAGCGACGGGCTCTGATCTCGTCCATCGGTATCAAGTGTGCCGCAAATCTGTTTAAGGATTGTGTTAGCAGTGTAGTATGTGATATTTAAAAATTGAACTATTGCGACATATCTTACCGGCTTAACATGGTGAATTCAGCGTCATATTCATCTACTGATTTGTCCCACATCGATCCTTGTTGTAGATGAATGAACTGCTGTTCCATGGCAAACCTGGCAGTCACAGGGAAGTATTTTGCGTCGAACTTCTCGCGAAAAGTCTTCCATTCAATAGGCTGTGCAAGACGGCTTTCTTCCGCCTTCCACTAGTTGCGAGCATTATCCGTGAGCTGTAGTTTCGCCAAACGGACCCAAGCTATGTCTGACACTTGTGCTGCGGCCAGATCATCCTCGATACTTTGAGCCCATTCCTCAGCTTCCAGTGGGCTCCCCTTTCCTGAGAACTGTTTCGGATGTAAAACCCTGAATTGCTTTACTCCAGGAGCATCAGTCTCGGGACGGTTCAGGAGTTGTTGCTATCCCTCGAGAAGGCTGCGGATCGCCTCAGGTAGCACTGTTTGCTCGGTAGGTGGCGCGGGAACAGCTGGTGTGAGAGGTAGTGCTGGAGGTGTGTTGTTGACGTTGGTGCTGGTGTTGTTCGGAGAATCCATAACCCTGAAGAAAAATTTGGGTTAGGACAGATTCAAGTACATGAAATGATAAGATTCAAGGCATATGAAATTGAAAGATTCAAGAACATGAATTGTAAAGAATGTTTTAGTTGCTGGTTCTTGTGTTATATTGCTTAGGTTGTTCACGCAGAACTGAACTGCATGATAGGGATTCATACAGCTCTGACCTGCATGGGCCACCAACAAAACCTGTCACGCCCCGCTTCCCAGTGTACGGCGAAGGAGACGCGATGAGGTCCGCTACGTATATACTCAGAAGTACAGACGCTAAGCGTATCTAAGCAATATAAAATAAATATACAAGAGACAAGAAATAAAAAGAACAGCAACTTTTATTTATTAACATTCTTTGTACAATACATGAAAGGAAATACAACTGAAATAAAAAGATGCCTAAACAGTGGCATAACATGAAATGAAAATACAGAAAGGAAAAGTGTTCAATGAAAATAAAGTGCAGGGTCTTCGGCAAACTGCTCCAAGTCTTCTTGAGATGGCTTGATCTCCGCCGGGTCCAAATCACCTGACAACATTCAAAAAAGAAAGAAACAGAATGTCATCAGCGAACAGGTCGCTCGGTAAGTCCCAAAGGTAAGAGGAAGGCAGAAAAGACAGGATAAGAAGATATATTTTAAAGTGTATACTCTTGTTGTAATGTTATGTTAACGCTGTTGTTTGTAGCTTGGTACAGAAGGATGCCAGTATATACGAGGGGAGTCTCTGTATGTCAGAGACTAGGGGCACGTATAGTACAAAGAACCATTTATGCCACGGTACAACAGCAACTGGATTCATGTTAGGTGTATTAAATCTGACCACCTCGTGCCACCTTTAACACCTTCCGTACCAATCTACCACTTAAACCCCGCGATATCTTGTTTGTATTGTTATCTTGTAAAATTGTATTGATTGTATGTGTGATTGACTGATTGACCGAAACCATGATATCAGGAAACGGTTATAACCGTAGAGTCATGTAAATGGAATACTGAGAATCATGTAAAAGGAATATATATCCATGGTTCGGTTCAGTCAAGTGTATAAATTGATAATTGTATTCATGGATTCATTTGTTCATATTAAATTGGAATCTTGTAGATTATAGATTGACTTGAATCATATTCAAGTCAGATTAATCAGACTCAAACCCGAGTCAGACAATCAGGGATGTGAATCAAAGTCTTATAATTGCTAGGATCTTTAGGGTAATTTATAAAACTTGAGGAGGTTTTATGTAAAAATACTTTTATATACTTTTCAAAATACGCCTCAAGTATTTATTGTTCGTCTTTAGAGTTGTAATAAGGGTGGATTTTATATTGTGACATTTCTAGTGAAAATATCCTAGTTTTATAAATAAGGGTATTTATCAGTAATATTGATTTATTGGAAATTCATGGTATTTTAGTGTAAAATATATTCTTGTGATTTTTAGAAAAAGGTGGAAAATTTTATATTATAATAAAATAGATATTTAAATGATAAATATACATATGTTTATACAAAAGTAATTTTAATAAATATTTTATATTCCAAAAATCTCATTTTCTTAAGATGCCGTATTTTAAACCTTTCGAGACCGAATGCTCCTTGCGGAGGTCTGAATCTCGCACTACTAAACCTGAGGGTGCACGATAAACCGTACTATCCCTAACGGGTTCCCTAAAGGTGGGTTGTAGCGGCACTTTGCAAAGATTGTAAAATACTAATCCTTTAGAAAACGGTTTTATAAAGTAAAGGGTGTTTATTTGCAAATGTGTAAATTTTCCGTATTTTAGATTCTAGGGTTTCCTAAGCCAACTAGCCTATTCTAAATGGTCTAAACGACAAGTCGTTAGAAGCCTCAAATCGCCTCTTCACCGCCAATTGTGGCCAGGTAAGTACAAGTGAGGAAGGAGGGATCCACTCACGAATCGTGAGACGGGCCTTTTAAAGTTACCTAAGCTCACTTGCCTAGCCTAGACACCACAAAATTAGGTTTAGATAAACGATCGATGTCCACAACTTATCGTATTTCCTAATGAGAGGTATTTATTTAAAAGCGTATCAAATCTAAAACTTTTAAGAATGATTTTATTAAGAGTATGGTATTTAAATGAAAGTTTTGTTTTATCGTATTCTAAGTTCTTGATGATTTCGTTTAGGTTTGTATTTGCGTGTGTGTGGAGGTAGGTCATTACCTCGTGCTCTACTTTAAATGTATAGCAAAGTTTAGGGGTTAAATGTGAAATCGAAACATGATAGTATTAAGGTGAAAAATACGATGAATTGGAAAGGTTATCGTTTCATGTGAGAAAACTTGTTCAAATTATTCGTTGAATGTTTAATAGTCAACAATAAAATGTTTAAGCATGATTGAATTGATTAGAGATGAAATTTTATAGAAGGCCGAGTTGGAAATCGGATTTGTTCCGATTCCGTCGGGTTTCGTAATTTCGTATTCTAGAGAAATAGAAAGGGGGATAGAATGGGATTTACGGGTTTCGATCTATACTAAGGAGTGTAGGGGAACTAAAGGAGTTGCCGAGGCGTTGCTTCGTCGCCGGTTGTTTCTAAAAAACGTCGCCGGAATTCCCGCCGGAATTTCGTCGGAGCTTCGCCGCGAACTTGTTTTCAAAGCACACACTTCTTGGAAAATTTTGAGAGAGTGAGCTTAGGATTTTGGGGGTGAGAGGGTAGTGTGTAGGGTTGATATTTATAGGGTTAGGCTAGGGTTAGGGTAGATGAAAAGTTGAAAATAAAAATGTGATATAATGTAATAAAAATGTATTAAAAGTGGAGTAATTAGGGCTTTTAAAGAGCTCTGGAAGTGGTCTGAGGCTGAAATTTTGCAGGTGCATAGGGAATATGAAAAGACACAACTTTCATGTTTGGGCCGTCGCCGGAATCGGCCGACTCGGTGGTGACTCGGCCGTGACTCGGTCGGAGCACTGAGTCGGCCGAGTCGAGGCCGAGTTGGCCGATTCCCGGCCGAGTCCGGCGGCCAGGATCCCCCGCCCCCCGACGGTTCATCTAACTCCTGCAAGTGTTACATCTTTGGGTCTAGTGGGGGTTTTTGTGAGATATGCACGTGTAAACTCTTGGTATTCTAAAGGTTCTAAAAAAAATCATTATAAAAAATAATGTGGGGTATGGGATTTGAACTCTGGTGGCTTGGTTCAGCAATGCAAGGTGTTACCAATGAGCTACAAGCTCCTTCTTGTAATTATTGTGGGAAAATAAATACTTAAAGTGGTAACAGCAACATTAAATACCCCAAGTATACTTCAAATTTAAATGAATTTTATGTATACAAAAATTGGAGTTGTTACAATCTACCCTCCTTACAAAAATTTCGTCCTCGAAATTTACAACTTTTATTCGAGGACTAGTTTACAAAGAGGTGAGGATATCTTGCACGCATTTCATCTTCCCTTTCCCAAGTGGATTCTCCTGGAGTGTCTTTCCTCCACATTACCCGGACCAAGTTAACTTCCTTGTTCCAAAGTGTCTTCACTTTCCTGTTCAGGATCTCCACAGGCTGTTGCTCACAAGACAAGTCAGGCTGTATAGTGAGCTCGGAATGATCAAGAACATGGCTGGGGTCACTCACATACTTCCTGAGTTGGGATATGTGGAACACGTTATGCACTCCTTCCAATGAGGGTGGAAGCGCTAAGCGGTATGACACTTCACCGACTCGTTCGAGTATGTCGAACGGTCTAATGTATCTCGGACTCAATTTACCCCGTCTTCCAAATCGGATCACTCCACGGTTCGGAGATATCTTCAAGAATACATGACCTCCTGGCTGGAACTCCAAGTGTCGTTTCTTTGTATCAGCCCAGTGTTTCTGTCGATCTTGGGCTATGCACATTCTTTCCCTGATAGTACGAACCACATCAACGGTCGCTACTATCATCTCTGGTCCAAGAAGTTCCCTATCTCCGATGTCATCCCAACTTAATGGTGATCGACACTTCCTTCCATACAATGCTGCAAAAGGTGCCATTCCTATGCTTGCTTGGTAGCTGTTATTGTGCGCGAACTCCACAAGATGCAGGTGATCTTCCCACGATCCTTTGAAGTCTAGCATATACGCTCTGAGCATATCCTCCAAGATCTGAATAGTTCGTTCCGACTGACCATCTGTTTATGGATGATAAGCCGGGCTGAGTTCAGACTTGTTTCCAAGCTAGCTTGCAGACTCTGCCAAAATTGCGATCGGAACCTGGTGTCACGATCGGAGACAATGCAGACCGGTACTCTATGAAGTCTCACAATTTCCTGTATGAGTTCATGGGTATCAGAGATAGAACATTATGAAGAGTTTAAATCTTAAATAGATTATTACCTCCATGTACTTCTTTGCTAGTGTCTCAGTTGATTGGCCAACTCGAAATGGGATGAAGTGAGCCGACTTTGTGAGTCGATCCACAATGACCCATATGGCATTGTTACCCTTTGTGCTGCGAGGAAGGGCAGTCACAAAATCCATCGTGATGTGTTGCCACTTCCATTCTGGGATTGGTAACGGTTGAAGTAGTCCAGCTGTTCTGTGATGTTCAGCCTTTACTTGCTGACACACCAAGTATTTTGTGACGCTCCTGGCTACTTCACGCTTCATTCCATGCCACCAATAATTCTGACGTAGATCTTTGTACATTTTGGTACCTCCAGGATGTACTGAGTAGGGAGAGCTATGAGCTTCTTTCATTAACTCTTCCCGAACAGGACCTTTTGGTACACACAATCTGCTGCCGTATCTCAAAGATCTGTCTTCATGGATGATGAAGTCTGTTCTGAATCCATTCTCCACTTGTTCTCTGATCCTTTGCAACTTAGCATCACTTGCCTGAGCTGCTTTGATCTGATTGACAATGGTTGATTGAACTTGTAGATTCATCAAACTTGAAGCATTATCTGGCATGACTACTTCAATCTCCATCTGATGCAAGTCTTGCTGAAGCTTCCACTGAGCGGTGAGATTCATCGATAATGGTTAGTGACTAAGAGCATCAGGTACTACGTTCACCTTCCCTGGGTGATATCACCTTCCCTGGGTGATATTGCAAGTTGATGTCAAAGTCTGCCATGAGTTCTAACCATCTTCTCTACCGCATATTCAACTCCTTCTGAGTAAACACGGACTTCAGACTTTTATGATTTGTGTAGATGTTCACTCGTTCACCAAGTAAAAAGCGGTGCCAAATCTTGAGAGCAAAGATGACGGCTGCCAACTCCAGATCATGCGTCGGATAATTGCGCTCATGTGTCTTCAGTTGTCTTGAAGCATAAGCCACAACCTTACCGTGCTGATGTAGAACACATCCTAATCCCTTACCGGATGCATCACAATGTACTTCGAATCCTCCAGATTGATCCGGTATTACGAGAATAGGTGCAGATGTCAATCTTGACTTGAGTTCTACGAAAGCTTGTTCGCATGTTTCTGACCACAAAAATTCTTCATCTTTTTGTGTGAGCTTGGTCAGGGGTGTTGCTATCTTTAAGAATCCTTCAATGAACCTTCTGTAATATCCAGCTAAACCGAAGAAACTCCGAATGTCCTTCACTGACTTTGGTGTAGGCCATTCGCTAACTGCTGAAACTTTGGCTGGATCCACAGAAATTCCTTCTCCTGATACGATATGTCCAAGAAAACCAACTTGATTTAGCCAAAACTCACACTTGCTGTACTTGGCATAAAGCTTATGTTGTTGAAGAGTTTCCAGGACAATTCGTAGATGCTCTGCATGCTCTTTCCGACTCTTAGAATATACCAGGATGTCGTCGATGAAGATGACAACGAACCTGTCTAAGTACTCCCGGAAAACTTGATTCATTAGGTTCATGAATATTGCTGGTGCATTGGTCACTCCAAATGGCATCACTAGAAATTCGTAATGTCCATAGCGAGTTCTGAAAGCTGTTTTGTGAATATCAGCTTCCTTGACCTTCACATGATGATAACCTGAACGGAGATCCAATTTAGAGAAAACACAAGATCCACTTAGCTGATCGAATAAGTCATCGATGCGCGGGAGTGGATACTTGTTCTTTATGGTGACTTCGTTCAAGACTCTATAATCGATGCACATTCTGTATGAACCTTCTTTCTTCTTCACCAGTAGTACAGGCGCTCCCCAACTTGAAGTGCTGGGACGAATCCATACTTTCGCTAATAATTCGTCCAACTGTGTTCGAACTTCCTTCAAACCTTCCGGACTTAATCTATAAGGTGCTTTGATCACCGGTTGTGCTCCTGGTACTAAATCAATACTGAATTCAAGAGCTCGATCGGGAGGAAAACCTGATATATCGTCAGGAAATACATCGTCGAACTCTCGAACTAACTCTGGTCTTAATTCTTCTTCTGCTTGAGCTGCTGCAACTATTGCTTCCCTTGGCTTCGCTTTGTAGGTACTTGGCTCCAGGGTATGGTCTCCGCTCTTGAAATAGAAGACCGGATGGTCTGGAATCTCGAATACTACTCTCCTTTGACGACAGTCGATGGTAGCATAAGAAGTTCCAAGCCAATCCATTCCTAGAACCACATCGAAGTTCGGTATGTCCAGTACTTTGAAGTCAGCATAAAACTCTCGGCTGCAGACGACGACCGGACACAAGCTGTATCCCATAGTTGCCTTTAGAACGCCATTTCCGAAACTGACATTCCAGCTGGATACAAGCGTTGAGACTGGAATCGCATGGGTTCGGACAAACCGTTGCGACATAAAGCAGTGGGATGCTCCAGTATCAAACAGTGCAAGTGCAGGTAGTGAGGTTACTAGGATTGTACCTAAGGTATGCGGGATGTTTTAGGTATAGGGAAAGTGTGTAGATAACCAAGACTAAAAGATAAGTTTGAGAAGGAAAGTTTACCAGTAATGACTTGGCCAGTGGCCTCAGCTTCTTCCAGAGACATCGTGAAAGTCTGGCGCTTTGGTACATTCCTCCTGGCCTGAGGAGCATTTCTCGGAACGTTCCTTTGAGCTTGATGGAACTGACGAGGAGGTGGTGCAGCTTGTGGTCCTCTGGGTGGTGCAGGTAGTGCAAGTCTTGGAGCAGGGGTTTGGATGGCTGGACGCTGTGGATAATTGTTTGCTGTCCTAGGTGCAGCAACTGGGTTTTGTTTATGAGGACAAGCCCCAATACCATGAGCAGCTGAGCCGCAGATCAAGCAAAGGTTGTTAGCACGCCGGCAATCTCTCGCCAGATGCCCGTTTCTCTTGCAGTAGTTACAAAAGGCTGGGCTGGGCCTGTTGATTGGTGCTCCAGGACTTCTTGGCACAAAAGGTGGTCTGGACGAGGCTCCACCTGCCATCTGGTTGGCAGGGCGCTTGACTCCTGCAGACTGAGGTATGCCCCTTGCTTTTATCACTGCCTCATAACTGCGGGCAGCTTCCAGAGTATCCTCATGAGTCAAAAATTTTTCTGTGGCTAGAGCAGCCTGAATCTCCGTGTCCGGTCCTTGTTGAAAGCGACGGGCTCTGATCTCGTCCGTCGGTATCAAGTGTGCCGCGAATCTGTTTAAAGATTGTGTTAGCAGTGTAGTATGTGATATTTAAAAATTGAACTATTGCGACATATCTTACCGGCTTAACATGGTGAATTCAGCGTCGTATTCATCTAATGATTTTTCCCACACCGATCCTTGTTGTAGATGAATGAACTGCTGCTCCATGGCAAACCTGGCAGTCACAGGGAAGTATTTTGCGTCAAACTTCTCGCGAAAAGTCTTCCATTCAATAGGCTGTGCAAGACGGCTTTCTTCCGCCTTCCACCAGTTGCGAGCATTATCCGTGAGCTGTAGTTTCGCCACACGGACCCAAGCTATGTCTGGCACTTGTGCTGCGGCCAGATCATCCTCGATACTTTGAGCCCATTCCTCAGCTTCCAGTGGGCTCCCCTTTCCTGAGAACTGTTTCGGATGTAAAGTCCTGAATTGCTTTACTCCAGGAGCATCAGTCTCGGGACGGTTCAGGAGTTGTTGCTGTCCCTCGAGAAGGCTGCGGATCGCCTCAAGTAGCACTCTTTGCTCGGTAGGTGGCGCAGGAATAGCGGGTGTGATAGGTAGTGCTGGAGGTGTGTTGTTAACGTTGGTGCTGGTGTTGTTCGGAGAATCCATAACCCTGAAGAAAAATTTGGGTTAGGACAGATTCAAGTACATGAAATGATAAGATTCAATAATATGAAATTGCAAGATTCAAGAACATGAATTGTAAAGAATGTTTTAGTTGCTGGTTCTTGTGTTATATTGCTTAGGTTGTTCACGCAGAACAGAACTGCATGATAGGGATTCATACAGCTCTGACCTGCATGGGCCACCAACAAAACCTGTCACGCCCCGCTTCCCAGTGTACGGCGAAGGAGACGTGATGAGGTCCGCTACGTATATACTCAGAAGTACATACGCTAAGCGTATCTAAGCAATATAAAATAAATACACAAGAGACAAGAAATAAAAAGAACAACAACTTTTATTTATTAACTTTCTTTGTACAATACATGAAAGGAAATACAACTGAAATAAAAAGATGCCTAAACAGTGGCATAACATGAAATGAAAATACAGAAAGGAAAAGTGTACAATGAAAATAAAGTGCAGGGTCTTCGGCAAACTGCTCCAAGTCTTCTTGTGATGGCTCGATCTCCGCCGGGTCCAAATCACCTGACGACATTCAAAGAAGAAAGAAACAGAATGTTGTCAGCGAACATGTCGCTCGGTGAGTCCGAAAGGTAAGAGGAAGGTAGAAAATATAGGATAAGAAGATATATTTTAAAGTGTATACTATTGTTGTAATGTTATGTTAACGCTCTTATTTGTAGCTTGGTACAGAAAAAGGCCAGTGTATACGAGGGGAGTCTCTATATGCCAGAGACTGGGGCACGTATAGTACAAGAAACCGTTTATGCCACGGTACAACATCAACTGGATTCATGTTAGGTGTATTAAATCTGACCACCTCGTGCCACCTTTAACACCTTCCGTACCAATCTACCCCTTAAACCCCGCGATGTCTTGTTTGTATTGTTATCTTGTAAAATTGTATTGATTGTATATGTGACTGACTGACTGACCGAAACCATGATATCAGGAAACGGTTATAACCGTGGAGTCATGAAAATGGAATACTGAGAATCATGTAAAAGGAATATATATCCATGGTTCGGTTCAGTCAAGTGTATAAATTGATAATTGTATTCATGGATTCATGTGTTCATATTGAATTAGAATCTTATAGATTATAGATTGAGTTGAATCATATTCAAGTCAGATTAATCAGGCTCAAACCCGAGTCAGACAATCAGGGATGTGAATTGAAGTCTTATAATTGTTAGGGTCCTTAGGGTAATTTATAAACCTTGAGGGGTTTTTATGTAAAAATACTTTTATATATTTTTCAAAATACGTCTCAAGTATTTATTGTTCGTCTTTAGAGTTGTAATGAGGGTGGATTTTATATTGTGACATTTCTAGTGAAAATATCATAGTTTTATAAATAAGGGTATTTATCTGTAATATTGATTTATTGGAAATTCATTGTATTTTAGTATAAAATATATTCTTGTGATTTTTAGAAAAAGGTGGAAAATTTTATATTATAATAAAATTGATATTTAAATGATAAATATACTTATGTTTATACAAAAGTAATTTTAATAAATATTTTATATTCCAAAAATCTCATTTTCTTAAGATGTCGTATTTTAAACCTTTCGAGACCGAATGCTCCTTGTGGAGGTCTGAATCTCGCACTACTAAGCCCGAGCGTGCACGATAAACCGTACTATCCCTAACGGGTTCCCCAAGGGTGGGTTGTAGCGGCGCTTTGCAAAGATTGTAAAATACTAATTCTTTAGAAAACGGTTTTATAAAGTAAAGGGTATTTATTTGCAAAGGTGTAAATTTTCCGTATTTTAGATTCTAAGGTTTTCTAAGCCAACTAGCTTATTTCTAAATGGTCTAAACGACAAGTCGTTAGAAGGCTCAAATCGCCTCTTCACCGCCAATTGTGGCCAGGTAAGTACAAGTGAGGAAGGAGGGATCCACTCACGAATCATGAGACGGGCCTTTTAAAGTTACCTAAGCTCACTTGCCTAGCCTAGACACCACAAAGTCAGGTTTAGATAAACGATCGATGTCCACAACTTATCGTATTTCCTAATGAGAGGTATTTATTTAAAAGCGTATCAAATCTAAAACTTTTAAGAATGATTTTATTAAGAGTATGGTATTTAAATGAAAGTTTTATTTTATCGTATTCTAAGTTCTTGATGATTTCGTTTAGGTTTGTATTTACGTGTGTGTGGAGTTAGGTCATTACCTCGTGCTCTACTTTAAATGTATAGCAAAGTTTAGGGGTTAAATGTGAAATCGAAACATGATAGTAATAAGGTGAAAAATACGATGAATTGGAAAGGTTATCGTTTCATGTGAGAAAACTTGTTCAAATTATTCGTTGAATGTTTAATAGTCAACAATAAGATGTTTAAGCATGATTGAATTGATTAAAGGTGAAATTTTATAGAAGGCCGAGTCGGAAATCGGATTTGTTCCGATTCCGTCGGGTTTCGTAATTTCGTATTCTAGAGAAATAGAAAGGGGGATAGAATGGGACTTACGGGTTTCGATCTATACTAAGGAGTGTAGGGGAACTAAAGGAGTTGCCGAGGCGTTGCTTCGTCGCCGGTTGTTTCTAAAAAACGTCGCCGGAATTCCCGCCGGAATTTCGTCGGAGCTTCGCCGCGAACTTGTTTTCAAATCACACACTTCTTGGAAAATTTTGAGAGAGTGAGCTTAGGATTTTGGGGGTGAGAGGGTAGTGTGTAGGGTTGGTATTTATAGGGTTAGGCTAGGGTTAGGGTAGTTGAAAAGTTAAAAATAAAAATGTGATAAAATGTAATAAAAATGTATTAAAAGTGGAGTAATTGGGGTTTTTTAAGAGCTCTGGAAGTGCTCTGAGACTGAAATTTTGCAGGTGCATAGGGAATATGAAAAGACACAACTTTCATGTTAGGGCCGTCACCGGAATCGGCCGACTCGGGGGTGACTCGGCCGTGACTCGGTCGGAGCACTGAGTCGGCCGAGTCGAGGCCGAGTTGGCCGATTCCCGG
The DNA here is from genome assembly GCA_030015575.1 of Agapanthus africanus. Lineage (NCBI taxonomy): Eukaryota > Viridiplantae > Streptophyta > Magnoliopsida > Asparagales > Amaryllidaceae > Agapanthus > Agapanthus africanus. Next base: position 347,908,464 of record CM057351.1, on the reverse strand, counting down.
CCGAGTCCGGCGGCCAGGATCCCCCCCGACGGTTCATCTAACTCCTGCAAGTGTTACATCTTAGGGTGTAGTGGGGTTTTTGTGAGATATGCACGTGTAAACTCTTAGAATTCTAAAGGTTTTTAAAAAAAATCAATATAAAAAATAATGTGGGGTATGGGATGTGAACTCTGGTGGCTTGGTTCAGCAATGCAAGGTGTTACCAATGAGCTACAAGCTCCTTCTTGTAATTATTGTGGGAAAATAAATATTTAAAGTGGTAACAGCAACATTAAATACCCCAAGTATACTTCAAATTTAAACGAATTTTATGTATACAAAAATTGGAGTTGTTACAACGATCCACGTCGAGGATTAGTTATACGGGCTCTCGCTTCAAAACCGAAGCAACTCGGGCATCCAGTTTGCTAGCCTAGATACCCAAGATGGTGTAGAGATGGTGTGTGAATAATTTGTCTCAAAGCACCCAAGGATTTGGATGGAGGTGAATTGAAGTTGCCAAGTGAGGGAAAAATGTGGGCATGGTAGGAAAAATTAGGCTCGACCAATTAGGAAAATAGGTTCACTGGGGATTTTGGTAGGTATCTATGTTTAATGAAAGCAACTAAAGAAATATATATCCCCACCAAAATCCACAGCCCCCTAATCCCCACACACTAAATATCTAAAACAAATATCCTTAGCATGACAAAAAACATTAAATCACATGCACGAGTCACTAAATTTCCTTACAAAAAAATCACAACACATGCCTCACCAAATCACTCATAATTATCTTTAAACAAATATCCAAATCAAAACATGACTACGAATTTGCCCAGCCCATGAATTTCGAAATAAGCTCACAGAAAAAGAAATTTCCAGTACAAGAATTTTGGCCAAAAACAAGAACTCGCATTTTCAACCATCCAAACATTAAACTAAATGTTTAATGGAAAAAAGAAAATGACAACTCCAAAAGTAAACTCGTAACGAATTACAAGAATACCCCACATCCGTATATACATATCTGCATCCGTATTCCGACTGAATACGAATACAACGAGACGAAAATATTCCAACAATCTAATACTAGGATCCGGCTTAAACCAAAGCCCACTAGTATGATCCATCCGATCATGATCCATGCACAAGTGCACGTATATGATCGAACCCTGCCATAAAACCATACGGCCTCTAGAACGTTTCGCCCGAACTAGGGAAACCCTCTCTGTGGGACTCTAAAGACTCGTCAATACGTTGGCAGTGGGTTTAACCATAAGCACGTCAGTGGCACTAGCTGTACGTAACGGCTACCCAAGTATTGAGCGAAAGGGAGGCCGACGAGCGAACTCATCCTGAAACCCTACTGAGCCTGACAGTGACAATATCCGTACAGTCCAGTCTATTCGTCTATGAGTATCGCATATCGGGCCTAGGGGGATGGTAAACGTCAGACCCCTAATAGCGGTATAAGTCGTGTCAGAGTGTACTCTAGAACACCCTGAGAAACTATTGGAATACCTACCAGTAAATCTCACTTGCCTTGGCCAAGGACTTTGTGTAATGGCTCTCCAAACACAGCGCGATATCAACCCCTAATACCGGGAGAGACGAATCCCTTGACGATCCACTCACTGCTTCCATGTGGCTCGCGACTGTACCCAACTAAAACCTGTTTGCACGACTCCTTTGAGCCGTGGTAGGGTAGTAATCAAAGCACAGTGGGAACTCACACGAGACAAATGACGATCACAGGTCGATAGACTAACCAGTACATATGTCACCAGGGAACTACTATCTGATAATAGGTATAATACCAAGTAGCATGTTCCCGGCGAGTCCGTCCGGTGTACTCATAACCCAATGAGCACCTGTATACTATCTTAGGTGAACCAACTGACATCAATGGCTTGTGAGACCGGCCATCGCCCCTCGTCGGGGTCTCAATCCGTATACACTAGTCTACTCTCGGAGTATCGATGCCTAGTCTTGAAACTCCCACGACTAGAGACACTTTAAGGATGTACTTATAGACTACCCAACTCTCATGTATATGGTCGCCATCATACTTCTGGTAGTCAAGAAAGAATCCTATGGGCTCTATCAACATGTAATAGTGATCTGTATTATCACCTTAAGCATGTACATGATGATAAAGACAAACCAGATAGCATACTATCATCTCGAGTAAGACTATTCTATCGGTATAGGTCCTCCCTCAATCATTGCAATCACGTGCCTGCGATCCAATAATTGACTTTGAGGGCACTATAGCCAACAATCTCCCACTTGCAGTTAAGGCTAATTATTGCGGTATCGCATACTCACAGCCCGTGTGATACCGAACACCAAACTCGTCTACAAATCAGTTTCACAAAGCTCGTTTGTAAAACTATTATGTTCGAGAAATAGCCTCAGTGAGTGGATCCGCCCTGATGATTCTTTCTATGTCTCTCTTTATCTCAAGTTCGCGGTATCTGATGGGACCTAGTTCATAAATGAACTCCAAATCCAGCAAACTTCTTATACTGTATCGTCAACTGAATTTAATCAGTATCCTGCGCCATGCCTCCCTCAGTATCCGCTTGGACCAACTGTCCAAACTACTACCCCTCGTCAGAGGGAAAACTATAACTCTGACAGTCACTCTGTCATCCAGGTCATCTTGGAAGCCTAGAATAATAACCGTCTCCTGAATGAGGCAGCCGTTATCATATCCCTAGAACATCCACTTATGTTCTAAAACTGCTTCCGAACGTTTCTCCAGGATTGGATTAATATCTCAACTTATTGCATCTAGTGCAAAAACAACATCTGGTGGTACTTGACATTTCATGATTGACTTAATTGCCTAAGCAAGTGATATACCAATCATGCACATCCCTCTCTTCTTTAGTCTGTAATACACCTTTAGAGAGGGTGACTCCATCACCTGCAGGTACATCACCATGCCAGGAGTCGTCCATTCTAAAACACCTTTAGAATACTGTCTAAGTACCCGGATTGGGAAACTACCCAAATCTAGATCTAAAACCATAGATCTAGTAACCAGAATGTTTGATATTATATCCATATCCTATGTGGAGAAACCACTATGTGACAACCACAGTATAACCGATCGTAGTATAGGAATTTCACTTCCTATATCGTGCATGTCATCCAAATACCAGGACGTCACACCCTACTACCTTCTTAACAGATCCATCCCCTATTCTGATGAAGTCAAAGCCCATGACTGTCACATAAAAAATAGATGATCTATCTCCGCTATATCTGCTTTAGTTTATAAATAGACACAAGCTGCTTGTCCACTATGCTTCCGTTGCTCCCACTGACCACAACAACCCTCTGGCAGAGTCATATACACGTGCACTTCTAAACCTAGTTCAGAACGATGCTATACTCATCCTCCTGCCGAGTCTCATAATCTAGAACAGCAGTAATGGAAAGTCTGGGTAAACAAGAACCTCCCTGTCACCGTCATTGAGAATACCGAAGTACCTTTCGGGTGCCTGAGATTACCCACCATATCTGCGGAGTGGTTAATGGAATGTCAAACCTGATTGAATCTTTTGTTCCTATTAAATTTTCAGTAATCGTCTGTGGTTCTGGAATTACTTCAAGTTCTACCATACTCCCACTACTGTTTTCTGGAAAAGTCCATTTTACTAAAACTGTGGCGAGTCAAGAACAATATCACTATTGATCTTCCAGATGGTAGAAAGTTAACCCTCGTCAAAGCCCAGGTTAACCCACAAACCACCATTACTGAAATGTTCCTTGAGTTATCCAGAGTCTGGTTTTAAGCATAAGCCGGACAACTCCATATACCTTAATATCGTTAAGATATGAGCCATTCTATATACAATGTAGAAACAGAGGCACTGATTTAATTGGAACCAGATTCAAATCATGCGGCTGTCTCCAGTGCATGTCAACTAAATGGAGAGAGGCCGATCAGCATTACTCAACTTAGGAGTGTATCCAAACATGAGTAATCTGAAAGAGAAACAAGTTTCTCAAAACCATTACTATCAACTGAATACCAAACACAAGTATCTATATCTTCGATTACCTTGAAGAATCCCGATACTTGCGACACCTGGTTCTCTACTTTATTCTTGTACCTATAACTTCTCAAAACTTAGACTTTCTATTTCTACGAAACACGTGTCTAAAACTTGAGAAGTCACAAGTAAACAGAATATAGTACGAGGACCAACCCCTCCGTCCTAATGGACACTGGACAACATACAATACTTTGTATAAGTCCCCTAAGTTTAATAACTCAAATCCTGTGTGTCGTAGGTTGAAAACTGTACTATGGTTATGAAAAATTACACCGCTGTTGAATGCTCCTTACCTAACCATCAACTGATATAGGTAAATATCATGGACATAATTTCAAAAAATTATATCTCGCTTCATAAACATACAGATATATCAATTTGAAATTGGTGCATAACAACGGATATTCAAAACCAAATATTTGCCGTCCGGCAAAAAACCCAGGCAATTTCCTCAAATATCACCAATTACAATGAATTTTGATATAATGAGGATGATCACCCAATTCCCAATAACTTGCTCCCACTCATCATCTGTAAAACCATACAGATGTGAGAATCATACCTGGTAAATACATACCTTAGGAAATCAGTTTTCAATTAACAACGCATAGTGAAACTGAAACATGAAAATGTTTCGAAGGGGTATCCGGGTATTCATAGTAATGCCTCTTCCATTATCCAGATTCATGACTATAATAGTATATACGCAGTTTGGTCGTGAATGATAGCAGTCGCATTTTACTTTGCCCTCTTTCTAATCCTTTTATTTGTCATTACTTATTACCTTCTGTACACCACACTTAGGCTAATTGGTTTTGTTCATTCCCTACCTTTCGGCACCTGCCTATGGTTTGGAAGAAGACTATCCAATAAGCGCAATAGGTGTACCATCTTCTAATCTTAGAAGCCCTCACAACCTGAGAGAAGGTAAAAGGAAAAGACAACTGAATAGTCCTATTCAATTTCTCCAGAACCGGAAACCATCCTCGAATCTGAAACAAGTTTCTTCGAGTTCGTATGTAACTATACGATGGTCATATCCAATAACTGTAGATCTTCGTAGTGATACAGAATGTTCCGGAGAAAAAGCAAAGGGTAAAAGTAGGAGTGGCAATGATGCATGCAACTCAGACAATCCAAATACCAGTGTTTTAAGAACGGTTAACTTAGTCACGGAGTCATAGTCTAGGGTCGGGACATAGTCGCTGTCAAAGAGAGAGAGAAAAGAAACACTCTGCGTGCACTCTAACATAGATCAGAATGGTTAATCACTTTATCTAATCAGGATGTCTCCCACTGTATCCTCAAATTCTCCTCCAAACTTGAAAGAATAATTAGTCGGGATCATCTAAAATCACCCGAGGAGTAAACCAACTCATCAGTGGGTATCGGGATCCAACTATCATCGCATGATAACCTGATAGAATCCACTCAAGTTATCACACTCCAGAAGGTATGCGCATATCTGGCAAGTTTCCTGTATGTTTGAAACTCCCGATATGATTTTTACCCCAAGTTCTTATGACCTTGACTAAGGACAACAAATCATAAGTCACATGTCAAGTTCTACCCGTCATTGTCTAGGTTAATTTGAACCCACCCGTACCAGCCCTTGACTAAGGGCCAACAAAGCTGTACGACTGTCCCAAACCAACTCATCTATCTATGCAACAGAAAAGTAACAAGTAGCTACCATACACCATGCCTTGACTAAGGCCAACAAACATAGCATGAATACTAAGCGCTACCCGTCTGAAATGATGGAGGGCTACGAATGGTTTTTGGCGAAAAACCTTTAACGTAATGAACTTGATATCGTTGAAGGAACCGAATAGCTTTTTATAAATATATATTGGCGAAAACCTTTACTAAAGAGGTCACTCCCGGTGAAGGGATCTCGGCTCTTTCCTCATGGAATGAGGTGCAGGATATTCCCACTGAATACCGCGATGCAAAGAAAAAAGTAAGCGACTATAGTGAAGTTATTACCCTGACGCAAACTTCTGCCTAAGAGGTCACTCCCGATGAAGGGATCTCGGCCCTTGCCTCGTCGAATGAGGTGCTGGATATTCATAACCGAATAGCTCTGTGAAAAACAAACGAAAACGTCCTTGTAATAATAGCTTTTTGAAAATTGTTCCAACAATATCGAATAGGTCTGTTTTTCTTGCATTGATCCGAATCAACGCAGTCCCATCAATTAATCACACCACAAAAGAACGAAAATATCATGTACGTATATGCCATCCGCATTCGCCACTGGGTCCCGTCATCACCCCTTAGGTTACTTAACTAACGACAGAGCGGGTACTGGACTAGCGCGGGTGTAAAACATATACAACATCTACTAGTATATATATTATAATATATAATAATCGCTGCAGGCGTGATAAATGCAACATCACAGAAAAACAATAAGTATCACAGAACAATACAGATAATCTAGGAGCCGCGGGTTTCCTTTGAACCGCAAGTGAAACCCGACGTTCCACTGGTCGTATGGATAGCCTGTGTAATGAAAACCTAGACCCCTACGAGCGTGGCAAGTTACCCGCCAAAACCAGAAGCGAGGCAGCCCCCTTCATCAAAGTGAATGGGCCACCCAGCACTTCACGGAATCCGGTAACTTGAGCACCCCTCCTTGGCTCAACATGCACCCTCTACGAGTGTGGCGAATAGCCCTCCAATTTTAGAGTGAGGCCCCCTCCTTCTTAACGCTATGAGATGCGGACCCGTTTCCCTCCAGAACCCGGCTATCCGTGCACTCTATCGCGGGGTAATCCTAGTACAGAAAAGAAAATATGTACAACGGTGACATCGACCTCAACCCGGTCGTGCCCCAAAATAATAATATACAAACAGGCAATGACGACAGTCCACATGTCGGACGCTCGCCCCGCGATGTCAAATGTACAAATAAAACTAAACTGCATTACCATTGCATCCAAGCTATCCACTACGACAAATCCGCAACAAACACATCACAACACAGAACATCAACGTGAATGTCATGTTCGCAAACCCGTCTAAAAGAACTATAGCAATTAGACAAGTTGTACCTCTCGAATGACATTCACGGTCGCAGATAGTAATATAAGTACTGTACACTTTAAACAATGTTAGAAAATATCGACTTCGAAATAACCCCGAATAGCCCCCAAACAATTAGATAAAACCATATCCAAACTGGGCTAAACAAACAATACCCCTGAACCAATATTCCAGAGACTAAACCACACACAAAATTCCAAGTCCAAACTCACATTCATGGCCGGCCGGCTCGGAAAATTCCTTATTGTGGCCGGTCCAGTTATGTTAGATTGGGCTCGTATTTTGTGTGTGTTTTAGTTGTCAAATAAGTAGTCTTCTGCAGTTGCTAAAATATTTTTAGAAGACTAGAAAATTTTGACAGAGAATGGAATATTGTCGGGTATTGTATCGGAGTTGTTTCGGTTTCGATAATTTAACATTGTCTAAATAACTAGTATGTGGTTAATGGGTTGGCTCTGATACCATGTAAGGCTACGCCAGCACCCCGGCCATCAATCCGTGTCCAAACGCGGAACAAAAACTTTTCAAAACGGCACTAACGTGACCCTAAAACCCAGATCGTGCCATTAACCCTATACTAGAAAACTGTAAAAGGAGTTTAGAGAGGTTATACCGATTGATCCGTATCTTTCGGTCTTCAACCTCTGTCCAAGCTTGTCGCAGCTTCCTCGATCAAGTTCGCTCTTCGGTTTCCCTCGTCAAAGATGATCCACGTCGAGGATTAGTAATACGGGCTCTCGCTTCAAAACCGAAGCAACTCGGGGATCCAGTTTACTAGCCTAGATACCCAAAATGAAGTAGAGATAGTATGTGAATATATTCTCTCAAAGCACCCAAGGATTTGGTTGGAGGTGAATTGAAGTTGCCAAGTGAGGGAAAAATGTAGGCATGCTAGGAAAAATTGGGCTCGGCCAATTAGGATAAAAGGTTCACTGGGGATTTTGGTGGGTATCTATGTTTAATGAAAGCAACTAAAGAAATATATATCCCCACCAAAATCCACAGCCACCTAATCCCCACACACTAAATATCTAAAACAAATATCCTTAGCATGACAAAAAACATTAAATCACAAGCATGAGTCACTAAATTTCCTTACAAAAAAATCACTGCACATGCCTCACCAAATAACTCACAATTATCTTTAAACAAATATCCAAATCAAAACATGACTACGAATTTGCCCAGCCCATGAATTTCGAAATAAGCTCACAGAGAAAGAAATTTCCAATACAAGAATTTTGGCCAAAAACAAGAACTCACATTTTCAACCATCCAAACATTAAACTAAATGTTTAATGGAATAAAGAAAATGACAACTCCACAAGTAAACTCGTAACAAATTAAAAGAATACCGCTCATCCGTATATACATACCTGCATCCGTATTCCGACCGAATACGAATACAACGAGACGAAAATATTCCAACAATCTAATACTAGAATCCGGCTTAAACCAAAGCCCATAAGTATGATCCGTCCGATCATGATCCGTGCACAAGTGCACGTATATGATCAAACCTGCCATAAAAGCATACGGCCTCTACAATGTTTCGCCCGAACTAGGGAAACCCTCTGTGTAGGACTCTAAAAACTCGTCAATAAGTTGGCAGTGGGTTTAACCACAAGCATGTCAGTGGCACTAGCTGTACGTAACGGCTACCCAAGTATTGAGCGAAAGGGAGGCCGACGAGCGAACTCATCCTGAAACCCTACTGAGCCTGACAGTGACAATATTCGTACAGTCCAGTCTATTCGTCTATGAGTATCGCATATCGGGCCTAGGGGGATGGTAAACGTCAGACCCCTAATAGCGGTATAAGTCGTGTCAGAGTGTAGTCTAGAACACCCTGAGAAACTATTGGAATACCTACCAGTAAATCTCACTTGCCTTGGCCAAGGACTTTGTGTAATGGCTCTCCAAACACAGCGCGATATCAACCCCTAATACCGAGAGAGACGAATCCCTTGACGATCCACTCACTGCCTCCATGTGGCTCGCGACTGTACCCAACTAAAACCTGTTTGCACGACTCCTTTGAGCCGTGGTAGGGTAGTAATCAAAGCACAGTGGGAACTCACACGAGACAAATGACGATCTCAGGTCGATAGACTAACCAGTACATATGTCACCAGGGAACTACTATCTGATAATAGGTATAATACCAAGTAGCATGTTCCTGGCAAGTCCGTCCGGTGTACTCATAACCCAATGAGCACCTGTATACTATCTTAGGTGAACCAACTGACACCAATGGCTTGTGAGACCGGTCATCGCCCCTCGTCGGGGTCTCAATCCGTATACACTAGTCTACTCTCGGAGTATCGATGCCTAGTCTTGAAACTCCCACGACTAGAGATACTTTAAGGATGTACTTATAGACTTCCCAACTCTCATGTATATGGTCGCCATCATACTTCTGGTAGTCAAGAAAGAATCCTATGGGCTCTATCAACATGTAATAGTGATCTGTAATATCACCTTAAGCATGTACATGATGATAAAGACAAACCAGATAGCATACTATAATCTCGAGTAAGACTATTCTATCGGTATAGGTCCTCCCTCAATCATTGCAATCACGTGCCTGCGATCCAATAATTGACTTTGAGGGTACTATAGCCAACAATCTCCTACTTGCAGTTAAGGCTAATTATTGCGGTATCGCATACTCACAGCCCGTGTGATACCGAACACCAAACGCATCTACTAATCAGTTTCACAAACCTCGTTTGTAAAACTATTATGTTCAAGAAATAGCCTCAGTGAGTGGATCCGCCCTGATGATTCTTTCTATGTCTCTCTTTATCTCAAGTTCGCGGTATCTGATGGGACCTAGTTCATAAATGAACTCCAAATCCAGCAAACTTCTTATACTGTATCGTCAACTGAATTTAATCAGTATCCTGCGCCATGCCTCCCTCAGTATCCGCTTGGACCAACTGTCCAAACTACTACCCCTCGTCAGAGGGAAAACTATAACTGTGACAGTCACTCTATCATCCAGGTCATCTTGGAAGCCTGGAATGATAACCGTCTCCCGAATGAGGCAGCCGTTATCATATCCCTAGAACATCCACTTATGTTCTAAAACTGCTTCCGAACGTTTCTCCAGGATTGGATTGAAAGGTTCCTAGGCACCCTAGTGAGGTCTCACAAGGCATCGAACATGCCAATTTCAAAAAATATGGTGCCGAGAAACCCTAGACTACGGATCGTCGCTAGAATTCTAGGCGAAACTATAAACTAGTTAACTATTTAACTAAATTTGAGATGCTACAACCTTTGTAGATCCGGATTTCCGCCTCCTTAGCTCCACGTGGTCATGTCCTCGCTGTCCATCATGAATCCTCGACTCGATCATCGGCTTCATCGGGAAAACAAGCGGAATAGGTCGTCGACTTTGTGTCAAAGACGATCTACGTCGAGGTTGCACAAACTCAAGCTCCGACTTCACAAACTTGTGAAACTTGTGAAGTAAACACCCAAAACAACTTGGCAAGAGGTAGAGGGTGAAGAAATAGGAGGTGGGTTCACTTTAGAATTGGATTTATCTCACTAGATCTCAAGTTGCCATTGTTGTAGCAAGCTTGAAGAAGAAGAAGAAGATGGAGCTCAAGAAAAGAATATGATAAGTCTTTTGTTAAAAATAAATTTAAATCAAAACTTATCATAACTTGAACTAGGGTTAAGTGTAGAGAATTAACCATGGTCACTTGGATGGGTTAGGGTTAAGCATGAAGATAAGGATGGTTAGCAAAGTCAAAGCTTCATGAAGCTTCAATATAAAACAAATAAAGCCACCATTCTTATCTTAATCCATTTCAAATAAATAAATAAACAAATAAATAAATAAATGAATATGCAAAACCCTAATTATCAAATTAACCATGGATTAATTCTATAAACTTAACTATATGATCAAGTATCATCAAACATGATACAAAGTAGTGCACTAAAGCATATCACATATACAATGTGCATCAAGTGAGAAAAATCCGTTTAAAGTGAACCAATACTAGTTAATGCAATGCAATATATCAAATATATAATTATGCATTAAATCATTAAATCAACATTTGATTCAATGACCCGGTCATATTGCACATAACCGACTAGAATCCAATGTATCGATTTATCGAATCAATGATTCGATAACTAGGTCATATCGAATATAACCAATCGAAACATATATCGCGAGAATGAAATGCGGTATCACATACACGCATCATTCTCGGTCCTGCATATATCTCATATGCGCTCCTATTTCGTTTCGCTTGAGCCAGGAAACCTCTGTGTAGGACTCTAAAGACTCGTCAATACGCCGGTAGCAGATGATGATCATAACAAGCACCCACAAGCCGCAAGCGGTCTGCTAAACGTAACGGCCACCCGGGTATTGAGAGATCAGAAGATCGACGAGCTAGCCCGCTCACACTCCTGTGAATCCGACCAGTAACACTTACCGTACAGTCTGGTCTCTTCGTCAGATACGTCGCATATCAAGTCTAGGGGTGGTAAACGTCAGACCCCAATAACCCGATAAGTCGTGCCGATGTGAGGCTCATAACGGGTCGAGAAACTACTGGTAACACTTACCAGAAAATCTCTGATCAGCCCTGGCCAGGGACTTCCCTGCTACGGCCAATCGAGCACTGCGCAACATCAACCCCCAATACCGGGAGAGACGAAACCCCTCCTATCGCTCATTGCCTCCATGTGACTCGGGACTGTACCCAAAGACCACCGTTTTGCACGCCCTCATGGACGTGGTAAGGTGGAGATCAAAGCACAGTGGGAATCACACAAGACTCTATGACGATCTCGGGTCTACAGACTAACCTGTACAAGTGTCACCTGAGAACTGCCATCTGACGTGAGGTATAATACCATCTGGGAGTTCTCGGCGAGTCCGTCCAGTGTACCCAGTCTCCACTGAGCACCCGTATACCATCTTTGATGTCAAACACCAATGGATATGGGATCATCCATCGCCCATCACATGGGTCGAGAAGCGTATACGCTAGTCTACTCTGGTATATCGATGCCCCGTCTCGATACACCCACGACTAGGGACCTTGAAGGATGTACTTATGGACTACCATGTCCCCACTAGTATGATCTGCATCATAGTCCAGGTAGTCAAGTACAAATCCTAAGGGCTTTACCAACATGTAACTATAAGACAGTATAAAGAGACTAGTGTACATGTTAAGATAAAGAGCAACCAGATAGCATACTATCATGTCGAGCAAGAAAGTCATCTCTATATATGTCCAAGCATCCAATATAATATACATAATCTGTACAATACTAGCCTCTAGGGCATACATACAACTAACAATCTCCCACTTGCACTAGGGCCAGCTGCTGTAGTATCTCATACCGAGCATCCCGAAGAGTCTCTCAAACTGTATCTGGGGAATGGCCTTCGTGAGTGGATCCGCCGTGTTGTTCTTCGTGTCTACCCTCCTGACCTCGATCTCCCGGCGATCAACTATCTCCCGGATCAGGTGATACCGCCTCAGAATATGCCTGGATCGCTGATGGGACCTGGGTTCCTTGGCCAAAGCCACCGCTCCATTGTTATCGCAATACAAAGGTATTGGACGCTCAATGGATGGAACCACTCCAAGTTCTGTAATGAACTTCTTGATCCAGACAGCCTCTTTGGCAGCATCGTTGGCAGCGATGTATTCAGCCTCCATCGTCGAGTCTGCCATGGTTTCCTGCTTGGAACTCTTCCAGCTAACCGCCCCTCCGTAAAGGGTAAAGACAAAGCCCGACTGCGACTTAGAGTCGTCCTTATCACTCTGGAAGCTCGAATCGGTAAAGGACTCCACTTGGAGTTCTCCGTTACCATACACCAAGAACATATCTCTAGTCCTTCGCAAGTACTTGAGAATGCTCTTCACAGCTGTCCAGTGACTCTCTCCAGGATCAGCTTGATACCTGCTCACTACACTTAGTGAGTATGCTACATCGGGTCTGGTACATAGCATCGCATACATGATAGAGCCTACTGCCGAAGCATAGGGTATCCCTTGCATGCGAGCTCTCTCCAAATCAGTCTTAGGAGACATCTCTTTGGAGAGAGTGACTCCAGAGATCGTGGGCAAGTTCCCACGCTTGGACTCTTCCATACTAAACCTCTTTAGTATGGTGTCAATGTACCTGGATTGGGACAATCCCAAAATCCGTTTGGATCTATCTCTATAGATCCTAATTCCCAATATGCAGGAGGCATCACCAAGATCTTTCATTGAGAATCTTTGTGATAAGAAGAGCTTGACCGCTTGCAGCATAGGAATATCATTTCCTATCAAGAGTATGTCGTCCACGTACAATACGAGGAAGACAACCTTACTCTCTGCCACCTTCTTGTAGATACAAGGTTCATCTGGATTTTTGACGAAATCAAACTCTTTGATAACGACGTCAAAGCAGATGTTCCAACTCCGCGATGCTTGCTTTAATCCATAAATGGATTTAAGCAGCTTGCACACCTTCCCGCTGCTCCCACTGTCTACGAAGCCCTCTGGCTGAGTCATGTACACGCACTCTTCTAAATCACCATTTAGAAAGGCGGTCTTAACATCCATTTGCCAGATTTCGTAGTCATGAAAGGCAGCAATGGCAAGCATGATTCGGATGGATTTAAGCATAGCCACTGGAGAAAAGGTCTCGTCATAGTCCACACCTGGTCTTTGACGAAAACCCTTTGCTACAAGTCTAGCTTTGAAAGTCTCCACTTTCCCATCTACACCAAGTTTTTTCTTGAAGATCCACTTGCTCCCAATGGGTTTTACCCCTTCAGGAGCAACTTCCAAAGTCCATACTTTGTTGGTGTACATGGATTCCATCTCGGACCGCATAGCATCCAGCCATTTCACTGAGTCCCCACTCGTGATGGCCTGCTCGAAGCTAGTTGGGTCATCATCCTCCATGATGCAATCCTCGCTTCCACCATCAATGAGAAAACCGTAGTATCTCTCAGGTGGACGAGAAACCCTACCAGATCGGCGGAGAGGCTGAGGTTCGTCGGGTACTACCGAATCTTCCGGTTCCACTAAATCTTCAGTTATAGTTTGTGTTTCTGGAACTTCTTCCAGTTCTACCTCAGAGCCACTAATTTCTTTTGCAAGAAATTCCTTTTCTAAAAAGGTGGCATGTTGAGCAATAAATACTTTTTGTTGTTCACTGTGGTAGAAGAGATATCCATTTGAATGTTTAGGATATCCCACAAACTTACATAGAACTGACCGTGCCTCGAGTTTATCTGGATATTGCCTTTTGACATAGGCCAGACAACCCCATATCTTAACTCGTTTAAGACATGGTCTCTTCCCACTCCATATCTCATATGGTGTGGTAGGTACAGATTTAGTTGAAACTTGATTCAATAGGTATGCCGCTGACTCAAGCGCATACCCCCAGAAGGAAATAGGTAACTCAGCTGTACTCATCATAGAGCGCACCATATCTAATAGGGTGCGATTCCTCCGCTCCGATACACCGTTGTGCTGTGGTGTATAAGGAGGAGTACGCTGAGAGAGAATCCCATTCTCTTTTAGGAAGTCCAGGAATTCATTGCTCAAGTATTCACCTCCTCGATCAGATCGAAGGATTTTAATACTTTTCCGGTTTGTTTCTCGACTTCTTGTTTATATTCTCTGAATTTCTCAAAAGCTTCAGACTTGTGTCTTATCAAGTACACATGTCCGTATCTTGAGAGATCGTCAGTGAATGTAATGAAGTACGAAGAACCATCCCTGGCATGTGTAGACATGGGACCGCATACATCACTATGTATTAGTCCCAAGAGTTCAGTAGCTCTTTCTCCGTGTCCCGTAAACGGAGTTTTGGTCATCTTGCCTTTGAGACATGACTGGCAAGTGTCATAAGATGAAAATTCGAAAGGTTTCAAATATCCATCTTTATGCAACTTAGCCAGTCGTGTCGCATTGATGTGACCTAGTCTACAATGCCACAAGAAAGAATCGTTCAATTCTGAACTCTTCCTCTTGTGTGTGTTTGTTATACTCAGAACTGTTGATTGGTTTAGAACATAAATGCCATTGCATAACGTGCCTGATCCAACCAACTTTTGGTTATGGAAAATGTTCATAACATTGTCCTGTAATACAAAATTATATCCTTCTTTACTTAGCAAAGAAACCGATATAATGTTGCATATCAGGTTCGGCATGTAATAGCATTCGTTCAGAACCAATGTATTACCAGTTGGTAATACAAGGTGATATTCCCCGACAGTCTTAGCTGCAACAATTGCACCATTTCCAACTCTGATGTCTTTATCACCTTCCCCAAGTTCTCTACCTTTCTTGAGCCCATGTAACTGATTACATATATGGGATCCTGACCCGGTATCTAATACCCAGGACGTAGAGCAAATGGAGAAACAGTTCTCAGTAACGAACACACCCGAAGAAAATGCATCATCATGTACTTTCTTCAATCGGGTGGCATGGGAATCCTGGTATTCCCCTATATCCTGTTCAGTCCTATAACTCTTATAGGTAAGAACGGAACCAACGTGCCCCAGCACAGTATAACATGCGGGTTCGGTCAATACATCCATATTATTATCTTTATTAAGGCATGAAATGGTCGCTACCTGAAGAGAGAGAGAAGAAAACACTTTAGCGTATGCTCGTGCAAGATCAGATTGGTTATTATCTTATCTAATCAGGATGGCTCCCACTGCTTTTTATCAAATCTTCCTCCAAACCCTAAAAGGAAAGACTAGCCGGGATTAATTACACACTACAGGTTCGCCAATCTTTCAGCCAGGCCAGTGTCGGTACTTTGAGGGAGGTCCCCCGTGCTTTCGCACGAACCTAATTACTGTAAACCTCGTTTTCCCAGAGGCGTAACCTCGTTAACACCTTTCTAGACACCTACTTGATCGGCTAATTGTAATGTGTAAAACTCTTCCAGGAGTAACTCTTACTCGCAGTGGGTATCGGGATCCAACTATCTCATAGAAGGTATGCAATCTCATTGCAAATTTCAACACTTGAAATTCCCGATAATATTTTGCCCCTAGTGTACCATGACCTTGACAGAGGTCAACAAATTATAGTGCGCTAGTCAAGTTCAACCCGTCATTTCTTGATTGAATCAAACCCACCCGCACGACCCTTGACAGAGGTCAACAAGGTCGCACGACTACCCTAATCCAATCACATCACATGCTTTGCAGATAATTACTAGTTAGCTACCGCACACTACGCCTTGACAGAGGTCAACAAACGCAGCACGAATACTAAATAGTCTTTATCTGAAATGACGGAGGGCTACGTCAGGTTTTTCTGAAAACCTATTGCGTAATGAACTCGATATCGTTGTAGAATCAAATAAAGTTTTGAAATGGAGTGATTTTGAGGCTTTTTCAGTTTTGCTAAAGGGGTCACTCCCGGTGAAGGGATCGTCGGCCCTTTCCTCGTCGAATGAGGTGCGGGATATATCATATATATCACTGTGCAAAGCAGAAACTATAAAAGCAATCAAAAACAAACCGAGTGTGTAGCATCTGCCAGTTATTGCTAAAGGAGTCACTCCCGGTGAAGGGATCTCGGTCCTTTCCTCATCGAATAAGGTGCAGGGTATATCATATATACCGCTGTGCAAAGCAAGAACTGTAGCTACCTGTTTTATTTTAAAATTCGATTCTACAACATCTTAGGTTTCTTATCTTTCATTAATCACATTAATGAAGTCCCATCATTTAAATACCTAAACATCACAGATAGATATGACGTACACTTATGCCATCCGCATTCGCCTCGATGTCCCCTCGTGCACCGTTAGGTTAGGTAACTAACGACAGAGCAGGGCAGGGCTAGCGCGGGTGTAAAACATAAGTAACGTCTATATAATATATCATATATACTATATACTATATCCATCACAGAATCACAACACAGATATCGCAGCAGAATAAACATATGAAATATTGGATATACTAGGACGTCCGTGTTTTCAATACGAGCCAGTATAAAACACGGATTCCACGGTCGTGATGAATAGCCAATCCCACACCCCTAGACCCCTACGAGAGCGGCAAGCAACCCTGCCAATTCTAGGGTTAGGAGACCCGGACTCGACTCTTCGAGTTGGTCTCCCACTGGACCCCAGAACCCGGTTACTTGTGCTCCCCTCCTTGGGTCTATCCTAATGCGGAAAAGTAAATAATATACAAAAGGTGACATCTTCCGCTACCTGGAATTGCCCCAAATAAAAGAATATTACATACAAGTTTTTACATGAATGAAAATGAAAAACACTCATCTCACATAAAAACCCCCGGCTATTCGAATACGACGATCCAATATAACATATCCAGCAACACATAACATCACATGTCATCAACGTAAGTAAGTATGCATACCCCAATTGTCGTTGACGTATAGCAACGAAACCGGCGATATCTGCATACTACACTTACGGTCACAGAAAAGAAAGTGTAAAATTACAACAATTGGAATCCGCAACTTCTTTAGACATCGCATGCCTAACAGATATAAATCCCGCATTTTAGTCTCATTATCGAAAACTCTTTTCAATATCATATGGGACTAAATTGCTAGATTTATAACATTCATTCAGTTATCTCATAACTTCTTGTGAATTCCAATTATTGTATCCAATTCCGGATAAATAGAATATATCAAACTTTCCGATCGAACATTCGAACACCCAAGTTTTCCCGACACCGATCAACACATGAAATAGGTTCAAAGACATTCACTTCATACCTCAGTACCAACGGTCCAGCCGTAGAAGGGTCAAGCAAACGCCTCACATGTGGCACGCCGTACTGCCCCAAACCCGAAGGTTCAAAGGGCAGTTCAAGACGGTCACATAATCGAGTTAAGGTTTGTTGTCTTCTAGAGGGACCATCGCGTTACTTGCACTACTCAGAACGTCTTTTAACCACAGAAAAATCCAACACTTGGAATTATTCCGGCAGGGGAAAACTTGGGTATTTATATCCGGTCGAACTCTTTAACATATTCTACAGTTATCTGGAAAAACACTAAAGACGAAATTTGATACCCCGATCGAATCACCGAAGCTCTAAAACAATCCCAGATTTTTCAACACTTGAATAATTATTAAAAATTCCCAGAAATTCCAGCACTGCAAGGTAAGAATTACTGTGTGAAAAGTTTTGAACAGTGGATCCGTACGACCGCGGAACCGCCGCACGAGCCATGCTCGTGCCGCGGAACCGCGGTCGTTCAATTGAATTGTGCTATCGAACTTCACAGTAAATCTTACATTCTCCTGCTGATTTCTCTGAATATTTTTAATATGGAAAAAACCCCATTTTCGGAAAAAGTCCAGAGAGCTCATAAGGTTTAGAGTTTCGGGTTCGTTCGGGCTTCGAATTGCGTCTAGACTTCGCCTAAGGCTCTAGCTAGGCTCTGATACCAGTGAAAGGTTCCTAGGCACCCTAGTGAGGTCTCACAAGGCATCGAACATGCCAATTTCAAAAAATATGGTGCCGAGAAACCCTAGACTACGGATCGTCGCTAGAATTCTAGGCGAAACTATAAACTAGTTAACTATTTAACTAAAGTTGAGATGCTACAACCTTTGTAGATCCGGATTTCCGCCTCCTTAGCTCCACGTGGTCATGTCCTCGCTGTCCATCATGAATCCTCGACTCGATCATCGGCTTCATCGGGAAAACAAGCGGAATAGGTCGTCGGCTTTGTGTCAAAGACGATCTACGTCGAGGTTGCACAAACTCAAGCTCCGACTTCACAAACTTGTGAAACTTGTGAAGTAAACACCCAAAACAACTTGGCAAGAGGTAGAGGGTGAAGAAATAGGAGGTGGGTTCACTTTAGAATTGGATTTATCTCACTAGATCTCAAGTTGCCATTGTTGTAGCAAGCTTGAAGAAGAAGAAGAAGATGGAGCTCAAGAAAAGAATATGATAAGTCTTTTGTTAAAAATAAATTTAAATCAAAACTTATCATAACTTGAACTAGGGTTAAGTGTAGAGAATTAACCATGGTCACTTGGATGTGTTAGGGTTAAGCATGAAGATAAGGATGGTTAGCAAAGTCAAAGCTTCATGAAGCTTCAATATAAAACAAATAAAGCCACCATTCTTATCTTAATCCATTTCAAATAAATAAATAAACAAATAAATAAATAAATGAATATGCAAAACCCTAATTATCAAATTAACCATGGATTAATTCTATAAACTTAACTATATGATCAAGTATCATCAAACATGATACAAAGTAGTGCACTAAAGCATATCACATATACAATGTGCATCAAGTGAGAAAAATCCGTTTAAAGTGAACCAATACTAGTTAATGCAATGCAATATATCAAATATATAATTATTCATTAAATCATTAAATCAACATTTGATTCAATGACCCGGTCATGTTGCACATAACCGACTAGAATCCAATGTATCGATTTATCGAATCAATGATTCGATAACTAGGTCATATCGAATATAACCAATCGAAACATATATCGCGAGAATGAAATGCGGTATCACATACACGCATCATTCTCGGTCCTGCACATATCTCATATGCGCTCCTATTTCGTTTCGCTTGAGCCAGGAAACCTCTGTGTAGGACTCTAAAGACTCGTCAATACGCCGGTAGCAGATGATGATCATATCAAGCACCCACAAGCCGCAAGCGGTCTGCTAAACGTAACGGCCACCTGGGTATTGAGCGATCAGAAGATCGACGAGCTAGCCCGCTCACACTCCTGTGAATCCGACCAGTAACACTTACCGTACAGTCCGGTCTCTTCGTCAGATACGTCGCATATCAAGTCTATGGGTGGTAAACGTCAGACCCCAATAACCCGATAAGTCGTGCCGATGTGAGGCTCATAACGGGTCGAGAAACTACTGGTAACACTTACCAGAAAATCTCTGATCAGCCCTGGTCAGGGACTTCCCTGCTACGGCCAATCGAGCACTGCGCAACATCAACCCCCAATACCGGGAGAGACGAAACCCCTCCTATCGCTCATTGCCTCCATGTGACTCGGGACTGTACCCAAAGACCACCGTTTTGCATGCCCTCATGGACGTGGTAAGGTGGAGATCAAAGCACAGTGGGAATCACACAAGACTCTATGACGATCTCGGGTCTACAGACTAACCTGTACAAGTGTCACCTGAGAACTGCCATCTGACGTGAGGTATAATACCATCTGGGAGTTCTCGGCGAGTCCGTCCAGTGTACCCAGTCTCCACTGAGCACCCGTATACCATCTTTGATGTCAAACACCAATGGATATGGGATCATCCATCGCCCATCACATGGGTCGAGAAGCGTATACGCTAGTCTACTCTGGTATATCGATGCCCCGTCTCGATACACCCACGACTAGGGACCTTGAAGGATGTACTTATGGACTACCATGTCCCTACTAGTATGATCTGCATCATAGTCCAGGTAGTCAAGTACAAATCCTAAGGGCTTTACCAACATGTAACTATAAGACAGTATAAAGAGACTAGTGTACATGTTAACATAAGGAGCAACCAGATAGCATACTATCATGTCGAGCAAGAAAGTCATCTCTATATATGTCCAAGCATCCAATATAATATACATAATCTGTACAATACTGGCCTCTAGGGCATACATACAACTAATATGGATTAATATCTCAACTTATTGCATCTAGTGCAAAAACAACATCTGGTGTGGTACTTGACATTTCATGATTGACTCAATTTCCTAAGCAAGTGATATACCAATCATGCACATCCCTCTCCTCTTTAGTCTGTAATACACCTTTAGAGAGGGTGACTCCATCACCTGCAGGTACATCACCATGCCAGGAGTCGTCCATTCTAAAACACCTTTAGAATACTGTCTAAGTACCCGGATTGGGAAACTACCCAAATCTAGATCTAAAACCATAGATCTAGTAACCAGAATGTTTGATATTATATCCATATCCTATGTGGAGAAACCACTATGTGACAACCACAGTATAACCGATCGTAGTATAGGAATTTCACTTCCTACATCGTGCATGTCATCCAAATACCAGGACATCACACCCTACTACCTTCTTAACAGATCCATCCCCTATTCTGATGAAGTCAAAACCCATGACTGTCACATAAAAAATAGATGATCTATCTCCGCTATATCTGCTTTAGTTTATAAATAGACACAAGCTGCTTGTCCACTATGCTTCCGCTGCACCCACTGACCACAACAACCCTCTGGCAGAGTCATATACACGTGCACTTCTAAACCTAGTTCAGAACGATGCTATACTCATCCTCCTGCCGAGTCTTATAGTCTAGAACAGCAGTAATGGAAAGTCTGGGTAAACAAGAACCTCCCTGTCACCGTCATTGAGAATACCGAAGTACCTTTCGGGTGCCTGAGATTACCCACCATATCTGCGGAGTGGTTAATGGAATGTCAAACCTGATTGAATCTTTTGTTCCTATTAAATTTTCAGTAATCGTCTGTGTTCTGGAATTACTTCAAGTTCTACCATACTCCCACTACTGTTTTCTGGAAAAGTCCATTTTACTAAAACTGTGGCGAGTCAAGAGCAATATCACTATTGATCTTCCAGATGGTAGAAAGTTAACCCTCGTCAAAGCCCAGGTTAACCCACAAACCACCATTACTGAAATGTGCCTTGATTTATCCAGAGTCTGGTTTTAAGCATAAGCCGGACAACTCCATATACCTTAACATCGTTAAGATATGAGCCATTCTATATACAATATAGAAACAGAGGCACTGATTTAATTGGAACCAGATTCAAATCATGCGGCTGTCTCCAGTGCATGTCAACTAAATGGAGAGAGGCCGATCAGCATTACTCAACTTAGGAGTGTATCCAAACATGAGTAATCTGAAAGAGAAACAAGTTTCTCAAAACCATTACTATCAACTGAATACCAAACACAAGTATCTATATCTTCAATTACCTTGAAGAATCCCGATACTTGCGACACCTGGTTCTCTACTTTATTCTTGTACCTATAACTTCTCAAAACTTAGACTTTGTATTTCTACGAAACACGTGTCTAAAACTTGAGAAGTCATAAGTAAACAGAATATAGTACGAGGACCAACCCCTCCGTCCTAATGGACACTGGACAACATACAATACTTTGTATAAGTCCCCTAAGTTTAATAACTCAAATCCTGTGCGTCGTAGGTTGAAAACTGTACTATGGTTATGAAGAATTACACCGCTGTTGAATACTCCTTACCTAACCATCAACTGATATAGGTAAATATCATGGACATAATTTCAAAAAGTTATATCTCACTTTATAAACATACAGATATATCAATTTGAAATTGGTGCATAACAACGGATATTCAAAACCAAATATTTGCCGTCCGGCAAAAAACCCAGGCAATTTCCTCAAATATCACCAATTACAACGAATTTTGATATAATGAGGATGATCACCTAATTCCCAATAGCTTGCTCCCACTCATCATCTATAAAACCATACAGATGTGAGAATCATACCTGGTAAATACATACCTTAGGAAATCAGTTTTCAATTAACAACGCATAGTGAAACTGAAACATGAAAATATTTCGAAGGGGTATCCGGGTATTCATAGTAATGCCTCTTTCATTATCCAGATTCATGACTATAATATTATATACGCGGTTTGGTCGTGAATGATAGCAGTCGCATTTTACTTTGCCCTCTTTCTAATCCTTTTATTTGTCTTTACTTATTACCTTCTGTACACCACACTTAGGCTAATTGGTTTTGTTTATTCCCTACCTTTCGGCACCTGCCTATGGTTTGGAAGAAGACTATCCAATAAGCGCAATAGGTGTACCATCTTCTAATCTTAGAAGCCCTCGCAACCTGAGAGAAGGTAAAAGGAAAAGGCAACTGAATAGTCCTATTCAATTTCTCCAGAATCGGAAACCATCCTCGAATCTGAAACAAGTTTCTTCGAGTTCGTATGTAACTATACGATGGTCATATCCAATAACTGTAGATCTTCATAGTGATACGGAATGTTCCGGAGAAAAAGCAAAGGGTAAAAGTAGGAGTGGCAATGATGCATGCAACTCAGAAAATCCAAATACCAGTGTTTTAAGAAAGTTCGGTTAACTTAGTCACGGAATCATAGTCTAGGGTCGGGACATGGTCACTGCCAAAGAGAGAGAGAAAAGAAACACTCTGCGTGCACTCTAACCTAGATCAGAATGGTTAATCACTTTATCTAATCAGGATGTCTCCCACTGTATCCTCAAATTCTCCTCCAAACTTGAAAGAATAATTAGTCGGGATCATCTAAAATCACCCGAGGAGTAAACCAACTCATCAGTGGGTATCGGGATCCAACTATCATCGCATGATAATCTGATAGAATCCACTCAAGTTATCACACTCCAGAAGGTATGCGCATATCTGGCAAGTTTCCTGTATGTTTGAAACTCCCGATATGATTTTTACCCCAAGTTCTTATGACCTTGACTAAGGACAACAAATCATAAGTCACATGTCAAGTTCTACCCGTCATTGTCTAGGTTAATTTGAACCCACCCGTACCAGCCCTTGACTAAGGGCCAACAAAGCTGTACGACTGTCCCAAACCAACTCATCTATCTATGCAACAGAAAAGTAACAAGTAGCTACCATACACCATGCCTTGACTAAGGCCAACAAACATAGCATGAATACTAAGCGCTACCCGTCTGAAATGATGGAGGGCTACGAATGGTTTTTGGCGAAAAACCTTTAACGTAATGAACTTGATATCGTTGAAGGAACCGAATAGCTTTTTATAAATATATATTGGCGAAAACCTTTACTAAAGAGGTCACTCCCGGTGAAGGTATCTCGGCTCTTTCCTCGTGGAATGAGGTGCAGGATATTCCTACTGAATACCGCGATGCAAAGAAAAAAGTAATCGACTATAGTGAAGTTATTACCCTGACGCAAACTTCTGCCCAAGAGGTCACTCCCGATGAAGGGATCTCGGCCCTTGCCTCGTCGAATGAGGTGCTGGATATTCATAACCGAATAGCTCTGTGAAAAACAAATGAAAACGTCCTTGTAATAATAGCTTTTTGAAAATTGTTCCAACAATATCGAATAGGTCTGTTTTTCTTGCATTGATCCGAATCAATGCAGTCACATCAATTAATCACACCACAAAAGAACGAAAATATCATGTACGTATATGCTATCCGCATTCGCCACTGGGTCCCGTCATCACCCCTTAGGTTACTTAACTAACGACAGAGCGGGTACTGGACTAGCGCGGGTGTAAAACATATACAACATCTACTAGTATATATATTGCAATATATAATAATCGCTGCAGGCGTGATAAATGCAACATCACAGAAAAACAATAAGTATCACAGAACAATACAGATAATCTAGGAGCCGCGGGTTTCCTTTGAACCGCAAGTGAAACCCGACGTTCCACTGGTCGTGTGGATAGCCTGTGTAATGAAAACCTAGACCCCTACGAGCGTAGCAAGTTACCCGCCAAAACCAGAAGCGAGGCAGCCCCCTTCATCAAAGTGAATGGGCCACCCAGCACTTCACGGAATCCGGTAACTTGAGCACCCCTTCTTGGGTCAACATGCACCCTCTACGAGTGTGGCGAATAGCCCTCCAATTTTAGAGTGAGGCCCCCTCCTTCTTAACGCTATGAGATGCGGACCCGTTTCCCTCCAGAACCCGGCTATCCGTGCACTCTATCGCGGGGTAATCCTAGTACAGAAAAGAAATTATGTACAACGGTGACATCGACCTCAACCCGGTCGTGCCCCAAAATAATAATATACAAACAGGCAATGACGACAGTCCACATGTCGGACGCTCGCCCCGCGATGTCAAATGTACAAATAAAACTAAACTGCATTACCATTGCATCCAAGCTATCCACAACGACAAATCCGCAACAAACACAGCACAACACAGAACATCAACGTGAATGTCATGTTCGCAAACCCGTCTAAAAGAACTATAGCAATTAGACAAGTTGTACCTCTTGAATGACATTCACGGTCGCAGATAGTAATATAAGTACTGTACACTTTAAACAATGTTAGAAAATATCGACTTCGAAATAACCCCGAATAGCCCCCAAACAACTAGATAAAACCATATCCAAACTGGGCTAAACAAACAATACCCCTGAACCAATATTCCAGAGACTAAACCACACATAAAATTCCAAGTCCAAACTCACATTCATGGCCGGCCGGCTCGGAAAATTCCTTATTGTGGCCGGTCCAGTTATGTTAGATTGGGCTCGTATTTTGTGTGTGTTTTAGTTGTCAAATAAGTAGTCTTCTGCAGTTGCTAAAATATTTTTAGAAGACTAGAAAATTTTGACAGAGAATGGAATATTGTCGGGTATTGTATCGGAGTTGTTTCGGTTTCGATAATTTAACATTGTCTAAATAACTAGTATGTGGTTAATGGGTTGGCTCTGATACCACGTAAGGCTACGCCAGCACCCCGGCCATCAATCCGTGTCCAAACGCGGAACAAAAACTTTTCAAAACGGCGCTAACGTGACCCTAAAACCCAGATCGTGCCATTAACCCTATACTAGTAAACTGTAAAAGGAGTTTAGAGAGGTTATACCGATCGATCCGTATCTTTCGGTCTTCAACCTCTGTCCAAGCTTGTCGCAGCTTCCTCGATCAAGTTCGCTCTTCGGTTTCCCTCGTCAAAGATGATCCACGTCGAGGATTAGTAATACGGGCTCTCGCTTCAAAACCGAAGCAACTCGGGGATCCAGTTTACTAGCCTAGATACCTAAAATGAAGTAGAGATAGTGTGTGAATATATTCTCTCAAAGCACCCAAGGATTTGGATGGAGGTGAATTGAAGTTGCCAAGTGAGGGAAAAATGTAGGCATGCTAGGAAAAATTGGGCTCGGCCAATTAGGATAAAAGGTTCACTGGGGATTTTGGTGGGTATCTATGTTTAATGAAAGCAACTAAAGAAATATATATCCCCACCAAAATCCACAGCCACCTAATCCCCACACACTAAATATCTAAAACAAATATCCTTAGCTTGACAAAAAACATTAAATCACAAGCATGAGTCACTAAATTTCCTTACAAAAAAATCACAGCACATGCCTCACCAAATCACTCACAATTATCTTTAAACAAATATCCAAATCAAAACATGACTACGAATTTGCCCAGCCCATGCATTTCGAAATAAGCTCACAGAGAAAGAAATTTCCAATACAAGAATTTTGGCCAAAAACAAGAACTCACATTTTCAACCATCCAAACATTAAACTAAATGTTTAATGGAATAAAGAAAATGACAACTCCACAAGTAAACTCGTAACAAATTACAAGAATACCGCTCATCCGTGTATACATACCTGCATCCGTATTCCGACTGAATACGAATACAACGAGACGAAAATATTCCAACAATCTAATACTAGAATCCGGCTTAAACCAAAGCCCATAAGTATGATCCGTCCGATCATGATCCGTGCACAAGTGCACGTATATGATCAAACCTGCCATAAAAGCATACGGCCTCTACAACGTTTCGCCCGAACTAGGGAAACCCTCTGTATAGGACTCTAAAAACTCGTCAATATGCTGGCAGTGGGTTTAACCACAAGCATGTCGGTGGCACTAGCTGTACGTAACGGCTACCCAGGTATTGAGCGAAAGGGAGGCCGACGAGCGAACTCATCCTGAAACCCTACTGAGCCTGACAGTGACAATATCCGTACAGTCCGGTCCGTTCGTCTATGAGTATCGCATATCGGGCCTAGGAGGATGGTAAACGTCAGACCCCTAATAGCGGTATAAGTCGTGTCAGAGTGTAGCCCAGAACACCCTGAGAATCCACTGGAATACCTACCAGTAAATCTCACTTGCTTTGTCCAAAGACTTTGTGTAATGGCTCTCCAAACACAGCACGATATCAACCCCCAATACCGGAAGAGACGAATCCCCTGCCGATCCGCTCACTGCCTCCATGTGGCTCGGGACTGTACCCAACTAAAACCTGTTTTTATGACTCCTTTGAGCCGTGGTAGGGTAGTAATCAAAGCACAGTAGGAATTCACACGAGACAAATGACGATCTCAGGTCGATAGACTAACCTGTACACATGTCACTAGGGAACTGCTATCTGACGATAGGTATAATACCGAGTAGCATGTTCACGGTGAGTCCGTCCGGTGTACTCATAACCCAATTAGCACCTGTATACTATCTTAGGTGAACCAACTGACACCAATGGCTTGTGAGACCATCCATCGCCTTTTGTCGGGGTCTCGATCCATATACACCAGTCTACTCTCGGAGTATCGATGCCCAGTCTTGAAACTCCCATGACTAGGGACACTTTAAGGATGTACTTATAGACTACCCAACTCTCACGTATATGATCGCAATCATACTGCTGGTAGTCAAGCAAGAATCTTATGGGCTCTATCAACATGTAATAGTGATCTATAATGTCACCTTAAGCATGTACATGATGATAAAGACAAACCAGATAGCATACTATCATCTCGAGTAAGACTGTTTTACCGATATAGGTCCTCCCTCAATCATTGCAATCACGTGCCTGCGATCCAATAATTGACTTTGAGGGCACTATAGCCAACAACTACATCATTTCGTCTGAACCAGGGAAACCCTCTGTGTAGGAATCTAAAGACTCGACAGTACCCCGGCAGTGAGTTACTGGATAAATCTATAACCACAAGCACATCAGTGGCACTAGCTGTACGTAACGGCTACCCGGGTACTTGTCGAAAAGGAAGACCGACGAGCAAACTCATCCGGATCCCTACTGAGCCTATCTGTGACAATCTCCGTACTGTCCGGTCTTTTCGTTTGATAGTATCGCATACCGGGTCGGGGAGTGGTAAACGTCAGACCCTAATAACCCGGTAATTCGTGCTGATGTGGCTCAGGACAAATCCGGGAAACTACTGATCAGCTTATCAGTAAATCCCAACTGCCTTGGCCAAGATCTTATGGTCCTGACCAGTCGAACACAGTGCGATATCGACTCCCTATAAAGGGATAGACGAATCCCCGACAATCGCCCACTGCCTCCATGTGGCTCGGGACTGAACCCAACCAAAACCTGTTTGCACGACTCAGTAGAGCCGTGGTAGTGTAGTGATCAAAGCACAGTGGGAACTCACACAAGACAAATGCCGATCTCAGGTCTAATGACTAACCTGTACTCATGTCACCAGAGAACTTCCACCTGAAGATAGGTATAGTACCATCTGGAAGTTCTCGGTGAGTCCGTCCGGTGTACTCACTCCCAATGAGCACCTGTATACGATCTTAGGTGCGAAAGACCAATGGTTGCGGGACCATACCATCGCCCCTTGTCGGGGTCTAGAAACGTATACACTAGTCTACTCCGGAATATCGATGCCCAGTCTCGATACTCCCATGACTAGGGACCATTTAAAGATGTGTGTACCGACTATCCAGCTCCCACAAGTATGATCACCTTCACAACGCCGGTAGTCTAGCAATGATCCTACGGGCTTTATCAACATGTACAAAAGATATGTAATAGCAAGTAAAACATACACATGTTAAGATAAAGACAAACCAGATAGCATACTATCATATTGAGCAAGACTGCCCTGTACATATATATGTCCAAGCATCCAAATGTATACATATATAATAATGGCCTCTAGGGAATACATATCCAACACTAGCTGCACGTAATGGCTATCCAGGTATGAGCAAGATAAAGCGGGTCGACGAGCAAACTCATCCAGACCCTACAAAATCTATAAGTGACATCACCGTACAGTCCGGTCTATTCGTCTAAGAGTATCCCATATCGGGTTTAGGCTTTGGAATCTGTCAGACCCCAATAACTCGATAAGTCGTGCGACAGAGGACTCATAACCATCTGGAGATACAACTGATAACACTTATCAGTTTATCTCCACTGCGGTGGCCATCGACTTGTGGTTGTAGTCATGTCCTGCAAAGCGCGACATCAACTCGGTATACCGGGAGAGACAAATCCTTTTGACCGCTCACTGCCTCCACGTGCTGCGGGACTATACCCAACAAAAACATGTTTGCACGACTCCTTTGAGCCATGGTAAGGTAGAAGTCTAAGAGTAGGAACACACATGAGACACTATGGCGATCTCAGATCCTAGGAACTACCATGTACTCATCTCACCAGAGAACTTCTATCTAACATTGGTATATAACCAACTAGGAGTTCTCGGTGAGTCCGTCCAGTGTAACTCATCTTATGAGCACCTGTATATAATTCTTGATATCAAACACCAATAGCTATGAGATCTGCTATCGCCCTCTAACCGGGTCAGGAAACTGGAGTACCGATGCCTAGTCTCGATACTTCTACGACCAGGAAAATTTAAGGATGTGTTTATCGACTACGCATGCCCTACTGGTATGATCTCTATCATCGTCCTAGTAGTCAAGAAAAATCCTAAGGGCTTTATCTCATATCTAAATGATACATGATAGTGAATAAAATACATCATATGAAAGATAAAAATAAACCAGACAGCATATAATCATCTCGCGTAAGAATGTTCTCTCGTATAGGTCCTCCTTCAATTACAATAATTGGCTTGAGAGCACCTATATCCAACAAGGTGTGCAAGTTGCTTATGTCTATTTGTAAACTAATGCAAGCATAGCGGAGACAGATTATCTGTTTTGTTGTGAGATTCAAGGTATTTGATTTCATCAAAATTACAGATGAACTTGATAAGAAGGATGTAGGGAGTAGTATCATGTGAATGATATACTCCTGATAGGAAGTGATGTTCCTATGCTACAATCGGTCAAACTTTGTTTGTCACAAATGTTTCTCCATATAGGATCTGAATAATATATCTGGGATTCTAGTAACTAGATCTAAATTTTGGAACTGTCCCAATCCAGATACTTAGACATCATTCTAAAAGAGTTTAGAATGGACGACTCCTGGAGCGGTAGTGTACCCGCAGGTGATGGAGTCACCCTCCCTACAGAGATGTTTTCTAGACTGATGCAGAGAGGGACTTGCGTGAATGATATTTCAATCGCTTTGTCAACTATGTTAATCATGTGATGTCATGTACCAAACCAGATGTTGCTTTGCACTTACTGTAGTAAGCGGATATTAATCCAATTCTGGAGAAACAAAAGGAAGCAGTAAAGAACATATAAGGATGCTCTTGGTGTATAGTAACGACAGCCTCCCACAGGAGACGATTACCGATTCTAGGTTCCAATATGACTTGGATGACAGAGTGGCTGTCAAAGTTATATGTTTACCCTTTTCTGAGGGGCAGTATGTTGGACAGGGTTTCAAGCAGAATACTAAGGTAGACATGGCGTAGGATGCTGATTAAATTCAGAGGAGGATACATCCTAAGAAGTTTGTTGGATAAACTTGTTCATTTATGAACTGGGTTCCATCAGGTATCCAGACAAATTCTAAGACAGAGTAATGCTCAGTTCGAGAGATAATTGATCTCCGCGAAGTTGAGAAATAGAGAAATAAAAATAGAAATATTGTAGCGGATCCACTCGCTGAAGCTATTTCTCGAATACGGAAGTTTCTCAATTGAGCTTTGTGAAATTGTTAGTAGAGAAGTTGGGAATTCGGTAGCACACGAGCTGTGGGTATGCGTTACCGCAATAATTGGCCTTAAGTGCTATTGGGAGATTTTTGGATATAGTGCTCTCAAGGCAATTATTATAATTGAAAGTAGGTGATTATGATAATTGAAAGATGACCTATACAGGTAGAACAGACTTGCTCGAGATGATAGTATGCTATCTGGTTTGTCTTTATCATTAAAGTGTTTATATTTTACTTGTTATTACGTACATAACGATAAAGCCCGTAGGATTCTTGCTTGACTACGAGCATTATGATGGCAACATATTATGAGAGCTGGGTAGTCCATAAGCACATTCTTAAATTTCCCTAGTCGCGGGAGTATCGAGACCGGGCATTAATATTTTAGAGTTGACTAGTGCATACGTTTCGAGACCCCGACGACAGGCGGTGGCCGGTCTCATAGCCATTGGTGTGTGGCACCTAAGATTATATACATGTGCTCAATGGAGGTGAGTACACCGGACAGACTCACCGAGAACTTCTGGATGGTATTATACATATCGTCAGATTGCAGTTCTCTGGTTACATAAGTACAAGGTAGTCTTTAGACCTGAAATCTTCATTTGTCTCATGTGAGTTCCCACTATACTTTGATTACTACCCTACCACTGCTTTACAGAGTCGTGTAAATAGGTTTTAGTTGGGTATAGTCCCGAGCCACATGAAGACCGTGAGCGATCGGAAGGGATCCATCTCTCCCGGTATAAGGAGTTGATGTCGCGCTGTGTTCGGATAGCCATCACCATAATCCTTGGTCAGGATGGATGAGATTTACTGATAGGAGATCAGTAGTTTCTTGGTGGGTGATGGGCTTGACATCGACATGACTTTTCGGGTTATTAGGGGTCTGACGTTATCCATGTTGGGTTTCGGTGCCCGCGCCGCGAAAGTCGCGGCTGAAGCGGAAGTGAAAACAAAAATTATAGCGAATACCGAATGCTTGTAAAACCCAGGATTCGATGCATAGACCTAAACTAGCTAACTAGAAATGTAAAGGTTGAGAAACTGCAACTTTTGTCGCGTGTTCACCCAATTGTGGAAGACCCCTCCAAGCTCGTAACCGCCGAGATCACGCTTGAAAATTGACCACCCTCGTCGAAGACGATCCACCCGAGAGAAACTAGAGGAGGCTCTAACCGATGATCCATACTTGCTAGGTGTGGATGGTCGGTACTGTAGAAATATTTCACTAAAAATTTCTCTCTAGAATCCATGCTCAAAATGAGAGCAAGAAGAAGAGGAAGAGAATAAGGAAGCAACCATGAAGCATGAAGCTCATCATGTGAAGCAAAAGAAAGTGAAGTATCAAGTGTAGAAAAAATGAGGATGGCTTGCCTTTTTACAACCATGGTTCAATAGTGAACACAAATGATTTTACCAATATAAAATCCCCAAGCTATACCTTTCTATATGCTAAGAACCATACTTCATAACTCTTCATTTTCCAACTCATTTCTATTTAATTTTCTAAAAAGAAAATTAAATATGAGGTGCCCTTCTTCTGAAGCATCCCGTATAAATACGGAATATATCATCCGGTATTTATATCACTACATATACGCATATCCGTATAAAAATACGGATAGCACCAAAGAGAGAAAATGAATAGTGAACAATAATACTAAAATATATTCATAAAAATACATATATAAATTATTAAATCAAAACCTGATTTAATAATCCGGCTTAATCCTAAGCCGGCCAGTATTATCAACTGTCCGATAAAAGTCCGTGTATTCCGTACACGTATTTAATCAGACCCCTACACGTACCAATGTACGGCTCCTACATCTGTCGCCTGAATGGGGAAAACCCTCTGTGTGGGACTAAAGACTCGACAATACGCTAGCAGTGGGTTTAACCACAAGTACGTCAGCGGCACTAGCTGTACGTAACGGCTACCTAGATATTTGTCGAAAGGGGGTCGATAATCAAGTACGTCCTTATCCTACTGAGCCTGAATGTGACAATCTCCGTACAGTCCGGTCTCTTCGTTAATGAGTATCACATATCGGGCCTAGGGTATGGATAACGTCAGACCCCTACTAACCCGATAAGTCATGTCTGAGTCAAGCTCATCACCAACAGAGATACTACTGATCAACTATCAGTAAATCTCTTCCACCGTAGCCATGGATTTCTGGTGATAGCCAACTGAACACAGCGCGACATCGACTCTTAATACCAGGAGAGACGAATCCCTGACAGTCAACCACTGCCTCCATGTGGCTCGGGACTGTACCCAACTAAAATCTGTTTGCATGACTCATTTGAGCTGTGGTAGGATAGTAATCAAAGTACACAAGATAAATGACGACTTCAGGTCAAAGGACTAACATGTACTCATACCACCTAAGGACTTCCATCTGGCGATAGATATAATACCATCTAGAAGTTCTCGGCGAGTCCATCCAGTATACTCACCTGCAGTGAGCACATGTATACTATCTTAGGTGACACAACACCAATGGCTTATGAGACTGGCCACCGCCCCTCGTCGGGATCAAGAAGCGTCTACACTAGTCTACTCCAGAATATCGATGCCCAGTCTCGATACTCCCACGACTAGGGATATTTAAGGATGTGCTTATGGACAACCCAACTCTCACATATATGATTGCCATCATAATGCTGGTTGTCAAGCAACAATCCTACGGGTTTCATTAAAGATAAAGACAAAGCAGATAACACACTATCATCTCGAGTAAGACTGTTATACCTGTATAGGTCCTCTCTCAATCATCATAATCGCCTACTTGCGGTCACAATAATTTCCTTGAGGGCACTATATCCAATAATCTCCCACTTGCACTTAAGGCCAATTATTGCGGTATCGCATACCCATAATTCGTGTGCTACCGAATACCCAACTACTCTACTAATCAGTTTCGCAAACCATATTTGTGAAACTTAATCTGTTCGAGAAATAACCTCAGTGAGTGGATCCGCTACAATGTTCCAACTTCATCTCTCTATATCTCAACTTTGCGGAGATTAACAATCTTCTAAACTGAGCGATACCCCGCCTCAAGAATTTGTCTAGATACTTGATGGGACCAAGTTCATCAATGAACAACTCCTATCCAACAAACTTCTTGGGCTGTATTCTCTGTTGAGTCATAACTAGTATCCTACACCATGATTAGCTCAGTATCCCTATTGGAACACTATCCAATATACTGATCCTTAGAAGTGGCTAAACTCAAAATTCTGACATTATCTCTGTCATCCAGGTCACCTTGGAAGCATGAACGGATAACTGCCTTCCAAACGAGGCTGCCGTTACCCTATACGAAGAACATCCTCTTATGTTCATTACTACTTCCCATTGTTTCTCAAGGATTGGATTAATATATACTTATTGCAACTAGTGCAAAAAGCAATATCTGGTATTGTAGAAGACATTGCATGATTGAATTAATTGCCTAAGCAAATGATATGTCATTCATGCCAGCCCTTCTCCTCATCAGTCTAGAAGACATCCCTTTTAGAGAAGGTGACTCCATCACTTGCAGGTATACCACCACGCCAGGAGCCGTCCATTATAAAAATAGTTTTAGAATGCTGTCTAAGTACCCGATTGGGAAACTTCCCAAATATAGATCTAAAACCAGAATTCCTGATACATTATCCATCTAGTTTTGTACAAGACATTGCATGATTGAATCAATCGCCTAAGCAAATGATATATCATTCATGCCAGTCTCTCTCCTTATCAGTCTAGAAGACATCTCTTTAGAGATGGTGACTCCATCACCTGCGGGTACACTACCACGCCAAGATTCGTCCATTCTAAAACTACTTTTAGAATGTTGTCTAAGTACCCTATTTGGGAAACATCCCAAATCTAGATCCAGTCACCAGAATTCCTGATATACTATCCATATCCAACGTGGAGAAAACACTGTGTGACAACCAAACTTTGACTGATTGTAGTATAGGAAAATTACTTCCTATCTCGAGCATGTTATCCAAATCCAGGACAGTACTCCCTACATCCTTCTTACTAGATTCATCTTTTATTTTGATGAAGTCAATCGGCTTGACTGTCATATCAAAACAGATGATCTGTCTCTGCTATCCATGCTTCAGTCTGCGAATAGACATAAGCAACTTGCACACCTTCCGCTGCTCCCACTGACTATGATAACCCTCTGGCAGAGTCATATACACGTGCACTTCCAAAATCTCATTTGAAAAGACGTTACAGTCATCCACCTGCCAAATATCATAGCCATGAACTGAATCAGCGCCAAATCATATCATATGGACTTCAACGTAGACACTGAAGTAAAAATCACATCACAATCCACAACGGGGATTTGATGAAAGCTTTTACAACAAGTCTAACCTTATTAGGTTAGTACCTTACCACCTGCACAGATCTCGAAAGATCTATTTTCTCCTAATGGGTTTCACCCTTCAGGAGCACCCAACAAATTCCAAAATCCATGACTTGCTGAAGTGCGTGGAGTTTATCTTGGGTATGAAATATCCGGTCACCTTGAAATTACCACTTCCTATGACCTGCTGATAATAAGTAGGGGGAATAGCAGTGCCAAGTCATATCCATATGGATTTCAGCATAGACACTAAAGTAAAAGTCTCATCACAACCCATAACGGGTATTTTATGAAAACTTTATACAATAAGTCCATCCTCATTAGGTTAGCACCTTTCCACCTGCACAGATCTCAAAAGATCTACTTGCTCCTAATAGGTTTTACCTCTTCAGGAGCACCCAGCAAAATCCAAAATCCATGATTTGCTGAAGTGTTGGGTATGAAATACCTGGTCACCTGGAAGTTACTACTTCCAATGACCCGCTGACAACTAGTAGGGCCATCATCACCATGATGCTGACCTCCCTGTCATCTTCCATGAGAAAATCGAAGTATCTCTCGGGTGTCTGAGGTCACCTATTAAAATCTGCGGAGTGGCTAACGGTTTGTCAAGTCCAATTGAATCCTTATGTTCTACAAAATTTTGGGTAACCGTTTGTGGTTCTGGAATCATTTCCATTTCTACCATACTCCCACTAGTTTTTTTGCAAAAAGATCCTTTTATAAAATGATGGCGAGTCAAGAACAATGTAACTATTGATCTTGAAAATGGTAGAAACAAAATTCTAGCAAATGCTTAAGATAATTCACAAACCGCCATTACCGAAGCGTGCCATAAGTTTGTCCGGATTTTGTTTTTAAATAGAAACCAGATAACTCCATATCTTAACAATCTCAAGATATATAACCATTCCATGTCTATATAGAATCAAGGCACTAATTTAGATGGAACCAGATTCAAAAGGCATGCAGCTGTTTTCAGTGCATATCACCTAATGGAAAAAAGGCTAATATAACATTACTTATCATGGAGCGCGTCCACGGATGAGTAACTTGTGGGGGAATCAAGTTCTCGATATTACTATGATGGAATACCTAGCATAAGTATCTACATCTTTGATCATCTCGAAGAATCCCGATACTTCCAACGTATGGTTCTCTACTTTATTCTTATACCTACACACTTCTCAAAATCTTTGGACCTTGCATTTGCAAATCGATGTCACACACCCCACAAGGTTTGTGGAGAGATGGAATTTACAAAAAAGAATTTTAAGACGAGTAACATCGACTGAACTTCCAAGATCATTCATAAACCTTAACTAACTAAACTCAAAGAGATTCTAAACTACTATCACAGTGGTTTATACCTCCAAGATACAAGTTCTTCGGGTCTTCTTCTTCTCTTCTTGAGCTTCTAGAAGGTACGGATCACGCTTGATCGTCGGCCTCCTTGTGTCGAAGACGATCCACCCGAGAGTCTATGGTTTAAGATCTAACCTCAAGAATGAGGTAACTAAAGTATCTAGTTTGCTAATCTAGATAGCTTAGGAGATGTAGAGAGTTAATTGGACTATTTTATCTCAAAGAACCCTAGAATTCACAACACCTGTAAGGGTTAGGGTTTTATGAAGAAGAAGGAGAGCAATGGAGAGAGAATGAGAAATATAGAATGATGATAGAAAAATGAAAGCAAGTGAAGAATGGCTAAGTTTTTTTCCAATAATCAAGCATGCAATATTTTTCTATAGAAAAATGCAACCATGCTTGAATAGTAAGATCAAATGAATAAACTAGAGAATTAGCCATGCTTCAAACCATGCCAAAAATATCTCCATTTTCCACCTCATTATCTATTTTGCCAAAAATAGATATAACCAAAATGAGGTGTCCCCTTCTAGAAGCATATCTTGTAAAATTACAAGAATACCCTCACCGTATATACATACCTGTATTCGTACCATAAAAAATATGAATACCAAGAGATAAAGATAATCCAATAATATAATACTAGAATACGGCTTAATCCTAATCCCACTAGTATTATCCATCCGAACAACATCCGTGTAGCTAGTACACGTATATGATCGGAACCCTGCATATAAAACCATACGGCATACACATCGTTTCGCCTGAACCAGGAAAACCCTATATGTGGGACTCTAAAGACTCGACAGTACACTGGCAGTGGGTTTAACCAAAAGTCCGTCAGTGGCACTAGCTGTACGTAACGGCTACCCAGGTACCTGTCGAAAAGAAGGCCGATGAGCAAACTCATCCGAACCCCTACTGAGCCTGTCCGTGACAATTTTCGTACAGTCCGGTCTGTTCGTATGAGAGTATTGCATGCCAGGTCTAGGAGGTGGATCACGTTAGACCCCTA
This sequence comes from Agapanthus africanus, assembly GCA_030015575.1. NCBI lineage: Eukaryota > Viridiplantae > Streptophyta > Magnoliopsida > Asparagales > Amaryllidaceae > Agapanthus > Agapanthus africanus. The sequence goes on along the minus strand of CM057351.1, from coordinate 347,870,937 downwards.
ATAACCTGACAAGTCGTGCCGATGTGGCTCAAGACTATCCGAGAATCTACTGGTCTAACTACCAGTAATTCTCAATCCGCCCTGGCCAGGGACTTATGGTATTGGTCAACCGAACACAGCGCGACATCAACTCCTTATACCGGGAGAAATGAATCCCCAACAATAGCTCACTGCCTCCATATGGCTCGGGACTGTACCCAACTAAAACCTGTTTGCACGACTCAGTAGAGCCGTGGTAAGGTAATAATCAAAGCACGGTGGGAACTCACACGAGACAAATGACGATCTCAGGTCGACAGACTATCTGCACTCATGTCACCTGTCACGCCCCGCTTCCCAGTATAGGGGCAGAAGACGTGATGAGACCGCTACGTATTTACTCAGAAGTAAACACGCTAAGCATATCTAAGCAATATAAGTAAAATGCACAAGAGACGGGATGTAAATGAACAGCAACCTTATTTATTAACATTCTTTTTACAATACATCTGAAAAGTAAATACATGGAATGGGAAGCAATGCCTAAACAGTGGTATAACAGAAATGGAAAATACAGAATGTAAATGTGTACAAGAAATCTAAAGCTCTGGGTCGAAAGCTAGCTGGTCCAAATCCTCGCTGGTGGGCTCGATCTCCAGTAAGTCCGAATCATCTGACGACATTCCAAAGAAGAAGAAAGAGAATGTCATCAGCGAACAAATCGCTCGATAAGTCCCGTAAATAGACAAGAATGGAATAGACAGAATAGAGAGTATATTGTTATAATGTTGTATTTTATGTTAACGCTGTTGTTTGTAACTTGGTACAGAAAAGGCCAGTGTATACGAGAGGAGTCCCACCAGACCAGACCAGAGACTATGGTATACGGAGTACAAGGAACCGTTCAGCCACGGTACAACGGCAATTGAATTCAGGTTAGGTGTTTTTATGGTTGCTGTCTCGTGCCACTTCTAACACCTTCCGTACCAATCTACCCCTTATAAATCCCGCGATGTCTTGATTGTATTGTTTATATTGTTTGAATTGTATATTGTATGTAGATGGATGACTTGCCAAATCCATGATATCAGTAAATGGATATAACTGGAGAATCATGTAGATGGATGTATATCCATGGTTCAGTTCGGTCAATATAGATTGATTAGATTGAACAGATTGAATATATAGATTCATGGATTCATGTTGAATTGTAGTTTGATACTTGAATCATATTCAAGTCAGATTGATTATATTGAGACTCGGTCTGAGTCAGACAATTAGAAAAGAAATTGAAGTCCTGAATTATGTTTTGGTGCTATCGGTAATTGATGCACATGGACGGCAGGATTTGTGTCTTTTTCAAAAACAATTACCGTGTTGATAACACCGTTTGTTAAGTTGTCTACCTTAAATAGGCAAGCACCCATATCTCCGGCTCTCTGAGACTCAAGAGACTGGTCCCGCTTAAACCTATGTTTACTAAGGTCCTTATTGTAATTTAGTATAATTTGAGAGGGTTTTATGTAAAAAATAATTTTGTATAATTTTTAAAATACGCCTCAAGTATTTTATTATCGTCTTTAGAGTTTTCATGGATGTATATTTTATCAACATGACATTTCTAGTGAATAAAACCTAATTTCATAATATATGGTATTTATTTGTAATATTGGATTTGTATGGTATTTTCTTGTAAATGAGATGTTTTTCTTGAATTTTGGAAATGTGAAATATTATAAATATTAAAAATAGATATTTTGATATTAATTACGTATATATTTATTTATAAAAATATAAGTTTTATTTATAATAGAAATCACATTTTCTAAAGAAAATTGTATTTTAAATCTTTCGAGATCATATACTCCTTGCGGAGGTCTGCATCTCACTCTATTAAGCCTGAGGATATGCGATAATCCACACCATCCCGAACGGGTTCTACGAAATGGGTTGTAGAGCCGCAATTGCAAATATTTGTTAAAATACATTTCTTGTAGAAAAAGGTTTTATAAGTTGAAGGTAGTTATATGTAAAGTCGTGTTTTCCCAAATCTATGTTCTCAAATTCCATCGTGCTATATTAGATATGTGTTTTGTGAGGAGGTAGGTCATTACCTCGTGAGTTATCTAAAGGTATAACAAGGAATTATGATGGTTTATGTCGAAGCTAAATTATATGGTATTTTTCTGAAAAAGTATAATAAAAGTTACAAAAATGATTAGTTTGATGTGCAATTTGTTTTATTAAGTTTGTTAATGTTTATTAGTCAATATATAAGAGTATGGTTTTATTTCGTTAAGGAAAAGTGTAGTTTTTAAAGAAAACCGAATCGGAAGTCGGACTAATTCCGCTACCGTCGGGTTTTAGTTTTGAATGTTTTTAGAATAGAGAAAAGAGAAAGAAGTAGGGACTTACGGGTTATTAGACTAGAAGAGAGAAGGAGAAAGAGGTGGGAGTTGCCGGTGCGTCGTTTCGTCCTCGGAATCTCCTCGGAGTTGTTAGGTTTACCTAGCACCCTATGAAAGGTTTGGAAGCATCACATGTCACAAAGATTAGATTTTTATGGTGCTAAGTAAGCATACAAAGGATCTATCCTAGAAAATTAGGGTTTCAAAACTTTAAAGGCAAGAAAGACTAGGGTTTCGAGAGTATAACCTTTGTAGCTCCCTACGCTAGACTCCTTGGCCACTTAAGGGTTGGAGGAAGGTTCGCTTGAGATCTTCTAGTGTCCACGACGATCCACCCGAAGCTTCTTGTCCAAGCTAACAATTTCACTTTTCCAAGAGAATGAAATGAAGCTAACACTCTAAACAAGTGGGCTAGACTTGTGTAGAATGATGTTGTGGTTCTTATTCTCACTTCAAAATCCTATCTTGTTAAGTATTTTGCTCACTACAAAAGTCTAGAGAGCAAAAGAGGAAGGAAGAAGAAGATGATGGCTTTTCTTTGAACAAGAGTAAAAGATTAACCCTTTGAAAAGAAAATGAAAATATATGTATATATATTTATCACTTCTCATCTCAAACCATGGTTAAATGTTTAAAATATTATTTAATTTGAGTTAAAACACTAAGAGAAGGTTAATCCATGGTTAGAAGTAAGTGAGCATGGTTAGGTTAAGGAAGGATGTAGAAACAAACCATGAATTATCCTTTTTCTTCTTTTCTTTTGTTTTAACAAAAAAGTAAATAATAATCCATATATTTAAACCATGGTGTGAGTCTTATATTGCCACCATTTTCAATGTGTAATCAACCATGAAGGATGATGTATGTATGTATGTATGTATGCACATCCATATGTGCATGAATCTAGAAAGAAAGCATACATGCATGCATACATGCATCAAACACAAGAAAGGATTTCTAGTGAGAAACTAATGGTTAAATGATAAATCAACACTTGATTTATCAATCCGGCCATATCACATACGACCCCACCAAAAGCAAGCCGCCCGATCAATATACGGTATCCCATACGCGCATTTTAACCGGGTCCATGCGCATATCGCATACGCGCACCACAACGTTTCGCCTGGACTAGGTAACTCCTTTGTGGGACTCTAAGACTCGTCAATACGCCGGCAGTGGGTGATGATCAAATCAAGCACCCCCAAGCCGCAAGCGGTCAGCTAAACATAACGGCCATCCGGGTATTGAGCGATCAGAAGAAACAAGCGAACCTGCTACAACTCCCGTCGAGCCAACCGACAACACTACCGTACAGTCCGGTCTCTTCGTCAGATATGCCGCATATCGAGCCTAGGGATGGTCACGTCGACCCTAATAACTCAATAAGTCATGCCGGTGAATGGTCTATAACAGATCGAGAAACTACTGATAACACTTATCAGTAAATCTCAGCAGCCCTGGCCAGGGACTTACTGATATAGCCAGTCGGGCACAGCACAGCATCAACTCCCAATACCGGGAGAGACGAAACCCCTCCTATCGCTCATCGCCTTCGTGTGTCTCGGGACTGTACCCAACGGCCACCTGTTTGCACGACTCAGTGGAACGGACCATATCTAATAGGGTCCGATTCCGTCGTTCTGATACACCGTTGTGCTGTGGTGTGTAAGGAGGAGTGAGCTGAGAAAGAATCCCATTCTCTTTTAGGAAGTTTGCAAATTCTGTACCGAGATATTCACCACCTCGATCTGATCGAAGCATCTTGATACTCAAGCCGGTTTGTTTTTCTACTTCTTGTTTATATTCAATGAATTTCTCGAAAGTTTCGGACTTGTGCTTTAATAAAAATACATGACCGAATCTTAAGAAATCCTCAGTGAACGTAATGAAGTATGAAAAACCGCCTCTAGCCTGTGTAGACATTGGCCCACATACATCACTATGTATGAGGCCTAGGAGCTCAGTAGCTCTTTCTCCGTGTCCTGTAAACGGAGTTTTGGTCATTTTACCCTTGATACAAGACTGGCAAGTCGCATAAGATTTATATTCAAAAGAGTTTAAATATCCATCTTTGTGTAACTTGTTTAGTCTTGTTTCGTTAATATGACCAAGTCTACAGTGCCAAAGAAAAGCTTCATTTAATTCTGAAAGTTTTCTTTTATTAGTGTGTTGTATACTGAAAACTGTGTGTTGATTTAGGACATATATCCCGTTATTAAGCGTACCATACCCAACCAACATTTGATTCAGGTGAATGTTCATAACATTGTTCTGCAATACAAAATTATATCCTTCATTGTCTAACAAAGAAACGAATATTATATTACAAAGCATACTTGGTACAAAATAACATGGATTCAAAACCAAAATACATCTAGATGGCAACCCCAAGTGATACTCTCCCACTGCGACTGTATGTACATTGGAACCATTTCCAACGCGGAGAGTATGGTCACCTATCTTCAAAACTTTGCTATTTCTCAGCCCCTGCATAGAATTGCAAATGTGAGAACCTGAACCGGTATCCAATACCCAGGAAGCAGAGTTTATTGAAAAACAGTTTTCTGTCATAAACGCACCTGAAGCAGAAGCATCCCCATGCTTCTTCTTGAGATTTAAGTACTCCATGCAGTTGCGCTTCCAATGTCCTGTCTTGTGGCAATGAAAACATTCGCCTTTCCCCGAGTCTCCAGCTTTGGACTTTTCCTTTCCCTTCATCTTTTTAACTCCACCCTTAGGATTGGTGGGCTTCTTCTTTTTCTTTCCCTTGGCCTTAGCTTTCGGGCGAGAAGAGTAAGACTGTCCAACAGTCATAACGGGAGTTTTTGCTAATTTCATAGTGCTCTCTGCACTCCTTAACATATTAAGGAGTTCAGGGAGTTCCTTCTCCATGCCGTGCATGTTGAAGTTCACTATGAACTGAGCAAAGGTGGAGGGGAGGGACTGTAGAATAATATCCGTATATTGTTCATTGTCCATCGTCCATCCAAGGTCCTCAAGCTCTTCTATAAGAGCTATCATCTTCAGAACATGGTCTCCTACTGGTGTGCCAGGGGCCATTCACATCTGAAACAATTTCTTTGATGCTTCGTATCGTAGTACGCGGGATTGCTCTCCATACAACTCCTTTGTATGGAGCAATATGCCGTGAATGTCCATATCCTCGTGCTGCTTTTGATGTGTGTTATCCATCGATGCAAGTGTGAGGTATTTCGCCGTGGCACAGTCAGTGTTCCATGTCTTACGGACTTCAATGTCCGCAACAGAAGATTTTGGACCTGGGATGGGCGGGGCTGAAGCCGTGAGGACATATGATACTTTATCATAAGTCAAGGCTATTTTCAGATTCCTCAGCCAGTCTTTATAATTGGTCCCATTCAGTTTGTTTTTATCTAGTAGAAGCTTGAGTCCAGTCATGGGTATCTGCCATTAAGAGAGAGAAAAGAATACACTCAGCGAAAGCTCTTGCATAGATCAGATTGGTTATTATCTTGTCTAATCGATGTTTCCCACTGCTTTTATCGAGTTTTTCTTTCAAACCTTAAAAAGAAAAACTAGCCAGGATTAATTACAGTCTACAACTTCGCTAACCGTTCAGCCAGGCCAGTGTCGATACTTGAGGGAGGTTCCCCGTGCTTTCGCACGGACCTAATTAAAGTAAACCTCGTTTTCTCAGAGGCGGAGCCCCGTTAACACCTTTCTAGACACCTAATGAGTTAGCTAATTGTAAACTATAAAACTCTCCTAGGAGCAACTATTGCCCACAGTGGGATCGGGATCCAACCATCATATGGAAGGTATGCAATCTCATTGCAAATTTCAACTATTGAAATTCCCGATGTGGTTTTTACCCCTAGTACTTATGACCTTAACTAAGGTCAACAAATCATAAGTACCAGTCAAGTTCTACCCGTCATTTCTTGATTAATTAGACCCACTCATATGACACTTAACTATGGTCAACAAAGTCATAAGAATGTCCTAATTAATCTGCACCATATGCAATGTAGGAAGACATCACTTAGCTACCGTACACTACGCCTTAACTATAGTCAACAAACGTAGCACGAATACTAAGTACTCTACTTCCTAAAATGACGGAGGGTTGCGGATGATTTTTAAGAAAATCTTTAACACTTTGAACTTGATATCGTTGTAGAATCAAATGGTTTTCAAAAGGAGTGGCTTAAGCTGCGCAGTTTTGAAATGAAGCTTTTTCATAAATAGCCGAGTGGTTTTCAAATCCGATTCCACAACATCTTTTTAGGTTTATTTTCTTTACATTAATCACATTAATGTAATCCCATCATTTAAGTCCTTATCCAATCACAGAAAAGAAACGAAAATAACACGTACGCTTATGCCATCCGCATTCGCCGCAATGTTCCGTTATGCACCGTTAGGTTACTTAACTAACGGCATACCGGGACGGGACTAGCACGGGTGTAAAACATAAGCAACGTCTACTATATATCATATATATAATATATCAATCGTCTCAGATATCACAGAACACAGGCAGCAGAAACATAGATATAATGTGGGATATACTAGGACGTCCGTATTTAGTATTTAGCCAAAATAGAAAATACGGATTCCACAGTCGCGATGAATAGCCAAGCCCACATCCTGGACCCCTACGAGAGCGGCAAGCGACCCTACCAATTCTGGAGTTTAGGAGACCCGGTCTCGACTCCTCGAGATGGCCTCCCACTGAACCCCAGAACCCGGTCACCTGTGCTCCCCTCCTTGGGTCCATCCTAATGCGGAAAAGTAAATAATATACAACACTGGTGGCATCAACCTCAACCCAGAAGTGCCCCAAATAAAAGAATATTACATTACATTTGAATTTACATGAATGAAAATATAAAACTCTCATCTCACATAAAAAAACCCCGGCTATTCAATCGCGACAATCCTGCACATCATATCTCAGCAACACATAATATCTCATATCATCAACGTAAGTAAGTATGCATACACCGATTGTCGTCGACGTATAGCAACGACAATCGGCAATACCACTACATACTACACTTACGGTCACAGAAAAGAAAGTGTAAAACTGCAACATCTGGAATCCACATTCTCTTTAGACATCGTAAATGCGAAATATCACATACTTCGTATTTCATGTCTAGTAATATGAATTCCACACATTGCATCACATTCCAGATAAATAGACAGTATTAAAGTTTTCGAACGAACGATCAAATACCCAAGATTCCCTAAAGCTCAACACTTGAGCGGAGTTCAAAAACCCGGAGTGTGACACAGTAGTAGCGATCCAGCCGTAGAAGGGTCAAGCCAACGCCTCACATGTGGCACGCCGTACTGCCCCAAACCCTAAGGTTCAAAGGGCAGTTCAAGAAGATCACATAATCGAGTTAAGGTTTGTTGTCTTCTAGAGGGTCCACCACAAAACTTGCACGTATCTCCAAAAGATTTAAACCCCGTGAAAAGTGAGCAAATGATACTCGTTCGAACACTTCAATACTTTCTAATTTACCCGGAAAAGCCACGAAATGAAAATTCCGATCGAATCGTCGAGTCCAAAACCATCCCCAGAATATTCAGTACTAGATTCAGATTAAACATACCCAAAAATATACACTTGCAGGTAGGAGAAAAACCATATGAAAACGAGCCAGTGAATCACCTATACGGCCGCGGAGCCGCGGCCTAAGCAAGCTTTTGCCGCGGTTCCGCGGCAGTATTTACTGTTCACTGCTTCGTATTTCAGGGTTTGTCTTAGATTTTCCTGCTGTATTTTTTAAGTATTTTTAATTCTGAAAAACAACAGATTTTGAAAAATGTCCAGAGAGGGTCCCGAAATACCGTATTTTGATCCGATCGGAGTTTTTACTTTGTAAAAGTGTTGCCTAATGTTCTAGGTCGGCTCTGATACCAATGTTAAGTTTACCTAGCACCCTATGAAAGGTTTGGAAGCATCACATGTCATAAAGATTAGATTTTTATGGTGTTAAGTAAGCATACAAAGGATCTATCCTAGAAAATTAAGGTTTCAAAACTTTAAAGGCAAGAAAGACTAGGGTTTCGAGAGTACAACCTTTGTAGCTCCCTACGCTAGACTCCTTGGCCACTTGAGGGTTGGAGGAAGGTTCGCTTGAGGTCTTCTAGTGTCCACGACGATCCACCCGAAACTCCTTGTCCAAGCTAACAACTTCACTTTTCCAAGAGAATGAAATGAAGCTAACACTCTAAATAAGTGGGCTAGACTTGTGTAGAATGATGTTGTGGTTCTTATTCTCACTTCAAAATCCTATCTTGTTAAGTATTTTTCTCACTACAAAAGTCTAGAGAGCAAAATAGGAAGGAAGAAGAAGATGATGGCTTTTCTTTGAACAAGAGTAAAAGATTAACCCTTTGAAAAGAAAATGAAAATATATGTATATATATTTATCACTTCTCATCTCAAACCATGGTTAAATGTTTAAGATATTATTTAATTTGAGTTAAAACACAAAGAGAAGGTTAATCCATGGTTAGAAGTAGGTGAGCATGGTTAGGTTAACGAAGGATGTAGAAACAAACCATGAATTATCCTTTTTCTTCTTTTCTTTTGTTTTAACAAAAAAGTAAATAATAATCCATATATTTAAACCATGGTGTGAGTCTTATATTGCCACCATTTTCAATGTGTAATCAACCATGAAGGATGATGTATGTATGTATGTATGTATGCACATCCATATGTGCATGAATCTAGAAAGAAAGCATACATGCATGCATACATGCATCAAACACAAGAAAGGATTTCTAGTGAGAAACTAATGGTTAAATGATAAATCAACACTTAATTTATCAATCCGGCCATATCACATACGACCCCACCAAAAGCAAGCCGCCCGATCAATATACGGTATCCCATACGCGCATTTTAACCGGATCCATGCGCATATCGCATACGCGCACCATAACGTTTCGCCTGGACTAGGTAACTCCTTTGTGGGACTCCAAGACTCGTCAATACGCCGGCAGTGGGTGATGATCATATCAAGCACCCCCAAGCCGCAAGCGGTCAGCTAAACGTAACGGCCACCCGGGTATTGAGCGATCAGAAGAAAGCAAGCGAACCTGCTACAACTCCCGTCGAGCCAACCGACAACACTACCGTACAGTCCAGTCTCTTCGTCAGATATGCCGCATATCGAGCCTAGGGATGGTCACGTCGACCCCAATAACTCAATAAGTCGTGCCGGTGAATGGTCTATAACAGATCGAGAAACTACTGATAACACTTATCAGTAAATCTCAGCAGCCCTGGCCAGGGACTTACTGATATAACCAGTCGGGCACAGCACAGCATCAACTCCCAATACCGGGAGAGACGAAACCCCTCCTATCTCTCATCGCCTTCGTGTGTCTCGGGACTGCACCCAACGGCTACCTGTTTGCACGACTCAGTAGAACCGTGGTAGGGTGGTAATCAAAGTACAGTGGGAGAGCACACAAGACTCTATGACGATCTCGGGTCTACAGACTAACCTGTACCAGTGTTACCTGAGAACTGCTATCCGACGATAGATATAATTCCATATAGGAGTTCTCGGTGAGTCCGTCCAGTGTACCTAGTCACCACTGAGCACCCGTATACGATCTCGATGTCAAACATCGATGAATGTGGGAACATTCATCGCCCATCATATGGGTCTAGTATCATATACGCTAGTCTACTCTGGTATATCGATGCCCCGTCTTGATATACCTTCGACTAGGGACATTTCAGGATATACTTATAAACTACAGACATCCCACTAGTACGATCTCCATCATAATCACCGTAGTCAAGCCGATATCCTCAGGGCTTTATCAGCATGTATGAATGAATAAAAGCATGATCAAATCAACATGTCAGATAAAGAAGAACCAGATAGCATACTATCATGTCGAGCAAGAATGTATATTGAATATATATACATGTACAAATACATCCACTATCATATAATGGCCTCTAGGGCATACATATATCCAACAGGAGTGCCGTCGGATGTTCGTCGGAGTTTCGCCCTTTTGCTAACTCGACTTGCACACAAAAGACTTGGGAATTTTCTTAAGAGTTTGGGCAGGGATTTGGGAGTGAGGAGGGGTGATTTGAGGTGGTATTTATAGGAAAAATTAGGGTTTTAGGGTAGTGAAAGTGTGTATTAAAAATTTGTATTAAAATGAATTAAATGGGAGTATTTTAATTCTCTGGTTAATTGCGAAGAATTTAAATAGTGCAGGGGGTAGGGTAGGCCAAAAGGTGCAGGGGGTTAAAGAAATTTAGGGATCGGACCGAGTTAACCCGGCGGCGCCGGCCGATTCAAGCGGTTCGCTGGCCCGAGTCGGGGCTCGTCTTTCCGCCATGTGTCCCTGACGCTTGGTCTACTGCAGTGGACTCGTTTGATTTATATGCGACTCTTGGTTTTACGTGTTGTGCACGTGTAGACCTTTAGGCTTCTAAAAAATTAAAAGAATTTAATTAAAAAAATGTGTGGCTGATAGGATTTGAACTCTGGTGGTTTGTTTCAGCAGTGCAAGGTCTTACCAATGAGCTACAAGTTCCTTCTTGCTGTTCAAAAGCAAATCAAACTTATAACTTGTGCTCAGGCTCAAGTACCCCTTTCTGTATTTTTGAAAAAATTGTACAGAAACTTTAGGATTGCTACATTCTACCCTCCTTATAAAAATTTCGTTCTCGAAATTTGTAAAAGAAAAGTGTAACAGATTCAAGGAAAGTTTGGTGATAGAACTATTGGTAGTGTATGAAAAATATGTGAGAGAATGAAAGAATGCGAGAGATTTGAAAAGAGTTAAGGAAATTACCAGGTTTACCTTGGTCTACGGCCTCTGCTTCTTCGGCAGCTAAAAGGAAAGCCTGACGCCGTGGTTCATTCCTCCTAGCCGAAGGCACATTCCTCTGTCCTTGGGGCATGTTCCTCAGTGACTGATGGAATTGGCGAGTAGGCTGTGCAGGTGGTGGAGCTGGGAGTGCTAGACGAGGTGCAAGAGCCTGGATAGTTGGCCGCTGCGGATAGTTGGTGGGTGTGTGAGCTGGGTTGCGTCTATAAGGACAGTTTCCAATTCTGTGATTGGTGCGCCACAAACTAAGCACAGGCCTTTTGCGCACCTACAATCCTTCACTAAATGTCCTTCCCTCTTGCAATAAAAGCAAAAATCGGGACTCGACTGGTTATCTGTTACTTCCGGTCTTCTCGGGTCCACAGTTAGTCTTGAAGAGGCTCCTCCTGCCATCTGAGTGGCAGGGCGCTTCACTACGGCAAATTAAGGTCTGCCCTTCATCTTCACCACTGTCTCATATCGTCGGGCAGCCTTCAAAGCCAAATCATGGGTTGGGAAATCCCCTGTAGCTAATGCAACTTAGATTTCCGGGTCCAACCCTTACTGAAATCTTCTAGCCCTGATCTCAGCAGTCGGTATGAGATGGGCCGCAAACCTGTTACAGTCTTGTATTAACTGTGTAGTATGTGATATAAAATCGAATATTGAGACATATCTCACCTACTGAGCATGGTAAACTCAGCATCATACTCATCTACTGATTTGGTCCACATTGAACCTTGTTGCAAATGTATGAACTATTGCTCCATATCAAAGCGGGCAGTCTTAGGGAAGTACTTTGTATCGAACATGTCATAGAAAGTCTTCCATTCGATAGGCTGATGAAGACGACTTTCTTCCGCCTTCCACCAAACCCATGCATTATCAATGAGCTGCAGCTTTGCAACTCGGGCCCAAGCTATCTCTGGCACTTGTGCCGCTGCTAGATCATCTTCAATGCTTTAAGACCATTCCTCAGTTTCTAGAAGGCTCTCTTTTCCTGCGAACTGCTTGGGTGCAAGGCCCAGAATTGCTTCACCCCCAGGTGCTTCAACCTCTGGTCGGTTCATCAGGATAGCAGTTCGCTGCTGCTGTCTTTCCAGGAGGCTGCAGATTGCCTCAAGCAGAACCGTCTGCTCGTTGATCGGAGTGCCGATGGCAGGTGTGAGTGTTAATGGTAGGGGAGTATTGTTGACATTCGTGCTAGTGTTGTTTGGGGAATCCATAACCTTGAAAGAAATTTTTTTTGGGTTAGGACAGATTCAAACTATATGAAATGATAAGATTCAAGAAGTATGAATTGTAAAGAATGTTTTCAGTTGCTGGTTCTTGTGTTATATTGCTTAGGTTGTCCACGCAGAACTGAATTGCATTGTAGGGTTCCATACAGCTCTAACCTGCATGGGCCACCAACAAAACCTGTCACGCCCCGCTTTCCAGTATACAGGCAGAGAATATAACGATGCCGCTACGTATTTACTCAGAAGTAAACACGCTAAGCGTATCTAAGCAATATAAGTAAAATGCATAAGAGACAGGATGTAAATGAACAATAACATTATTTATTAACATTCTTTTTACAATACATCTAAAAAATAAATACATGGAATGGGAAGCAATGCCTAAACAGTGGCATAACAAAAATGGAAAATACAGAATGTAAATGTGTACAAGAAATCTAAAGCTCTGGGTCGAAAGCTAGCTGGTCCAAATCCTTGCTGGTGGGCTCGATCTCCAGTAAGTCCGAATCACCTGATGACATTCCAAAGAAGAAGAAAGAGAATGTCGTCAACGAACAAATCACTCGGTAAGTCCCGTAAATAGACAAGAATGGAATAGACAGAATAGAGAGTATATTGTTATAATGTTGTATTTTATGTTAACGCTGTTGTTTGTAGCTTGGTACCGAAGAGGCCAGTGTATACGAGAGGAGTCTCACTAGACTAGAGACTACGGTATATGGAGTACAAGGAACCGTTCATCCACAGTACAACGGCAATTGAATTCCGGTTAGGTGTCTTTATGGGTGCTATCTCATGCCACTTCTAACACCTTCCGTATCAATCTACCCCTTATAAACCCCGCGATATCTTGATTGTATTGTTTGTATTGTTTGAATTGTATATTGTATGTAGATGGATGACTTGCCGAAGCCATGATATCAGTAAATGGATGTAACTGGAGAATCATGTAGATGGATTTATATTCACAGTTCGGTTCGGTCAATATAGATTAATTAGATTGAACAGATTGAATATATAGCTTCATGGATTTATATAGAATTGTAGTTTGATACTTGAATCATATTCAAATCAGATTGATTATATTGAGACTCAGTCTGAGTCAGACAATTAGAAAAGAAATTGAAGTCCTGAATTATGTTTTGGTGCTATCGTAACTGCTGCACATGGACGGCAGGATTTGTGTCTTTTTCAAAGACAATTACCGTGTTGATAACACCGTTTGTTAAGTTGTCTACCTTAAATAGGCAAGCACCCATATCTCCAGCTCCCTGAGGCTCAAGAGACCGGTCCCGCTTAAAGCTATGTTTACTAGGGTCGTTATTGTAATTTAGAATAACTTGAGGGAGGTTTATGTAAATAATAATTTTGTATAATTTTCAAAATACACCTCAAGTATTTTATTATCATCCTTAGAGTTTTCATGGATGTATATTTTATCAACGTGACATTTCTAGTGAATAAAACCTAATTTCATAATATATGGTATTTATTTGTAATATTGGATTTGTATGGTATTTTCTTGTAAATGAGATATTTTTCTTGAATTTTGGAAATGTGAAATATTATAAATATTAAAAATAGATATTTTGATAATAATTACGTATATATTTATTTATAAAAATATAAGTTTTATTTATAATAGAAATCACATTTTCTAAAGAAAATTGTATTTTAAATTTTTCGAGATCATATACTCCTTGCGGAGGTCTGCGTCTCACTCTACTGAACCCGAGGATATGCGATAATCCATACCATCCCGAACGGGTTTCCCAAAATAGGTTGTAGAGGCGCAATTTTAAAGATTTGTTAAAATACATTTCTTGTAGAAAAATGTTTTATAAGTTGAAGATAGTTATATGTAAAGTCGTGTTTTCCCAAATCTATGTTCTCAAATTCCATCGTGCAATATTAGATATGTGTGTTGTGAGGAGATAGGTCATTACCTCATGAGTTATCTAAAGGTATAAAAAGAAATTATGATGGTTTATGTCGAAACTAAACTATATGGTATTTTTCTGAAAAAGTATAATAAAAGTTACAAAAATGATTAGTTTGATGTCAACTTGTTTTATTAAGTTTGTTAATGTTTATTAGTCAACATATAAGAGTATGGTTTTATTTCGTTAAGGAAAAGTGTAGTTTTTAAAGAAAACCGAATCGGAAGTCGGACTAACTCCACTTCCGTCGGGTTTTAGTTTTGAATATTTTTAAAATAGAGAAAAAGGAAGAAATAGGGACTTACGGGTTATTAGACTAGAAGAGAGAAGGAGGAAGAGGTGGGAATTGCCAGTGCGTCGTTTCGTCGTCGGAATCTCTTTGGATTGCCGTCGGAGCTTCGCCCTTCTGCTAACTCCACTTGCACACAAAAGACTTGGGAATTTTCTTAAGAGTTTGGGCAGGAATTTGGGGGTGAGGAGGGGTGATTTGAGGGTGGCATTTAAAGGAAAAATTAGGGTTTTAGGGTAGTGAAAGGGTGTATTAAAAATTTGTATTAAAATGGATTAAATGTGGGTATTTTAATTCTCTGGTTAATTGCAGAGAATTTAAACAGTGCAGGGGGTGAGGTAGGCCAAAGGGTGCAGGGGGTTAAAGAAATTTAGGGATCAGACCGAGTTGACCCGCCGGCGCCGGCCGATTCAAGTGGTTCACCGGCCCGAATCGGGTGAGTCGGGGCTCGTCTTGTCGCCATGTGTCCCTGACGCTTGGTCTACTGCAGTAGACTCGTTTGTTTTATGCGTGACTCTTGGTTTTACGTGTTGTGCACGTGTAGACCTTTGGGCTTCTAAAAGATTAAAAGAATTTAATTAAAAAAATGTGTGGCAGATGGGATTTGAACTTTGGTGTTTTGGTTCAGCAGTGCAAGGTCTTACCAATGAGCTACAAGCTCCTTCTTGCTGTTCAAAAGCAAATCAAACTTATAACTTGTGCTCAGGCTCAAGTACCCCTTTTTGTATTTTTGAAAAAGTTGTACAGAAAGTTTAGGGTTATTACATCACCAGAGAATTGCAATCTGATGTTAGGTATAATACCATCTAGCCAGTTTTCGGCGAGTCCGTCTAGTGTACTCACCCGCAGTGAGCATCTATATACAATCTTAGGTGCACCACACCAATGGCCGCGGGACAAACCATCGCCCCCTCGTCAGGGTCTAGATATGTATACACTAGTCTACTCTGGATTATTGATGCCCAGTCTTGATACTCACACGACTAGGGACATTTTAAGGATGTGCTTATCGACTACCCAGCTCCCACAAGTATGATTGCCATCACAACGCAGGTAGTCAAGCAAAAATCCTATGGGCTTTATCAACATATATACGAGATATAAAATAACAAGTAAAGCATTTCACATATTAAGATAAAGACAAACCAAATAGCATACTATCATATCAAGGAAGATTGTCCTGTACATACATATCCCTAGTATCCTATACAATGAAGGCCTCTAGGATATACATATCCAACAACATTACAATAAATACGTGTCCAAAACCAGAAAACTCATAGGTAAACCTGAATGAAGTAAGAGTACAAATCCCTTGTCCCGAAAGACACTAGACAACATACATTTTCATGTATAAGTAACAAGAGTATACCAACTCAAATTCTGTGTTTTGTAAATTGAAACCTGTATCTTGGTTAAGAATATCTTACACCGTTATTTAATGCACCTTATCTTATCCTCAACTGATAAAGGTAAACGTTTACAACACAATTTTCAAAATGTATATATCACTTTACAAAATAAAGGAACAGATATTTCATTTTAAAATTTGGTGCATAACAACAGTTATTCGAAACAAAATATTTGCCGTCAGGCAAAAGCCAGACGATTTAATCCAATATCACCAATTGCAACGAATTCCGATATTTGGTGATCAAATTGCCCATTTCCTAATATTCTACTCCTACTCATCATCTGTAACACTGTACAGATGTGAGATCCAAATCTGGTAAATACATACCCTGAAGTCATAATTGATAGGGAAAACCGTTCTCTTTTATAAGTATACAGAAAAAACTGAAACATGAAAATGTTTCATAGGGGGCGGCCATGTATTCCTAATAATACCTTTTCCATTATCCGAATTCATGACAGCAGTCACAATTTCCTTTGCCCTCACTTCTGTCCCTTTATATGTCTCCACATCTTACCTTCTGCACACCGTGCCTGCGCTAACTGGTTTTCTTCTTTCCCTACCTTTCGGCATCAGTCTGAGGTTTGAAAGAAGACTATTCAATAAGCGTAACAGGTGTACTCTCCTAATACAAGGAGCTCTCGCAACCTGAGAGAAGGTAAAGGGAAGAGACAACTGAATAATTATATTCAATTTTCCAAAACCTATAGTCATCCTCGACTGAAGTAACTTTTTCGAGTTCGTATGTAATTATACGATGGTCGTTCCAAGTAATATGGATTATCGTAGTAATACGATGTGTTCTGAAGAAATGCAAACGGTAGAGTAGGAGTGGCAGGGATATGTGCGATTTTGTCGCGAATCATGACAATCCAAAGTCAAAGGGTATAAGAAGGTTTGGTCGACTTGGTTCATGAGTTTTAAAGGTTTAAGGTAAGTCATGGGTTGTTGTACCAGAGAGAGAGAGAGAAAAGAAATACTCTGCGTGCACTCTATCAAGATTATATTGGTTTTCACTTTATCTAATCAGGATGGCTCCCACTGTTTTCTCGAATTCTCCTTCAAACCCTAAAAGGAGAACTAGTCGGGATCATTTATACTTTACAAGTTCGCTAAACTGTTCAGCCAGGCCAGTGTTGGTACTCCGAGGGAGGTCTTCCGTGCTTTCGCATGGACCCAATTAATAACCTCATTTCCGCAGAGGCGTAATCTCGTTAACATTTTCTAGACAACTAATATGTTAGCTAATTGTGAAGTGAAAAATCTCCCGAGGAGTAATACATACTCATCAGTGAGAATCGGGACCCAACTATCATTGTGTGATAATTTTGACGGAAGCCGACCAAAATTACCACACTCCAGAAGGTATGCGCGTTCCTAGCAAGTTTCCCGTATATTTGAAACTCCCGATATGGTTTTTGACCCAAGTAACTTATGACCGTGGCAAAGGTCAACAAATCATAAGTCACAGGTCAAGTTCAACCCGTCATTCTCCTGGATTACATTATACCCACCCGTATGACCCTTGGCAAAGATCAACAAAGTTATACGACTGACCTAACTAATCGCATTACTATGCAGTAGAAAAGCATTACAGAGCTACCGAACACCACGCCTCGGCTAAGATCGACAAATGTAGCACGAATACTATGCAATACTAATCTGAAATGACGGAGGGCTACGGCTGATTTTTGGCGAAAAACCTTTAACGTAATGAACTTGATATCGTTGAAAGAACTCGAGTGGCTTTGAAATGGAGTGGTTTAAGGTCCGCCTTTTAAAACTATTAACATAAATCTTTGCTTAAGAGCGAACTCCCAATGAAGGGATCAAGGCTCTTCCCTCATAGAATGAGGTGTGAGATATTCCTAACCGAATACCTTTATGCAAAGCAAAAGAATACAACCATGAGTTTTGAAGAAAACCGAGTAGTTTTAAAATTTGTTCTGACAACATCATTTAGATTTATTTTCCTTGCATTATATTGATAATGAGTTCCCATTATTTCAAGTTTCCAAGCCACAAAAGAAACAATCAAAATAACATGCTATTTATATGTCATCCGCATTCGCCATGAGGCCCATCATGCACCGTTAGGTTACTTAACTAACAACACGGCGGGGGCAAGACTAGCGCGGACGCAAAACATATAGAAGCATCTACTATATATATATATATATATATATATATATATATATATATATATATATATATATATATATATATATATCAACATCGCAGGCAGATAATAGTCATCACAGGCAGATAAAAATCATCACAAGCATGCGAACAACAATATGGAATAGTGGATAATTTAGGAGCCCCGCGTTTCATTTGAGCCATAAATGAGACGCGACGTTCCCCGGTCATGTGGACAGCCAGTGCAATGAAGATCCTAGACCCTTACGAGTGCGGCAAGTTACCCGCCAATCCCTAAAGTAAGGCAACCCCAATCAACAAAGTGAATGGGCTACCCAGCACTTCACGGAATCCGATAACTTGAGCACCCCTCCGTGGGTCAACCTATACCCCCTACGAGTGCGGTGAACAGCCCGCCAATTCAAGAGTAAGGCCTCTCCTATTTCAACGCCATGTGATGCGGGCCCGTTGCCCTTTAGAACCCGGCTATTCGAGCACTCCTCCATGGGGTAATCTTAGTACAGAAAAGCAAATATATATATAACGGTGACATCGAGCTCAACCCGGTCGTGCCCCAATAAAAGAATATACAAACTGACAGAAACGGAAGCCCACATGTCGGACGCTCGCCCCGCAATAATCAATATACAAATGAATCTGAACTGTACATCTAACATTGCACACAAGGCTATCCATCACGACAATCTATCCATAATATCAGTGCAACACAGAATATCAACGTGAATATCATATTCGTAATCTCGTCTGATTGTACATATAGAAACCAGTCGGGTTATATCACACTATGATATTCATGATCGCAGAAACTAATATATGCACTGAAAACCACGAATTCAAAATTTCGATCGATTAAAACTTTCCACATTGGTCTCAAGTACAAACCAGTACTCAAACAAATCTGAGCCAAAACCAAATATCCCAAAAATCACAATTCCATAATATAGAGCACCACAAAAATTTTGGGGCACAACAGCCAAGACTTGACCGCGGAACTGCGGCCAAATGGCACTTTAGGCGGCGGTTCCGCGGTCGAGTTTTGGGCTCATGTGCCCAAAATTTTTCGTGATCTCTATATATGCCTGCAGGTAATATTAATGCAATCTAAATAATTTTTTGAACAACTTTAAAATTCGAACAACGGGCATGGAAAATGGGAATGTGATTCGGAAAAATCCGTCGATCGAAACTCTAAATAAGTATAAACTAGCTAGTTAAGGTTTATAGAGTGGCTCTGATACCATGTTGGGTTTCAGTTCCTATGCCGCAGAAGCCGCGACCGAGACGGAAGCAAAAACAAAAATTTTAGCGAACACCGAACGCCCGTAAAACCCATGATTCGATCCATAGACCTAAACTAGCTAACTAGAAGTGTAAAGATTGAGAAACTACAACTTTTGTCGCGTGTCCACCCAATTGTGGAAGACCCCTCCAAGCTCGTAGCCGCCGGGATCGCGCTTGAAAATTGACCACCCTCGCCGAAGACGATCCACCCGAAGAAAACCGGAGGAGGCTCTAACCGATGATCCATACTTTCTAGGTGTGGATGGTCGGTGATGTAGGAATACATCACTAAAAATTTCTCTCTAGAATCTACGCTCAAACTGAGAGCAATAAGAATAAGGAGAAGAGAATAAGGAAGCAATCATGAACCATGAAGCTCATCATGTGAAGCAAAAAGAAAGTGAAGCATCAAGTATAAAAAAAATAAGGATGGCTTGCCTTTTTACAACCATGGTTCAATAGTGAACACAAATGATTTTACCAATATAAAATCCCCAAGCCATACCTCTATACATGCTAAGAACCATGCTTCATAACTCCTCATTTTCCACCTCATTTCTATTTAATTTTCTAAAAAGAAAATCAAATATGAGGTGTCCTTCTTCTAGAAGCATTCCCGTATAAATACGAAATACTTCACCCGGTATATGTATCGCTATATATACACGTATCCGTATAAAAATACGGATAACACCAAAGAGAGAAAATGAATAGTGAACATTAATACTAAAATATATGCATCAAAATACATATATAAATTCTTAAATCAAAACCTGATTTAATAATCCGGCTTAATCCTAAGCCGGATAGTATTATCAACCGTCCGATTAAAGTCCGTGTATCCCGTACACGTATTTAATCGGACCCTTGCACGTAACAATGTACGGCTCCTACATCTGTCGTCTGAACCGGGAAAATCCTCTGTGTGAGACTCTAAAGACTCGACAATACGCTGGCAGTGGATTTAACCACAAGCACGTCAGCGATATTAGCTGTACGTAACGGCTACTCAGGTACTTGTTAAAAGGAGGGTCGACAATCAAGTACGTCCTTACCCTACCGAGCCTGAATGTGACAATCTCCGTATAGTCCGTTCTCTTCGTCAAAGAGTATCGCATATCGGGCCTAGGGGGTGGATAACATCATACCCCTATTAACCTGATAAGTCGTGTCCGAGTCAAGCTCATCACCAACAGAGATACTACTGATCAACTATCAGTAAATCTCATCCACCGTGGCCATGGATTTCTGGTGATAGCCAACTGAACACAGTGAGACATCGATTCCTAATACCAGGAGAGACGAATCTCTCACAGTCGACTACTGCCTCCATATGGCTCAAGACTGTACCCAACTAAAACCTGTTTGCACGACTCATTTGAGCTGTGGTAAGGTAGTAATCAAACAACAACAACAACAACTGAGCCTTTTATCCCAAGCATATGGGGTAGGCTACATGAACCAACATGAGAATCACCTGAGAATGGAAACTCACATGAGACAAATGACGACTTCAGGCCAAAGGACTAACCTATACTCATGCCACCTAAGAATTTCCATCTGACGATAGATATAATACCATCTAGAAGTTCTCGCTGAGTCCGTCCAGTGTACTCACCTCAAATGAGCACCTGTATATTATCTTACGTGACACAACACCAATGGATTATGAGACCGGCCACCGCCCCTCGTCGGGGTCAAGAAGCGTATACACTAGTCTACTCCGGAATATCGATACCCAGTCTCGATACTCTTACGACTAGGGACATTTAAGGATGTGCTTATGGATAACTCAGCTCTTACATATATGATCGCCATCATAATACCGGTTGTCAAGCAACAATCCTACAGGTTTCATCAAAGATGAAGACAAAGCAGATAACACACTATCATCTCGAGCAAGACTGTTATACCTGTATAGGTCATCCCTCAATCATCATAATTGCTTACTTGCGATCATAATAATTGCCTTGAGGCACTATATCCAGCAATCCAACCCCTAGACCCGATATGCGACACCTTTAGATGAAGAGACCGGACTGTATGAAAATTAGCACTTACAGGCTCAGTAGGGATATGGACGTGCTTACTTGTCGACCTTCCTTTCATTCAATACTTGGATAGCCGTTACGTACAGCTAGTGCCACTAACATGCTTGTGGTTATGGATTATATCCAGTAGCTACTGCTAGCGTATTATCGAGTCTTTAGAATCCTACATAGAGGGTTTCCCAGATCAGGCGAAATGATATAGTGTGCGTATTTTGATACGTATGGGGGTTCGATTGAATACGTGTATACACGTACTTTAATTGGACATTTTGATAATACTGGCAGATTTGAAAGATAGTCGGATCATATGTGAGCTAGTATTATATCTCTTATTTTCTCTTTGGGTATTTTTATTTTGATATGAATACGAGTATTTATTCGAATATGGTATTAGTATTAATATGGGTATTTGTATATCAATATGAATACAGGTATTTGTATTTTGATACGAATATGGGTATATGTGTATTTGATGCATATACGGGAGTATGTAAATATGTATGTATATATATGTGTGTGTGTGTGCATTCTTTTTCTTGTTCTTTTTAGAGGGTATGAGAAGTGTGTGGACTTGTGACTCACTTGTGTGAGTCACACTTCCACTCACCTTATCTACAATAGATAAGAGCAAGAGGAAAAAGAGGAGAGGCCAAGATTTAATCCACATCCTCTTTTTTTCCTTCTTCTTGGTTTTCCTTCAAAAGAGAGAAGAAAATAGAAAAAGAGATAGATCAAGAGATTCTTCACTTCCTACATCACTTACACTCCATTTCTAGCAAGCTTAGTGTGTGATTTGCTTCACTTGATATTTTGGTGTGAGGCTAAATCTTGTTTCGGTTTTCCTCGGGTGGATCATCTTCGGTAAGGTCGATCGGCTTGCAAGCTTGTTCTCGATGAATTCGGAGCCTAGCTAGAGTCCATGGAGTATTGTAGGGATCTTCCGCAATTGGGCGGACACGCTACAAAGGCAGCTAGCTCCCCAAACTCTTATTTTGCTCTCTTGTGTTTGCTAGTTAAGTGTTTGGAATCGATCGATAGGTTTGGTTTCCTCGTGTTTGCTTGAAAATTTTTGTTTGCAATTCGCTTTCGCAACAGCCGTGAGCATTAGGGAACTTTTCATGGGGACCATCTCCGGTTTCTTCTAAAGAAAACGGTGCCAAGTATCTGCTATCCTTCATTGATGATTTTTCGAGAGAGGGTTGGGTCTACTTTTTGGAGTATAAAAATGATGTGTTTACTACATTCAAGCAAAGGAAGATTTTGCTTGAGAAGCAGACAGGGAAGTTGTCACGCCCTGCTTCCCAGAGTACGCTA
Organism: Agapanthus africanus; assembly: GCA_030015575.1. NCBI lineage: Eukaryota > Viridiplantae > Streptophyta > Magnoliopsida > Asparagales > Amaryllidaceae > Agapanthus > Agapanthus africanus. Next base: position 347,848,010 of record CM057351.1, on the reverse strand, counting down.
AGATAGGCACGTGATAGAACCAACCATGCTACCTATGGATAGGAAATATCTTTCCATAGTCACATTACGGCTGTAGAGATATCAAGAACAATAATAATAACTATCTAATACATGTCCATGAGCCAGAATAACGAGTCAAGAATAAAATAATGCGGAAGCAAAAAGATCTAATACAATAATAAACTGGAATGTACGTCTCATAATGCGGGCTCACATCAGGAAAGAAAATACTGAAAGGAAACTAAACTAAACTAATAACAGGTCCTCACTGTTCGGCCTGTTGATCAAAGTACTCCTGGACAGCCTGCGATAAGGACAAGGGATCTGGGCCATGCAAAACCCAGACGTCAGTGCGTCATAATATCAATAATTCTAAGCAAGCAGGATGTAATGAAATATGCATACATGAAGTATGAACAGTAATAAGTCATCAGTAACAAGTAAACAGTAACATGAATATAGATCAGTGAACAGGATATAAACAGGTGAAGTGCAGTGAGTGGTCTAAACTGTATTATATGGTCATCTACTCTAAAGTTATTCGAAATCAATTAATGTAATTCTCATCGTAACCCATCGGTCTATGCCCCGTTCAACCCACGGGACCACGGTAACAAGATATGGTAGACTGTAAGTCTATGTCCCGTTCAACCCCACGGGACCACGGTAACACGATGTAATAGACTGAGTGTCTATGTCCCGTTCAACCCTACGGGACCACGGTAATAAGATGTAATAGCCCTTTGAGTTACGTTCGGATACATTCTTGATTTCCCCATACCCCCAAGGTTATGTGTGTAAGTCAGGTATTGATAAATCTGAGACTAATACCAACACAGGATCAAGCAGGTACAGGTTTGTCTGTATAGATAATAGGATATGTCCGTAGGAACAACAGGTCAAGATTGTCGGCATTAGTAACAAGAACAGGTAATATGTCAAGCTGTGGTATATCAGGTCATGTCAGGTGGTGTACATGGATCCAATCATGTCAAGTAGTGCACATGTATCAAGTCGTGTCAAGTAGTAGTGTATCAAGTCATGTCAGGGGGTGCACAAGTATTACGTGGGTGCTCATAATCAAACTGTAATAAGTATGGGTACACAAAAAAAAGTATGGAGTACTAATATAACAATAAAATGGAATAATGTGATGTGGTATGCCAATAGATATAAATTCAAAGATATGGATGCACAGTTATCGATTAGAGTTACATTTGTAGTTCCAACACTAATTAGGATGCTCTTTATTAAACATGGGGTGTTAATATCACAGTGTTATGTATTAATGTGATCTATGGATGCAGTTATATATATTCTAAATGAAATGGATGCAAAAGGGTATCCGAAAAGTTATAAAACTATAAAATGGTAATGTGGGATGTGCAACTAAGCAATATGTGATATAAATATTGATATGGATGAAGTATAATGTAATCTAGTATGTCACAAGATAAGTTTTCATGACCTAGATCTGAAATGATAAAAACGGATGCAAACGGAACATCGAAACGTTATAAAACTAAACATGGGGTACTAGATTTAAACTACAGGTATGATATTTATTTAAATAGGTATAAAATGAGTTATATAGCATGTAGCAAGATTAACTTGCCTAGACGGATCAATAAACGGATGTATACGGAACGTTTCACGTCGGTGGAAAGTCGCGACGCGCGCACGGTACACGTAACGGTTCCAAACAACGCATAAGGGTGATCACACAAGTCAGGTATGTTCGCTGGGTCGTCTGGATCGTTGGCGTCGTTACGGCTCCGGCGATCTACAAAAGACAGAAAACAGTTTTAAGGAAAGAAAGAAAGAAAGAAAAGGGAAAGGAGAAGGAAGGAAGGACTCACTGGGGTGCACTGTGATCAAGGAACGAGGGGGCGACGATGAGGTCGACTGCAACGATCTTGCCGGCGATGGAGCGGTGTGCAGGGGGTGCTCGGTTTCTTGGGTTTGGAGAAGGAGAGAGGGAGAAGAGGAGTGAGAGGAAGGTGAGGATGAGGAGAGGTCGGCAGGGGCGTCGTCGGAGGCTTGGGCGACGGCGAGCGCGAGGCCGGCGATGGCTGGGGTTTGCTGGGTCTCGCGGTTGAAAAGAAAATGAGAGAGAGGAAGGAGGGTAATATATATATATATAGGGGGAGAGAGAGATAAATAAAGCGAGAGGAGAGAGAGAGAATCTGAGAGAGAGGAGAGAGAGAGCGAGATCGAGAGGAGAGAGAGAGAGATGAACAGTTAGGAGAAATAAAATTGGAAGTTAGCGGGGGAGAGAGAAAGAGAGAAAAGAGAAAGAGAGAAGGAGTGGGGGCCACAAGCCAGCGAGAGAGAGCTGGGGGTGAGCTGTTAATTAGGAATTAGGATTTAATATTTAAAATTTAAAAAGATTTGTAGTTTTAAAATATTTTAGTTAGTTACGTAAATTTAAGTTGTCGATTTATTTAGATTAATTAATTTGAATTTTGGCGGGATACAAAAATATTCCAAAACACGCCCGGGTCGGGTCTAAAATTTCAGTTTTAAAATGCGAAAAATATATGCGACTTTCAAAATTCAAAACGAATGCTCAGATAACGAAAAAGTGTACCCCCAAGAACGGATGCACGCACATGCGCGTAGCCATCCAAACACGCCCGTTTCACTGAACGGGACGAGAACAAGATGCGCGGATGCTACCACGGGGTTAGATGTACCATACAGATCATGTTATGTAATTTTAAATATATTTTCTGTGACTTAAAGTGTTATATGGTAAAAGATGCAATACTAGATGAAATGCCAGTATACACTAAACATGAAATGCACAGTCTATGTAACAAATCAGGGTAATTCATAAATATGAATCAAACAGGTTCAAGCAAGCGGGTCGGGTCGAATGCAATGTAAAATGTAAAATACCATTCGCACCCAAAACACGATAAATCAAGAAAATACCACAGATAAGTAAATACGAGAACTGGAATTGGTATAGATGAACTAGGTTGTTACAGAAGTGGATTAAGAGACTGAGGACGGACAATGAATTAGAGTTTTGTGGTGGAGATTTCAATGATTTTTGCAAAAATGATGGGATAGTTCGGTATCATACCGTTGTTTACACACCACGGCAAAATGGAGTCGTGGAGCAGATGAACCAGACTCTTTTGGAGAAAACGCGGTGCATGTTGTCTAATGCATAACTCGGTAAAGAGTTTTGGGCAGAAGCGGTGAGCATGACGTGCTATATTGTAAATTGGTCACTTCATATGACGCTAGGTAGTAAGGCACCGAAGTAGGTTAGGGAAGTACGCCGATTATTCAACACTTAAGGTGTTTGGTTGCTCTGCTTATGCACATTTCTGTGAAGGCAAGTTGGATCCTCGAGCGAAGAAGTGCATATTTCTTGGTTAACAACCGGCGTAAAGGGTTATAGATTGTGGTGTTCGGATCCAAAGTCGTCTAAATTTATGATTAGCAGAGATGTGTCGTTTGATAAATCTGATATGTTGAAGCCGAACAATAAGGAATCTCCGGTTGAAGATGATTCGAATAAGGATGAGCCGAGAGTTGATATTGAGGTCGGTGAGAACTCGGGTTCACAGGAGATCTCTCCTTCACCATCGTCTGAAGAAGCTCAAGATGAGAAGTCTCATGATGAGAAGTATTTGCTTGCTCATGACCAACAAAGAACAGACATTAAACCGCCATAGAGATATGGCTACGGTGATCTAGCGACGTATGCGCTTTCCGTTGCAAAGACGGTTAATAGCAGCGAGCCGACAAGCTATAAAGAAGCCTTCTTATACGATAAAGCAGCTCGATGGCTAGTCGCTATGAATGAAGAGATTGTGTCTCTTCAAAAGAACCAAATTTGGAAGCTCGTGAAGCCCGAAGAAGGAAAGAAAATAGTTGGTTGCAAGTGGGTTTTCAAGAAGAAAGAAGGTGACCAAGGGACGGTTGATACGAGATAAAAGGTGCGGTTGGTAGCTAAAGATTATTCGCAGGTGCGAGGAGTTAACTTCACAGAGATATTTCTCCGGTTGTTAAACACACCTCTATGCGTGTCTTGCTCGATTTGGTAGCTATGCAAGATTTGGAGCTTGAGCAACTTGATGTGCAGACCGCATTCTTGCATGATGATTTGGTAGAGAAGATCTACAGGCAACAGTCCGAGGGTTTTGAAGTTGAAGGCAAAGAAGACCATGTTTGTTTGTTAGAGAAGTCTCTCTACAGTTTGAAGCAGCCACCTAGACGTTTGTATAAGAAGTTTGACTCCTTCATGATAGATATTGGGTTTACGAGAAGTAAGGGCGACAGTTGTGTTAATTGTAAGAAACTCGTCGATAGTTTTTTCATATACTTGCTACTTTATGTTGATTGTATGTTGATAGCAGTAAGGTATATGGTTGATTTTGAGAATTTGAAGGAACAGTTGAAAAACAAGTTTGAGACCAAAGATTTAGGAGCGGCCAAGAAAATACTTGTTATGGAGATCAGGCGCGATCGTAAAGGAGGAAAACTATACTTGTCTCAACAATGATACGTTGAGAAAGTTTTGGAGTGTTTCGGCACGGCAGGCGCTAAATCCGTAAGTATTCTATTGGCAGCTAATTTTAAACTTTCAGCCCATTCATCACCGCAAATAAAGGATGATATTAGATATATGTCGAATGTTCTATATGCAAGTGCAGTAGGTAGCGTTATGTATATCATGGTTTGTACACAACCCGACATTTCACATGTCGCTAGTGTTGTTAATAGCTATATGATATCTCCCGGCAAAAGCCATTTGCAGGTAGTGAAATGGATATTATAATACCTGCGAGTTACATCAGACGTGGGGTTGGTATTTGGGAGGAACAACGACAATTTAGTTAGATTCAGTGAATCTGATTATGCGAGTGATCTTGATAGACGCAGATCGATCACCGATAATGTGTTCTCCTTAGGAGGATGTGCCATTAGTTGGCGGGCGTCTTTGCAGTTTATGGTAGCGTTGTCTACGACGGAAGCGGAGTATATGACTATTGTTGCGGCCGCTAAGGAGGCGATCTGGTTGAAGGGGCTATTTTCGGAACCTGGTATTCCAAAAAATACCATAATTGTCTACTGTGATAGCCAAAGCGCTATTAACTTGTCGAAAGATTAGATGTATCATGAGAGGACGAAGCACATTGATGTAAGGTACTAGTTTGTGCAGATGATCGTTGAGAAAGAAGAGATTATTATGGAGAAAATTGGCACAGCGGACAATCCGACCGATATGTTGACAAAGTCTCTTTCAGTTGTTAAGTTTAAGTATTGCTTAAACTTAATTGGAGTGCGCAGCACTTATTGATCCCTTTAGGGGTTTTGTGGTGAAGATGGAGCAGTTATTACTTTGATGGAGAAGTTTGTGAAATGCGAGGCAAGATAAAGATTTGTAGATATGCCTCACATTCGATACTGAAGCTTACCAGTAGGATTTCCTAACGATTCGACGTCATCATGAAGATTTGAGTTTACCTCTAAGGCAGACGTCTGGGGCTAAGAGCTCCAGACGTTTGTTGAGGCTCTGGATGCGCGGGCGTATTTATGGCAGACATCTGCCTCGATGAGGGTCAGACGTCTGTGAGGCTCTCTGTTATTTTGGTGAAGATACCAGACGTTTATGATATCCTTGTTCAGACGTCTGGATTACTTTCTGGATTCTCGTGACGACAAATGCAAACGTCTGTCAATTCCTACTGCAGACGTTTGCCTTTTTGTGCCGGGTGAAGATTCGCTTAGTTAGGAAATTAGTTTCTTTGATAAATCTTTTGTATGCTATATATATGATATATATAGCTTATTTTAAACCTAGATTTGATGCCTTTGTAACATTTGAGAGAACCCTCTTGTTGTTTGAGAGAGCTAGGGTATATTTGAGAGGGATTTGTATTTGTCCACGGATCTGTACTCCTCCACCTTTGGTTATTAATAAAGTTTCGCTTTCGCCAATTAGTAAGTTCTTATATTCTTTATCTTACTTGTGGTTTTGATTACTTCTCGTTATCATTTGGTCTGTATTTCGTGATCGTCTTTGTCACAACAGATACCTTTCAGGGGCTTTTGACAACCGTTTTAAGGTTGGGTGTTTCGAAAGCGGGAAACCTACTTGGTTTTTTTTGACAATTTACCCGAATGTATTTGTTCCAAGAAGAGAGAAACAATGAGAATATAATGTATATCATGCATTAGATTCAGAAGCTTTGACTCTTAATTTCAAGCAAATCATGTTTTTTTGTGTGAAAGAAACAATCAAATCATGTTAATTAGCCCTCAGCTACACAAAAAGTCGCAATTACAGCTATCTTATTACTCATCAGAGAATTTGTCAAAGGCATCTCCCTTAATTGGCCGTACGTCATTAATTGTCACGTGATATTATTTTAACTATGCTTGATAGTAAATGCAAGATGATATACACTTATAAATTATCCATGAGAATTGGATGACAAGCATCAATAGCTATATCAAAGATACAATAAGTAATCTTTCTATACAATGACTGCAAAAAAGAATATACAAAATGATCAAACATTTGTAGTAATTGTCATAGAGCTAAAAATAGATAAAATGTCGGCCATGTGTCTGCCGTCATCCAAACTGAATTTTTTAAGTCAGACAACATTAACTCGAAATATGATGATAATAGTCTAAATAAGAAAACATCATTTTGTTCCACCATGTCAAAAACCAATTGGGATGGAGGCTTTAATGGAACCCTAATGTCTGCTTAATCTCTTTAAGGACCTGTAAAGTTGGAACTTGCTGAGCTTAAGCCCTACAATCTGATCCCCATACAACTATTATTTCATTACAAAGGAATATTTTAGTCTATTTACCTAAAGTTTTTCATGAGTGCGATAATCTAGCTGGAGTTCCAAGGAAAAATAAAGAATAAATTTAGATCCCCAAGAAAATTTTATCATCTTGATCTAGGAGATTATGATTGATTATGTGGACTTTTTAATACCCATAAATGCAGCTAAATATATTTAGTTTAATTAAGAAAAAAACACATTACATTTTTTTTGCAGCAGGCTTTGTGGAGGGGGTGGGCCTCTGGCCCATGGGAAATTTCTTCAAATAATTGGTTGAAAGTCCCTCCTTACCACTGTAAGTGGGGGTTTTGAATCCAAGACCTCCTACCAAGTGGGAGAATGTCATTGCCGCTCGAGCAAAGACTCTTTGGCAACATATTACATATTGCTACCGTAGAAATTTCTTACATTGACGAAACACATGGCAACACGATTCATTAATTCATATTTGAGTTTTTCATGCAAATTCAAAAACCTTTATAACCAACATGCATGGAAAAATGTAAATAGACATGCAAGAATGAATGAACAGTGTGTTTCTTTATTAGATTATTCCTCATGCTCTTTAATTATTTATTCAAAAAGCTAATCCAGAATACACCTTATGAATCAGTTCAATTTTTAGCCCAATTTACACAGTGGCCCAGCCAATTATAGTACTAAGTTATCCCAGCCTACATATGCTCATGTCTCACCTCCCATTAACAACATAGCTTTGCAATTAAATCCCATCAAACTAAGTCCAAGTATGAGGCCTCAAGCAATCTATTGCGTATAAGCTCATAGGCCAGATATACAAAGGGTGAAGCCTTATCTCTAACTAGAGTTCCTTAATTCCTTTTTTGGGTTCTCTCTCTCTCTCCAAACCTTGGTATTTTGAAAAACACCCCAAAAACTCTATATTTTAAATACACCAACTAAAACCTCTTCATTAACTAAAAACAATCATTTACTTAAGTTAATTAGGATTAATAATTGGATTAGAGTTAATATGATTAATTGCGAGATAAAAACTCATATGTAACGTCCAAACTCTCATTTCTTTTCATTTTTTGTGCATCCCTTAGTTTTACTCTTCCAAAGTCTCATCTCAAGTTATCATTTTAGTTCTTAACTAAGATTTCTAAAGGCGTTAGAGATGATAATTAAGTATAGGGGACAATTTAGTTTAATTAAAAATTTTAAAGGGTGTATTTAAAAATATAAAGTTTTAGGGGGTGGTTTTCAAAATAATAATGTTTTAGTGGCCTATAAATAAAAGCTTTTTTTTAAAGGAAAATTCTTTAAAATGAGAAAAATTATCTAGCTCCTCCTATCTCTCTCTCAACTCAACAATCCTATTGCTATGTGGACTCCATGAAAGTATTTCAAAAGAACTATGAAGATCTTCTCAAAAGATATGAATAATTTTTTGAATGACCGTGAGCTCTCACTCAATAGACTTCTATCCACCGAAGAATTAAACCGTAAGGTTCTTGGTGCGGGATGTCCCATTGAACCCATTACATAAACGCAGAGTCTCAAACACACTAATGGTAGGTAGTGTTAGATGCAGTGTGAATCAATAAATTACAGATAAAACCCAATTTTCAAATTAAATCAACATCAAAATCAATAAATATTGAGGAACTTATGGAGACAAGACAAAATGACCTTGTCCTTAGAATAGATTTCCGTCCCATAAGGAGATTATGGCGATCTACCCCAATATACAACGAAACCTCTCTCATGGTACTTGATGGAGGTCCTTTTCGGGTCTCCGTCAGATTTTGTCTATCGTCGATCTCCCGGTGGATTTTGGAGGTGATCTCCTGTTGCGTATTAGTCTCAATGGGTTTTGAGGAGATTGATGATTTGAAGAGTTTAGCGCCGAGTACCTTCAAGGAAGTCCCGGGATGGTTTGGTACCACCGAGGACCCTCCGACGATCAAGTTAGCACGAGATCCGAGCAGAGTAACGGCTAAGTGGAGTAAAAATTGCTTACTTGACCCCTCTGTGATGGGGGTTTATATAATGGCGGCAGCACGCAGTAGCAGGCGTGAGAATTTTGCCGGTGGCTACGCTCCCGACGTCACGCCTGCGTAATAAGCGGATCGCCCCGTTCATGGGGATCGTGATGGCGTGGAACGTGGGATGTTGCCGGCGGAGAATCCGCACATGGCGAGATTTGCGGAGCGGCGGTTACGCCTGCAGGCGGTGGAGTTGGTCGGTCGGAGGGACCGAGGAAGATGGCCTGGGCGGGAGAGCTCGGGAACGAGCGGGAAAGCCGAGGTATCTTGGTCCTGTGGTAGCTCGGGGGTGAGCTGAGAGGCCGAGGAGACCAATTTACAGAGGGCTCCGAGGTAAGCCAGCTTGTGTTTGCAGGTAGGGTACAGGGGTGGCCTGGTCGGCCCCTGTGGACCCTTTCTTGCATGCTCTGGGACACGTCATCTTCCATGTGTCATGATCTGGGAGATCGCCGATATCGAGCATCATCATTAGCCCCCCACTCTCGTTCCGATCTATTTTGCGGGTCGGGTCGAGAGTGGACTGCTCGGTTCTTTCTGTGCGGCTTGGCGCTGGTAATTCCTTGTGGTGGATTGTCCGGGGGCGACACGGCGTTCTTGTTGTCGCGCACCGAGTATGAGTTTATTCGGCGGGTCTTGAATCCGTGTCTTTATAGGATAGGAAGTTACCCGCTGGGGATGCGCCGAGCAGGAAGGAACTCGGCGGCCTCATGATGAGGGCTTGAGATCCTCAGCGTCTAATGGGCAGGGGGATGCCCGTTGGAGTTGCGCCGAGCAAGTAGGAACTCGGCGTCCTCACGATAAGGGCTTGAGATCTTCAGCGTCTGATGGGCAGGTGGATGCCCGCTGGGATGCGCCGAGCAGGAAGGAACTCGGCGGCCTCACGATGAGGGCTTGAGATCCTCAGCATCTGATGGGCAGGTGGATGCCCGCTGGGATGCGCCGAGCAGGAAGGAACTCGGCGGCCTCACGATGAGGGCTTGAGATCCTCAGCATCTGATGGGCAGGTGGATGCCCGCTGGGATGCACCGAGCAGGAAGGAACTCGGCGGCCTCACGATGAGGGCTTGATATCCTCAACGTTGGATGGGCAGGGGATGCCCGCTGGGATGCGCCGAGCAGGAGGGAACACGGCGGCCTCACGATGAGGGCTTGAGATCCTCAGCGTCTGATGGGCAGGGGGATGCCCCGAGCAGGAGGGACCTTGGCGGCCTCACGGTGAGGGCTTCAGATCCTCAGCGTCTGATGGGCAGGAGGATGCCTGCTGGGGATGCGCTGAGCAGGGTAGCTGCTCGGTGGCCTCTTGGCGAGGGCTTTGATCCCTGTCGGTTGTGGCAGGAAGCTACCAACCGGGGATAGCCGAGCAAAGGTCGAGCTCGACTGCCTCTGGGAGGACTTTGATCCTTAGCGTTGGAGGTTCTGTAAGAGCCTACTAAGGATAACCGGACAGTGGAGCAGCGCGGTTGCCTCTTGGCGAGGGCATTGATCTCTGGCGTCGTGGGTAGGGAGCTACCAGCTGAAGATGACCGAGTAGGGTAGCCGCTCGGCTGCCTTTGAGGAGGGCTTCGATCCTTAGTGCGGGAGTGGCTGTAAGAAGCCTACTAAGGATGACCGGGCAGTGAAGCTGCGCGGTTGCCTCTTGGCGAAGGCTTTGATCTCTGGAGTCGTGGGTAGGCAACTACCAGCCTAGAACGACCGAGCAGGGTAACCGCTCGGATGCCTCTTGCGAGGGCTTCGATCCCTGGCATCATGGATAGGGAGCTACCAACCGGAGATGACCGAGCAGGGTAGCTGCTGGGATGCCTCTTAGCGAGGGCTTTGATCCCTGGCGTTGTGAGTAGGGAAGCTACCGGCCAGGGATAGCCGAGCAGAGAAGCCGCTCGGCTGCCTCTACGGAGGACTTTGATTCTTAGCGTTGGAGGGGCCTTAGGAGGCCTGCTAAGGATAACCGGGTAGTGAAGCTGTGCGGTTGCCTCTTGACGAGGGCTTTGATCCCTGGCATTGCGAGTAGGGAAGCTATCGGCCAGGGATAGCCGCGCAGGGAAGCTGCTCGGCTGCCTCTAAGGAGGACTTTGATTCTTAGCGTTGGAGGAGCCGTAAGAGGTCTGCTAGGATAACCGGGCAGTGAAGCTGCGCGGTTTCCTCTTGGCGAGGGCTTTGATCTCTGGCGTCGTGGGTAGGCAACTACCAGCCTGGGATGACCGAGCGGGGTAGCCGCTCGGATGCCTCTTGCGAGGGCTTCGATCCCTGGCGTCATGGGTAGGGAGCTACGAGCCGGAGATGACCGAGCAGGGTAGCTGCTCGGTTGCCTCTTGCGAGGGCTTTGATCCTTCAGGACGGGGACCAAGCATGGTTACTGCCCAGTGCCTCTTGGCGGGGTATCACGCCCCGCTTCCCGATATACGGCGAAGGGGACGCGACCGGTCTGCTACGTATTTACTCTGAAGTAAATACGCTAAGCGTATCTAAGCAATATAAAAGTAAATACACAAGAGACAAGATATATAAACTGAACAGCAACTTTATTTATTAACATTCTTTTGTACAATGCATAAAAAGGAAATACAACTGAAATAAAGCGATGCCTAAACAATAGCATAACAGGAAATGAAAAGTACTGAATAGAAAAGGTACAATGTCTAGAGCTCGGGGTCTTCACTGAACTGGTCCAAGTCTTCAGCAGATGGCTCGATCTTTGCCGGGTCTAAATCACCTGACGACATTCAAAGAAGAAAGAAATAGAATGTCGTCAGCGAACAGCTCGCTCGGTAAGTCCCAAAGATAAGGGAGAAATAGACAGAGAGTAGGAGAGAGAGAGAGTAGATTTTGATGTTGTATTAACGCTGTTATTTGTAGCTTGGTACAGAAGAATGCTACTGTATACGAGAGCAGTCTCACTTGCCCCGGAGACTAAGGTATCAGGAACTCAAGGAACCGTTTATGCCACGGTACAACATTAACTGGATTCATGTTAGGTGTCTTAATCTTACCGTCTCGTGCCACTTTTAACACCTTCCATACCAATCTACCCCTTTAATCCCGTAGTGTTTTAATTGCATTGTATTGTATTGTAACTTGTATTGATTGTATATTTGAATGACTGACCAAAACCATGATATCAGTAAACGGATGTAACTGCATAATCATGTAAATGGAATACCTGGATAATCATGTAAACTGGAATGTATATCCATGGTTCGATTCAGTCAGGTTAATAGATTGAATATCTGGAATAATGGATTCATGAATTCATGTTGAATAGTAATATTGTAAATTGTCGATTGTAGATTGTGGATTGTAGATTGTATTTGAATCATATTCAAGTCAGATATAATCAGACTCAAACCCGAGTCAGATAATTAGAAATGTAAATCGAAGTCTTGATTATTCTCTTAAACCTATATTTGCTAGGGTCCTTAGGGTAATTTATAAAACTTGAGGGGGTTTTATGTAAAAATACTTTTATATACTTTTCAAAATACAGCTCAAGTATTTATTATTCGTCTTTAGAGTTGTAATGAATGTGGATTTTATATTGTGACATTTCTAGTGAAAATATCCTAGTTTCATAAATAAAGGTATTTATCTGTAATATTGATTTATTTGGAATTCATGGTATTTTAGTGTAAAATTTATTCTTGTGATTTTTAGAAAAAGTGGAATATTTATATCATAACAAAATAGGTATTTTAATGATAAATATACATATATTTATACAAAAATAATTTTAATATATATTTTTTATATTCTAAAAATCTCATTTTCTCAAGATGTCGTATTTTAAATTTTTCGAGACCGAATGCTCCTTGCGGAGGTATGAATCTCGCACTACTGAGCCCGAGGATGTGCGATAATCCGCACCATCCCGAACGGGTTCCCCAAAATGGGTTGTAGCGGCGCTTTGCAAAGATTGTAAAATACTAAATCTTTTAGAAAACGGTTTTATGAAGTAAATGGTATTTATTTGTAAAAATGTCAATTTTTCGTATTCTATGTTTTAGGGTCTCCTAAGTCAACTAGACTATCCCTAACTGGTCCAAACGACAAGTTGTGAGATGCCTCAAATCGCCTCTTCACCGCCAATTGTGGCCAGGTAAGTACAAGTGAAGAAAAGAGGGATCCGCTCACGAATCACCATTAAACGGGCCTTTTAAAGTTACCTTTCTCACTTGCCTAGCCTAGACACCACAAAGTCAGGTTTAGATAAACGACTGATGTCCACAACTTATCCTAGTTTCATAATAAGTGGTATTTATTTAAAAGTGTATCGATACTAAATCTTTTAGAAATGACTTTATTAAGTAAAGGGTATTAAAATGAAAATGTTTGTTTTCCGTATTCTGAGTTCTCGAGGGTATCGTGTTAGGTTGTATGTGAGTTTGTGAGGAGGTAGGTCGTTACCTCGTGATCTATTTTAAATGTTTAGCAAGTTTGATGGAGTTAAATGTAGGATTAAAACAATGTGGTATTTAAGTGAAAAATACGATAAATTGAGATAGCAATCATTTCATGTGATGAAACTTGTTCAAATTGTTTAATTAGTATTTTATAGTCAACATGAGAAAGTTTAGGTATGATTGTATGTAACACCCGAGTTCATTTATACTAATTCCAGTTCTCGTATTTCTTTTTTCGTGATATTCTTGGTTTAACGTATTGTGGGTGCGAATGGTATTTTTACACTTTACATTGCATTCGACCCGACCCGCTTGCTTGAACCTGTTTGATTCTTATTTATAAATTAACTTGACTTGTTGCATGGACGCGAGCATCTCTTGATTAGTACATACAGGCATTTTACCTGGTATTGCATTCTTTATCATATAACATTTTAGGTAACAGAAAATAATTTAAAATTGCATTTCATAACCTGCATGATACCCCTAACCCCGTGGTAGCATCCGCACATATTGTTCTCGTCCCGTTCAGTGAAACGGACGTGTTTGGATGGCTGCGCGCACGTACGTGCATCCGTTCTTGGGGGTATACAGTTTCGTTACCAATGCATTCATTTTGAAATTTGGAAGTCGCATATATTTTTCATATTTTAAATCTGAATTTTTAGACCCGACCCGGGCGTGTTTTGAAGTAAGTTTGTATTTGCCAAAATCTCAAAACGAACTAATATTATATTCTTTATATATTTATAAACTATTAATATAATTTTAACCAAAATATATTATTTTATCATTTATATACTAACAGTTAGAATTATATATATATATATATATTATTTATTTTAAACTAAACAAATCAAATCATAACTGGTTCTCTCTCTCTCTCTCCTGACTCTCTCTTTCTCTCTGTCTCTCTCTTCTCTCCGTCGCTCTCTGTTTATATTCTTTTATATACGTTTTTATTTCTTAAACCCTATACTAAACCCATATCTTCTCTTCTCAAGAATCTTTCTTCCTCCTTTCTCCTCTAAACCGAGACCCCATCTCAAACCCTAACCCTAGATCTCCTTCTTAAATGGAGACGCTCAACATCCATCAGAAACAGACCTCCCAAGTCATCTGCATGCTGAACCTCAACCAGCCCCTCGCCTCAATCGTCTCCACTGCCGGTGCAACAGCCGCCATCATCTTCTTCATCATACTGCCGAGATCCCCAATCCAAACCCGAGACACCCATCGTCGTCGCCATCGCCTCACCTTCTTCTAGTTCCAACGCCGATATCATCATATTCTTGTTACCTGCGACTTCTTGTTTCCCCGCGGTAGCAACTCGATCGCAACCCTACTCTGTCGTCGACCCATCAAAGCGTGCCATCACATTCATCTAGTTCGCGGCTTCACCTTCGGTTGCAACCCCGAGACTCCAGCCGAGATCCCAAGCCGAGATCGATCACCGTCGTCTTCATCTTCTTCTTCATCCCCGCGTATCTCTCTCGGGTGCATCATCAATTTTGATGCACCCAACTCGACAACACCCTCCTCCAGCCGTTGATGATCTCTTTGTAAGTCCCTCTTTCTTCTCTTTCTCCTTCTTCTTCTTTCTTTTTTTTCTTTTCCTTCTCTTTATCTTTCTTGATCCGTATTTTCGACGATTGCCGGAGCCGTGCCGCTGCCGACGATTCGAGCAACCCTGTGGACGTCCCCTACTTGCGTGGTTATCTTCTTGCTGTGCCTGGACCTGTCCCGTGTGCGCGCGTGGATGTTGCAACATTTGCGATATTGGACGCTGCGTGCGCATCCCGTATCGTGATCCGATCAGGCAAGTAAAACTTGCTACATGCTATTTATATTATTTCACATTTATTTAGATATATTTTAAGCATGAAGTCTGAATCTGGTGCCCTATATTACATTTTACCATTCAATGTCCGTTTATACCATTTTAGAGTTAATTATGAAAACATACCTGGTTGCACGTTAGATTACAATATTTTGTGCCCACGTCTATATTTATATCATGGTGCTTGGTTGCATAGCCCATAGTACCATTTAAATAGTTTAAAATATTTTAAACACCCGTTTGCATCCATCTCGTCTAGTATACATATTATTGCATCCATAGATCACTTGAATGTATAACATTGAAATATTAACATTCCACATTTGATAAATTGTAGTTTAATTAGTATTGGAACTTTAACTTTAGCCCTAATCATAACTGTACATCTATATGCCTTAATCTGTACCTGATTGCATATCACATTACAATGTTCCATTTTATAGTTCCATTAGTACCCATGCTTGTTTTGTATTCGCATGCTTATGTTAGTTGATTATTAGCACCCACATGACATTTTGTGCACCCCTGACATGACTGGTTACACCTACTACTTGACACGACATGGTACCGTGCACCTCTCGACATGACATGATACTTATATACTACGTGACTTGACCTGATGTACCATGGCCTTACCTATTACCTGATCTTGTGACTAATGCCAACAAACCTGACCCGTTGTCCTTATGGACATTTCCTGTTGTCTATCCAGACGAACCTGTACCTGCTTGATCCTGTGTTGGCATTAGCTCCAGATTATTTAATACCTGACTTGAACACATATAACTCGGGGATATGGGGAAATCAATGATGAAACCTGACTTGTAACTCGACAGTTCTATACCTTTTCTGATCAGTCTTAAGGGCTAGGCCAGCCCCGGGGTGATGCTGCTGACATCACTCGTCATTACCTACTACCTTTTTACTGCCATGCGGCATGTCTTGGATTCAGCCCGAGAGTCATAGACCGTGATCCCGGGCACGCACGGGATACTATTGAGTTATATCGTTGATTCATCAAATTGATTTCAAAGACTTGAGAGTAGATAACCCAGTAGGCCAGTTTAGAATACTCACTGCACATCACCTGTGCCTTACCCTCACTGTCCTCATTTATATTACTATTATCCATGTTTTATTGTTCATACACATACCTGTATGTCTTGCTACCCCTGTTTATAGTATTGCTTGATATTATGACGCACTGACATCTGGGTTTTGCAAGGCCCAGATCCTCTACTTATGTTGCAGACTGATCAGGAATACTGCCGCTGTTAGACCAAGCGGTGAGGACCCTGTTGGTATCCAGATTTACTATTCCAGGTGTTTTATTTATTGGATTTTTGGCTTCCGCATATTATATTATTTCTTGACTCATTTACTCTGGCTTATGGATATGTACTTGATAGTTTAGTTCACTTTCCTGTTCTTGATATCTCTACAGCCGTAATGTGACTGTGGGTGGATTTTTCCTATCCACAGGTGGCATGGTTGGCTATGTCACGTGCCTATCTTAGCGTACTCTGGGAAGCGGGGCATGACATGGTTCTTTTGGTATCAAAGCCATAGGATATATGTTAATTTGATTCTTTTGTAGTTGGGTATTGGACCCAATACACAAATCAGAATACTCGTGATTAGGAACATGTCATGCCACATTGTTATCGTGATTCTTGAATCATATCTATCTCTTGATCCTTATCTTGACGTTATGCAAACAACTTTGCATCTCGGCTTGAAACCTTTTTGGTTCACTATTGTTTCTCCCTGTTCCTTGATTCTGATACTAGGATTTGGGCGACTTGAGTGGAGTTATGTAATTGTACCCATGAACTGCAGCATGGTTACAATGCGGTACTCTATTTAAGTAACTTGGAGTCCTGGTCTTGATTCACTTCCTTGTTACATGGTCGTTATATTGCCTTGTTTCTCTTGCTTTCCAGTTCACGTTTTATCGCAAGCTTGAATCCTGTTTATCGTGCTTATCTTCTTCGGTGTTTGGCTTCAGGTGAAATCGATTCAGGGATCCTACTTGTTCATGTCTTCCTGCATTAGAATTATTCAATTCCGGTGCATCCCTTTGTTTGTTGTTGTCTTAGGAATGGATTTTCTCGGCACTTTCCACGCTCACATTGAGTGTAGGATAAAGGAAGTGATTTTCCAGATTCCCAGACATCCAGAGTTTATCTTTGCTGGAGGAAGCAGTTCTGTCAGGCCAGTCGAGTTTAGGGCTAGGCCGACAAACACTGTTCTTTCGTCGATGGAAGTTGATAAGGAGGAAGCGCCAGCAGTAGTTCGAGATTTCATGGACGTGTTCGAAGACATCTCGGGTTTACCACCAAAACGAGATGTGGAGTTCGTGATTGATCTTGTTTCTGGTGCAGCGCCGATTTCAAGGCGTATTATCCGATGGCACCAGTAGAGTTGGATAGAGTAAAGAAGCAGGTTATCGAATTGCTTGAGAAGGGTTGGATTCGCAGCAGTAACTCACCTTGGGGAGCTCCAGTTCTTCTAGTCAAGAAGAAAGATGGCACAGGGAGGATATGCATCGATTATCGAGAATTAAACTGGGTGACTATTAAGAACAAGTACCCGATCCCTCGCATTGGCGAATTATTCGAGCAGCTTAGTGGTGCGAGAGTATTCTCGAAGCTGGATTTGCGATCCGATATCATCAGGTCCGAGTTAAATCAGAAGATATTTGCAAGACTGCGTTCAGAACTCAGTATGGACATTACGAGTATTTAATGATGCCCTTCGGAGTAACAAATGCACCGGCGATATTTATGGACTTGATAAACCGAATCTTTTCACTGTTCTTGGACCGGTTTATAGTGGTGTTCGTTGATGATATTCTGGTCTACTCAAAGGAGTATTGAAGAGCATGCAAAGCATTTGAAGATCGCACTGCAGACATTGAGGCAAGAAAGATTATATGCAAAGATGAGCAAGTGCGAGTTTTGGCTTGAAGAAGTGAAGTTTTGGGCATGTCGTATCCGGAGATGGAATCGCCGTTGATCCTGAAAATGATTGCAGCAGTCGAGATTGGCCGATTTCGAAGAATGTTGCAGAGATCAGAAGTTTTCTTGGACTTGTCGGGTATTACAGAAGGTTCATGGAGAACTTTTCTCGCCTGGCTGAGCCTTTAACCAAGCTTACGCGCAAAGAAGTACCATTTGTGTGGACGGATAAGTGTGCGTCAGCTTTTGAGGCGTTGAAGCAGAGATTGATAACCGCTCCTATTTTAACCGTGTCAGACAGTTCCGGAGGATTGGTGATTTACAGCGACGCATCTGAGAAAGGATTAGGATGTGTTTTGATGCAGTATGGGGAGGTTATAGCTTACGCATCAAGACAGTTGAAGACCCATGAGAAGAATTACCCAACTCATGACTTGGAGCTAGCAGCTGTGATTTTCGCTTTGAAGATTTGGAGACACTACTTATTGGACGAAAGGGGTCGAGGTTTTCACCAATCACAAAATCCTAAAGTATGTGTTCACACAGAAGGAGTTTAATATGAGGCAGCGTAGATGGTTGGAGCTGATGGCTGATTACGATCTTGATCTTAAATATCATCCGGGGAAAGTTAATGTTGTGCCAGATGCGCTTAGTCGTTTGCCAGCAATTCAGATGTTGACTGCACAGAAGGAACTTATTGAAGATTTTCGAAGATTCGATTTGGAGGTTGTGCTACCGCATTCTTCGGGACAGTTGATACAGCTGTAAGTACAGTCATCGTTGATCGAGAGTATTAAAGCAGCGCAATTGCAGGACCAAAGATTGCAGAAGTTTCAAAAACAGGTTGAAGCTGGACTTCGAACAGACTTACTGATCCATGAAGATGGTTCGTTGCGTTATGGTAGCCGTTTGTGTGTGCCAAAAGGAGACATTCGCGAAGAAGTTTTGAAAGAGGCGCACAGTTCTGCATATACCGTACATCCAGGAGGCACGAAGATGTACCGAGATCTACGACAGCATTTCTGGTGGGAAGGCATGAAACGGGAGATTGCCCGTTTTTAGCAAAGTGCTTGGTGTGTCAGCAGGTTGAGGCTGAACATAAAAGGGTTGCTGGTTTATTGCAACCACTTCCGATCCCTCAATGGAAGTGGAAACATATAACCATGGATTTCGTGACGGCTTTACCGCGGAGTCCAAAAGGCAACAATGCAGTTTGGGTGACTGTTGATCGATTGACCAAGGCAGCTCATTTCATACCATTTCGAGTTGGTCAATCAACAGAAGCTTTGGCAGAACGGTACATGCAGGAGATTGTGAGATTGCATGGAGTACCGGTGAGCATCGTGTCCGACCGTGACACTCGTTTCTTATCATACTTCTGGAGGAGCTTACAGGAAAGTTTGGAGACTTCATTGAATTAGCACAGCTTATCATCCTCTGACAGATGGCCAGTCGGAGAGAACGATCCAAACTTTTGAAGACATGTTGAGAGTTTGCATGTTAGACTTCAAAGGATCATGGGAGAATCATCTACACTTAGTGGAGTTTTCTTACAATAACGGTTTCCAGGCGACTATTCAGATGGCTCCATTCGAAGCATTATATGGTCGCAAGTGTCGTTCACCTGTTTGTTGGGACCGGATTGAGCATGCAAACAGTTGAGGAGGTTAACACCATCCGAAATCATATGAGAGCAGCACAAGACCGACAAAAGAGTTAGGCAGATACATTAAGAAGACCTCTAGAGTTCGCTGTTGGTGATTTGGTACTCTTGAAGATATCACCGACTAGAGGGGTGATTTATCTCGGAAGTCGAGGAAAGCTTAGTCCTCGATTCGTTGGACCTTTGAAATTTTGGAGCGTTTTGGAGAAGTAGCGCATCGTTTGGTTTTACCGCAATCCTTGGCAGAGATTCATGACGTGTTTCATATATCTCAACTCCGTAATTATGTTCGAGATGAAAAACATGTGTTGGATCATTCGGAGCAGACTGTCCATGAAGATTTAACTTTTGAGGAGCGACCAATGTCGATTGTGGATCGAAGGGAAAAGGTTCTTAAGAACAAAATTATCTCTCTTGTACTTGTTTCTTGGGGAAATCGCTCACATAGAGAATCAACTTGGGAACGAGAAGATGAAACCCGGCAGAAGTTTCCACATCTATTCTTGTAGCGTGTTGATTATTTATTCTTTCTTGTTCTTGGAATTTCGAGAACGAAATTCTTTTTGTAGTTGGGTATAATGTAACACCCGAGTTCATTTATACCAATTCCAGTTCTCATATTTCTTTATTCGTGATATTCTTGGTTTAACGTATTGTGGGTGCGAATGGTATTTTTACACTTTACATTGCATTCGACCCGACCCGCTTGCTTGAACCTGTTTGATTCTTATTTATAGATTATCTTGACTTGTTGTATGGACACGTGCATCTCTTGATTAGTACATACAGGCATTTTACCTGGTATTGCATCTTTTATCATATAACATTTTAGCTCACAGAAAATAATTTAAAATTGCATTTCATAACCTGCATGATACCCCTAACCCCGTGGTAGCATCCACACATCTTGTTCTCGTCCCGTGCAGTGAAACGGACGTGTTTGGATGGCTACGCGCACGTACGTGCATTCGTTCTTGGGGGTATGCATTTTCGGCTACGCGCACGTACGTGCATTCGTTCTTGGGGGTATGCATTTTCGTTACCAGAGAATTTATTTTGAAATTTGGAAGTCGAATATATTTTTCATATTTTAAATCTGAATTTTTAGACCCGATCCGGGCGTGTTTTGAAGTAAGTTTGTATTGCCAAAATCTCAAAACGGACTAATATTATATTCTTTATATATTTATAAACTATTAATATAATTTTAACCAAAATATATTATTTTATCATTTATATACTAACAGTTAGAATTATATATATATATATATATATATATTATTTATTTTAAACTAAACAAATCAAATCATAACCGATTCTCTCTCTCTCTCCTGACTCTCTCTCTCTCTCTCTCTCTCTGTCTCTCCCTTCTCTCCCTCGCTCTCTGTTTATATTTTTTATATACGTTTTTATTTCTTAAACCCTATACTAAACCCATATCTTCTCTTCTCAAGAATCTTTCTTCCTTCTTTCTCCTCTAAACCGAGTCCCCATCTCAAACCCTAACCCTAGATCTCCTTCATAAATGGAAACGCTCAACATCCATCAGAAACAGACCTCCTAAGTCATCTGCATGCTGAACCTCAACCAGCCCCTCGCCTCAATCGTCTCCACCGTCGGCGCAACAGCCGCCATCATCTTCTTCATCATACTGCCGAGATCCCCAATCCAAACCCGAGACACCTATCGTCGTCGCCACCGCCTCACCTTCTTCTAGTTCCAATGCCGATATCATCATCTTCTTGTTCCCTGCGACTTCTTGTTTCCCCGCGGTAGCAACTCGATCGCAACCCTACTCTGTCGTCGACCCATCAAAGCGTGCCATCACATTCATCTAGTTCGCGGCTTCACCTTCGGTTGCAACCCCGAGACACCAGCCGAGATCCCAAGCCGAGATCGATCACCGTTGTCTTCATCTTCTTCTTCTTCCCGGCGTATCTCTCTCGGGTGCATCATCAATTTCAATGCACCCAACTCGACAACACCCTCCTCCAGCCGTTGATGATCTCTTTGTAAGTCCCTCTTTCTTCTCTTTCTCCTTCTTTTTCTTTCTTTTTTTTCTTTTCCTTCTCTTTATCTTTCTTGATCCGTATTTTCGACGATTGCCAGAGCCGTGCCGCTGCCGACGATTCGAGCAACCCTGTGGACGTCCCCTACTTGCGTGGTTATCTTCTTGCTGTGCCTGGACCTGTCCCATGTGCGCGTGTGGATGTTGCAACATTTGCCGACATTGGACGCTGCGTGCGCATCCCGCATCGTGATCCGATCAGGCAAGTAAAACTTGCTATATGCTATTTATATTATTTCACATTTATTTAGATATATTTTAAGCATGAAGTCTGAATCTTGTGCCCTATATTACATTTTACCATTCGATGTCCGTTTAGACCATTTTAGAGTTAATTATGAAAACATACCTGGTTGCACGTTAGATTACAATATTTTGTGCCCACGTCTATATTTATATCATAGTGCTTGGTTGCATAGCCCATAGTACCATTTAAATAGTTTAAAACCTTTTAAACACCCGTTTGCATCCATCTCGTCTAGTATACATATTATTGCATCCATAGATCACTTGAATGTATAACATTGAAATATTAACATTCCACATTTGATAAATTGTAGTTTAATTAGTATTGGAACTTTAACTTTAGCCATAATCATAACTGTGCATCTATATGCCTTAATCTGTACCTGATTGCATATCACATTACAATGTTCCATTTTATAGTTCCATTAGTACCCATGCTTGTTTTGTATTCGCATGCTTATGTTAGTTGATTATTAGCACCCACATGACATTTTGTGCACCCCTGACATGACTGGTTACACCTACTACTTGACACGATATGGTACCGTGCACCTCTCGACATGACATGATACTTATATACTATCTGACTTGACCTGATGTACCATGGCCTTACCTATTACCTGATCTTGTGACTAATGCCAACAAACCTTGCATGTTGTCCTTACGGACATTTCCTGTTGTCTATCCAGACAAACCTGTACCTACATGATCCTGTGTTGGCATTAGCTCCAGATTATTTAATACCTGACTTGAACACATATAACTCGGGGATATGGGAAAATCAATGATGAAACCTGACTTGTAACTCGACAGTTCTATACCTTTTCTGATCAGTCTTACGGGCTAGGCCAGCCCCGGGGTGATGCTGCTGACATCACTCGTCATTACCTACTACCCTTTTACTTCCTTGCGGCACGTCTCGGATTCAGCCCGAGAGTCATAGACCGT
Organism: Agapanthus africanus; assembly: GCA_030015575.1. Classification (NCBI taxonomy): domain Eukaryota; kingdom Viridiplantae; phylum Streptophyta; class Magnoliopsida; order Asparagales; family Amaryllidaceae; genus Agapanthus; species Agapanthus africanus. Next base: position 347,825,056 of record CM057351.1, on the reverse strand, counting down.
GATCCCGGGCACGCACGGGATACTATTGAGTTACATCGATGATCCATCAAATTGATTTCAAAGACTTGAGAGTAGATAACCCAGTAGGCCAGTTTAGAATACTCACTGCGCATCACCTGTGCCTACCCTCGCTGTCCTCATTTATATTACTGTTATCCCTGTTTTACTGTTCATACACATACCTGTATGTCTTGCTACCCCTGTTTATAGTATTGCTTGATATTATGACGCACTGACGTCTGGGTTTTGCATGGCCCAGATCCTCTACCTTTGTTGCAGACTGATCAGGAGTGCTGCCGCTGTTACACCAAGCGGTGAGGACCCTGTTAGTATCCAGATTTACTATTCCAGATGTTTTATTTATTGGATCTTTTGCTTCCGCATATTATTTCTTGACTCATTTACTCTGGCTTATGGACATGTACTAGATAGTTTAGTTTACTTTCCTGTTCTTGATATCTCTACAGCCGTAATGTGACTGTGGGTGGATTTTTCCTATCCACAGGTAGCATGGTTGGCTATGTCACGTGCCTATCTTAGCGTACTCTGGGAAGCGGGGCGTGACATTGTATTAGTGAGAAGTGGAATTTTATAGAAAACCAAATCAAAAATCGGATTTTTTCCGATTCCGTCGGGTTTTGTAATTTCGTATTTTTAGAATAGAAAAGAGATAGAAAAGGGACTTACGGGTTTTAGATTATACAAAGGAGTAAGGGGGAACTAGAGGGATCGCCGATGCGTTGCGTCGTCGTCGGTAGGTCCTCAAACTTTCGCCGGAATTTCGCTTTAACTTCGCTTCGAGCTCGTTTCAAAGTACACAAGATCTCTTGAGAGTTTTAGAGAGTTGGCTCAGAGTTTTGGAGTGAGAGGGTAGAGGGTAGTGGGTGTATTTATAGGGTTAGGCTAGGGTTAGAGTAGGTGAAAGGTTAAAATGAAAAATGTGATAAAGTGTATTAAAAATGTATTAAAAGTTGGAGTAATTAGGGTTTTAAAATAGCTCTGGAAATGGTATGAGGCTGAAATTTTGCAGGTGCATAGGGAATATGAAATGACACAACTTTCATGTTGGAGCCGTCGCCGGAATCGGCCGACTCGGCCGTGACTCGGTCGGAGGACCGAGTCGGCCGAGTCAAGGCCGATTTGGCCGATTCCCAGCCGAGTCAGGAGGCCGGGATCCCCCACGATGGTTCATCTAACCCCTGGCAATATTACATTTTTGGGTGTAGTGGGGTTTTTGTGAGATATGCACGTCTAAACCCTTGGTATTCTAAAGGTTTAAAAAAATCAATATTAAAAATAATATGGGGTATGGGATTTGAACTCTGGTGGCTTGGTTCAGCAGTGCAAGGTATTACAATGAGCTACAAGCTCCTTCTTGTAATTATGGTGTGAAATAAATACTTAAAGTGGTAACAGTAACATTAAATACTCCAAGTATACTTCAAATTTAAAGCAAATTTTTATACGCTAAAAATGGAGCTATTACATTCTTTTAACTTGTAATTAAAAACAAAATAATTGCTTATATCTTGTGCTCAGGCTAAAATACCCCTTTATGGATTTTGAAAAAAAATATTTGAAAAAAATTGTATAGAAAAATTATGGTTGTTACATTCTACCCTCCTTATAAAAATTTCGTCCTCGAAATTTGTCAAAGGAAAGTGTAACAGTTTGGTGACAGAACTAAAGATTGTAAAGAAGTTTTGGTCAAAGTTGTGAGGGAGTTACTTGGGTTACCTTGGTTCACAGTTTCAGGTTCTATGGCTCCTAAGGTGAATGTCTGTCGTCGTAGTACATTCCTTCTAGCTGGAGGCACATTTTGTCCTTGAGACCTGTTTCTCTGCCCTCGAGGCATGTCCCTCATTGCTGGTTGGAATTGGCGAGTAGGCTGTGCAGGAGTTCTGTGTAGAGGTGGTGCTGGAAGTGCAGGACGAGTTGCAGGAGCCTGGATAGCTGGCCGCTGCGGGTAGTTGGTAGGTGTGTGAGCTGAGTTGTAACTATATGGACAGGTCTCAATTCTATGGTTGGACGCGCCACAAACTAGGCACAGGCCTTTTGCGCGCTTACAGTTCTTTATCAAATGTCCATCTCTCTTGCAATGAAAACAGAAATGTGGTCTTGGCTGGTTATTGGGTTCTTCGGTTCTCCTGGGTTCAAACGATGGCCTGGAAGAGGCTCCTCCTGCCATTTGAGTGGCAGGGCGTTTAAATCCCGCAGATTGGGGTCTGCCCCTCGCCTTTATCACTGCCTCATTACTGCGGGCAGCTTCCAAAGCATCTTCATGTGTCAGAAATTTCCCTGTGGCTAGTGCAGCCTGGATTTCCGTATCCAAACCTTGTTGAAATCGACGGGCTCTAATCTCATCCGTCGGTATTAGGTGTGCCGCAAATCTGTTACGGTCTTGTGTTAGCTGTGTAGTATGTGATATTAAAAATTTGAAATACTATGACATATCTTACCGACTGAGCATGGTGAATTCAGCGTCATACTCATCTACTGACTTGTCCCACATCGAACCTTGTTGTAGATGAATGAACTGCTGTTCCATGGAAAACCTGGCAGTCACAGGGAAGTACTTCGCGTCGAACTTATCGCGAAAAGTCCTCCATTCAATGGGCTGTTCAAGACGGCTTTCTTCCGCCTTCCACCAGTTCCGTGCATTGTCCGTGAGTTGCAGCTTTGCAACTCAGACCCAAACTATTTCTGGCACTTGTGCTGCTGCCAGATCATCCTCGATACTTTGAGCCCATTCCTCAACTTCCAGTGGGCTTCCCTTTCCTGAGAACTGTTTGGGATGTAAAGCTCTGAATTGCTTCACCCCAGGCGCTTCAGCCTCGGGACGGATCAAGAGCTGCTACTGTCCCTCTAGGAAGCTGCGGATTGCCTCAAGCAGAACCGTTTGCTCGTTGAGTGGAGCAGGAACGGCAGGTGTGAATGGGTGGGGTGGAGGTGTGTTGTTGACATTGTTGCTGGTGTTGTTTGGGGAATCCATAATCTTGAATGAAAATTTTAGGTTAGAACAAATTCAAAGTATATTAAATGGTAAGATTCAAGGAATATGAAGTTGTAAGAATCAAGGAACATGAATTGTAAAGAATGTTTTAGTTGCTGGTTCTTGTGTTATATTGCTTAGGTTGTTCACACAGAATAGAACTGTATGATAATGTTTCATACAGCTCTGTCCTGCATGGGCCACCAACAAAACTTGTCACGCCCCGCTTCCCGGTATACGGCGAAGGGGACGCGACCGGTCCGCTACGTATTTACTCTGAAGTAAATACGCTAAGCGTATCTAAGCAATATAAAAGTAAATACACAAGAGACAAGATATATAAACTGAACAACAACTTTATTTATTAACATTTTTTTGTACAATGCATAAAAAGGAAATACAACTGAAATAAAGCGATGCCTAAACAATGGCATATTAGGAAATGAAAAGTACTGAATAGAAAAGGTACAATGTCTAGAGCTCGGGGTCTTCACTGAACTGGTCCAAGTCTTCAGCAGATGGCTCGATCTCTGCCGGGTCCAAATCATCTGACGACATTCAAAGAAGAAAGAAATAGAATGTCGTCAGCGAACAGCTCGCTCGGTAAGTCCCAAAGATAAGAGAGAAATAGACAGAGAGTAGGGGAGAGAGAGAGAGTAGCTTTTAATGTTGTATTATATTGTTTTAATGTTGTATTAACGCTGTTGTTTGTAGCTTGGTACAGAAGAATGCCAGTGTATACGACAGGAGTCTCACTTGTCCCAGAGACTAAGGTATCAGGAACTCAATGAACCGTTTATGCCACGGTACAATAGCAACTGGATTCATATTAGGTGTCTTAATCTTACCGTCTCGTGCCACTTTTAACACCTTCCATACCAATCTACCCCTTTAACCCTGTAGTGTTTTGATTGTATTGTATTGTATTGTAACTTGTATTGATTGTATATTTGGATGACTGACCAAAACCATGATATCAGTAAACGGATGTAACTGCATAATCATGTAAATGGAATAACTGGATAATCATGTAAACTGGAATGTATATCCATGGTTCGATTCAGTCAAGTTGATAGATTGAATATGTGGAATAATGGATTCATGAATTCATGTTGAATAGTAATATTGTAAATTGTCGATTGTGGATTGTGGATTGTAGATTATACTTGAATCATATTCAAGTCAGATATAATCAGACTCAAACCCGAGTCAGACAATTAGAAATGTAAATCGAAGTCTTGATTATTCTCTTAAACCTATATTTGCTAGGGTCCTTAGGGTAATTTATAAAACTTGAGGGGGTTTTATGTAAAAATACTTTTATATACTTTTCAAAATACACCTCAAGTATTTATTATTAGTCTTTAGAGTTGTAATGAATATGGATTTTATATTGTGACATTTCTAGTGAAAATATCCTAGTTTCATAAATAAAGGTATTTATCTGTAATATTGATTTATTTGGAATTCATGGTATTTTAGTGTAAAATTTATTCTTGTGATTTTTAGAAAAAGTGGAATATTTATATCATAACAAAGTAGGTATTTTAATGATAAATATACATATATTTAAACAAAAATAATTTTAATATATATTTTTTATATTCTAAAAATCTCATTTTCTCAAGATGTCGTATTTTAAATCTTTCGAGACCGAATGCTCCTTACGGAGGTCTGAATCTCGCACTACTGAGCCCGAGGATGTGCGATAATCCGCACCATTCCGAACGGGTTCCCCAAAATGGGTTGTAGCGGCGCTTTGCAAAGATTGTAAAATACTAAATCCTTTAGAAAACGGTTTTATGAAATAATGGTATTTATTTGTAAAAATGTCAATTTTCCGTATTCTATATTTTAGGGTCTCCTAAGTCAACTAGACTATCCCTAACTGGTCCAAACGACAAGTTGTGAGATGGCTCAAATCGCCTCTTTACCGTCAATTGTGGCCAAGTAAGTACAAGTGAAGAAAGGAGGGATCCGCTTACGAATCACCGTGAGATGGGCCTTTTAAAGTTATCTTTCTCACTTGCCTAGCCTAGACACCACAAAGTCAGGTTTAGATAAATAACTGATGTCCACAACTTATCCTAGTTTCATAATAAGTGGTATTTATTTAAAAGTGTATCAATACTAAATCTTTTAGAAATGAATTTATTAAGTAAAGGGTATTTAAATGAAAATGTTTGTTTTCCGTATTCTGAGTTCTCGAGGGTATCGTTTTAGGTTGTATGTGAGTGTGTGAGGAGGTAGGTTGTTACCCCGTGATCTAGTTTAAATGTATAGCAAGTTTGATGGAGTTAAATGTAGGATTGAAATAATGTGGTATTTAAATGAAAAATACGATAAATTGAGATAGCTATCATTTCATGTGATGAAACTTGTTCAATTTGTTTGATTAGTGTTTTATAGTCAACATGAGGAAGTTTAGGTATGATTGTATTAGTGAGAAGTGGAATTTTATAGAAAACCGAATCAAAAATCGGATTTGTTACGATTCCGTCGGGTTTTGTAATTTCGTATTTTTAGAATAGAAAAGAGAGATAGAAAAGGGACTTACGGTTTTTAGATTATTCAAAGGAGTGAGAGGGAACTAGAGGGATCGCCGATGCGTTGCGTCGTCGCCGGTAGTTCCTCAAACGTTCGCCGGAAGTTCCGCCGGAATTTCGCCGTAGTTTCGCTTCGAGCTCGTTTTCAAAGTACACAAGATCTCTTGAGAATTTTAGAGAGTTGGCTCAGAGTTTTGGAGTGAGAGGGTAGAGGGTAGGGGGTGTATTTATATGGTTAGGCTAGGGTTAGGATAGGTGAAAGGTTAAAATGAAAAATGTGATAAAATGTATTAAAAATGTATTAAAAGTGGAGTAATTGGGGTTTTAAAAGAGATCTGGAAATGGTCTGAGACTGAAATTTTGCAGGTGCATAGGGAATATGAAAAGACACAACTTTCATGTTGGGGCCGTCGCTGGAATCGGCCGACTCGGCCGTGACTCGGCCGTGACTCGGTCGGAGGACTGAGTCGACCGAGTCAAGGCCGATTTGGCCGATTCCCGGCCGAGTCAGGAGGCCGGGATCCCCTCCGACGGTTCATCTAACCCCTGGCAATGTTATATTTTTGGGTGTTGTGGGGGGTTTTTGTGAGATATGCATGTCTAAACCCTTGGTATTCTAAATGTTTAAAAAAAATCAATATTAAAAATAATGTGGGGTATGGGGTTTGAACTCTGGTGGCTTGGTTCAGCAGTGCAAGGTATTACCAATAACCTACAAGCTCCTTCTTGTAATTATGGTGTGAAATAAATACTTAAAGTGGTAACAGTAATATTAAATACTCTAAGTATACTTCAAATTTAAAGCAAATTTTTGTACACTAAAAATGGAGCTATTACATTCTTTTAACTTGTAATTAAAAACAAAATAATTACTTATATCTTGTGCTCAGGCTAAAATACCCCTTTATGGATTTTGAAAAAAATATTTGAAAAAATTTGTATAGGAAAATTAGGGTTGTTACATGAGGATTTTGATCCCTGTTGGTTGTGGTAGGAAGCTACCAGCCGGGGATAGCCGAGCAAGGACTCGACTGCCTCTGGGAGGACTTTGGTCCTTAGCGCGGGAGGGGCTGTAAGAAGCCTACCAAGGACCCTTGGCCGGGCAGGGTTACTGCCCGGTGCCTCTTGGCGAGGGCTTTTGTCCTGAAGGATAGCCGAGCGAAGGATTCTCGGGCTCGACTGCCTCTGGGAGGACTTTCTGATTCCTGGCGTTGCGGTAGGGAAGCTACCCGCCAGGGATAGCCGAGCGAGGGTCGGGTTCGACTGCCTCTGGGAGGACTTTCTAATCTCTGGCGTTGTGGTAGGGAAGCTACCCGCCAGGGATAGCCGAGCGAGGGTCGGGCTCGACTGCCTCTGGGAGGACTTCCTGATCCCTGGCGTTGCAGTAGGGAAGCTACCCGCCAGGGATAACCGAGCAGAGTAGCTGCTGGGATGCCTCTTAGCGAGGGCTTTGATCCCTGGCGTTGTGAGTAGGGAAGCTACCGGCCAGGAATAGCCGAGCAGAGAAGCCGCTCGGCTGCCTCTACGGAGGACTTTGATCCTTAGCGTTAGAGGGGCCTTAGGAGGCATGCTAAGGATAACCGGGCAACGAAGCTGCGCGGTTGCCTCTTGGCGAGGGCTTTGATCCCTGGCGTTGCGAGTAGGGAAGCTACCGGCCAGGGATAGCCGAGCAGGGAAGCTGCTCGGCTGCCTCTAAGGAGGACTTTGATCCTTAGCGTTGGAGGAGCCGTAGGAGGTCTGCTAAGGATAACCGGGCGGTGAAGCTGCGCGGTTGCCTCTTGGCGAGGGCTTTGATCCCTGGGCGAGATGGCCCTCGAGCCGCCGTGGCGAGCCCCTTCTGTGCGACCCCGTCAAGGGAGGGGTGTCGGCCATGGCTAGGGACAGGCGAGGTGACCAACATCTCCTCAGGGGGTGAGGTTAGCGAGGAGGATCGAAGCGAGGCGCCCTGACGGGCCTGAGAGAGTATCAGCCCATGAGATCTGTGGCCATGGGACGTAGCCAGCCGGTGTCAGTCATGCCGACGAGGGCAGAGTCCTCTGAAGGCGGAGGAGCGGCGATCTGGGGCCCTGGCCCGGCCTTTTGGACGCGGACGAGCGCCTCCACGATGGACTGTAGTCGATCTATTCGACCGGCGAGGGCATTGATGACGGTCGCCGGAGGAGGTTCGTCCGCCTCTCCGGCGAGGGGGAGGCGGCGGCTCGTACCTGGATATTCAGGGTGATCGCATGCCATGTGGACGGAGATCGGAAGGCCAACTTTTGTTTACGTGGAGTTTTAGTTCCCATAGACGGCGCTAACTGATGGAGGTCCTTTTCGGGTCTCCGTCAGATGTTGTCTTCCGTTGATCTCCCGGTGGATTTTGGAGATGATCTCCTGTTGCGTGTGGGTCTCAATAGGTTTTGAGGAGATTGATGATTTGAGGAGTTTAGCGCCGAGTACCTGCAAGGAAGTCTCGGGGTGGTTTGGTACCACCGAGGACCCTCCGACGATCAAGTTAGCACGAGATCCGAGCAGAGTAACGGCTAAGTGGAGTAAAAATGGCTTACTTGACCCCTCTGTGATGGGGGTTTATATAATGGCGGCGGCACGCTGTAGCAGACGCGAGAATCTCGCCGGCAGTTACGCTCCCGACGTCACGCCCGCGTAATAAGCGGATCGCCCGTTCATGGGGATCGTGATGGCTTGGAACGTGGGATGTTGCCGGCGAAGAATCCTCGCATGGCGAGATTTGCGGAGCGATAGTTACGCCTGCGAGCGGTGGAGTTGGTCGGTCGGAGGGACCAAGGAAGATGGCCTCGGCGGGAGAGCTCGGGAACGAGCGGGAGGGCCGAGATATCTTGGTCCTGTGGTAGCTCGGGAGCGAGCTGAGAGGCCGAGGAGACCAATTTGCAGCGGGCTCTGAGGTGAGCCAGCTTGTGCTTGCAGGTCAGGTATAGGGGTGGCCAGGTCGGCCCCTGTGGGCCCTTTCTTGCATGCTCTGGGATACGTCATCTGCCATGTGTCATGATCTGGGAGATTGCCGATATCGAGAATCATCAGTACTCTTTCACGACGTACACTTGGTAATACGACCGGTTGATGTGACAGCAGCCTTTGATATAAAATAAACAGAAGCAAGCAGTTAAAACAAAACATATTTGAGCTCGCGAGCCTCACACACCACATAGAGGAGCTCGTTGTTGCGGAGAGCTTGCAATAAATAAGAGCCCGGAAAACAAAACGAAAAGAAGTCCAAACATCTAGTGGCAAAATGGGGCTAGAGCACATCCACGAGGACCGAATTGGGGGTTTCCACCCTCTACGTGTGCAATGCACCCGCATGTGCCTGGTTAACATGTTTCCCGATAATGCTGCTCATTTTCCCTTGGGTTTGGGCTAGACTCGTGTCGAACATGCATTATTGGTGTATTTGAAGATGCCATGATGATGTTAACGGCCGGTGAAGAGAGCTCGGGTCCAGTATATCTGGATAGTACTCCTTTCACAAAGGAATTTAACCTCCTTTTATGCAATATATTCATCACAAGAAGTTTAAAAGAAATGTCAACTGAATGTCGCATACCGATAGCCATTTAACTTGGTCGTGTTAGAGGATCCATCCGACTAGATATCATTCCTGTCGGCTACAATATGTATAACTCCAAAGGATACTGGGTACCTTGTGTAATAGTAGGTTTCTTTTAAAAAATTGTCCTTGCATTTAACATTTATGCACAAATCTCCAATGCATATATCAAGTGCAGAGCACCGCAACAATCTAGCATGTCAAAATTGAAATGGGACAAAAAGAAAAGGGGTCAGTTGAACCCCGATGCGGTTTCAACTGCATCAAGAAAAAGAAGAAGGGAAAAAAAACACAATCATGTTTGTTCAAAAGGAAAAAAAGAAAGAAAGAAAAAATTACAAGCATGTATTAAAGAGCATGAACCACGCCAGCAACACATGGGATTAAAGCAAATCCATCATATTTCTAGATAGAATGGAAACTTGAACAGAAAATATAAATACATTATCTTATGAAAGTGAGAGCTATTATTCACTTAACTTGATGATAAAATCTAAAATTAGTAGTAAATCCATTGAGGAAATAAAAATTCTTACCCTGGTAACAAAGATATATAAATAATTTTTAACCCATCTTTAATAAGGTCTGCAGATATGCAATGTAGAAAACATTTTTTTTCCTTCAAAAACTATCATAAGAAAACAAAATCAGCTGTTGAAGTTTACATATAATAACATTCAAATTAAGTTCAATAACATGCGGTATCAAAATGAAATTCTTGCTCTTCGAAACTATGAAACCCCTAAAATAAATAATTAACAAAAATAAATAAATAAAATCTAAAAATCCGAAGAGAAAAAAAATATCAAAGCTTTGACCTATAAAAGAAAACTGCTAGATTTCTATACTAAAATGTTGTCAATGGACCAATATTTTTTACCTTTTTATTATATCTAAATTGACCGTCAAAATAGAAAAGAATAAAATTCAGTTATTTTTGCAAGTGTAAAATAAAGACAAGATGATAAAAATTATAGTGCAAGACAAATCCTTTTTAAATTACATCCTACCCGGCTAATTTCAAGCAAATCATGATAAAAACGAGATCATGATGAAAAGGAGGATTTTAATATAAACTTTGTAAAAGTCGATGAAATGAGAAGGTATAATATTTGGGCAAGGTTTCTAGCTAGTTGTTGTGGGAAAAGATGACATGTCGTGGGGCCCACTAAAATATATTGGTGCCCATGTGAAATTCCCATAAAAACCGTATAAGGACAAGATTCGTCGCATGAATATTCCCTAGACTGTATTGCGTAGCTGTAAAATTATTATAAAGACAAAAATGTTTGTCGCTCTAATTTTGTAGTTGGAATCGAGTTCCAATCTAGCGTTTTTTCTGCTGCAAATGTAAGAAAACATAGAAAAAGGAATTAGTTAAAAAATATGTCACTAAAAATGCATAATATAGGCATGTCTCATTTTACTTATCGGTGCATTTCTTAGATTGAGGGATATTCTTACAACCCCAGATTGATAAATTAAAACGAGCTCCAAACAAGATGTCCATTAACAAAGATGGTTTATGGAAACTACCCAACAAAAAAGTCACTCTATAACAAAGATGGATTCTGAAGTGCTTAAATTCAAGATTTTAAGGTAGAGACGGTTTATTCACTTTTCAAAGTGAACTGCACAAACGATTAAGATTTTGTAACAGTGGAAAAAAAAAACTTAAAAGAGGATTTTAACTACTTTGCAATATTAACCGTTCATGTATTATAACATAGAATATGTCCGATAACTCATCTATATATAACTTGAAAATGTAGAATCGGGATTCTAAGCATCTTTGCCAAGTTTAGGTTAGGCAGGCTATCTACTGCATGTCTCCTTGGTTGGAATATTGATTGAACTCGGATGTCAACTTTTTGGTCAGCAATTATCTACTCTACTCTCTGCTTCAAGACATGAAATTTGAGCTCCACATGTATATATATATGACTCATTTTAGTAAACTAGTAATAGTAAAGAGTGAAGAATGCTACGACAAGAGATTTAACGTACTCTCCTCATGGGGTACAAACAGAGCAACATCACATGCAAAAGAATTTGGACGTAAAAAGGCCATTCATTCATTTGCATGTGCAGATACAAAATCAAAAGCCCTTCAATCATATATGGAGCACTACAGGGTAATTCCACGAGTATCACCTACATTGATGCATTGGTGCTAAAGTCGCCCCCCTGCAACTGTTTGGGCCTTTGTTTTCTCATGTGTCATGCATCCTTCCAATACCATCAATTCAATGGTGCATCATCACTCTTATGTCACTCACCTTTGGCAAGGTAAATCAATGTGATGCATGTGTATTTGTCTTCTTGTGCTTAATTAAGCCGCTGTTTGAAAGAGCAGAAGTATCGGAAAAGTACTTTAAAGTTAGACAATCAGATGGTTTTACTAGCTATAGCGTTATGAACTTTCATTCCGATTATCAGCTGGGCCCGTTTGACGTTAATATATGCATTGGACGGTCATGATATTGTTTCTCTTTCTCGAACAAAACTTAACTTTTGTCAAAGACTGTTATCAACCGGTCAACCTACATTATGTAGCACCAAAGGATCATCTTAGAGCATCGATAATTCTTTTTCTCGTCCAAAATTTTGAGCAATTTAGGACTAAGAAGTTATCGATATTGAGATCGAAATAGACATTTGAATATTTAATCCTTTTGTAAACTGACGGATCCACATATGACCAAGTGGGGGCACGTGCCTCCACCGGGATTTTGAAAAACCAATGACCCCTATTCTTCCTCGCTGAAAACCTCATTGCAAATAGCATTCGAATGACTTTCTGCCTTTACTCAGCGCATGCTTTCTTTTTTGGATGCTTCATTGTTTTACAATATATATACCATGCCTGGCCTTTCTAGCTACAACTCTTTATTGGTTCTTTTTTAATCTAATTTCACTAAAGTATTGAGCTATTTATCAACATTTTTCACAATAATATAATATAATATTCAAAGAGGTTGCTGCATGGGGCTGAGATATAGCTCAGCAAATTAGGTGAGGTGTACAGGCCCAGCTTTGTGTAAAACACAAGGCGACCTTTATAGGTTAATTTAGGTGGGACCTCTTACACAAAAACTGGGTCTGTATACTGTAAGGACCCTAGTGCTTGCGCCGCAAAACACGTGGCGAAGGCGGAAGCGAAAACAAAAATTTTAAACCAAGCATTAGCGACCAATACTCTAGAATCGATTTCAAACACTAAACTAAATAACTAAATAAGGTTAGGGGGCTAGTTACTTTTGTAGTGTGTCCGCGCAATTGCGAAAGACCCCTACACCGCTCAAAGGACTCTACCATGGCACCGAAATTGTCGGGAACGAGTTTGGATGCCGATCTTCCTCGTCGAAGATGATCCACCCGAATGAGTTCGAATCAAGCAATAGCTTCACACAAACAAATCAAGTGAAGCAACTCATAATCAAAACTTACTAAGAATCGATTGTGAGATAGATGTAGTGATTGTTCTCAAGATTTCTTTCTTTTCTAATTTTCCTCTCAAAGTTCAGAAGCTAACCTCAAGAAGAAGAAAATAAATAATCTCATCTACTTTCTTTTCATTTTCCCTCTTCTTTAAATTATGGAGAATGGGTGGATAAGTGACTCACCACAATGAGTCACCCATTCATACTCTTCACAAAGCTTCTAAAGGTGAGTAGAAAATGTGTGTACAAATACACACGCACATATATAAAACTAAATATGTATCAAAATACATATATCCGTATTCATATCAAAATACGAATACCGTATTCGTATCAAAATATGAATACCCGTATTTATATTGAGATAAAAATATTCGTAATCGTATTAAGATACAAATACCCGTATTTGTATATATACGTATTCGTGTCAAAATACAAATACCGTATTCGTATAAATATACGAATACCAAAAGAGAGATAATGAGAGAGATATAATACTAGCTAACAATGATCCGGCTATTTTTCAAACCTGCTAGTATTATCAAAACGCCCGATTAAAGTACGTGCACTAAATACATGTATTTAATCGAATCTGAGTGCGTATCAAAATACGCATATACTATATTGTTTCGCCTGAACCGGGAAACCCTCTGTATGGGACTCTAAAGACTCGACAATATGCTGGCAGTAGGTTTAACCACAGGCACATCAGTAGCACTAGCTGTACGTAACGGATAACCAGATATTGAACGAAAAGAAGGTCGACGAGCAAACTCATATGTACACCTACAGAGCCTGTAAGTGATAATCTCCGTACGGTTCGGCTTCTTCATCTAAGAGTATCGCATACTGGGTCTAGGGGGTTGTTCTCCTCCGAACACAGAGACGCGACCGCGTAGATTCGTCTTGCCTGAATTTGGGGGCAGATGCTAATTGGTGCTATCCGTCCACCTCTCCGAAGATGCCAAGTTGATTTATGGCACAGTATATCGAAGGTTTAGACGGATGCGGCCGATGTAGCAGACTTCGTCAGATTCCCCCTCATTGAGGGGTTTTTGATTGTGAGGACGCTCTTCCCTGCGGTTAATTACGCTACCGCATCGCGGTAACCACTTTCTCCTTCTCCAGATGATCACTTCGTGTCGTGTGCGTTTATTTTGTTTTTGGTTGCCCGTAGATTGTATACGAAGACTAATTTATGTTGTCGCCCGTAGGGCGTGGATCAGTCCAAATCCGTATCTTCTTAGATTTGGCTTTTGGGTTGGGTTTAAGGATACGTTAGTCTCATTTGAGACTAAAATCAACTTAAACGTTCGTTAAGGATACGTTAGTCTAATTTTAGACTAAAATCAACTCAACGGTTTATTAAGAATACGTTAGTCTAATTGTAGACTAAGATCAACTTAACGGGATCATTTAGATCCAACAAAAGAGCATTTGGACTCTATTGTTTAGTTTAGGGACATTGCGGTCGATCACCAGTTTAAGGACATGGTGGTCCAAGGTTAAGGACATCATAGTCCATGGGCTTAAGGACCCCACAGTCCGAGGTTAAGGACATCATAGTCCATGGGCGTAAGGACCCCACAGTCCGAGGTTAAGGACATCATAGTTCATGGGCTTAAGGACCCCAAAGTCCAGTTTAAAGATGTCACGTCTCGCTTCCCAGAGTACGCTAAGATAGGCACGTGACAGAGCCAACCATGCTACCTGTGGATAGGAAATATCCTTCCACGGTCACATTACAGCTGTAGAGATATCAAGAATAATAATAAACTATCTAATACATGTCCATAAGCCAGAATAAACGTGTCAAGAATAAAATAATGCGGAAGCAAAAAGATCCAATACAAGAATAAACTGGAATTTACGCCCCATAATACGGGCTCGCATCAGGAATGAAAATACTGAAGGAAAAATAAACTAACTACTAACAAGTTCTCACTGCTCGGCCTGCTCACTGAAAAACTCATGCTCGGTCTGCAACAAAGGTAGAGAATCTGGGCCATGCAAAACCCAGACGTCAGTGCGTCATAATATCAAGCAATAATATAAACAGGGATAGCAAGACATGCAGGTATGAGTACGAACAGTAAAACAGGTATAACGGTAATATAAATGGAGACAGTGAGGGTAAGGCATAGGTGATGTGCAGTGAGTAATCTAGACTGGTCTACTGGGTTAACCACTCTCAAGTCTTTGAAATCAATTTGATGAATCATCGATGTAACTCAATAGTATCCCGTGCGTACCCAGGACCACGGTCAAGATTCTCGGGCTAAATCCGAGACGTGCCGCAAGGCACTAAAAGGTAGTATGTAACGATGAGTGATGTCAGCAGCATCATCCCGGGGCCGGCCTAGCCCGTAAGACTGATCAGTAAAGGCATCGAACTGTCGAGTTACAAATCAGGTTTCATCATTGATTTCCCCATACCCCCAGGTTATGTGTTCAAGTCAGGTATTGCTAAATCTGGAGCTAATGCCAACACAGGATCAAGCAGGTACAGGTTTGTCTGAATAGACAACAGGAAATGTCCGTAGGGACAACAGGTCAAGATTGTTGGCATCAGTAACAAGATCAGGTAACATGTCAAGCGTTGGTACATCAGGTCAAGTCAGGTAGCGTACAAGGATCAAATCATGTCAAGTAGTACACATGTATCAAGTCGTGTCAAGTAGTAGTGTAACAAGTCATGTCAGGGGTGCACAAGTATCACGTGGTGCTCATAATCAAACTATAATAAGCATGGGTACACAAAACAAGTATGTGATACCAATATAACAGTAAAATGGAATAATGTGATGTGGTGTACAAATAGGTATAGATTCAAACATATGGATGCACGGTTATCGATTAGGGTTAAGTAATAGTTCCAACACAAATTTAGGATGCACTTTATTAAACATGGAATGTTAATATCACAGTATTATGTGTTAATATGATCTATGGGTGCAATCATATATGTATTAGACGAGATGGATGCAAACGGGTGTCCGAAAGGTTAAAAACTATAAAATGGTACTATGGGATGTACAAATAAGCACTATGCGATATAAATATTGGTATGGATACATTGTAATGTAATCTACTATGTAACAAGATTATTTTTCATGATCTAGATCTAAAATGATCTAAACGAAACATCGAAACATTATAAAATGAAATATGGGGAACTAGATTTAAACTACAGGCATGGTATGCATTTAAATAAGTATATAACAATTTAAATAGCATGTAGCAAGATTAACTTGCCTAGACGGATCAAGAAATGGGTTTGTACGGAACGTCTCACGTCGGCGAAATGTCGCGACGCGCACACGGTACACAGAATGAATCCAAACAACGCACAAAGGTGATCACACAAGTCAGGCACGTTCGCTGGGTCGTCGGGATCGTCGACGTCACGTCCGGCTCCGGCGATCTATGCAAACAGAGAATTAAAGAAAAGAAAAGCAAAGAAAGAAAAAGAGAAAGAGAAGAAAGCGAAGAGGAGAAGAGATTTAGAAGGAGAGTGATGCTTACTGGGTTTGCAGAGAGGGGTGGAGATGTCGACGGTGATGAACGGAGCTCCGGCGAGGTGGTTTGGTGTTTGGGTTTCGGTTAGGGTTTGGGTTACTGGGTTTTTCTTGGTGTAGGGATGTGCAGGGATCTGTGAAGGGAGAAGACAGAGGAGAGAGGAGAGAAGAGGAAGAAGATGATGATGCCGAGGGATGATCGGCAGCGAAGGAAAGGCGGTGACGATGGGTTCTATGGGTGCTGTGGGGTGCAGGGTTCGGGAGAAGGAAGAATGAGAGGAAAGAAGGAGGAAGGAGAAGAGGGAATGATGATGAGGAGGAGGAGAGGTTGAGGAGGCAATGGAGATTAGGGTTAGGGTTTGAGGTTTAGAGCTCGGTGATGGGTTAAAGCGATGGAGGCTCGGGGTTAAAAGTGAAGGAGAAGGAAAAGAAAAGAATTATGAAGGAGGGGGGTGACGAGATCCGAAGGGAAGTGACCGTATCCTAACTGCTACAGCAACCGAGAGATGAGAGAGAGAGAGGTCGCGAGATGAAAGAGATAGGAAGGGAGCGGGAGGAGAGAGAAAGGGGAGGAGAAAGAAAGTTGGCGTTATTCGGGGGGGAGAGAAAGAGAGAAGAGAGAAGAGATTATGAGATGGAGAGAGAGAAAGAGATCAGCGGTTGAGAGAGAGAAAGAGAAAGAGAAAGAGAAAGGAAAAAAAAGAAAAAGAAAGAGAGAGAGAGATACGTGGGGCCACTGACAGAGGAGGAAAGAGCTGTATTAGTTAGGAATAGATTTTTAAAAATTTTAAAAGGATTTTTAGTTTGTTATCGAAATTTAGGAACTATTAAAAAAATATTTGAATTAAATTTTAAAATTTAAATAAATTGAAGTTTGGCGGGTTATAGAAATATTTCAAAACGTGTCCGGGTCGGGTCTAAAAATTCAGATTTAAAATACGAAAAATATATGCGACTTTCAAAATTCAAAACGAATGCTCCGGTAACGAAAATGCATACCCCCAAGAACGGTTGCACGTATGTGGGCGTAGCCATCCAAACACGTCCGTTTCACTGAATGGGACGGGAACAAGATGCACGGATGCTACCGCGGGGTTAGGGGTATCATGCAGGCTATGAAATCCAACTTTAAATTATATTACATGACCTAAAATGTTATATGGTAAAAAATGCAATGCTAGGTAAAATGCCAGTATGCAGTATACATGAGATGCACGTGTCTATGTAACAAGTCAAGGTAAACTATGAATCAAACAGGTTCAAGCAAGCGGATCGGGTCGAATGCAATGTAAAATACCATTCGCACTCAAACACGATAAATCAAGAGAATACCACCAATAAGGAAATACGGGAACTGGAAATGGTATAAATGAACTAGGTTGTTACATTATATCCAACCAAAAAAAAAATTTCGTCCTCGAAATTCCAAGAATAAGAAAGGATAAACAATCAAGAAATTACAAGAATAGATGTGGAAACTTCTGCCGGATTTCATCTTTTCTTTCCCAAGTTGATTCTCCATGCCAGCGATTTCCCCAAGAAACAAGTACAAGAGGTCTAACCTTGTACTTGTTTGCTTTGGCGTGTCCAAATCCTGTTGGATTGTCGCTCCGCTTTGTTTTGACCGTAAGGTTTTTTGTTGATGTTGCATCTACATCCTGCAGGACTGCGAAGGAACGCCGTCGTTGACATCTCGTCTGCTGTATCGAGACAAAAGCTGAGGTGGAGTTGGGATTTTGCCGTCGCTCCATGTTGTTTCGACCGTGAGGTCCTTCGTTGACGTTGCGTCCACATCCTGCTGGACTGCTGAGGAATGCCGTTGGTGATCTCTCGTCTGCTGTATCGAGACGAATGCTAAGGTGGATCTGGGATTTTGCCATCGCTCCGCTTTGTTTTGACCGTGAGGTCCTTCGTTGATGTTGCGTCCACATCCTGCTGGACTGCTGAGGAACGCCGTTGGTGATCTCTCGTCTGCTGTATCGAGACGAATGCTGAGGTGGAACTGGGATTTTGCCGTCGCTCCGCTTTGTTTTGACCGTGAGGTCTTTTGTTGACGTTGCATCTGCATCCTGCTGGACTGCGAAGGAACGCCGTCGTTGACATCTCGTCTGCTGTATCGAGACGAATGCTGAGATGGTCTCTAGGTTGTCTGTGAACCGTCGAGATTTAGAACTAGGGACTCTGCCGTGGCTCCGTTGTTTTGACCCTAGGGTGACATTGCGTCTGCTGTAATGAGACGAATGCTGAGGTGGAGCTGGGATTTTGCCGTCGCTTCGCTTTGTTTCGACCGTGAGGTCTTTCGTTGACGTTGCATCTGCATCCTGCTGGACTGCAAAGGAACGCCGTTGTGGGTCTTCAGGCTGTAGATGTGGCCGTCGAGATTTGGCTCTTCTTCTGATGGAGCCTGGTGGGAAGGTATGGTTCCTTCTTTGTTTGTTGCCCTGGATTGTATACAGGGATCGATGTGATCTCACCAGTAGGGAAAAAGGTTTCATTTCATTTCATTTTTTATTTCTTTTTTTTTTATTTCATTCCGCGATGCTCTATCATTTCAGCTTTTATATCGCGAAAGTCGCGATTGCCCAATCATTTCGGCTATTTTTCGCGGTGCCCAATCATTTCGGCTATTTTTTATTTTCGCTCGCTGCTTTTTATTACGAGTTGCCCAATCATTTCGGCTATTTTTTTTTACTCGCTGCTTTTTATTGCGAGTTTGGGATTTGGGATCTGATGCCAATCTTAGCATCAGCATCGCTGCGACTGGAATATTGCCAGGAGCGAATCATCATTTGCCATGAAAGGACTTGGAATTTGATACCGATTTAGGCATCAGCATCGCTACAACTGGGATATTGCCAGGAGAGAATTATCATTTGCCTCTGTCGATGTTGAACAAAGGTGGCTTAGCAAACAGGGTTAGGATCCCGTCGACTAAGGCTTTTGACTTCATGAGCCGTAAGGGTCTCATAAAGGTGTTTCTCCCTACAAGTCATGAGGATCTCGTAGGTGCGTTTTCTCCTTAGGAATCGTGAGGATTCTTAAGTGTGTGTTCTCTTATAAGTCGTAAGGATCTTACAAGAGTGTTTTCTCCTTGCAAGTCGAGAGGACCTACAAGTGTTTGTTCACCGTGTGAGCATACCTCTAGTCGCTGTTGGGACTCTGTTAGGGAAATGTTTATTTGTGCCCGTGGATTGTATACAATGGTCAATATTAAACCGCTTGTAGGGCAGTATTGGAGGTTGTGATGGCTTAAGAACAGGTTCAGATCCCTATAGCTTAAGGCTTTTGAATCCTATGAGCCGTGAGGGTCTCAAAGGGGAATTCTCCTTACGAGTCGTGAGGATCTCGTAAGTGTGTTTTCTCCTTAGGAATCGTGAGGATTCCTAAGTGTGTTGCTCCCTTATGAGTCGTAAGGATCTCACGCGGGTATTTTCTCCTTACAGGGTCGAGAGGACCTTGCAAGTGTCTTTTAACGAGGTTGCGCCCTTTCGGGTTTTCACAAACACTCGTCGGTAGCCCTGCTGTTTTTACTCACGGAGCCCTCTCGGGTTTTCATCCATGCCCATTTTGCTTATCGACATACCATTTTCTTTTTTCTCTTTTTTTATTCTAACGAGATTGCGACCTTTCGGGTTTTCACAAAACTCGCCGGTAGCCCTGCTGTTTTTACCCATGGAGCCATTTCGGGTTTTCATCCGTGCCCAACTTGCTTATGGACGTACCTTTTTTTTTACCACGTTAGCCCGAAGATGCCGCGGGTTGGTAGTAGTTTAACGACGTTTCGGTCATCAACCAGTTTTAGGACATAGTGGTCCATAGGGCTTTCTCTATGAACGAGCATGATGCCCCCGGCATGTCCATCTTTTTCGGATCATGTGGTCGTGGCGGGCTCACCTTCCAGTTGTCAGACAACGCAAATTTGCCCTGTTGGTATTCATCCTCAATCCAGCCTTTGAAAACATAGCAATTTTCGAGTGGGTGACCCATTACTCTGTGGTAGGGACAATAGTTAGGATTGTTAACTTCACCTGGCTGCAACGGACATTTTGGATCTGGCAGAGTGATGAGCCCGCTGCGCACCGCTAGCTCGAACAATCTCTTTGTTTTATCTTTGGGAAACGAGTAAGGACGTTTCAACTTCTCATTAAGGTATCGCGGCTTGTTGTTTTGACGACCAAACGGTCTCGGGTTACTCGGCTGTTATTGAGCGTTGGCGACGAAGGTCGCTTTTCCATTCCCCTTATCCCTTTTGTTCGATCCCTTGTTTGCGGGTCCGAGATTCTTTTCGGGTAGCGTGCGATTGCGCAGCTGAACGTTCTCGCAGCTCTTCTTTTCTTCCTCTTTTCCTGAGGTGGATTCTTTGAAGAGAGGGCTGAGAGTCATTTCTTCTTCAGAATTGCTCCCGAAGGTGAGAGCTTGCGATCTACTTTCGTCAACCATGTGACCGTTGCCGGCAGTTTTCATATGCTCATTTGTCGTGCTTCTCTGTTTCCGACGAGCTTTGCGCTTCAATCGCTGACCGCGCTGCCGGTGAGTAACGTATCCCTACCACCAGTTTTTAAGGGCATTACACTCTTCGGTTGGGTGCGCAATCTTTCGATGATATAAGCAGTAGCTAGGATGTACATCCGCTTCATTATGAGTGTTTCCTTCAGAGGGTGGCGGCTTCATTCCCATCGATATGGCTTTGGCGAATCTTTTCCTCATCTTGAACCTGTTTTTATTTGCGGCGGATGTATTTTGATCCGGTAGGAGTGTTTCGACCCTTTCATCTAGTCGCCGGCGTTTGGTTTTCTCGCATATGGCCATCTCGTGCTCTCGATCAGCTTTGCTTTTAAGACGGGTATCGTTCAGGAATGCATCAATCATTTCGTCTGATGGTCCTAGAAGTTCTAGCTCAGGATCTGTCCCCAGCTTCTCTGTGTAAGGAGCTTCTTCGTCATTTATTGACGAGTGAGAGATCACATGGCAGCTTGCCACATAATCTTCAGATTCATCCGACGAGTCTTCTCCATTGTCATCATCTCCATCCTCAAGGACGTGGCTGAGAAATTCTTGGAGTATGATTAGAGTCCGCGCTTTTTTATTGTATTCTTCCAACGCGTCAATCTGCCTTTGCAGGTCCGTGCGTTCGTCACCAGGCTTCACGGGCTTCTTGGATTTCTTCTTCTTTATCAAAGATTTCGATGGCTGGGTGTGTGTGCTTTGGCTATCACCACCGATCTTTGGAGTTGGGCGCGGTTTTAGTATTCCCTCGATGATCTCGGGTTCCAGTGGGTTTTTCCACCTGATCGCCGGGCATGTTTGGAGATCTTTCAATATTCTTTTCGTCTTGGCTGAAAGAACGTCCTCCCATGGGGCTTCCCTTATGAACGAGCACGATGCCCCCGGCGTGTCCACCTTTTTAGGAGCATGAGGTTGTGGCGGTTTCACCTTCCAATTTTCCGATAACGCGAACTTTCCTTGTTGGTATTGGTCTTCAACCTAGTTTTTGAAGACGTAGCAGTCCTCGATCGGATGGCTCAATACTCGGTGGTAGGGGCAGTAATTGGGATCGTTGACGTCGTTTGGCTGCAACGGACGTTTTGGATCTGGCAGATTGATGAGTCCGTTGCGCACCGCCAGCTTGAACAGTCTCCTCGTTTTATCTTGGGGAAACAAGTAGGGATGTCCTAATCTCTCCTCAAGGGATGGGCGTGGAACCATATTGTTTTGGAGAACAACCGGCTTTAAATTGCTCGGCCACTGTTGAGTATTGGCAACGAAAGTTGCTTTCCCTTTGTCCTTTTCAGTCCAAGGCTCTGTCTTTGAAGAGGAAGGCCTATGGCCCATCTGGTCCAGCTTTTCAATCAAGGCCTGGAAGGTGGTCGGCTTGAAGAACATCATGAATTGGAAGATGGTCGCTTGAGGGTCGAGAGTTCCCATGAACATGCCCACGGCAGGAGCTTCTTCTATGCGTTGTTCGCATCTCGACCATAGGTTCCGCCACCGGATTGCATATTGCACCCACGTCTCTCCCGGCTTCATTCTAGCGTTGATCAATGCCGTGATCGGGGTGCGTTCGCTGGCGCTTGCGAACCGTTGAGTGAATAGCAACTCCATTTCTGTAAACGTTTTGATGGAGTCGTCGGGAAGCTCCGAGTACCATTCAAAAGCTGTGTCTGCTAAACTACCGACGAACTGGCGAACTAGAAGTTTATCATCACCTCCAGTATTGCCGCAAAGAGCCCTGAACTGAGCGACATGTTGATGGGGATTGCCTGTCCCCTTATACACATGGAATTTGGGGATTGTGTATCCGGGTGAGTACTTTATTTGGTCATACCAACCCGGATAGGGTCATCCAGTCTTAACAATCTGACCGGCCGCCTCGTTCGCCTGGTGAGCTCGTATTTGCTGAGCAATATAATCATCAAGCGTGGTTTTTGAGATGGTTTCCTCCTTGGCTGCTGAAAGAGTCGGATGAGAGTTCGATGTCTCCCCTCTGTCGTCTTCAATAATGATCGGGGGGTCTTCAGCTGGAGGTTCCGGCTGTAACATCATCCCGACCATGTCTTGGAATAGAAGTGCCATTTGTTTTATATTGGCCGCTTGTTCCGCGGCCTCTTTGTCCTTCTTCTCAAGCATTCTCTGAAGGAATTCGGCATCAGTTTCTTGCTCACGGCGCTGTTCCGAGGATGTCTCCGGGCTTGCTTTCGCTCCCGTGAATGCGGCCATTGCTGTTAACATCTCTTGGAGTTTTTGTTGTTGCTGCTCCTGAACTTTAGTCATTGATCGCGTAAGTGGTCGATGACCTGTGGAGATACGGCTATCCTCTTTTCCGGATGCCATATAGATGGTATGCACCACCATGCCCCCAGCCTTGGGGCATTTGGGTTCAGTGGTCTTGCGATTCGTCGCAGACGCAAGGATCTTCTCCGGCCTTCTCTTTTTGTGGACTGGTGAAGTTGAGGGGGCCGTTGCAGTGGGCACCCAGGTAGACGACCCCTTCTGTGATACGACAGAGTGGCCCTTCTCTTGCCGAACCTTTATCTTCTTCTGTCGGCGAGAGTAGTCTTGATCAATCACCGAGTCTTGGACTTGACGCCAGACCTTGTAAATTTTAGAGGACAGCCGCTGAGGGGGATGCTCTAGCTTCACCTTTGTAACATTCTCCATAGGTGGAGGAGATCTTTTCAGCACAGCAGTCGGCGAATTCCTGCGCACCCTGTTAAGTAGTTCAAACATGTTCCCAGTTGGAACAGCAGCGTCGACTTCCACCATTGGAGCTGGCGGAGTCAATCCAGAAGGGGGATTGCCCCCAGCCTTCCTTACTCGGCGCCAGTGGCGACGTCGAGCATGTCGAGCCGACGGTACTAGCTCAGCTATGGGGGTGGCTTTATCATGCCCCCTATCTTGGTGAAGGGTTACTTCTGGTGCGAGCCTCTTGGAGACTGACGTCCGTTGAGAGGGGATGGCCGGCCTGTCGAAGGCAGAATTTCGAGCGGGGGAAGCAGCCTTAGCGACTTCGCTTGGATGGGGAGTTGTAACGGCCAGTCTTGTGAAGACTGACCCCTTAGCAGGAGAAGCCGCTTTGACGACTTCGGGAGCAGGAATGGCTATCCTCTTCGGGATAACTCCTTCTGGTATTGCGGGCTTCTTCACGAGCCCGTTGTAGCTTTGGCCCAGTCTGCTGAAAACTGAGGCGCTTGGTTTGGACGACCCGTTGAGAGGGGCCGCGGTAGTGGTGAGTCGATCAAAGACCGACTTCTTTTGGGCTTCTTGCGACAGCATCGGGGCATTGAAGCTCATAGGTGGGATCATGGTCCCAAAGAACAGCCCAGTAGTTGCCTGAGTTACTTGCTCCACTGGCATCTTGAAAAGGGAGGCCGCTTGAGGCCCATAGGTCACTCCTCCGGAGAGGACGGAGTGGGAGTTGTTGCAATTAGTGCAGTTTGAAGCCATTGATCTTCTGTTGTCTACACGGAGCAAGATACCAAATCTTAGTATCTCGAATCCATAGGCAACCATAACAAACCGCGATTCATTCACGAACACGACACATAAAGTGTGGAGTGGAAAGAGGAAAAGATCCCACCGGGCGTGCCAGAATCTGTTTACCGCCGGAAACCGGGAAGACTGGCGTCTTGCCTGAATTCGGGGGCAGATGCTAATTGGTGCTATCCGTCCACCTCTCCGAAAATGCCAAGTTGATTTATGGCACCATGTATCGAAGGTTTAAACGGATGCGGCCGAGGTAGCAGACTTCGTCAGATTCCCCCACGTTTGAGGGGGTTTTGATTGTGGGGACGCTCTTCCCTGCAGGCGCAAGCCCCTGCAGTTAATTACGCTACCGCATCGCGGTAACAACTTTCTCCTTCTTCAGATGGTCACTTCGTGTCGTGGGTGTTTGTTTTTTTTTTGGTTGCCCGTGGATTGTATACGGAGACTAATTTATTTTGTCGCCCGTAGGACGTGGATTAGTCCAAATCCGTATTTTCTTAGATTTGGGTTTTTGGGGGTTGAGTTTAAGGATACGTTAGCCTCATTTGGGACTAAGATCAACTTAAACGTTTGTTAAGGATACGTTAGTATAATTTCTAGACTAAGATCAACTTAACGGGATCGTTTAGATCCAACAAAAGAGCATTTGTACTCTAATGTTTAGTTTAGGGACATTGCGGTCGATTACCAGTTTAAGGACATGGTGGTCCAATACCAGTTTAGGGACATAGTGGTCCAATACCAGTTTAAGGACATAGTGGTCCGTGGGTTTAAAGGGACCCCACAGTCCGAGGTTAAGGACATCATAGTCCGTGGGTTTAAAGAGACCCCACAGTCCGAGGTTAAGAACATCATAGTCCATGAGTTTAAGGACCCCACAGTCCGAGGTTAAGAACATCATAGTCCATGAGATTTGCTGGCTGTCTGGACCCGTCATCTCTCTGAAGACGTTGAAGGATTACAACGACATATATCAGAGAAGCGAAGAGATCTACCCTTGAACCAATATGGATTAAGTGATCTATAGTCCAATTTGGAACTAAGATCAATTAATTATGTTGTGAGCACATTGGCTCAGTTAAGTCTGAATTGAGGACTTATGGCCAACTTGGGCTAAGTCCAATTAGATTCAAAATATTGGCTCTTTGTTGGCCCATTAGACATTTGTCTGGTTTCAGCCCACATTATTTAGCAATGCTAAACAAGAGTTTGAGGGCTTTGGTAATATTTTTATCTTTGATTAAGCAATAGACATTATAGTTCTGGTTTTTACTCAACTTTGAATGGGAGGCTTTGCCTCTAGAAAATTAGCCAATTTGGCTAAAAGTAGTGTTAAATACTAGAGAACCACAGTATTGAACATTGGAGATAAACTCTCAAATTAGTGTTAAACACTAAAGAAAAAGGGGTCACGTGAGGACGCGTGAGGGCGCCCAAAGGTGGGGCAAGATCTCCTTTACTTCGTTCTGCAATTAAGTGTTGAACACTTTTTTTATTATTTTTATTTTGAGCATCACGTGTTGACACGTGATGGGGATTTATGCGCTGACTGTTAAAGCATTTGCCAAGGGGTCACATAGTAACACGTGAGAGCGCCCAAAGCCTTCATTTCCTTTGCTTTTTCTTTATGCGTTTTGGGAGTCACGTGGGAGCACGTGAGGCATTGCCTCAAAGCTTCTTTTCTTCAGGGATCTTTTTAAGGGTCACGTGGGGACACGTGACCTTGGTTCTTTGCATGCATGGAGATCTTTTAAGTCTCTTTATTTTTTAAAGAATTAAATTCTCTGTAGGGTTAAACCCTAATTATGATTTTGGAGGAATTAAATTCCTATTGTGAAAGAATTAAATTCTTATATAGGGTTAAACCCTAGTTCTGTTTTGGAGGAATTAAATTCCTATGAATTTTGGGAGAATTAAATTCTCATATAGGGTTAAACCATAGTTATGTCCATCTTGAAGGAATTAAATTCCTGTAATTTTAGGAGAATTGAATTCTCATATAGGGTTAAACCCTAGTTTTGTTTTTAGAGAATTAAATTCTCTAAACTCAATTCCCCCCTCTAAGTTTTGGATCTGCATGGCAGGATCTCAACCCGATGAGAATTAAATTCTCAACCTATGGGGAGATGTGCTTTTGCAGATCTTCAACTAGAGGAAGAACTAAGTTCTTTTGCAGAAGAGTTAAACTCTTAAATTTTGAGAATTAAATTCTCCTTTCTTTTCTCTCTGCTATTTTCTATTAGAAAATTTCAAGATCACAAAATTCTCCCCCTTTCTCCTCTTCTTGGCTCCTATTTATAGGAAAAGGAAAAGAATCAAATTGTTTAGTGAATCTTTCATTGAAATATTTTAATTGATTTTGTAACCAACATGATCTTTTAGATCACTCAGTGAATTTTATTCACCATTGGATTTTTAATCCAAAAGATCTTTTATCTGTTATTCAAATTTCAGGGAAATCTTTCCTTGTATAGAATCTTTCTATAAATTGGTGATTTTTAATCACCGTTGGATTTTTAATCCGACGGTACTCCACTTTACAGAGCACAATCTTTTTTGTTTGCAAAGATTTAGGAAAATATTAGGTTTTCTTTATTTCTCTTAATTAGAATTTAATTCTATTATTTCATAAGGTTTAGATGCCTATCACGTGTGAGCACGTGACCCCACTGTTTAAGCTTTTAGTCAGAATTTAATTCTGTTGCTTTTAAAGTACTCAGGAATTATCACATGTCAGCACGTGGTGCCCCATTGGGGTTTTCCTCTATTATTTTATTACACTTTTAATTCTCAGTGTGTTTAAAAAAAGCCCATCACGTGTTGGCACGCGACCTCATTGTTTGATCATTTGATTCTATTAATTGAAGAACTTAGGCATGGGTCACGTGTAGACACGTGATACCCCATTGGGATCTTTCCTTACTGTTTTATCATGCCTTAATTCTTTTTCAGGGGGTTCAAAGGCTTATCACGTGTGGGCACGTGACTCCTGTTGATTAGAATTTAATTCTATTCATTATTTTAGAGGCCATAAGAGCCCATCACGTGTCTGCACGTGACCCATGGTCACGTGTGAGCACGTGATGGCCCATTGGGGTCTTTTCTGAGTTTTTATTATATCTTTTAATTCCTCTAGCGGGTTCTTAAAGGTCCATCACGTGTGGACACGTGATGCCTCATAACTTTTGATCCCGGATGAATTATGAGGCCCATAATATATCAAATCGAAGGATTTTTCGAGACGCTTTCGATGACATCAGAATTTAGCTGTTTCTCATTCGAGAATTTGTCAAAATATAGCCCGGAAAATACTGGTTTGGATTTTCTTAAGCGTATCGCTGCCATTTGATACCTTGGGCTCTTTTGCGCAGAAATTTTTTGACGGGAACATGGGTGTGTACGGAACGTCTCACGCCGGCGAAATGTCATGACGCACACACGGTACACGGAACGAATCCAAACAACGCACAAAGGTGATCACACAAGTCAGGTACGTTCGCTAGGTCGTCGGGATCGTCGACGTCACGTCCGGCTCCAGCGATCTATGCAAACAGAGAATTAAAGAAAAGAAAAAGAGAAAGAGAAGAAAGGGAAGAGGAGAAGAGATTGAGAAGGAGAGGGATTCTTACTGGGTTTGCAGAGAGGGGTGGAGATGTCGACGGTGATGAACGGTGCTCCGGCGAGGTGGTTTGGTGTTAGGGTTTCGGTTAAGGTTTGGGTTACTGGGTTTTTCTTGGTGTAGGGATGTGCAGGGATCTGTGAAGGGAGAAGAGAGAGGAGAGATGAGAGAAGAGGAAGAAGATGATGATGCCGAGGGATGATCGGCGGCGAAGGAAAGGCGGTGACGATGGGTTTTGTGGGTGCTGTGGGGTGCAGGGTTCGGGAAAAGGAAGAATGAGAGGAAAGAAGGAGGAAGGAGAAGAAGGAATGGTGACGAGGAGGAGGAGAGGTTGAGGAGGAAATGGAGATTAGGGTTAGGGTTTGAGGTTTAGAGCTCGGTGATGGGTTAAAGCGATGGAGGCTCGGGGTTAAAAGTGAAGGAGAAGGAAAAGAAAAGAATTATGAAGGAGGGGTGACGATATCCGAGGGGAGGTGACCGTATCCTAACTGCTATAGCAACCGCGAGATGAGAGAGAGAGAGGTCGCGAGATGAGAGGGATAGGAAGAGAGCGGGAGGAGAGAGAAAGGGGAGGAGAAAGAAGGTTGGCGTTATTCGGGGGGAGAGAAAGAGAGAAGAGATTATGAGATGGAGAGAGAGAAAGAGATCAGCGGTTGAGAGAAAGAGAGAGAAAGAGAAAGAGAAAGGAAAAGAAAGAAAAAGAAAGAGAGAGAGAGAGAGATACGTGGGGCCACTGACAGAGGAGGAAAGAGCTGTATTAGTTAGGAATAGATTTTTAAAAATTTTTAAATGATTTTTAGTTTGTTATTGAAATTTAGGAACTGTTAAAAAAATATTTGAATTAAATTTTAAAATTTAAATAAATTGAATTTTGGCGGGATATAGAAATATTTCAAAACGCGCCTGGGTCGGATCTAAAAATTCAGATTTAAAATACGAAAAATATATGCGACTTTCAAAATTCAAAACGAATGCTCTGGTGACGAAAATGCATACCCCCAAGAACGGTTGCACGTACGTGCGCGTATCCATCCAAACACGTCCGTTTCACTGAACGGGACGGGAACAAGATGCGTGGATGCTACCACGGGGTTAGGGGTATCATGCAGGCTATGAAATGCAACTTTAAATTATATTACATGTCCTAAAATGTTATATGGTAAAAGATGCAATGCTAGGTAAAATGCCAGTATGCAGTATACATGAGATGCACGTGTCTATGTAACAAGTCAAGGTAATTCATAACTATGAATCAAACAGGTTCAAGCAAGCGGGTCGGATCGAATGCAATGTAAAATACCATTCGCACTCAAACACGATAAATCAAGAGAATACCACCAATAAGGAAATACGGGAACTGGAAATGGTATAAATGAACTAGGTTGTTACAAAAGACGTCATAGTCTATGAAATGTATGGTTGTCGGGACCCGTCACCTCTCTGAAGACGTTGACGGATTACAACGACAAATATCAGAGGAGTGAAGGGATGTACCCTTGAACCAATTTTGGTTGGGAGATCTGTAGTCCAATTTGAGACTAAGATCAAAAGATTGGTGAGCATATGGGCTCAGTTAATCTGAATTAAGGACTTGTGGCCAATCTTGGGCTAAATCCAATCAAGTTAAAATGTTTAACATTTATTTTGGGCTGTTGAGTATTTATTTGGGCTTGGCCCTTTCAACAATGTTGAGCATTGATTTGGATCCTGACAGTATTTCTGTCTTTTGTTGAATGCTGAGTATTCATCATAGCTTTAGGGCATTATTTGTAGAACAATTTATGTTCTATTAGGGCACACGTGAGGGGCACGTGGTGCGCTTGGCGCTTTGCGCCAGTTAAAGAGCGCAGTGCGCTTCTGCCAAGTAGCGCACACGTGAGGGACACGTGGTACGCTTGGCGCTGAGCGCCGGTCTATGAGCTGATTTCATCATAGTTTTGGAAGCTGACGATGAGGTCGAGGTTGTTGAAGGGCCAGGGGAACCTTCGGCTCCTACTTGCTTGACTGTCGGTGAGTGACATTTTATTATAATCCCGTTCGTTCTGTGTTTAAGAATTTTACTAATCATTTGTCAAATTTGAACAGCCCTGCCAGTCTCCATGGCGTTGGAATCGCGCATCGTGATGCCGCCCGGCCCTTATGCTTTGCAGGCTTCAGAACGCTTGGCCCAATTGAGCCTTGTCTCCCTATCATCTTTCGTCGAGGAGCTCCGTGCTGGTAGCGCGACCACGACCGAAGCGTTTGCCGCTGAAGCTAACGGCTCTCTTCCTTTTCTCGCCACCTATCATAGCGAGGAGGTGGTGCAGGTCTGGGTGGAGTTCTGTAGGAAGGTGGAGGCTTGTTTGCACGCTCTTGAATGTTCTCGCCTTTCCTCGGAAGCCGTGGCTGCAAAAGCGGAGTTGCGGGGTCTGATAGCACGATGTGCGGCTAACATGACGTCATGCGAGAAGAGGCTTGGCCGCAAGTTCTCGGAGAGGGAATTGGCTTCTAAGGCGCTGAGCGAGCTTCAGGCCAGCCTCACAGCCAAGGCCAACAAAGCATACGAACTCTGGCGAGTGCTCCAGGAGTCCATAAAAGAGGTGGTGGCTCTCGATAAAGCTGACACGTTCACTCGTGAGAGGGTCGAGGCTCATAAAGCCACCGAGAAAGAGCTCGAAGCTCGGCTTGCTTCGTATCAAGCTCAGCAAGCTCAGGCGGAGGCTTGTCTTCTGGAGATCTTGCGTCATGAAGCCGTGGCTCAGCAACAGAACGATGAGCTGGTAAAATTACTGCACCGCCCGCCGGCTTGAGGACTTGTATCTTTTCTCCTTTTTTTTTGTACATACTCATGAATGAGAGTATCTTTCTTTTTTGTTTCTTTCATGAATTGTACTTTGTATCCATTTTGGTTTATGAATAAAAGATACATTTTTCTTCTCAATGGTGTGTCCCCTTTCATTGAATGCGTTTGCGGACAATTTATCTTGATCTCCTTGCAGGGCAGCGATAGCTTAGGATTCAGGGTTAAGATCTGCTTCCTAAGACTTTTGCACTTTATGAGCCACGAGGGTCTCATAAAGAGTTTTTTCTCCCCATGGGTCGAGAGGATCCCATAAGTGTAAGTTCTTCTTAAGAATCGTGAGGATTCTTAAGCTGGTTGTCCCTTGAGAGTCGTAAGGACTTCACAAGAGAGTTTTTCTTCTTTACAGGTCGTGAGGACCTGCAAGTGCTGGATGTGGTCGACCTCGTCCGTGTTTCACGGAGTCAGGGGTTTCCCAAGGCACCGTAGTTTAAAGACATCGCGGTCAAGGTTAAGGACCTCATATTCCGTGGATTTAGGGACTCCACAGTCCGATGTTTGGTTGCAAGGACCCGTCACCTCTTTGAAGACGTTGAGGAATTACAACGCCACGTATCAAAGGAGTGAAGAGATGTACCCTTAAACCAAGGCAGAATCCGTAGGGAATCGGGGTGGTTGATCGTTAGTTTTAAGACATCACGGTCGAGGTTAAGGACATCATAGTCCGTGGATTTTAAGGACTCCACAGTCCGGTGTTTGCTCTGGATGCTTCACACGGGTTCACTGCCGTGCTTGGCGAGGACCAGGCTCCGCTCTGGGCGTTTTCCGCGGGGTCAAAGAGTGACGTTATCCGTGTTCCACGTAACCAGGAATTTTGCACTAGATGCTTCACACGGGTTCACTGCCGTGCTCGGCGAGGACTAGGCTCCGCTCTGGATGCTTCACACGGGTTCACTGCCGTGCTCTGCGAGGACCAGGATCCGCTCTGGACGTTTTCCACGGGGTCAAAGAGTGACGTTATCCGTGTTCCACGTAACCAGGAATTTTGCTGATTGTATCCGCATTTCACGGGATGGAGGTTTGACTGTTGGCGATATGTATACCACCGAGCCATGGAACTGGGAGTTGCCGCTGTTCCGCTTAGCTTGAAGTTGTGTCCGTTGTTACGAGACGAGTGTTGGGATGATCTCTAGGTCGCTTGTGGCCTGTCGAGATTTAGCTTCTTTCTTTGGTGAAACCTGGGGGAGGGAGGTATGTTCCCTTTTTTTTATGCCATTGGATTGTATACATGGTGTGATGGAACATCACCTGTAAGGCATACATTTTATTTTTATTTTATTTCTTTTTCCGCGATGCTCTATCGTTTCAGCTTTTATATCGCGAAGGTCGCGATTGCCCCATCATTTCGGCTATTTTTTGCGGTGCCCAATCATTTCGGCTATTTATTTATTTTCTACTCGCTGCTTTTTATTGCGAGTTGCCCCATCGTTTCGGCTATTTTTCATGCATACATTTTTACTTGCTGCTTTTTATTGCAAGTTGCCCCATCATTTCGGCTATTTCGTAGGCATATGTGGCTTGCTAGCTTTTTCGCCGCGAGCTTGGATTTTAGACACCGATTTCGACATCAGCACCGCTGCAACTGGGATGTTGCCAGGAGCGAATCATCATTTGCCTCTGTCGATATTGAACAAAGGTGGCTTAGTAAACAGGGTTAAGGGTCCTGTCGACCAAGGCTTTTGACTTCATGAGCCGTAAGGGTCTCACAAAGGTATTTCTCCCTACAAGTCGTGAGGATCTTACAGGTGTATTTTCTCCTTAGGGATCGTGAGGATTCCTAAGTGTATGTTCCTCTGCAAGTCGTAAAGATCTTACAAGAGGGTTTTCTCCTTATAGGTCAAGAGGGCCTACAAGAGTTGCTCATCATATGGACATATCCCTAGTCACGGGTGGGACTTTGCTGGGGAAATGTTTTTTCGCGCCCGTGGATTGTATACAAGGGTCAGTATTGAGCTGCTTGTAGGGAAATATCGAAGGTTGTGGAGGATTTGCTTAAGAACAGGTTTAGGTTTCTGTAACTTAAGACTTTCAAATCTTACGAGCCGTGAGGGTCCCATAAGAGAATTCTCCTTACGAGTCGTGAGGATCTCGCAAGTGTATTTTCTCCTTAGGAATCGTGAGGATTCCTAAGTGTGTTGCTCCTTTGTGAGTCGTAAGGATCTCACGCGGGTGGTTTCTCCTTACAAGGTCGAGAGGACTCTGTAAGTGTCCTTTAACGAGGTTGCGCCCTTTCAGGTTTTCACAAACACTCGCCGGTAGTCCTGCTGTTTTTACTCACGGGGCCCTTTCGGGTTTTCATCCGTGCCCCTCTTGTTTATGGACATACCATTTTTTTTTTATTCTTTTTCTCTTTCTTTTTTTTTTTTTTTAACAAGGTCGCGCCCTTTCGGGTTTTCACGAACACTTGCCGGCAGCCCTGCTGTTTTTACTCACGGAGCCCTTTCGGGTTTTCATCCGTGCCCATTTTGCTTATGGACATACCGTTTTTTTATCATTTTTTTATCTTCTTTTTTTTTTATCCATCTCGTCAGCCTAAGGATGCTGCGGTAATAGTTTAGGGATGTTTCGGTCCGTCGTTAGTTTAAAGACGTTTCGGTCCGTTCGAAAAGAGGGCCAGCTACTACTCTTTGAGCTTTAGGAAGATAGCGAGCGGACATAGTCGTTGTCATCTATCATTGACCTAGGCTGTGGCTCATTAAGCGTAGTATTTCTTTAGAAAGCGGCCGTTTATTGGCCTGAAAGGCCTTTCACCATGCATGTCCATGAGTAGATAGGCTCCACCCTGGTAGACCTTATCTATGATGTACGGGCCTTCATAGTTCGGCTCGAATTTTCCCCGCTTGGCACGATTGGGGATCATAGGTCTTTTGACCACTAGTACGAGTTCGCCTTGGCGGAATGTCCTCGGCCTGGTCAATCTTTCATACGAGCGCGTCATCTTTGCTTTGTAAGCTTCTAGATGTTGTTGCGCTATGAGCCGGGTTTCATCGAGGGCATCAAGCTCCTCAAGCCGAAGGTGAGCGTTTTCTTCGTCCGTCAGCTCGCAGTGGACTGCCACTCGTAGAGAGGGTATCTCTATCTCGAGGGGGAGCACTGCTTCCATCCCAAATACCAACGCGTACGGCGTTGTGTTCGTGGCCGTCTTGAACGTAGTTCGATAGTCCCATAGGGCTTCTTGTAGCCTCTCGTGCCAGTCTCTCTTATTCCGGGAAACGGTCTTTTTCATGATTTTTGTCAAGGTCTTATTGAAGGCCTCGGCTAGACCATTAGCTCGCGGATTGTAAACTGAAGAATATCTCCAGTCTATATTGTGCTGCTGCGCGAAGCGGCTAATCTTATAGCTTCTGTAGGCTGGCCCGTTATCGGAGATAATCCGCCGTGGAGTTCCAAACCGATAGATGACGTGCGTCTTGAAGAAGTGGAGGATATTCTCCGTCTTCACTTCCCTCAGCGGTACTGCTTCTGCCCATTTGGAGAAGTAATCAGTTGTCGTCAGGATAAAACGATGTCCTCGGGACGATGCTGGCTCGATGGGGCCGACTATGTCAGTCCCCCACATTTCGAATGGCCAGCTAGCCACCGTTGGGTTTAGTGGATTCGGATGTTGGTGGATAAAGTCTCCATGAATCTGGCACGAGTGGCATTGCTTCGCATACTCGAGGCAGTCTTGGACCATCGTAGGCCAATAGTAACCCATCCGTTTAATTTTTAACTTCATCTTCGGGCCTGCTTGATGAGAACCACAAATTCCGTCATGAACCTCTTGAACGACTCTTTCTGCTTCGTCCGGTCCTAAATATCTTAGCCATAGGGAATCAAACGATCTCTTGTATAGAGTGTCGTTGACGAAAGCGAAAGACAGAGCTCGTTTCATGAGCTGATGCCTTGAGGATGCTTCTTCGGGCATTCGGTGGGACTTAAAGTAGTCTATGAAGACTTCCCTCCAGTCCTCAGCCTTCTCACGGTCCTTTATTTGTAGGGTCGTCTGCTCAGTCACCCCCTTTTCTTTGTATAATTCCGGAGATATTTCTGCTGGGGCGAGCACTCGACGGCTTTGTACCACGATTCTGACGTCATCAAGGTTCTCGTCAGCCAGTTCTTTAGCAAGTTTGGCCAACGCGTCTGCTTTGCTGTTTTCCGCGCGCGGTATGTTCTCCAGAGTATAGGAGGGAATTTGGGTCAATAGTTGTTGCACCTTTTCGCCGTACTTCACCAACTCCGGTTTGCACGTTTGGTAGTCACCATTTACTTGACTAACGACCAGTTGAGAATCCCCGTATATAAGGAGGACTTCAATTCCCATGTCGATGGCGATCTCGAGGCCTGCTATCAGAGCTTCGTATTCAGCTTCATTGTTTGTCCTCGGTTCTGTTAATGAGAAGGCGAAGCGCATTATCCCTCCCTGTGGAGTTACAAAGATGAGGCCTATCCCTGATTTGATCATTGGGATACCTTGTTTCCGTTTCTTTACGGAGGACGCTCCATCGAAATAGAGTTCCCATCGGGTACTACTGCCGCCAATCGCATCAAATGCGTGCTCGTCTGGCAACTCGCAGTTCAGAGGAGAACCAGCAGGTACTGGATGCTCAGCGAGGAAGTCGGCAATGGCCTGGCCTTTCACTGCCTTAAGAGGTCGATACGTTATTGAGAACTCCATCAGGAGTAGAGCCCATTTAGCGAGTCGACCCGTCAATATAGCCTTTGACATCAGATATTTAAGAGGGTCCACCTTCGAGAAGAGACGGACTTCATGTGCCAACGCATAGTGCCTGAGCTTTGTTATCGCGAAGATTAACGCCAAGCAATGTTTTTCAATGGGAGAGTAGTTGCTTTCTGCCCCAGCAGAACTCGACTTAAGTAGTAGAGTGCTCTCTCTTTCCCTTGGTCGTTCTCTTGTGCCCATAATGCGCCTAAGGAACCTTCAAGGGCGGTTGTATAAAGAATGAGGGGTTTTCCCTTGACCGGCGCAGCCAATACCGGAGGGTTCTGCAGGTACTGCTTGATCTCGTCTAGTGCACCTTGGCATTTGTGATCCCAAACGAATGGAGTTCCCTTTTTCATCAGGTGACTGTAGGGACGGCATTTGCCTGAAAGATTAGCGATAAACCGCCAGATGTATGCGAGTTTCCCTTGGAGAGACCGCAACTGTTTGAGGGTTCTTGGCGGAGGCATTTCCATGATCGCTTTAATCTTTGACGGATCTATTTCAATACCTCGGTGTCGAATGATGAATCCCAGGAATTTGCCCGAGGAGAATCCAAACGCGCATTTGAGGGGATTCATCTTCAAATTATATTGACGAAGGCGTTGAAAGACAGTCTCCAGATGTTTTAAATGCTCTTCGTACGACATGCTCTTCACTACAAGGTCATCGATATAGCACTCGACGATGTCATGTATGAGATCGTCGAAGATCTTAGTCATGGCCCTTTGATAGGTAGCACCGGCGTTCTTTAGACCAAAGGGCATAACCCTGTAGCAGAATATACCCAAAGGGATCCGGAAAGCGGTGTGCTTCTGGTCTTCGGGATGCATCTTTATCTGATTGTATCCTGATGAACCGTCCATAACGGAGAAAACCTCATGAGTGGACGTGTTATCTATCATTAGCTCGGTTACCGGTACTGGGAAATCGTCTTTCGGGCAAGCTTTATTGAGATCCCTGAAATCCACGCATATGCGTACCGTCCCATTTTTCTTCATTACCGGGACGATATTGGCGATCCAGTCGGGATATTGGACTTCTTGGATAAATCCAGAATCGATCAGCTTCTTGACTTCGGCGTTGATGCTTATTTCAAGCTCGAGTCGCATCCTTCTTGGCGCTTGCTTGACCGGCTTGATATCCGGGGATATTGCTAACTTATGCACATCAATCTTCGGATCTAGTCCTGGCATCTCGGAGTAGTTCCACGCGAAGCAGTCTTTATGTCGTAGAAGCACGTTCTTTAAAGCAGCCACCCTTTCCTCAGATAGCAGCTCGCTGACAAATGTCGGTCGCGGGTCATCTGCCGATCCCAACTCAATCTTCTTGAGGTTATCTGCAGTAGTATGTATGCCATCTTCCAGTTCTTTCGGAGCTGGCGGAAATTATGAGACCACCTCATCATCGCTGTTCTCAAAGCACCAGGGAAGGTCATCCATATTCTCGGGCTCTTCTTTTAATATCGTAATCGTGTAACAGGTGCGAATCCGCTTCCAGGACTGAGGTGGATCTGGTTTTGCTTTTGCGGCTTTGGGTTCGTGCTTTTGTGGCGGCGTTACCCTCCAGCCGTCGGATAAGGCGAATCTGCCAAGCTGATACTGATCCTCGACCCAATTCTTGAAGGCGAAGCAATCTTCGAGAGAATGACCTATCACTCGATGGTAAGAGCAATAGTCTGGGAGTGAGGCTTCGCCTGCTTGTTCGGGGTGTTTAGACTCCGGCAATGTAAGCATTTGGTGCTTTAGGGCAAGATCGATTATCTTCTTCGTCTTTTCCCGAGGAAACAAGTATGCTCGACCCATTTTCTTTATGAGGGATAGGTCAATAACGCTCGATTCCCGTTTGCGTGGCTTCTTAGCCCTGCTTTGCTGCTGTTGAGCGCCTTTTTGGCCTTTCGACTTATTTCTGCTTTTGCGTTGAGCTTTCTTTACATCAGGTTGGCAAGGAGCGGCATTTTCATCTTTTACAGCCTGTTGAAGAAGGCATCGCGTCTTGGCTTTCTCGTAGATGGCCGTCTCGCGGTTGTGTTCTTCCCGAGCTTTCTGACCCACTTTCCTGATAGGGTTGTCCATTCGTTGTTCAAACGACGGATCCGGCATTTCAATCGCGGGATCTAGTTTTGATGAGGGGTCGGCATCTCCTGACAGGGCGTCCTCTTCTTCATCAAAAGTATATATAGCGTAGATGCTGTGGTCCCGTCCCCGTTTTCCGGTTCTCGCGTATCCAAGCCCAAGTGTTTCCATTTTCCCTTTGGGCAATTTGCATTGAGTCCCAGGGACATCCCAGATCCTGTTGTAGAACCCAGCTTGTCGAACAGTCTGTTTTAAGGGTACTCCTTGGCGCTTCAATAGCCTCTTTAATCCATTTGTATAGTATCTGGGCAGACGGATGGGTTGGAGCCTGTCGAGTGTAGCATCCGCGCCATGCCAGATCTCTTTCTCTACTTTCGTCTCTGAGG
This sequence comes from Agapanthus africanus, assembly GCA_030015575.1. Taxonomy (NCBI): domain Eukaryota; kingdom Viridiplantae; phylum Streptophyta; class Magnoliopsida; order Asparagales; family Amaryllidaceae; genus Agapanthus; species Agapanthus africanus. The sequence continues at coordinate 347,787,388 of CM057351.1, read as the reverse complement.
ATCGGTAGAATAGGATCGCCTTCTCACCCCTTTTCCTGGGAGGGACGTAAAATGCTCGCAGGTCCTGCACATTGTGAGCTTGAAGCGTGTCGAGATCCTTGTAGTGTTCTCGCGGTACCATGGTGATTTGCAAACTATGGTCATCGCTAGGGGGTGTTTGTATTGACAGCCGATTGGAGAACACGGCATTAACTTCATCTTCTGAATCACTTCCGAAGACCAACATGGGGACGGGCGTCCCCAGGTTGTTGCGTTGAGATGGCCCTGCATAAACTATCTCTTCCTCTTCTTCGGTATCGCTCCCAAAAACAGGGATGGTGGCGGCGGTTTTGTTTTCCGGGTTGCGACACCTTTCTGTATCCTCGAAATCTGGCAAAAAGTACTTCGCATCTTCGTATTTGCGGACTTCGTTGACGGAAAACGGGTTCAACTCACCTGTTACAGTATACTCGAAACCATCCTTAAAGTACTTCATACACTGATGTTGTGTAGAAGGGATGATGTTGTACTCGTGTAGCCAAGGACGACCGAGCAAGGCGTTGTAGCAGGTCTTGGCTTCAATGACATGGAATTTGATGTCTGTGACGAGAAGTCCAAAGCGTAATGTTAGTATCACAGATCCGAGAGTCCGTGACGATTGTGAATCGAAACCGGAGATAGTAATCTTGTCACGAGCGAGGTGTTGCACACTCATGCAGATTTCCTTTAACACCCGAACATTGAGGAGATTGACGGAGGATCCATTATCCACCAGGATTTTGCCTATCTTGATATCATGGCAGTATCCAGAGACATATAGGGGACGGTTGTGGTCGCACGTCCCGAGAAAGAGGTCTTCGTCACCGAAAGTGATGTCGGCCGTGTGCACTTCCTCTAGTTCATCCTTCATCCTTTCAGTGGCGAGGAAGGCTCGGAATTGCTCAGGTTCTTGTAACGCCTTAATTAGTGAGTCTCGCGCCTCTTTTGATAATAGGAGGGTATCGAGAATGCTAAGCTGAGAAGGTAGCTTCCTTAGGTGCGCTAGGATGTTATAGTCCACTTTACCCTTTCTAGGAGGGTCTTTGGCAGCCAGCTCTCTCATGACTTGGTCATCTAAAGTGATATCTTCAGTGACCTTTTCCTTTCCCTTATCTTTCCTACTCGCGGGCCCGAGATTCTTTTCTGGGAGTGTGCGATTGCGCAGCTGAATGTTCTCGCAGGCCTCCGATTTCTCCTTTTTCCCTAAAACAGATTCTTTAAAGAGAGGGCCCAGAGCCATTTCTTCATCAGAGTCGCTCCCAAAGGTGAGAACTTGTGACCCCCTGGCGTTAACCATGTAACAGTTGCCAGTAGTTCTGTTGTGCCCATCGACGGTACTTCTTTGCTCCCGACGGATCTTGCGTTTCATGCGCTTAAAATGTTGCCGATGAGCAACATATCCTTGCCACCATATCTTAAAGGCGTCGCACTCCTCCGTGGGGTGTGAGATTTTCCGATGATATGCGCAATAATAAGGGTGCCTCTCCACCCCATCGTGCGTGTTTCCTTCCGAGGGTGGTAGCTTCATTCCTATTGACATGGCTTTGGCAAACCTTTTCCTCGTCTTGAATATCTTCTTGTCTACTTCGGATGCCTTTCGCTCTGGCAGGGGTAGTTCAACTCTTTCGTTCAGTCGCCTGCATTTGGCTCCTTCTGAAGCGGCCATCTTACGCTCCTGATCCGCTTTACTTTTTAGACGAATCTCGTCTAGAAAAGCGTCGATCATTTCATCTGTTGGCCATGCACGCTCTGGTTCAGGCTCTGCCTCCAGCTTCTTAGTGCCAGGAGTTTTCCCATCATCGGTAAACGAGTGGGAGATTACGTTACAACTCGCCACATATCTTTCGGATTCATCCGACGAGCTCTCTCCATCATCTTCCTCTTGAAAGATGTGGTTGAGGAACTCTTGCAGTGTGACAGGAGTTCGCGCCTTTTGGTTGTATTCTTCCAGCGCGTCGATTTGCTTCTGCAAATTCGTGTGCTCGTTTCCAAGCTTCACGGACTTCTTGGATTTCTTCTTCTTTTTCTTCGAAGATTTTGACGGTTGGGCGTGAGTATTTGGGCTCTTATCGCGAGTCTTCGTAGTTAGGCGAGGCTTCAGCATTCCTTCGATAATTTGAGGTTCAAGAGGGTCCTTCCATTCGATCGCAGGGCACGCATGAAGGTCTCTCAGCATTCTTTTGGTTTTAGTTGATAGCACGACCTCCCATGGAGCTTCTTCAATAAAAGAACAGGTTGCCTCCGGTGTATCCGCTTTCTTAGGAGTATGCGGCTGTGGTGGGTTCACCTTCCACTTTTCGGACAGTATAAACTTCCCCTAGAGGTACTGATCTTCAATCCATCCTTTGAAGACGAAGCAATCTTCGATCGGATGACTTACCGTTTGATGGTAAGGGCAATAATTAGGGTTATTCACCTCCGTGGGTTGCGGCGGTCACCTTGGATTTGGTAGGTTTATAAGTCTGTTGCGTATTGCCAGCTCGAATAACCGTTTCGTCTTGTCTCGTGGGAACGAGTAAGGACGTTTCATCTTTTCATTATAATACCGGCGTCTTTCTTCCAGTTGATCTGCCGGTTTCGGGGCGTTAGGTTGCTGTTGGGCATTTGCGATGAAGGTTGCCCTTCCTTTACCCTTGTCATTCCGAGGTTCCGACTTCGGGGGAGGTGGTCTATGACCCATCTGATCCATCTGGGCCAACTTGTCGATTAAGGCCTGGAATGTGGTTGGCTTAAAGAACATCATAAACTGGGAGATAGTTGCGTGGGGGTCTAGGGTTCCCACGAACATGCCCACTGCGGGTGCCTCCTCAATGCGTTGTTCGCATCTCGACCACAAATTCCGCCAGCGTATAGCATACTGGACCCAGGTTTCTCCTGGTTTTATCCTGGCGTTAATCAGTGCTGTTATTGGAGTGCGTTCGCTGGCACTTGCGAATCGCTGAGTGAATAACAACTCCATTTCAGCGAACGTCTTGATAGAATCGTTCGGGAGTTCCGAATACCATTCGAACGCTGTTTCTGATAAGCTGCCCACGAACTGGCGAAGCAACAGTTTATCATCACCGCCGGTGTTACCGCAGAGGGCCCGGAACTGGGCAACATGTTGATGGGGATTGCCGGTCCCCTTATACACGTGGAATTTTGGTATCGTATAGCCTGGCGGGTATTTAATTTGGTCGTACCAGCTTGGATACGGCCGGCCCGTCTTTACGACTTGACCAGCTGCCTCAGTCGCATGATGAACCCGGATTTGCTGGGCTATATAGTCAACCAAGTCAGCTTTAGAGATCGTCTCTTCCTTGGCCGTTGAGGGGGCTGGCGGTGGATTTGACGTTTCTCCTCGGTCGTCTTCAAGAACGATTGAGGGATCCTCGGCGGGTAGGTCCTGCTGGATCATCATTCCTATCATATCTTGGAAGAGAAGGCCCATACGCTGTATGTTGGTTGCTTGTTCGGCAGCCTCTTTGTCCTTTTTCTCCAGTATCCGGCGAAGGAATTCAGCGTCAGTTTCTTCCTCCTGGCGTGCGTCTGAGGACGTTTCTGGGCTTTCTTTTGGCCCGGTAATTGCGGCCATAGCATTCATCATTTCTTGGAGCTTTTGCTGCTGCTCCTGGGCTTTGGTCACCGACCGTGTAAGCGGTCTATGACCCGTGGACGCGCGGCTGTCTTCTTTTCCTGACGCCATGTATACGGTGTGGACCATCATGCCCCCAGACTTAGGGCGTCTGTGCTTAGTGCTATTAGCTGTCGTTGCAGGCTGGGGGATCTTCTCTGGCTTCCTCCTTTCATGAGCCATGGAGGTTGAGGGGGCCGTTGAGGCGGGCGTCCAGACAGCCTTTCGGGGTTTAGCCTGGTGACCAGCTTCTGGTTGGATTTTCAGCTTCTTGTGCTGGCGGGAGAAGTTTGGATCGATGATCGAGTCTCGGGCCTGTCGCCAAACCTTATAGATTTTGGAAGACAGCCGTTGAGGGGATCGGGGCTGTTCTGACTTTATTTCCGCAACCTTTCTTAGTGGAGGAGGAGACCTCTTTAGCACCGCAGTAGGAGAATTCCTTCGCACCTTATTTAGCATCTCGAAGCTGTTCCCAGTTGGAACAGCAGCATTAACTTCTGCCATCGGGGCTGATGGAGTTAACCCGGAGGGGGAGTTGCCCCCAGCCTTCCTTACTCGGCGCCAATGGCGACGTCGAGCGTGTCGAGCGGACGGCGTTGGGTCAGCGGTAAGAATGGTTTCGTCTTGCCCCCTGTGTAGGTGGGGGGTCGCTGTTGGTGTTAGCCTGTCAAAGACCGACGTCTTTTGGGTAGCAGGGGCGGGAGCTGAAATCGTCAATCTTGTAAAGACCGACTTTTTGGCCAGAGAAGCCGCCTTGGCGATTTCGGGAGCAGGAGCGGTCACTTTCTTAGAAGCAGCCTTCTCTGGGACTGTAGGCCCCATGATGGATCCACAGGATTTCTGGCCCAATCTAGAGAAGACCGAGGCGCTGATGTTGGGCGACCCGTTGGGATGAGCCGCGGCAGGGGTAAGACGATCAAAGACCGACTTCTTGGGAGCTTCCTTTGTCAGCACTGGCGCCGTGAAGCTTGTTGGTGGGAGTATAGTCCCGAAGAACAATCCGGTAGTGGCCTGAGTCACCTGGTCCACCGGCATTGTGAATAACGAAGCAGCTTGGGGTCCGTAGGCTATACCTCCTGGCGAGGCAAAGCGTTGGTCGCAATTGCAGTCTGAGCAGTTAGGGAATTTCACGGAAGTAGAAGCCATCGATCCTTTGCTTTCTGCAATAAGCGAGACGCCAATTCTTAGTATCTTGAAACCCAAGGGCCACCATTAGCGAACCGCGATTGGTTCGCGAATCACGACACACGAAGTGTGGAGTGGAAAGAGGAAAAGGTCCCATCGGGCGTGCCAGAATCTGTTCCCCTCCGAACGGAGGCCGGGACGCGGGGACGTCCATGCCTGAGGTTCGGGACAGATGCTAATTGGTGCTATCCGTCCACCTCTCCGAAGATGCCAAGTTGATTTATGGCACCATGTATCGAAGGTTTAAACGGATGCGTCCGATGTAGCAGACTTCGTCAGATTCCCCCTCGCACGAGGGGTTTTTGATTGTGGGGACGCTCTTCCCTGCAGGCGCAAGCCCCTGCAGTTAATTACGCTACCGCGTTGCGGTAACAATTTTCTCCTTCTCCAGATGGTCACTTCGTGTCGTGTGTTTTTGTTTTATTTGTGGTTGCCCGTGGATTGTATACGGAGACTGAGTTATGTCGTCGCCCGTAGGACGTGGACTAGTCCAAATCCGTATTTATCTTAGATTTGGGTTTGGGGGTTTGGTTTGAGGATACGTTAGCCATATTTGAGGCTAAGATCAACTCAAACGTTTGTTAAGGATACGTTAGTCTAACTTGAGACTAAGATCAACTTAACGGGATCGTTTAGATCCGACAAAAGAGCATTTGGGGCTCTATTGTTCCAGTTTTGGGACATAGTGGTCCATTGAATGTGTGGCCGTCGGGACCCGTCACCTCTCTGACGACGTTGAAGGATTACAACGACAGATGTCAGAGGAGTTCAGAGATGTACCCTTGAGCCAAAGTCGATTGGGGGGATTCATAGTCCAGTCTGTTTGAAGGTTTAAGGATACGTTAGCCATATTTGCGGCTAAGATCAACTTAAACGGGATCGTTTAGATCCGACAAAAGAGCGTTTGGGCTCTATTGTTCCAGTTTAAGGACATAGTGGTCCATTGCTAGTTTAAGGACATTGCGGTCCGTAGGTAGTTTAAGGACATTGCGGTCCATTGTTAGTTTTAAGACATCTCGGTCGAGGTTAAGGACGTCGTAGTCCATGGGTTTAAGGACCCCACAGTCCATTGTTAGTTTTAAGACATCTCGGTCGAGGTTAAGGACGTCGTAGTCCATGGGTTTAAGGACCCCACAGTCCGTTGTTAGTTTTAAGACATCTCGGTCGAGGTTAAGGACGTCGTAGTCCATGGGTTTAAGGACCCCACAGTCCATTGTTAGTTTTAAGACATCTCGGTCGAGGTTAAGGACGTCGTAGTCCATGGGTTTAAGGACCCCACAGTCCGTATCAATGTGTGGTCATCGGGACCCGTCACCTCTTTGAAGACGTTGAGGGATTACAACGCCAAGTATCAAAGGAGTGAAGAGATGTACCCTGGAACCGGAGTGGATTAAGTAGTCTTTGGCTCAATTTGGGATCAAGACCAATTAATTATGTTATGAGCCCATTAGCCCAGTTAATTACGAATTGAGGACTTATGGCCATCTTGGGCTAAGTCCAATCATGTCTGGAATATTGGCTTCCTGTTGGTCCCTTGAAGGAGAGACTTTGTCTCTGGCCATTTAGCCAATTGGGCCAAAGCCTAGTGTTAAACACTACAGACCAATCAGTGTTGAACACTGGGAATGAAATTGACAAGTTAGTGTTTAACACTAAAAGATAATTGGTGTTAAACACCAGCAACAAGGCTTTCAAATTAGCATTAAACACTAAAACAGATCAGTGTTAAACACTGGCAACGGAGATCTCAAATTAGTGTTAACCACTAAGGTAATCAGTGTCGAACACTGCAAATAAAGTTCTTTGATTAGTGTTGAACACTAAGGCCCAACAATGTTTTAACACTGGATTCGGGAGTTCCAATTTAGTGTTAAACACTAAGGCAAGAGGGGTCACGTGGCAACACGTGAGAGCGCCCTCCCTTCATTTGTTCTTCTGAGGATATCGCATTTTTGGAGCATCGCGTGTCATCACGTGACGGGTGTCTAATCGAGGTATGTTAAAGCTTCTGTTAAGGGTCACGTGGGTCACGTGAGGTACTGCCTCAAAAGGCTTTCTGTAGATCTTTTGGGGGGGGTCACGTGGTGACACGTGACCCTTCTTTTCTGTAGTTGTTTAGAAGATCTGTTAATCCCTTTCAGGAATTGAATTCCTCGTAGGGTTGAACCCTGACAATAATTCCAGAGGAATTAAATTCCTAGTTCCTTTTGAAGAGTTGAACCCTGAATTTTCTGTAGGAATTAAATTCCTCATATATATGAAGAACTGAATAGGGTTAAACCCTAATAAAAGCTTTAAGGAATTAAACTCCCACTCTCTGTTAGAGAATTATTCTGGGGAGTAAGATTAAGGGAATTACGTTCTTGTTGTTTTAACAGAACTAAGTTCTTAATTAGGGTTAAACCCTGTTTCTTTTTATTCTGAAGGAATTAAATTCCCATGACACAGGGTCAAACCCTAATTTTATTTTAAAGGAATTAAATTCCTATAGTTCTGTGAGAATTAAATTCTCGTGCTTCCATTCCCTCTCTATGCTTTGGATCTGCATGGCAGGATCTCAACCCATTGAGAATTAAATTCTCAACTTCAAGGGGAGATGTGCGCTTTACAGATCCTCCATCTAAGAGAGAAGAAATATGTTCTTCTTGTTTTACATCAGAGTTGAACTCTGTTGAGGATTAAATTCTCTTTCTTTCAAAAAGCCTTCACTTTCTTACCTAGGGTTTTCTTTTGCAGAAGATCCAGATTCCTCAAAGGATCAAGGCTCTCTCCCTTTTCTTCCCTCTGCGTGTCTGTCTCTTTTTTTTTGTGTCTCGGCTCCTATTTATAGGAGAAGCAGCCGAGTCAATTAGTTTTTTGACGTATCTTCATTGAGAGATTTGATTTGCATCCATCATTCGTTCTGGACCTTTGGATTCTTAGGTGAATTTTATTCACCATTGGATTTCAAATCCAGCGATTCTCCTTTGCGATTTCTGTTAGATTTAAAAGGGAAATCTTCCCAAATTCGAGATTTTCCCATAGATAGATGATATTTAATCACTCTAAATCTTTAATTCAATCGGTTGCTTTTGGAAAGACTTGAGAGGTCTTTTCTCAGAATTTAATTCTGTTTAACAAATGGGCTTTGAAAGCTGGTCACGTGCGGCCACGTGACCCTTGGTCACGTGTGGGCACGTGACCCCCTAGTAACGAGCCCTTTTCTTCTTTTGCACTCTGCCTTCTTCTGCTGCTTAGCCGTCACGTGCCACCACGTGACCCCTGGTCACGTGTGAGCACGTGACCCTCGTCTGGAGTCTTTTTCTTGATTTAACCGGAGAATGAGTCTGATGTTTTGAGCGTCACGTGCCAACACGTGACCCTGGTCACGTGGGAGCACGTGACCTCTTCTGAAGCCTTTTCCTTGATTTGATCAGGGAACCAATATGCCTATGCCGCTTGCTTTTAAATGTCACGTGCCGACACGTAACCCTGGTCACGTGGGAGCACGTGACTCTTTCTGAAGCCCTTTTCTTCGATGTAGTTGGGAAACTGAACTTGTCTTGCTGATGCTTTTAGGTGTCACGTGCCAACACGTGACTGCTGGTCACGTGTAAGCACGTGACCCTTTTCTGAAGCTTTTTCCATAAGCTTTTCTGATTTTAAATCAGGAAACAAATGCCCCCACAGCGTTGTTCTCACGTGTCAGCACGTGAGTGCAACGCTGTCACCTTTTGTGACCGTTAGATTCCTTTAGGGATTTAAGGATATGAAGCGTCTCCATCACATCCTATAAATGTTCATGTCCCTTCCGAAGAGCCTTCACTTTGCTCATCTCCTTCTTTTGAGAACTTTTTCTGAGAATTTAATTCTCTTCTTCCAGAGCTTAGTTCTCTGCCATGAAATATTTTTAGAGTTTAACACTGTTTAAAAAGACTCTTCCTCCTCAGGTAATGGTAATCGAAGCACCTTCATTTTGACAAAACTCTCTAGATTTTAAATCCATATCAAGGGTTTCACAAAGAACCCATTTCTCTTCAAGTTCTTTAACCAAAATATGAGACCACTTAACCTCCCACAGTAGATCTCTTAGGGTTTAGATGATCCTTAGGGAGATGATGATGGCGGTTCAAATCCATGGAATTTAATTCCATCCCAAAAATGTTTCTGGGAATTTAATTCCCTTCTCTTAATAAGGAATTTAATTCCAATGAAGAACTCAATTTCTTCACACGGAGGCTTCTTGGGGTCTCTTGGCCCGAGGTTGTTCTTCTGCAATTAATGAAATGGGGGCTTTGTAATGATTCTCATGACCTTTATTTCATGTATCATGGATGCCCATCTGTATGGTCTTGACGAGATCATTTCCTATGGGAATATTCGTGCATTGGGCCGCAGTCAGAACCAGGAGTTCACCGATGCTCAGTGTGCCGAGATCATGAGCCGCTTTGACGAGTACAACCATCGGCTACTCCCCCGTCGCTCTTCTCTTCTGAGGCTGATCGTGTTGGTGATCCGGGAGGCACTTCCTCTCTTTTGCACCGGCATACCGCTCGGGGCCTTGGACACTGCTGAGGATAAGGTGCATTCGGTGTACCTGATGGGTTTGATCTCAAAGAGGAGGCGAGATCACCTCATTGATCTCTTGCACCAAGTCTTTCAGCAGTCAGCCATACTTGCCGCCTATCGGAGGGTGGAGGACATTCGTGAGGACCCCGACGCTTGCGACCGCGAGAGGAAGCACACTCGGGAGGTTCGAAATGCTTGGAGAATCTTGGACAAAGTTAATCTTGAGTTTCTCAACCCATGCCCCGCGTCTGAAGTCTTACCATTGTAAACGTGTCCTCTTTATTTTGTATGAACTTCTTGAAAGATTCAGTGACAAGTTTTATTATGTTTTTCCATGTTTGCATGCCTTTCTCTGGGATTTTATCATTTTGCTATTGTTGTTGTTGGTGCTTTCAATATGCAGGGTGTTACTCCATTTTTCTTTTGTTTTAGTGTACATCGGGTTTAGGCCTCACGTATTCTGCACGTGGGGTCCCTTGACGGGGCTGTTTCCAAAATCTTCCCATGCCCTATTTTCAGTGCACAATATCAGACGCAGAAAAAAAGGCCTCGGAAATAGTTCCATCTCCTTGATTTTCGATGCCTTTCCTTTTTTGGGCCTTGGAAATAGCTTCACCATGCAAGATCTTCCGCGCACCGCACTTAATGCACTTCTTTATATTCTTGAGGCCACAACCTATTTTCTCCTCACAGAGAAATTCATTCCCATATTGACGTGATTTAATTTGAGGAGTATCTGAGTGCTATGGCCTGCAACCATCCACACGCTCGTCGACAGCCATGGGAAGTGCCTATCGAGGAGATGATCCCCCGCTTTGCTGCTCGGTTAGTGGATCCACTTCTTACCGACGATGAATGCGACTCAGCCATGCATGAACTCTTTATCCGTAGGGGGTCCCCCCTCCCGATGGGTTCCCTCTGGCTCCGGATGATTCTCACGGCCGTGCTTGCCGACATCCCTCCTCACCCGGCGGAGATGACCCTGGCGATGCTCGACGCGGCGGAAGAAAAGCTCGAGGGCTTTCATGAAGCGTGCCTGATTACTCAGGCTTTGAAGGATTGGTCAATTCATCTGCTGAGCCAGATCAAGGCCCGGCGAGCTATTATGTCTGCTTTCGCGGACGAACACGGCGCCAATCGATGGGGAGCGACTCCTCGTGAGAACCGTCGCTTTGATGTGCTGGAGAAAGCAGAGAGAGAGATGGAGAATTTTGTCCTCTGCTTCGTTAACCCCTGTGCCATTGATCCCATGTTTGGTGACCTTTTCCGTTAGCGTAGAACATTTTTAAATTAGTCCCTCCTTTTTTTTTACGCTTTATGCCGAACTTCCATGTAGGCTTGGTACTAGTATGTATGTTTCCGCTTGCATAAATAAACTTCATATTCTTCTCATGAGAATTTTCTTTAGTTGCAAATGCTATCATTACTTTCCTGCGCATCAGACCTTTTTGGGTATTATGAACGTTCATGCGATTGCAAATGCTATTATTATTATTATTTTTTTTTTGAATACTCATATGATTGCGAACGCATGCTTGAAATATGTCGGAAATCTTTCTTGTTGCCTTTCACGTCAGGTGATGTGAGCGCGTTTTAGATCGATTATTCCCGTCGACTGGAAGCCCATTTATACGGTCTTGTAAATGTCTTGTTTCCAAGGCTGTGGTCACGAAAGCGAGCTTACGTGGCCTGATAGAGCGACACGTAGCGAACATATTGTTGTGCGAGAAAAGGGTTCGGCCGTAAATTTTCGGAGAGAGAGCTAGCTGCTAAGGCGCTGAGCGAGCTTCATGCCAGCCTCACAGCCAAAGCCAACAAGGCATACGAACTCTGGCGGGTGCTTCGGGAGTCCATAAAAGAGGTAGTGGCTCTCGATAAAGCTGCCACGTTCACTCGTGAGAGGGTCGAGGCTCATAAAGCCACCGAGAAAGAGCTCAAAGCTCGGCTTGCTTCGTATCAGGCTCAGCAAGCTCAGGCGGAGGCTCGTCTTCTGGAGATCTTGCGTCATGAAGCCGTGGCTCAGCAACAGAACGATGAGCTGGTAAAATTACTGCACCGCCCGCCGGCTTGAGGACTTGTATCTTTTCTCCCCCTTTTTGTACATACTCATGAATGAGAGTATCTCCTTTTTTTTGTTTCTTTCGTAAGTAGTACTTTGTATCTATTTTGGTTTATGAATAAAAGATACATTTTTCTTCTTAATGGTGTGTCCCCTTTCATTGAATGCGTTTGCGGACAATTTATCTTGACCTCCTCGCGGGGCAGCGATAGCTTAAGACTCCGGGTTAAGATCTGCTTGCTAAGACTTTTGCATTTTAAGAGCCACAAAGGTCTCATAAAGGGCTTTTCTCCCTACAGGTCGAGAGGATCCCATAGGTGTAACTTCTTCTTAAAAATCGTGAGGATTCTTAAGCGGGTTTTCCCTTGAGAGTCGTAAGGATCTCACAAGAGAGTTTTTCTTCCTCACAGGTCGTGATGACTTGTAAGTGCTGGATGTGGCTACCCTTGTCCGTGTTTTACGGAGTCAGGGGTTTCTCCAGGTATTGTAGTTTAAAGACGTCGCGGTCAAGGTTAAGGACCTCATAGTCCGTGGATTTAAGGACTCCACAGTCCGCTGTTAGTTTTAAGACATCACGGTCAAGGTTAAGGACCTCATAGTCCGTGGATTTAGGGACTCCACAGTCCGATGTTTGGTTGCAGGGACCCGTCACCTCTTTGAAGACGTTGAGTAATTACAACGCCAGGTATCAAAGGAGTGAAGAGATGTACCCTTAAACCAAGGCAGAATCCGTAGTGAATCGGGGGGGGGGGGGTTGATCGTTAGTTTTAAGACGTTGCGGTCGAGGTTAAGGATGTCATAGTCCGTGGATTTTAAGGACTCCACAGTCCGGTATTTGCTCTGGATGCTTCACACGGGTTCACTGCCGTGCTCGGCGAGGACCAGGCTCCGCTCTGGGCGTTTTCCGCGGGGTCAAAGAGTGACGTTATCCGCGTTCCACGTGACCAGGAATTTTGCACTAGATGCTTCACACGGGTTCACTGCCGTGTTCGGCGAGGACTAGGCTCTGCTCTGGGTGCTTCACACGGGTTCACTGCCGTGCTCTGCGAGGACCAGAATCCGCTCTGGACGTTTTTCCACGGGGTCAAAGAGTGACATTATCCGCGTTCTACGTAATCAGGAATTTTGCACTAGATGCTTCACACGGGTTCGCTGCCGTGCTCGGCGAGGAATAGGCTCCGCTCTGGACGTTTTCCACGGGGTCAAAGAGTGACGTTATCCGCGTTCCACGTAACCAGGAATTTTGCACTAGATGCTTCACACGGGTTCACTGCCGTGCTCGGCGAGGACTAGGCTCCGCTCTGGACGTTTTCCACGGGGTCAAAGAGTGACGTTATCCGCGTTCCACGTAACCAGGAATTTTGCACTAGATGCTTCACACGGGTTCACTGCCGTGCTCGGCGAGGACTAGGCTCCGCTCTGGACGTTTTCCACGGGGTCAGAGAGTGACGTTATCCGCGTTCCACGTAACCAGGAATTTTGCACTAGATGCTTCACACGGGTTCACTGCCGTGCTCGGCGAGAACTAGGCTCCGCTCTGGATGCTTCACACGGGTTCACTGCCGTGCTCTGTGAGGACCAGGATCCGCTCTGGACGTTTTCCACGGGGTCAAAGAGTGACGTTATCCGCGTTCCACGTAACCAGGAATTTTGCACTAGATGCTTCACACGGGTTCACTGCCGTGCTCGGCGAGGACTAGGCTCCGCTCTGGACGTTTTCCACGGGGTCAAAGAGTGACGTTATCCGTGTTCCACGTAACCAGGAATTTTGCACTAGATGCTTCACACGGGTTCACTGCCGTGCTCGGCGAGGACTAGGCTCCGCTCTGGATGCTTCACACGGGTTCACTGCCGTGCTCTGTGAGGACCAGGATCCGCTCTGGACGTTTTCCACGGGGTCAAAGAGTGACGTTATCCGCGTTCCACGTAACCAGGAATTTTGCACTAGATGCTTCACACGGGTTCACTGCCGTGCTCGGCGAGGACTAGGCTCCGCTCTGGATGCTTCACACGGGTTCACTTCCGTGCTCTGCGAGGACCAGGATCCGCTCTGGACGTTTTCCACGGGGTCAAAGAGTGACGTTATCCGCGTTCCACGTAACCAGGAATTTTGCTGATTGTATCCGCATTTCACGGGATGGAGGTTTGACTGTTGGCGATATGTATACCACCGAGCCATGGAACTGGGAGTTGCCGCTGTTCCGGTTAGCTTGAAGTTGTGTCCGTTGTTACGAGACGAGTGTTGGGATGATCTCCAGGTCGCTTGTGGCCTGTCGAGATTTAGCTTCTTTCTTTGGTGAAACCTGGGGGAGGGAGGTATGTTCCCTTTTTGTTTATGCCATTGGATTGTATACAGGGTGTGATGGAACATCACCTGTAAGGCATACATTTTATTTTTATTTTATTTCTTTTTCCGCGATGCTCTATCGTTTCAGCTTTTATATCGCGAAGGTCGCGATTGCCCCATCATTTCGGCTATTTTTCGCGGTGCCCAATCATTTCGGCTATTTATTTATTTTCTACTCGCTGCTTTTTATTGCGAGTTGCCCCATCGTTTCGGCTATTTTTCATGCATACATTTTTACTTGCTGCTTTTTATTGCAAGTTGCCCCATCATTTCGGCTATTTCGTAGGCATGTGTGGCTTGCTAGCTTTTTTGCCGCGAGCTTGGATTTTAGACACCGATTTCGGCATCAGCACCGCTGCAACTGGGATGTTGCCAGGAGCGAATCATCATTTGCCTCTGTCGATATTGAACAAAGGTGGCTTAGTAAACAGGGTTAAGGGTCCTGTCGACCAAGGCTTTTGACTTCATGAGCCGTAAGGGTCTCACAAAGGTATTTCTCCCTACAAGTCGTGAGGATCTTGCAGGTGTATTTTCTCCTTAGGGATCGTGAGGATTCCTAAGTGTATGTTCCTCTGCAAGTCGTAAGGATCTTACAAGAGGGTTTTCTCCTTATAGGTCAAGAGGACCTACAAGAGTTGCTCATCATATGGACATATCCCTAGTCACGGGTGCGACTTTGCTGGGGAAATGTTTTTTCGCGCCCGTGGATTTTATACAAGGGTCAGTATTGAGCTGCTTGTAGGGCAATATCGAAGGTTGTGGAGGATTTGCTTAAGAACAGGTTTAGGTTTCTGTAACTTAAGACTTTCAAATCTTACGAGCCGTGAGGGTCCCATAAGAGAATTCTCCTTACGAGTCGTGAGGATCTCGCAAGTGTATTTTCTCCTTAGGAATCGTGAGGATTCCAAAGTGTGTTGCTCCTTTGTGAGTCGTAAGGATCTCACGCGGGTGGTTTCTCCTTACAAGGTCGAGAGGACTCTGTAAGTGTCCTTTAACGAGGTTGCGCCCTTTCAGGTTTTCACAAACACTCGCCGGTAGTCCTGCTGTTTTTACTCATGGAGCCCTTTCGGGTTTTCATCCGTGCCCCTCTTGCTTATGGACATACCGTTTTTTTTTTAATTCTTTTTCTCTTTTTTTTTATTCTTTTTCTTTTTTTTTTAACAAGGTCGCGCCCTTTCGGGTTTTCACGAACACTTGCCGGCAGCCCTGCTGTTTTTACTCACGGAGCCCTTTCGGGTTTTCATCCGTGCCCATTTTGCTTATGGACATACCATTTTTTTTTATCATTTTTTTATCTTCTTTTTTTTTTATCCATCTCGTCAGCCTAAGGATGCTGCGGTAATAGTTTAGGGACATTTCGGTCCGTCGTTAGTTTAAAGACGTTTCGGTCCGTCGTTAGTTTAAAGACGTTTCGGTCCGTTCGAAAAGAGGGCCAGCTACTACTCTTTGAGCTTTAGGAAGATAGCGAGCGGACATAGTCGTCGTCATCTATCATTGACCTAGGCTGTGGCTCATTAAGCGTAGTATTTCTTTAGGAAGCGGCCGTTTATTGGCCTGAAAGGCCTTTCACCATGCATGTCCATGAGTAGATAGGCTCCACCCTGGTAGACCTTATCTATGATGTACGGGCCTTCATAGTTCGGCTCGAATTTTCCCCGCTTGGCATGATTGGGGATCATAGGTCTTTTGACCACTAGTATGAGTTCGCCTTGGCGGAATGTCCTCGGCCTGGTCAATCTTTCATACGAGCGCGTCATCTTTGCTTTGTAGGCTTCTAGATGTTGTTGCGCTATGAGCCGGGTTTCATCGAGGGCATCAAGCTCCTCAAGCCGAAGGTGAGCGTTTTCTTCGTCCGTCAGCTCACAGTGGACTGCCACTCGTAGAGAGGGTATCTCTATCTCGAGGGGGAGCACTGCTTCCGTCCCAAATACCAACGCGTACGGCGTTGTGTTCGTGGCCGTCTTGAATGTAGTTCGATAGGACCATAGGGCTTCTTGTAGCCTCTCGTGCCTGTCTCTCTTATTCCGGGAAACGGTCTTTTTCATGATTTTTGTCAAGGTCTTATTGAAGGCCTCAGCTAGACCATTAGCTCGCGGATTGTAAACTGAAGAATATCTCCAGTCTATATTGTGCTGCTGCGCGAAGCGGCTAATCTTATGGCTTCTGTAGGCTGGCCCGTTATCGGAGATAATCCGCCGTGGAGTTCCAAACCGATAGATGACGTGCGTCTTGAAGAAGTGGAGGATATTCTCCGTCTTCACTTCCCTCAGCGGTACTGCTTCTGCCCATTTGGAGAACTAATCAGTTGTCGCCAGGATAAAACGATGTCCTCGGGACGATGCTGGCTCGATGGGGCCGACTATGTCAGTCCCCCACATTTCGAATGGCCAGCTAGCCACCGTTGGGTGTAGTGGATTCGGATGTTGGTGGATAAAGTCTCCATGAATCTGGCACGAGTGGCATTGCTTCGCATACTCGAGGCAGTCTTGGACCATCGTAGGCCAATAGTAACCCATCCGTTTAATTTTTAACTTCATCTTCGGGCCTGCTTGATGAGAACCACAGATTCCGTCATGAACCTCTTGAACGACTCTTTCTGCTTCGTCCGGTCCTAAATATCTTAGCCATAGAGAATCAAACGATCTCTTGTATAGAGTGTCGTTGACGAAAGCGAAAGACAGAGCTCGTTTCATGAGCTGATGCCTTGAGGATGCTTCTTCGGGCATTCGGTGGGACTTAAAGTAGTCTATGAAGACTTCCCTCCAGTCCTCAGCCTTCTCACGGTCCTTTATTTGTAGGGTCGTCTGCTCAGTCACCCCCTTTTCTTTGTATAATTCCGGAGATATTTCTGCTGGGGCGAGCACTCGACGGCTTTGTACCACGATTCTGACGTCATCAAGGTTCTCGTCAGCCAGTTCTTTAGCAAGTTTGGCCAACGCGTCTGCTTTGCTGTTTTCCGCGCGCGGTATGTTCTCCAGAGTATAGGAGGGAATTTGGGTCAATAGTTGTTGTACCTTTTCGCCGTACTTCACCAACTCCGGTTTGCACGTTTGGTAGTCACCATTTACTTGACTAACGACCAGTTGAGAATCCCCGTATATAAGGAGGACTTCAATTCCCATGTCGATGGCGATCTCGAGGCCTGCTATCAGAGCTTCGTATTCAGCTTCATTGTTTGTCCTCGGTTCTGTTAATGAGAAGGCGAAGCGCATTATCCCTCCCTGTGGAGTTACAAAGATGAGGCCTATCCCTGATTTGATCATTGGGATACCTTGTTTCCGTTTCTTTACGGAGGACGCTCCATCGAAATAGAGTTCCCATCGGGTACTACTGCCGCCAATCGCATCAAATGCGTGCTCGTCTGGCAACTCGCAGTTCAGAGGAGAACCAGCAGGTACTGGATGCTCAGCGAAGAAGTCGGCAATGGCCTGGCCTTTCACTGCCTTAAGAGGTCGATACGTTATTGAGAACTCCATCAGGAGTAGAGCCCATTTAGCGAGTCGACCCGTCAATATAGCCTTTGACATCAGATATTTAAGAGGGTCCACCTTCGAGATGAGACGGACTTCATGTGCCAACGCATAGTGCCTGAGCTTTGTTATCGCGAAGATTAACGCCAAGCAATGTTTTTCAATGGGAGAGTAGTTGTTTTCTGCCCCAGCAGAACTCGACTTAAGTAGTAGAGTGCTCTCTCTTTCCCTTGGTCGTTCTCTTGTGCCCATAATGCGCCTAAGGAACCTTCAAGGGCGGTTGTATAAAGAATGAGGGGTTTTCCCTTGACCGGCGCAGCTAATACCGGAGGGTTCTGCAGGTACTGCTTGATCTCGTCTAGTGCACCTTGGCATTTGTGATCCCAAACGAATGGAGTTCCCTTTTTCATCAGGTGACTGTAGGGACGGCATTTGCCTGAAAGATTAGCGATAAACCGTCGGATGTATGCGAGTTTCCCTTGGAGAGACCGCAACTGTTTGAGGGTTCTTGGCGGAGGCATTTCCATGATCGCTTTAATCTTTGACGGATCTATTTCAATACCTCGGTGTCGAATGATGAATCCCAGGAATTTGCCCGAGGAGACTCCAAACGCGCATTTGAGGGGATTCATCTTCAAATTATATTGACGAAGGCGTTGAAAGACAGTCTCCAGATGTTTTAAATGCTCTTCGTACGACATGCTCTTCACTAAAAGGTCATCGATATAGCACTCGACGATGTCATGTATGAGATCGTCGAAGATCTTTGTCATGGCCCTTTGATAGGTAGCACCGGCGTTCTTTAGACCAAAGGGCATAACCCTGTAGCAGAATATACCCAAAGGGGTCCGGAAAGCGGTGTGCTTCTGGTCTTCGGGATGCATCTTTATCTGATTGTATCCTGATGAACCGTCCATAAAGGAGAAAACCTCATGAGTGGACGTGTTATCTATCATTAGCTCGGTTACCGGTACTGGAAAATCATCCTTCGGGCAAGCTTTATTGAGATCCCTGAAATCCACGCATATGCGTACCGTCCCATTTTTCTTCATTACCGGGACGATATTGGCGATCCAGTCGGGATATTGGACTTCTTGGATAAATCCAGAATCGATCAGCTTCTTGACTTCGGCGTTGATGCTTATTTCAAGCTCGAGTCGCATCCTTCTTGGCGCTTGCTTGACCGGCTTGATATCCGGGGATATTGCTAACTTATGCACATCAATCTTCGGATCTAGTCCTGGCATCTCGGAGTAGTTCCACGCGAAGCAGTCTTTATGTCGTAGAAGCACGTTCTTTAAAGCAGCCACCCTTTCCTCAGATAGCAGCTCGCTGACAAATGTCGGTCGCGGGTCATCTGCCGATCCCAACTCAATCTTCTTGAGGTTATCTGCAGTAGTATGTATGCCATCTTCCAGTTCTTTCGGAGCTGGCGGAAATTATGAGACCACCTCATCATCGCTGTTCTCAAAGCACCAGGGAAGGTCATCCATATTCTCGGGCTCTTCTTTTAATATCGTAATCGTGTAACAGGTGCGAATCCGCTTCCAGGACTGAGGTGGATCTGGTTTTGCTTTTGCGGCTTTGGGTTCGTGCTTTTGTGGCGGCGTTACCCTCCAGCCGTCGGATAAGGCGAATCTGCCAAGCTGATACTGATCCTTGACCCAATTCTTGAAGGCGAAGCAATCTTCGAGAGAATGACCTATCACTCGATGGTAAGAGCAATAGTCTGGGAGTGAGGCTTCGCCTGCTTGTTCGGGGTGTTTAGACTCCGGCAATGTAAGCATTTGGTGCTTTAGGGCAAGATCGAGTATCATCTTCGTCTTTTCCCGAGGAAACGAGTATGCTCGACCCATTTTCTTTATGAGGGATAGGTCAATAACGCTCGATTCCCGTTTGCGTGGCTTCTTAGCCCTGCTTTGCTGCTGTTGAGCGCCTTTTTGGCCTTTCGACTTATTTCTGCTTTTGCGTTGAGCCTTCTTTACATCAGGTTGGCAAGGAGCGGCATTTTCATCTTTTACAGCCTGTTGAAGAAGGCGTCGCGTCTTGGCTTTCTCGTAGATGGCCGTCTCGCGGTTGTGTTTTTCCCGAGCTTTCTGACCTACTTTCCTGATAGGGTTGTCCATTCGTTGTTCAAACGACGGATCCGGCATTTCAATCGCGGGATCTAGTTTTGATGAGGGGTCGGCATCTCCTGACAGGGCGTCCTCTTCTTCATCAAAAGTATATATAGCGTAGATGCTGTGGGCCCGTCCCCGTTTTTCGGTTCTCGCGTATCCAAGCCCAAGTGTTTCCATTTTCCCGTTGGGCAATTTACGTTGAGTCCCAGGGACATCCCAGATCCTGTTGTAGAACCCAGCTTGTCGAACAGTCTATTTTAAGGGTACTCCTTGGCGCTTCAATAGCCTCTTTAATCCATTTGTATAGTATCTGGGCAGACGGATGGGTTGGAGCCTGTCGAGTGTAGCATCCGCGCCATGCCAGATCTCTTTCTCTACTTTCGTCTCTGAGGATCGGTAGAATAGGATCGCCTTCTCACCCCTTTTCCTGGAAGGGACGTAAAATGCTCGCAGGTCCTGCACATTGTGAGCTTGAAGCGTGTCGAGATCCTTGTAGTGTTCTCGCGGTACCATGGTGATTTGCAAACTATGGTCATCGCCAGGGGGTGTTTGTATTGACAGCCGATTGGAGAACACGGCATTAACTTCATCTTCTGAATCACTTCCGAAGACCAACATGGGGACGGGCGTCCCCAGGTTGTTGCGTTGAGATGGCCCTGCATAAACTATCTCTTCCTCTTCTTCGGTATCGCTCCCAAAAACAGGGATGGTGGCGGCGGTTTTGTTTTCCGGGTTGCGACACCTTTCTGTATCCTCGAAATCTGGCAAAAATTACTTCGCATCTTCGTATTTGCGGACTTCGTTGACGGAAAACGGGTTCAACTCACCTGTTACAGTATACTCGAAACCATCCTTAAAGTACTTCATACACTGATGTTGTGTAGAAGGGATGATGTTGTACTCGTGTAGCCAAGGACGACCGAGCAAGGCGTTGTAGCAGGTCTTGGCTTCAATGACATGGAATTTGATGTCTGTGACGAGAAGTCCAAAGCGTAATGTTAGTATCACAGATCCGAGAGTCCGTGACGATTGTGAATCGAAACCGGAGATAGTAATCTTGTCACGAGCGAGGTGTTGCACACTCATGCAGATTTCCTTTAACACCCGAACATTGAGGAGATTGACGGAGGATCCATTATCCACCAGGATTTTGCCTATCTTGATATCATGGCAGTATCCAGAGACATATAGGGGACGGTTGTGGTCGCACGTCCCGAGAAAGAGGTCTTCGTCACCGAAAGTGATGTCGGCCGTGTGCACTTCCTCTAGTTCATCCTTCATCCTTTCAGTGGCGAGGAAGGCTTGGAATTGCTCAGGTTCTTGTAACGCCTTAATTAGTGAGTCTCGCGCCTCTTTTGATAATAGGAGGGTATCGAGAATGCTAAGCTGAGAAGGTAGCTTCCTTAGGTGCGCTAGGATGTTATAGTCCACTTTACCCTTTCTAGGAGGGTCTTTGGCAGCCAGCTCTCTCATGACTTGGTCATCTAAAGTGATATCTTCAGTGACCTTTTCCTTTCCCTTATCTTTCCTACTCGCGGGCCCGAGATTCTTTTCTGGGAGTGTGCGATTGCGCAGCTGAATGTTCTCGCAGGCCTCCGATTTCTCCTTTTTCCCTAAAACAGGTTCTTTAAAGAGAGGGCCCAGAGCCATTTCTTCATCAGAGTCGCTCCCAAAGGTGAGAACTTGTGACCCCCTGGCGTTAACCATGTAACAGTTGCCAGTAGTTCTGTTGTGCCCATCGACGGTACTTCTTTGCTCCCGACGGATCTTGCGTTTCATGCGCTTAAAATGTTGCCGATGAGCAACATATCCTTGCCACCATATCTTAAAGGCGTCGCACTCCTCCGTGGGGTGTGAGATTTTCCGATGATATGCGCAATAATCAGGGTGCCTCTCCACCCCATCGTGCGTGTTTCCTTCCGAGGGTGGTAGCTTCATTCCCATTGACATGGCTTTGGCAAACCTTTTCCTCGTCTTGAATATCTTCTTGTCTACTTCGGATGTCTTTCGCTCTGGCAGGGGTAGTTCAACTCTTTCGTTCAGTCGCCTGCATTTGGCTCCTTCTGAAGCGGCCATCTCACGCTCCTGATCCGCTTTACTTTTTAGACGAATCTCGTCTAGAAAAGCGTCGATCATTTCATCTGTTGGCCATGCACGCTCTGGTTCAGGCTCTGCCTCCAGCTTCTTAGTGCCAGGAGTTTTCCCATCATCGGTAAACGAGTGGGAGATTACGTTACAACTCGCCACATATCTTTCGGATTCATCCGACG
Organism: Agapanthus africanus; assembly: GCA_030015575.1. Classification (NCBI taxonomy): domain Eukaryota; kingdom Viridiplantae; phylum Streptophyta; class Magnoliopsida; order Asparagales; family Amaryllidaceae; genus Agapanthus; species Agapanthus africanus. Next base: position 347,765,758 of record CM057351.1, on the reverse strand, counting down.
AGCTCTCTCCATCATCTTCCTCTTGAAAGATGTGGTTGAGGAACTCTTGCAGTGTGACAGGAATTCGCGCCTTTTGGTTGTATTCTTCCAGCGCGTCGATTTGCTTCTGCAAATTCGTGTGCTCGTTTCCAAGCTTCACGGACTTCTTGGATTTCTTCTTCTTTTTCTTCGAAGATTTTGACGGTTTGGCGTGAGTATTTGGGCTCTTATCGCGAGTCTTCGTAGTTAGGCGAGGCTTCAGCATTCCTTCGATAATTTGAGGTTCAAGAGGGTCCTTCCATTCGATCGCAGGGCACGCATGAAGGTCTCTCAGCATTCTTTTGGTTTTAGTTGATAGCACGACCTCCCATGGAGCTTCTTCAATAAAAGAACAGGTTGCCCCCGGTGTATCCACTTTCTTAGGAGTATGCGGCTGTGGTGGGTTCACCTTCCACTTTTCGGACAGTATAAACTTCCCCTGGAGGTACTGATCTTCAATCCATCCTTTGAAGACGAAGCAATCTTCGATCGGATGACTTACCGTTTGATGGTAAGGGCAATAATTAGGGTTATTCACCTCCGTGGGTTGCGGCGGTCACCTTGGATTTGGTAGGTTTATAAGTCTGTTGCGTATTGCCAGCTCGAATAACCGTTTCGTCTTGTCTCGTGGGAACGAGTAAGGACGTTTCATCTTTTCATTATAATACCGGCGTCTTTCTTCCAGTTGATCTGCCGGTTTCGGGGCGTTAGGTTGCTGTTGGGCATTTGCGACGAAGGTTGCCCTTCCTTTACCCTTGTCATTCCGAGGTTCCGACTTCGGGGGAGGTGGTCTATGACCCATCTGATCCATCTGGGCCAACTTGTCGATTAAGGCCTGGAATGTGGTTGGCTTAAAGAACATCATAAACTGGGAGATAGTTGCGTGGGGGTCTAGGGTTCCCACGAACATGCCCACTGCGGGTGCCTCCTCAATGCGTTGTTCGCATCTCGACCACAAATTCCGCCAGCGTATAGCATACTGGACCCAGGTTTCGCCTGGTTTTATCCTGGCGTTAATCAGTGCTGTTATTGGAGTGCGTTCGCTGGCACTTGCGAATCGCTGAGTGAATAACAACTCCATTTCAGCGAACGTCTTGATAGAATCGTTCGGGAGTTCCGAATACCATTCGAACGCTGTTTCTGATAAGCTGCCCACAAACTGGCGAAGCAATAGTTTATCATCACCGCCGGTGTTACCGCAGAGGGCCCGGAACTGGGCAACATGTTGATGGGGATTGCCGGTCCCCTTATACACGTGGAATTTTGGTATCGTATAGCCTGGCGGGTATTTAATTTGGTCGTACCAGCTTGGATACGGCCGGCCCGTCTTTACGACTTGACCAGCTGCCTCAGTCGCATGATGAACCCGGATTTGCTGGGCTATATAGACAACCAAGTCAGCTTTAGAGATCGTCTCTTCCTTGGCCGTTGAGGGGGCTGGCGGTGGATTTGACGTTTCTCCTCGGTCGTCTTCAAGAACGATTGGGGGATCCTCGGCGGGTAGGTCATGCTGGATCATCATTCCTATCATATCTTGGAAGAGAAGGCCCATACGCTGTATGTTGGTTGCTTGTTCGGCAGCCTCTTTGTCCTTTTTCTCCAGTATCCGGCGAAGGAATTCAGCGTCAGTTTCTTCCTCCTGGCGTGCGTCTGAGGACGTTTCTGGGCTTTCTTTTGGCCCGGTAAGTGCGGCCATAGCATTCATCATTTCTTGGAGCTTTTGCTGCTGCTCCTGGGCTTTGGTCACCGACCGTGTAAGCGGTCTATGACCCGTGGACGCGCGGCTGTCTTCTTTTCCTGACGCCATGTATACGGTGTGGACCATCATGCCCCCAGACTTAGGGCGTCTGTGCTTAGTGCTATTAGCTGTCGTTGCAGGCTGGGGGATCTTCTCTGGCTTCCTCCTTTCATGAGCCATGGAGGTTGAGGGGGCCGTTGAGGTGGGCGTCCAGACAGCCTTTCGGGGTTTAGCCTGGTGACCAGCTTCTGGTTGGATTTTCAGCTTCTTGTGCTGGCGGGAGAAGTTTGGATCGATGATCGAGTCTCGGGCCTGTCGCCAAACCTTATAGATTTTGGAAGACAGCCGTTGAGGGGATCGGGGCTGTTCTGACTTTATTTCCGCAACCTTTCTTAGTGGAGGAGGAGACCTCTTTAGCACCGCAGTAGGAGAATTCCTTCGCACCTTATTTAGCATCTCGAAGCTGTTCCCAGTTGGAACAGCAGCATTAACTTCTGCCATCGGGGCTGATGGAGTTAACCCGGAGGGGGAGTTGCCCCCAGCCTTCCTTACTCGGCGCCAATGGCGACGTCGAGCGTGTCGAGCGGACGGCGTTGGGTCAGCGGTAAGAATGGTTTCGTCTTGCCCCCTGTGTAGGTGGGGGGTCGCTGTTGGTGTTAGCCTGTCAAAGACCGACGTCTTTTGGGTAGCAGGGGCGGGAGCTGAAATCGTCAATCTTGTAAAGACCGACTTTTTGGCCAGAGAAGCCGCCTTGGCGATTTCGGGAGCAGGAGCGGTCACTTTCTTAGAAGCAGCCTTCTCTGGGATTGTAGGCCCCATGATGGATCCACAGGATTTCTGGCCCAATCTAGAGAAGACCGAGGCGCTGATGTTGGGCGACCCGTTGGGATGAGCCGCGGCAGGGGTAAGACGATCAAAGACCGACTTCTTGGAAGCTTCCTTTGTCAGCACTGGCGCCGTGAAGCTTGTTGGTGGGAGTATAGTCCCGAAGAACAATCCGGTAGTGGCCTGAGTCACCTGGTCCACCGGCATTATGAATAACGAAGCAGCTTGGGGTCCGTAGGCTATACCTCCTGGCGAGGCAAAGCGTTGGTCGCAATTGCAGTCTGAGCAGTTAGGGAATTTCACGGAAGTAGAAGCCATCGATCCTTTGCTTTCTGCAATAAGCGAGACGCCAATTCTTAGTATCTTGAAACCCAAGGGCCACCATTAGCGAACCGCGATTGGTTCGCGAATCACGACACACGAAGTGTGGAGTGGAAAGAGGAAAAGGTCCCATCGGGCGTGCCAGAATCTGTTCCCCTCCGAACGGAGGCCGGGACGCGGGGACGTCCATGCCTGAGGTTCGGGACAGATGCTAATTGGTGCTATCCGTCCACCTCTCCGAAGATGCCAAGTTGATTTATGGCACCATGTATCGAAGGTTTAAACGGATGCGTCCGATGTAGCAGACTTCGTCAGATTCCCCCTCGCACGAGGGGTTTTTGATTGTGGGGACGCTCTTCCCTGCAGGCGCAAGCCCCTGCAGTTAATTACGCTACCGCGTTGCGGTAACAATTTTCTCCTTCTCCAGATGGTCACTTCGTGTCGTGTGTTTTTGTTTTATTTATGGTTGCCCGTGGATTGTATACGGAGACTGAGTTATGTCGTCGCCCGTAGGACGTGGACTAGTCCAAATCCGTATTTATCTTAGGTTTGGGTTTGGGGGTTTGGTTTGAGGATACGTTAGCCATATTTGAGGCTAAGATCAACTCAAACGTTTGTTAAGGATACGTTAGTCTAACTTGAGACTAAGATCAACTTAACGGGATCGTTTAGATCCGACAAAAGAGCATTTGGGGCTCTATTGTTCCAGTTTTGGGACATAGTGGTCCATTGAATGTGTGGCCGTCGGGACCCGTCACCTCTCTGACGACGTTGAAGGATTACAACGACAGATGTCAGAGGAGTTCAGAGATGTACCCTTGAGCCAAAGTCGATTGGGGGGATTCATAGTCCAGTCTGTTTGAAGGTTTAAGGATACGTTAGCCATATTTGCGGCTAAGATCAACTTAAACGGGATCGTTTAGATCCGACAAAAGAGCGTTTGGGCTCTATTGTTCCAGTTTAAGGACATAGTGGTCCATTGCTAGTTTAAGGACATTGCGGTCCGTAGGTAGTTTAAGGACATTGCGGTCCATTGTTAGTTTTAAGACATCTCGGTCGAGGTTAAGGACGTCGTAGTCCATGGGTTTAAGGACCCCACAGTCCATTGTTAGTTTTAAGACATCTCGGTCGAGGTTAAGGACGTCGTAGTCCATGGGTTTAAGGACCCCACAGTCCGTTGTTAGTTTTAAGACATCTCGGTCGAGGTTAAGGACGTCGTAGTCCATGGGTTTAAGGACCCCACAGTCCATTGTTAGTTTTAAGACATCTCGGTCGAGGTTTAGGACGTCGTAGTCCATGGGTTTAAGGACCCCACAGTCCGTATCAATGTGTGGTCATCGGGACCCGTCACCTCTTTGAAGACGTTGAGGGATTACAACGCCAAGTATCAAAGGAGTGAATAGATGTACCCTGGAACCGGAGTGGATTAAGTAGTCTTTGGCCCAATTTGGGATCAAGACCAATTAATTATGTTATGAGCCCATTAGCCCAGTTAATTACGAATTGAGGACTTATGGCCATCTTGGGCTAAGTCCAATCATGTCTGGAATATTGGCTTCCTGTTGGTCCCTTGAAGGAGAGACTTTGTCTCTGGCCATTTAGCCAATTGGGCCAAAGCCTAGTGTTAAACACTACAGACCAATCAGTGTTGAACACTGGGAATGAAATTGACAAGTTAGTGTTTAACACTAAAAGATAATTGGTGTTAAACACCAGCAACAAGGCTTTCAAATTAGCATTAAACACTAAAACAGATCAGTGTTAAACACTGGCAACGGAGATCTCAAATTAGTGTTAACCACTAAGGTAATCAGTGTCGAACACTGCAAATAAAGTTCTTTGATTAGTGTTGAACACTAAGGCCCAACAATGTTTTAACACTGGATTCGGGAGTTCCAATTTAGTGTTAAACACTAAGGCAAGAGGGGTCACGTGGCAACACGTGAGAGCGCCCTCCCTTCATTTGTTCTTCTGAGGATATCGCATTTTTGGAGCATCGCGTGTCATCACGTGACGGGTGTCTAATCGAGGTATGTTAAAGCTTCTGTTAAGGGTCACGTGGGTCACGTGAGGTACTGCCTCAAAAGGCTTTCTGTAGATCTTTTGGGGGGGGTCACGTGGTGACACGTGACCCTTCTTTTCTGTAGTTGTTTAGAAGATCTGTTAATCCCTTTCAGGAATTGAATTCCTCGTAGGGTTGAACCCTGACAATAATTCCAGAGGAATTAAATTCCTAGTTCCTTTTGAAGAGTTGAACCCTGAATTTTCTGTAGGAATTAAATTCCTCATATATATGAAGAACTGAATAGGGTTAAACCCTAATAAAAGCTTTAAGGAATTAAACTCCCACTCTCTGTTAGAGAATTATTCTGGGGAGTAAGATTAAGGGAATTACGTTCTTGTTGTTTTAACAGAACTAAGTTCTTAATTAGGGTTAAACCCTGTTTCTTTTTATTCTGAAGGAATTAAATTCCCATGACACAGGGTCAAACCCTAATTTTATTTTAAAGGAATTAAATTCCTATAGTTCTGTGAGAATTAAATTCTCGTGCTTCCATTCCCTCTCTATGCTTTGGATCTGCATGGCAGGATCTCAACCCATTGAGAATTAAATTCTCAACTTCAAGGGGAGATGTGCGCTTTACAGATCCTCCATCTAAGAGAGAAGAAATATGTTCTTCTTGTTTTACATCAGAGTTGAACTCTGTTGAGGATTAAATTCTCTTTCTTTCAAAAAGCCTTCACTTTCTTACCTAGGGTTTTCTTTTGCAGAAGATCCAGATTCCTCAAAGGATCAAGGCTCTCTCCCCTTTCTTCCCTCTGCGTGTCTGTCTCTTTTTTTTTGTGTCTCGGCTCCTATTTATAGGAGAAGCAGCCGAGTCAATTAGTTTTTTGACGTATCTTCATTGAGAGATTTGATTTGCATCCATCATTCGTTCTGGACCTTTGGATTCTTAGGTGAATTTTATTCACCATTGGATTTCAAATCCAGCGATTCTCCTTTGCGATTTCTGTTAGATTTAAAAGGGAAATCTTCCCAAATTCGAGATTTTCCCATAGATAGATGATATTTAATCACTCTAAATCTTTAATTCAATCGGTTGCTTTTGGAAAGACTTGAGAGGTCTTTTCTCAGAATTTAATTCTGTTTAACAAATGGGCTTTGAAAGCTGGTCACGTGCGGCCACGTGACCCTTGGTCACGTGTGGGCACGTGACCCCCTAGTAACGAGCCCTTTTCTTCTTTTGCACTCTGCCATCTTCTGCTGCTTAGCCGTCACGTGCCACCACGTGACCCCTGGTCACGTGTGAGCACGTGACCCTCGTCTGGAGTCTTTTTCTTGATTTAACCGGAGAATGAGTCTGATGTTTTGAGCGTCACGTGCCAACACGTGACCCTGGTCACGTGGGAGCACGTGACCTCTTCTGAAGCCTTTTCCTTGATTTGATCAGGGAACCAATATGCCTATGCCGCTTGCCTTTAAATGTCACGTGCCGACACGTAACCCTGGTCACGTGGGAGCACGTGACTCTTTCTGAAGCCCTTTTCTTCGATGTAGTTGGGAAACTGAACTTGTCTTGCTGATGCTTTTAGGTGTCACGTGCCAACACGTGACTGCTGGTCACGTGTAAGCACGTGACCCTTTTTTGAAGCTTTTTCCATAAGCTTTTCTGATTTTAAATCAGGAAACAAATGCCCCCACAGCGTTGTTCTCACGTGTCAGCACGTGAGTGTAACGCTGTCACCTTTTGTGACCGTTAGATTCCTTTAGGGATTTAAGGAGATGAAGCGTCTCCATCACATCCTATAAATGTTCATGTCCCTTCCGAAGAGCCTTCACTTTGCTCATCTCCTTCTTTTGAGAACTTTTTCTGAGAATTTAATTCTCTTCTTCCAGAGCTTAGTTCTCTGCCATGAAATATTTTTAGAGTTTAACACTGTTTAAAAAGACTCTTCCTCCTCAGGTAATGGTAATCGAAGCACCTTCATTTTGACAAAACTCTCTAGATTTTAAATCCATATCAAGGGTTTCACAAAGAACCCATTTCTCTTCAAGTTCTTTAACTAAAATATGAGACCACTTAACCTCCCACAGTAGATCTCTTAGGGTTTAGATGATCCTTAGGGAGATGATGATGGCGGTTCAAATCCATGGAATTTAATTCCATCCCAAAAATGTTTCTGGGAATTTAATTCCCTTCTCTTAATAAGGAATTTAATTCCAATGAAGAACTCAATTTCTTCACACGGAGGCTTCTTGGGGTCTCTTGGCCCGAGGTTGTTCTTCTGCAATTAATGAAATGGGGGCTTTGTAATGATTCTCATGACCTTTATTTCATGTATCATGGATGCCCATCTGTATGGTCTTGACGAGATCATTTCCTATGGGGATATTCGTGCATTGGGCCGCAGTCAGAACCAGGAGTTCACCGATGCTCAGTGTGCCGAGATCATGAGCCGCTTTGATGAGTACAACCATCGGCTACTCCCCCGTCGCTCTTCTCTTCTGAGGCTGATCGTGTTGGCGATCCGGGAGGCACTTCCTCTCTTTTGCACCGGCATACCGCTCAGGGCCTTGGACACTGCTGAGGATAAGGTGCATTCGGTGTACCTGATGGGTTTGATCTCAAAGAGGAGGCGAGATCACCTCATTGATCTCTTGCACCAAGTCTTTCAGCAGTCAGCCATACTTGCCTCCTATCGGAGGGTGGAGGACATTCGTGAGGACCCCGACGCTTGCGACCGCGAGAGGAAGCACACTCGGGAGGTTCGAAATGCTTGGAGAATCTTGGACAAAGTTAATCTTGAGTTTCTCAACCCATGCCCCGCGTCTGAAGTCTTACCATTGTAAACGTGTCCTCTTTATTTTGTATGAACTTCTTGAAAGATTCAGTGACAAGTTTTATTATGTTTTTCCATGTTTGCATGCCTTTCTCTGGGATTTTATCATTTTGCTATTGTTGTTGTTGGTGCTTTCAATATGCAGGGTGTTACTCCATTTTTCTTTTGTTTTAGTGTACATCGGGTTTAGGCCTCACGTATTCTGCACGTGGGGTCCCTTGACGGGGCTGTTTCCAAAATCTTCCCATGCCCTATTTTCAGTGCACAATATCAGACGCAGAAAAAAAGGCCTCGGAAATAGTTCCATCTCCTTGATTTTCGATGCCTTTCCTTTTTTGGGCCTTGGAAATAGCTTCACCATGCAAGATCTTCCGCGCACCGCACTTAATGCACTTCTTTATATTCTTGAGGCCACAACCTATTTTCTCCTCACAGAGAAATTCATTCCCATATTGACGTGATTTAATTTGAGGAGTATCTGAGTGCTATGGCCTGCAACCGTCCACACGCTCGTCGACAGCCATGGGAAGTGCCTATCGAGGAGATGATCCCCCGCTTTGCTGCTCGGTTAGTGGATCCACTTCTTACCGACGATGAATGCGACTCAGCCATGCATGAACTCTCGATCCGTAGGGGGTCCCCCCTCCCGATGGGTTCCCTCTGGCTCCGGATGATTCTCACGGCCGTGCTTGCCGACATCCCTCCTCACCCGGCGGAGATGACCCTGGCGATGCTCGACGCGGCGGAAGAAAAGCTCGAGGGCTTTCATGAAGCGTGCCTGATTACTCAGGCTTTGAAGGATTGCTCAATTCATCTGCTGAGCCAGATCAAGGCCCGGCGAGCTATTATGTCTGCTTTCGCGGACGAACACGGCGCCAATCGATGGGGAGCGACTCCTCGTGAGAACCGTCGCTTTGATGTGCTGGAGAAAGCAGAGAGAGAGATGGAGAATTTTGTCCTCTGCTTCGTTAACCCCTGTGCCGTTGATCCCATGTTTGGTGACCTTTTCCGTTAGCGTAGAACATTTTTAAATTAGTCCCTCCTTTTTTTTTACGCTTTATGCCGAACTTCCATGTAGGCTTGGTACTAGTATGTATGTTTCCGCTTGCATAAATAAACTTCATATTCTTCTCATGAGAATTTTCTTTAGTTGCAAATGCTATCATTACTTTCCTGCGCATCAGACCTTTTTGGGTATTATGAACGTTCATGCGATTGCAAATGCTATTATTATTATTATTTTTTTTTTGAATACTCATATGATTGCGAACGCATGCTTGAAATATGTCGGAAATCTTTCTTGTTGCCTTTCACGTCAGGTGATGTGAGCGCGTTTTAGATCGATTATTCCCGTCGACTGGAAGCCCATTTATACGGTCTTGTAAATGTCTTGTTTCCAAGGCTGTGGTCACGAAAGCGAGCTTACGTGGCCTGATAGAGCGACACGTAGCGAACATATTGTTGTGCGAGAAAAGGGTTCGGCCGTAAATTTTCGGAGAGAGAGCTAGCTGCTAAGGCGCTGAGCGAGCTTCATGCCAGCCTCACAGCCAAAGCCAACAAGGCATACGAACTCTGGCGGGTGCTTCGGGAGTCCATAAAAGAGGTAGTGGCTCTCGATAAAGCTGCTACGTTCACTCGTGAGAGGGTCGAGGCTCATAAAGCCACCGAGAAAGAGCTCAAAGCTCGGCTTGCTTCGTATCAGGCTCAGCAAGCTCAGGCGGAGGCTCGTCTTCTGGAGATCTTGCGTCATGAAGCCGTGGCTCAGCAACAGAACGATGAGCTGGTAAAATTACTGCACCGCCTGCCGGCTTGAGGACTTGTATCTTTTCTCCCCCTTTTTGTACATACTCATGAATGAGAGTATCTCCTTTTTTTTTGTTTCTTTCGTAAGTAGTACTTTGTATCTATTTTGGTTTATGAATAAAAGATACATTTTTCTTCTTAATGGTGTGTCCCCTTTCATTGAATGCGTTTGCGGACAATTTATCTTGACCTCCTCGCGGGGCAGCGATAGCTTAAGACTCCGGGTTAAGATCTGCTTGCTAAGACTTTTGCATTTTAAGAGCCACAAAGGTCTCATAAAGGGCTTTTCTCCCTACAGGTCGAGAGGATCCCATAGGTGTAACTTCTTCCTAAAAATCGTGAGGATTCTTAAGCGGGTTTTCCCTTGAGAGTCGTAAGGATCTCACAAGAGAGTTTTTCTTCCTCACAGGTCGTGATGACTTGTAAGTGCTGGATGTGGCTACCCTTGTCCGTGTTTTACGGAGTCAGGGGTTTCTCCAGGTATTGTAGTTTAAAGACGTCGCGGTCAAGGTTAAGGACCTCATAGTCCGTGGATTTAAGGACTCCACAGTCCGCTGTTAGTTTTAAGACATCACGGTCAAGGTTAAGGACCTCATAGTCCGTGGATTTAGGGACTCCACAGTCCGATGTTTGGTTGCAGGGACCCGTCACCTCTTTGAAGACGTTGAGGAATTACAACGCCAGGTATCAAAGGAGTGAAGAGATGTACCCTTAAACCAAGGCAGAATCCGTAGGGAATCGGGGGGGGTTGATCGTTAGTTTTAAGACGTTGCGGTCGAGGTTAAGGACGTCATAGTCCGTGGATTTTAAGGACTCCACAGTCCGGTATTTGCTCTGGATGCTTCACACGGGTTCACTGCCGTGCTCGGCGAGGACCAGGCTCCGCTCTGGGCGTTTTCCGCGGGGTCAAAGAGTGACGTTATCCGCGTTCCACGTGGCCAGGAATTTTACACTAGATGCTTCACACGGGTTCACTGCCGTGTTCGGCGAGGACTAGGCTCCGCTCTGGGTGCTTCACACGGGTTCACTGCCGTGCTCTGCGAGGACCAGGATCCGCTCTGGACGTTTTTCCACGGGGTCAAAGAGTGACATTATCCGCGTTCCACGTAATCAGGAATTTTGCACTAGATGCTTCACACGGGTTCGCTGCCGTGCTCGGCGAGGACTAGGCTCCGCTCTGGACGTTTTCCACGGGGTCAAAGAGTGACGTTATCCGCGTTCCACGTAACCAGGAATTTTGCACTAGATGCTTCACACGGGTTCACTGCCGTGCTCGGCGAGGACTAGGCTCCGCTCTGGACGTTTTCCACGGGGTCAAAGAGTGACGTTATCCGCGTTCCACGTAACCAGGAATTTTGCACTAGATGCTTCACATGGGTTCACTGCCGTGCTCGGAGAGGACTAGGCTCCGCTCTGGACGTTTTCCACGGGGTCAAAGAGTGACGTTATCCGCGTTCCACGTAACCAGGAATTTTGCACTAGATGCTTCACACGGGTTCACTGCCGTGCTCGGCGAGGACTAGGCTCCGCTCTGGATGCTTCACACGGGTTCACTGCCGTGCTCTGTGAGGACCAGGATCCGCTCTGGACGTTTTCCACGGGGTCAAAGAGTGACGTTATCCGCGTTCCACGTAACCAGGAATTTTGCACTAGATGCTTCACACGGGTTCACTGCCGTGCTCGGCGAGGACTAGGCTCCGCTCTGGACGTTTTCCACGGGGTCAAAGAGTGACGTTATCCGTGTTCCACGTAACCAGGAATTTTGCACTAGATGCTTCACACGGGTTCACTGCCGTGCTCGGCGAGGACTAGGCTCCGCTCTGGATGCTTCACACGGGTTCACTGCCGTGCTCTGTGAGGACCAGGATCCGCTCTGGACGTTTTCCACGGGGTCAAAGAGTGACGTTATCCGCGTTCCACGTAACCAGGAATTTTGCACTAGATGCTTCACACGGGTTCACTGCCGTGCTCGGCGAGGACTAGGCTCCGCTCTGGATGCTTCACACGGGTTCACTTCCGTGCTCTGCGAGGACCAGGATCCGCTCTGGACGTTTTCCACGGGGTTAAAGAGTGACGTTATCCGCGTTCCACGTAACCAGGAATTTTGCTGATTGTATCCGCATTTCACGGGATGGAGGTTTGACTGTTGGCGATATGTATACCACCGAGCCATGGAACTGGGAGTTGCCGCTGTTCCGGTTAGCTTGAAGTTGTGTCCGTTGTTACGAGACGAGTGTTGGGATGATCTCTAGGTCGCTTGTGGCCTGTCGGGATTTAGCTTCTTTCTTTGGTGAAACCTGGGGGAGGGAGGTATGTTCCCTTTTTGTTTATGCCATTGGATTGTATACAGGGTGTGATGGAACATCACCTGTAAGGCATACATTTTATTTTTATTTTATTTCTTTTTCCGCGATGCTCTATCGTTTCAGCTTTTATATCGCGAAGGTCGCGATTGCCCCATCATTTCGGCTATTTTTCGCGGTGCCCAATCATTTCGGCTATTTATTTATTTTCTACTCGCTGCTTTTTATTGCGAGTTGCCCCATCGTTTCGGCTATTTTTCATGCATACATTTTTACTTGCTGCTTTTTATTGCAAGTTGCCCCATCATTTCGGCTATTTCGTAGGCATGTGTGGCTTGCTAGCTTTTTCGCCGCGAGCTTGGATTTTAGACACCGATTTCGGCATCAGCACCGCTGCAACTGGGATGTTGCCAGGAGCGAATCATCATTTGCCTCTGTCGATATTGAACAAAGGTGGCTTAGTAAACAGGGTTAAGGGTCCTGTCGACCAAGGCTTTTGACTTCATGAGCCGTAAGGGTCTCACAAAGGTATTTCTCCCTACAAGTCGTGAGGATCTTGCAGGTGTATTTTCTCCTTAGGGATCGTGAGGATTCCTAAGTGTATGTTCCTCTGCAAGTCGTAAGGATCTTACAAGAGGGTTTTCTCCTTATAGGTCAAGAGGACCTACAAGAGTTGCTCATCATATGGACATATCCCTAGTCACGGGTGCGATTTTGCTGGGGAAATGTTTTTTCGCGCCCGTGGATTTTATACAAGGGTCAGTATTGAGCTGCTTGTAGGGCAATATCGAAGGTTGTGGAGGATTTGCTTAAGAACAGGTTTAGGTTTCTGTAACTTAAGACTTTCAAATCTTACGAGCCGTGAGGGTCCCATAAGAGAATTCTCCTTACGAGTCGTGAGGATCTCGCAAGTGTATTTTCTCCTTAGGAATCGTGAGGATTCCTAAGTGTGTTGCTCCTTTGTGAGTCGTAAGGATCTCACGCGGGTGGTTTCTCCTTACAAGGTCGAGAGGACTCTGTAAGTGTCCTTTAACGAGGTTGCGCCCTTTCAGGTTTTCACAAACACTCGCCGGTAGTCCTGCTGTTTTTACTCACGGAGCCCTTTCGGGTTTTCATCCGTGCCCCTCTTGCTTATGGACATACCGTTTTTTTTTTAATTCTTTTTCTCTTTTTTTTTATTCTTTTTCTTTTTTTTTTAACAAGGTCGCGCCCTTTCGGGTTTTCACGAACACTTGCCGGCAGCCCTGCTGTTTTTACTCACGGAGCCCTTTCGGGTTTTCATCCGTGCCCATTTTGCTTATGGACATACCGTTTTTTTTTATCATTTTTTTATCTTCTTTTTTTTTATCCATCTCGTCAGCCTAAGGATGCTGCGGTAATAGTTTAGGGACATTTCGGTCCGTCGTTAGTTTAAAGACGTTTCGGTCCGTCGTTAGTTTAAAGACGTTTCGGTCCGTTCGAAAAGAGGGCCAGCTACTGCTCTTTGAGCTTTAGGAAGATAGCGAGCGGACATAGTCGTCGTCATCTATCATTGACCTAGGCTGTGGCTCATTAAGCGTAGTATTTCTTTAGGAAGCGGCCGTTTATTGGCCTGAAAGGCCTTTCACCATGCATGTCCATGAGTAGATAGGCTCCACCTTGGTAGACCTTATCTATGATGTACGGGCCTTCATAGTTCGGCTCGAATTTTCCCCGCTTGGCATGATTGGGGATCATAGGTCTTTTGACCACTAGTACGAGTTCGCCTTGGCGGAATGTCCTCGGCCTGGTCAATCTTTCATACGAGCGCGTCATCTTTGCTTTGTAGGCTTCTAGATGTTGTTGCGCTATGAGCCGGGTTTCATCGAGGGCATCAAGCTCCTCAAGCCGAAGGTGAGCGTTTTCTTCGTCCGTCAGCTCACAGTGGACTGCCACTCGTAGAGAGGGTATCTCTATCTCGAGGGGGAGCACTGCTTCCGTCCCAAATACCAACGCGTACGGCGTTGTGTTCGTGGCCATCTTGAATGTAGTTCGATAGGCCCATAGGGCTTCTTGTAGCCTCTCGTGCCTGTCTCCCTTATTCCGGGAAACGGTCTTTTTCATGATTTTTGTCAAGGTCTTATTGAAGGCCTCGGCTAGACCATTAGCTCGCGGATTGTAAACTGAAGAATATCTCCAGTCTATATTGTGCTGCTGCGCGAAGCGGCTAATCTTATGGCTTCTGTAGGCTGGCCCGTTATCGGAGATAATCCGCCGTGGAGTTCCAAACCGATAGATGACGTGCGTCTTGAAGAAGTGGAGGATATTCTCCGTCTTCACTTCCCTCAGCGGTACTGCTTCTGCCCATTTCGAGAAGTAATCAGTTGTCGCCAGGATAAAACGATGTCCTCGGGACGATGCTGGCTCGATGGGGCCGACTATGTCAGTCCCCCACATTTCGAATGGCCAGCTAGCCACCGTTGGGTGTAGTGGATTCGGATGTTGGTGGATAAAGTCTCCATGAATCTGGCACGAGTGGCATTGCTTCGCATACTCGAGGCAGTCTTGGACCATCGTAGGCCAATAGTAACCCATCCGTTTAATTTTTAACTTCATCTTCGGGCCTGCTTGATGAGAACCACAGATTCCGTCATGAACCTCTTGAACGACTCTTTCTGCTTTGTCCGGTCCTAAATATCTTAGCCATAGAGAATCAAACGATCTCTTGTATAGAGTGTCGTTGACGAAAGCGAAAGACAGAGCTCGTTTCATGAGCTGATGCCTTGAGGATGCTTCTTCGGGCATTCGGTGGGACTTAAAGTAGTCTATGAAGACTTCCCTCCAGTCCTCAGCCTTCTCACGGTCCTTTATTTGTAGGGTCGTCTGCTCAGTCACCCCCTTTTCTTTGTATAATTCCGGAGATATTTCTGCTGGGGCGAGCACTCGACGGCTTTGTACCACGATTCTGACGTCATCAAGGTTCTCGTCAGCCAGTTCTTTAGCAAGTTTGGCCAACGCGTCTGCTTTGCTGTTTTCCGCGCGCGGTATGTTCTCCAGAGTATAGGAGGGAATTTGGGTCAATAGTTGTTGTACCTTTTCGCCGTACTTCACCAACTCCGGTTTGCACGTTTGGTAGTCACCATTTACTTGACTAACGACCAGTTGAGAATCCCCGTATATAAGGAGGACTTCAATTCCCATGTCGATGGCGATCTCGAGGCCTGCTATCAGAGCTTCGTATTCAGCTTCATTGTTTGTCCTCGGTTCTGTTAATGAGAAGGCGAAGCGCATTATCCCTCCCTGTGGAGTTACAAAGATGAGGCCTATCCCTGATTTGATCATTGGGATACCTTGTTTCCGTTTCTTTACGGAGGACGCTCCATCGAAATAGAGTTCCCATCGGGTACTACTGCCGCCAATCGCATCAAATGCGTGCTCGTCTGGCAACTCGCAGTTCAGAGGAGAACCAGCAGGTACTGGATGCTCGGCGAAGAAGTCGGCAATGGCCTGGCCTTTCACTGCCTTAAGAGGTCGATACGTTATTGAGAACTCCATCAGGAGTAGAGCCCATTTAGCGAGTCGACCCGTCAATATAGCCTTTGGCATCAGATATTTAAGAGGGTCCACCTTCGAGATGAGACGGACTTCATGTGCCAACGCATAGTGCCTGAGCTTTGTTATCGCGAAGATTAACGCCAAGCAATGTTTTTCAATGGGAGAGTAGTTGCTTTCTGCCCCAGCAGAACTCGACTTAAGTAGTAGAGTGCTCTCTTTTTCCCTTGGTCGTTCTCTTGTGCCCATAATGCGCCTAAGGAACCTTCAAGGGCGGTTGTATAAAGAATGAGGGGTTTTCCCTTGACCGGCGCAGCCAATACCGGAGGGTTCTGTAGGTACTGCTTGATCTCGTCTAGTGCACCTTGGCATTTGTGATCCCAAACGAATGGAGTTCCCTTTTTCATCAGGTGACTGTAGGGACGGCCTTTGCCTGAAAGATTAGCGATAAACCGCCGGATGTATGCGAGTTTCCCTTGGAGAGACCGCAACTGTTTGAGGGTTCTTGGCGGAGGCATTTCCATGATCGCTTTAATCTTTGACGGATCTATTTCAATACCTCGGTGTCGAATGATGAATCCCAGGAATTTGCCCGAGGAGACTCCAAACGCGCATTTGAGGGGATTCATCTTCAAATTATATTGACAAAGGCGTTGAAAGACAGTCTCCAGATGTTTTAAATGCTCTTCGTACGACATGCTCTTCACTAAAAGGTCATCGATATAGCACTCGACGATGTCATGTATGAGATCGTCGAAGATCTTTGTCATGGCCCTTTGATAGGTAGCACCGGCATTCTTTAGACCAAAGGGCATAACCCTGTAGCAGAATATACCCAAAGGGGTCCGGAAAGCGGTGTGCTTCTGGTCTTCGGGATGCATCTTTATCTGATTGTATCCTGATGAACCGTCCATAAAGGAGAAAACCTCATGAGTGGACGTGTTATCTATCATTAGCTCGGTTACCGGTACTGGGAAATCATCCTTCGGGCAAGCTTTATTGAGATCCCTGAAATCCACGCATATGCGTACCGTCCCATTTTTCTTCATTACCGGGACGATATTGGCGATCCAGTCGGGATATTGGACTTCTTGGATAAATCCAGAATCGATCAGCTTCTTGACTTCGGCGTTGATGCTTATTTCAAGCTCGAGTCGCATCCTTCTTGGCGCTTGCTTGACCGGCTTGATATCCGGGGATATTGCTAACTTATGCACATCAATCTTCGGATCTAGTCCTGGCATCTCGGAGTAGTTCCACGCGAAGCAGTCTTTATGTCGTAGAAGCACGTTCTTTAAAGCAGCCACCCTTTCCTCAGATAGCAGCTCGCTGACAAATGTCGGTCGCGGGTCATCTGCCGATCCCAACTCAATCTTCTTGAGGTTATCTGCAGTAGTATGTATGCCATCTTCCAGTTCTTTCGGAGCTGGCGGAAATTATGAGACCACCTCATCATCGCTGTTCTCAAAGCACCAGGGAAGGTCATCCATATTCTCGGGCTCTTCTTTTAATATCGTAATCGTGTAACAGGTGCGAATCCGCTTCCAGGACTGAGGTGGATCTGGTTTTGCTTTTGCGGCTTTGGGTTCGTGCTTTTGTGGCGGCGTTACCCTCCAGCCATCGGATAAGGCGAATCTGCCAAGCTGATACTGATCCTTGACCCAATTCTTGAAGGCGAAGCAATCTTCGAGAGAATGACCTATCACTCGATGGTAAGAGCAATAGTCTGGGAGTGAGGCTTCGCCTGCTTGTTCGGGGTGTTTAGACTCCGGCAATGTAAGCATTTGGTGCTTTAGGGCAAGATCGAGTATCATCTTCGTCTTTTCCCGAGAAAACGAGTATGCTCGACCCATTTTCTTTATGAGGGATAGGTCAATAAACCTCGATTCCCGTTTGCGTGGCTTCTTAGCCCTGCTTTGCTGCTGTTGAGCGCCTTTTTGGCCTTTCGACTTATTTCTGCTTTTGCGTTGAGCCTTCTTTACATCAGGTTGGCAAGGAGCGGCATTTTCATCTTTTACAGCCTGTTGAAGAAGGCGTCGCGTCTTGGCTTTCTCGTAGATGGCCGTCTCGCGGTTGTGTTTTTCCCGAGCTTTCTGACCCACTTTCCTGATAGGGTTGTCCATTCGTTGTTGAAACGACGGATCCGGCATTTCAATCGCGGGATCTAGTTTTGATGAGGGGTCGGCATCTCCTGACAGGGCGTCCTCTTCTTCATCAAAAGTATATATAGCGTAGATGCTGTGGGCCCGTCCCCGTTTTCCGGTTCTCGCGTATCCAAGCCCAAGTGTTTCCATTTTCCCGTTGGGCAATTTACGTTGAGTCCCAGGGACATCCCAGATCCTGTTGTAGAACCCAGCTTGTCGAACAGTCTGTTTTAAGGGTACTCCTTGGCGCTTCAATAGCCTCTTTAATCCATTTGTATAGTATCTGGGCAGACGGATGGGTTGGAGCCTGTCGAGTGTAGCATCCGCGCCATGCCAGATCTCTTTCTCTACTTTCGTCTCTGAGGATCGGTAGAATAGGATCGCCTTCTCACCCCTTTTCCTGGGAGGGACGTAAAATGCTCGCAGGTCCTGCACATTGTGAGCTTGAAGCGTGTCGAGATCCTTGTAGTGTTCTCGCGGTACCATGGTGATTTGCAAACTATGGTCATCGCCAGGGGGTGTTTGTATTGACAGCCGATTGGAGAACACGGCATTAACTTCATCTTCTGAATCACTTCCGAAGACCAACATGGGGACGGGCGTCCCCAGGTTGTTGCGTTGAGATGGCCCTGCATAAACTATCTCTTCCTCTTCTTCGGTATCGCTCCCAAAAACAGGGATGGTGGCGGCGGTTTTGTTTTCCGGGTTGCGACACCTTTCTGTATCCTCGAAATCTGGCAAAAATTACTTCGCATCTTCGTATTTGCGGACTTCGTTGACGGAAAACGGGTTCAACTCACCTGTTACAGTATACTCGAAACCATCCTTAAAGTACTTCATACACTGATGTTGTGTAGAAGGGATGATGTTGTACTCGTGTAGCCAAGGACGACCGAGCAAGGCGTTGTAGCAGGTCTTGGCTTCAATGACATGGAATTTGATGTCTGTGACGAGAAGTCCAAAGCGTAATGTTAGTATCACAGATCCGAGAGTCCGTGACGATTGTGAATCGAAACCGGAGATAGTAATCTTGTCACGAGCGAGGTGTTGCACACTCATGCAGATTTCCTTTAACACTCGAACATTGAGGAGATTGACGGAGGATCCATTATCCACCAGGATTTTGCCTATCTTGATATCATGGCAGTATCCAGAGACATATAGGGGACGGTTGTGGTCGCACGTCCCGAGAAAGAGGTCTTCGTCACCGAAAGTGATGTCGGCCGTGTGCACTTCCTCTAGTTCATCCTTCATCCTTTCAGTGGCGAGGAAGGCTTGGAATTGCTCAGGTTCTTGTAACGCCTTAATTAGTGAGTCTCGCGCCTCTTTTGATAATAGGAGGGCATCGAGAATGCTAAGCTGAGAAGGTAGCTTCCTTAGGTGCGCTAGGATGTTATAGTCCACTTTACCCTTTCTAGGAGGGTCTTTGGCAGCCAGCTCTCTCATGACTTGGTCATCTAAAGTGATATCTTCAGTGACCTTTTCCTTTCCCTTATCTTTCCTACTCGCGGGCCCGAGATTCTTTTCTGGGAGTGTGCGATTGCGCAGCTGAATGTTCTCGCAGGCCTCCGATTTCTCCTTTTTCCCTAAAACAGGTTCTTTAAAGAGAGGGCCCAGAGCCATTTCTTCATCAGAGTCGCTCCCAAAGGTGAGAACTTGTGACCCCCTGGCGTTAACCATGTAACAGTTGCCAGTAGTTCTGTTGTGCCCATCGACGGTACTTCTTTGCTCCCGACGGATCTTGCGTTTCATGCGCTTAAAATGTTGCCGATGAGCAACATATCCTTGCCACCATATCTTAAAGGCGTCGCACTCCTCCGTGGGGTGTGAGATTTTCCGATGATATGCGCAATAATCAGGGTGCCTCTCCACCCCATCGTGCGTGTTTCCTTCCGAGGGTGGTAGCTTCATTCCCATTGACATGGCTTTGGCAAACCTTTTCCTCGTCTTGAATATCTTCTTGTCTACTTCGGATGTCTTTCGCTCTGGCAGGGGTAGTTCAACTCTTTCGTTCAGTCGCCTGCATTTGGCTCCTTCTGAAGCGGCCATCTCACGCTCCTGATCCGCTTTACTTTTTAGACGAATCTCGTCTAGAAAAGCGTCGATCATTTCATCTGTTGGCCATGCACGCTCTGGTTCAGGCTCTGCCTCCAGCTTCTTAGTGCCAGGAGTTTTCCCATCATCGGTAAACGAGTGGGAGATTACGTTACAACTCGCCACATATCTTTCGGATTCATCCGACGAGCTCTCTCCATCATCTTCCTCTTGAAAGATGTGGTTGAGGAACTCTTGCAGTGTGACAGGAATTCGCGCCTTTTGGTTGTATTCTTCCAGCGCGTCGATTTTCTTCTGCAAATTCGTGTGCTCGTTTCCAAGCTTCACGGACTTCTTGGATTTCTTCTTCTTTTTCTTCGAAGATTTTGACGGTTTGGCGTGAGTATTTGGGCTCTTATCGCGAGTCTTCGTAGTTAGGCGAGGCTTCAGCATTCCTTCGATAATTTGAGGTTCAAGAGGGTCCTTCCATTCGATCGCAGGGCACGCATGAAGGTCTCTCAGCATTCTTTTGGTTTTAGTTGATAGCACGACCTCCCATGGAGCTTCTTCAATAAAAGAACAGGTTGCCCCCGGTGTATCCGCTTTCTTAGGAGTATGCGGCTGTGGTGGGTTCACCTTCCACTTTTCGGACAGTATAAACTTCCCCTGGAGGTACTGATCTTCAATCCATCCTTTGAAGACGAAGCAATCTTCGATCGGATGACTTACCGTTTGATGGTAAGGGCAATAATTAGGGTTATTCACCTCCGTGGGTTGCGGCGGTCACCTTGGATTTGGTAGGTTTATAAGTCTGTTGCGTATTGCCAGCTCGAATAACCGTTTCGTCTTGTCTCGTGGGAACGAGTAAGGACGTTTCATCTTTTCATTATAATACCGGCGTCTTTCTTCCAGTTGATCTGCCGGTTTCGGGGCGTTAGGTTGCTGTTGGGCATTTGTGACGAAGGTTGCCCTTCCTTTACCCTTGTCATTCCGAGGTTCCGACTTCGGGGGAGGTGGTCTATGACCCATCTGATCCATCTGGGCCAACTTGTCGATTAAGGCCTGGAATGTGGTTGGCTTAAAGAACATCATAAACTGGGAGATAGTTGCGTGGGGGTCTAGGGTTCCCACGAACATGCCCACTGCGGGTGCCTCCTCAATGCGTTGTTCGCATCTCGACCACAAATTCCGCCAGCGTATAGCATACTGGACCCAGGTTTCGCCTGGTTTTATCCTGGCGTTAATCAGTGCTGTTATTGGAGTGCGTTCGCTGGCACTTGCGAATCGCTGAGTGAATAACAACTCCATTTCAGCGATCGTCTTGATAGAATCGTTCGGGAGTTCCGAATACCATTCGAACGCTGTTTCTGATAAGCTGCCCACGAACTGGCGAAGCAACAGTTTATCATCACCGCCGGTGTTACCGCAGAGGGCCCGGAACTGGGCAACATGTTGATGGGGATTGCCGGTCCCCTTATACACGTGGAATTTTGGTATCGTATAGCCTGGCGGGTATTTAATTTGGTCGTACCAGCTTGGATACGGCCGGCCCGTCTTTACGACTTGACCAGCTGCCTCAGTCGCATGATGAACCCGGATTTGCTGGGCTATATAGACAACCAAGTCAGCTTTAGAGATCGTCTCTTCCTTGGCCGTTGAGGGGGCTGGCGGTGGATTTGACGTTTCTCCTCGGTCGTCTTCAAGAACGATTGGGGGATCCTCGGCGGGTAGGTCATGCTGGATCATCATTCCTATCATATCTTGGAAGAGAAGGCCCATACGCTGTATGTTGGTTGCTTGTTCGGCAGCCTCTTTGTCCTTTTTCTCCAGTATCCGGCGAAGGAATTCAGCGTCAGTTTCTTCCTCCTGGCGTGCGTCTGAGGACGTTTCTGGGCTTTCTTTTGGCCCGGTAAGTGCGGCCATAGCATTCATCATTTCTTGGAGCTTTTGCTGCTGCTCCTGGGCTTTGGTCACCGACCGTGTAAGCGGTCTATGACCCGTGGACGCGCGGCTGTCTTCTTTTCCTGACGCCATGTATACGGTGTGGACCATCATGCCCCCAGACTTAGGGCGTCTGTGCTTAGTGCTATTAGCTGTCGTTGCAGGCTGGGGGATCTTCTCTGGCTTCCTCCTTTCATGAGCCATGGAGGTTGAGGGGGCCGTTGAAGTGGGCGTCCAGACAGCCTTTCGGGGTTTAGCCTGGTGACCAGCTTCTGGTTGGATTTTCAGCTTCTTGTGCTGGCGGGAGAAGTTTGGATCGATGATCGAGTCTCGGGCCTGTCGCCAAACCTTATAGATTTTGGAAGACAGCCGTTGAGGGGATCGGGGCTGTTCTGACTTTATTTCCGCAACCTTTCTTAGTGGAGGAGGAGACCTCTTTAGCACCGCAGTAGGAGAATTCCTTCGCACCTTATTTAGCATCTCGAAGCTGTTCCCAGTTGGAACAGCAGCATTAACTTCTGCCATCGGGGCTGATGGAGTTAACCCGGAGGGGGAGTTGCCCCCAGCCTTCCTTACTCGGCGCCAATGGCGACGTCGAGCGTGTCGAGCGGACGGCGTTGGGTCAGCGGTAAGAATGGTTTCGTCTTGCCCCCTGTGTAGGTGGGGGGTCGCTGTTGGTGTTAGCCTGTCAAAGACCGACGTCTTTTGGGTAGCAGGGGCGGGAGCTGAAGTCGTCAATCTTGTAAAGACCGACTTTTTGGCCAGAGAAGCCGCCTTGGCGATTTCGGGAGCAGGAGCGGTCACTTTCTTAGAAGCAGCCTTCTCTGGGATTGTAGGCCCCATGATGGGTCCACAGGATTTCTGGCCCAATCTAGAGAAGACCGAGGCGCTGATGTTGGGCGACCCGTTGGGATGAGCCGCGGCAGGGGTAAGACGATCAAAGACCGACTTCTTGGGAGCTTCCTTTGTCAGCACTGGCGCCGTGAAGCTTGTTGGTGGGAGTATAGTCCCGAAGAACAATCCGGTAGTGGCATGAGTCACCTGGTCCACCGGCATTGTGAATAACGAAGCAGCTTGGGGTCCGTAGGCTATACCTCCTGGCGAGGCAAAGCGTTGGTCGCAATTGCAGTCTGAGCAGTTGGGGAATTTCACGGAAATAGAAGCCATCGATCCTTTGCTTTCTGCAATAAGCGAGACGCCAATTCTTAGTATCTTGAAACCCAAGGGCCACCATTAGCGAACCGCGATTGGTTCGCGAATCACGACACACGAAGTGTGGAGTGGAAAGAGGAAAAGGTCCCATCGGGCGTGCCAGAATCTGTTCCCCTCCGAACGGAGGCCGGGACGCGGGGACGTCCATGCCTGAGTTTCGGGACAGATGCTAATTGGTGCTATCCGTCCACCTCTCCGAAGATGCCAAGTTGATTTATGGCACCATGTATCGAAGGTTTAAACGGATGCGTCAGATGTAGCAGACTTCGTCAGATTCCCCCTCGCACGAGGGGTTTTTGATTGTGGGGACGCTTTTCCCTGCAGGCGCAAGCCCCTGCAGTTAATTACGCTACCGCGTTGCGGTAACAATTTTCTCCTTCTCCAGATGGTCACTTCGTGTCGTGTGTTTTTGTTTTATTTATGGTTGCCCGTGGATTGTATACGGAGACTGAGTTATGTCGTCGCCCGTAGGACGTGGACTAGTCCAAATCCGTATTTATCTTAGATTTGGGTTTGGGGGTTTGGTTTGAGGATACGTTAGCCATATTTGAGGCTAAGATCAACTCAAACGTTTGTTAAGGATACGTTAGTCTAACTTGAGACTAAGATCAACTTAACGGGATCGTTTAGATCCGACAAAAGAGCATTTGGGGCTCTATTGTTCCAGTTTTGGGACATAGTGGTCCATTGAATGTGTGGCCGTCGGGACCCATCACCTCTCTGACGACATTGAAGGATTACAACGACAGATGTCAGAGGAGTTCAGAGATGTACCCTTGAGCCAAAGTCGATTGGGGGGATTCATAGTCCAGTCTGTTTGAAGGTTTAAGGATACGTTAGCCATATTTGAGGGTAAGATCAACTTAAACGGGATCGTTTATATCCGACAAAAGAGCGTTTGGGCTCTATTGTTCCAGTTTAAGGACATAGTGGTCCATTGCTAGTTTAAGGACATTGCGGTCCGTAGGTAGTTTAAGGACATTGCGGTCCATTGTTAGTTTTAAGACATCTCGGTCGAGGTTAAGGACGTCGTAGTCCATGGGTTTAAGGACCCCACAGTCCATTGTTAGTTTTAAGACATCTCGGTCGAGGTTAAGGACGTCGTAGTCCATGGGTTTAAGGACCCCACAGTCCGTTGTTAGTTTTAAGACATCTCGGTCGAGGTTAAGGACGTCGTAGTCCATGGGTTTAAGGACCCCACAGTCCATTGTTAGTTTTAAGACATCTCGGTCGAGGTTAAGGACGTCGTAGTCCATGGGTTTAAGGACCCCACAGTCCGTATCAATGTGTGGTCATCGGGACCCGTCACCTCTTTGAAGACGTTGAGGGATTACAACGCCAAGTATCAAAGGAGTGAAGAGATGTACCCTGGAACCGGAGTGGATTAAGTAGTCTTTGGCCCAATTTGGGATCAAGACCAATTAATTATGTTATGAGCCCATTAGCCCAGTTAATTACGAATTGAGGACTTATGGCCATCTTGGGCTAAGTCCAATCATGTCTGGAATATTGGCTTCCTGTTGGTCCCTTGAAGGAGAGACTTTGTCTCTGGCCATTTAGCCAATTGGGCCAAAGCCTAGTGTTAAACACTACAGACCAATCAGTGTTGAACACTGGGAATGAAATTGACAAGTTAGTGTTTAACACTAAAAGATAATTGGTGTTAAACACCAGCAAAAAGGCTTTCAAATTAGCATTAAATACTAAAACAGATCAGTGTTAAACACTGGCAACGGAGATCTCAAATTAGTGTTAAACACTAAGGTAATCAGTGTCGAACACTGCAAATAAAGTTCTTTGATTAGTGTTGAACACTAAGGCCCAACAATGTTTTAACACTGGATTCGGGAGTTCCAATTTAGTGTTAAACACTAAGGCAAGAGGGGTCACGTGGCAACACGTGAGAGCGCCCTCCCTTCATTTGTTCTTCTGAGGATATCGCATTTTTGGAGCATCGCGTGTCATCACGTGACGGGTGTCTAATCGAGGTATGTTAAAGCTTCTGTTAAGGGTCACGTGGGTCACGTGAGGTACTGCCTCAAAAGGCTTTCTGTAGATCTTTTGGGGGTGTCACGTGGTGACACGTGACCCTTCTTTTCTGTAGTTGTTTAGAAGATCTGTTAATCCCTTTCAGGAATTGAATTCCTCGTAGGGTTGAACCCTGACAATAATTCCAGAGGAATTAAATTCCTAGTTCCTTTTGAAGAGTTGAACCCTGAATTTTCTGTAGGAATTAAATTCCTCATATATATGAAGAACTGAATAGGGTTAAACCCTAATAAAAGCTTTAAGGAATTAAACTCCCACTCTCTGTTAGAGAATTATTCTGGGGAGTAAGATTAAGGGAATTACGTTCTTGTTGTTTTAACAGAACTAAGTTCTTAATTAGGGTTAAACCCTGTTTCTTTTTATTCTGAAGGAATAAAATTCCCATGACACAGGGTCAAACCCTAATTTTATTTTAAAGGAATTAAATTCCTATAGTTCTGTGAGAATTAAATTCTCATGCTTCCATTCCTTCTCTATGCTTTGGATCTGCATGGCAGGATCTCAACCCATTGAGAATTAAATTCTCAACTTCAAGGGGAGATGTGCGCTTTACAGATCCTCCATCTAAGAGAGAAGAAATATGTTCTTCTTGTTTTACATCAGAGTTGAACTCTGTTGAGGATTAAATTCTCTTTCTTTCAAAAAGCCTTCCCTTTCTTACCTAGGGTTTTCTTTTGCAGAAGATCCAGATTCCTCAAAGTATTAAGGCTCTCTCCCTTTTCTTCCCTCTGCGTGTCTGTCTCTTTTTTTTTGTGTCTCGGCTCCTATTTATAGGAGAAGCAGCCGAGTCAATTAGTTTTTTGACGTATCTTCATTGAGAGATTTGATTTGCATCCATCATTCGTTCTGGACCTTTGGATTCTTAGGTGAATTTTATTCACCATTGGATTTCAAATCCAGCGATTCTCCTTTGCGATTTCTGTTAGATTTAAAAGGGAAATCTTCCCAAATTCGAGATTTTCCCATAGATAGATGATATTTAATCACTCTAAATCTTTAATTCAATCGGTTGCTTTTGGAAAGACTTGAGAGGTCTTTTCTCATAATTTAATTCTGTTTAACAAATGGGCTTTGAAAGCTGGTCACGTGCGGCCACGTGACCCTTGGTCACGTGTGGGCACGTGACCCCCTTGTAACGAGCCCTTTTCTTCTTTTGCACTCTGCCTTCTTCTGCTGCTTAGCCGTCACGTGCCACCACGTGACCCCTGGTCACGTGTGAGCACGTGACCCTCGTCTGGAGTCTTTTTCTTGATTTAACCGGAGAATGAGTCTGATGTTTTGAGCGTCACGTGCCAACACGTGACCCTGGTCACGTGGGAGCACGTGACCTCTTCTGAAGCCTTTTCCTTGATTTGATCAGGGAACCAATGTGCCTATGCCGCTTGCTTTTAAATGTCACGTGCCGACACGTAACCCTGGTCACGTGGGAGCACGTGACTCTTTCTGAAGCCCTTTTCTTCGATGTAGTTGGGAAACTGAACTTGTCTTGCTGATGCTTTTAGGTGTCACGTGCCAACACGTGACTGCTGGTCACGTGTAAGCACGTGACCCTTTTCTGAAGCTTTTTCCATAAGCTTTTCTGATTTTAAATCAGGAAACAAATGCCCCCACAGCGTTGTTCTCACGTGTCAGCACGTGAGTGCAACGCTGTCACCTTTTATGACCATTAGATTCCTTTAGGGATTTAAGGAGATGAAGCGTCTCCATCACATCCTATAAATGTTCATGTCCCTTCCGAAGAGCCTTCACTTTGCTCATCTCCTTCTTTTGAGAACTTTTTCTGAGAATTTAATTCTCTTCTTCCAGAGCTTAGTTCTCTGCCTTGAAATATTTTTAGAGTTTAACTCTGTTTAAAAAGACTCTTCCTCCTCAGGTAATGGTAATCGAAGCACCTTCATTTTGACAAAACTCTCTAGATTTTAAATCCATATCAAGGGTTTCACAAAGAACCCATTTCTCTTCAAGTTCTTTAACCAAAATATGAGACCACTTAACCTCCCACAGTAGATCTCTTAGGGTTTAGATGATCCTTAGGGAGATGATGATGGCGGTTCAAATCCATGGAATTTAATTCCATCCCAAAAATGTTTCTGGGAATTTAATTCCCTTCTCTTAATAAGGAATTTAATTCCAATGAAGAACTCAATTTCTTCACACGGAGGCTTCTTGGGGTCTCTTGGCCCGAGGTTGTTCTTCTGCAATTAATAAAATGGGGGCTTTGTAATGATTCTCATGACCTTTATTTCAGGTATCATGGATGCCCATCTGTATGGTCTTGACGAGATCATTTCCTATGGGAATATTCGTGCATTGGGCCGCAGTCAGAACCAGGAGTTCACCGATGCTCAGTGTGCCGAGATCATGAGCCGCTTTGACGAGTACAACCATCGGCTACTCCCCCGTCGCTCTTCTCTTCTGAGGCTGATCGTGTTGGCGATCCGGGAGGCACTTCCTCTCTTTTGCACCGGCATACCGCTCGGGGCCTTGGACACTGCTGAGGATAAGGTGCATTCGGTGTACCTGATGGGTTTGATCTCAAAGAGGAGGCGAGATCACCTCATTGATCTCTTGCACCAAGTCTTTCAGCAGTCAGCCATACTTGCCGCCTATCGGAGGGTGGAGGACATTCGTGAGGACCCCGACGCTTGCGACCGCGAGAGGAAGCACACTCGGGAGGTTCGAAATGCTTGGAGAATCTTGGACAAAGTTAATCTTGAGTTTCTCAACCCATGCCCCGCGTCTGAAGTCTTACCATTGTAAACGTGTCCTCTTTATTTTGTATGAACTTCTTGAAAGATTCAGTGACAAGTTTTATTATGTTTTTCCATGTTTGCATGCCTTTCTCTGGGATTTTATCATTTTGCTATTGTTGTTGTTGGTGCTTTCAATATGCAGGGTGTTACTCCATTTTTCTTTTGTTTTAGTGTACATCGGGTTTAGGCCTCACGTATTCTGCACGTGGGGTCCCTTGACGGGGCTGTTTCCAAAATCTTCCCATGCCCTATTTTCAGTGCACAATATCAGACGCAGAAAAAAAGGCCTCGGAAATAGTTCCATCTCCTTGATTTTCGATGCCTTTCCTTTTTTGGGCCTTGGAAATAGCTTCACCATGCAAGATCTTCCGCGCACCGCACTTAATGCACTTCTTTATATTCTTGAGGCCACAACCTATTTTCTCCTCACAGAGAAATTCATTCCCATATTGACGTGATTTAATTTGAGGAGTATCTGAGTGCTATGGCCTCCAACCGTCCACACGCTCGTCGACAGCCATGGGAAGTGCCTATCGAGGAGATGATCCCCCGCTTTGCTGCTCGGTTAGTGGATCCACTTCTTACCGACGATGAATGCGACTCAGCCATGCATGAACTCTCGATCCGTAGGGGGTCCCCCCTCCCGATGGGTTCCCACTGGCTCCGGATGATTCTCACGGCCGTGATTGCCGACATCCCTCCTCACCCGGCGGAGATGACCCTGGCGATGCTCGACGCGGCGGAAGAAAAGCTCGAGGGCTTTCATGAAGCGTGCCTGATTACTCAGGCTTTGAAGGATTGCTCAATTCATCTGCTGAGCCAGATCAAAGCCCGACGAGCTATTATGTCTGCTTTCGCGGACGAACACGGCGCCAATCGATGGGGAGCGACTCCTCGTGAGAACCGTCGCTTTGATGTGCTGGAGAAAGCAGAGAGAGAGATGGAGAATTTTGTCCTCTGCTTCGTTAACCCCTGTGCCGTTGATCCCATGTTTGGTGACCTTTTCCGTTAGCGTAGAACATTTTTAAATTAGTCCCTCCTTTTTTTTTACGCTTTATGCCGAACTTCCATGTAGGCTTGGTACTAGTATGTATGTTTCCGCTTGCATAAATAAACTTCATATTCTTCTCATGAGAATTTTCTTTAGTTGCAAATGCTATCATTACTTTCCTGCGCATCAGACCTTTTTGGGTATTATGAACGTTCATGCGATTGCAAATGCTATTATTATTATTATTTTTTTTTTGAATACTCATATGATTGCGAACGCATGCTTGAAATATGTCGGAAATCTTTCTTGTTGCCTTTCACGTCAGGTGATGTGAGCGCGTTTTAGATCGATTATTCCCGTCGACTGGAAGCCCATTTATACGGTCTTGTAAATGTCTTGTTTCCAAGGCTGTGGTCACGAAAGCGAGCTTACGTGGCCTGATAGAGCGACACGTAGCGAACATATTGTTGTGCGAGAAAAGGGTTCGGCCGTAAATTTTCGGAGAGAGAGCTAGCTGCTAAGGCGCTGAGCGAGCTTCATGCCAGCCTCACAGCCAAAGCCAACAAGGCATACGAACTCTGGCGGGTGCTTCGGGAGTCCATAAAAGAGGTAGTGGCTCTCGATAAAGCTGCCACGTTCACTCGTGAGAGGGTCGAGGCTCATAAAGCCACCGAGAAAGAGCTCAAAGCTCGGCTTGCTTCGTATCAGGCTCAGCAAGCTCAGGCGGAGGCTCGTCTTCTGGAGATCTTGCGTCATGAAGCCGTGGCTCAGCAACAGAACGATGAGCTGGTAAAATTACTGCACCGCCCGCCGGCTTGAGGACTTGTATCTTTTCTCCCCCTTTTTGTACATACTCATGAATGAGAGTATCTCCTTTTTTTTTGTTTCTTTCGTAAGTTGTACTTTGTATCTATTTTGGTTTATGAATAAAAGATACATTTTTCTTCTTAATGGTGTGTCCCCTTTCATTGAATGCGTTTGCGGACAATTTATCTTGACCTCCTCGCGGGGCAGCGATAGCTTAAGACTCCGGGTTAAGATCTGCTTGCTAAGACTTTTGCATTTTAAGAGCCACAAAGGTCTCATAAAGGGCTTTTCTCCCTACAGGTCGAGAGGATCCCATAGGTGTAACTTCTTCTTAAAAATCGTGAGGATTCTTAAGCGGGTTTTCCCTTGAGAGTCGTAAAGATCTCACAAGAGAGTTTTTCTTCCTCACAGGTCGTGATGACTTGTAAGTGCTGGATGTGGCTACCCTTGTCCGTGTTTTACGGAGTCAGGGGTTTCTCCAGGTATTGTAGTTTAAAGACGTCGCGGTTAAGGTTAAGGACCTCATAGTCCGTGGATTTAAGGACTCCACAGTCCGCTGTTAGTTTTAAGACATCACGGTCAAGGTTAAGGACCTCATAGTCCGTGGATTTAGGGACTCCACAGTCCGATGTTTGGTTGCAGGGACCCGTCACCTTTTTGAAGACGTTGAGGAATTACAACGCCAGGTATCAAAGGAGTGAAGAGATGTACCCTTAAACCAAGGCAGAATCCGTAGGGAATCGGGGGGGTTGATCGTTAGTTTTAAGACGTTGCGGTCGAGGTTAAGGACGTCATAGTCCGTGGATTTTAAGGACTCCACAGTCCGGTATTTGCTCTGGATGCTTCACACGGGTTCACTGCCGTGCTCGGCGAGGACCAGGCTCCGCTCTGGACATTTTCCGCGGGGTCAAAGAGTGACGTTATCCGCGTTCCACGTGGCCAGGAATTTTGCACTAGATGCTTCACACGGGTTCACTGCCGTGTTCGGCGAGGACTAGGCTCCGCTCTGGGTGCTTCACACGGGTTCACTGCCGTGCTCTGCGAGGACCAGGATCCGCTCTGGACGTTTTTCCACGGGGTCAAAGAGTGACATTATCCGCGTTCCACGTAACCAGGAATTTTGCACTAGATGCTTCACACGGGTTCGCTGCCGTGCTCGGCGAGGACTAGGCTCCGCTCTGGACGTTTTCCACGGGGTCAAAGAGTGACGCTATCCGCGTTCTACGTAACCAGGAATTTTGCACTAGTTGCTTCACACGGGTTCACTGCCGTGCTCGGCGAGGACTAGGCTCCGCTCTGGACGTTTTCCACGGGGTCAAAGAGTGACGTTATCCGCGTTCCACGTAACCAGGAATTTTGCACTAGATGCTTCACACGGGTTCACTGCCGTGCTCGGCGAGGACTAGGCTCCGCTCTGGACGTTTTCCACGGGGTCAGAGAGTGACGTTATCCGCGTTCCACGTAACCAGGAATTTTGCACTAGATGCTTCACACGGGTTCACTGCCGTGCTCGGCGAGGACTAGGCTCCGCTCTGGATGCTTCACACGGGTTCACTGCCGTGCTCTGTGAGGACCAGGATCCGCTCTGGACGTTTTCCACGGGGTCAAAGAGTGACGTTATCCGCGTTCCACGTAACCAGGAATTTTGCACTAGATGCTTCACACGGGTTCACTGCCGTGCTCGGCGAGGACTAGGCTCCGCTCTGGACGTTTTCCACGGGGTCAAAGAGTGACGTTATCCGCGTTCCACGTAACCAGGAATTTTGCACTAGATGCTTCACACGGGTTCACTGCCGTGCTCGGCGAGGACTAGGCTCCGCTCTGGATGCTTCACACGGGTTCACTGCCGTGCTCTGTGAGGACCAGGATCCGCTCTGGACGTTTTCCACGGGGTCAAAGAGTGACGTTATCCGCGTTCCACGTAACCAGGAATTTTGCACTAGATGCTTCACACGGGTTCACTGCCGTGCTCGGCGAGGACTAGGCTCCGCTCTGGATGATTCACACGGGTTCACTGCCGTGCTCTGCGAGGACCAGGATCCGCTCTGGACGTTTTCCACGGGGTCAAAGAGTGACGTTATCCGCGTTCCACGTAACCAGGAATTTTGCTGATTGTATCCGCATTTCACGGGATGGAGGTTTGACTGTTGGCGATATGTATACCACCGAGCCATGGAACTGGGAGTTGCCGCTGTTCCGCTTAGCTTGAAGTTGTGTCCGTTGTTACGAGACGAGTGTTGGGATGATCTCTAGGTCGCTTGTGGCCTGTCGAGATTTAGCTTCTTTCTTTGGTGAAACCTGGGGGAGGGAGGTATGTTCCCTTTTTGTTTATGCCATTGGATTGTATACAGGGTGTGATGGAACATCACCTGTAAGGCATACATTTTATTTTTATTTTATTTCTTTTTCCGCGATGCTCTATCGTTTCAGCTTTTATATCGCGAAGGTCGCGATTGCCCCATCATTTCGGCTATTTTTCGCGGTGCCCAATCATTTCGGCTATTTATTTATTTTCTACTCGCTGCTTTTTATTGCGAGTTGCCCCATCGTTTCGGCTATTTTTCATGCATACATTTTTACTTGCTGCTTTTTATTGCAAGTTGCCCCATCATTTCGGCTATTTCGTAGGCATGTGTGGCTTGCTAGCTTTTTCGCCGCGAGCTTGGATTTTAGACACCGATTTCGGCATCAGCACCGCTGCAACTGGGATGTTGCCAGGAGCGAATCATTATTTGCCTCTGTCGATATTGAACAAAGGTGGCTTAGTAAACAGGGTTAAGGGTCCTGTCGACCAAGGCTTTTGACTTCATGAGCCGTAAGGGTCTCACAAAGGTATTTCTCCCTACAAGTCGTGAGGATCTTGCAGGTGTATTTTCTCCTTAGGGATCGTGAGGATTCCTAAGTGTATGTTCCTCTGCAAGTCGTAAGGATCTTACAAGAGGGTTTTCTCCTTATAGGTCAAGAGGACCTACAAGAGTTGCTCATCATATGGACATATCCCTAGTCACGGGTGCGACTTTGCTGGGGAAATGTTTTTTCACGCCCGTGGATTGTATACAAGGGTCAGTATTGAGCTGCTTGTAGGGCAATATCGAAGGTTGTGGAGGATTTGCTTAAGAACAGGTTTAGGTTTCTGTAACTTAAGACTTTCAAATCTTACGAGCCGTGAGGGTCCCATAAGAGAATTCTCCTTACGAGTCGTGAGGATCTCGCAAGTGTATTTTCTCCTTAGGAATCGTGAGGATTCCTAAGTGTGTTGCTCCTTTGTGAGTCGTAAGGATCTCACGCGGGTGGTTTCTCCTTACAAGGTCGAGAGGACTCTGTAAGTGTCCTTTAACGAGGTTGCGCCCTTTCAGGTTTTCACAAACACTCGCCGGTAGTCCTGCTGTTTTTACTCACGGAGCCCTTTCGGGTTTTAATCCGTGCCCCTCTTGCTTATGGACATACCGTTTTTTTTTATTCTTTTTCTCTTTTTTATTTCTTTTTCTTTTTTTTTTTTAACAAGGTCGCGCCCTTTCGGGTTTTCACGAACACTTGCCGGCAGCCCTGCTGTTTTTACTCACGGAGCCCTTTCGGGTTTTCATCCGTGCCCATTTTGCTTATGGACATACCGTTTTTTTTAATCATTTTTTTATCTTCTTTTTTTTTATCCATCTCGTCAGCCTAAGGATGCTGCGGTAATAGTTTAGGGACGTTTCGGTCCGTCGTTAGTTTAAAGACGTTTCGGTCCATCGTTAGTTTAAAGACGTTTCGGTCCGTTCAAAAAGAGGGCCAGCTACTACTCTTTGAGCTTTAGGAAGATAGCGAGCGGACATAGTCGTCGTCATCTATCATTGACCTAGGCTGTGGCTCATTAAGCGTAGTATTTCTTTAGGAAGCGGCCATTTATTGGCCTGAAAGGCCTTTCACCATGCATGTCCATGAGTAGATAGGTTCCACCCTGGTAGACCTTATCTATGATGTACGGGCTTTCATAGTTCGGCTCGAATTTTCCCCGCTTGGCACGATTGGGGATCATAGGTCTTTTGACCACTAGTACGAGTTCGCCTTGGCGGAATGTCCTCGGCCTGGTCAATCTTTCATACGAGCGCGTCATCTTTGCTTTGTAGGCTTCTAGATGTTGTTGCGCTATGAGCCGGGTTTCATCGAGGGCATCAAGCTCCTCAAGCCGAAGGTGAGCGTTTTCTTCGTCCGTCAGCTCGCAGTGGACTGCCACTCGTAGAGAGGGTATCTCGATCTCGAGGGGGAGCACTGCTTCCGTCCCAAATACCAACGCGTACGGCGTTGTGTTCGTGGCCGTCTTGAACGTAGTTCGATAGGCCCATAGGGCTTCTTGTAGCCTCTCGTGCCAGTCTCTCTTATTCCGGGAAACGGTCTTTTTCATGATTTTTGTCAAGGTCTTTTTGGAGGCCTCGGCTAGACCATTAGCTCGCGGATTGTAAACTGAAGAATATCTCCAGTCTATATTGTGCTGCTGAGCGAAGCGGCTAATCTTATGGCTTCTGTAGGCTGGCCCGTTATCGAAGATAATCCGCCGTGGAGTTCCAAACCGATAGATGACGTGCGTCTTGAAGAAGTGGAGGATATTCTCCGTCTTCACTTCCCTCAGCGGTACTGCTTCTGCCCATTTGGAGAAGTAATCAGTTGTCGCCAGGATAAAACGATGTCCTCGGGACGATGCTGGCTCGATGGGGCCGACTATGTCAGTCCCCCACATTTCGAATGGCCAGCTAGCCACCGTTGGGTGTAGTGGATTCGGATGTTGGTGGATAAAGTCTCCATGAATCTGGCACGAGTGGCATTGCTTCGCATACTCGAGGCAGTCTTGGACCATCGTAGGCCAATAGTAACCCATCCGTTTAATTTTTAACTTCATCTTCGGGCCTGCTTGATGAGAACCACAGATTCCGTCATGAACCTCTTGAACGACTCTTTCTGCTTCGTCCGGTCCTAAACATCTTAGCCATAGAGAATCAAACGATCTCTTGTATAGAGTGTCGTTGACGAAAGCGAAAGACAGAGCTCGTTTCATGAGCTGATGCCTTGAGGATGCTTCTTCGGGCATTCGGTGGGACTTAAAGTAGTCTATGAAGACTTCCCTCCAGTCCTCAGCCTTCTCACGGTCCTTTATTTGTAGGGCCGTCTGCTCAGTCACCCCCTTTTCTTTGTATAATTCCGGAGATATTTCTGCTGGGGCGAGCACTCGACGGTTTTGTACCACGATTCTGACGTCATCAAGGTTCTCGTCAGCCAGTTCTTTAGCAAGTTTGGCCAACGCGTCTGCTTTGCTGTTTTCCGCGCACGGTATGTTCTCCAGAGTATAGGAGGGAATTTGGGTCAATAGTTGTTGCACCTTTTCGCCGTACTTCACCAACTCCGGTTTGCACATTTGGTAGTCACCATTTACTTGACTAACGACCAGTTGAGAATCCCCGTATATAAGGAGGACTTCAATTCCCATGTCGATGGCGATCTCAAGGCCTGCTATCAGAGCTTCGTATTCAGCTTCATTGTTTGTCCTCGGTTCTGTTAATGAGAAGGCGAAGCGCATTATCCCTCCCTGTGGAGTTACAAAGATGAGGCCTATCCCTGATTTGATCATTGGGATACCTTGTTTCCGTTTCTTTACGGAGGACGCTCCATCG
The DNA here is from genome assembly GCA_030015575.1 of Agapanthus africanus. Taxonomy (NCBI): domain Eukaryota; kingdom Viridiplantae; phylum Streptophyta; class Magnoliopsida; order Asparagales; family Amaryllidaceae; genus Agapanthus; species Agapanthus africanus. The sequence continues at coordinate 347,730,822 of CM057351.1, read as the reverse complement.
AAATAGAGTTCCCATCGGGTACTACTGCCGCCAATCGCATCAAATGCGTGCTCGTCTGGCAACTCGCAGTTCAGAGGAGAACCAGCAGGTACTGGATGCTCAGCGAGGAAGTCGGCAATGGCCTGGCCTTTCACTGCCTTAAGAGGTCGATACGTTATTGAGAACTCCATCAGGAGTAGAGCCCATTTAGCGAGTCGACCCGTCAATATAGCCTTTGACATCAGATATTTAAGAGGGTCCACCTTCGAGATGAGACGGACTTCATGTGCCAACGCATAGTGCCTGAGCTTTGTTATCGCGAAGATTAACGCCAAGCAATGTTTTTCAATGGGAGAGTAGTTGCTTTCTGCCCCCAGCAGAACTCGACTTAAGTAGTAGAGTGCTCTTTCTTTCCCTTGGTCGTTCTCTTGTGCCCATAATGCGCCTAAGGAACCTTCAAGGGCGGTTGTATAAAGAATGAGGGGTTTTCCCTTAACCGGCGCAGCCAATACCGGAGGGTTCTGCAGGTACTGCTTGATCTCGTCTAGTGCACCTTGGCATTTGTGATCCCAAACGAATGGAGTTCCCTTTTTCATCAGGTGACTGTAGGGACGGCATTTGCCTGAAAGATTAGCGATAAACCGCCGGATGTATGCGAGTTTCCCTTGGAGAGACCGCAACTGTTTGAGGGTTCTTGGCGGAGGCATTTCCATGATCGCTTTAATCTTTGACGGATCTATTTCAATACCTCGGTGTCGAATGATGAATCCCAGGAATTTGCCCGAGGAGACTCCAAACGCGCATTTGAGGGGATTCATCTTCAAATTATATTGACGAAGGCGTTGAAAGACAGTCTCCAGATGTTTTAAATGCTCTTCGTACGACATGCTCTTCACTACAAGGTCATCGATATAGCACTCGACGATGTCATGTATGAGATCGTCGAAGATCTTTGTCATGGCCCTTTGATAGGTAGCACCGGCGTTCTTTAGACCAAAGGGCATAACCCTGTAGCAGAATATACCCAAAGGGGTCCGGAAAGCGGTGTGCTTCTGATCTTCGAGATGCATCTTTATCTGATTGTATCCTGATGAACCGTCCATAAAGGAGAAAACCTCATGAGTGGACGTGTTATCTATCATTAGCTCGGTTACCGGTACTGGGAAATCGTCCTTCGGGCAAGCTTTATTGAGATCCCTGAAATCCACGCATATGCGTACCGTCCCATTTTTCTTCATTACCGGGACGATATTGGCGATCCAGTCGGGATATTGGACTTCTTGGATAAACCCAGAATCGATCAGCTTCTTGACTTCGGCGTTGATGCTTATTTCAAGCTCGAGTCGCATCCTTCTTGGCGCTTGCTTGACCGGCTTGATATCCGGGGATATTGCTAACTTATGCACAGCAATCTTCGGATCTAGTCCTGGCATCTCGGAGTAGTTCCACGCGAAGCAGTCTTTATGTCGTAGAAGCACGTTCTTTAAAGCAGCCACCCTTTCCTCAGATAGCAGCTCGCTGACAAATGTCGGTCGCGGGTCATCTGCCGATCCCAACTCAATCTTCTTGAGGTTATCTGCAGTAGTATGTATGCCATCTTCCAGTTCTTTCGGAGCTGGCGGAAATTCTGAGACCACCTCATCATCGCTGTTCTCAAAGCACCAGGGAAGGTCATCCATATTCTCGGGCTCTTCTTTTAATATCGTAATCGTGTAACAGGTGCGAATCCGCTTCCAGGACTGAGGTGGATCTGGTTTTGCTTTTGCGGCTTTGGGTTCGTGCTTTTGTGGCGGCGTTACCCTCCAGCCGTCGGATAAGGCGAATCTGCCAAGCTGATACTGATCCTCGACCCAATTCTTGAAGGCGAAGCAATCTTCGAGAGAATGACCTATCACTCGATGGTAAGAGCAATAGTCTGGGAGTGAGGCTTCGCCTGCTTGTTCGGGGTGTTTAGACTCCGGCAATGTAAGCATTTGGTGCTTTAGGGCAAGATCGAGTATCTTCTTCGTCTTTTCCCGAGGAAACGAGTATGCTCGACCCATTTTCTTTATGAGGGATAGGTCAATAACGCTCGATTCCCGTTTGCGTGGCTTCTTAGCCCTGCTTTGCTGCTGTTGAGCGCCTTTTTGGCCTTTCGACTTATTTCTGCTTTTGCGTTGAGCCTTCTTTACATCAGGTTGGCAAGGAGCGGCATTTTCATCTTTTACAGCCTGTTGAAGAAGGCGTCGCGTCTTGGCTTTCTCGTAGATGGCCGTCTCGCGGTTGTGGTCTTCCCGAGCTTTCTGACCCACTTTCCTGATAGGGTTATCCATTCGTTGTTCAAACGACGGACCCGGCATTTCAATCGCGGGATCTAGTTTTGATGAGGGGTCGGCATCTCCTGACAGGGCGTCCTCTTCTTCATCAGAAGTATATATAGCGTAGATGCTGTGGGCCCGTCCCCGTTTTCCGGTTCCCGCGTATCCAAGCCCAAGTGTTTCCATTTTCCCGTTGGGCAATTTGCGTTGAGTCCCAGGGACATCCCAGATCCTGTTGTAGAACCCAGCTTGTCGAACAGTCTGTTTTAAGGGTACTCCTTGGCGCTTCAATAGCCTCTTTAATCCATTTGTATAGTATCTGGGCAGACGGATGGGTTGGAGCCTGTCGAGTGTAGCATCCGCGCCATGCCAGATCTCTTTCTCTACTTTCGTCTCCGAGGATCGGTAGAATAGGATCGTCTTCTCACCCCTTTGCCTGGGAGGGACGTAAAATGCTCGCAGGTCCTGCACATTGTGAGCTTGAAGCGTGTCGAGATCCTTGTAGTGTTCTCGCGGTACCATGGTGATTTGCAAACTATGGTCATCGCCAGGGGGTGTTTGTATTGACAGCCGATTGGAGAACACGGCATTAACTTCATCTTCTGAATCACTTCCGAAGACCAACATGGGGCCGGGCGTCCCCAGGTTGTTGAATTGAGATGGCCCTGCATAAACTATCTCTTCCTCTTCTTCGGTATCGCTCCCGAAAACAGGGATGGTGGCGGCGGTTTTGTTTTCCGGGTTGCGACATCTTTCTGTATCCTCGAAATCTGGCAAAAAGTACTTCGCATCTTCGTATTTGCGGACTTCGTTGACGGAAAACGGTTTCAACTCACCTGTTACAGTATACTCGAAACCATCCTTAAAGTACTTCATACACTGATGTTGTGTAGAAGGGATGATGTTGTACTCGTGTAGCCAAGGACGACCGAGCAAGGCGTTGTAGCAGGTCTTGGCTTCAATGACATGGAATTTGATGTCTGTGACGAGAAGTCCAAAGCGTAATGTTAGTATCACAGATCCGAGAGTCCGTGACGATTGTGAATCGAAACCGGAGATAGTAATCTTGTCACGAGCGAGGTGTTGCACACTCATGCAGATTTCCTTTAACACCCGAACATTGAGGAGATTGACGGAGGATCCATTATCCACCAGGATTTTGCCTATCTTGATATCATGGCAGTATCCAGAGACATATAGGGGACGGTTGTGGTCGCACGTCCCGAGAAGGAGGTCTTCGTCACCGAAAGTGATGTCGGCCGTGTGCACTTCCTCTAGTTCATCCTTCATCCTTTCAGTGGCGAGGAAGGCTTGGAATTGCTCAGGTTCTTGTAACGCCTTAATTAGTGAGTCTCGCGCCTCTTTTGATAATAGGAGGGCATCGAGAATGCTAAGTTGAAAAGGTAGCTTCCTTAGGTGCGCTAGGATGTTATAGTCCACTTTACCCTTTCTAGGAGGGTCTTTGGCAGCCAGCTCTCTCATGACTTGGTCATCTAAAGTGATATCTTCAGTGACCTTTTCCTTTCCCTTATCTTTCCTACTCGCGGGCCCGAGATTCTTTTCTGGGAGTGTGCGATTGCGCAGCTGAATGTTCTCGCAGGCCTTCGATTTCTCCTTTTTCCCTAAAACAGATTCTTTAAAGAGAGGGCCCAGAGCCATTTCTTCATCAGAGTCGCTCCCAAAGGTGAGAACTTGTGACCCCCTGGCGTTAACCATGTAACAGTTGCCAGTAGTTCTGTTGTGCCCATCGACGGTACTTCTTTGCTCCCGACGGATCTTGCGTTTCATGCGCTTAAAATGTTGCCGATGAGCAACATATCCTTGCCACCATATCTTAAAGGCGTCGCACTCCTCCGTGGGGTGTGAGATTTTCCGATGATATGCGCAATAATCAGGGTGCCTCTCCACCCCATCGTGCGTGTTTCCTTCCGAGGGTGGTAGCTTCATTCCCATTGACATGGCTTTGGCAAACCTTTTCCTCGTCTTGAATATCTTCTTGTCTACTTCGGATGCCTTTCGCTCTGGCAGGGGTAGTTCAACTCTTTCGTTCAGTCGCCTGCATTTGGCTCCTTCTGAAGCGGCCATCTCACGCTCCTGATCCGCTTTACTTTTTAGACGAATCTCGTCTAGAAAAGCGTCGATCATTTCATCTGTTGGCCATGCACGCTCTGGTTCAGGCTCTGCCTCCAGCTTCTTAGTGCCAGGAGTTTTCCCATCATCGGTAAACGAGTGGGAGATTACGTTACAACTCGCCACATATCTTTCGGATTCATCCGACGAGCTCTCTCCATCATCTTCCTCTTGAAAGATGTGGTTGAGGAACACTTGCAGTGTGACAGGAGTTCGCGCCTTTTGGTTGTATTCTTCCAACGTGTCGATTTGCTTCTGCAAGTTCGTGTGCTCGTTTCCAAGCTTCACGGACTTCTTGGATTTCTTCTTCTTTTTCTTCGAAGATTTTGACGGTTGGGCGTGAGTATTTGGGCTCTTATCGCGAGTCTTCGTAGTTAGGCGAGGCTTCAGCATTCCTTCGATAATTTGAGGTTCAAGAGGGTCCTTCCATTCGATCGCAGGGCACGCATGAAGGTCTCTCAGCATTCTTTTGGTTTTAGTTGATAGCACGACCTCCCATGGAGCTTCTTCAATAAAAGAACAGGTTGCCCCCGGTGTATCCGCTTTCTTAGGAGTATGCGGCTGTGGTGGGTTCACCTTCCACTTTTCGGACAGTATAAACTTCCCCTGGAGGTACTGATCTTCAATCCATCCTTTGAAGACGAAGCAATCTTCGATCGGATGACTTACCGTTTGATGGTAAGGGCAATAATTAGGGTTATTCACCTCCGTGGGTTGCGGCGGTCGCCTTTGATTTGGTAGGTTTATAAGTCTGTTGCGTATTGCCAGCTCGAATAACCGTTTCGTCTTGTCTCGTGGGAACGAGTAAGGACGTTTCATCTTTTCATTATAATACCGGCGTCTTTCTTCCAGTTGATCTGCCGGTTTCGGGGCGTTAGGTTGCTGTTGGGCATTTGCGACGAAGGTTGCCCTTTCTTTACCCTTGTCATTCCGAGGTTCCGACTTCGGGGGAGGTGGTCTATGACCCATCTGATCCATCTGGGCCAACTTGTCGATTAAGGCCTGAAATGTGGTTGGCTTAAAGAACATCATAAACTGGGAGATAGTTGCGTGGGGGTCTAGGGTTCCCACGAACATGCCCACTGCGGGTGCCTCCTCAATGCATTGTTCGCATCTCGACCACAAATTCCGCCAGCGTATAGCATACTGGACCCAGGTTTCGCCTGGTTTTATCCTGGCGTTAATCAGTGCTGTTATTGGAGTGCGTTCGCTGGCACTTGCGAATCGCTGAGTGAATAACAACTCCATTTCAGCGAACGTCTTGATAGAATCGTTCGGGAGTTCCGAATACCATTCGAACACTGTTTCTGATAAGCTGCCCACGAACTGGCGAAGCAACAGTTTATCATCACCGCCGGTGTTACCGCAGAGGGCCCGGAACTGGGCAACATGTTGATGGGGATTGCCGGTCCCTTTATACACGTGAAATTTTGGTATCGTATAGCCTGGCGGGTATTTAATTTGGTCGTACCAGCTTGGATACGGCCGGCACGTCTTTACGACTTGACCAGCTGCCTCAGTCGCATGATGAACCCGGATTTGCTGGGCTATATAGTCAACCAAGTCAGCTTTAGAGATCGTCTCTTCCTTGGCCGTTGAGGGGGCTGGCGGTGGATTTGACGTTTCTCCTCGGTCGTCTTCAAGAACGATTGGGGGATCCTCGGCGGGTAGGTCCTGCTGGATCATCATTCCTATCATATCTTGGAAGAGAAGGCCCATACGCTGTATGTTGGTTGCTTGTTCGGCAGCCTCTTTGTCCTTTTTCTCCAGTATCCGGCGAAGGAATTCAGCGTCAGTTTCTTCCTCCTGGCGTGCGTCTGAGGACGTTTCTGGGCTTTCTTTTGGCCCGGTAAGTGCGGCCATAGCATTCATCATTTCTTGGAGCTTTTGCTGCTGCTCCTGGGCTTTGGTCACCGACCGTGTAAGCGGTCTATGACCCGTGGACGCGCGGCTGTCTTCTTTTCCTGACGCCATGTATACGGTGTGGACCATCATGCCCCCAGACTTAGGGCGTCTGGGCTTAGTACTATTAGCTGTCGTTGCAGGCTGGGGGATCTTCTCTGGCTTCCTCCTTTCATGAGCCATGGAGGTTGAGGGGGCCGTTGAGGTAGGCGTCCAGACAGCCTTTCGGGGTTTAGCCTGGTGACCAGCTTCTGGTTGGATTTTCAGCTTCTTGTGCTGGCGGGAGAAGTTTGGATCGATGATCGAGTATCGGGACTGTCGCCAAACCTTATAGATTTTGGAAGACAGCCGTTGAGGGGATCGGGGCTGTTCTGACTTTATTTCCGCAACCTTTCTTAGTGGAGGAGGAGACCTCTTTAGCACCGCAGTAGGAGAATTCCTTCGCACCTTATTTAGCATCTCGAAGTTGTTCCCAGTTGGAACAGCAGCATTAACTTCTGCCATCGGGGCTGATGGAGTTAACCCGGAGGGGGAGTTTCCCCCAGCCTTCCTTACTCGGCGCCAATGGCGACGTCGAGCGTGTCGAGAGGACGGCGTTGGGTCAGCGGTAAGAATGGTTTCGTCTTGCCCCCTGTGTAGGTGGGGGGTCGCTGTTGGTGTTAGCCTGTCAAAGACCGACGTCTTTTGGGTAGCACGGGCGGGAGCTGAAGCCGTCAATCTTGTAAAGACCGACTTTTTGGCCAGAGAAGCCGCCTTGGCGATTTCGGGAGCAGGAGCGGTCACTTTCTTAGAAGCAGCCTTCTCTGGGATTGTAGGCCCCATGATGGGTCCACAGGATTTCTGGCCCAATCTAGAGAAGACCGAGGCGCTGATGTTGGGCGACCCGTTGGGATGAGCCGCGGCAGGGGTAAGACGATCAAAGACCGACTTCTTGGGAGCTTCCTTTGTCAGCACTGGCGCCGTGAAGCTTGTTGGTGGGAGTATAGTCCCGAAGAACAATCCGGTAGTGGCCTGAGTCACGTGGTCCACCGGCATTGTGAATAACGAAGCAGCTTGGGGTCCGTAGGCTATACCTCCTGGCGAGGCAAAGCGTTGGTCGCAATTGCAGTCTGAGCAGTTGGGGAATTTCACGGAAGTAGAAGCCATCGATCCTTTGCTTTCTGCAATAAGCGAGACGCCAATTCTTAGTATCTTGAAACCCAAGGGCCACCATTAGCGAACCGCGATTGGTTCGCGAATCACGACACACGAAGTATGGAGTGGAAAGAGGAAAAGGTCCCACCGGGCGTGCCAGAATCTGTTCCCCTCCGAACGGCGGCCGGGACGCGGGGACGTCCATGCCTGAGGTTCGGGGCAGATGCTAATTGGTGCTATCCGTCCACCTCTCCGAAGATGCCAAGTTGATTTATGGCACCATGTATCGAAGGTTTAAACGGATGCGTCCGATGTAGCAGACTTCGTCAGATTCCCCCTCGCACGAGGGGTTTTTAATTGTGGGGACGCTCATCCCTGCAGGCGCAAGCCCCTGCAGTTAATTACGCTACCGCGTTGCGGTAGCAACTTTCTCCTTCTCCAGATGGTCACTTCGTGTCGTGTGTTTTTGTTTTATTTGCGGTTGCCCGTGGATTGTATACGGAGACTGAGTTATGTCGTCGCCCGTAGGACGTGGACTAGTCCAAATCCGTATTTATCTTAGATTTGGGTTTGGGGGTTTGGTTTGAGGATACGTTAGCCATATTTGAGGCTAAGATCAACTCAAACGTTTGTTAAGGATACGTTAGTCTAACTTGAGACTAAGATCAACTTAACGGGATCGTTTAGATCCGACAAAAGAGCATTTGGGGCTCTATTGTTCCAGTTTAGGGACATAGTGGTCCATTGAATGTGTGGCCGTCGGGACCCGTCACCTCTCTGACGACGTTGAAGGATTACAACGACAGATGTCAGAGGAGTTCAGAGATGTACCCTTGAGCCAAAGTCGATTGGGGGGATTCATAGTCCAGTCTGTTTGAAGGTTTAAGGATACGTTAGCCATATTTGAGGCTAAGATCAACTTAAACGGGATCATTTAGATCCGACAAAAGAGCGTTTGGGCTCTATTGTTCCAGTTTAAGGACATAGTGGTCCATTGCTAGTTTAAGGACATTGCGGTCCGTAGGTAGTTTAAGGACATTGCGGTCCATTGTTAGTTTTAAGACATCTCAGTCGAGGTTAAGGATGTCGTAGTCCATGGGTTTAAGGACCCCACAGTCCATTGTTAGTTTTAAGACATCTCGGTCGAGGTTAAGGACGTCGTAGTCCATGGGTTTAAGGACCCCACAGTCCGTTGTTAGTTTTAAGACATCTCGGTCGAGGTTAAGGACGTCGTAGTCCATGGGTTTAAGGACCCCACAGTCCATTGTTAGTTTTAAGACATCTCGGTCGAGGTTAAGGACGTCGTAGTCCATGGGTTTAAGGACCCCACAGTCTGTATCAATGTGTGGTCATCGGGACCCGTCACCTCTTTGAAGACGTTGAGGGATTACAACGCCAAGTATCAAAGGAGTGAAGAGATGTACCCTGGAACCGGAGTGGATTAAGTAGTCTTTGGCCCAATTTGGGATCAAGACCAATTAATTATGTTATGAGCCCATTAGCCCAGTTAATTATGAATTGAGGACTTATGGCCATCTTGGGCTAAGTCCAATCATGTCTGGAATATTGGCTTCCTGTTGGTCCCTTGAAGGAGAGACTTTGTCTCTGGCCATTTAGCCAATTGGGCCAAAGCCTAATGTTAAACACTACAGACCAATCAGTGTTGAACACTGGGAATGAAATTGACAAGTTAGTGTTTAACACTAAAAAATAATTGGTGTTAAACACCAGCAACAAGGCTTTCAAATTAGCATTAAACACTAAAACAGATCAGTGTTAAACACTGGCAACGGAGATCTCAAATTAGTGTTAAACACTAAGGTAATCAGTGTCGAACACTGCAAATAAAGTTCTTTGATTAGTGTTGAACACTAAGGCCCAACAATGTTTTAACACTGGATTCGGGAGTTCCAATTTAGTGTTAAACACTAAGGCAAGAGGGGTCACGTGGCAACACGTGAGAGCGCCCTCCCTTCATTTGTTCTTCTGAGGATATCGCATTTTTGGAGCATCACGTGTCATCACGTGACGGGTGTCTAATCGAGGTATGTTAAAGCTTCTGTTAAGGGTCACGTGGGTAACGTGAGGTACTGCCTCAAAGGGCTTTCTGTAGATCTTTTGGGGGGGTCACGTGGTGACACGTGACCGTTCTTTTCTGTAGTTGTTTAGAAGATCTGTTAATCCCTTTCAGGAATTGAATTCCTCGTAGGGTTGAACCCTGACAATAATTCCAGAGGAATTAAATTCCTAGTTCCTTTTGAAGAGTTGAACCCTGAATTTTCTGTAGGAATTAAATTCCTCATATATATGAAGAACTGAATAGGGTTAAACCCTAATAAAAGCTTTAAGGAATTAAACTCCCACTCTCTGTTAGAGAATTATTCTGGGGAGTAAGATTAAGGGAATTACGTTCTTGTTGTTTTAACAGAACTAAGTTCTTAATTAGGGTTAAACCCTGTTTCTTTTTATTCTGAAGGAATTAAATTCCCATGACACAGGGTCAAACCCTAATTTTATTTTAAAGGAATTAAATTCCTATAGTTCTGTGAGAATTAAATTCTCGTGCTTCCATTCCCTCTCTATGCTTTGGATCTGCATGGCAGGATCTCAACCCATTGAGAATTAAATTCTCAACTTCAAGGGGAGATGTGCGCTTTACAGATCCTCCATCTAAGAGAGAAGAAATATGTTCTTCTTGTTTTACATCAGAGTTGAACTCTGTTGAGGATTAAATTCTCTTTCTTTCAAAAAGCCTTCCCTTTCTTACCTAGGGTTTTCCTTTGCAGAAGATCCAGATTCCTCAAAGTATCAAGGCTCTCTCCATTTTCTTCCCTCTGCGTGTCTGTCTCTTTTTTTTTGTGTCTCGGCTCCTATTTATAGGAGAAGCAGCCGAGTCAATTAGTTTTTTGACGTATCTTCATTGAGAGATTTGATTTGCATCCATCATTCGTTCTGGACCTTTGGATTCTTAGGTGAATTTTATTCACCATTGGATTTCAAATCCAGCGATTCTCCTTTGCGATTTCTGTTAGATTTAAAAGGGAAATCTTCCCAAATTCGAGATTTTCCCATAGATAGATGATATTTAATCACTCTAAATCTTTAATTCAATCGGTTGCTTTTGGAAAGACTTGAGAGGTCTTTTCTCAGAATTTAATTCTGTTTAACAAATGGGCTTTGAAAGCTGGTCACATGCGGCCACGTGACCCTTGGTCACGTGTGGGCACGTGACCCCCTTGTAACGAGCCCTTTTCTTCTTTTGCACTCTGCCTTCTTCTGCTGCTTAGCCGTCACGTGCCACCACGTGACCCCTGGTCACGTGTGAGCACGTGACCCTCGTCTGGAGTCTTTTTCTTGATTTAACCGGAGAATGAGTCTGATGTTTTGAGCGTCACGTGCCAACACGTGACCCTGGTCACGTGGGAGCACGTGACCTCTTCTGAAGCCTTTTCCTTGATTTGATCAGGGAACCAATGTGCCTATGCCGCTTGCTTTTAAATGTCACGTGCCGACACGTGACCCTGGTCACGTGGGAGCACGTGACTCTTTCTGAAGCCCTTTTCTTCGATGTAGTTGGGAAACTGAACTTGTCTTGCTGATGCTTTTAGGTGTCACGTGCCAACACGTGACTGCTGGTCACGTGTAAGCACGTGACCCTTTTCTGAAGCTTTTTCCATAAGCTTTTCTGATTTTAAATCAGGAAACACAACCGCCACAACTGAGTCAGCACCCCTATCACCCACAAAATTTTCAAAACTCGGCCAACAATTTTGATCCTTTTTCTGCCGGTACCAATAACACCTTTGCACTTGAACAAACCATGAGTTTGCTTCTGACAATTTCTATTCAAACGTCGGCTGATTTTAAGTCTTCTATCGATGATGTAAAGAAAAACTCCGCCTCCCAAGGTGAGATTATTAAATCGATAGAAGCACAAATTGCACAGTTAACAGCCGAAATGAGTGCTAGAGAGAAAGGGAATCTTCCAGCTCAACCCCCACCTGATCCTGGACCCTCGCATTATAATGATGTGAGTGCTATTACCACGTTGAGATTTGGAAGAGTGCTAGACAATCATGTGGGTGAACAAATTGATAATGATGAATTGATCATTAACACCCCGTCTTCCACTTCCACTTCCATTCCCACTTCTACTTCTTACCCTATTTCGTCTAGTTTACCTTCTTCTTCCGAGCCTATTCTCCGTTTTCCCCAAGGCTCGAACCCACCACCCACTTCATCCTTTCCACCCCCACAAACTTCTCCACAAATGTTGGACCCAACACTTATTGATAGAGCTCCATTCCGGAAAGGTTGAGGCCCAACAAACCCAATGCCCAAATGGAGAAGCTTGTGAACATGTTTAAGCAAGTTAACATCAATATCCCTCTCCTAGATGATATCCAACAAGTTCCGTCCCATGCGAAAATTCTTAAGAACTTGTGCACTAGGAAGTGGAAGACTCAAGTGTCGAAAAAAGTGTTCATATCGAGTACTGTAGACACAGCTTATCCCCAACAATTACCAAGGAAACGTAAGGACCCTGGCTGTCCTACAATTTCTATTTCTATTGGGGATAAACACATTAACCGTGCTTTACTTGACCATGGCGCTAGTGTTAACTTGCTTCCATATTCAGTCTATGAGCAACTAGGTATCGGAGTATTAAAACCCTCGAACATGACTCTCCAGATGACCGACCGATCAATCACCAAATCTAGGGGTGAAGTTGAGGATGTGTTGATAAATATCGGGGAATTTTTATTCCCTGTGGACTTTATTGTTCTTGATACACAGCCTGTAGTGAACCCACGGAACCAAATTCTGGTGATTCTAGGTCGTCCCTTTTTGGCTACTTCCAACGCTGTAATCAACTGTAGAAACGGCTCTATGAACCTATCTTTCGGGAATAGGTCAATTGAGCTCAACATTTATAAGTTGAGAAGTCAATCCTCCGATTCTCATGCTCGAGTATGTTCTGTCGAATTATTGGATGTCGACAGCAGCGAATTTGATCAGCTTCACGATACAGATCCAGACTTCCATTATACGTTGTTGTTTGACCCAGATATGTATCATATACATACGGACTCTTCTTTCGAGTTGTCCGGGTCAACATCTAACGTCGATGATGAACCGTTTCTAGAGTCTGAGTATCATCCTGTTCTTTCAAATGAGAATATTCTTCAGGATATTGATGAAAGCTTCAAGGAAATGTTCGCTGATAGACTTGCATTCTTCGCAAATACGGGTGTTGAGATGAATCATATTCAAAACAAAGAAATTGAACCTCCACCCCTTCTTCTTGACAATCACGAGGATGCGAGTAATCCATCACAATCACTGTGTCGTCTCTCCAAAACGAGACGCGAACACATTCTATCCCACCACTTATCTTTTCCCCACTTTTTCCTGGCTCTCAACAACATGTTCTTCCACCAACCGGTGCACTACACTGATAAAATCTTCGAATGGTTGGTGTTGACTTTCGGTCTTTGTAAGGCTTTGCATTGACCAGTAACTTTGACCCCCTTTTGTGATTTTAAATGCTTGATATTATTTAACTCAAGTTTGGGGGGAGGGGGGAGGGAAGGGGTATATTTGGTTCTTGAAAATAAAAGTTGTCCTCAAAATTGTGAGCCAAAAATAAGTTTGGGGCAGTATTTTCACGTTCACATATTTCATGTCCCCGCTAATAAATTTTCCTCCCAAGCCTACAGGTTTTTGAGACTTAACAGATGGCAACAGTGAGGACACTGTTCTAAACAAGTTTGGGGGAGGTTTGTGCTTATTTACGCATCACTTTGCATCATACTTTGCATAAGCACAAAACATTAAAAAAAAACTTTACATAAATAAGATAATAAAAGATTAGATAGAGAAAAGTTACATCCAAAAGATTGGAAAAATTTAAGGAAACCAAGAAATTAGAAGTTTTTTTAAACGAAACTAGTAATAAGTAGTTATGAGCCGTTGTCCCAAGAATTAGTAAGATGAAGGAAGTCGCTAATCTGAGGATAAAAATAAGTCTGAAAAACAGTTCCTATTCTGGAAGCCAAACATTTGAATATTGATACCCTACTATATGCACTTACACGCGTCTTAAAACTCGGGATAGTAGAGAATACCTTGAAATGCTCTTGTCTAAAAGCCAAAGTATGAAGAAAATAATGAATGAAAAATAAAAATATAAAATAGTGAAGGAAAATGAACACTGGTTTTGTTATCACCAAAGCAGCAATAAAAAAATATAGCGAGGGTGCTTCATCACCTAGTGCCTTAAACCAACTCGTTTGGGAGTCACTGCTAAGGCTTAGGTGTTGCAAGACGAGGAAAATACTAATACGCCTAATAAGCAAGCACATGAGTAATCGGTCGGTTAGTACCTCAAGAAGTATTAACGGTCGCATGAAAAAAATGTGTGAGAAAATCCATCTAAATATTCACCAATTAAAAAGTACTGAGCTAGATGGACAAGAGTATGATAGCTTGAATTGAATTCTCCGTGTGTAGGGATGTCTTGTACACACACGTAGGGGTATATGATCGATATTTGGAAGAAAGCTAGGAATGATGAATAAAGACAATGTTTTATTGAGAGATGATGTGATTTCTATCATCTTTTCATGACTATTAAGATAGGGCTCATGACAACTGAAAAGCTGGTGTAGTTGGAAACTCTAATTTTCAAAGCTTTTCTTTTACAATTCTTATCTTTATATGTAACTTTCACGGTCTTCCTTTTATTATTGGATTTTGTGGGTGCAATCCGCTGAAAACCCTCAGGAGACAACACCTCCTACTAGGGACACCTAGAGGTTGAAAGGCTTGTTGCACGTGCTCAGTGCAATCGTGATGCCTACGAAAGTGTGCTACTTAGTTATTTCTTTTTCTTTATTTTCTCCTTCTCTTAAAAAATAAAACAAGTTTGCTCGAGACGACTGATCGCACGCTTTTGGCGTGTCGGATGTTCAAAGTTCTAAAGTTATAACTGCGATCAGGACGGTGTCGCTATGCAGCTAGCCGGTTGAGCACGGGTCGATCCACAGGGAGATGGTTGTATTTCCGTTCGAGTTTTAGACGAGTCAATAAAGAATGTGTATATGTTTGTTCAATTCTAACCTATGTGTTTTATATGCAAGTATAAAGTTGTTAAGAAAAAGATACGAAAGTGTAAGCTAAAGAAATCCGCACTCAAAACCTTTGAGCCGAGTCTTGACCAATTGAAGCTAGAGCAATCGGCAACAACGTGGATTAGGCAATTTAAGCACGGTATTCGTGGAATTCGGCTTATTTACCCGTGTCCTTCCGTTCTTGTCTCTTGCTTTCGCCTCCGGCCAAACCGAACGCAACCGGTCGCGGTTAGGAATCACCGTTACCTTGGTAGGGTAGGGTGCCTAACGGAGCGCTTGCGTAACGTTTGGGCGGAGTTCAAAGAAAAATAACGGGAAAAGGAAATGAGGAATGAAACCTTAACTTACAATGTTGTATTTATTCTTAACAACAACATATTACAACCATTCACAAAACGAACCAAAAAGAGCAAAAGAAAAGATAAACAAAGAAAAGAAAAGATTACAAGAAAGTAATTAAAAGTGCATGGAATTTAAGTGCATGAAAGTAAAGCACGAATGTAAAGCAAGTAATAAAAAGTAAGAAAGAAATAAGCAAGAAAATAACAATAAGAACCATAGAACCAAATACAAGACATGGGTTCAATAACCAAATCTTAAACTTGCAAGCTCAATTAAGAGATTGCAAGATCAAGAAGAGGCAAAGAACTTGTTCAGTTGATAAAACTGCACATTTGTTATTACATTTTTCTTACTATTTCTATACTAGAAAAGGTGTTTATTATAATATATGATACATATGAGGGTTTATCTATAAAAATACTATTTCTCATGTGATGATATATTATAATTAACATTTGGTAGAAAAATATATGCAAAGATACCATTGACCAAGTCTTAATGGTGAAATTAATATCTCAATAAAACAAAACTCCACTAATATTATTTGTTAAGATTGTGCAGAATTTTTCAGGGCTAAAAATCAAGGGAATCAAAGTTGTTAAGAGCAAACCTGCCTAATTAAAAAAGCAAACTAAGAAATCAAATCCGGCAGAAGCAAAGAAAAAATTTCCAATTTCCAAAAGTTCCAGAGATCTCCACATGTCAAAAGGAGAAAAGCCCAGAAGAAAAATCCAACGATCCCTATACAAGACCGCGGATCCGCGGTCAAACCTACCTGTTGACCGCGGATCCGCCGCGTAGATAAAGATTTAGGAGGTGGGATTTTTCTGGTAGAATCTCAACAGATGGCTTCCAAATTTGGAAGCTAGGGTTCTGGCTTTTGAAGTATAAATAAGGACCGAGAGGCTCTTGGAAAAATCATCAAGCCGACGCGATCACGAAGTCCAAGACGGCTCACGCATCCAGGCTGATCATCAACTGTTCGTCTACCTCCTTGGAAGAGATCGAAAAGCAAGCTAGTCTTTGTAATCAATTTCTAAGGATCAAAGTGTAATGAATTTTGTTGATTAATAAAGATAGCTCTTTTTCTTATTCTATTTCTTCGTAGTTTAATTATGCAATTTCTTTCCATCACTTTTTCTCCCAACATGCGCGAGTAATTCTCCGCTTGTTAGGGTTCGTAAGATTAGGGTAGGCTAATGGATGATGAAAATCCCTAAACCCTTTTTAAGTCCTATAAAGTTTATGAACTTTATCAAAAGAATCATTAACATCCTAATCGGGCGCGCTAACAATTCTTTGTTAGTTCCGACCGCGATTAAAGATTAGATTAATAATTGTTTTGGTAAAGGCTAGATATGAACGGAGTTCCGTGTCGAGATAAGGGTTAAGAGTGGGATTCCTTTTCCCTCCAGAAACCCTAATCTACACGCATCACTGTCGTTCTAGTTATAAATCTATTAAAGGATAAAAAGGGTAGCTTTTAATTAATCGTCCATAACTACTAAATCCTAACGAACCCTACAAGCCCTCTTATTATATTAATTGCATCCCTAAAATAATCTAGATCTATATTTTTGCATAACGTAGATCTAGAAACCATTCATCAACATTCTTATTTCTTCCTCCTTTCTCAACATATCTAAAGTAAGAGTAAAAGATTCAACGTTTCCCTGAGGACGACCCATACTCATCTCGGTCTAGCTACACGCGACACCGTTCTGATTGCGGTTATTTTACTACAAACACACCTTTTCACATCAATCAAATGGCGCCGTTGCCGGGGATACGTGCGTAATTTTTTTATTCTTACTATTTGTGTTGAATTCTTAGACGATTCATATCATTATTAAAACAAAACTGCAAATTGCATATTTAACGATTTGTGCGTGAATTTTTGCAAGGAAATCTGGAGTCACAGACTTGAGGAAACGGGAGATCTAGGGTTCCAAACTTCTCTGGTATCTTTTTCAACTCCTTCTCTCTCCTCTCAAATTCAATAAAATCTATTTTCTGCAGGATTCTTTGCAAAATAGCGCCGCTCAAAAATCTTTTTGCAAAAGTTTTGTGATTGGTTTTGTTTTGCATATTTTAATATGGATTTTAAGGGGCAAAGACCAAATCAAGATTAGGTGGGGATTTCATCACCCTTCCTAAACCCCACAAATCACAAATCGAGCATCTGCATCAACCCTACATTAATTTAAAAAATATCTAGACAAGACTCTAAAGACTGTAGCGCTCAATAAGGACAGAGGAAGGTCGTGGGTAATCTATCGCTTATCCGCATTACTTTTGTGGTGTCTAGGCAAGTGTGTCTAAGGCGAGTGGTTACTTAATTAGGGCCACTACTTGTAGTGGAGAGCCTCCCACTCACCTGGCACTTACCTGGCTACAAGAGTAGTAAAGAGGCGGTAGAGGATTTATTCTGCGGCTTGTCCTTTGGAAGTCTAGGAGCGGTCTAGAGGCTGGACCTAGGTAACCATAGTTCTAGGCTTGTTTGTGCATTTTTGTGTGATTTGTCTAAATCCGTCTTTTTTCAAAACAAACCAATTATTTTCTCCCATTTTTACCCTTTTCCCCTTCTTCTCTTCTTATAATGGGTGACCTAAACAGAAGAACACTTGCCGAGCTTTGCTGTCCACAACCAGATATCTCTTGTTTTCGTAATCCCTTCGGTATACCGTCCGACTCTCCCATGTCCTTAAGAGATCGGATAGAACAAGCGGGTAGAAACAGTTGGCGACCTCAATCCATGTCCTATCAACAGTATCCTAATTCTACACCTGTTTTTGTTGATACTCTAAGTGAGAATGCCCCTAGACGCATGTCTATTGCTGAGTATATAGCTAAGGCTAGAGGCCAAAGTTTCAACCCTGACCAATATCAATATTCTTCTTATTATACTGTTGATCCTACTCCTACCCAATTTTCGCAACCATTCTATTCCTGTCAATCCAATCCGACTTTTCCACTTTCTCTAGACAGTCCTTCTAATAAGTCATTTGGGAGTTTTAATTATCCACAGGAATTTCAATCTTATCCTGAAACCCCTTATCGACCTAAGTCTAGTCTTGAGCAAACATTAGAAAAATTTCTGGAATTGTCGAACCAAATTAGGAAGGAAACAACAGAGTGAATGCAAGCAAATAATTCCAAACCAGCCCAAAAATTTTCAGTATATGATTCAGGCATAGGACAAAATGAGAATTTGAGTAGTGAGACAGAACTGTACACCCTTCCTAATCAAACCTCCCCATTCCAAACTGAAATCCACAACTCCAGTTTCATAGATTCATCAAGTACACCAAATGATTCATCAATTGAAGATAGAATATCTGATAAGTTGTGCGACTTTGTAGTGTTTGATTTACCCGATTGTGAAGGGTCCATTTCAAGTGAAATCATACCCAACCCTTATGATCTCTACACCTCCACTCTTGAACCAAAACTGATTGAAAACCATACTTTTGATGAGGTGTTTGAGAATTCTAACCTTCACTTGAATGAGGTGATTGACGTTAGGGATATATTGATTGATGAACCCGAAATTTTGGATGATTTTGTCCCACCAATTCATCAGATCCTTTTACTTCCTTGTGGTCATCATCTTGAGCCTTTAATTCTTCCTGAACCCCAAATACGTCTTGAAGTTGATGATAAAGGTATACCCGAAGATCAGACCGAAATACAGCCTCCATCTTCCACATCTGGTACAACAACACTCGACACACCAATTTGTTTACCCATTTCACCTTCTACTTTCTCCGGTTCTTCTTCTGTTTCTATAGTTTCAGTGAGTTTTGATGAATCACGATCCGTTAATTCAAGTTCAATAATACCAGAAAATCAACTTGAGTTGGATATTTTTGAAAATAAGGTAGATGAGTTTTTCGAGTTCTCTACCTCAATGATTTTTGATGAATCAAGTAGGATAAATTCTGGCACAAAACTCTTTGACAATAAAATGTGCGATCACACCATTGATAAAAGTTTTTTAAGAACTTTTTGCTGACGAGCTTAAATTTTTAAACAATACGGATTTTGTGATTGATCAATCTCCACCTATAGAGGTTGAACCGTCACCATTCCTTCTTCCTAATCATTCACATTCATCCTCATTCTTTCTTTTCTCTAATTTCAAATTCAAACCCTTTCCAGACCACCTTTTATCCCTTCCCCATTTTTTCTTGACTCGATACAACACATTCTTCCACCGATCTATACGCTATACTGATAAAATCTTTGAATGGTTGGTATTAACTTTTGTTCTTTGTAAAGTCTTACTTTGACCAAATGACCCACCCCCTCTTAAAATGCTTCATATTGTCTAACTCATGTTTGAGGGGGGTATATTTTTGGCTCTTGAACATAACTTTTGTCCTCAAATTTGTGAGCCAAAAATAAGTTTTGGGGAGGATTTTCACTTTCATATATTCTTAACCCCATTAATAATGTCCTCCCAAGCTTATAGGTTTTTGTGATCCAGCAGATAGCAACAGTGAGGACACTGTTGAAAACAAGTTTGGGGGAGGTTTGTGCTTATTTACGCATCAATTTGCATCATACTTTGCATAAGCACAACATTTTCAAAAATTTTAAAAATTTTCTTTTATAACAAAAGAGTAGAAAGTGAAAAATTACATCCAAAAGATAGGAATAGTTTAAGAAAACCAAGAAAATTAGAAGTTTTCTTAAACGAACTGGTAGTAAGTAGTTATGAGCCGTTGTCCCAAGGGTTAGTAAGATGAAGGAAGTCACTAATCTGAGGATAAAAATAAGTCTGAAAAAATAGTTTCTATTCTGGAAGCCAAACATTTGAATATTGATACCCTACTATATGCACTTACACACGTCTTGAAACTCGGGATAGTAGAGGATACCTTGAAATGCTCTTGTCTAAAAGCCAAAGTATGAAGGAAATAATAAATGAAGAAAATATAAAAATAGTGAAAAGAAAAATGAACACTGGTTTTGTTATCGTCAAGGCAGCAATAAAAAAATATAGCGAGGGAGCTTCATCACCTAGTGCCTTAGACCAACTGGTCTGGGAGTCACTACTAAGCCTTAGGTGGTGCAAGACGAGGAAAACACCTAATAACCAAGCACATGAGTAATCGGTCGGTTAGTACCTCAAGAAGTATTAACGGTCGCATGAAATGTGTGAGCAAATCTAAATATTCATCAAATTAAAAAGTACTGAGGTAGATGGACAAGAGTATGATAGCTTGAATTGAATTCTCCGAGTGTAGGGATGTCCATTACACACACGTAGGGTTATATGATCGATGTTTGGATGAAATGTAGGAATGAAGAATAAAGACGATATTTCATTGAGGGATGATGTGATTTCTAACATCTTTTCATGACTATTAAGATAGCGCTCATGACAACTAAAAAGCTAGATTAGTTGGAAACTCTAAATTTTCAAAGTATTTCTTTTATGGTTCTTATCTTTATATGTAAATTTCAACATCTCTCTTTTATTATAGGATTTTGTGGGTGTAATCCGCTGAAAACCCTCAGGAGACAACACTCCTCCTACTAGGGACACCTAGAGGTTTAACGGCTTGTTGCACGTGCTCAGTGCAATCGTGTTTGCCTACGAAAGTGTGCTTAGTTTTCTCTTTTCTTTTTCTCCTTCTCTTGAATAAACTAGTTTGCTCGGGACGATCAAAGATAAGTTTGGGGGTATTTGTTCAGTTGATAAAATTGCACATTTGTTATTACATTTTTCTTACTATTTCTATACTAGAAAAGGTGTTTATTATAATATATGATACATATGAGGGTTTATCTGTAAAAATACTATTTCTTATGTGATGATATATTATAATTAACATTTGGTAGAAAAATGTATGCAAAGATACCATTGACCAAGTCTTAATGGTGAAATTAATATCTCAATAAAACAAAACTCCACTAATATTATTTGTTGAGATTGTGTAGAATTTTTCAGGGCTAAAAATCAAGGGAATCAAAGTTGTTAAGAGCAAACCTGCCTAATTAAAAAAGCAAACTAAGAAATCAAGTCTGGCAGAAGCAAAGAAAAGATTTCCAATTTCCAAAAGTTCAAGAGTTCTCCACGTGTCACAAGGAGAAAAGCCCAGAAGAAAAAATCCAATGATCCCTATACAAGACCACGGATCCGCTGTCAAACCTACCTGTTGACCGCGGATCCACCGCGTAGATAAAGATTTAGGAGATGGGATTTTTTTGGTAGAATCTCAACAGATGGCTTCCAAATTTGGAAGCTAGGGTTCTGGCTTTTGGAGTATAAATAAGGACCGAGAGGCTCTTGGAAAAATCATCAAGCCGACGCGATCACGAAGTCCAAGACGGCTCACGCATCCAGGCTGATCATCAACTGTTCGTCTACCTCCTTGAAAGAGATCGAGAAGCAAGCTAGTCTTTGTAATAATTTTCTAAGGATCAAAGTGTAATGAATTTTGTTCATTAATAAAGGTAGCTCTTTTTCTTATTCTATTTCTTCGTAGTTTAATTATGCAATTTCTTTCCATCTCTTTTTCTCCCAACATGCGCGAGTAATTCTCCGCTTGTTAGGGTTCGTATGATTAGGGTAGGCTAATGGATGATGAACATCCCTAAACCCTTTTTAAGTCCTATAAAGTTTATGAACTTTATCAAAAGAATCATTAACATCCTAATCGGGCTCACTAACAATTCTTTGTTAGTTCCGACCGCGATTAAAGATTAGATTAATGATTGTTTTGGTAAAGGCTAGATATGAACGGAGTTCCGTGTCGAGATAAGGGTTAAGAGTGCACGACCCGAAAGTACGGAACATGACCGGCACTTAAACTACGAACGTCTCGAGGCATACGTAATCTAAGTAAACCGAAAACCCAGAAATCCAACCAAGAAAAGTAGTAGAGTGAAGGAAAACCAATTTAAAAATCAAGTAGTTTTAATAGCATAAGCCAAGTTATGCGGTTTTAAAAACATCAAGTATTTCCTGAAAATTTCGGCAGAGTCTCCTTTGTAAAAACTGGCTCCCAAACGGGATACAACATGAATAGTATACGAAATCAATAAAAAGGCATCCCCAAGCGGGAGCTAGCTCTTCGTCAATCGACGGTCACAACCACACGAGCAATATAATATACAACGCCAAGGGCGAGGATCAAAACTCAAAAGGAACTCAAAACAATAAGAAAACCATAGAAATACAACGCGCGACTCTAAGGTCGAAAGAATAACATCACTGGTCTCTATCTCAAAAATAACACATGTTTGGTTGATGGAACTTCTAGATACAATAGAATAATAATATACAAGATATATAATGGGGGGTACGATACAAGTAAACCCACCTACTAGCAAATCACCCGAAGGAAACTATGCCCGCAAGCCGTAAAGAAACCTGTACGGCAAACCTGTAAGAAACTGGGGCACAACGGGGGTGAGTTGCCAACTCGTGAATAGAAAAACATCTACGGAAAGAAATCGCATAAATAACGCAATCTAGGTCAAAGATCATAATATATCCTCAATTATAAATATAACATGCAACCTATAACAAGGCTAGGGTAAATATCTAACCCGAGTGTAATCTCATGTGCCCATGTCTATGCCTCAGGTAGCAATATATCATATGAATGAGGTATGAATGCATGAAAACAGAATACATGTAAATGAAGAACTGTTTTCATAATTTAGTGAGATTTCCTTTGTATTTTTTTAATCGAGGTATCATAATGAAATCAGCATAAAACAGTGCCCAGCATCGACACAAAACAAGTGTCCAAATATCTCGATATCTCTGTATCACAATCTCTGTACCTCAATATCTCAAAATCAATATCTAGGGTGCCGTCAATCCAGATCGGCCCCTACCATCCATCTCAAGACCACGACGGTATCCTCCGGATATCCGACGCGTCGGGTAATATCACCGGTCGGTAGTGCTCCCCTGCCGGGCTCAACGTCAACAACACATTCCTCTTGCCCCGGGGTACCGCACCGGGCCCACCATGTACCCGAAACGGTTCCTCCACTCCTCGAATCGGGTCTCGAAATCCATCAGCAAACTCATGGTGGACGACTCATACATCATGGAAAAACCGCACTTTTTGTTTTAAAGAGAGAAAAGGTTTATTTATGTTTTTGCGGTTTTCCTCCAAATCCAGAAAATCTCATGGAAATCCGAATCCAAAACCTCAATAACACGTAAAATAGTGAATATATGCGTGAGAATCCATGAATGCGGCATAACAATGAATAACAGTATGCAAGAAGTAGCAGGTAATAACTACAATGTCTAAACTATTAGCTAACAGGCTATGTCAAGCAATAATATTTTCTAAGGTGTACGTGACATGGCAATTACCGATGAAGATGTGTGTGAGCCGGCAAGTAAGTGTACATGGTACATACGCATCATCGGTAATGGTGCTGGTGTCCTAACAACATGATATCAATAATGGAGTATGAAACATAATATAAGCATGCGATGCGAAGCGAACCACAATAATGAGCGGAAGCTCAATACTAGACGCAACTATAACTAATCTGCATTAATCTAATATAAGTCCTACCAATGGTGCCTTTTGAAATAACACGAATCATGGGGTTTTGAAAATAGGGCTACGGTGTTTTTTTATGAAAAGATATGTCCTTTGAAATTATCCGTAGGATCCCTTGGGCTGTCTTTTAAAATACCCACGATTCGTTAGTTTTTGAAATGGGTTTGAATCGAATCTAATCTAACAACTAAACTAAACTAAAAGGCTAAGCTAACAAGCTGGACTACAGGTAAGGAAACCGCCTAACATCTGAGTCGATACATATACATACCTGTATATATATATATTAGTCGGTGATCCCGCCTCAATAATACCATATCCGATACCATATCTATAATCAGACATCCCAAGTCAAGAGTGCGGATCAATCATCAATATATAGCTCGTACGTAAATCCGTCGTACGGCATCCCCAAATCTGGGTACGGGTCAATATCATACTCATCACACTGTTCATCTGGTATCCTCTTTATCAAGATCATCATCTAGGGTACTGACCTACGTCTAGTACACTACTAATATCACTATTCACATGGAATTGTCATCCAAAGATCCGCTATAATATCAGGACGTATCTCAAGTACGAATCCTGCCATATCACCGATCACACGGCCTCAACTCAAATCTCATCGACTCATCTCAATCCCAAGTACCATCCGCAAATCCAGTATGTGAACACCTAGCCCCATATCCAGGTGAACACATAAACACATCTCCCCTTATACGCACAGGTAATAACATAGATGTATGCATGTGTGTGCGTGCGTGTGTGGGTGTAACAACTACTCTAGGGTTTCGCAACCAACACTAAACTAATCCATGAACACCTAGAATCTACCTTTATCATCAAGTCTCAAATCAACATAATCTATAATCAAAATATATGTGTGTATACGTATTCGTATACATCACCACGCACTGCGGGGGTGCTATACGCCATCCACCCGACTTCTCCCCGTAGATATAAATCTACTCACCTGATCTGAGCTCGCCGGTGCTGACGTCGTCACGTGCTTGCTTGTCGTCTCGAAGTCCACAGGGGGTACCTACATATCATAACGCACCGTATCGCATTAAAACCAAATACGAAATCGAAACGGCATACGAAAATCAAATCGGCACGCATATCATGCATAGGTCAAAACCTATCGCCTACGCATGCAAGAGTAGCCAAACCAACCCTCGATGTCGATGTACAAACGTCAAACCATCGAGAAAACCCAAACACACTCATTTGCGCATCCACGAACACTAACTATAATATAAAATAGGTTAAAATTCACCAAAAGCCCAAATTCACCTTAAAAGCCATTTTTCCGAAAATCTAGCAAGCAAAAATTTACCGTTTTAGTACAAAACTTGATGTTTTAACAATTCTAATGGCCATAATACTTATTAAATATCTTAAATAAATCATAAAAACCATTTTCATAATTTAATCTCATTAAATTTCATTAGCCCCAAAAGTCTAGTTTGCAGATTATCCAATTTCAACAATTTCATAGTAAAAATGCATAAACAACAATTTATCTTGGTTTTGCATGATCTAAAGTGTTAGACTATTACTTAAAATGTTAATAATGCCATGAATACCCTAATTATATTTTTATCTCCATTATTTAAATAATTTTCAAAAACCTAGTTTGCTAAAAAAAAACTTGATTTGGACAATTTAAATGCAACAATTTACATAATAGCAACTAGATTAAGTTTTCCATGTTCTCACATGCCAAAATACACTTTGTAAACTTAAACAAGTGACAATAACCATATTTGAATTCAACCCTAACTTATCAATTTCCAAACTAGCAATTAAACCTAATTAAACACCTAATTAAGTTTATCCAAAACATTAAACCAACCATTAAACACTAGGGTTTGGATTTACCTCAACAAAACATGAATCAAGCATGCAACCTAGCCTCCTAAAGATGCATCCTTGCTCCAAGATCCATTCTATCTTGGCTAATGAAACATGTGTAAAGGTTTGATGAAGAAATTGTGAAGTTTTGTGTTAATTTTGGATGGATTTTATGTGATTTTTGAGGTGGAAATGAGTGGGGAAAATGGGGGGAATTGGGGGCTGCTGGAACAGCCGAGCAAGGGGATGGGGCTGATGCCATGTGATGAGTGGAAGAGAGAGAGAGTGTATGTCCAAGTGATGTAAGCCCATACGTCTTTTAACTTTAACCCCTTTTCTTTTTTTTAATTTTTTCTTTTCATTCAAACATTGGAGTGAGAGGTGTGTGGGTGAGGGGGCAGCCATGGGCTCGGCCAGAATTGGGTGGGGGTTGTGTGTGTGTGTGTGTGTGTGGAATTCCAAGTGAAAATAAACCCCAATATCTATTTACACTAAATTCACCGGAAAAAAAAAGCATTTTTCTTCGATATTTTCTAAACCGTTTTGGCAAACGATTTCATTTCAAAAACTACATGATAAAATTTTATTTAATGTTTTATGATGCACAAAATTTGTTTCAACTCATTCCAATTTGTAATTTTCCCTAATTAAATGTATTAGTGACGGTTTAAAATAATTAATTTCGGATAATTTTTCAGAAAATTTGAAATTTCACCAGTGGCTCAATAAACACCAAATACTAGCAATTACATATCTAGAATATGTATATTTAATTTTATAATAAAGATATTTGCATTTTGACTTTTTACAGAAAACCCCCTTATTTTACCGTTTTTTCGAAATTTCACCGAAACGATTTTCGAAACGTTACAGATTCCTTTTCCCTCCAGAAACCCTAATCTACACGCATCACCGTCGTTCTAGTTATAAATCTATTAAAGGATAAAAAGGGTAACTTTTAATTAATCGTCCATAACTACTAAATCCTAACGAACCCTACAAGCCCTCTTATTATATTAATTACATCCCTAAAAAAATATAGATCTATATTTTTGCATAACGTAGATCTAGAAACCATTCATCAACATTCTTATTTCTTCTTCCTTTCTCAACACATCTAAAATAAGAGTAAAAGATTCAACGTTTCCCTGAGGACGACCCGTACTCATCTCGGTCTAGCTACACGCGACACCGTTCTGATTGCGGTTATTTTACTACAAACACACTTTTTCACATCAATCAGAACTCATGGTGAATGAAGTACAAAAGAGAGAACAAAATGATACAACCCCTTGAGATCAATGACCAAAGCTTAAACTTGCAAGCTCACTTAAGAGGTTGCAAGATCAAGTTAAGGTAGAGAGCTCAAGGGGGAAGCTAAGCAAAAGAATGATACAAAATAACCCTCATCTTCATTTAACATCCACTCAATGCTCTTACTACATTTTCATGGAGGAAAGAATGAAGAAGAAGAAGAAGAAAACTAAAAACTAACAAAAAGTGGGCACGAAAAAGAACACCCATGGCTTGGCAAGTTCTGGGCAATTTATAGGCAGGGAACTGAAAACCTAGGGCAACAATCTGCCTCCTTATAAAATTACCAAACAGCCACTAAAAGATCTCCTACTGAGGAGACCATACGGCCGCGGATCCGCGGCCTAAGCGTGCTTATGCCGCGGAACCGCGGCCCTATAGAGGAATTGGCACTTCATCTTTTATCGGTTTACCTAGTTTTGTGTACTCTTCAGTGTGGTATAGTACTTTTCTCAGAAGCTCTTCACATTTCTTCCAGAATTTTAGTAGATCAAAAGGTGATGTGATGTGGATCTTTTGCCATGATTTTCTTGAGCTCCGCGTAGATATGTTGGATCTTGTGTTGACATTGAGCTTTGTGCATGAAAATGACATCGATTTGCCATTTTGTCCCTTAGACTGGTGTGCGGCAACATACGGATAGAGAGCGGAGACCCGTGTTTTATCTGTGGTTGGCAGTAATCCGGAATTTGTCGTACTTTTCCATGAATTTCACTGTTTAGAGCCGAGAACCAGTATCATGAAAATATGTAACAAACACCGATTAAAAGCACCTGTCTATAAACAAACGAGCGTTAGAATGGGCGGTATAAAATGCAATATTCTGGTATGAACAGATATCCCCAAACTTAACTTTTGCTCGTCCCGAGCAAAACCAATTTATTCACAAAAAGTCCTAACCGCACTTTCGCAGGGAACGCGATTGCACTGAGCTCGTGCAACAAGCCGTTAAACCTCTAGGTGTCCCTAGTAGGAGGAGTGTTGTCTCCTGAGGGTTTTCAGCGGATTATACCCACAAAATCCCGTCAAGCTAGTGTCATAAGTTAACATCGATTATACTCCTACAGTTTAGTATCTACATTAGAAACTCTATCATCCTAAGTTAGAAATATCAAACCCTAATGCTTCACACCTCCTTTCTATTTAACCTCAGATCTTATACGTTCCAAAAAATTTTAGAAAGATGTTGGTTTCTCCTGAGTTTTCCTTCTTTAAGTGTGGTCTCAAATCAGGGATTTTTATCAACTTTACAGGAAACATAAGTCTTATCTTTTATTTCTATTATTTATCCAAACATCGATTGTATACCCCTACGTGTGTGTATATTTGCACCCCTACACTCAAGAATTCAATTCAAGCTATAATACCCTTGCCCTAATACCTAATACTACTTCTTTTCATTAAGGATGGACGAAATTGCTCACACACCTTTCATGCGACTATTAATGCTTCTTGGGGCACTAACGGCCGATTACTGAATGTGTGAGCTTAAAGCGTAAATAGCAGTTTCCAGGTCTTGACTTTATTTCTTTTTCTTTTTCTTTTTCTTTTTCTTTTTCAGACCGGATATATTTTTCAATATGCTCTTTTGGTGTTTAGTTTTAAATACCGTTTTTTCTTTCATACTAGGCTTTCAGGCAAGAGTATTTCTAGGTATCCTCTACTATCCCAAGTTTCAAGGTGCATGTAAGTGCAAGTTATAGGGTATATACTTTCTAAATTTGGACTCAATAATAGAAGCTATTTTTCAGACTTATCCTTCAGTAAAGCATCAATACTTTCCCTTCATCTTGATTTAACTAAAGAACTGAACTCAAGATTACCTATTTCTTAAAAAAACTGTAAGGACGTATACTTACCAAAGTTAGACAGAATGAGGGTTATTTTTAGGGTTTTCAATTCTTAAGCCTTCGAATTTAGTTATTTCTAACATATCAACTAAACTTTCAGAATAAAAATCTAAGTTACCCTATTAGCTAACTTGACGACAAAATTTTTATATTTTTTGGAAATTTTTCAATTTTTAATGGGTTTTTAATAAGGTATGCAAATGCAAAATATACAAATGAATGCGAAGGAAGAAAGCTTACCGAGCACACCCCAAACTTAAACTTGACAGTGCCCTCACTGTCAGGCAACACCAAGAGGGTCAAAATTGTCGGTGCTCTCCCTAAAAACAAATTATATACAAAACAAAAAAGGAAAACAAAAAATATATACAAAAAAAGGAGTCCCCCCCCCAAACTTAAGTAAAATAGTGTTTCCACTGTTAAGCGTTGAAGTTCAGAATTTGGGGGGAAAGAGAATAGTATCAATCTATACAAGGCCTTACACAGGCCAAAAGTTAGTACCAACCATTCAAAGATTTTATCTCTATAATGTGCTGGTTGGTGAAAGAATGCGGAGAGGTAAGAAATGGAGAATACGCGAGACCGTATAGAAGCGGAATATGGTCTCGGTATATGAGAAGAAGAATGGTGGAAGGGAGAAAGAAGTGGAATACGAACTTGAGGGTGGAAATGGATTGAATAAATTAGTACAATCTGTAATAATCGATGTGAAAAGATGGATTGTACTAATCTATCAATATGGCGAGAAATGGGGTCAAATCCCTCAAGATTCATGAGAAACCATGGGTACGCCGAACTCGGTAAACCAGACATATGAAATGAAAGTGAGACAGTTT
Organism: Agapanthus africanus; assembly: GCA_030015575.1. NCBI lineage: Eukaryota > Viridiplantae > Streptophyta > Magnoliopsida > Asparagales > Amaryllidaceae > Agapanthus > Agapanthus africanus. The sequence goes on along the minus strand of CM057351.1, from coordinate 347,701,499 downwards.
CTTGCAAGGTAGGAACGATGGAGAGGATGGAGATAGGTGATTGAGGAAGGTTATCGGTTAAAGGTTCAGGAGGGTGTACACAGTCAATGAAAGGAACAGGATGAATTGGAACATCCGACTCATCAATTAAAATTGGTTCATCCTAAAAAATATCCTCAAAAGTCTCCTCAAAATTCAGCTTATCCATGCAAATTTCATTAAAATCAAGACGCATATGGGGTTCGGGAAAAACGGTTAATGACTCGGGATGATGAATTGGAGAGAAAAACTGTGCCAAATCTACAGGTTCATCATCCAAAATATTCCCGGCGTCAATATCCTCAATCAAGTGAAAATCAATATTCTCAGACACCTCAACAAAAGTATGGATATTAATCAATTCAGGTTCTAGAGTGGAGGTGTAGAGGTCAAAAGGATTGGGTGTGGTTTCACTCGAAAAGGACCCTTCACAATCGGGCAAATCAAACACTACAAAGTCACACAACTCATTATCTGTTCTATCTTTAATCAATGAATCGTTTGGAACACTAGATAGACATTTAAAACCGGAGTTGTGGGATTCAAGTTGAAACGGGTAGGCTTGATTCGGAAGGGGGTACATCTCACTCTCTCCACTCAAATTCTCAACCTGTCCTACCGCCTCTTCATACATTGGAAAATTTGGAGCTAGTTGAAAACTAGCTACCGGGTCACTAGGTTGTATGAGGGCGGCCATGGATGCATTCAAATCCATCATCTGTTGGTACGACGCTACCGTAAAGTCTTCCAATGACTGTTCCAGACTAGACATAGGTTGTGAAGGGGTTTCAGTAAAAGATTCAAACTTATTTGGATACTGAAAACTCCCAAATGCGGTTCAGAAGTAATGTCTAGGGAAGGTGCAAAAGTCGGGTAGGACTGGTAGGAATTGAATGGCTGGACAGGAGCAGGATCAACATTTGGATAAGAAGGTGAATGGAATTGTTGATCCTAAGAATCTGTAGTGGTGAAAGGAGTGAAAGATCGGCTACAGGATTGTTCAATATGTTCAGCGACGGACAAAGGACGACTTGCAAAAGGGGTATCAACATAAGAGGGTGGGGGAGTTTGAAAAGGTTGATACAAAGTGGATTGCGGAGGGCAAGTGTTTGTCCTAGACGCGTCTATTCGATCTTTCAAAGAGATTTTGGGCATGGAGGGATCGTTCGACGTTCGGCCAAAGCAAGAACCGTAAGAAGTAATGTCTGGTTGTGAGTACCAAAGTTCGGCAAGAGTTTTGCGAGGTGGAGTACCCATGATATGAAGAGAGAAAGAAAGAAAGGAAGAGAAAAGGAGGGGAAAAAGAATGTGGATTTTTTTAAATTTTTTTTTATATTTTCTTTATATTTTTTTTATTAAAAAAAATGTTTGTTTTTAGAGTTTTGAAAATTGTTTGTTTGAAAGAATACGGAATTATGGGACTAAAATTTACAAGCACAATCACAATCACAATATGCACAAACACACCTAGAGCTAGGGTCTTTAAAGTCCAACTAGACCGCTCCTAACTGTTCTAAAGGGCTAAAAATAGGACCTCAAACCGCCTCTTCTCCGCCAATTGCGGCCAGGTAAGTGCCAGGTAAGTGAGAGGCTCCCCACTACGTAAGTAGTGGTCCTAATTATGTAACCACTTGCCTTGGACACACTTGCCTAGACACCGCAAAGTCAGGATAGGATAAACGGCCGATGCCTACAACTAGTCCTCTGTCCTATTGAGCGCGACGTCCTTAGGGCTGAGTCTAGTATTTTTTATTAGCTCAAGATAATGCGTATGCAATTAGTGATTTGTGGGGTCTTAGGAAGGGTGATGAAATCCCCACCCAATCTGAATTGGTGTTATAGACCCTTAATGTCCATATTAATATATGCAAAGCGGTAAACAAACAAAATCTAAAACAACAAAAATTTATTTGGCGGCTGCGCAGTCTGTGCAAAGAAACCTGCAGAAAATACAGTATAGTGGAATTCACAGAGAAGATAAAAGAAAAGAAAAAGGGGTGGAGAAAAAATTGGGCACAGAAGCCTCAATGGGACCGCGAAACCGCCGCGCAAGGCACCTTTTGACCGCGATTCCGCGGTAAAAATGTTGACTTGGGGATTTGTCTTTGGTCAACGAACTCCACTTCTTTTCTTCTCCAAAATAAAAACCTCTGTTTTCTTTTTAGATTACTGTACTTGCTCCAGATTAGCCTACACACTTGCACACAAAAATGATCAAAAATAACAAAAAGATTTTAGTTTTTATTTATAAATATATACAAAAAGAATATTAACCCGAATAACAAGAAAGAAAATACGTTACCGTCTCCCCGGCAACGACGCCATTTGATCGCACGCTTTTGGCGTGTCGGATGTTCAAAGTTCTAAAGTTATAACCGCGATCAGGACGGTGTCACTATGCAGCTAGCCGGTTGAGCACGGGTCGATCCACAGGGAGATGGTTGTATGTCCGTTCGAGTTTTAGACGAGTCAATAAAAAATGTGTATATGTTTGTTCAATTCTAACCTATGTGTTTTATATGCAAGTATAAAGTTGTTAAGAAAAAGATACGAAAGTGTAAGCTAAAGAAATCCGCACTCAAAACCTTTGAGCCGAGTCTTGACCAATTGAAGCTAGAGCAATCAGCAACAACGTGGATTAGGGGATTTAAGCACGGTATTCGTGGAATCCGGCTTATTTACCCTTGTCCTTCCGTTCTTGTCTCTTGCTTTCGCCTCTGGCCAAACCGAACGCAACCGGTCGCGGTTAGGAATCACCGTTACCTTGGTAGGGTAGGGTGCCTAACGGAGCACTTGCGTAACATTTGGGCGGAGTTCAAAGGAAAATAACGGAAAAAGGAAATGAGGAATGAAACCTTAAGTTACAATGTTGTATTTATTCTTAACAACAACATATTACAACCATTCACAAAACGAACCAAAAAGAACAAAAGAAAAGATAAACAAAGAAAAGAAAATATTACAAGCAAGTAATTAAAAGTGCATGGAATTTAAGTGCATGAAAGTAAAGCATGAATGTAAATCAAGTAATAAAAAGTAAGAAAGAAATAAGCAAGAAAATAACAATAAGAACCATAGAACCAAATACAAGACATGGGTTCAATAACCAAATCTTAAACTTGCAAGCTCAATTAAGAGGTTGCAAGATCAAGAAGAGGCAAAAAACTCATGGTGAATGAAGCACAAAAGAGAGAACAAAATGATACAACCCCTTGAGATCAATGACCAAAGCTTAAACTTGCAAGCTCATTTAAGAGGTTGCAAGATCAAGTTAAGGTAGAGAGCTCAAGGGGGAAGCTAAGCAAAAGAATGATACAAAATAACCCTCATCTTCATTTAACATCCACTCAATGCTCTTACTACATTTTCATGGAGGAAAGAATGAAGAAGAAGAAGAAGAAAACTAAAAACTAACAAAAAGTGGGCATGCAAAAGAACACCCTTGGCTTGGCAAGTTCTGGGCAATTTATAGGCAGGGAACTGGAAACCTAGGGCAACAATCTGCCTCCTTATAAATTTACCAAGCAGCCACTAAAAGATCTCCTACTGAGGAGACCATACGGCCGCGGATCCACGGCCTAAGCGTGCTTATGCCGTGGAACCGCGGCCCTATAGAGGAATTGGCACTTCATCTTTTGTCGGTTTACCTAATTTTTTGTACTCTTCAGTGTGGTATAGTACTTTTTTCAGAAGCTCTTCACATTTCTTCCAGAATTTCAGATCAAAAGGTGATGTGATGTGGATTTTTTGCCATGATTTCCTTGAGCTCCGCGTAGATATGTTGGATCTTGTGTTGACATTGAGCTTTGTGCATGAGAATGACATCGATTTGCCATTTTGTCCCTTAGACTGGTGTGCGGCAACATACGGATAGAGAGCGGAGACCCGTGTTTTATCTGTGGTTGGCAGTAATCCGGAATTTCTCGTACTTTTCCATGAATTTCACTGTTTAGAGCTGAGAACCAGTATCCTGCAAATATGTAACAAACACTGATTAAATGCACCTGCCTATAAACAAACGAGCGTAAGAATGGGCGGTATAAAATGCAATATTCTGGTATGAACAACGACCAAAATTAAGTTTGGGGGAATTTGATCAGTCGAAAATATTGCATTTTTAACACATCAATTTCCCTACTCTTTGTGATCATCTAAAAGTGTTTGGTATAAATATAGCACATATTAGCAATTCGTCTGCAAAATATCAAATAACATGTGTTATACATTATAATCGGAATTATGAGGGAAATTGTGTGTTTATTATTACACGCATGATCTTTATATATCTCAACACTTGTCTCGAGATTGTATGCGGGAAATTCTCCAGCTAAAAGAGCCGGAACTGCTAAAAGTGCTGATAAAATACATCAAGTCCAAGACTTATGATCTGGCAGTAAACAAGAAAGTATAAAAATATTCCAGATATCAGGAAAGTTCCATAAAGCCAACACAAATCAGCACAGAGATTTTCATGCAGCAAATCCACCACTTGGCCGCGGATCCGCGACCGAGTTGGCCGATCCGCCGAGGATCCGCGGCCTACTTGACACGTCATCAAATCAGATTGTCTCCAGAAGCTTCTTCTCAATGGCCTCGCTTCTTCAGGACGCTTAAATTACCACGTAGCTTCTTCCAGAATGCTCTGCATAACAAACTCACTCTAGAATATTCCTTATAACAACCTTACTCTAGAATATTCCCTCTAACAATCTCATTCTAGAAGGCTCTCTCTAACAACCAAGCTTTGGAGGGAAAATTCAAATGAGTGGTTATAAAAGGGGATCTAGATCTAGGGTTTTAGGGGTTACACAATTAGTTGTTGAATATTGAGCCAAAATTGCACAAGTTGAGTGACACAACTTGATACCAAAATCCTAGCCCAAATCCAAATTCAAAAGCCAAATCAAGATCATTTTGAGAAGCAAATCAAGAAAGCAACCATCGATCCTTTATTCGCGAAGCCAATCTTCATCAAGAGCGCGAGATCCACGACGATCCAAGTCTCATGGAGATCGAGCAGAGCGAACTTCGACGGATCTAGTTACCTCTTCAAAATGAGCGATCGAGAGCAACATCTTGTAATCTCGAATTGAGGGAATGTGTAATTAGTCGTCGATTTAATAAAGGTGATAATTAGTTAATTCTTGCTTTCTTTATAATCTTGCACTATGAAATTTCCAGATCTTGAATCTTTTATTTTCATGATACTTGAGTAAATCTCCGCTTGTTACGGAATCGAGAGATTTGGTAGATCTAGTGATGATAAAATCCTAATACTAATCTTAAGTCTTATGAGATTTGTGAACTTTAGGAAAAAGAATCATCAATGACCTAATTTGGATCGAGATCACATTCTTGATAATTTCGTTGCAAATTAGGGATCAAATGATTGATGAATCTCTTTGGTAGAGGTTAGATCCGAATGATGATCAATGAAAAGACAAGGGATAGAGAAGGAGAAACCCTAGTTTCTTCAATAGATCTCTAATCTTCATTCATTGCCATTGATATAGCTACAAATTATCCATAGATAAGAATAGTCATTATTAGATTCATCATTACTACCAATTCGATCGATTCCTACAAGCTTATCTTCATAATCTTGATAACTAAAGTGATTGGGACATTTCTTAATTCTTGATTCTAGATCTTTATTTTCTTTATATTTCTTGAAATTAAAACTCACAAATCTTGAATCAATTTTCTTGCAATTTCTTTTATCTTTTCATTTCGACTCATTTAAAACAAGATTGATCAAAACAAACATCTCAGTGGACTATCCGTATTCATTAACGCGCTACTTCGACACTGTTAATTGATTACGGTATAAATTTCTTTGGTTGTGATTAAAACTTTTCCATACACACGAAGATGATCAATCACTGCCATCGCAACTTCTGAGCATCTAGCTAACCGCAAAGCAGGACTGATCATCCTTGCCGAGTCAGGTAATTTTCAGTCGCATCTTTTTGCTGTTATGTTTTTGTTATCATGTTTTGACTGACACTCCTTCTTTAACAGGCATTTCCACTAATGAGGCTCTCGCGGCTTCCCTCAAGACTTTTGAGGAGGAGGAGAGGCTTTGCGCTTCGCTGGGCATTGATATATTTCGGCTCATTGTGCATTCATTCGCCTTTCTTATCGATAATCTAACCCTTTTTTCATCTTATCGCAGGGACTAACTCGACTCAGGTCATGCCCAATACAATGCCAATTCCGCAGGGTGATGCGGAGATACTTCCAAGGCCAGCTATCAAAGTCCCGGCCTCCCCAGCATTGCCAAAAGAGGCTTTATTTAAGCAACTAATGACGGACGCCATAACGGATCCAGAGGTAGCTCCTGGCATGGACGATGACGTCCCCTTGACGGAGGTCTTGAGAAGATCAGCTCTCACGGCCCGGGCGGAAAGAAAGCGCAGAAGGCGTGCAGCAAGGGAACGTAACGCCGCCTTGGCCACGGGTGCAGGCTCGAGCGCTGCTTCTCCTGTCCCTTCTTCTTCAGAAGGTGCTCCGGTTGCCTTTTCTATCGTTCATAGACAGGCAATACGCGCGGCTCGGGAGGCGGCTGAAAGGCCATCTCAAGGTAACATAACATTGAGTCCTTTTGTCAAAGTTTTAATCTTCAGATCCTCATACATCCTGTCCTGCAGGGTCGAGTCTTGATGGGTAAGTGGTAGGTGAGATGGCGGAAACCACCGAGCCTGAAGTGGCCACTCTTTCTCAAGAGTCTGGAACTTCCCCAATGGCCACTCTTTCCCCTTGAGATTCCTTGCCGTTGCTGGGCGCTGCGAGTATCACGACGGTTCTCGTAGAGTCGGGGGATGAAGCCACGGGCGGCGAAACCATTCCGATGGGCAGAGACAGTGCCGCTAAGTGATGTGAAGACGGAGAACATCCTCCATTTCTTCAGGACACATGTCATCTACCGGTTCGGCACTCCACGACGGATCATCTTGGATAATGGGCCGGCCTACAGAAGCCATAAAATCAGCCGCTTTGCGCAGGACAGAATAACGATTGGAGATACTCTTCAATCTATAATCCCCAAGCTAACGGTCTAGCTGAGGCTTTCAACAAGACCTTGACGAGGATCATAAAGAAAGGACTGGCATGAGAGACTACATGAAGCTCTCTGGGCGTATTGAACCACGTTCAAAACGGCAACGAATACAAAACCGTATGCGTTGGTATTCGGCACTGAAACGATACTTCCCTTGGAGATAGAGCTACCCTCTCTACGAGTGGAAGTTCGATATGAGCTGACGGATGAAGAAAATGCCCATTTTCGGCTTGAGAAGCTCGATGCCCTCGATGAAACTCGTCTCACGGAGCAGCAAAACCCGGAAGCTTACAAAGCAAGGATGACGCGCTCATACGAAAGACTAATCAGACCGAGAACATTCCGTCAAGGCGAACTCGTGTTAGTCGTAAAAAGACCTATGATCCCCAACCGTGCAAAGCGGGGAAAATTCGAGCCAAACTACAAGGGTCCGTATATCATAGACAAGGTCTACCAAGGTGGGGCCTACTTGCTCAGGAATATGCATGGCGAAAGACCCTTCCGGCCAATAAACGGCCGGTTCCTTAAGAAATACTACGCTTGACAAGTTGCGACTCAGGTTTGTTTCCCCCAATCAGAGCAAAACTCTGTTCAAGTTTTGAAATTTGAAATGAAGCAGCGCTTCATAATAGCGCCAGCACTAAGAGTCAAAGACTCTGCTGCAGCACTCACGTGCAAAGCATGAGAGCGCTCACGCTAGCAGCGCCGGCACTAAGAGTAAAAGACTCTGATGCAGCGCTCACGTGCAAAGCACGAGAGCGCTAGCGCTGGAACTAAATGTTCCCTGCCATTGGATCAAAGATCCAATAGTGATTAAAAAAAATCACCAAGACACAGAATAAGTTCTGTATGGGAAAAAGATTTTCCCAATCTTGTTAAAAATAAGAAAATTTCCTTTTGTAAAACAGAAGCCCTAGAATCAAAAGATCCAATGGTGGGGAAACATCCCCAAATCAATCAGAGAAAGATCTCTTTAACTGATTCAATAAATTAGCCTACCCTATATAAAGGCCCCAAGACTTCAAATCTTGCAGAGAGGAACCCCCCACAAGCTTTGAAAAATTTCATAGAAAAAAGCAAGCTCTGAGAAGAACTTTTCTTCAAGGAAAAAACAGAGAGATAAAAACCCGCTTAAATCTATATTTACTAGGGTCCTTATTATAATTTAGTATAACTTGAGGGGGTTTTATGTAAAAATAATTTTGTATAATTTTCAAAATACATCTCAAGTATTTAATTATCGTCTTTAGAATTTTTATAGGTGTAGATTTTATATATGTGACATTTCTAGTGAATAAAACCTAATTTCATAATATATGGTATTTAATTGTAAAGTATTTAACTTGTATGGAATTGTAAGGTATTTTCATGTAAAGTGATTATTTTTTATTTAGAAAAGTTGGAATATTTATACTATATCAAAAATAGATATTTTGATGATACATATATATTTACAAAATAATTTAATTTTTTTTAAATTTTTTAAAGAAATCTCATTTTCTTAAGATATTTGTATTTTTAAATCTTTCGAGACCGTATGCTCCTTGCGGAGGTCTGCATCTTGCACTACTATGCCCGAGAATTTGCGATAATCTGCACCATCCCGAACGGGTTTCCCAAATGGGTTGTAGCGGCGCTTTGCAAAGATTTGTTAAAAATACATAATCTTGTAGAAAAAGGGTTTTATATAAGTCGGAGGTAATTTTATGTAAAACCGTATTTCCCAAATCTATGTTTCCCAATATCATCGTGCAATATTACATATGAATGTTGTGAAGAGGTAGGTCATTATCTCATGAACTATCTAAACGTATAGCAAGGAATGATAATGATTTATGTCAAAACTAAACTATATGGTATTTTTCTGTAAAAGTGCTATAAAAATTAAAATATAATTTTTTTTGATATGAAACTTGTCGATATGTTTTGTTAATATTTAATGATCGTGATGGGAGAGTTTGGTATTATTGCGTTTGAAAAAAATATGATTTTTAAGGAAAAACCGAATCGGAAGTCGGATTAACTCCATTTCCGTCGGGTTTTAGAATTCGAAGTTTTTAGAATAGTAAAAAGAAGGGGGGAAAAGAGACTTACTGGTTGATTGTGTAAAGGAGAGAAAGAGAAATATGTGGGAGGTGCTGGTGCGTCGTTTCGTCACCGGAAACTCCTCGGATAGTCGTCGGAAGTTCGTCGGAGCTTCGCCCTTTGCTAACTCCACTTGCACACAAAAAGTCTATGGAATTTTCTTGAGTGTTTGGACAGAGATTTGGAAGTGAGGAGGGGTGATTTTTGGTGTGGTATTTATAGAAAAATTAGGGTTTAGGGATGTGAAAAGGTGTATTAAAAATTTGTATTGAAAATGGTTTAATTGGGTGTTTTAAATTGCTCTGTAAATGTGCAGAGAAAATGAATAGTTCAGGAGTTATAAGAAGTCCAAGAGTTGCCAGAAAAACCAAGGAAATTAAGGTTTCGTGTAACAACTCCATTTTTAATGTACAAAGAATTGATTTAAATTCAGTGTATACTTGGAGTATTTATTGTTGCTGATATCTCTTTAAGTATTTATTTCACTCCATAATTACAAGAAAGAGCTTGTAGCTCATTGGTAATACCTTGCACTGCTGAACCAAGCCACAAGAGTTCAAATCCCATGCCCCAAATTATTTTTAATATTATTTTGTTTTTGATTTTTAGAATACCAACAGTTACACGTGCGTTTCTCACAAATTTCCTACTACACATGAAAATGTAAATGCACCAGAAGCCACACCCGACGACCCCACACCCCCGACCACCTGACTCGGCCCGACTCAGGCCGACGCCGCCGGCCGGACTCGGCCGGACGGCCGAGTCCCCAACATCGAAGTTAGGTATCTTTTCCTCCTGAAACCCCCTGCATGCTTCATTTAGTCAGATCGGTTACAGAGAGCCCATTAACCCCCATTTACTCCATTTTTAATGATTTTTTATATATATTTATACATTTTTTAATTAAAAACCCTACACCTATCCTAACCCTAGCCTAACCCTATAAATACACCCCTACCCTCTACGCTCTCATCCCAAATTTCTGAGCTCACTCTCTCAAAATTCCAAGAGATCTTGTGTACTTTGAAAACGAGCGAAAAGCGAAGCTCCGACGAAATCTATGGCGAAGTTCCGGTGATCGTGCTATGAACTCGCGGCGACGAATCGACGTACCGGCGGACCCTCTTCTTTCTTATCACTCTCGTGTTGTCCAAACCCGTAAGTCCCATTCTAACCTCTCTCTCTTTTTCTAAAAAAAATACGAAATTACAAAACCCGACGGAATCGGAACAAATCCGATTTTCGATTCGGTTTTCTATAAAATTTCACTTCTCACCAATACATTCATGCTTAAACATCTTTATGTTGACTATTAAACATTTAATAAACAATTTGAACAAGTTTCATCACATGAAATGATAGCGTTCCCAAATTATCGTATTTTTTACTTAAATACCACAATGTTTCGATTTCACATTTAATCCCATTAACTTACTATACCTTTAAAGTAGATCACGAGATAACGACCTACCTCCTCACACACTTACATACAACCTAACACGATACCATTGAAAAACTTAGAATACGATAAAACAATATTTTCATTTAAATACCATATTCTTAATAAAACCATTTCTAAAAGTTGTAGCTTGTTACACTTTTAAAATAAATACCTCTTATTAGGAAAATACGATAAGTTGTGGACATCGATCGTTTATCTAAACCTGACTTTGTGGTGTCTAGGCTAGGTAAGGGAGAAAGGTAATTTTAAAAGGCCCGTCTCACGATAATTCGTGAGCGGATCCCTCCTTTCTTCACTTGTATTTACCAGGCCACAATTGGCGGTGAAGAGGCAATTTGAGGCATCTAACAACTTGTTGTTTAGACCATTTAGAAATAGTCTAGTTGAATTAAAAAACCCTAGAATCTAAAATACGGAAAATTGACTTTTTACAAATAAATACCTTGTACTTTATAAAACCGTTTTCTAAAGAATTTAGTATTTTAAAATCTTTGCAAAGTGCCGCTACAACCCACTTTGGGGAACCCGTTCGGGATAGTATGGTTTATCGTGTACCCTCGGGCTTAGTAGTGCGAGATTCAGACCTCCGCAAGGAGCATTCGGTCTCGAAAGATTTAAAATACGACATCTTAAGAAAATGAGATTTTTAGAATATAAAATATTTATTGAAATTATTTTTGTATAAATATATGTATATTTATCATTAAAATATCTATTTTGTTATAATATAAATATTCCGCTTTTTCTAAAAATCACAAGAATAAATTTTACACTAAAATACCATGAACTTCAAATAAATCAATATTACAGATAAATACTTTATTTATAAAACTAGGATATTTTCACTAGAAATGTCACAATATAAAATACACATTCATTATAACTCTAAAGGCGAATAATGAATACTTGAGGTGTATTTTGAAAAGTATATAAAAGTATTTTTACATAAAACCCCCTCAAGTTTTATAAATTACCCTAAGGACCATAGCAATTATAAGACTTCGATTCATATTTCTGATTGTCTGACTCGGGTTTGAGTCTGATTATTTCTGATTTGAATATGATTCGAGTCAATCTACATTCTATAATATTCCAATTCAATATGAACACATGAATCCATGAATCCAGTTATCAATCTATACAATTTGACTGAATCAAACCATGGATATACATCCATTATCCAGTTATTCCGTCTACATGATTATGCAGTTATAATCTATTTGCTGATATCATGGTTTTGGTCAGTCATCCAATTTATACAATACAATACAACAATACAATCAAAACACTACGGGGTTTAAGAGGTAGATTGGTGCGGAAGGTGTTAGAAGTGGCACGAGACGGTAAGATTAAGACACCTAACCTATATTCCGTTGCTGTTGTACCGTGGCTTAACGGTTCCTTGTACTTTCCGTTTGCCCTGGTCTCTAGCATACCGAGACCCCTCTCGTATACACTGGCATCCTTCCGTACCAAGCTACAAACAACAGCGTAAATACAATATTATACAACTTTAGAAGATACCTCTTATTCTGTCTTTTCTAATTCTCCATTATCTTTGGGACTTACCGAGCGACCTGTTCGCTGACGACATTCTATTTCTTTCTTCTTTGAATGTCGTCGGGTGTTTTGGACCCGTCAGAGATCGAGCCCACCGGTGAAGACTTGGATCAGTTCCACGAAGACCCCGAGCTCTAGACATTGTACCTTGTTCTATTCAGTATTTTTTTCATTTCCTGTTATGCCATTGTTTAGGCATCGCTTTTATTCCAGATGTATTTACTTTTCATGCATTGTACAAAAGAATGTTATTAATAAAGTTGCTGTTATTTTTATATCTCTTGTCTCTTGTGATTTACCTTTATATTGCTTAGATACGCTTAGCGTATTTACTTCACAGTAAATACGTAGCGGACCGGTCCCGTCCCCTTCGCCGTATACCGGGAAGCGGGGCGTGACAGGTTTTGTTGGTGGCCCATGCAGGTCAGAGCTGTATAGAACCATACTATGCGGTTCTGTTCTGCGTGAACAACCTAAGCAATATAACACAAGAACCAACAACTAAAACATTCTTTACAATTCATGTTTCTTGAATCTTACATATTTCTATTCCTTGAATCTTATCATTTCATGTACTTGAATCTGTTCTAACCCAAATTTTTCTTCAAGGTTATGGATTCCCCGAACAACACCAGCACCAACATCAACAACACACCTCCAGTACTACCCCTCACACCAGCTGTTCCTGCGCCACCCACCGAGCAAACAATGCTACTTGAGGCGATCTGCAGCCTTCTTGAGGGACAGCAACAACTCCTGAACCGTCCTGAGACCGACGCACCGGGGGTAAAGCAATTCAGGGCTTTACATCCCAAGCAGTTCTCCGGAAAAGGAAGCCCTCTTGAAGCTGAAGAATGGGCACAAAGCATAGAAGATGATCTGGCAGCAGCACAAGTGCCAGACATAGCTTGGATCCGTGTGGCGAAACTACAGCTCATGGACAATGCTCGCAACTGGTGGAAGGCGGAAGAAAGCCGTTTGGTACAGCCTATTGAATGAAAGACTTTTCGCGAGAAGTTCGACGCGAAATACTTCCCTGTGACTGCCAGGTTTGCCATGGAGCAACAGTTCATTCATCTACAACTGGGTTCAATGTGGAACAAATCAGTAGATGAGTACGACGCTGAATTCACCAAGCTAAGCCGGTAAGATATGTCACAACGGTTCAATTTTTAAATCTCACATACTACACAGCTAACACAATCCTTAAACAGATTCGCGGCACACTTGATACGGAAGGACGAGAACAGAGCCCGTCGCTTTCAACAAGGTCTGGACACGGAGATTCAGGTTGCTCTAGCCACGGGAAAATTTCTGACTCATGAGGATGCTCTGGAAGCTGCCCGCAGTTATGAGGGAGTGATAAAAGTAAGAGGCATACCTCAGTCTGCAGGAGTCAAACGCCCTGCCAACCAGATGGCAGGTGGAGCCTCGTCCAGGCCACCTTTCGTATCAAGGCGACCCGGAGTACCGAACCATCGTCCCAGCCCAGCCTTTTGCACCTACTGCAAGAGAACTGGACATATGATGAAAGACTGCCATCGAGCCAACCATATTTGCTTAGTCTGCGGCTCAGCTACTCATGATATTGGGTCTTGTCCCCAAAGACAAAACCTAGTTGCTGCACCCAGGCCAGCAATTACCTATCCGTAGCGACCAGCCCTTCAAGCACCTTCTCCAAGACCTGCACTACCTGCACCACCTAGAGGACCACAAGCTGCACCACCTCCTCGCCAGTTCCATCAAGCTCAAAGGAACGTTCCGAGGAATGCTCCTCAGGTCAGGAGGAATGTACCAAGGCGCCAGGCTTTCACGATGTCCGTGGAAGAAGCTGAGGCCACTGGCCAAGTAATCACTGGTAAACTTTTCTTTTCAAACTTTGCTTTTCTCTCATTCTACTTAGATACATATTTTCCTATACCTAAAACATATCCCATATACCTTAGGTACAATCTTAGTATCCTCAATCCCTGCACTAGCACTGTTGATACTGGAGCATCACACTGCTTTATGTCGCAACGGTTTGTTCGAACCCATGCGATTCCAGTCTCACCGCTTGTATCCAGCTGGAATGTCAGTTCCGGAAATGGCGTTCTAAAGGCAACTATGGGATACAGCTTGTGTCCAGTCGCCGTCTGCAGCAGAGAGTTTTATGCTGACTTCAAAGTGCTGGACATACCGAACTTCGATGTGGTTCTAGGAATGGATTGGCTTGGAACTTTTTATGCTACCATAGACTGTCGTCAAAGGAGGGCAGTATTCAAGATTCCAGACCATCCGATCTTCTATTTCAAAAGCGGAGACCGTACACTGGAGCCAAGTACCTACAAAGCGAAGTCAAGAGAAGCAGTAGTTGCAGCAGCTCAAGCGGAGGAAGAATCAAGACCAGATGTGGTTCGAGAGTTCGACGATGTATTTCCTGACGATATATCAGGTTTGCCTCCCGATCGAGCTCTTGAATTCAGTATTGATTTAGTACCAGGAGCACAACCGGTGATCAAAGCACCCTATCGTTTAAGTCCGGGAGGTTTGAAGGAAGTCCGAACACAGTTGGACGAATTACTGGCGAAAGGATGGATTCGTCCCAGCGCCTCAAGTATTTGTAAAGAAGAAGGAAGGAGTGAAGAAGAAGGAAAGAGTGGCATAATGTGTTCCACATATCCCAACTCAGAAGGTATCTGAGTGACCCCAGCCGTGTTCTCGATCATTCCGAGCTCATTATACAGCCCGATTTGTCTTGTGAGCAACAGCCTGTGGAGATCCTGGACAGGAAAGTGAAGACACTTCGGAACAAGGAAGTTAACTTGGTTCGAGTGATGTGGAGGAAAAACACTCCAGGAGAGTCCACTTGGGAAAGGGTGGATGAGATGCGTACTAGATATCCACACCTCTTTGTAAACTAGTCCTCAAATAAAAGTTGTAAATTTCGAAGACGAAATTTTTGTAAGGAGGGTAGACTGTAACAACTCCATTTTTAATGTACAAAGAATTGATTTAAATTCAATGTATACTTGGAGTATTTATTGTTGCTGATATCTCTTTAAGTATTTATTTCACTCCATAATTACAAGAAGGAGGTTGTAGCTCATTGGTAATACCTTGCACTGCTGAACCAAGATGCCAGAGTTCAAATCCCATGCCCCACATTATTTTTAATATTATTTTGTTTTTGATTTTTAGAATACCAACAGTTACACGTGCGTTTCTCACAAATTTCCTACTACACATGAAAATGTAAATGCACCAGAAGCCACACCCGACAACCCCACGACCACCTGACTCGGCCCGACTCGGGCCGGCGCCGCCGACCGGACTCGGCCGGATGGCCGAGTCCCCAACATCGAAGTTAGGTATCTTTTCCTCCTGAAACCCCCTGCATGCTTCATTTAGTCGGATCGGTTACAGAAAGCCCATTAACCCCTATTTACTCCATTTTTAATGATTTTTTTTATATTTTTACATTTTTTAATAAAAAAACCCTACACCTACCCTAACCCTAGCCTAACCCTATAAATACACCCCTACCCTCTACCCACTCATCCCAAATTTCTGAGCCCACTCTCTCAAAATTGCAAGAGATCTTGTGTACTTTGAAAACGAGCGAAAGGCAAAGCTCCGACGAAATCTACGGCGAACTTCTGGTGATCGTGCTAGGAACTCGCGGCGACGAATCGACGTACCGGCGGACCCTCTTCTTCCTTATCACTCTCGTGTTGTCCAAACCTGTAAGTCCCATTCTAACCTCTCTCTCTCTCTCTTTTTCTAAAACAAAATACGAAATTATAAAACCCGACGGAATCAGAACAAATCCGATTTCCGATTCGGTTTTCTATAAAACTTTACTTCTCACCAATACATTCATACTTAAACATCTTTATGTTGACTATTAAACATTTAACAAACAATTTGAACAAGTTTCATCACATGAAATGATAGCGTTCCCAAATTATCGTATTTTTACTTAAATACCACAATGTTTCGACTTCACATTTAATCCCATTAACTTGCTATACCTTTAAAGTAGATCACGAGTTAATGACCTACCTCCTCACACACTTACATACAACCTAACACGATACCATTGAAAAACTTAGAATACGATAAAACAATATTTTCATTTAAATACCATATTCTTAATAAAACCATTTCTAAAAGTTTTAGCTTGTTACACTTTTAAAATAAATACCTCTTATTAGGAAAATACGATAAGTTGTGAATATCGGTCGTTTATCTAAACCTGACTTTGTGGTGTCTAAGCTAGGCAAGGGAGAAAGGTAATTTTAAAAGGCTCGTCTCACGATAATTCGTGAGCGGATCCCTCCTTTCTTCACTTGTACTTACCTGGCCACAATTGGCGGTGAAGAGGCGATTTGAGGCATCTAACAACTTGTTGTTTAGACCATTTAGAAATAGTCTAGTTGAATTAGAAAACCCTAGAATCTAAAATACGGAAAATTGACTTTTTACAAATAAATACCTTGTACTTTATAAAACCGTTTTCTAAAGAATTTAGTATTTTACAATCTTTGCAAAGTGCCGCTACAACCCACTTTGGGGAACCCGTTCGGGATAGTACCGTTTATCATGCACCCCCGGGCTTAGTAGTATGAGATTCAGACCTCCGCAAGGAGCATTCGGTTTCGAAAGATTTAAAATACGACATCTTAAGAAAATGAGATTTTTAGAATATAAAATATTTATTGAAATTATTTTTGTATAAATATATGTATATTTATCATTAAAATATCTATTTTTTTATAATATAAATATTCCGCTCTTTCTAAAAATCACAAGAATAAATTTTACACTAAAATACCATGAACTTCAAATAAATCAATATTACAGATAAATATCTTTATTTATAAAACTAGGATATTTTCACTAGAAATGTCACAATATAAAATACACATTCATTATAACTCTAAAGGCGAATAATGAATACTTGAGGTGTATTTTGAAAAGTATATAAAAGTATTTTTACATAAAACCCCCTCAAGTTTTATAAATTACCCTAAGGACCCTAACAATTATAAGATTTCGATTCACATTTCTGATTGTCTGACTCGGGTTTGAGTCTGATTATTTCTGACTTGAATATGATTCGAGTAAATTTACATTCTATAATATTCCAATTCAATATGAACACATGAATCCATGAATCCAGTTATTAATCTATACAACTTGACTGAATCAAACCATGGATATACATCTATTATCCAGTTATTCCGTCTACATGATTATGCAGTTACAATTTGTTTACTGATATCATGGCTTTGGTCAGTCATCTAACTTATACAATACAATACAACAATACAATCAAAACACCACGGAGTTTAAGGGGTAGATTGGTGCGGAAGGTGTTAGAAATGGCACGAGACGGTAAGATTAAGACACCTAACCTATATTCCGTTGCTGTTGTACCGTGGCTTAACGGTTCCTTATACTTTCCGTTTGTCCTGGTCTCTAGCATACTGAGACCCCTCTCGTATACACTGGCATCCTTCCGTACCAAGCAACAAACAACAGCGTAAACACAATATTCTACAATATTATACAACTTTAGAAGATACCTCTTATTCTGTCTTTTCTAATTCTCCCTTATCTTTAGGACTTACCGAGCGACCTGTTCGCTGACGACATTCTATTTCTTTCTTCTTTGAATGTCGTCAGGTGTTTTGGACCCGTCAGAGATCGAGCCCACCGGTGAAGACTTGGATCAGTTCCACGAAGACTCCGAGCTCTAGACATTGTACCTTGTTCTATTCAGTATTTTTTTCATTTCCTGTTATGCCATTGTTTAGGCATCGCTTTTATTCCAGATGTATTTACTTTTCATGCATTGTACAAAAGAATGTTATTAATAAAGTTGCTGTTATTTTTATATCTCTAGTCTCTTGTGATTTACCATTATATTGCTTAGATACGCTTAGCGTATTTACTTCACAGTAAATATGTAGCGAACCGGTCCCGTCCCCTTCGCCGTATACCGGGAAGCGGGGCGTGACAGGTTTTGTTGGTGGCCCATGCAGGTCAGAGCTGTATAGAACCATACTATGCAGTTCTGTTCTGCATGAACAACCTAAGCAATATAACATAAGAACCAGCAACTAAAACATTCTTTACAATTCATATTTCTTGAATCTTACAAATTTCTATTCCTTGAATCTTATCATTTCATGTACTTGAATCTGTCCTAACCCAAATTTTTCTTCAAGGTTATGGATTCCCCGAACAACACCAGCACCAACGTCAACAACACACCTCCAGCACTACCTCTCACACCAGCTGTTCCTGCGCCACCCACCGAGCAAACAGTGCTACTTGAGGCGATCCGCGGCCTTCTTGAGGGACAGCAACAACTCCTGAACCGTCCTTAGACCGACGCACCGGGGGTAAAGCAATTCAGGGCTTTACATCCTAAGCAGTTCTCCAGAAAAGGAAGCCCTCTTGAAGCTGAAGAATGGGCATAAAGCATAGAAGATGATCTGGCAGCAGCACAAGTGCCAGACATAGCTTAGGTCCGTGTGGCGAAACTACAGCTCACGGACAATGCTCGCAACTGGTGGAAGGCGGAAGAAAGCCGTCTGGTACAGGCTATTGAATGGAAGACTTTTCGCGAGATGTTCGACGCGAAATACTTCCCTGTGACTGCCAGGTTTGCCATGGAGCAGCAGTTCATTCATCTACAACAGGGTTCGATGTAGCACAAATCAGTAAGTACGACGCTGAATTCACCATGCTAAGCCGGTAAGATATGTCACAACAGTTCAATTTTTAAATCGCACATACTACACAGCTAACACAATCCTTAAACAGATTCGCGGCACACTTGATACCGACGGACGAGATCAGAGCCTGTCGCTTTCAACAAGGTCTGGACACGGAGATTCAGTCTGCTCTAGCCACGGGAAAGTTTCTGACTTATGAGGATGCTCTGGAAGCTACCCGCAGTTATGAGGCAGTGATAAAAGCAAGGGGCAGACCTCAGTCTACAGGAGTCAAACGCCCTGCCAACCAGATGGCAGGTGGAGCCTCGTCCAGGCCACCTTTCGTGTCAAGGCGACCCGGAGTACCGAACCATCGTCCCAGCCCAACCTTTTGCACCTACTGTAAGAGAACTGGACATATGATGAAAGACCGCCGTCGAGCCAACCGTTTTTGCTTAGTCTGCGGCTCAGCTACTCATGATATTGGGTCTTGTCTCCAAAGACAAAACCCAGTTGCTACACCCAGGCCAGCAATGACCTATCCGTAGCGACCAGCCCTTCAGGCATCTGCTCTAAGACCTGCACTACCTGGACCACCCAGAGGACCACAAGCTGCACCACCTCCTCACTTCAAGTTAGGGATCACCTGTACTACTTGTAAACAAGAAGGAAGGTTCACACAGAATGTGCATCGATTACAGAGCCTTGAATGAAGTCACTATAAAGAACAAGTATCCACTCACGCGCATCAATGATTTATTCTATCGGCTAAGTGGATTTTGTGTTTTCTCTAAATTAGATCTTCGTTCGGGTTATCATCAAGTGAAGGTCAAGGAAACTGATATTCACAAAACAACTTTCAGAACTCGCTATGGACATTACGAATTTCTAGTGATGCCATTTGGAGTGACCAACGCACCCGCAATATTCATGAACCTAATGAATCAAGTTTTCCGGGAGTACTTAGACAGGTTTGTTGTCATCTTCATCGACGACATCCTGGTGTATTCTAAGAGTCGGAAAGAACATGCAGAGCACCTACGAATTGTCCTAGAAACTCTTCGACAACATCAGCTTTATGCCAAGTACAACAAATGCGAGTTTTGGTTAAAGCAAGTTGGTTTTCTTGGACATATCGTATCAGGAGAAGGAATCGCTGTAGATCCAGCGAAAGTTTCTGCAGTTAGCGAATGGCCTACACCAAAGTCAGTGAAGGATATTCGAAGTTTCTTAGGTTTAGCTGGATATTACAGAAGGTTTATTGAAGGCTTTTCAAAGATAGTAACGCCCCTGACCAAGCTCACATGTAAAGATGAAGAATTTGTGTGGTCAGAAGCATGCGAACAAGCTTTCGTAGAACTCAAGTCAAGGTTGACATCAGCACTTATTCTCATCATACCGGATCAATCTGGAGGATTCGAAGTGCATTGTGATGCATCCGGTAAGGGAATAGGATGTGTTATACATCAGCACGGTAAGATTGTGGCTTATGCTTCAAGACAGCTGAAGATTCATGTGCGCAATTATCCGACGCATGATCTGGAGTTGGCAGCCGTCATCTTTGCTCTCAAGATTTGGCGTCATTACCTACTTGGTGAACGAGTGAACATCTACACAGATCATAAGGGCCTGAAGTACGTGTTTACTCAGAAGGAGTTGAATATGCGGCAGAGAAGATGGTTAGAACTCATGGCAGACTTTGACATCAACTTGCAATATCACCCAGGAAAGATGAATGTAGTACCTGATGCACTTAGTCGCCAACCATTATCAATGAATCTCACCGCTCATAGGAAGCTTCAACAAGACTTGCATCAGATGGAGATTGAAGTAATCATGCTAGGTAATGCTTCAAGTTTGATGAATTTACAAGTTCAATCAACCATTGTCAATCAGATCAAAGCAGCTCAAGCAAGCGATGCTAAGTTGCAAAAGATCAGAGAACAAGTGGAGAATGGACTCAGAACAGACTTCATCATCCATGAAGACGGATCTTTGAGATACGGCAGTAGATTGTGTGTACCAAAAGGTCCTGTTCGGGAAGAGTTAATGAAAGAAGCTCACAGCTCTCCCTATTCAGTACACCCTGGAGGTACCAAAATGTACAAAGATCTACGTCAAAATTATTGGTGGTATGGAATGAAGCGTGAAGTAGCCAGAAGCGTCGCAAAATGCTTGGTGTGTCAGCAAGTAAAGGCTGAACATCACAAGACTGCTGGATTACTTCAACCGTTACCAATCCCAGAATGGAAGTGGCAACACATCACGATAGATTTTGTGACTGCTCTTGCTTGCAGCACAAAGGGTAACGATGTTGTATGGGTCATTGTGGATCGACTCACAAAGTCGGCTCACTTCATCCCATTTCGAGTTGGCCAATCAACTGAGACACTAGCAAAGAAGTACATGGAGGTAATAATCTATTTAAAGATTTTAACTCTTCATAATGTATTATCTCTGATACCCATGAACTCATATAGGAAATTGTGAGACTTCATGGAGTATCGGTCTGCATTGTCTCCGATCGTGACACCAGGTTCCGATCGCAATTTTGGCAGAGTCTACAAGCAAGCTTGGGAACAAGTCTGAACTTCAGCACGGCTTATCATCCACAAACAGATGGTCAGTCGGAACGAACTATTCAGATCTTAGAGGACATGCTCAGAGCGTGTATGTTAGACTTCAAATGATCGTGGGAAGATCACCTGCACTGTCACGCCCCGCTTCCCAGTGTACGGCGAAGGGGACGCGACGAGGTCCGCTACGTATATACTCAGAAGTACATACGCTAAGCGTATCTAAGCAATATAAAATAAATATACAAGAGACAAGATATAAAAAGAACAGCAACTTTTATTTATTAACATTCTTTTGAACAATACATGAAAAGGAAATACAACTGAAATAAAAAGATGCCTAAACAGTGGCATAACAGGAAATGAAAAGTACTGAAAAGAAAAGTGTACAATGAAACTAAAGTGTAGGGTCTTCAGAAAACTGCTCCAAGTCTTCTACAGATGGCTCGATCTCTGCCGGGTCCAAATCACCTGACGACATTCAAAGAAGAAAGAAATAGAATGTCGTCAGCGAACAGGTCGCTCGGTAAGTCCCAAAGGTAAGGGAGAAATAGACAGAGAGTAAGAGAAAGAGAGAGATGGTAGCTTTTAATGTTGTATTATAATATTGTAATGTTGTATTAACGCTGTTGTTTGTAGCCTGGTACAGAAAATGCCAGTGTATACGAGGGGAGTCCCACTTACACCGGGGACCTTGGTAACCTGTAGTACAAGGCTCCGTCGATAATACCACGGAACAATGGCATTGATGTAATTATGTCTTAAATGACCACCTCGTGCCACCTTTAACATATTCCATACCAGTCTACCCTTTAAACCCCGTAGTGTTTTGATTGTATTGTTATATTGTATTGTATAAGTTGTATAGTTGGATGACTGACCGAAACCATGATATCAGTAACGGATGTAATGGATGTAAACTGGATTCATGTAAATGGAAAGTATATCCATGATTTGGTTCAGTCAAGTTGAATAGATTGATAACTGGATTCATGGATTCGTGTGTTCATGTTGAATTGTAATATTGTACATTTATATAGTACTTGAATCATATTCAAGTCGGATTATGATCAGACTCAAACCCGAGTCGGACAGAAGAAATGTAAATCGAAGTCCTTTATTTACTAGGGTCCTTAGGGTAATTTATAAAACTTGAGGGGGGTTTATGTAAAAATACTTTTGTATAGTTTTCAAGATACACCCCAAGTATTTATTATTCTTTTTATAGTTATAATGAGTGTAATTTTATTTTGTGATATTTCTAGTGAAAATATCCTAATTCCATAAATAAAAGTATTTATATGTAAATGGTGATTATATTGAATTCATGGTATTTTAGTGTAAACCGATTCTTGTGACATTTTTAGAAAAAGGTTGAATATTCATATCATAAAAAATAGATATTTTAATGATAAATATACATATATTTATACAAAAATAATTTTTATAAATATTTTATATTCTAAAAATCTCATTTTCTTAGGATGTCGTATTTAAAATCTTTTGAGACCGAATGCTCCTTACGGAGGTCTGAATCTCGCACTACTAAGCCCGAGGGTGCACGATAAACCGTACTATCCCAAACGGCTACCCCAAAATGGGTTGTAGTGGCGCTTTGCAAAGATTTTATAAATACTAATCCTTTAGAATACGGTTTTATTAAGTAAAAGGTATTTATTTGTAAAAATGTCAATTTTCCGTATTTTAGATTCTAGGGTTTTCTAAGTCAACTAGCCTATTTCTAAATGGTCTAAACGACAAGCCGTTAGATACCTCAAATCGCCTCTTCACCGCCAATTGTGGCCAGGTAAGTACAAATGAGGAAAGGAGAGATCCGCTCACGAATCACCGTGCGACGGGCCTTTTAAAATTACCTTTCTCACTTGCCTAGCCTAGACACCACAAAGTCAGGTTTAGATAAACGACCGATATCCACAACTTATCGTATTTTCCTAATAAGAGATATTTATTTAAAATTGTATCAAAGCTAAAACTTTTAGGAATGGTTTTATTAAGAATATGGTATTTAAATGAAAGTATTGTTTTATCGTATTCTAAGTTTTATGATGATATCGTTTAGGGTTGTATATGCGTGTGTGTGGAGGTAGGTCATTACCTCGTGTTCTACATTACATGTATAGCAAGGTTAAGGGGGTTAAATTTGAAATCGAAATATTGTGGTATTTAAGTGGAAAAAAAGATAAATTGGAAAGGCTATCATTTCATGTGATGAAACTTGTTCAAATTATTTGTTAAGTGTTTAATAGTCAACAATAAGATGTTTAAGCATGATTGAATTGGTGAGAAGTGAAATTTTTTAGAAAACCGAATCGGAAATCGGATTTGTTCCGATTCCGTCGGGTTTTGCAAATTCGTATTTTTTTGAGAATAAGAAAGAGGGATAGAATGGGGACTTATAGGTTTGGACAAACACGAGAGTGATAAAGAAGAAGAGGGTTCGCTGGTGCGTCGATTCGTCGCCGAGAGTTCCTAGCACGATCACCGGAAGTTCACCGTCGATTTCGTCAGGGCTTCGTCTTTTGCTCATTTTCAAAGTACACAAGGTTATCTTGAGATTTTGAGAGAGTGGGCTCAGAATTTTAGGATGAGAGGGTAGGAGGTAGGGGTGTATTTATAGGGTTAGGCTAGGGTTAGGGTAGGTGTAGGGTTTTTAAATAAAAATGTAAAAATAATTGTAAAAATCATTAAAATTTAGAGTAATTGGTGTTTATTATGCTTTCAGGAAACGATCTAACCATTTAAAGTATGCAGGGGTGTACAGAAGACCAAGGGGCTCACTTCGTCTTCAGGCGACTCGGCCGTCCGGCCGAGTCCGGCAGGCGGCGCCGGCCCGAGTCGGCCGGTCCGCCGGCCGACTCGGCCGGTCCCAGCCGAGTCCGGTGGTCGGGTAGGGGGTCGCCGGGGGTAGCCACTGGTGCTTCTAACTTTTCATAGGTAGTGGGGTTTTTGTGAGAAAACACGTGTTGACTATTGGTATTCTAGAAATTTTAAAACAAAATAATATTAAAAATAATGTGGGGCATGGGATTTGAACTCCGGTGGCTTGGTTCAGCAATACAAGGTATTACCAATGAACTACAAGCTACTTCTTGTAATTATTTATGTGAAATAATTACTTAAAGAGATATCGGCAACATTAAATACTCCAAGTATACTTTGAATTTAAATCAATTCTTTGTACTTTAAAAATGGAGTTATTTAATTACTTAAGTCTTGTGCTCAGGTAATAAATACCCCTTTATGAATTTTTGAAAAAAATACTTTGAAAAATTTGTATCGGAAATTTGGGGTTGTTATATTCTACCCTCCTTATAAAAATTTCGTCCTCGAAATTTGTAAAAGGAAAGTGTAATAGATTCAAGGAAATTTTTGGTGAGAGTGTGTGAAGAATGACAAAGTGAAGCAAGGGTGTGAAAAGGTTGAAGAGAATTACCAGGGTTATCCTGATCAACCGTATCAGCTTCTACGGCCGCCAAATTGTAAGCATGGCGTCTCGGCACGTTCCTTCTAGCTGGAGGCATATTCCCCTGTACCCGAGGCATGTTTCTCAGTGCCTGATGGAATTGGCAATTTGGCTGAGCAAGGAATCCACGTGGAGGCGGTGCTGGGAGTGCAGGACGAGTTGCAGGAGCCTGGATAGCTGGCTGCTGCGGATAGTTGGTGGGTTGGTGTGCTGGGTTGCGTCTATAAGGACAGTTTTCAATTCCGTGATTGGACGCGCCACAAACCAAGCATAGGCCTTTTGCGCGCCTACAGTCCTTCCACAAGTGTCCTTCCCTCTTACAATAAAAGCAAAAATCGGGTCTTGGTCGATCCTTGACTTCTTCCAATCTTCTGAGTTCAACAGCTGGTCTTGAAGAGGCCCCTCCTGTCATTTGAGTGGCAGGACGTTTCACTCCTGCAGACTGAGGTCTGCCCCTTGCCTTTATCACTGCTTCATAATGGCGAGCAGCTTCCAGAGCATCCTCGTGAGTCGGAAATTTCCCTGTGGCTAGTGCAGCCTGAATTTCCGTGTCCAAACCTTGTTGAAAGGGACGGGCTCTAATCTCGTCCGTCGGTATCAAGTGTGCCGCGAATCGGCTTAGCATGGTGAATTCAGTGTCGTACTCATCTACTGATTTGTCCCACATCGATCCTTGTTGTAGATGAATGAACCACTGCTCCATGGCAAACCTGGCAGTCACAGGGAAGAATTTCGCGTCGAACTTCTCGCGAAAAGTCTTCCATTCAATAGGCTGTACAAGACGGCTTTCTTCCGCCTTCCACCAGTTGCGAGCATTGTCCGTGAGCTGCAGTTTCGCCACACGGACCCAAGCTATATCTGGCACTTGTGCTGTGGCCAGATCATCCTCGATACTCTGAGCCCATTCTTCAGCTTCCAGTAGGCTCCCCTTTCCTGAGAACTGTTTGGGATGTAAAGCTCTGAATTGCTTCATCCTAGGTGCGTCAGTCTCGGGACGGTTCAGGAGTTGTTGCTGTCCCTCAAGAAGGCTGCGGATCGCCTCTAGTAGCATTGTTTGCTCGGTGGGTGGCGCAGGAACAACTGGTGTGAGAGGTAGTGCTGGAGGTGTGTTGTTGACGTTGGTGCTGGTGTTGTTTGGGGAATCCATAACCTTAAAGGAAAATTTGGGTTAGAACAGATTCAAGTACATGAAACGATAAGATTCAAGGAATAGAAAATTGAAAGATTCAAGAAACATGAATTGTAAAGAATGTTTTAGTTGCTGGTTCCTGTGTTATATTACTTAGGTTGTTCACGCAGAACAGAACTGCATAGTATGGTTCTATACAGCTCTGACCTGCATGAGCCACCATCAAAACCTGTCACGCCCCGCTTCCCAGTGTACGGCAAAGGGGACGCGACGAGGTCCGCTACATATATACTCAGAAGTACATACGCTAAGCGTATCTAAGCAATATAAAATAAATACACAAGAGACAAGATATAAAAGGAACAACAACTTTTATTTATTAACATTCTTTTGTACAATACATGAAAAGGAAATACAACTGAAATAAAAAGATGCCTAAACAGTAGTATAACAGGAAATGAAAAGTACTGAAAAGAAAAGTGTACAATGAAACTAAAGTGTAGGGTCTTCGGCAAACTGCTCCAAGTCTTCTACAGATGGCTCGATCTCTGCCGGGTCTAAATCACCTGACGACATTCAAAGAAGAAAGAAATAGAATGTCTTCAGCGAACAGGTCGCTCGGTAAGTCCCAAAGGTAAGGGAGAAATAGACAGAGAGTAAGAGAGAGAGAGAGAGTAGCTTTTAATGTTGTATTATAATATTGTAATGTTGTATTAACGCTGTTGTTTGTAGCCTGGTACAGAAGATGCCAGTGTATACGAGGGGAGTCCCACTTACACCGGGGACCTTGGTAACCTGTAGTACAAGGTTCCGTCGATAATACCACGGAACAACAGCATGGATGTAATTACGTCTTAAGTGACCACCTCGTGCCACCTTTAACATATTCCATACCAGTCTACCCCTTAAACCCCGTAGTGTTTTGATTGTATTGTATAAGTTGTATAGTTGGATGACTAACCGAAACCATGATATCAGTAACGGATGTAATGGATGTAAACTGGATTCATGTAAATGGAAAGTATATTCATGGTTTGATTCAGTCAAGTTGAATAGATTGATAACTGGATTCTTGGATTCGTGTGTTCATGTTGAATTGTAATATTGTAGATTTATATAGTATTTGAATCATATCCAAGTCGGATTATAATCAGACTCAAACCCGAGTCGGACAGAAGAAATGTAAATCGAAGTCCTATATTTACTGGGGTCCTTAGGGTAATTTATAAAACTTGAGGGGGTTTTATGTAAAAATACTTTTGTATAGTTTTCAAGACACACCCCAAATATTTATTATTCGTTTTTATAGTTATAATGAGTGTAATTTTATTTTGTGATATTTCTAGTAAAAATATTCTAATTCCATAAATAAAGGTATTTATGTGTAAATGGTGATTATATTGAATTCATGATATTTTAGTGTAAACCGATTCTTGTGACATTTTTAGAAAAAGGTTGAATATTCATATCATAAAAAATAGATATTTTAATGATAAATATACATATATTTATACAAAAATAATTTTTATAAATATTTTATATTCTAAAAATCTCATTTTCTTAAGATGTCGTATTTTAAATTTTTCGAGACCGAATGCTCCTTGCGGAGGTTTGAATCTCGCACTACTAAACCCAAGGGTGCACGATAAACCGTACTATCCCGAACGGCTTCCCTAAAATGGGTTGTAGTGGCGCTTTGCAAAGATTTTATAAATACTAATCCTTTAGAATACGGTTTTATTAAGTAAAAGGTATTTATTTGTAAAAATGTCAATTTTCCGTATTTTAGATTCTAGGGTTTTCTAAGTCAACTAGCCTATTTCTAAATGGTCTAAACGACAAGCAGTTAGATGCCTCAAATCTCCTCTTCACCGCCAATTGTGGCCAGGTAAGTACAAATGAGGAAAAGAGGGATCCGCTCACGAATCACCGTGAGACGGGCTTTTTAAAATTACCTTTCTCACTTTCCTAGCCTAGACACCACAAAGTCAGGTTTAGATAAACGACCGATGTCCACAACTTATCGTATTTTCCTAATAAGAGATATTTATTTAAAATTGTATCAAAGCTAAAACTTTTAGGAATGGTTTTATTAAGAATATGGTATTTAAATGAAAGTATTGTTTTATCGTATTCTAAGTTTTATGATGATATCGTTTAGGGTTGTATATGCGTGTGTGTGGAGGTAGGTCATTACCTCGTGCTCTACTTTACATGTATAACAAGGTTAAGGGGGTTAAATGTGAAATCGAAATATTGTGGTATTTAAGTGGAAAAAAAGATAAATTGGAAAGGCTATCATTTCATATGATGAAACTTGTTCAAATTATTTGTTAAGTGTTTAATAGTCAACAATAAAATGTTTAAGCATAATTGAATTGGTGAGAAGTGAAATTTTATAGAAAACCGAATCGGAAATCGGATTTGTTCCGATTCCGTCGAGTTTTGCAAATTCGTATTTTTTTGAGAATAAGAAAGAGGGATAGAATGGGGACTTACGGGTTTGGACAAACACGAGAATGATAAGGAAGAAGAGGGTTCACCGGTGCGTCGATTCGTCGCCGAGAGTTCCTAGCACGATCACCGGAAGTTCGCCGTCGATTTCGTCAGGGCTTCGCCTTTTGCTCGTTTTCAAAGTACACAAGGTTTTCTTGAGATTTTGAGAGAGTGGGCTCAGAATTTTGGGATGAGAGGGTAGGAGGTAGGGGTGTATTTATAGGGTTAGGCTAGGGTTAGGGTAGGTGTAGGGTTTTTAAATAAAAATGTAAAAATAATTGTAAAAATCATTAAAATTTGGAGTAATTGGTGTTTATTGTGCTTTCTGGAAACGATCTAACCATTTAAAGTATGCAGAGGTGTACAGAAGACCAAGGGGCTCACTTCGTCTTCAGGCGACTCGGCCGTCCGGCCGAGTCCGGTAGTCGGGAGGTAGGGGATCGCCGGGGGTAGCCACTGGTACTTCTAACTTTTCATGGGTAGTGGGGTTTTTGTGAGAAAACACGTGTTGACTGTTGGTATTCTAGAAATTTTAAAACAAATAATATTAAAAATAATGTGGGGCATGGGATTTGAACTCTGGTGGCTTGGTTCAGCAATACAAGGTATTACCAATGAGCTACAAGCTACTTCTTTTAATTATTTGTGTGAAATAATTACTTAAAGAAATATCAGCAATATTAAATACTCCAAGTATACTTTGAATTTAAATCACTTCTTTGTACTTTAAAAATAGAGTTATTTAATTACTTAAGTCTTGTGCTCAGGTAATAAATACCCCTTTATGAATTTTTGAAAAAAATACTTTGAAAAATTTGTATCGGAAATTTAGGGTTGTTACATGCACCTTGTGGAGTTCGCGTACAATAACAGCTACCAAGCAAGCATAGGAATGACACCTTTTGCAGCATTGTATGGAAGGAAGTGTCGATCTCCATTAAGTTGGGACGACATCGTAGATAGGGAACTTCTTGGACCAGAGATGATAGTAGCGACTGTTGATGTGGTTCGTACTATCAGGGAAATGATGTGCATAGCCCAAGATCGACAGAAGCACTAGGCTGATGCAAAGAGACGACACTTGGAGTTCCATCCAGGAGATCACGTATTCTTGAAGATATCTCCGAACCGCGGAGTGATCCGATTTGGAAAACGGGGTAAGCTAAGTCCGAGATATATTGGACCGTTCGACATACTCGAACGAGTCAGTGAAGTGGCATACCGCTTAGTGCTTCCACCTTCATTGGAAGGAGTGCATAATGTGTTCCACATATCCCAACTCATAAGGTATGTGAATGACCCCAGCCATGTTCTCGATCATTCCGAGCTCATTATACAGCTCGATTTGTCTTGTAAGCAACAGCCTGTAGAGATCCTAGACAGGAAAGTGAAGACACTTCGGAACAAGAAAGTTAACTTGGTTCGAGTGATGTGGAGGAAAGACACTCCAGAAGAGTCCACTTGGGAAAGGGAGGATGAAATGCGTACTAGATATCCACACCTCTTTGTAAACTAGTCCTCAAATAAAAGTTGTAAATTTCGAGGACGAAATTTTTGTAAGGAGGGTAGACTGTAACAACTTCATTTTTAATGTACAAAGAATTGATTTAAATTCAATGTATACTTGGAGTATTTATTGTTACTGATATCTCTTTAAGTATTTATTTCATTCCATAATTACAAGAAGAAGCTTGTAGCTCATTGGTAATACCTTGCACTGCTGAACCAAGCCACCAGAGTTCAAATCCCATGCCCCACATTATTTTTAATATTATTTTGTTTTTTGATTTTTTAGAATACCAACAGTTACACGTGCGTTTCTCACAAATTTCCAACTACACATGAAAATGTAAATGCACCAGAAGCCACACCCGACGACCCCACACCCCCCGACCACCTGACTCGGCCCGACTCGGGCCGGCGCCGCCGGCCGGACTCGGCCGGACGGCCGAGTCCCCAACATCGAAGTTGGGTATCTTTTCTTCCTGAAACCCCCTGCATGCTTCATTTAGTAAGATCGATTACAGAGAGCCCATTAACCCCCATTTACTCCATTTTTAATGATTTTTTTAATATATTTTTACATTTTTTAATTAAAAACCCTACACCTACCCTAACCCTAGCCTAACCCTATAAATGCACCCCTACCCTCTACCCTCTCATCCCAAATTTCTGAGCCCACTCACTCAAATTTCCAAGAGATCTTGTGTACTTTGAAAACGAGCGAAAGGCGAAGCTCCGACGAAATCTACGGCGAACTTCCGGTGATCGTGCGAGAAACTCGCGGCAACGAATCGACGTACCGGCGGACCCTCTTCTTCCTTATCACTCTCGTGTTGTCCAAACCCGTAACTCCCATTCTAACCTCTCTCTCTTTTTCTAAAAAAAATACGAAATTTCAAAACCCGACGGAATCGGAACAAATCCGATTTCCGATTCGGTTTTCTATAAAATTTCACTTCTCACCAATACATTCTTGCTTAAATATCTTTATGTTGACTATTAAACATTTAACAAACAATTTGAACAAGTTTCATCACATGAAATGATAGCGTTCCCAAATTATCGTATTTTTTACTTAAATAATACAATGTTTCGATTTCACATTTAATCCCATTAACTTGCTATACCTTTAAAGTAGATCACGGGGTAACGACCTACCTCCTAACACACTTACATACAACCTAACACGATACCATTGAAAAACTTAAAATACGATAAAACAATATTTTCATTTAAATACCATATTCTTAATAAAACCATTTCTAAAAGTTTTAGCTTGTTACACTTTTAAAATAAATACCTCTTATTAGGAAAATACGATAAGTTGTGGACATCGGTCGTTTATCTAAACCTGACTTTGTGGTGTTTAGGCTAGGCAAGGGAGAAAGGTAATTTTAAAAGGCTCGTCTCATGATGATTCGTGAGCAGATCCCTCCTTTCTTCACTTGTACTTATCTGGCCACAATTGGCGGTGAAGAGGCGATTTGAGGCATCTAACAACTTGTTGTTTAGACCATTTAGAAATAGTCTAGTTGAATTAGAAAACCCTAGAATCTAAAATACGGAAAATTGACTTTTTACAAATAAATACCTTGTCCTTTATAAAACCGTTTTCTAAAGGATTTAGTATTTTACAATCTTTGCAAAGTGCCGCTACAACCCACTTTGGGGAACCCGTTCGGGATAGTACGGTTTATCGTGCACCCTCGGGCTTAGTAGTGCGAGATTCAGACCTCCGCAAGGAGTATTCGGTCTCGAAAGATTTAAAATACGACATCTTAAGAAAATGAGATTTTTAGAATATAAAATATTTATTGAAATTATTTTTGTATAAATATATGTATATTTATCATTAAAATATCTATTTTGTTATAACATAAATATTCCGCTTTTTCTAAAAATCACAAGAATAAATTTTACACTAAAATACCATGAACTTCAAATAAATCAATATTACAGATAAATACTTTATTTATAAAACTAGGATATTTTCACTAGAAATGTCACAATATAAAATACACATTCATTATAACTCTAAAGGCGAATAATGAATACTTGAAGTGTATTTTGAAAAGTATATAAAAGTATTTTTACATAAAACCCTCTCAAGTTTTATAAATTACCCTAAGGACCCTTGCAATTATAAGACTTCGATTCAAATTTCTGATTGTCTGACTTGGGTTTGAGTCTGATTATTTCTGACTTGAATATGATTCGAGTCAATCTACATTCTATAATATTCCAATTCAATATGAACACATGAATCCAGTTATCAATCTATACAACTTGACTAAATCAAACCATGGATATACATCCATTATCAAGTTATTCCGTCTACATGATTATGCAGTTACAATCTGTTTACTGATATCATGGTTTTTGTCAGTCATCCAACTTATACAATACAATAGAACAATACAATCAAAACACTACGGGGTTTAAGAGGTAGATTGGTATGGAAGGTGTCAGAAGGGGCACGAGACGATAAGATTAAGACACCTAACCTATATTCCGTTGCTGTTGTACCGTGGCTTAACGGTTCCTTGTACTTTCCGTTTGCCCTGGTCTCTAGCATACTGAGACCCCTCTCGTATACACTGGCATCCTTCCGTACCAAGCTACAAACAACAGCGTAAACACAATATTCTACAATATTATACAACTTTAGAAGATACATCTTATTCTGTCTTTTCTAATTCTCCCATATCTTTGGGACTTACCGAGCGACCTGTTCGCTGACGACATTCTATTTCTTTCTTCTTTGAATGTCGTCAGGTGTTTTGGACCCGTCAGAGATCGAGCCCACTATTCCCCTCCAAAAGACGGCGCAACGTGAAGACGTCTTGCCTGAGATTCGGGGAAGATGCTATTTGGTTTTATCCGTATACCTCTCTGAAGATGCCAAGTTGATTTATGGCACCGTGTATCGGAGGTTTAGATGGATGGGGCCGATGTAGCAGACTTCGTCAGATTCCCCCTCGTTAGAGGGGTTTTTGATTGTGGGGACGCTCTTCCCTGCAGGCGCAAGCCCCTGCAGTTAATTACGCTACCACATCGCGGTAACAACTTTCTCCTTCTCCAGAATTTCACTTCGTATCGTGGGTGTTTGTTTTGTTTGTGGTTGCCCGTGGATTGTATACGGAGACTAATTTATGTTGTCGCCCATAGGACGTGGATTAGTCCAAATCCGTATTTTCTTAGATTTGGGTTTTGGGTTTTGGTTTAAGGATACGTTAGCCATGTTTGAGGCTAAGATCAACTTAAACGTTTGTTAAGGATACGTTAGTCTGATTTGAGACTAAGATCGACTTAACGGGAAGAGCATTTTAGGGCTCTGTTGTTCCAGTTTAGGGTCGTCGTGGTCCATTTAATATATGGCCGTCGGGACCCGTCACCTCTCTGACGACGTTGAAGGATTACAACGACAAGTGTCAGAGGAGTTCGGAGATGTACCCTTGAACCAAAGTTGATTGGGGGTCTTATAGTCCAATTTGGGACTAAAGTCTGTTTGAAAGATTTAAGGATACGTTAGCCATATTTGAGGCTAAGATCAACTTAAACGGGATCATTTAGATCCGACAAAAGAGCATTTGGGAGCTCTATTGTTCCAGTTTAGGGACATAGTGGTCCATGCTCCAGTTTAGGGACGTGGTGGTCCATCGCCAGTTTAGGGACATGGTGGTCCATCGCCAGTTTAGGGACATGGTAGTCCATTTCATTTATGGTTGTCGGGACCCGTCACCTCTCTGACGTCGTTGAAGGATTACAACGATAGGTGTCAGAGGAGTTCAGAGATATACCCTTGAACCGGATGTAAATTGGTTTAAGAGAGCATCCATGCTCAGTCAATTTAATTTGAGAACTTATGGCCATGATTGGGCTAAGTCCAGTTGAGAATGTTCAACATTTTTATTTATCTTTAGCCTATTAGGCTTGTGCTAGTGTTTTGCCCCTTTTTTATAATGCACTGCATTTTTTGTTTTGTTTGGGCTCTGCCCTTTTATAAATGATGCAGAGTATCTATTTTGTTTGGGCTCTGCCCTTTTAATGCATTGCATTTTTATTTTGGCCTGCTAGGCCTTTTTGATTTGGGCCTGGCCCTGCAGTGCATTTGTCAAGCGCTTTGCGCCAATCATTGAGCGCAAGCGCTTGTGGTGGTGACATGCGTCACACAAGCGCAGTGCGCTGCGCTAGTGCGCTGCACTTGCGCTGCTGACACGTGGCGCACTCTGGTGAGCTGCGCCAATTTCAGATAACAATGCTCTATCTTAAAAGCGCATAGCGCAAGTGGTTCTGGTGTTGACACGTGGCGCTCTCTGATGGCTTGCGCCAACCCAGGAGCGCAACAGTGCAGTTTTGCAAGTGCAAGGCACTGTTTCAATAACTTGATCCAATTTTGGATTCAAGAAAAGAATTTTTCTGAAATTCCAGAACCAATGGTTCATAAAAAGTGCAAGGCACTGTTATTATTTATTTATTTTTTATTGAAGATCATGGATCTTGTTCTTAGATCAATGATCTATTCAGAAGAAATTCTTCTATTTTATAAAGGTTTTTTACCTTTTTCTTAAATTTTCTTCAGAATTCTCTCTGTTTTGAAGTTCTTGATCTCTCTCAATGTTGATGATGATCCTCCTCTTTTGAGTTGGGGTTTAGGGGTCTTTATATAGTGCCCATAGATTTGTTAAGTTTGTTAAAGAGATCATTCTCTGAGTGATTTGGGGAATTTTCCCCACCGTTGGATTTTTGATCTAAGGGCTTCTGTTTTATAGAAGACAATCTTCTTGTTTTAACAAGAACAGAAGGATCTTATTAGAATCTTAATTCTGTTTGGCGCAAACGCCCCAGCGCTTGACACGTGTCACGCAGCGCAACTGCGCTTGCGCAACTGTACTGACACGTGTCGTTCAGCGCACAGCGCAGCGCAACTGCGCTTGCGCAACTGTACTGACACGTGTCGCGCAGCGCACAGCGCAGCGCAACTGCGTTTGCGCTGACACGTGTCGCGCAGCGCACAGCGCAGCGCAACTGCGTTTGCGCTGACACGTGTCGCGCAGCGCAGCGCTTGCGCAACTGAAGCGTTGCTTCCTTTAATTTTTTTTTTAAATAGAGCCTTGCTCTGATTGGGCGCGCTGCCTTGGGCGTTGCGCGTCCTGCGCTGGCATGCCTGATTTTGACACGTGGCGCTCTGCGCGCAGCGCAGGAGATTTGAAGCGTTGCTTCATTTATTAAAATTTAAATTTTCAAAGTAGAGTTTTGCTCTCATTGGGGGGAATCAGAAGCATTGCTTCATTTCCCGCCTTGGATTTTGAACAGAGCTTTGCTCTGATTGGGGTAAACAAATGCCCCCCACCGTTGCGCTTACGTGGCCCCAAACGTGAGCGCAGCGGTGGCAGAACCCCAACCGTTGGGAAGTTGAAGCGGCACTTATTGCCTATAAATAGGACCTTTGGTCCCTTAGATTATTTTCATCTCTTCATAGGAATTTTGTTCAGAGCCCTGCTCTTTTGCTTAAGCACTTTTAAAAGTTCAAACTCTAGAGAATTTTAGGTAAAAATTCAATTTGGATTAATTTAAATCAATTTTAAGAGCCTTGCTCTCAATAGATCCCTGATCTAAAGAAGACCCATTTAGGGTTTCACTTAGCAGAGCTTTGCTCTGAAGGGATCTAAAGAGAACTAAGGAGAACCCTATTAGGGTTCCATTAATAGAGCTCTGCTCTCTAAAAGATTTTCCTTACATTTTCTCATTTCATTAATAGAGTTTTGCTCCTTCCAAATCATATAGAAGAACTCTTAAGAATTCTTCATGGATCTTGGAAGTTAAAGATGGCATTTTGTATTATTATTATTATTATATCATCTTTTCAGAACAAAGCTCTCAATGTTCTTAGGGGATTTTCCTCAAATTCTCCTCATAACCGATTTTGACAGGTGTCACTCCTGTCTGCAAAGCATTGCTCTCGAGGAGTTTTAACTCCCTGTGTCCCTCCCTTTTTTATCGCTAATCTTCCATTGATGTTTCCTTCAGGCATTATGGCTGTTCATCTATACAGTCTGCATGAATTCATCACCTACGAGGATATCCGTATACAGAGCCGTCAACAAAACCAAGAGTTTACAGATGCCCAATGTGCGGAGATTATGGGTCGTCTAAACGCGCGCGTTGGCTGGTTGCTTCCTCGCCGTTCTGCTCTCTTGAAAGTCGTACTGGGAGCAATTTGGAGAGCACTCCCGGGGTTTCACGAGGCCATGCCGCTTAATGCACTGGATGATGCCGAAGACAAACTGCATTCAGTGTACCTGTCGGGGCTGATCTCGAAGAAACGGCTGGATAGCCTCATCGACATTCTGCATCAAATTTTTCAGCAGACGACGATAATCGCTGCTTATCGAAGGATGTGGGGGCCTCACCGAAGATCTTGACACACAGGAGTGCGAGAGGCTGCGCACGAGAATAATCAGAAAGGCCAGAAGAACTCTGGATGGCCTTACTTTTGAATTCCTCAATCCGTGCCCCGGATCTGAGGTTATACCATTGTAATAATTTGAATAATGCTTCTCGTTTATTGCTTTCATGATTGTAAGAATTTTTGGCACTATGAATGAAAACTTTTTATTTCAGCTTGTCTTATTTCTCGTCCTGAGTCTTCTGCCCATGCATGAATGAGTGTGTCTCGAACGCTTAATCAAATGCACATTGAATGTTCTTTCTGTCGCTTTCTTCTTTCTCTTATTATCAGCATGCTGTCTTAGTAAACATGGTTGACAGATAATAGAGTAAGCATCGTGGTTTCTTCAAGAGATAGCGATGGCTTAGGCCGCGGGTTCAGATCTGCTGCCTAAGACTTTTCAACTCTATGAGCCGTGAGGGTCCCATAGAGACTTTTCTCCCTACGGATCGAGAGGATCTCGTAGGTGGATTTTCTCCTTAGGAATCGTGAGGATTCCTAAGTGCCTTTTCTCTTATAAGTCATAAGGATCTTATAAGAGAATTTTCCCTCTTACGAGTCGAGAGGACCCGTAAGCGGTTGTTTCCCTCCTTGTCGAGATTCGAGTTTGGAGAGTGAGACCCGTGGATAGTATGCAAGAGACCGTTTTGGGCCAACTTGCAGGGTCCCAGTGCTTAGGGAACAAGTTTTTTAATCCTTACTGCCTAAGACTTTATCTTACGAGTCGAGCTGCATCGAGAAGTTCTCGCAAAGACATCAATTTCTTCACAAGTCGAGACGAATCGAGCATTTCTCGCAAGGATATCCGAACGTCACAGTTAACCTCTGCTCTTTACGACAGAAGTCCGTTAGGGTCTGTGGTACTTAGGGTTTTGGCCGTCGTACCGTCGCATCAGCTGATATATTCCTCGATAGGTAATTGTGTTGTTTGAGTAGCCCTGCGACTGCCGTGTCTCTGATCCCTTCGGGGGCTGGACAAGACGTCTTTAAGCAATCTTCCTAGGCAGTTTGACCGTCGGAAGAGCAAGCGTTAGGAATTTGCAATGTCGCTTTTTACTTGAGATTATGCTCATTTTGGAGAGCCCTGATGAGTCATAACCACTCCGCGCTGGTGTGGGATGATCTCCGATAGTCTTTCAGGTTTTATGTGAGTTGCCGTCAAGACCCTGAAGCTAGGAATTTGGCCTTTGCTTCGTTTGCTGGCATCGCGTCAGCTGTATCGAGACGAATGTCGCGGTGGGAACTAGGGATTTTGCTGTGGCTCCGTTTGTTTGATTGTCGCGTCTGATCTCTGCTGGAAGAAGAACGCTGGGGTGACATCTTGTCTGCTGTATCGAGATGAATGTCGCGGTTGTCTCTAGGTTGCTAGTGAACCGTCGAGGTTTGGAACTAGGGATTTTGCCGTGGCTTCGTTTGTTTGATGGTGTTGCGTCTGCTGTGTCGAGACGAACGTCGAAGTGGTGACTATTCCGCACTCGTGTGGGATGATCTCCAGTTGTCTTTCAGGCTTTATATGACTAGCCGTTAAGACCTTGA
This sequence comes from Agapanthus africanus, assembly GCA_030015575.1. NCBI lineage: Eukaryota > Viridiplantae > Streptophyta > Magnoliopsida > Asparagales > Amaryllidaceae > Agapanthus > Agapanthus africanus. The sequence continues at coordinate 347,663,429 of CM057351.1, read as the reverse complement.
AGCTAGGAATTTGGCCTTCGCTTCGTTTGCTTGCATTGCATCCGCTGTATTGAGATGAATGTCGTGGTTGTTTCTAGGTTGCTGGTGAATCGTCGAGGTTTGGAACTAGGGATTTTGCCGTGGCTCCTTTTGATGATGTTGCGTCTGCTGTGTCGAGACGAACGTCGAGGTGGTGACCACTCCGCACTGATGCGAGATAATCTCCGATTGTCTTTCAGGCTTTATATGACTTGCCGTTAAGACGCATGAAGCTAGGAATTTGGCCTTCGCTTTGTTTGCTTTGGCTCGTCCGAATCCTGCTGGGGGAAGAACGCTGAGATGACATTTCATCTGCTTTATCGAGACGATCGTCGAGGTGGTGACCACTCCGTGCTGGTGCGAAATGATCTCCGAATGTCTTTCAGGCTTTATATGACTTGCCGTCAAGACCCTGAAGCTAGGAATTTGGCCTTTGCTTCATTTGCTTTGGCATGTCCGAATCCTGCTGGGGGAAGAACGCTGGGATGACATTTCATCTGCTTTATCGAGACGATCGTGGAGGTGGTGACCACTCCGCGTTGGTGCGAGAGGATCTCCGAATGTCTTTCAGGCTTTATATGACTTGTCGTCAAGACCCTGAAGCTAGGAATTTGGCATTTGCTTCATTTGCTTTGGCGTGTCCGAATCCTGTTGGAGGAAGGACGCTATTGTTGACATTGCGTCTGTTTCATCGAGGCGACTGTCACGGTTGTCTCTAGGTTGTTGTTGAACCGTCGAGATTTGGCTTTGTTTTCTGGCGGAGCCTGTCGGAAAGGTATGGTTCTCTCTTTGTTTGTGCCCCTGGATTGTATACAGGGATCGACGTGATCTCACCTGTAGGGCATAAATTTTGTTATATATATTTTTCATTTTATTTCTTTCCGCGATGCTCTATCATTTCAGCTTTTATATCGCGAAGGTCGCGATTGCCCAATCATTTCGGCTATTTTTCGATGTGCCCAATCATTTCGGCTATTTTTCTTTTTACTCGCTGCTTTTTATTGCGAGTTGCCCAATCATTTCGGCTGTTTTTTTTTACTCGCTGCTTTTTATTGCAAGTTGCCCAATCATTTCGGCTATTTTGCTTGCATACATTTTGCTTGCTGCTTTTTATTGCAAGCTGCCCCATCATTTCGGCTATTTTGCATGCATGTATGGCTCGCTGATTTTTTTTTATCGTGAGTGTGGAACTTGGAATCTGACGCCAATCTTAGCATCAGCATCGCTACAACTGGAATATTGCCAGGAGCGAATCATCACTTGCCATGAAAGGGCTTGGAATTTTGATACCGGTTTAGGCATCAGTATCGCTACAACTGGGATATTGCCAGGACCGAATCATCATTTGCCATGAAAGGGCTTGGAATTTTGATACCGGTTTAGGCATCAGTATCGCTACAACTGGGATATTGCCAGGAGCGAATCATCATTTGCCTCTGTCGATGTTTGAACAAAGATGGCTTAGTAAACATGGTTAGGGTCCTGTCGACTAAGGCTTTTTGACTTCATGAGCCGTAAGGGTCTCATAAAGGTATTTCTCCCTGCGAGTCGTGAGGATCTCGTAGGTGTGTTTTCTCCTTAGGAATCGTGAGGATTCCTAAGTGTATATTCCCCTGTAAGTCGTAAGGATCTTACTAAAGGGTTTTCTCCTTATAAGTCAAGAGGACTTATAAGGGTTGTTCACCGTGCGAACATATCCCTAGTCACGGGTGGGACTTTGTTAGTGAAATGTTTATTCGCGTCCATGGATTGTATACAAGGGTCAGTATTGGACCACTTGTAGGGAAATATCGAAGGTTGTTGGAATTGCTTAAGAACAGTTTCAGGTCTCTGTAACTCAAGACTTTCAAATCTTATGAGCCGTGAGGGTCCCATAAGAAAGTTCTCCTTACGAGTCGTGAGGATCTCGCAAGTGTAATTTCTCCTTAGGGATCGTGAGGATCCCTAAGTGTGTTGCTCCCTTGTGAGTCGTAAGGATCTCACGCGGGCAATTTCTCCTTATAAGGTCGAGAGGACCCTGTAAGTGTCCTTTAACGAGGTTGCGCCCTTTCGGGTTTTCACAAACACTCGCCGGCAGTCCTGCTGTTTTTACTCACGGAGCCCTTTCGGGTTTTCATCCGTGCTCATTTTGCTTATGGACGTACCGTTTTTTTTATTCTTTTTATTATTTTTTTTTCTAACGAGGTTGCGCCCTTTCAGGTTTTCACAAGACTCGCCGGTAGCCCTGCTGTTTTTACTCACGGAGCCCTTTCGGGTTTTCATCCGTGCCCATTCTGCTTATGGACGTACCGTTTTTTTTGTTTTTTTTCATTTTTATTTATTTATTTTTTTATTTTTATTTTATTCTTTATTCTTTTTTTTTATCTCGTCCGCCTGAGGATGCTGCGGTAGTAGTTTAAAGACGTTTCGGTCGTTTGCAAGTTTTTGGACGTTGCGGTCCATCATTAGTTTAAGGACGTTTCGGTCCGCCATTAGTTTAAGGACGTTTCGGTCCATCGTCGCCGTATTTGAGACGAATCTCTAGTTTACCGACTTTTCGGTCTATGGGGTTTTCCCTATGAATGAGCATGATGCCCCCGGCGTATCCATCTTTCTCAGAGCGTGTGGTTGTGGCGAGTTCACCCTCCAGTTTTCGGAGATGACGAACTTACCCTGTTGGTATTGGTCTTCAACCCAGTTCTTGAAGACGTAACAGTTTTCGATCGGATGGCCCAATACTTGGTGGTAAGGGCAATAATTAGAACTGTTGAGATCATCCAGTTGTAGTTGGTGTTTCGGCTCCGGTAGAGTGATAAGCCTGTTATACACTGCCACTTCGAACAGCCTCCTTGTTTCATCCTGGGGAAATGAGTACGGACGTCTTAGCCTTTCCTCGAGAGATATGCGTGGACGCATATTGTTTTGACGAACAACCGGTCTAGGGCCACTCAACTGTTGTTGAGTGTTGGCGACAAAGGTCGTTTTTCCCTTTCCTTTATCCTTTTTGCTCGATCCTTCGTTTGCAAGGCCGAGATTTTTTTCGAGTAGCGGGCGATTGCACGGCTGAACGTTCTCGCAACTCCTCAATTCTTTCATTTTTTGAAATGGATTCCTTGAGGAGAGGGTTGAGGGCAGCTTCTTCGTCAGAGTCGCTTCCAAAGGTGATAATTTGCGATCCTTTGGAGTCGGCTATGTGACAGTCGTTGGCGGCTCTTTTGCGCTCACCTATCGCATTTTTCTGACGTCTACGAGCTTCACGCTTTATCCTGTTGAAGTGTTGCTTTTGAGCGACATATCCTTGCCACCAACACCTAAAGGAGTCGCAGCCTTCGGTAGGATGTATGATCTTCTGATGATATAAGCAGAAGTTAGGATGCATCTCTACTCCATCGAGAGTATTTTCTTCAGAGGGTGGTAGCTTCATTCCTACTGATAAGGCTTTGGCGAACCTTTTTCTCGTCTTGAATTTGTTTTTATCCGCAACGGATGACTTTTGATTTGACGGCAGTGCCTCGACTCTTTGATCTAGTAGTCGGTGTTTGGCTCCTTCCAGTATAGCCATCCCACGCTCTTGATTGGCTTTAACTTTCAGACGAATCTCATTCAGGAAGGCATCGATCAACTCGTCTGACGGCCGCAAAATTTCTGGTTCAGGGTCCGCCCTCGGTTTCTCGGCGCAAGGAGCCTCTTTATCATCTGCCAATGAGTGAGAGATCATATGACAAGTTGCCCCCGGTGCGTCCGTCTTCTTTGGAGTGTGCGGCTGTAGTGGATTTACCTTCCATCCTTCAGACAGCGCAAACTTGCCTTGTAGGTACTGGTCCTCGATCAATCCCTTAAAGACGAAGCAATCCTCGATCGGGTGACTTACCGTCTGGTGGTAAGGGCAATAATTGGGATTATTGGGATCGCCTGGTTGCGACAGACGTTTTGGACTCGGCAGATTGATGAGTCTGTTGCGCACTGCTAGCTCGAACAGCTTTCTCGTTTTATTCTGAGGAAACGAGTAAGGACGTCCTAGCCTCTCCTCGAGGGATGGGCGTGGACGCACGTTGTTTTAGCGAACGACCAGCTTTGAGTTGCTCGGCTGTTGTTGAGCATTGGCGACGACGATCACTTTCCCTTTTCCATTTTCATTTCGAGAATCTGGTTTTGGAGGAGACGGTCCATGGCTCATCTGGTCCATTTGGGCTAATTTGTCGATCAAGGCCTGGAAGGTGCTCGGCCTGAAGAACATCATGAATTGGGATATGGTCGCCTGCGGATCGAGGGTTCCCACGAACATGCCTACCGCAGGTGCCTCTTCTATGCGTTGTTCGCATTTTGACCATAGGTTCCGCCATCGTGTTGCGTATTGGACCCACGTTTCGCCGGGCCTTATCCTGGCATTTATCAGTGTTGTTATCGGGGTGCGTTCACTAGCACTCGCGAATCTTTGTGTAAATAGTAGCTCCATCTCCGCAAATGTTTTGACAGAGTCGTTAGGTAGCTCTGAATACCATTCAAAGGCTGTTTCCGCTAAGCTGCCGACGAATTGGCGAAGCAGCAGTTTGTCGTCGCCGCCGGTGTTGCCGCAAAGCGCCCTGAACTGGGCAACATACTGATGTGGATTCCCTGTCCCTTTGTACACATGGAATTTAGGGATCTTATATCCCAGCGGGTAGCTTATTTGGTCATACCAGCCCGGATAGGGTCGTCCGGTCCTAGCAATTTGCCCAGCCGCTTCATTCGCCTAATGAGCTCGTATTTGCTGAGCTATATAGTCGTCTAGTGCAGCTTTGGAAATGGTTTCCCCCTTGGCTGCTGAAGGAGACGGAGGAGGATTAGATGTTTCCGCTCTATCGTCTTCAACAATGATTGGATTGTCATCAGCTGGAGAATCCGGCTGTAACATCATCCCTACCATATCTTGGAAGAGGAGCGCCATTTGTTTTATGTTAGCCGCTTGCTCTGCAGCTTCTTTGTCCTTCTTTTCGAGGACTCTGCGTAGGAAGTCGGCGTCAGTTTCTTGTTCGTGACGCTGTTCTGATGACGACTCCGAGTTTTCTTTTGGCCCGATAAATGCAGCCATTGCAGTCATCATCTCCTGAAGCTTCTGTTGTTGTTCTCGAGCTTTCGTCACGGATCGGGTGAGCGGTCGGTGACCTGTCGAAGCACGGCCTTCCTTCTTTCCGGAAGCCATATAAACAGTGTGCACCACCATGCCCCCAGACTTGGGGTGTTTGTATTCAACGCTTTTACGGTTCGCCATGTTCACAGGGGCTTTTTGCGGCCTCCTTTTCTTTTGAGTGATTGGAGTTGAGGGGGCCGTTGTAGTGGGCACCTAAGTAGCTGCTGCTTTTTATGGCTTGACGGAGTAATCCTTCTCCTACCGAACCTTCATCTTTTTCTGTCGGCGGAGATAGTTTTCATCAATCACCGACTCTTGGACCTGTCGCCAGACTTTGTAAATTTTAGAGGACAGCCGTTGAGGGGGCTGCTTTAGCTTCTTCTCTGGAGTATTCTCCACAGGTGAAGGAGTTCGTTTCAACACCGCAGTAGGAGAGTTTCTGCGCACCGTGTTCAGCAATTCAAAGCTGTTCCCGGTTGGAACAGCAGCCTCGATCCCCACCATCGGAGCTGGTGGCGTAAATCCAGAGGGGGAGTTGCCTCCAGCCTCCCTTACTCGATACCAGTGGCGACGTCGAGCGCGTCGTGCGGGTGGAATTGATAGAGCCGCGGGGGTGACCTCCTCATGCCCCCTGTGTTGGTCAGAATCTGCTGGTATCAGCCTTTTAAAGACCGACGTCCATTGAATGGGGACGGCCAACCTGTCAAAAGCAGACTTCCGAGCAGAGGAAGCAACCTTGGTGATCTTGCCTGAAACTAGAGTAGGGATAGCTATCCACTTCGGGATAGCATCTTCTGGTATTGCTGGTTTTTTCATGGGCCCGTTGGAGCTCTGACCTAGCCTGTTAAAAACTGAGGCAGTGGAATTGGGCGACCCGTTGAGAGGGGCCGCGGCAGTGGTAAGTCGATCAAAGACCGACTTCTTTAGGGCTTCTTGCAACGTCATTGGGGCATTGAAGCTCATCAGTGGGAGCATGGTCCCGAAGAATAGTCCAGTGGTGGCTTGAGTTACCTGCTCCATTGGTATCTTGAAAAGAGAGGCCGCTTGGGGCCCGTAAGTCACTCCTCCAGCTGAGACGGAGCGAGAGTTGCAGTTGCAGGCAGTGCAGTTTGAAGCCATTGATCTTTTGTTTTCTGCACGGAGCAAGACACCAAATCTTAGTACCTCAAATCCACAGGGAACCACAACAAACCGCGATTTGTTCGCGAACACGACACACGAAGTGCGGAGTGGAAAGAGGAAAAGGTCCCACCGAGCGTGCCAGAATCTATTCCCCTCCGAAAGACGGCGCAACGTGAAGACGTATTGCCTGAGATTCGGGGCAGATGCTATTTGGTTTTATCCGTATACCTCTCCGAAGATGCCAAGTTGATTTATGGCACCGTGTATCGGAGGTTTAGATGGATGCGGCCGATGTAGCAGACTTCGTCGGATTCCCCCTCGTTAGAGGGTTTTTTGATTGTGGGGACGCTCTTCCCTGCAGGCGCAAGCCCCTGCAGTTAATTACGCTACCGCATCGCGGTAACAACTTTTTCCTTCTCCAGAATTTCACTTCGTGTCGTGGGTGTTTGTTTTGTTTGTGGTTGCCCGTGGATTGTATACGGAGACTAATTTATGTCGTCGCCCGTAGGACGTCGATTAGTCCAAATCCGTATTTTCTTAGATTTGGGTTTTGGGTTTTGGTTTAAGGATACGTTAGCCATGTTTGAGGCTAAGATCAACTTAAACATTTGTTAAGGATATATTAGTCTGATTTGAGACTAAGATCGACTTAACGGGAAGAGCATTTTGGGGCTCTGTTGTTCCAGTTTAGGGACGTAGTGGTCCATTTAATATATGGCCGTCGGGACCCGTCACCTCTCTGACGACGTTGAAGGATTACAACGACAGGTGTCAGAGGAGTTCGGAGATGTACCCTTGAACCAAAGTTTATTGGGGGTCTTATAGTCCAATTTGGGACTAAAGTCTGTTTGAAAGATTTAAGGATACGTTAGCCATATTTGAGGCTAAGATCAACTTAAACGGGATCATTTAGATCCGACAAAAGAGCATTTGGAAGCTCTATTGTTCCAGTTTAGGGACATAGTGGTCCATGCTCCAGTTTAGGGACGTGGTGGTCCATCGCCAGTTTAGGACATGGTGGACCATTTCATTTATGGTCGTCGGGACCCGTCACCTCTCTGACGTCGTTGAAGGATTACAACGATAGGTGTCAGAGGAGTTCAGAGATGTACCCTTGAACCGGATGTAAATTGGTTTAAGAGAGCAGCCGTGCTCAGTCAATTTAATTTGAGGACTTACGGCCATGATTGGGCTAAGTCCAGTTGAGAATGTTCAACATTTTTATTTATCTTTGGCCTATTAGGCCTGTGCTAGGGTTTTGCCCCTTTTTAATAATGCACTGCATTTTTTGTTTTGTTTGGGCTCTGCCCTTTTATAAATGATGCAGAGCATCTATTTTGTTTGGGCTCTGCCCTTTTAATGCATTGTATTTTTATTTTGGCCTGCTAGGCCTTTTTGATTTGGGCCTGGCCCTGCAGTGCATTTGTCAGGCGCTTTGCGCCAATCATTGAGCGCAAGCGCTTGTGGTGGTGACACGCGTCACGCAAGCGCAGTGCGCTGCGCCAGTGCGCTGCGCTTGCGCTGCTGACACGTGGCGCGCTCTGGTGAGCTGTGCCAATTTCAGAGAGCAATACTCTATCTTAAAAGCGCATAGCGCAAGTGGTTCCGGTGCTGACACGTGGCGCTCTCTGGTGGCTTGCGCCAACCCAGGAGCGCAACAGTGCAGTTTTGCAAGTGTAAGGCACTGTTTCAATAATTTGATCCAATTTTGGATTCAAGAAAAGAATTTTTCTGAAATTCCAGAACCAATGGTTCAAAAAAAGTGCAAGGCACTGTTATTATTTATTTATTTTTTATTGAAGATCATGGATCTTGTTCTTAGATCAATGATCTATTCAAAAGAAATTCTTCTATTTTATAAAGGTTTTTTACCTTTTTCTTGAATTTTCTTCAGAATTCTCTCTGTTTTGAAGTTCTTGATCTCTCTCAATGTTGATGATGATCCTCCTCTTTTGAGTTGGGGTCTAGGGGTCTTTATATAGTGCCCATAGATTTGTTAAATTTGTTAAAGAGATCATTCTCTGAGTGATTTGGGGAATTTTCCCCACCGTTGGATCTTTGATCCAAGGGCTTCTGTTTTATAGAAGACAATTTTCTTGTTTTAATAAGAACAGAAGGATCTTATTAGAATTTTAATTCTGTTTGGCACAAACGCCCCAGCGCTTGACACGTGTCGCGCAGCGCACAGCGCAGCGCGTCTGCGCTTGCGCAACTGCGCTGACATGTGTCGCACAGCGCAGCGCAACTGCGTTAGCGCTGACACGTGTCGCGCAGCGCAAGTGCGTTTGCGCTGACACGTATCGCGCAGCCCAGCGCTTGCGCAACTGAAGCGTTGCTTCCTTTAATTTTTGTTTTAAATAGAGCCTTGCTCTGATTGGACGCGCTGCCTTGGGCGTTGCGCGCTCTGCGCTGGCGTGCCTGATTTTGACACATGGCGCTCTGCGCGCAGCGCAGGAGATTTGAAGTGTTGCTTTATTTATTAAAATTTAAATTTTCAAAATAGAGCTTTGCTCTTATTGGGGGGAATCAGAAGCGTTGCTTCATTTCCCGTCTTGGATTTTGAACAGAGCTTTGCTCTGATTGGGATAAACACCCACCGGTGAAGACTTGGATCAGTTCCACGAAGACCCCGAGCTCTAGACATTGTACCTTGTTCTATTCAGTATTTTTTTCATTTCCTGTTATGCCATTGTTTAGGCATCGCTTTTATTCCAGATGTATTTACTTTCCATGTATTGTACAAAAGAATGTTATTAATAAAGTTGTTATTTTTATATCTCTTGTCTCTTGTGATTTACCTTTATATTGCTTAGATACGCTTAGCGTATTTACTTCACAGTAAATACGTAGCGGACCGGTCCCGTCCCCTTCGCCGTATACCGGGAAGCGGGGCGTGACATTTCGGCCGAGTTGACCCGGCACCACGTGTAAACTCTTGGGCTTCTAAAAAATTAAAAGAAAACTAATTAAAAAATAATGTGGCTGATGGGATTTGAACTCTGGTGCTTTGGTTCAGCAGTGCAAGGTCTTACCAATGAGCTACAAGCTCCTTCTTGCTGTTCAAAAGTAAATCAAACCTATAACTTGTGCTCAGGCAAAAGTACCCCTTTTCTGTATTTTTGAAAAAAAAATTGTACAGAAAGTTTAGGGTTGTTGCATTCTACCTTCCTTATAAAAATTTCATCCTCGAAATTTGTAAAAGGAAAGTGTAACAGATTCAAGAAAAGTTTGATGATAGAACTATTGTTAGTGTATGAAGAATATGTGAAAGAATGAAAGAATGCGAAAGATTTAAAAAGAGTTGAGGAAATTACCAGAGTTTTCTTGGTCAACTGTCTCGGCTTCTACGGCCGCTAAAGTGTAAGCCTATCGCCGGGACATGTTTCTTCTAATTGGGGGCACATTCCTCTATCCTCGAGGCATGTTCCTCAGTGCCTGATGGAATTGGCGAGTAGGCTGTGCAGATGGTGGAGCAGGGAGTGCAAGGCGAGGTGCAGGAGCCTGGATAGTTGGCCGCTGCGAGTAGTTGATGGGTGTGTGAGCTGGGTTGCGTCTATAAGGACAGTTTCCAATTCCGTGATTGGATGCACCACAAACTAGACACAGGCCTTTGGCGTGCCTACAGTCCTTCACCAAATGTCAATTCCTCTTGCAATAGAAGCAAAAATCTGGACTTGGCTGGTTATTGGGTTCTTTCTGTCTCTTGGGTTTAGAAGGTTGTATAGGATAGGCTCCTCCTGCCATCTGGATAGCAGAGCGCTTTATACTGGTTGCTTCCGCTTCTAGCCGGTTCAATAATATAGCAATATGCTGCTGCAGTCCTTCCAGGAGGCTGCGGATTGCCTCAAGCAGAACCGTCTGCTCGTTGATTGGAGCAGCGACGGCAGGTGTGAGTGATAGTGGTGGGGGAGTGTTGTTGACATTCGTGCTGGTGTTGTTTGGGGAATTCATAACCTTGAAGGAAAATTTTGGTTTAGGATAGATTCAAAGTATATGAGATGATAAGATTCAAGAAATATGAATTTTAAAAAATGTTTTCAGTTGCTGGTTCTTGTGTTATATTGCTTAGGTTGTCCACGCAGAACAAAACTGCATGGTAGTGTTCCATACAGCTCGGACCTGCATGGGCCACCAACAAAACCTGTCACGCCCCGCTTCCCAGTGTACGGGCAGAGGAGGCGATGAGGCCGCTACGTATTTACTCTGAAGTAAATATGCTAAGCGTGTCTAAGCAATATAAATAAAATGCACAAGAGACAAAGACAATAGATATAAATTGAACAGCAACTTTATTTATTAACATTTTTTTACAGTACATGGAAAAGTGAATACATTGAATGAAAAGCAATGCCTAAACAGTGGCATAACAGAAATAGAAAGTACTGAAATGAAATGTACAAGTATCTAGAGCTCCGGGTCGAAGGCTAGCTGATCCAAGTCCTCACTGGTGGGCTCGATCTCCTGAAAGTCCGAACCACCTGACAACATTCCAAAGAATAAAGAGAAGGATTGTCATTAGCGAACAAACGCTCGGTAAGTCCCAAAGATAAGGGAGAAATAGAATAGACAGAGAGAGAATGTTGCTTTTAAATTTGTATTATATTGTTAACGCTGTTGTTTGTAAGTTGGTACAGAAGAGGCTAGTGTATACGAGAGGAGTCTCAGTAGACCAGGGACTAAGGTGGACGGAAAGTACAAGGAACCGTTCAGCCACAGTACAACGGCAATTGAATTCAGGTTAGGTGTCTTAATGGTTGCAGTCTCGTGCCACTTCTAACACCTTCCGTACCAATCTACCCCTTTAAACCCCGCGATATTTTGTTTGTATTGTTTGTATTGTATTGTAAATTGTAATGTCTTATATTATAAATTGTATAGATGGATGACTTGCCGGAACCATGATATCAGTAAATGGATGTAACTGGAGAATCATGTAGATGGATATATATCCATGGTTCAGTTTAGTCAAGTTGTATAGATTGATAGATTGAACAGATTGAATATGTGAATTCATATTGAATTGTTATATATACTTGAATCATATTCAAGTAAGAATATTTATAATGCGACTCAGTATGAGTTAGACAATTAGAAATGAAATTGAATTCTGAATTAGGTTTTGGTGTTATCGGTAACCACTGCACATGGACGGCAAGATTTGTGTCTTTTTCAAAAACGATTACCGTGTTGATAACACCGTTTGTTAAGTTGTCTACCTTAAATAGGCAAGCACCCATATTTATGGCTCCCTGAGGCTCAAGAGACTGGTCCCGCTTAAACCTATGTTTACTAAGGTCCTTATTGTAATTTAGTATAATTTGAGGGGGTTTATGTAAAAATAATTTTGTATAATTTTCAAAATACACCTCAAGTATTTAATTATCGTCTTTAGAATTTTCATAGATATAGATTTTATATATGTGACATTTATAAAACATAATTTCATAATATATGGTATTTAATTGTAAAGTATTGAACTTGTATGGAATTGCATGGTATTTTCATGTAAAGTGGTTCTTTTTTATTTAGAAAAATTGGAATATTTATACTATATCAAAAATAGATATTTTGATGATACATATATATTTACAAAATAATTTAAATTTTTTTTCTTCTAAAAATCTCATTTTCTTAAGATATTTGTATTTTTAAATCTTTCGAGACCGTATACTCCTTGTGGAGATCTGCATCTCGCACTACTAAACCCGAGAATGTGCGATAACCGCACTATCCCGAATGAGTTCCCCAAATGGGTTGTAGCGGCGCTTTGCAAAGATTTGTTTAAAATACATAATCTTGTAAAAAATGTTTTTATATAAGTCAGAGGTAGTTTTTGTAAAACTGTATTTTCCCAAATATATGTTTCCCAATATCATCGTTCTATATTACATATGAGTGTTGTGAAGAGGTAGGTCATTACCTCATGAACTATCTAAACGTATAGCAAGGAATTATAATGATTTATGTCAAAACTAAATTATATGGTATTTTTCTGTAAAAGTGCTATAAAAATTGAAATATAAATTCTTTTATATGAAACTTGTCTCTACTGTTATAACTTGAAAACCAAGAGGACATATGGCAAACTCAAATTAATCCAAATATTAGTTAAATGAAGAAAAAATTAAGAACTACTCTTATTATTTTTATTAAAAGGTCCACCCATTTTTTTGAGAAAATGTTTAAAATCATAACTAACTTTTCAAATTCTCTCTCTATCAATTTAACATGTACATACGTGCCGAATTCTTGTATTTCATAAGCTAGAAAGATTTTCTACATGAACCAAACATAAAATTGTCTGCCCAACACCAATTGACTCCATATTAACGCAGTTGAATTGAGATGCAGGAGTACACAACATGATCAACTTCGTATATCAAAATAGCACAAATCTTTATTTATGTACTTAATTTTAATAAAGGAATCCAACACAAAAGAAAAACAGCAAACATGCAATTCAAACTTTGATTTTGTCCACGCAATACAATTCTTCCAGGCAATTCAAAACACCCAACTTTATTTATATATGTAACACAAGTGGGTCCTAATTGTTGCAAATATTGAAACTAAGCAATCATCTACATCAATCTTTTCCACTAATTCCATGCATGTAGGCTCCAAGTTATAAAAACAAAATAAAATAATCTGAGCTACACATTAGCTCCATCAATCAGAGGATTCCTTTTCCATTGTTAGCACTAATCAAAATACAAAATGATTGGTGAATTCTTGCATGGTTTCTGTCATGGCTCCTTCATAGAACCACCACAGCTTACTACTCATCCTCAACACAAGTTGATGCAAATTTGCAATTAGGCCTCATCCTTTTCACTTCATCACTTGTATATATAAATATTTTCTTCACCATCTTACAGAATTCCCTGCAGATTCATAAACCAAAATTTAATGCATGTGAAGCGAAAAAACCTTTACAAGATAATAGCAGATGAATAAATGAAAGTTGAGGGGTTGAGATGACTTACGGCCATGGATCGTCACCGACAAGCATCATATCACCCTCATCGTCAGTGAAGACCACTTCCCATTTAGTCCGATGCCTTAGCTCTCCATCTATCTCAAACATCTGTTCTAGCTCAGTTATCAGCTCATCATAACCTTCGAGGGCTGAAAGATCCACGGCCCGACCCACAGCAATCCCTTGCATGTGAACCTTCAATCACACAGGAATTAGCACAGTTTGAATTATTAATCTCAACTATATTGCTCTTGAAGCCTCTGCCACTACATTAAAAAAAAAACTACCTGCTGAACATGTTAAAATTATTCAAACATAACCCTAAACCCTCACAAAAACTATATATTTTTTATACTAAGGCGCCCTTTTCTTGGGCCGAAACTTGGGCCCGGGTCGCTTTGATGTCATCTCAAAATTCCACAGGTACCATCTTAAACTTGCAACCAATATTATAAAATTAGCTCCCTTAACCTACCGGAGCTCGAAATTTTGGTGCAGCCGCAGGCCATTCAACATGGTATTAAGAGCTAACCCAAGTTCAATTCCTACTAGATGCATATTTAAAGCGGATTTGTTTAAAGAACATTGTTGCACAAAAGCTCAGGTATCAGCCCATAAATGGACGCCCAAAGATAATAAAGTTATATCCCTCAACCGTCGCGACAACTTCGAGGTTTGGTGCAGTGGAAGGTACTTTTATGACCTTGGACCAAAACTGATCTAAAGCTATGGTGAGGAATCAAGGATATAGTTTTAATATTCTAACAAATACAAATTCTATGAATAAGCGCTTTACCTTAGTTCGACTTCTCGTAGAAGTGTTGTGCTTGCTTTGGATATCTGTGGGCGACACGTGCAACTGTAGGTTCTCAACTTTAGAGACTTTAGAGATAACTGATCTCTGTTCAGAGTCTTCAACTGAGACAGTAGCTGCGGTCGGATCCTGTCCAGCGAAAATTGGAACATGAACAGGGTTTACACTAGCCAATTCGATCCCAAACAGACGGCAACCAGTACTACCATCAGCTTTCTTTGATTTCTCAGATATATTATGCAAATTATTAGAGGACTCGTTGCCCTTTCTATCTCGAAACAAATCTAGAGAAACACCATCGACTGCGGATGACGAGCTCTTCATTGGTGAATGTATGTCCATGAAACTAGTACATCCAATGCCCACGTTTTCTAACAACTTGTGTGTCCAAACAATCTTTGTTTCGCAATTTAGAGCTTCAGTGCTGCTTATACTACAAGATTCACGAGATTGGGTTGTTGCGGAATACCATGATCCCAAATTTGAATCTATAAAACCAAAGTGGAGATATAACAGAAGGTTCACTAAAAGTATTCGTTCGTATGTTTAAAATATTCATAAAGAATTTAGAAGAATGAGAAGAGATTCACCTTGTCGTCCAAGGGATGGTAGGTCAATTGTTGACCAAGCTCTTTTATTCTTGAGAGCAAGTGGTTCAGAAACATTATTAATAGTAGCCGTGGATACACCGAAAGATTCTACATCCCATGGGGAGACTCTTTCTGGTCTTTGGATATTGGCGGCTTCATCCCATTGGACCTAAAATATAAATGCACAATTATAGTTAAAGAGTACTAAATGAATGCGCAGAGGGTGAGGGGGATTGACGCGGCACAGTATCCGAAGAGTACCGAACCACGTATTGAAATGCAGAGAACTGTTTAGTTCCGCAATCCCGGATAACTGACGGCGTCGCTGCTAAGGGCAAGACGACGGGACCGTAGAGTTTGGTCAAATCTACGACCGTGCCGAATCCACGGGAAAGAGAGAAACTCAAAATTTTATTATTTTTCAAGATAACCTTTACAAGAGGCCATAGGTTTTATTTATAACTAAATACCGTCTTGAAAAAACAAGTCGATTTAAAGGCTAGGAGATAACAAGAAATAAAATCAATCCTGATCTAGTAAGGAAAAGATTCAAAAATAAATCTAGCCTAACAAAAGTAAATCAAACGAATCAATTATGATCTATCCAAATATGGAAATATAGATAAATCCTAATTAATTGAAAAATCTAATTATTATCTATCCAATCAATAACATAAATAAGTCCGAATTGATTGGAAAAAATCCCTGATTTGCCAACCAGCTGCTCGATATTGGGCCGGTCACACTCGTACATGATGTACGCATTAAGATGCTGAATTGTTTAGAATTTACCTTCAAAGATCTCCACTTTGAACCAATCCACTGAACAGAATTATCTCCGATTCCAATTATAGTACCCGTAAGCCTACAAGATTATCATCAGTAATTTAATATCGGCATAAAGGAGGAAACTAGGGAGGGCGAAAAAAGCAAAATACCTTTTCTCTGGTACATCTTCTCCCTCAAATCTCATCTTAAATCGCATCCCAAGCGTGAATAGCTTGTTGTTCACAGCCTCCAAATACTTGTTTACACCCACAATGAATTGACTAGTCCTGCTCACTTAAATTCAAAAAGCACGATAGAGAAGGTATAACATAACACGCATTTGACGGTAGAAAGGATATAGAATATATTTCGACCTTGGCTTATAGTAAACTGTAAAAAGGCTTTGGGTTGAAACGGCATGCGATGCGGTTGCAAGCACTCCAAGGTGCATGCTCTGACTCGATATAACTGATGATGGCATCGTGCTCAGCTGCCGAGCAAGGCCCCTCACTCCCACCCTCAATTCTCCATTCTCGCCTCTAAATGTATAAACATAAAATATTAGCATCTCTATAAACGAATTGGAAAATATTTGAATCAATACAGCATATGGGCATTTTCCATAACTAGGAGAAAATACCTCATGAAGACAAATGCATCACCGGCAACTAATCTCTTCGATGAAACGAATGTACTCCAGCCAGTGGTGAGCAAATGCCTCCTTGGTTGGCCTAACCAATGTATATAAAATTGAAATAAACTATACTTGATGCTAAAAAAAAGTACACGGTTGTAACATCAAAGAGATGAAGAAAACCTCTGAATATGTGCTTGAATCTCCATTCGAATCCATGGAGATCCTTGGCAGACAGATCCTGAGTCGGGGTTTGTTGTGACATGTCCTGATATGAAAATTAAATACAAAAGCAGTTGTTTTCTCATCCTTGTCATCATAATCATCATCTTGTCATTATATTTCGATTCCGAGACATGGAGCACAGACTATAAATTGAGAAGAGGAACAAGTTTTGAAAGCAAAATCGAAAGAATTGCCAGAAAAGACAACCATCAAACTCACTAGAGGAGGTAAGCAGTCATTAGCATGTCTCCTAAGAACAGAGAAACCCCCATGGGTGCTCGTGTCTGAAGCTGTTAATATCTTACAAAACGAATGAACCGCCGGCCTCGGATTCTCCATTTGAATCGGATCAAGACTCTTGAGATCGCTTTGCTACCAAAATTCCATTCAAAATTTGTGTTTAAAATTTCAAATTATCAATCAACTGAAAAATCTAATTGCATCAAATAAGTAACAAGAAAATCGGTCCTTACATCCGATTCCGGCATCAAAGTAATCTGAGCATAGACTTCATCGGTTTCAGCCTCGGCCTATCGATAAAAATCGAAACTTGCGATATTAGTTAAGTAAATCTAAAGGTTCTATAATAAGAAGAAGAGAAGTTCAAGCTCACCCTTAGCTGAATGTTGACGACACTGCAGAGAATTTTGGAAGGCAGATTAAACAGAGGAATCTGCTGACTAAACCCCTGATTCGTCGACGCCTCCAACTACAAACCCAACACAAAATTCACCATTTTCAAACAGAAACCAAAAAATTAAGAAGAACAAGAGGAGGAAACAAGTGAAAAGGGCTCTGGATTCTTCCCTGCTTCCAAAAAATTATGAGTGTAATCTTTCACCTGCTCCATGTGACCTTGAGGGAAGTAATAGACTCTTTCCCCAACCTTTGGAACATCCACCAATGGACCTGCGCATGCTCTCCACAGCTCCTCATACATCAAACCCTCATCTTCAAAAAAAAAAAGGTTTAGTGAAAAAGATGAAATTTTGAACACAACCCATTAATTAATCACAACATAAAAGGAAACCGATCATTAATAGTTAGAACTCATCATCAAGTGGTATTCATTCAAAAGAGAAAACGAAATGAAACCATTAGAGCTCAAAATATGAGATTTTGAAAACAACCCATTATTAATTACAACTCATTATCAAGAACCCATCAACAGAAAACTCACCTGAATCGTATCTCTTGCCTGAATAGCTCAACCCAGAGCTTAATCCATGCTCCATGAAACAAAACACACACACTCCCCCCCTCTCTCTCTCTCCCCTCTCTAGAAGTTCTTTAAAATTACCAAAGAAGGACAAGGACATAAAAGAGATGACAAACAAAAAAGAAAGCGAAAACTCCGTTACCCAATCCCAAGGGCCGTTACCCTTGGCGCCTCCGCTCTCTCGTTCGCTTAGAATCACCGGCGGTTACCACACACGAGGAGTTAAATTGTGACGGCGCCTTGTCTCTGTTCGCCAATAATTTGAGAGGCCGTTAGGTGACGGCGACGTCTGTGTGATGTTGACGGCGTCAGGAGCAGTGTCTGCTCGTAGGCAGGCAGGGCTAGTGGTAAGCTCCCAACACCCGGCAGAAACTTGGTCGGTAGATTGTGGGACCCACCTGAACCCTGACCTGCAGTAGCAGGTTGACCACAGGCGGCTTTACCGGTCACCTTTCGTAACGTGAGTGAGAGATGCTTGGGTTGATCCTATTATAACTCGAATCCGTCTCACCTGTCGAGTACGATATCCGGTCCATAAAAGAGAACGGCATAAGACCGCAAAGCCATGCACAATTTGTCACAATAATATCAAAAACCGTTACTTTTTCGGTCGTGTCTAAAGATGTATAAGGATATGAGACTAGATGATATCATAAACTTATCTGGTAATTATAAACGGATTCGAATACGGTTAAGGATGGTTATCAGAAACGAAAATTAATATCTGTATTTGGTAAAGTTCGGATATTGTTACAGATATGAAATGAATATAAGAAGATAAAATTATATCATATACTATATGATGGTGTGGTCATAGGAAATGGATTTTACTATCCAAATTTTATAAAATTCGGAGACAAATACGGAGTTTGCATTGGATCATCCGTTTACCTCCCTAGTCGTTTCTAGATGACTTGTACACTGTATGCCAAATGTTTCATGTTTTGCGAAGCCGATTTAATCTGTTTTTCATTATTAAAATGAAAAGGTCAAAAAAATTTGTGGGTGGTGGACCGGTGGTCCCTAAAATGTCGGTGGAGTAACACGTCAGCATAGTACAAAATCCCCAACCGTGACCACCTCCTTAGGGAGGTGGGACCGCTCTATCCATGTCATCCTGTTTTGTCCTCTTTATACCATAATTGACCACAAAATGATTTACCAAATTATATAACCTCGGATAGATTCAAAACATGATGGTTTTTCCCAAAAATAAGCTATTTCCATAATTCACATCAAAAAAATTGATATTCTAAAAATCACCCCATATACCATATAGTTACAAGTTAGCCAAATAAAACGCCCCTAGTCAGTTTTGTCCGTGATCTGTTGGTGATGATGCTCGGTACTGAGAACTCCCCAGAACGTGACACGTGGCAGATGACGTGTCCTAAAGCATACGAGAGAAGAGCAAGAAGGGTACATTGGAAGCATATCCCGGGCCTTCCTCCCGAGCATGTTCTCGACCATCGATGACCTCCCAGACCACTCCTATGCTCGTCTTCCAAACAACCATTGGCTCGCTTCCGAGCCCTCCAGCACGCTGAGCTCTCAGCCCTCCTAGCTCGCCGAGCTCTCTCAGCCCTCCTAGCTCGCCTACGAGCTATCGCAGAACTAAACTCCCTCGGCCTCCCGCTCGTTCCCGAGCCTCCCGCCGAGCTTAGCTTCCTCGGTATCACTAACCGACCAACTGCGCAGATCACAGGCGTCTCCGCCACGGCACCGCGAACCTCACCAGACGCGAGATATCCGCCGCCCACGATCCCGCGTTCCCGCCATTAACGAGCGTATCTCGTCATTAATGGGGGATCCCGCCTTTCACGCAGGCGTAACGCCCAGGGGCGTAACGGCCGGCATGAATCTCGCGCCCGCCAGCCCATGGCTGCCACTATATAAACCCCTCTTCAGACAACTCGGGTAAGACAATTTTACCCCAATAGGCCGTTATTCTGCCAAAATACCCCGACTAACTTGATCGTCAAAGGGTCCACGGTAGTACAACCACCACGGGACTTCTTTGCAGGTAGCTCGGCTTCATTCCCAAATCAAGCCCATTGAGATCTACACGCATCAAGAGACAACCCTCAAACTCAATCTCAGCCATCCATCAACGCTCGCTACAGATCAGCGGAAGATAACATCTGAAGGAGATCACAACCTCCATCAGTTGGGAATATTCCTTTAGTCGAGTTTAAATCTGTTTGGGAGGTGATAAAAAGACGCAATTTCTCCTAATCAGTCATCTCCTTCCTCATTACATTGTTTTAGAGGTTCTAGGGTTAAGGTTTTTTTTTATCCCAAATTGAAAATTATGAGTTTTTGTACAATAAAAATTAGATCCTTTTCTCTTAACCCAATTCTTTTAGTTTAATATCAAAAAAATTGGACCACTTATTGAAACAATTACAACTCTTCTCAAGTATTAAAATGAGCTTTAGTTATTCATTTGTATACTTTAGTTGTTTTTGAAATTCAATGTAAACGTGGGTTTCGAATGAAAGTTCTCATTAGAGAAAGGAAAATAAAAATAAAGGCATAAGTTTTTGTGTTGCTACAAATACAAAAGCCACTTGAATCTTGATGATGCTTATAAGTAAGAATTCCTCAGATCACGACAGATGGCAAATGACGTGTCACCCACGACAGTCCACTAGACTCCTGGGGGCTACCGAGTTATAATCAGTGTGGACACTCCACTCCTTGCCCACGAGCAATCTGGCAGCCGAACTTGCACCCCTCCTCTTTTGCTCGACCTCGAGCTATTGTAGAGATGAGCTTCCTCGGCTTCCCGGCTCGTCTCCGAGCCATCCGTCAAGTTGAGCCTCCCCAGCTCTCCTGATCAAACGAGAACGCAGATCCCAAGCGGTTCCGCAATGGCTCCGTGTATCTCGCCAAAGCGAGATAACCGCCGCCTCACGTCCCACGTCCCACTGATTGATTCAAAAACCTGAGTTTACCGTAATCAGAAACGGCGTCGCTTTGCAGCTAGCCGGTGAATACGGGTCGATCCACAGAGACGGGTAAATTCCTTTAGTGTGTTTTAACGAGTTGATTCGATTTGTGGTTTTGGTTGGTTTTATAAAAATCTATTTAAAACTGATCTAATTTTATCTAAATTAAAATTCTTGCTAGGGTTAGGCTTCGGGGAAGTTTTGGAGATTGACGTTTTCCTCACCGCTTTCATTGCCATATTTTAGATCTGTTAGATGTTACGATAATTATCAATAAAGTGGATCCGAATCTTTTGGGAAGATATTTCTTCCTCTAGATTCGCATCCTTCCTTTGTTGATAATTACCCTAACCCCCATGGAAAACACGCGCAACCGGCCCTTTATACTACGGTTCATCGTTACCTCGAGGGGTAGGATGCCGTAGGGAGCGGTTGTGCGTGCATGCATGGAGTGCTAACTATTAGGTGTGGATGGCATGAAAGGGGTGAGAGATATCATCTCTCAAACCTTTCCCTAAGGCTAACCCTAACAAGCGAGGAGACTACTCGCTCATTAGGGGATGATAAAACATTAAAAGAATAGAAAAAAAACACTTACTAATTTGACGGCTCCCTCCAAGCGATAAAGAACAGATCTGAATAATTATTCCCAGAAATTCTGAACTTTTATTTAATGAAAAGAGGCATAACATTTTACAGATCTAAAATTACAATTTATAGGAAAATAGGAAACCTAGGGTTACAGACTCTCGCACATGCAAAATTACAGATTTGCCCACGTAAAATCCCAACATCTGCACCGACGCACTAAAAATCCACCGACACGGGCTCCAAACGGCCGCGGAACCGCGGCGCCAGGCTAGGTTTGGCCGCGGTTCCGCGGCCAAACAGAGGAATTAGTGCATGAAATTTATGGGCTTGGTTCAGGGCTTCATGGGCTTTTTACTTTTATACTTGTTTTCTCTTTTTGGCTTCTGGGGCTTCTCCAGATCTTCAGTGAAAACTTGTACGTATCTTTTTACCGTTCACTTGATATTTTGGACCTTGCACTAGCTTGACTAGGATCTGTCTACTTGTTCATCAAAAGTCCCTTTTCTGTATCACCATTCGTCTTTTTCACTGTATTTGCTCCAAGAGCCTGTATCCTGTAACATGCAACAAAAGTGCGTCAAGAGTACCTGTTTATTTCTAAAACGGATAAGAATAGGGGAATGATAAATGCAATATTATAGTCTGAACAAATACCCCCAAACTTATCTTTTGCTCGTCCTCGAGCAAACTTATTTTTTATTCACTAAAATCCTAACCGCACTTTCGCAGGGAAACGCGATTGCACTGAGCACGTGCAACAAGCCGTTAAACCTCTAGGTGTCCCTAGTAGGAGGAGTGTTGTCTCCTGAGGGTTTTCAGCGGATTACACCCACAAAATCCAATCAACTTGGCCCATTGACTTTTGTCCTCCAATTAGGTTTTCTAACACGGAATTCTACTTGTAAATTATCCACCCACATTCTTCACACTTCCTCATCATTTAACTTAAGATTATATATATCCTATAGACTTACTTAGCTTTCGGCATTTCCTAAGACTTCCTTCTAGGGTTCCATCTCCACTGAGGAATTTTTATCAACTCTACTAAAGATACAAGTTCTATTCTTCATTCCTTTCTCTTATCTAAATTCCAATCACATATCCCTACGTGTGTGTATATATCACCCCTACACTTGAAAATTCAAATCAAGCAATCATACTCTCGTCCAAAGCACTTATTAATCAGTGAATTTTTAAATGAAATTTGCTTACACATCCTTCATGCGACCGTTAATACTTCTTGAGGTACCAACGACCGATTACAAAATACGTTTGCACTTTAAAGCGTACTTCCTAGTCTTTGCAACACCCAAGGCTTTAGCAGTGACTCCCAAACCAGTTGGTCTAAGGCACTAGGTGATAAGGCACCCTCGCTAAATATTTTTCTATTTTTACAGCCTTAGGTAATCACAAAAACCAGTGTCCATTTTTTTATTTTCTTTATTCACATTTTTTTTATTTTCTTCGTACTAAGGACTTTAGACAAGAGCATTTCAAGGTCTCTTCTACTATTCCAAGTTTCAAGGCGCGTGATTGTGCAAATTGTAGGGTATACGTTTTCAGAATCTAGACTTAAGTTAGGAACTATTTTTCAAACTTATACTCTAATAAGAACATCAATACTCTTCCCTTGTTTCGACTTAGCCTAAGAAGTCAACCCAAAATTTGCCTATTTCTAAATAAACTACAAGGCATATACTTTCTACCGTTAAACTTTAAGGAAGGTTATTTTTAGGGTTTTTAATTTACTAAGTCTAAGATCTAGTTGTTCCTAACCAGTTAACCTATTTGTCAAACTCAAGTCAAATAAGCCAAAATTGAATACGATAATTTTATAATTTTTCAAATTTTTCAAATTTTT
Source organism: Agapanthus africanus (assembly GCA_030015575.1). Lineage (NCBI taxonomy): Eukaryota > Viridiplantae > Streptophyta > Magnoliopsida > Asparagales > Amaryllidaceae > Agapanthus > Agapanthus africanus. Next base: position 347,640,568 of record CM057351.1, on the reverse strand, counting down.
ATGGATTTTCAAATAAGTATGCAAATGCAAAAATATGTACAAATGAATGCGAAGGAAGAAGACGTACCGAGCATACCCCCAAACTTGAACTTGACAGTGTCCTCACTGTCATGCTAAACCAAGAGGGTCAAAATACCGATACTCCCCTGTTTATTTATTTATAATTTTTTAATGTTTTGACATTTTTTTTAATTTTTTATAGAAAAAGAAAACAAAAGGATATATACATATATACAACAAGATTCCCCCCAAAGTTAAGCTTGGCCTTACACAAGCCAAATGTTAGCACCAACCATTCAAAAATCTTATCATGGTAATGGTAGAGTTGGTGCAGGAATGGGATGGAAAGAAAAGAGATGAAAAGCACGCGAGACCATGTGGAAAGAAGAATGGTAGAATATGGTCTCGGTGGGGAAGAAGAAAGACGGAAAGAAGAAAGAAGTGGAGTGCGATCTTTAGGGTGTAAATTGAGTGAATAAATTAGCGCAATTTGTGATGACCGATGTGTTAAAAGCGATTGCGCTAACCTACCAACTCGTCATGCAATGGGGTCAAATCCCTCAAGATTCGCAAGAAAACATGGGTACGCCGAACTTGGTATAGGAGATGAAAGCGTAACGGTCATTTGTTCGGTCGGAACAATAGGAAGGAGGGAGGGTGATATAACAGTCAAAGGTTCAGGAGGCTGAATTGGAAAATCCGACACATCAAATAAAAAAGGTTCAACCTCGATATTATCCTCAAGACTCTCCTCAGGACTATCCTCAATATTTAATTCATCCATGCCATTATCATCAAAATCTAGACGCATATGAGATTCGGGGGAAACATTTAATAACTCAGGATGATGATTTGAACATAAAATTCCAAGCAAATCGACAGGTTCATCATCCGAAATATTCCCGGCGTCTATATCCTTAATCAAGTGAAAATCAATTTCTTTAGACACCTCATCAGCATGGATATGTATCGAATTAGGTTCTAGAGTGGAGGTGTAAAGATCGAAAGGATTAGGTGCGGTTTCACTCGAAAGGGGTTCCTCACAATTTGGCAAATCAAACACTACAAAATCATACAACTCGTTTTTATTTTCAACTGGTGAATCATTTGGAACAATCGATGGAAAACTGGAGTTGTAGGCTTCAATTGGGTAAAGGTAGGTTTGATTTGAAAATCCTCTCTCATTCTCACTCTGTCCAACTGCCGCCTTATACATTGAAAAATTCGGAGCTAGCGGGACACTAGCTACCGGTTCACTGGGTTGAATAAGGGCGGCCATGGACGCTTCCGCATTCCTCATCATTTTATTTGTTGCAGCAATATATGCTTCCAACGACTCTTCCAAACTAGACTTAGGTGGTGAGGGGGTTTCAGTAAAAGATTCAAAATTGGTTGGGTATGTGAAACTCCCTAATGGCTGTGTCGAAACAGCGTCTAGTGAAGGTGGAAAGGTTGGGTATGACTGGTAGGAAGTGGGTGGTAAGACAGGAGTAGGGTCAACATATGGATAAGAAGGTGAATAATCGTGCGGATCCCTAAAACTAGATGAGTGGAGAGGGGTGAAAGATCGACTGCGAGATTGAGCAATATGCTCAGCAATGGACATCGGCCTAGGAGTGACAGAAGGACTTGAAGAAGTGGTATCAATATATGTAGGTTGTAAAGGTTGGCTTGGTTGACACAAAGTGGGTTGAAAAGTCAAACTATTTCTTCTAGACACCTCTATTTGATCTTTCAACGAAATTTTTGGCAAGGAGGGATCGTTTTTAAATTGACCGAAACAATTGACGAACGACGCAAAGTTAGGTTCGGGATACCAAAATTCGGCAAGAGATTTATGATGTGGGGTACCCATGATAGAAGAATGCAAGGATTTCTTAGCGACAAAATTTTTGCAAGTTTTTAAAAGACTTTTCTTTATATTTTTTTTTTATTGGAGAGTTTTGCAATAAGGTTTTAGAAAAGAGGACTCGTGACACAAATGTATCAACCACACATGCACAATCAGGCCTAGATCTAGGGTTGCCTAGGTCTGCTAGACAGCTCCTAACTAGAGCTAGAAATAGGACCTCAAACCGTCTCTTCACGGACAAATACGGCCAGGTAAGTAGGAAGGAACCACCACTACAGTGGGCCTAATTAATAACCACTAGCCTAGACACCGCAATGTCGGTTAGGATAAACGGTCGATGCCTATTCTAGTCCTTTTCCTATTGAGCTCGATGTCCTTAGGTCTGAGTCTAATCTTTTTTTTAATTAATTGTGGTCGATGCAAAATGCTTTAGGTGTTTTCTGGGGTCCTGGGAAGGGTGATGAAATCCCCACCCAATCTGAGATTGGTCAATTAGCCCCTTAGAGTCCGGTTAAATTATGCAAAACAAATAAAATTTCACTTGCAATCAAATTTTTTTTAGCGCGGCGCAAAGAAACCTGCAGCAAATCTGTTATTTAGAAGGGGGTAGAAGATTTTTTAGCGCAAAGAACCCTGCAGAAATTTTTTTACAGTGGAGATATGGAGGTTGCAGAGGGGAAGAAAAAAAAGCAAACCGTGCAAAAATGATGCGCTGACGTGGCAAGAGGAGCGCGGAACCGCGGCGTGGGGTACTATTTGGCGGCGGAAACGCGGTCTTCTGGTGGGATCGCGCTGTGGAAAAATTTGTGCTGCTCTGTACTGATAGTTCCTCTCTGTTCTTATGTACCAATTTTTGTTTTGCCCTCTGTAAATTTCCAGATCCTCAATTCTTCGCTGTTCCTGCAAGATTCAAAAGATACACCCTTCAAACAGATCAAAGTTGATAATTTTTGTATTTTTTTTATATTTTCAGATTTTTATAATTTTTTAAAATTTATATCAACCCGAAAATTCACAAAAAGAAATATTACGCCGTCCCCGGCAACGGCGCCATTTGATTGATTCAAAAACCTGAGTTTACCGTAATCAGAAACGGCTTCGCTTTGCAGCTAGCCGGTGAATACGGGTCGATCCACAGAGACGGGTAAATTCCTTTAGTGTGTTTTAACGAGTTGATTCGATTTGTGGTTTTGGTTGGTTTTATAAAAATTTATTTAAAACTGATCTAATTTTATCTAAATTAAAATTCTTGCTAGGGTTAGGCTTCGGGAAAATTTTGGAGATTGACGTTTTCCTCACCGCTTTCATTGCCATATTTTAGATCTGTTAGATGTTACGATAATTATCAATAAAGTGGATCCGAATCTTTTGGGAAGATGTTTCTTCCTCTAGATTCGCATCCTTCCTTTGTTGATAATTACCCTAATCCCCATGGAAAACACGCGCAACCGGCCCTTTATACTACGGTTCATCGTTACCTCGAGGGGTAGGATGCCGTAGGGAGCGGTTGTGCGTGCATGCATGGAGTGCTAACTATTAGGTGTGGATGGTATGAAAGGGGTGAGAGATATCATCTCTCAAACCTTTCCCTAAGGCTAACCCTAACAAGCGAGGAGACTACTCGCTCATTAGGGGATGATAAAACATTAAAAGAATAGAAAAAAAACACTTACTAATTTGACGGCTCCCTCCAAGCGATAAAGAACAGATCTGAATAATTATTCCCAGAAATTCTGAACTTTTATTTATTGAAAAGAGGCATAACATTTTACAGATCTAAAATTATAATTTATAGGAAAATAGGAAACCTAGGGTTACAGACTCTCGCACATGCAAAATTACAGATTTGCCCACGTAAAATCCCAACATCTGCACCGACGCACCGACGCACTAAAAATCCACCGACACGGGCTCCAAACGGCCGCGGAACCGCGGCGCCAGGCTAGGTTTGGCCGCGGTTCCGCGGCCAAACAGAGGAATTAGTGCATGAAATTTATGGGCTTGGTTCAGGGCTTCATGGGCTTTTTACTTTTATACTTGTTTTCTCTTTTTGGCTTCTGGGGCTTCTCCAGATTTTCAGTGAAAACTTGTACGTATCTTTTTACCGTTCACTTGATATTTTGGACCTTGCACTAGCTTGACTAGGATCTGTCTACTTGTTCGTCAAAAGTCCCTTTTCTGTATCAGCATTCGTCTTTTTCACTGTATTTGCTCCAAGAGCCTGTATCCTGTAACATGCAACAAAAGTGTGTCAAGAGTACCTGTTTATTTCTAAAACGGATAAGAATAGGGGAATGATAAATGCAATATTATGGTCTGAACACCCACGCTGGCGCATCCCCTCATTAATTAGCGTATCCCGTCATTAATGGAGGGATCACATCATTCATACAGGCGTAACGTCAGGGGGGTAATTGACGGCGAAGATCTCGCAGCTGCTCGCTCCATGCGACCAATATAAAAACCCCTCTCTCAGACGACTCAGGGAACGCAATTTTGATTCCAATAAGCCACTACTATGCCAATATTCATCGGCACTAACTTGATCATCGGAGGGTCCTACGGTTGTCACCCACCCCGGGACTTACTTGCAGGTAGCTTGGCCTCCACCTCAAACTCAACTTATTGAGATCCACACACTTTATGAGACAGCCTTCAACTCAAATCTCAACCGTTCAACAACACTCGCTACAGATCGACGGAAAACAGCATCTGAAGGAGATCATACCCTCCATCAGTTGGCGCCGTCTATGGGAAAGAATCGAAAATTTCTTCCACTCATCGAAGTTGATCTTCCGCCCTCGACCTAATGGTGAGCGAAAGCCGCGATGATCCCAACACGAGCCGCCATGCCCCCTCCCCCTACAACAGAGGTGTTAGCGGTTCCCCCTCCAAATCTCATCAACGTCTTATCGGCTCGAATCAACAGACTCACGTCGATGGTGGACGCCCTCGTCCACGTTCAAGCGGCGGGCCCTGCTCACCAGGTCGAGGTTCCCCTCCCCTCCGAGACAACGGCGCACGCAGAAGGGCCGATGCCCACTCTCCCCACAGTGTCACTGAGCGTCGGCGTGCCACTTCCGGCAACCACGGCTCACGTGCGGGCCATGATTCCATGACATGCTAGGCTCTGGAAGGCTCCGCACTTCGGTCTTGGAGAAGACTGGGCCATCGCCCCGAAGTCCGATGCGCGCCCACACCCTCTGATGAGGTGTAGGTCATCTTACCTATTTCCAGGCATGACCGACGTCCCCACTCGCGTCAAGACCGCGGAGGTGCACGTTGGGACTACTCAAGAAGAATCTCGCCCGAGGACATGAGAAATCTGATAGAGCGAAATCGAACCCGCACCGCCGCGCAGACCAGAAGCGGGGACAGTTGCCGCTCCGACTATGCTCAATTCTCAGGTTACCACCATCGACTCGAGGCCCTCGAAAAGAAGATCGAGGGCATACGGCGAGAAGACCATCCGTCCGGCGAAGGGGCTAGGTATTCTGTGGATTCTTTCACGAAGCCCTTCGCCGAGGAATTGCTGGCCAACGTGTCTCATCCAAGAACAAGCCGCCCAAGGTGGCGCTCTTTGACGGGAAGTCCTTCCCAAAAGATCACTTGGACGCATTTATAGCGGGCATGAGCTTCCAAAATAACTCGGACGCAGCTTAATGCCGTGCTTTTCCCACCACCCTAATCCGGGCAGGTCGGGACTGGCTCCGGGGGCTGGAGCCCCGCTCCATCTTGACCTTTGATGAGCTGGCCACCAAGTTTCTCAGTCATTTCGTCGGGAACAGACGACAGAAGAGGACGGTCGATTACCTCTTCACCATAAAGAGCGGGGACAAAGAATCTTTTAATGGATATGTCACTCGCTTCTACAACTCGAGGCCACCGAGAAGGTTCCCGGCCCGGTCTGTCCCAAGCGGGCAGCTTCCTATCCATCAACGCTAAGGATCTAAAGCCCTCTTAACGAGGCCACCGAGCAGTTTCCCTTCCCGGTCCATCCTTAGTGGGTAGCTTCCTATCCATTGACGCTAAGGATCTAAAGCCTTCCTACATATGTCACCGTGCAGATTCCTGCTCGGATAATCTCCAAGGGGTAGATTCCTACCCTACGAAGACACAGATCTAGGACCCCATTGAGGAAGAATCATTTATGGCCGACCTATTCTAACTTGGCTGATTTTCTACTCATGCTAAAACACGTGGTCGTCACCTCGACTCCGAGGTATGGACTGATACCGACCTTCCTAGCCTTGGGATATCTTTTGATTCATCCTAAATGAACGATCGCCACCTCGACTCTGGGGAGCGGGAGGGTACCGTAACGACATTCCTGCACTTGGCTATTATTCAACTTACACACGAGGCGTGATCGTCACCTAAAAAGCCTGGCATAGACCTATGACCTAATACTCGCGGAAGGAGAAGACTGGCGATCTAAAATACTCACGTAGAATACAGACATTTATGCAGAGGAAAATAAGCTCAAATTTATTTATATTTCAAATTTGTGCAAGGTATTTTGGGCTCCTCGGCCTTACAAAAATGCCCGGAGGCTTACAAAATTTTAAAAGGAAAAACAAAAACTCCCAAGGGAAGATAGCTCAGGCCGTGGGCTCTGCCGGGATTTTGCCCTACTCGACACCGTTCTCAGGGGCCGGGGCTTCGGTCTCTTGGACTGCTTCGCCCCCTGCAACCACCTCGGCGCTCACCCCCTGCGAAACATCCTCAGAGAGCGGGTACTTAGCGCGGAGCTCACCGTCGGCAAACACCGGCACTGACGCCTTGATGACGTCAAGGGCCTCGTGCCAAACGATGGTCGAAGTCGGTGTAGAACAGGTTAGACACCTTATACCTCTCCACGGACTTCACCACTCAGACCTCGGCAAGCTTCACCGCCTTGAGCGCCACCCGAGTATCCTCCCTACTGGGATCTCTCGACTTCTTCATTGTGTTATAGAGGTTGCCAACATCCTTCAACTAAGCCTGGATGGGCTGGTTGGATTCACTCAGAAGTCGGAGACTCCTTGTACTTGGAATTCGTCAGCTCCTCGGTGACCACTGGAGCTTCGAGGGCAGCTATCTTCTCCTCCACCTGTTGCAAATGAAGGTGCAGATCTTCCTCCCGCGAGGACGATTCGCCCGCCTTCTTCATGGTCAGGGCTAACTCTTCGGATTCTATATTGACAATGAGGGTGCAGTGGTGGAGGACCTAAGGAATGCAGCAAAAGGAGTTAGAAATGTTCAAACTGAGAAAAAAAATACTTAAGAAAATTCTTAAAGGAAAACGGATAGCGACCTGAACTGCCTCCTGAGCAATGGCTGCCACCTGGGCTTTCAGAGTCCCGCGGGGAATCTTGCCCTCGGCTGCTTGCTCCATGTCGGAAAGCAGGCTATCATCGACGGAGAGCCCCGAGGGCACCCCGAAGCAGAAGTTCCCCTCCTGCATTGGAATTCTGGTGGAGGGCACCCGAGAGACCGTTCTTTTTTGACTTTTGAGGGGAAAGTCGGTGGGTTCCTCCTCCTGCACCTCCCTTGCCCGGGGCGCCGGGTCCCGTGCATGCTTCTGGCTCCCCCCGCGGCTGTCTTTCGGTGCTCGGGGCACAGCGGAAGACTTTGCCGGTGGAGTTGGCTTCGGGGCAGAGCTCAGGCCAGGCCTAGACGAGCTTCCGCCCCTGGTCTTCTTCTGAGAATTCGCAGCCATAGCGCCTAGGAACTTGGTTTGGTCCATTTGTTCTGCAAAAAGGAGAATACACAAAAAGTGTTAGTAACGCCGAAAAGGGCAAGCAAAATTTAGTAAAGTCTAAATAGATCGTCTACGACCATAACTTACCCAGAAATCCCCTCCTATCGCTCATTGCCTCCATGTGACTCGGGACTGTACCCAAAAACCACCGTTTTGCACGTCCTCTTGAACGTGGTAAGGTGGAAATTAAAGCACAGTGGGAACCACACAAGGCTCTATGATGATCTCGGGTCTACAGACTAACATGTACCAATGTCACCAGAGAACTGCCATCTGACGTTAGGTATAATACCATCTAGGACTACTCGGCGAGTCCGTTCAGTGTACTCAGTCTCCACTGAGCACCCGTATACCACCTCTGATGTCAAACACCAATGGATATGGGATCATCCATCGCCCATCAAATGGGCCGAGAAGCGTATACGCTAGTCTACTCTGGTATATCGATGCCCCGTTTTGATACACCCACGACTAGGAACATTAAAGGATGAACTTATGGACTACCATGGCCCTACTAGTATGATCTGCATTGTTCCCTCATGGGAATTGAATAAAATACAAATAAAGCAGCAAGGAAAGCCCCTAAATGGGGCATCACGTGCTCACACGTGACACGGCCTCACGTGCAAACACGTGACCTTTTATGGGCAGATTCTATCTACGCCTGAATGCCTAATTGATAAAGTCGCGTACCCACACGTGATAGGCCCTTGAACCCACTGAATTAATAGAATTAAATTCTAACTGAAAGGAATTAAAATCATTTGTTCCCTCATGGGAATTGAATAAAATATATAAATAAAGCAGCGAGGAAAACCCACAAAGGGGGCATCACGTGCCCACACGTGACCTTTTACAGGCAAACCATATAGACGCTGAATGAAATAAACACTTGGAAATGCTTAATCAGTGGGGTCACGTGCCAACACGTGATGGGTTCCTGAGCCCTCTGAACTAATAGAATTAAATTCTAATTAAATACTTTATCAGTAGGGTCACGAGCCAACACGTGATGGATTCCTAAACCCCTTGAACCAATAGAATTAAATTCTAATTAATTGCTTAATCAGTGAGGTCACGTGCCAACACGTGATAGACTCTTAAACCCTTTGAACTAATAGAATTAAATTCTAATTAAAAGGAATCAAAAACCCTAATTGGAAAAATATTTCTCTAGATCTTTCCAAACAAAAAAGATTGCACTCTGTAAAAGGGAGCACCGTTGGATTAAAAATCCAATGGTGATTAAAAATCACCAATTTATAGAAAGATTCTATAAAAGGAAATATTTTCCTAAAATTTGCCAGGAACAACAAATAAAATATCTTTTTGATTAAAAATCCAATGGTGAATAAAATTCACCGAGTGATCTAAAAGATCATATTGGTTATAAAATTAATCAAAATCGCTCAATAAGAGATCGGCTGAACAAACTGATTCTTTTCTTTCTCCTATAAATAGGAGCCAAGAAAAGAAGAAAAAGAGGGAGGGATACAACAACAGAGAGAGAAGATAGAAGAAAAAAAATAAGAGAATTTAATTCTCCATAGAGAAAAGAAGATCTCTTCAGACAAAAAAACTCTAGGTAAGAAAAGGAATAAGATCATTCTATAAGCTCTCACAAAACAAAAGAGAATTTAATTCTCAAACCAAGAGTTTAATTCTTCTAAAAAGAACTTAGTTCTTCCTCTGCTTGAAAATCTGCAGAAGCAGATCTCCCCACAAGTTGAGAATTTAATTCTCATCGGGGAGATTCTGCCATGCAGATCCAAAACTTAGAGAGAGAATTGAGTTTAAAGAATTTAATTCTTTCAAACATATAGGAATTTAATTCCTCTAAATAAAATTAAGGTTTAACCCTATCAAAAGAATTTAATTCTTAAACAAGAGATTTAACTCTCCATGCACGTAAAAGAGATCAGTACCCAACATAATCATGTGGTAACACGTGACCCCCTTCCTTTGAACCAGAAAAAGAGATTTTCCTTAACACTTATTTAAAAGGGAAAACAATAAAGACAATTTCTCTTTTAGGATGTATCACGTGTTCCCACGTGACCCTTAAAAATCTCCTCAAAACAAATGGGAGTAAAGCCAAGACAGTCTCACTTTTTGGACGTCTCACGTGTTCCCACGTGACCCCTAGCAATTATCAAACAAAAGAGAATTCTACCCAAAGACAATGCCCGCCTAAAGGATGCCTCACGCATCCCCACGTGACCCCTGACAAACACCATTTTAAAGAGAAAATGGGGTAAAACTGAAGGATTAATATCCAACGCAAGGATACCCATCACGAGCCCACACGTGATGGTCATAAAGGTCAAGTGTTTAACACTTATATGCATATTCTGAGATAAAAGAAGCAGGGCCCAATCTTCAGGCGCCTCACATGACCCCACGTGAGCGCTTCAGTTTTAATGTTTAACACTACTTTAAGCACATCACGTGGGAGCACGTGAGCGCCGAATGTACTCTAGTGTTTAACACTATATTCGAGCCAATTTTAGCCCAAATTAACTAAGTCTTACAGAGGCAAGATCCCCTAAAACTGAACCCCAACTATACTCTTGTCTTCCAAAATTGATCATCTCACCAAAGTAATTCCCAGAGACTTTCAACCAACATTGGTTCAAGGGTACATCTCTTCATACCTCTGATATATGTCGTTGTAATTCTTCAACGTCTTCAGAGAGATGACGGGTCCCGACAACCAAATATTCCACGGACTGTGGGTTCCTTAAACTCATGGACTATGATGTCCTTAAACTTTACAGACAATGATATCTCTAAACTACCACGGACTATGAGGTCCTTAAACTCATGGACTATGATGTCCTTAAACTTTACAGACTATGATGTCTTTAAACTGGACCGCAAAGTCCCTAAACTAAAACAATCGAGCCAAAATACTCTTTTGTTGGATCTAAATGATCCTGTTAAGTAGATCTTAGTCTAAAATTAGACCAACGTATCCTTAACAAACGTTAAGTTGATCTTAGTCTAAAAATTAGACTAACGTATCCTTAACAAACGTTTAAGTTGATCTTAGTCTCAAATGAGATTAACGAACCTTAAACCCAAACCAAAACCTAAATCTAAGAAAATATGGATTTGGACTAATCCACGCCCTACGGGCGACAACATAAATTAGTCTCCGTATACAATCCACGGGCAACCAAAAAAGAAAACAAACACTCATGACACGAAGTGACCATCTGGAGAAGGAGAAAGTTGTTACCGCGATGCGGTAGCGTAATTAACTGCAGGGGCTTGCGCCTGCAGGGAAGAGCGTCCCCACAATCAAAAACCCCTCAAACGAGGGGGAATCTAACGAAGTCTGCTACAACGACCGCATCCGTCTAAACCTCCGATATACGGTGTCATAAATCAACTTGGTATCTTCGGAGAGGTGGACGGATAAAACCAAATAGCATCTGCCCCCAAATTCAGGCAAGAAGTCAGTCTTCCCGTTCTTTCGACGGAGAACAGATTCTGACACGTCCGGTGGGACCTTTTCCTCTTTCCACTCCACACTTTGTGTGTCGTGTTTCGCGAACAAGTCGCGGTTTGACATGGTTGCCTTTGGATGTGAAGCACTAAGATTTGGTATCTTGCTCCGTGTAGAAAAACAGAAGATCAATGGTTTCAAACTGCACTAACTGCAACAACTCCCACTCCGTCCTCGCCAGAGGAGTGACCTACGGGCCTCAAGCAGCCTCCCTTTTTACGATGTCGGTGGACCAGGTGACGCAAGCCACCACAGGACTATTCTTTGGGACCATGCTCCCACCAATGAGCTTCAACACCCCATTGCCGTCGCAAGAAATTCCGAAGAAGTCGGTCTTTGATCGGATTACAACTACCGTGGCCCCTCTCAACGGGTCGCCCAAGTCCAGTGCCTCAATTTTCAACAGACTGGGCCAAAGCTCAAGTGGGCCCGTAAAGAAGCCCACGATACCTAAAGCGGCCATCCCAAAACAGATAGTCATTCCTGTTCCTGAAGTCATCAGAGCGACTTCCCCTGCTAAGGAGTCGGTCTTTGCAAGACTGACTGTTTCAGCTCCCGTTCCAGACGAAGTCATCAAAACTGCTCCCCCTGCGCGAAAGTCTGCCTTCGATAGATTGGCCATCCCAACTCAATGGACGTCAGTTTTCAAGAGGCTAACGCCGGCAGCAACCCTCCGCCAGAATAGGGGGCATGACGAAGCAACCCCATAACTGAGCCGGTCCCGTCAGCACGGCATGCTCGCCGTCGTTACTAGCGCCGAGTAAGGAAGGCTGGGGGCAGCTCTCCATCTGGACTGACTCCGCCAGCTCCGATGGTGGAAATTGATGCTGCTGTTCTGATTGAGAGCTGTTTAGTACGTGCATTTTAAATTATAAGAATACCGCAATCAAGACGGTGTCGCTTGGTAGCTAGCCGGTTGAGTACGGGTCGGTCCACAGGGAAATGGTGTTATTGTCTTTAAGTTCTAACTAGTTAAGTCATATTTGTGGTAGGTTTTGTTTTAAGATCTAAGAATGAGATTCGATTGATTTAAAGTCTTGCTAGGGTTAGGATTAGGTTAGTTTGGAATAGGGATTCTACTCACTGCTTTTAATGCCCTAGTTAAGAATATAGGTGTTAGGGTAATAGTCAACAAAGGGGATTAGCACGACTAGGAAGAAACTTATTTTCTTCCGTTTGGTCCTTGTCCGTCCTTTCTTAACTGTTAGCCCTAACCTCCAGTTAATTCAACCACAACCGGTCTAACTAGGGAATCACCGCGATCTTGTAGGATAGGGTGCCGTAGTGAGCGGTGTGTGGTTGATTTAAATAGAGTCCTAATTAATTAAAATTATATGGGCAAAGAAAGGAGTGAGAGAGATTTCCTTCTCTCAAACATTCCCTATCCTAACCCTAACAAGTGAGGAATTACTCACTCATTAGGAAAGTGACAAAAGAATTCATTTTTATAATTTTTATTTTAAAAGACTATTTAAGCTGCAGATAATAAAAGACAGATAAAAAAAATTGCACGAATTAAATTCAGATAAAAAAATGCAAGATAGAAAATAAAAATACCTTTATTGATGACCTCTCAACGATTACAAGGAATTTAAAATTTAATCTAGAAAATAAAAAGAGACATGCCTAATTAGGCTTTCGGCTTTCCTATTTATAGATAGGAGAAACCTTAGGTTTACATATGATCCACATTTGAAATTACAAGACTACCTTAAGAAAGCCGGGTCAAAGCTCCGACACCCACCGACATGTGCACCGACACGTGTACAGCACGGCCGCGGTTCCGCGGCAGAAAGCCAAGTTTGGCCGCGGTTTCGCGGCCATATTGGGGGATCTCTGGCTCAAATTTCTAGGGTTGCTCCATGTTGCTTTTTCCTTCTGTTTTCTTCACTTGGTTCCACAGAATCTCTTCTATTTTCTTCCAAATTTCCACAGTGTAGAATATTGTGGACTTTTACCGTGAGCTTCGCATTGAATTCTTGAATCTTGTGCTGCCCTTGTGCTTTGTGCATTGAACTGTCTACTGATCTTCATTTGTTCCTTGAACTGGTAGGCGGTATCATATGGATTCATCTATTGCTAGTCGTAGTCTCACTTTTGTAACGTCTTTTCATGAATTTCACTGTATTATTCTAAGAACATGTAACCTGCAACTATTTAGCAGACATGGATCAAAAACACTTATTTATTTGTAATATGATTAAGAATGGGCGATATAATAATGCAAATTTCGTATAACAAATACCCCTAAACTTATCTTTTGCTCATCCCGAGCAAAACCAGTTTTACTCTCAACAAAATCCTAACCTCACTTTCGCAGGGAATCGCGATTGCACTGAGCTAGTGCAACAAACCGTTAGACCTCTAGGTGTCCCTAGTAGGAGGAGTGTTGTCTCCTGATGGTTTTCAGCGGATACTACCTACAAAATCCAATCAATTTGGCATGTTGACTTTCATTCTTCAATTCGGTGTTCTAGCAAGAAATTCTATTATCTTTAACTTAGAAATCATCAACCCGTATTTTTCACACTCACTTATCATTTAACTTAAGATCGTATATGTTCTGTAAATTTATTAAGCTTTCAGTATCTTTTGAATTTTCCTTCTAAGGTTCCATCTTAACTTAGGAATTTTTATCATCTCTACTGAAGGTATAAGCCCTATCTTTCATTCCTATCTCTCATCCAAACCCCAATCATATACCCCAACGTGTGTGTATGTATCACCCTTACACTTGGAAATTCAATTCAAGCTATCATACTCTTGTCCATCTTCCAAAATACTTCTAGTTGGTGAATTTTAGATGAAATTGCTCACACATCTTTCATGCGACCGTTAATACTTCTTGAGATACTGAACGACCGATTACAAAATGTGTTCGCGCATTAAGGCGTAATTCCTCGTCTTGTAATACCTAAGGCTTTAACAGTGACTCCCAAACCAGTTGGTCTAAGGCACTAGGTGATAAGGCACTAGGTGATAAAGCACCCTCGCTATAATTTTTTTTTATTACAAAACCAGTGTTCATTTTTTTATATCTCTTTATTCACTCTTGTACTTTTATTTTATTTTCCTTCATACTAAGGATTTTAGACAAGAGCATTTTAAGGTATTCTCTACTATCCCAAGTTTCAAGGTGCGTGTATATGCCAGTTGTAGGGTATATATTTTCAGAATTTAGACTTAAAGTTCAGAATTATTTTTCAGACTTACATTTCAAATAAAAATTTCAATACTCTTCCTTATATTGACTTAGCCCAAGAACTGAACTCAAAATTTGCCTATTTCTAAATAATCTACAAGGACATATATTTTCTACAGTTAAAGTTTAAGAAAGGTTATTTTTAGGGTTTTTAATTTACTATATTTAGGATCTAGTTATTCCCTACTATTCAACCGTCATGTTGAACTTAAGTCAAATATGGCCAAAATTGAATTTTTCAAATTTATATATATATATTTTTTTTTGAAAATTTTCAATTTTTTATTTGATTTTATATTTTATATATATTTTTTATTTTCATTTTTAATTTTATATATATATATATATATTTTATTATAAAGATACAATGCAGAATTAAATATGCAAAAAAAGAGAAAACAAATATGTACAAAAATAAAAATATGCAAATGCAATGCAAAGATAACTATTTACAAACCACCTCCACCCCCAAACTTATCAAAAGCAGTGCCCTCACTGCTCATGGCCTCGCCGTCCCCTTGAACGTGAATAAGAACGTTCCTCTCCCGCCGGCAGGATGGTCATACCGTGCTCTATTTCTGTCACTCGGTAATCCAGGTTGGTCACCATCCCTATCAATCTTTCTATTCCCCTAGTGGCTTTCCTAAGTAAACGTGCATGTGCTGCAGGGGTAAGCTCTTCCTCGCTCGCGGTCGGGCTGGAGCTGGGTGTCTTGGCGGGTACGTCCTCGGCCGGCTCAGTGCACGACCATACATCATTTAAGCGTGTGTAGGACGTGGATACGCCCTCAATAAGAGGTCTAATAGGGATCCCTCCATGCATATAAAACTCAAATTCCTCCACAGGGAGGAAATGGCGACACAATTGTGTCACCAACATAGGGCATGGGTAATTGGCAGCTTTTTTATCCGCACCAATCGAATTAAGTAATACCGTTCACATATCATAGCTGGGTTTTCTAGTCATCAAGGTGTGCACGATATGAAGGGATGGTGTGAAAAATGTAGTATTGTACGAACTACCAAAAATGTTATTTTGTGCCCAACGGCACACAGTCAATACGTTCGCAAAAAGGGTTCTAGACTGGATGCCTTTACGTGGCTCTCTCGAACAATCATTACCCATCAAGGGTAGGTAATCCTCGAATTGGAGGGGTTGGTCATGAGTAGATAGTCTAGGTATTAAGGATACTTCATGGATGAAGTCCCTATCGATTATGATTTCCCTATCCCCCCAAATTAGCCTAATGTATCCGTGTTGTGAGAGGCAACCATCCTCCATGCACTCGTAAAATCGGGTGACGAGATCCGGAAGCGCGAAGGCATTCGGATGGTTAAACAGTAAAAAATTCCATCTGCGCCTACGGATCTCTTCACCGAAATAGCTACCATAGACCGTATGTGAAAACATTTGTGAGAAATCTCTCTCTAATTGCAAAGTGGGTGCCATCACAGAGAGTAATAATTTTTTTTTTAAATTTAACAGAGAGGATCTGAATGTGCAAACCTCCTCTGAAGTTTTCAGAGGGAGACGGCACCAAGGAGCGGCGGAAGCACGGCGCAGAGGGGGCTTCGGCGGCGGAAACGCGGCGGCGTGGAGAGATCTGGCTGCAGAAATCGAAGCGGCGGCTAGGGTTTTGAGGAAATGAGAAATTAGGGTTTGGTAAAAGTAGTAGAGGGGTCGGGTTCATTTTATAGGGGGTGTGTTGGTTATTTGCAAAAAAAAACCTCTTAAAAGAGGAATTTATTTGTAAAAAAATTTATTTTAATTTTTTTTATTATTATTTATTCAAACTGAAATTTACAAAAATACACCCAAAAATTTGAATTTTTTTTATTTTTTGTTTTTATTTTGTTTTTATATAATTACAAGTGTAACGTACCCCCAATCTTATTTGAAACAGTGTTTCCACTGTTTATGGCTGGATAACCGAAATTTGGGGGTAGATAGAGAAAGATCAGTCAATGTAAATCGGCTCCTGCAACAGCAGGAGCTCCTCCGAAGGGTCTGCAGTGAGGAACGGTTTAAGCCTATGTCCGTTCACTTTGAATAGTGAACCGTCCTCAGGATTTTCTAAATCGACGGCACCGTGCGGATATACGGTGCGTACAAAAAATAGCCCTTTCCATCAAGATCTAAAGCTTGCCGGGATGGAAATGTAACCGGGTATCGTAAAGTAAAACCTGTTGACCAGGTTTGAAAGATTTGCGTATAAGGTGTTTATCGTGAAACACCTTCGTTCTGTTTTTGACGACTACCGCATTCTCGTAAGCTTCATCCCAAAGCTCATTTAATTCATTTAATTGCAGGTTTCTATGGCTGCCCACATCTCCTAAAGATAGATTCAACTCTTTTATTGCCCAAAATGCACTATGCTCAATTTCAACTAGAAGGTGGCAAGCCTTTCCATAAACAAGTCTATAAGGAGACATGCCAAGATCGGTCTTATAGGCAATTCGAAATGCCCAAAGGGCATCAATAAGTTTTGATGACCAATCTTTACGGTTTTTGGCCGTTTTCTCCAATATCTGTTTAATTTGCCGATTTGAAATCTCGGCTTGCCCACACGTTTAAGGATGATGGGGCGTTGATAGCTTGTGATTAATGGAATATTTCCGCATTAAGGACTCGAAAGTCTTATTACAGAAATGAGTTCCATTATCGCTGATGATTGCGCAGGGGTGCCCAAACCGAGAGAAAATGTTTTCTTTGAGGAATCTAACGACAACCTTGTTGTCATTAGTCCGGCTGGGCACAGCCTCGACCCACTTAGAAACAAGTCAACAGCGAGGAGAATGTATACGTTCCCAAAAGAATTGAGAAACGGTCCCATAAAATTTATCCCCCAAACATCAAAAATTTCCACAACCAATATTGGTTGGAGTGGCATTTTGTTTCTCCTAGATATCCGGCCCAAGTGTTGGCACCGGGAGCATGTCTTGCAGTAATCATGTACGTCTTTAAAAAGTTGTGGCCAATAGAAACTACAATGCAAGATCTTTTCGGCTGTCTTTTTAGGGCCAAAATGCCCGCCACACGCTTGATCGTGGCAGAATGACAGCACGCTCTTAAATTCATTGTCGGGGACACACCGACGAATAATTTGGTCGGGACAGTATTTGAATAGATAAGGTTCATCCCAGTCAAAATGTTTTACTTGGGATAAGAATCGGAGTCTGTCCTGATTCAACCATTCATTTGGTATAAGTCCGGTGGCCAAATAATTCACAATATCTGCGAACCAAGGTTCGCATGATACAGTCAAGAGCTGCTCATCTGGAAAGACGTCTTTTATAGGAATTTGAAGCGTCAGCGAAGAAGGGAGGCGTGAAAGATGGTCGGCGACTACGTTTTTGCATCCTCTTTTGTCTCTGATGACAAGGTCAAACTCTTGTAGTAAAACAATCCAACGTATCAGCCGAGATTTAGCATCCTTCTTCGCGAAAAGATGGCGAAGAGTTGAGTGGTCAGTGTAAACGATGACTGGAGAGCCGATTAAATAGGGTCTGAACTTTTCTAATGCAAACACAACAGCTAAGAATTGCTTCTCGGTTGTTGTGTAATTTAATTGGGCCTCGTTCAAGGTTCGGCTAGCGTAATAAATTACATGCGGCATCTTATTAATGTGCTGTCCAAGGACAGCACCAATGGCAAAATCAGATGCATCGCACATAATTTCAAATGGATGCGTCAGGAGACGAAAGAATGGGAGCAGAAGTAAGTGAGTTTTTCAATGACTCGAACGCCTTCATATAGCTCGAGTCAAAATCAAAAGTAGTCTCCTTGGCCAACAAAAGAGTCAAGCGTCTAACAATCTTGCTAAAATCCTTGATGAACCGTCTATAGAAACCGGCATGGCCAAGAAAGGCTCGAATGTCTTGGACGCATTTGGGAGGAGGGAGATTGGAAATGACTTCAATCTTAGCTTTATCTACCTCAATGCCATTTTGCGAGATGATATGTTCTAAGACAATACCTTCTCGTACCATAAATTGACACTTCTCCCAATTTAAAGTAAGGTTCTTATCCTTACACCGGGTAAGGACTGCGTCTAGATGTAGCAAATACTCATCAAAGGAGTCGCCGAAAATGGAGAAATAATCCATGAAGATCTCCAAGAATTTTTCCACCATGTCTGAAAAAATACCCATCATACACCGCTGGAAGGTAGCGGGTGCATTGCATAACCCAAAGGGCATGCGACGGTAAGCAAACGTACTGAAAGGACAAGTGAATGTGGTCTTGTCTTGATCCTTTTCGGCGATGGGAATTTGATTATAGCCGGAGTAGCCATCCAAAAAGCAATAATACTCGTGCCCAGCCAATCGTTCTAGCATTTGGTCAATAAAAGGTAATGGAAAGTGGTCTTTCCGTGTCACGGCGTTGAGTTTTCTATAATCGATGCATACTCGCCACCCAGTTTGGATGCGAGTAAGTATTAACTCATTCGCCTCATTAGTTATAACCGTTATGCCCGATTTCTTTAGGACAACTTGAATGGGGCTAACCCACTGGCTATCAGAGATAGGGTAAATGATACCACTATCAAGATATTTTACGATCTCCTTTTTAACAGCCTCCTTCATTACTGGGTTGAGTCGTCTCTGTGGATCCCCTGTTGGCTTGGCATCATCCATCATATGAATATGATGTTCAACAATTAAGGGGCTAATCCCCTTGATATCCGCCATAGTCCAGCCAAAAGCTTGCTGATTACTTTATAAGACCGTTAAAAGGGCTTTCTCTTGCTCGGGGGCTAGAGAAGACGAGATGATAACAGGAAGGGTCTCATTCTCACCTAAGTAAGCGTATTTAAGGTGAGACGGCAATAGCTTGAGATCGAGTGTTGGAGGCGAAACAATTGAAGGTAAAATCGGTGAAATTGTCTCAAACTCGAAGGATTCCAACAGAGGTTCAAAACGAGTGTAAACAACCGAGTCGGATGGTTCAGCTAACTCATCCGAAAATTCAAAGTATTCAAACTCGGGTGGTGATTCTTCAAAATCGTTTGAGAAAGTGAAACACTCGTAGTCATTATCAGGTGTGAAAGCAGCATCAGATTCAAGGAGGAACGCACAAGTGGCATCAAAATTGTTGTGATCGAACAGAAATTTTTTGAACTCACAGTCCTCCTGGGTGATCTCATGGATCGAGCAAACATCAAGTATATTAGCACTAAGTTCGGCGGGCTGATTCCCCAACTAAAAAATGTTGAGCTCAATTGTCATGTTTCCAAAAGATATGTTCATCGAACCATTTCGACAATTGATCACCGCATTAGAAGTAGCAAGGAATGGTCGACCGAGTATCACCGGAATTTGACTCCAGGGGTTAGCTAAGGCTGTGTGTCAATAACAATGAAATCAACGGGGAATATGAAATCATCTACTTTAATCAACACATCCTCTAACTCACCCCTAGGATGGGTGATAGATCGGTCGGCCATTTGGAAAGTAAAATGTGTAGGTTTCAGCTCTCCAACGCCTAATTGCTCATATACTGAATAGAGAAGCAGGTTAACACTGGCACCAAGATCTAAGAGTGCGCGGTTGATGTTCTTATCCCCAATAGTTATTGAAATCATAGGACAGCCAGGGTCCTTTCGTTTTTGAGGTAAAGGTTGGGTAAGAGTATCACTTACTGCACTAGCCAAGAAAACTTTCTTAGGTACCTGTGATTTCCTCTTCTTGGTGCATAAGTCCTTCAAGGTTTTAGCGTAAAAAGGGACTTGTTGGATTGCATCCAAGAGAGGAATGTTAATGCTAACCTGTTTAAATAACTCCACAATCTTCTCCATTTGTGGAGTTTATTTATTGGATCTCAACCTGTTTTGAAATGGAACATTTTGAAAATTTGTTGAGTCCAATGTTTGTGGAGTGAGATGTGGAGTTGGAATGGGTCCCAGTGTTGGTGTTTTCGTGGAGTGAGATGTGGAGTTGGAATGGATCCCAGTGTTGGTGTTTTCGTGGAGTGAGATGTGGATCCGTTCGGAGTAGTAGAAGAAGTAGAGCCTTGTGAAGAATGGAGAACATGCTCTGAAGACGAAGAAGATGAAGAAGAAGAAGAAGAAGAAGCGACGGCTGGGGTGTTATCATCAATGCCAATATTGTTGTGCAACGTCCTTCCAGATCTCAATGTAGTCACGGCACTCACATTATGATTTTATTGTTCATAAGCAACATGTGCATTTTGTGGGTGACCGGGATTTAGCAGTGGTTGAGATGGGAGCTTCCCCTTCTCTCGCTCGCTTAAAGCAGGATTCAGTTGTGCAATTTGGGATTCAATGGTTGATACTTTGCCCATGTGATGTGGTGTGTTGCACCAAAGACTGAATGGAAGATTGGATATTGGCTGAGGATTGAGTAGATTGTTTTAAAAATGCATCCAGATTTCGTTCTAGCGAGAAAACCTTATCGTTATTTGGCTGAACAAAATTGTTTTTTGGAAAAGAGTTGTTTGGTGCAAAATTGTTCATTTGATTTTGGTAAGCTTGGGGCTGGAAAGGTTGCTCATATTGAGTTTGTTGAGGTGATTGTTGTTGAGGAGGAGGCCTCTGGAAATTGTTGCCTTAGAATTGTTGTTGATTTTGATTCCAAGCAAGATTGGGGTGGTTCCTCCAACCAGGATTGTAAGTTGAAGAGTATGGATCATTTCTTTGTCTTTGCTGAAAGGCAACATTGACTTGATCCTGTCCTTGAGCAGATGGGTTGTAAGGACACTCTTCGGTCAAATGGGACGGATCCGAACAACAAGCGCATATAGTGCGAGGGGGTAAAGCAGGGGCAGGAGAAGGCGATGAGAACTTGCTCTCAATTGCTTCTAGTTTTCGTGTAATTGCTGCCATTTCGGCTTTCATTACAATTGACATGTCAAGTTGATGAACGCCTGCCCTAGGCGGACCGGATGAAGTAGATGAAGTGAACGAAACGGTCTGTCTAGTGCTTTCCTACTGAAGCGTTTGTTCAGCAAGATCGTCGAGAAATTGCCAAGCTTCCTCGTCAGATTTGGTAAGGAAGTGACCTTGACAAATGGTTTCCAGCAACTGCTTAGTTGCTCAGTTCAGTCCTTCGTATAAAGTTTGGCAAAGTTGCCATCTTTCAATACCGTGATGAGGGCACTGAACAGAAGGTCTTTAAATCGTTCGAAACACTTCCAAAAAGGTTCGGAAGGAAGCTGGGAAAATTGGTTAATTTCATTACGAATTCTCGCGGTCTTGTGATGTGGGTAAAACTTTTTAAGAAACGCTTTAACAAACTCGTCCCAACTTTTTATGGAATGTGATGCTGTACTATATAGCCACTTTTCAGCTAGGTTACATAATGTGAAGGGAATGACTCGTAGCCTTATAGCATCATTGGATAGTTGGGTGGTCTTCATCATTGCACAAACATTCTGGAATTTGTTAATGAAGATATAGGCATCTTCGGATTCCAGCCCGTGAAATTAGGGCAACATATTGATGAAGTGGGGCTTAATTTTGAAATTATCCCCATTTGCCGGCGGGAGTGAAAGACAAGTAGGAAGTGCGGAGCGGGTAGGATAGAAAAGATCCTGGAGCGCGATTCGCTGGGACGCTTCAACAGGAGGTTGATGCGGGTTATTCGCACCCAGTTGAGGTGGAATCAGTCCCGAGGTGGGTAAAGAATTATTAGGATTGAATCCTGACATCTCTTTAGAAGATGATGAATGTGAAGATGAAGGTAAAGATGAGAAAGAAGTGGGGGGAATTTCGACTTCGGTGTCGAACGCGTCGTCAGTATCGACTAACGATACACAGACTAATCAGGCGCTAGTGTCCCTAATCCAACCGGACATACACTAAATGAGTTGTAGTGTAGTCAAAATGTAGAATGTGAGGGTAAGAAAACGTCAATGTGGAAATGTGAATGAAGGTTGGGTGCAATGGAATTCTAGCGACAAATGGCAAGTTTTTGTAAAAAATTTTGTTTTGTGTTTTTTTTTATAAAGAGTCTTGCAAAAGAAAATTTGTACGGACTACGACACACTTTCAAACAGTCACAATTTAAGCATGCACAATCAAGCCTAAAGCTAGGGTCTCCTAAGTCAACTAGACTGCTCCCAACTGGTCCAAAGCGACAAATTGTGAGATATCCCTCAAATCGCCTCTTCACCGCCAATTGTGGTCAGGTAAGCACAAGTGAAGAAAGGAGGGTTTCGCTCACAAATCACCATGAGACGGGCCTTTTAAAGTTACCTTTCTCACTTGTCTAGCCTAGGCACCACAAAGTCAGGTTTAGATAAACGAATGAATGCCCACAAACTTCCTTTGTCCTAATGAGCGCGACAGTCCTTAATTGGATGAGTCTAGATATTTTTTAATTAGCTTGATGGTGATGCATATACTTTTTGTGATTTCTGGGGTCTTAGAAAGAGTAATGAAATCCCCACCCAATCTGGATTGGTGTTATAACCCCTTAGATTCCGTTTTAAATATGCAAAGCAGTAACACGCATATCTAAAACACTTGCCAAAAATTTTCTTTTTATTTGCGGCGCAAAGAATCCTGCACACAAATGATTTATTGGAGAGGGAGAAGAAGTATTGCGCAAAGAACTCTGCAGGAAAATTTTTTCAGTGGAGATCAGGGAGTAGGAGGTAAGACAAAAATACTTACAGAGAAATCTGAGTGCTGACGTCAGCAATTTGACCGCGGTTCCGCGGTGGTTCAGTTGGTTCAGGCCTCCGAGATTTTTCTGTGTGCTGTTATGGTTCTCCTCTGTCTGTTCAGATCCTCTGTTTCTTGATTTGTTCACTGGGTTTGCTCCAGATGTGAATCAGTCCGTCTTCCGTTCCTGCACAATTCGCACAAAAACCGATCAAAAAGAACAAGATGATATAATTTTTTAAGTTTTTATATTTTCAATTTTTATAAATTTTTTTCAATTTCAATTAACCCGAAATTACAAAAAGAAAATAACTACCGTTTCCCCGGCAACGACGCCATTTGATTGAAATGATTTAGCGTGCTTGCGCTTTTAAAAGATGAATCAAAGAATTTAGTAACCGCAATCAAGAACGGCGTCGCTTGGTAGCTAGCCGATGAGTACGGGTCGGTCCACAGGGATTTTGTGAATTTCCTAATTGTTCTTATGAGTTAATTCCGATTGGGGTCGGATTGATTAAATCTAAAAACTAAATCTATCTAGATCTAAGTCTTGCTAGGGTTAGGTTTAGGGTAGGTTTGGAAATGTAAATAAATCTCACCGCTTTCTATACCCAAATTAAGATCTATGAGGTGTTATGGTAATTATTAATAAAGGGGATTAGAACCATTCGGGAAGGTGTTTCTTCCTCTAGGTTCTTGTCCTTCCTTTATCAATCCTTACCCTAACCTCCATGGAAAACACGCTCAACCGGGCCTTTATACTACGGTATCACCGCTACCTCGTGGGATAGGGTGCCGTAGGGAGCGGTGTGTGCATATATGCATGGCGTCCTATTGATTATATGTGATGGATAAGAAAGGGATGGGAGATCTCATCTCTCAAAAGCCTTCCCCAAAGCTAACCCTAACAAGCGAGGAGACTACTCGCTCATTAGGGAATTGAAGAACATGCTATCTATCTATCTATGGCAAGGAATTAAAGATCTATACTAAGGCAATTAAATAAAACTACTTACTTTACAGATGGCTCTCTCCAAACATTTACACAGGGTTGTCAGATCTGAATAGATGAAATGAAAAGAGGCATCGATACTCTCCAAAAGAAATCTGAATTTTATTAATGAAAGGAGGCATACCTCAAAAGAGGTATTAGGGTCTCTATTTATAGGACATAGAAACCCTAGGTTACAATTGACTCGCACATCTGCTTTTACAAAAATACCCCTTAAGAAAAAGACCTAGTCAACGCTCCACACACCGCCAGCGCACCGACTTTTCCTGCACCGACACGGACCCCAGACGGCCGCGGTTCCGCGGCTAAAAGCATGGTTTGGCCGTGGTTCCGCGGCCAAACAGTGGAACTATGCCTTCAATTTTTCTGGTATGCTTCTGGGTGTCTTTGGCTTCCTATTTCTTTGGATCTTTTCTCAGGTTGGCTTCTAGGTTTCTTCCAGATTCCACAGTGAATAATTGTAGTGGATGTTCCCGTCCGAACGGCGGCCGAGACGCGGGACGTCTCACCTGAGGTTCGGGGCAGATGCTAGTTGGTGCTATCCGTCCATCTCTCCGAAGATGCCAAGTTGATTTATGGCACCGTGTATCGAAGGTCTGAACGGATGCGTCCGATGTAGCAGACTTCGTCAGATTCCCCCTCGCTTGAGGGGTTTTTTGATTGTGGGGACGCTCTTCCCTGCAGGCGCAAGCCCCTGCAGTTAATTACGCTACCGCGTCGCGGTAACAACTTTCTCCTTCTCCAGATGGTCACTTCGTGTCGTGTGTGTTTATTTTATGTTTTGTTGCCCGTGGATTGTTTACGGAGACCGAGTTATGTCGTCGCCCGTATGGCGTGGACTAGTCCAAATCCGTATTATCTTAGATTTGGGTTTGGGGGTTTGGTTTGAGGATACGTTAGCCATATTTAAGGCCAAGATCAACTCAAACGTTTGTTAAGGATACGTTAGTCTAACCTGAGACTAAGATCAACTTAACGGGACCGTTTAGATCCGACAAAAGAGCATTGGGCTCCATTGTTCCAGTTTAGGGACATAGTGGTCCATTCAATGTATGGCCGTCGGGACCCGTCACCTCTCTGACGACGTTGAAGGATTACAATGACAGATGTCAGAGGAGTTCAGAGATGTACCCTTGAACCAGAGTCAATTGGGGGGATCTATAGTCCAGTTTGGGACTAAAGTCTGTTTGAAAGGTTTAAGGATACGTTAGCCGTATTTAAGGCTAAGATCAACTTAAACGGGATCGTTTAAATCCAACAAAAGAGCGTTTAGGCTCTATCGTTCCAGTTTAGGGACATTGCGGTCCATGGGTAGTTTAAGGACATTGCGGTCCATGGGTAGTTTAAGGACATTGCGGTCCATTGTTAGTTTTAAGACATCTCGGTCAAGGTTAAGGACGTCGTAGTCCATGGGTTTAAGGACCCCACTGTCCATTGTTAGTTTTAAGACATCTCGGTCAAGGTTAAGGACGTCGTAGTTCATGGGTTTAAGGACCCCACAGTCCATTGTTAGTTTTAAGACATCTCGGTCAAGGTTAAGGACGTCGTAGTCCATGGATTTAAGGACCCCACAGTCCATATCAATGTGTGGTCATCGGGACCCGTCACCTCTTTGAAGACGTTGAAGGATTACAACGCCAAGTATCAAAGGAATGAAGAGATGTACCCTGGAACCGGAGTGGATTAAATAGTCTTTGGCCCAATTTGGGATCAAGACCAATTAATTATGTTATGAGCCCATTAGCCCAGTTAATTACGAATTGAGGACTTATGGCCAGCTTGGGCTAAGTCCAATCATGTCTGGGACATCGGCCCTCCTGTTGGTCCCTTGAAGGAGAGGCTTTGCCTCTGGCCATTTAGCCAATTGGGCCAATACCTAGTGTTAAACACTAAAGACCAATCAGTGTTGAACACTGAGAATGAGGTTGATAAGTCAGTGTTTAACACTGGAAGATAGTTGGTGTCAACACCAGCAACAAGGCCTTCAAATTAGTGTTAAACACTAAAACAGACCAGTGTTAAGCACTGGCAACAGAAATCCCAAATTAGTGTTGAACACTAAGGTGATCAGTGTTGAACACTGCAAATAAAGTTCTTTGCTTAGTGTTGAACACTAAGGCCAAACAACGTTTTAACACTGAATTCAGGGGTTCCAATTTAGCGTTAGACGCTGAGGCAAGAGGGGTCACGTGGTAGCACGTGAGGGCGCCCTCCCTTCGTTTGTTCTGCTGAGAAGATCGCATCTTTTGGAGCATCACGTGTCATCACGTGACGGGTGTTTGAATGGAGTATGTTAAAGCCTCTGCCAAGGGTCACGTGAGGCACTGCCTCAAAGGGCTTTCTGTAGATCTTTTGGGGGGGTCACGTGGTGACACGTGACCCTGCTTTTCTGTAGTTGTTTAGAAGATCTGTTAATCCCTTTCAAGAATTAAATTCCTCGTAGGGTTGAACCCTAACAATAATTTCAGAGGAATTAAATTCCTAGTTCCTTTTGAAGAGTTGAACTCTGAATTTTCTGTAGGAATTAAATTCCTCATATATGTGAAGAACTGAATAGGATTAAACCCTAATAAAAGCTTTAAGGAATTAAACCCCCACTCTCTGTTAGAGAATTATTCTGGGGAATAAGATTAAGGGATTTAAATTCTTGTTGTTTTAACAGAACTAAATTCTTAACTAGGGTTAAACCCTGATTCTTTTCATTCTGAAGGAATTAAATTCCCATAACACAGGGTCAAACCCTAATTTTATTTTGAAGGAATTAAATTCCTATAGTTCTGTGAGAATTAAATTCTCGTGTTTCCATTCCCTCTCTATGCTTTGGATCTGCATGGCAGGATCTCAACCCATTGAGAATTAAATTCTCAACTCAAGGGGAGATGTGCACTTTACAGATCCTCCATCAAAGAGAGAAGAAATATGTCCTTCTGTTTTATATCAGAGTTAAACTCTGTTGAGAATTAAATTCTCTTTTCTTTTAATGAAACCTTCCCTTTCTTACCTAGGGTTTTCTTTTGCAGAAGATCCAAATTCCTCTAAAGTATCAAGGCTCTCTCTCTTTTCTTCCCTTTGCATATATCCTTCTCTTGTGTGTCTCTTGGCTCCTATTTATAGGAGAAGCAGCCGAGTCAATTAGTTTTGGTGGATCTTTCATTAGGAGATTTGATTTGTATCCATCATTCGTTTTGGACCTTTGGATTATTAGGTGAATTTTACTCACCATTGGATTTTAAATCCAGAAATTCTCCTCTGTTATTTTGGTTAGATTTTACGGGAAAATCTTTCCAAATTCGAGATTTTCCCATAGATAGATGATATTTAATCATCTTTAATTCAATCGGTTGCTTTTGGAAAGATTTGAGAGGTCTTTTCTCAGAATTTAATTCTGTTAACAAATGGGCTTTGAAGTCGGTCACGTGTGGCCACGTGACCCTTGGTCACGTGTGGGCACGTGACCCCCTTGGAACGAGCCTTCTTCTTTCTTTTTGCGCTCTGTCTTCTGGTTGCTGCTTAACCGTCACGTGCCATCACGTGACCCCTGGTCACGTGTGAGCACATGACCCTCGTCTGGACTCTTTTTCTTGATTTAACCGGAGAACAAGTCTGCTGCTTTTGAGTATCACGTGCCAGCACGTGACCCTGATCACGTGGGAGCACGTGACCTCTTCTGAAGCCTTTTCCTTGATTTGATCAGGGAACCGGTTTGCTTTTGAAGCCGCTTTTAATTGTCACGTGCCAACACGTGACCCAGATCACGTGGGAGCACGTGACCCTTTCTGAAGCCCTTTTCTTTGATGTAGTCGGGAAGCTGAATTTGCCTTGCCGATACTTTTAGATGTCACATGCCAACACGTGACTGCTGGTCACGTGTAGGCACGTGACCCTTTTCTGAAGCCTCTTCCGTGGGCTTTCCTGATTTTAAATCAGGAAACAAATGCCCCCACAGCGTTGTTCTCACGTGTCCGCTCGTGAGTGCAACGCTGTCACCTTTTGTGACCGTTGGATTGCTCAAGGGATTTGGGGAGATGAAACGTTTCTATCACCT
Organism: Agapanthus africanus; assembly: GCA_030015575.1. Taxonomy (NCBI): domain Eukaryota; kingdom Viridiplantae; phylum Streptophyta; class Magnoliopsida; order Asparagales; family Amaryllidaceae; genus Agapanthus; species Agapanthus africanus. The sequence continues at coordinate 347,612,577 of CM057351.1, read as the reverse complement.
CCTATAAATGTTCATGTCCCTTCCGAAGAGCCTTCACTTTGCTCATATCCTTCCTTTGAGAACTTTTTCTGAGAATTTAATTCTCTTCTTCCAGAGCTTAGTTCTCTGCCTTGAGACATTTTCAGAGTTTAACTCTGTTTAAAAGGACTCTTCCTCCTCAGGTAATGGTGATCGAAGCACCTTCATTTTGACAAAACTCTCTGGATTTTAAATCCATATCAAGGGTTTCACAAAGAACCCATTTTTCTTCAAGTTCTCTAACCAAAATATGAGACCACTTAACCTCCAACAGTAGATCTCTTAGGGTTTAGATGATCCTTAGGGAGATGATGATGGCGGTTCAAATCCATGGAATTTAATTCCATCCAAAAATGTTTCTGGGAATTTAATTCCCTTCTTTTAATAAGGAATTTAATTCCAATGAAGAACTCAGTTTCTTCACACGGAGGCTTCTTGGGGTCTCTTGACCCGAGGTTGTCCTTCTGCAATTAATGCAACAGGAGCTTTGTAATGATGTCTTCTGTGGGAATTTAATTCCTTTGATCTTGTTGGATCCATTGTAGAGCCCGAGGCAGATCCTGTTGGGGGGAATGTGTAGGGTTACCATTCTTTATTAAATGAGGATATTCCCTTTGTTTTATTGTAACTATTTGGTCTCATTATTAATGAGCCGTCATCCGGATTCTGTGGGGCCCATGTGTTTTGTAGCCAATAGTCCCAGAAAACTCTGCTGTTGCTTTCTTTAACTAATCTTCATGTTCATGCATGGATATATATCGCTGACTTTGCTTTTAACGGTCTCCTTTTATTGGATTTCAGGTGCGATGGCTTCTGTTCCGTGCTTTCCCTTTTCTCGCTCGGAGGCTGCTTTTCCTCAGTCGCCATCTGATGAGGAAGCGATGGCGATGATCCGGGCCCATGACCCGAACTGTACCAACCTTCTTCAATGGGGATCTTGGTATAGTCAGATTATTCAGGGTCGCCGAAGTTTTCTTTGCGCGGTACCGACGGAGCCCACTTTCCCATTCTTACCGATGGATCCTCCGAGGACGGTTTTTGCTGTGGAAATGCCCAACTGGACTCCAACGGGGAGGCTCGAGCCTTCGACGACCGGTATTTCGAACCATCCGATCCCGGCCATAGACATCTTGGGGCGGCGTATCTGCCAGGGTGAGGCCCACCCGTAGGGGCAAATTTACAAGATAGGGCTTACTCCTCGGCACCCTACGGGCTACCTTCTCTGGGCTCGCTACATCCTTTCTGCCCATCGTGCGCGGTTGCAGAAAGTCAGGCTTTATCAGGCAATATACGCGTCACTCTTTCATTATAAGTCTCCGCATGTCTGGTGGGTCAAGGCGTTTTTAAACCAATGGAATCTTCCCACCAACACTTTCATTTTAGGAGATCGCGAGGTCTCGATCTCTCTGGCCGAATTTTATGAAATCTCGGGACTGCCAATCAGGGGTGCACTGTATGAGGAGTTGTTGCCTCCTGACGAGTATGTTTTTGAACCCGAGCCCGCCCCAGTTGACGGCATGTCTGCTGAGAATGTCGTCCGCCACAAGCGTCCCAGTTTAATCAAGGCGCTAGGTATCTTCGACCGATTATTCACCGAATCCGAAGAGCAGGGTGTTACTTTCAAGAGCTTCATTGCTCGTTTCCTTCGCGAGGACGCCCTATCGAAGACGGCTCCGAAGTTTGCCAACATTGGAGACCCCTTTGGGTTCGGTCCGAAGAAGCTGCCGACCACTGAATCGGACTTACCTCAGTACTACATCCCTATTATGTCACCGACCTCTTTTGAATCCATCGCTGTTCCCAGCATGGACGAGGAGACGTTCTTCGTGTGGTTTGTTAGTGTCTGGCTCAGTTGGTTCGTTATCCCAATGCATCACCGCTTCATGAGAGCCTCGGTCATTTACCCGGCTCATCGTATTGCTGAGGGGACGCGGTTGGCCATCGGCATCCCGGCCTTGGCGCACCTTTATCATGGGTTAGGCACCGCAGCTAATACCTCTACACCCGGCGTGGATGTAGTGAACTTTTCGCTTCATTATTTCACGTCCTGGGTCGAAATGCATGTGCTGGGAGCTTTCGCTATGCATCAGAGGCCCGCGTTTTACGACGCTTATCCCTTCCCGCGACTTATGCGACTGGTGGGTGCTTCTGCTGCTGACCCGACTCAATTCGGGGCTATTCGGGTGCTGATTTCTCCTCACGCCGCCGCTGGCGGGATGGTTTTTAATGATTGGGTCTTGTCTACTCCCTCAGGTCCAGTTCAACAACTCTGGGATCTGTCAAAAGACAACGCACCTTCTTTGAAGCCCCGGGAGGCCGCGAATTTGTATACAATTAGACCGGGCTACTTGGTGTTTCGCCAGGACAGTGCAGCTCTTTTTATGCGGTACAATCCGCATCGATTCGCCCGACAGCTTGGATACGACCAGGGTGTTCCTTTCGAGGCTTTTATAGTCGCCCCAATCCCTTCGCTCGATGCCGTTCGCGATGCCGCTCATCATTTCATGAGGCTAAACACCGGCTCCCACTTCATTGTACCTGAAGATGAATACCTGCCCCGGTGCGTGGGCGCGTTTACGGGTTGGTATCTTCATCGGGTCAGCCCAATCATTCTTGAGGAAAGGAGTGTGCTTCTTGGCCACGATGCCCCTCCTCTGGTTCCAGGAGCTAAGCTGCGACCGAGGGCTCCGGTCCGCTTCCCTCTGAGGGATACCGGCACTGCGCTCGTCCCAGGAGAATCGGAGGTAAACCTTACTCCAACGGCTGGTATGCCCCTGGGTTCCCGCTCGTGAGGTGGAAGGGCCCCAGTAGTAGCACCACCGCCTGTGGCAGCACCGCCCCCCGTGGCATTGACAATGACAGTGTCATCCTCGGTCGTGGCACCGGGCGAGGGTAATAGAGATGAGGGCATCGTAGGCGATGTGGGTCAGCGCCGCCCTAAGGCTTCGTGAGGGAGGAAACGGTCATCCTCGGCGACCGGCTCTGGGTCTAAGCGGCGGAGGAAAGCGGCCACCAATTTTCTCGATTCTTTGGCGGAGTCTGAGCCTACTCTTGAAGACGAACCGTTGGCCCTGCAAGAGTCAGACGCTGGACTTCCTTTCCCGAGTTCGGCCGATGAGGAGGTCGCACAGTTGGCTGAGGCCATACGGCGTTCCAAAGACGTGTCTCATAACGCCAGGGTTCCGAAGAAGTCCTATCCCGCTGTAATCTTTTATGAAGACCCTTCGTGGATTCGGCGGCGATTTATCGGTCCTTTGGAGGAATGAGGGGAAAGGGCTCTGAAGCAGGCCGCTTCAGAGGACGCGGCGGACGCGCTTTCTTTATGGACCGGCGGCCACGAGTCCACTCTCGAACCCCGGCGAGCCCACCTCCTTGAGAAGGAGCAGCGGCTTGAAGAAGCCATATTAAGGGCTTCTTTGCGCATCGGTACGTTGTGGTTCTTTTCGTAGTTCTTCAGATTATTTATGCCCGTGCATATGTATCCTTATTCTTATTTGAATCGTGCAGAATCTTCGACGCTGGGGGAGCTCCCTACGGGCTCATTAAAGCTAAAGCCCGTCGAAATTCTTGATGAAGCCTCGCTTGATGTGGAGGGGACTGATGAGGCTGCTCCTCTCATGGTAGAGCCTCCAGTGGCGGTTCTTGATCAGGGAGCGCTTGCTCCTTTGGGGGAAGCTCCTTTGGAGGTCGCCGCCCCAATGACCCTTACTGAGGGCGGCTCAGAGGCTGGAAGAGAGGTAGTCGGGACTACTCTTCCTTTGTTGAATCCTGACGTTACGGCGGAGACCGTTGAAGCTGCTATCCCCCCGGCTCAGAATGGGAGGAGCGTTGAAGGTAAACCTCTGCGTTTTAATTTAGCAACCCTTTCATAGTCTAAACTCTTTTATCTTTCCCAGAATTGCGCGGTTTGGCGGCCACTATCGCTGATCTGTCGCCTCGACAGTCATATCAGCGTTTATTGGAGATGACGGCTCCGCAGGCGATCTCCCCTCAGCGTATTGTCCTTTCCTCCGGGCAAGGTTAGTGTCATTCGCCATTTTTTCTTTTACCATAGCATTGTTACTATCTTGCGAAATGACGTTGATGTCTCTTATAGTTTTGGAAGCTGACGATGAGGTCGAGGTCGTTGAAGGGCCAGGGGAACCTTCGGCTCCTACTTGCATGACTGTCGGTGAGTGACATTTTATTATAATCCCGTTCGTTCTGTGTTTAAGAATTTTACTAATCATTTGTCAAATTTGAACAGCCCTGCCAGTCTCCATGGCGTTGGAATCGCGCATCGTGATGCCGCCCGGCCCTTATGCTTTGCGGGCTTCAGAACGCTTGGCCCAATTGAGCCTTGTCTCCCTATCATCTTTCGTCGAGGAGCTCCGTGCTGGTAGCGCGACCACGGCCGAAGCGTTTGCCGCTGAAGCTAACGGCTCTCTTCCTTTTCTCTCCACCTATCATAGCGAGGAGGTGGTGCGGGTCTGGGTGGAGTTCTGTAAGAAGGTGGAGGCTTGTTTGCACGCTCTTGAATGTTCTCGCCTTTCCTCGGAAGCCGTGGCTGCAAAAGCGGAGTTGCGGGGTCTGATAGCACGATGTGCGGCTAACATGACGTCATGCGAGAAGAGGCTTGGCTGCAAGTTCTCGGAGAGGGAATTGGCTTCTAAGGCGCTGAGCGAGCTTCAGGCCAGCCTCACAGCCAAGGCCAACAAAGCATACGAACTCTGGCGAGTGCTCCAGGAGTCTATAAAAGAGGTGGTGGCTCTCGATAAAGCTGTCACGTTCACTCGTGAGAGGGTCGAGGCTCATAAAGCCACCGAGAAAGAGCTCGAAGCTCGGCTTGCTTCATATCAAGCTCAGCAAGCTCAGGCGGAGCCTCGTCTTCTGGAGATCTTGCGTCATGAAGCCGTGGCTCAGCAACAGAACGATGAGCTGGTAAAATTACTGCACCGCCCGCCGGCTTGAAGACTTGTATCTTTTCTCCTTTTTTTTTTGTACATACTCATGAATGAGAGTATCTTTCTTTTTTGTTCCTTTCATGAATTGTACTTTGTATCCATTTTGGTTTATGAATAAAAGATACATTTTTCTTCTCAATGGTGTGTCCCCTTTCATTGAATGCGTTTGCGGACAATTTATCTTGATCTCCTTGCAGGGCAGCGATAGCTTAGGATTCAGGGTTAAGATCTGCTTCCTAAGACTTTTGCACTTTATGAGCCACGAGGGTCTCATAAAGAGTTTTTTCTCCCCATGGGTCGAGAGGATCCCATAAGTGTAAGTTCTTCTTAAGAATCGTGAGGATTCTTAAGCGGGTTGTCCCTTGAGAGTCGTAAGGACTTCACAAGAGAGTTTTTCTTCCTTACAGGTCGTGAGGACCTGCAAGTGCTGGATGTGGTCGCCCTCGTCCGTGTTTCACGGAGTCAGGGGTTTCCCAAGGCATCGTAGTTTAAAGACATCGCGGTCAAGGTTAAGGACCTCATAGTCCGTGGATTTAGGGACTCCACAGTCCGATGTTTGGTTGCAGGGACCCGTCACCTCTTTGAAGACGTTGAGGAATTACAACGCCACGTATCAAAGGAGTGAAGAGATGTACCCTTAAACCAAGGCAGAATCCGTAAGGAATCGGGGTGGTTGATCGTTAGTTTTAAGACATCTCGGTCGAGGTTAAGGACATCATAGTCCATGGATTTTAAGGACTCCACAGTCCGGTGTTTGCTCTGGATGCTTCACACGGGTTCACTGCCGTGCTTGGCGAGGACCAGGCTCCGCTCTGGGCGTTTTCCGCGGGGTCAAAGAGTGACGTTATCCGTGTTCCACGTAACCAGGAATTTTGCACTAGATGCTTCACACGGGTTCACTGCCGTGCTCGGCGAGGACTAGGCTCCGCTCTGGATGCTTCACACGGGTTCACTGCCGTGCTCTGCGAGGACCAGGATCCGCTCTGGACGTTTTCCACGGGGTCAAAGAGTGACGTTATCCGCGTTCCACGTAACCAGGAATTTTGCACTAGATGCTTCACACGGGTTCACTGCCGTGCTCGGCGAGGACTAGCTCCGCTCTGGATGCTTCACACGGGTTCACTGCCGTGCTCTGCGAGGACCAGGATCCGCTCTGGATGTTTTCCACGGGATCAAAGAGTGACGTTATCCGCGTTCCACATAACCAGGTATTTTGCACTAGATGCTTCACACGGGTTCACTGCCGTGCTCAGCGAAGACTAGGCTCCGCTCTGGATGCTTCACACGGGTTCACTGCCGTGCTCTGCGAGGACCAGGATCCGCTCTGGACGTTTTCCACGGAGTCAAAGAGTGACGTTATCTGCGTTCCACGTAACCAGGAATTTTGCACTAGATGCTTCACACGGGTTCACTGCCGTGCTCGGCGAGGACTAGGCTCCGCTCTGGATGCTTCACACGGGTTCACTGCCGTGCTCTGCGAGGACCAGAATCCGTTTTGGACGTTTTCCACGGGGTCAAAGAGTGACGTTATCCGCGTTCCACGTAACTAGGAATTTTGCACTAGATGCTTCACACGGGTTCACTGCCGTGCTCGGGGAGGACTAGGCTCCGCTATGAATGTTTTCCACGGGGTCAAAGAGTGATGTTATCCGCGTTCCACGTAACCAGGAATTTTGCACTAGATGCTTCACACGGGTTCACTGCCGTGCTCGGCGAGGACTAGGCTCCGCTCTGGACGTTTTCCGCGGGGTCAAAGAGTGACGTTATCCGCGTTCCACGTAACCAGGAATTTCGCTGATTGTATCCGCATTTCACGGGATGGAGGTTTGACTGCTGGCGATATGTATACCACCGAGCCATGGAACTGGGAGTTGCCGCTGTTCCCCTTAGCTTGAAGTTGTGTCTGTCGTTACGAGACGAGTGTTGGGATGATCTCTAGGTCGCTTGTGACCCGTCGAGATTTAGCTTCTTTCTTTGGTGAAACCTGGGGGGAGGTATGTTCCCTTTTTTGTTTACGCCCTTGGATTGTGTACAGGGTGTGATGGAACATCACCTGTAGGGCATAAATTAAAACTTTTTTTATTTTATTTCTCTTTCCGCGATGCTCTATCATTTCAGCTTTTATATCGCGAATGTCGCGATTGCCCCATCATTTCGGCTATTTTTCGCGGTGCCCAATCATTTCGGCTATTTATTTATTTTCTACTCGCTGCTTTTTATTGCGAGTTGCCCCATCATTTCGGCTATTTTTCATGCATACATTTTTACTTGCTGCTTTTTATTGCAAGTTGCCCCATCATTTCGGCTATTTCGTAGGCATGTGTGGCTTGCTAGCCTTTTCGCCGCAAGCTTGGGTTTTAGACACCGATTTCGGCATCAGCACCGCTACAACTGGAATATTGGCAGGAGCGAATCATCATCTGCCTCTATCGATGTTGAACAAAGGTGGCTTAGCAAACAGGGTTAAGGGTCCTGTCGACCAAGGCTTTTGACTTCATGAGCCGTAAGGGTCTCACAAAGGTATTTCTCTCTACAAGTCGTGATGATCTTGCAGGTGTATTTTCTCCTTAGGGATCGTGAGGATTCCTAAGTGTATGTTCCTCTGTAAGTCGTAAGGATCCTACAATAGGGTTTTCTCCTTATGGGTCGAGAGGACCTACAAGGGTTGCTCATTATATGGACATATCCCTAGTCACAGGTGTGACTTTGCTGGGGAAATGTTTATTCGCGCCCGTGGATTGTATACAAGGGTCAGTATTGAGCCCCTTGTAGGGCAGTATCGAAGGTTGTGGGGGATTTGCTTAAGAACAGGTTTAGGTTTCTGTAACTTAAGACTTTCAAATCTCATGAGCCGTGAGGGTCCCATAAGAGAATTCTCCTTACGAGTCGTGAGGATCTCGCAAGTGTATTTTCTCCTTAGGAATCGTGGGGATCCCTAAGTGTGTTGCTCCTTTGTGAGTCGTAAGGATCTCACGCGGGTGTTTTCTCTTTACAAGGTCAAGAGGACCCTATAAGTGTCTCTTAACGAGATTGCGCCCTTTCGGGTTTTCACAAACACTCGCCGGTAGCCCTGCTGTTTTTACTCACGGAGCCCTTTCGGGTTTTCGTCCGTGCCCATTTTGCTTATGGACATACCGTTTTTTTTTATTCTTTTTCTCTTTTTTTTTTACAAGGTCGCTCCCTTTCGGGTTTTCACGAACACTCGCCGGTAGCCCTGCTGTTTTTACTCACGGAGCCCTTTCGGGTTTTCATCCGTGCCCATTTTGCTTATGGACATACCGTTTTTTTTTATCATCATTTTTTTTTATATTTTTCTTTTTCTTCTTTTTTGTGTCAGCCTAAGGATGCTGCTGTAGTAGTTTAGGGACGTTTCGGTCCGTCGTTAGTTTAAGGACATTTCGGTCCGTCGTTAGTTTAAGGACGTCTCGGTCCGTTGATAGTTTAAGGACGTTTCGGTCCGTCGTTAGTTTAAGGACATTTCGGTCCGTTATTAGTTTAAGGACATTTCGGTCCGACATGGAGAAGGCCGGCTACTGCTTATAAAGCTCGAGCTTAAGAAGATAGCGAGCGGACATAGTCGTCGTCATCTATCATTGACCTAGGCCGTGGCTCATTAAGCGTAGTATCTCTTTAGGAAGCGACCGTTTATTGGCCTGAAAGTCCTTTCACCGTCTATGAGTAGATAGGCCCCACCCTGGTAGACCTTATCTATGATGTACGGGCCTTCATAGTTTGGCTCGAATTTTTCCCGCTTGGCTCGATTGGGGATCATAGGCCTTTTGACCACTAACACGAGTTCGCCTTGGCGGAATGTCCTCGGTCGGGTCAATCTTTCATATGAGCGCGTCATCTTTGCTTTATAAGCTTCCAGATTTTGTTGCGCTATGAGCCGGGTTTCGTCGAGGGCATCGAGCTCCTCAAGCCGAAGGTGAGCATTTTCTTCGTCCGTCAGCTCGTAGTGGACTGCCACTCGTAGAGAGGGTAACTCTATCTCGAGGGGGAACACTGCTTCCATCCCAAATACCAACGCGTACGGCGTTGTGTTCGTGGCCGTCTTGAATGCAGTTCGATAGGCCCAAAGGGCCTCTTGCAGCCTCTCGTGCCAGTCTTTCTTATTTCGGGACACCGTCTTTTTTATGATCTTTGTCAAGGTCTTATTGAAGGCCTCGGCCAGACCGTTAGCTCGTGTATTGTAAACTGAAGAATATATCCAGTCTATATTGTGCTGCTGCGCGAAGCGGCTAATCTTATGGCTTCTGTAGGCTGGCCCATTATCGGAGATAATCCGCCGTGGGGTTCCAAACCGATAGATGACGTGCGTCTTGAAGAAGTGGAGGATATTCTCCGTCTTCACTTCCCTCAGCGGTACTGCTTCTGCCCATTTGGAGAAGTAATCAGTTGTCGCCAGGATGAAACGATGTCCCCGGGACGATGCTGGCTCGATGGGGCCGACTATGTCAGTCCCCCACATTTCGAATAGCTAGCTAGCCACCGTTGGGTGTAGTGGATTCGGATGTTGGTGGATAAAGTCTCCATGAATCTGGCACGAGTGGCATTGCTTCGCATACTCGAGGCAGTCTTGGACCATCGTGGGCCAATAATAACCCATCCGTTTGATCTTCAGTTTCATTTTCGGGCCTGCCTGGTGAGAACCGCAGAGTCCGTCGTGAACTTCCTGAACGACTCTTTCTGCTTCGTCAGGTCCTAAGCATCTCAGCCACAGAGAATCAAACGATCTTTTGTATAGAGTGTCGTTGACAAAAGCGAAAAATAGAGCTCGTTTCATGAGCTGATGTCTTGAGGACGCTTCTTCGGGCATTCGGTGGGACTTAAAGTAGTCTATGAAGACTTCCCCCCAGTCCTCGGCCTTCTCATGGTCTTTTATTTGTAGAGTCGTCTGCTCAGTCGCCCCCTTTTCTTCGTATAATTCCGGAGATATTTCTGCTGGGGCGAGCACTCGACGGCTTTGTACCACGATTCTGACGTCATCGAGGTTCTCGTCAGCCAGTTCTTTAGCGAGCTTAGCTAACGCGTCTGCTTTGCTATTTTCCACACGTGGTATACTTTCCAAAGTGTAGGAGGGAATTTGGGTCAATAGTTGTTGCACCTTTTCGCCGTATTTCACCAACTCCGGTTTGCACGTTTGGTAGTCACCATTTACTTGACTAACAACCAATTGAGAATCCCCGTATATAGAGAGGCCTTCAATTCCCATGTTAATGGCGATCTCGAGACCCGCTATCAAAGCTTCGTATTCAGCTTCATTGTTCGTCCTCGATTCCGTTAAGGAGAAAGCAAAGCGCATTATCCCTCCTTGTGGGGTTACGAAGATGAGGCCTACTCCCGATTTGATTATGGGGGTACATTGTTCGCGCTTCTTCATGGAAGATGCCCCGTCAAAATAGAGTTCCCATCGGGTATCACCGCCGCCGATCGCGTCGAATGCATGTTCGTCCGGCAAATCGCAGTTCAGAGGAGAACCGGCAGGTACTGGATGCTCAGCGAGGAAGTCGGCAATGGCCTGGCCTTTCACTGCCTTAAGAGGTCGATACGTTATTGAGAACTCCATCAGGAGTAGAGCCCATTTAGCGAGTTGACCCGTCAGTATAGCCTTCGACATCAAATATTTAAGAGGGTCCACCTTCGAGATGAGACGGACTTCGTGCGCCAACGCATAGTGTCTGAGTTTTGTTATCGCGAAGATTAACGCCAAGCAGTGTTTTTCAATGGGCGAGTAGTTGTTTTCTGCCCCCAGCAGAACTCGACTTAAGTAGTAGAGTGCTCTCTCTTTCCCTTGATCGTTCTCTTGTGCCCATAATGCGCCTAAGGAACCTTCGAGGGCGGTTGTATAAAGAATGAGGGGTTTTCCCTTGACCGGCGCAGCCAACACCGGAGGGTTCTACAGGTACTGCTTGATCTCGTCTAGTGCACCTTGGCATTTGTGATCCCAAACGAATGGAGTTCCCTTCTTCATCAGGTGGCTGTAAGGACGGCATTTGCCTGAAATATTGGCGATAAATCGCCGGATGTATGCGAGCTTCCCTTGGAGAGACCGCAACTGTTTGAGGGTTCTTGGCGGAGGCATTTCCATGATCGCCTTGATCTTAGATGGATCTATTTCGATACCTCGATGTCGGATGATGAATCCCAGGAATTTACCCAAGGAGACTCCAAACGCGCATTTGAGGGGATTCATCTTCAAATTATATTGCCGAAGGCGTTGAAATACAGTCTCCAGATGCTTTAAATGCTCTTCGTATGACATGCTCTTTATTACAAGGTCATCGATATAGCACTCGACGATGTCATGTATGAGGTCGTCGAAGATTTTTTTCATGGCCCTTTGATAGGTAGCGCCGGCGTTCTTTAGACCAAAGGGCATAACCCTGTAGCAGAATATACCCAAAGGGGTCCGGAAAGCGGTATGCTTCTGGTCTTCGGGATGCATCTTTATCTGATTGTATCTTGACGAACCGTCCATAAAGGAGAAAACCTCGTGAGTGGACGTGTTATCTATCATTAGCTCGGTTACTGGTACTGGAAAATCGTCCTTTGGACAGGCTTTATTGAGATCCCTGAAATCCACGCATATGCGTACCGTCCCATTCTTCTTCATTACCGGGACGATATTGGCGATCCAGTCGGGATACTGGACTTCTTGGATAAATCCAGAATCGATCAGCTTCTTGACTTCGGCGTTGATGCTCATTTCAAGCTCGAGTCGCATCCTTCTTGGCGCCTGCTTGACTGGCTTGATATCTGGGGATATCGCTAATTTATGCACAGCAATCTCCGAATCTAATCCTGGCATCTCGTAATAGTTCCACGCGAAGCAGTCTTTATGCTGTAGAAGCACGTTCTTTAATGCGGCCACCCTTTCTTCAGATAGCAGCTCGCTGATGAATGTCGGTCGCGGATCATCTGCCGATCCCAGCTCAATCTTCTTGAGGTTATCTGCAGTAGTATGTATTCCATCTTCCAGTTCTTTCGGAGCTGGCGGAAATTCTGAGACCACCTCATCATCGCTGTTCTCAAAGCACCAGGGAAGGTCATCCATGTTCTCGGGCTCTTCTTTTAATATCGTAATCGTATAACAGGTGCGAATCCGCTTCCAGGACTGAGGTGGATCCGGTTCTGCTCTTGTGGCTTTGGGTTCATGCTTTTGTGGCGGCGTTACCCTCCAGCCGTTGGATAAAGCGAATCTGCCCTGTTGGTACTGGTCCTCGACCCAGTTCTTGAAGGTGAAGCAGTCTTCGGTAGGATGTCCTATGGCTTGGTGATAAGAGCAATAGCTCAAATGAGAAGCCCTGTTAGCTTGCTCAGGGTGTCTAGACTCTGGAAGCGCGATCATTTGATGTTTTATAGTGAGCTCGAGTAACTTCTCCGTCTTGTCTCGAGGGAAGGAATACGCTCGACTCATCTTCTTCGCGAGGGACAAATCCGGACCGCGCAATGCCCGCTCACGTGACTCTCTAATCCTGCGTCGTTGTTGTCGGCTCCTCTCTCCGCTTCTTGATTTATTTCCGTCTCTGCGTCGGGCCTTTCGTACAACGGGTTGACAAGGATGAGCATCTTTGTCTTTTGCAGCCCGTTGAAATAGACGTTGCGTCCTTGCCTTCTCATAGATGGCCATCTCGTGGTTGTGGTCTTCCCGAGCTTTTTGACCCACTTTCCTGATAAGCTTGTCCATTCGTTCTTCAAACGACGCACTCGGCATTTCAATCGCGGGATCTAGTTTTGATGAGGGGTTGGCATTTCCTGACGGGGCGTCCTCTTCTTCATCAAAAGTATATATGGTGTAGCTACTGTGGGCCCGTTCCCGTTTTCCGGTTCTCGCGTATCCAAGCCCAAGTGTTTCCATTTTCCCGTTGGGCAATTTGCGTTGGGTCCCAGGGAATCCCAAATCCTGTTGTAGAACCGAGCTTGTCGAACAGTCTGTTTTAAGGGTACTCCTTGGCGCTTCAATAGCCTCTTTAGTCTATTTGTGTAGTATCTGGGCAAACGGATAGGTTGGAGCCTGTCGAGTGTAACATCCGTGCCATGCCAGATCTCTTTCTCTATTTTCGACTCTGAGGATCGGTTGAATAGAATTAACTTCTCACCCCTTTGCCTGGGAGGGACGTAAAATGTTTGCAGGTCCTGCACATTGTGAGCTTGAAGTGTGTCGAGATCCTTGTAGTGTTCCCGCGGCACCATGGTGATTTGCAAACTCTGATCATCGCTAGGGGGTGCTTGTATTGACAGCCGATTGGAGAACACGGCATTAACCTCATCTTCCGAGTCACTTCCGAAGACCAACATGGGGGCGGACGTCCCCGGGTTGTTGCGTTAAGATGGCCTGGCATAAACTATCTCTTCTTCTTCTTCGGTATCGCTCCCGAAAACAGGGATGGTAGCGGCGGCTTTGTTCTCCGGGTTGCGACACCTTTCTGTATCCTCGAAATCTGGCAAAAAGTACTTCGCATCTTCGTATTTGCGGACTTCGTTCACGGAAAATGGGTTCAACTCACCTGTTACGGTATACTCGAAACCATCCTTAAAGTACTTCATACACTGATGTTGTGTAGAAGGGATGATGTTGTACTCATGTAGCCAAGGACGACCGAGCAAGGCATTGTAGCAGATCTTGGCGTCAATGACATGGAATTTGATGTCTGTGACGAGGAGTCCAAAGCGTAATGTTAGTATCACGGATCCGAGAGTCCGTGACGATTGTGAATCGAAACCGGAGATAGTAATTTTGTCACGAGCGAGGTGTTGCACACTCATGCAGATTTCCTTCAACACCCGAACATTAAGGAGATTGACGGAGGATCCATTATCCACCAGGATCTTGCCTATCTTGATATCATGGCAGTATCCAGAGACATATAGGGGACGGTTGTGGTCGCACGTCCCGAGAAGGAGGTCTTCGTCACCGAAAGTGATGTCGGCCGTATGCACTTCCTCCAATTCATCCTTCATCCTTTCAGTGGCGAGGAAGGCTTGGAATTGCTCAGGTTCTTGTAACGCCTTAATTAGTGAGTCTCGCGCTTCTTTTGATAATAGGAGGGCATCGAGAATGCTAAGCTGAGAAGGTAGCTTCCTTAGGTGCGCTAGGATGTTATAGTCCACCTTACCCTTCCTAGGAGGGTCTTTGGCAGCCAGCTCTTTCATGACTTGGTCATCTAAAGTGATATCTTCAGTGACCTTTTCCTTTCCCTTATCTTTTCTACTCGCGGGCCCGAGATTCTTTTCTGGGAGTGTGCGATTGCGCAGCTGAATGTTCTCGCAGGCCTCCGATTTCTCCTCTTTCCCTAAAACAGATTCTTTAAAGAGAGGGCCCAGAGCCATTTCTTCATCGGAGTCGCTCCCAAAGGTGAGAACTTGTGACCCTCCGGCGTTAACCATGTAACAGTTGCCAGTGGTCCTGTTGTGCTCGTCGGCAGTACTTCTTTGTTCTCGACGAGTTTTGCGTTTCATGCGCTTAAAATGTTGCCGATGAGCAACATATCCTTGCCACTATATCTTAAAGGCGTCGCACTCCTCCGTGGGGTGTGAAATTTTCCGATGATATGCGCAATAATCAGGGTGCCTCTCCACCCCATTGAGCGTGTTTTCTTCCGAGGGTGGTAGCTTCATTCCCATTGACATGGCTTTGGCAAATCTTTTTCTCGTCCTGAATATCTTCTTGTCTGCCTCGGATGCCTTTCGATCTGGCGGGAGTACTTCAACTCTTTCATTTAGTCGCCTGCGTTCGGCTCCTTCCGATGCAGCCATCTCACGCTCCTGATCTGCTTTACTCTTTAGACGAATCTCGTCCAGAAAGGCGTCGATCATTTCATCTGTTGGCCACACAAGTCCTGGCTCAGGGTGTGCCCCCAGTTTCTCGGTGCCAGGAGTTTTCTCATCTTCCGAGTGGGAAATCACATGACAACTCGCCACATGTCCCTCGGATTCATCCGATGAGCTCTCTTCCTCATCTTCCTTCTGAAAGACGTGGTTGAGGAACTCTTGCAGTGTGACGGGAGTCCGTGCCTTTTGATTGTACTCCTCCAGCGCGTCAATCTGTTTCTACAAATCCGTGCGCTTGTTTCCAGGCTTCACGGGCCTTTTGGATTTCCTCTTCTTTTTCTTCGAAGATTTTGACGGTTGGGTGTGAGTACTTGGGCCATCACCACGAATCTTTGTAGTTGGGCGCGGCTTCAACATCCCTTCGATGATTTGAGGTTCAAGCGGGTTCTTCCATTCAACCGCTGGGCACGCATGAAGGTCACTCAGCATCCTTTTGGTTTTAGCTGATAGCACGATTTTCCATGGAACTTCTTCAATAAAGGAACAAGTCGCCCCCGGTGCGTCCGTCTTCTTAGGAGTATGCGGCTGTGGCGGGTTCACCTTCCACTTTTCGGACAGCGCAAACTTTCCCTGGAGGTATTGATCTTCAATCCATCCTTCGAAGACGAAGCAACCCTCAATCGGATGGCTTACCGTTTGATGGTAAGGGCAATAGTTGGGGTTGTTCACCTCAGTGGGTTGTGGCGGTCGCCTTGGATTTGGCAGGTTTATAATTCTGTTGCGTACTGCCAGCTCGAATAGCCGTTTCGTCTTGTCCCATGGGAATGAGTAGGGACGCTTCATCTTCTCATTATAATACCGGCGTCTTTCTTCCAGTTGATCCGTCAGCTTTGGGGCATTGGGTTGCTGCTGGGCATTCGCGACGAAGGTGGCCTTTCCTTTACCCTTGTCATTCCGAGGTTCTGGCTTCGGGGGAGACGGTCTATGACCCATTTGGTCCATCTGAGCCAACTTGTCGATTAAACCCTGGAATGTGGTTGGCTTAAAGAACATCATAAACTGGGAGATAGTTGCGTGAGGGTCTAGGGTTCCCACGAACATGCCCACCGCGGGCGCTTCCTCAATGTGTTGCTCGCATTTCGACCACAAATTCCGCCATCGTATAGCATACTGGACCCAAGTTTCGCCTGGTTTTACCCTGGCGTTAATCAGTGCCGTTATTGGAGTGCGTTCGCTGGCGCTTGCGAATCGCTGAGTGAATAGCAACTCCATTTCAGCGAACGTCTTGATAGAATCGTTCGGGAGTTCCGAATACCATTCGAACGCTGTTTCTGATAAGCTGCCCACGAACTGGCGAAGCAACAGTTTATCATCTCCGCCGGTGTTACCGCAAAGGGCCCTGAACTGGGCGACATGTTGGTGGGGATTGCCGGTCCCCTTGTAAACATGGAACTTGGGAATTGTGTAACCCGGCGGGTACTTGATTTGGTCGTACCAGCTTGGATATGGCCGCCCCATTTTTACGACTTGACCAGCTGCCTCAGTCGCATGATGAACCCGGATTTGCTGGGCTATATAGTCGACCAAGTCAGCCTTAGAGATTGTCTCCTCCTTGGCCGTTGAGAGGGACGGTGGTGGATTTGACGTTTCTCCCCTGTCGTCTTCAAGGACGATCGGGGGATCCTCAGCGGTTGGATCATGTTGGATCATCATTCCTATCATATCTTGGAAGAGGAGGCCCATACGCTGTATGTTGGCTGCTTGTTCAGCAGCCTCTTTGTCCTCCATCTCCAATATTTGGCGAAGGAATTCGACGTCGGTTTCTTCCTCCTGGCGTTCGTCCGAAGACGTTTCTGGGTTTTCTTTTGGCCCGGTAAGTGCGGCCATAGCATTCATCATTTCCTGGAGCTTTTGCTGTTGCTCCTGAGCTTTGGTCACCGACCGTGTGAGCGGTCTATGACCTGTAGACGAACGGCTGTCTTTTTTTCCTGACGCCATGTATACGGTGTGGACCATCATGCCCTCAGACTTAGGGCGTCTGGGCTTAGTGCCTTTGGCTGTCGTTGCAGGCTGGGGGATCTTCTCTGGTTTCCTCCTTTTATGAGCAGTGGAGGTTGAGGGGGCCGTTGAGGTGGGCGTCCAGACAGCCTTTCGTGGTTTAGCCTGGTGACCGGCTTCCGATTGGATTTTCAGCTTCTTGTGCTGGCGGGAGAAGTTTGGATCGATCATCGAATCTCGGGCCTGCCGCCAAACCTTATAGATTTTGGAAGACAGCCGTTGAGTGGATCGGGGCTGCTCTGACTTTATCTCCACAACCTTTTTTAGTGGGGGAGGAGACCTCTTTAGCACCGCAGTAGGAGAATTCCTTCGCACCTTATTTAGCATCTCGAAGCTGTTCCCCGTTGGAACAGCAGCATTAACTTCCGCCATCGGGGCTGATGGAGTTAGCCCAGAGGGAGAGTTGCCCCCAGCCTTCCTTACTCGGCGCCAATGGCGACGTCGAGCGTGTCGAGCGGACGGCGTTGGTTCAGCGGTGAGAATGGCTTCGTCTTGCCCCCTGTGTAGGTGAGGGGTCGTTGCTGGTGTTAGCCCGTTAAAGACCGATGTCTTTTGGGTAGCGGGAGCGGGAGCTGAAGCCGTCAATCTTGTAAAGACCGACTTTTTGGTCGGGGAAGCCGCACTGGCGATTTCGGGAGCAGGACTGGTCACTTTCTTAGAAGCAGCCTTCTCTGGGATTATAGGCCGCATTGTGGGTCCACAGGAGTCTTGGCCTAATCTAGAGAAGACCGAGGCGCTGGTGTTGGGCGACCCGTTGAGAGGGGCCGCGGCAGGGGTAAGACGATCAAAGACCGACTTCTTGGGAGCTTCTTTTGTCAACACCGGAGCGGTGAAGCTTGTCGGTAGGAGCATAGTCCCAAAGAACAATCCGGTAGTGGCCTGAGTCACCTGGTCCACCGGTATTGTGAATAACGAAGTGGCTTAGGGTCCGTAGGCTATACCTCCTGGCGAGGCAGAGCGTTGGTCACAATTGCAGTCCGAGCAGTTGGAGCATTTCGCAGAAGTAGAAGCCATCGATCCTTTGCTTTCTGAAATGAGCAAGACGCCAAGTCTTAGTATCTCGAAACCCAAGGGCAACCATTAGCGAACCGCGATCGGTTCGCGAATCACGACACACGAAGTATGGAGTGGAAAGAGGAAGAGGTCCCACCGGGCGTGCCAGAATCTGTTCCCCTCCGAACGGCGGCCGAGACGCGGGACGTCTCACCTGAGGTTCGGGGCAGATGCTAGTTGGTGCTATCCGTCCATCTCTCCGAAGATGCCAAGTTGATTTATGGCACCGTGTATCGAAGGTCTGAACGGATGCGTCCGATGTAGCAGACTTCGTCAGATTCCCCCTCGCTTGAGGGGTTTTTTGATTGTGGGGATGCTCTTCCCTGCAGGCGCAAGCCCCTGCAGTTAATTACGCTACCGCGTCGCGGTAACAACTTTCTCCTTCTCCAGATGGTCACTTCGTGTCGTGTGTGTTTATTTTATGTTTTGTTGCCCATGGATTGTTTACGGAGACCGAGTTATGTCGTCGCCCGTAGGGCGTGGAATAGTCCAAATCCGTATTATCTTAGATTTGGGTTTGGGGGTTTGGTTTGAGGATACGTTAGCCATATTTAAGGCCAAGATCAACTCAAACGTTTGTTAAGGATACGTTAGTCTAACCTGAGAGTAAGATCAACTTAACGGGACTGTTTAGATCCGACAAAAGAGCATTTGGGCTCCATTGTTCCAGTTTAGGGACATAGTGGTCCATTCAATATATGGCCGTCGGGACCCGTCACCTCTCTGACGACGTTGAAGGATTACAACGACAGATGTCAGAGGAGTTCAGAGATGTACCCTTGAACCAGAGTCAATTGGGGGGATCTATAGTCCAGTTTGGGACTAAAGTCTGTTTGAAAGGTTTAAGGATACGTTAGCCGTATTTAAGGCTAAGATCAACTTAAACGGGATCGTTCAAATCCAAAAAAAGAGCGTTTGGGCTCTATCGGTTCCGCGGTGGTTCAGTTGGTTCAGGCCTCCGAGATTTTTCTGTGTGCTGTTATGGTTCTCCTCTGTCTGTTCAGATCCTCTGTTTCTTGATTTGTTCACTGGGTTTGCTCCAGATGTGAATCAGTCCGTCTTCCGTTCCTGCACAATTCGCACAAAAACCGATCAAAAAGAACAAGATGATATAATTTTTTAAGTTTTTATATTTTCAATTTTTATAAATTTTTTTCAATTTCAATTAACCCGAAATTACAAAAAGAAAATAACTACCGTTTCCCCGGCAACGACGCCATTTGATTGAAATGATTTAGCGTGCTTGCGCTTTTAAAAGATGAATCAAAGAATTTAGTAACCGCAATCAAGAACGGCGTCGCTTGGTAGCTAGCCGATGAGTACGGGTCGGTCCACAGGGATTTTGTGAATTTCCTAATTGTTCTTACGAGTTAATTCCGATTGGGGTCGGATTGATTAAATCTAAAAACTAAATCTATCTAGATCTAAGTCTTGCTAGGGTTAGGTTTAGGGTAGGTTTGGAAATGTAAATAAATCTCACCGCTTTCTATACCCAAATTAAGATCTATGAGGTGTTACGGTAATTATTAATAAAGGGGATTAGAACCATTCGGGAAGGTGTTTCTTCCTCTAGGTTCTTGTCCTTCCTTTATCAATCCTTACCCTAACCTCCATGGAAAACACGCTCAACCGGGCCTTTATACTACGGTATCACCGCTACCTCGTGGGATAGGGTGCCGTAGGGAGCGGTGTGTGCATATATGCATGGCGTCCTATTGATTATATGTGATGGATAAGAAAGGGATGGGAGATCTCATCTCTCAAAAGCCTTCCCCAAAGCTAACCCTAACAAGCGAGGAAACTACTCGCTCATTAGGGAATTGAAGAACATGCTATCTATCTATCTATGGCAAGGAATTAAAGATCTATACTAAGGCAATTAAATAAAACTACTTACTTTACAGATGGCTCTCTCCAAACATTTACACAGGGTTGTCAGATCTGAATAGATAAAATGAAAAGAGGCATCGATACTCTCCAAAAGAAATCTGAATTTTATTAATGAAAGGAGGCATACCTCAAAAGAGGTATTAGGGTCTCTATTTATAGGACATAGAAACCCTAGGTTACAATTGACTCGCACATCTGCTTTTACAAAAATACCCCTTAAGAAAAAGACCTAGTCAACGCTCCACACACCGCCAGCGCACCGACTTTTCCTGCACCGACATGGACCCCAGACGGCCGCGGTTCCGCGGCTAAAAGCATGGTTTGGCCGTGGTTCCGCGGCCAAACAGTGGAACTATGCCTTCAATTTTTCTGGTATGCTTCTGGGTGTCTTTGGCTTCCTATTTCTTTGGTTCTTTTCTCAGGTTGGCATCTAGGTTTCTTCCAGATTCCACAGTGAATAATTATAGTGGATGTTCCCGTCCGAACGGCGGCCGAGACGCGGGACGTCTCACCTGAGGTTCGGGGCAGATGCTAGTTGGTGCTATCCGTCCATCTCTCCGAAGATGCCAAGTTGATTTATGGCACCGTGTATCGAAGGTCTGAACGGATGCGTCCGATGTAGCAGACTTCGTCAGATTCCCCCTCGCTTGAGGGGTTTTTTGATTGTGGGGACGCTCTTCCCTGCAGGCGCAAGCCCCTGCAGTTAATTACGCTACCGCGTCGCGGTAACAACTTTCTCCTTCTCCAGATGGTCACTTCGTGTCGTGTGTGTTTATTTTATGTTTTGTTGCCCGTGGATTGTTTACGGAGACCGAGTTATGTCGTCGCCCGTATGGCGTGGACTAGTCCAAATCCGTATTATCTTAGATTTGGGTTTGGGGGTTTGGTTTGAGGATACGTTAGCCATATTTAAGGCCAAGATCAACTCAAACGTTTGTTAAGGATACGTTAGTCTAACCTGAGACTAAGATCAACTTAACGGGACCGTTTAGATCCGACAAAAGAGCATTTGGGCTCCATTGTTCCAGTTTAGGGACATAGTGGTCCATTCAATGTATGGCCGTCGGGACCCGTCACCTCTCTGACGACGTTGAAGGATTACAATGACAGATGTCAGAGGAGTTCAGAGATGTACCCTTGAACCAGAGTCAATTGGGGGGATCTATAGTCCAGTTTGGGACTAAAGTCTGTTTGAAAGGTTTAAGGATACGTTAGCCGTATTTAAGGCTAAGATCAACTTAAACGGGATCGTTTAAATCCAACAAAAGAGCGTTTAGGCTCTATCGTTCCAGTTTAGGGACATAGTGGTCCATCGCTAGTTTAAGGACATTGCGGTCCATGGGTAGTTTAAGGACATTGCGTTCCATTGTTAGTTTTAAGACATCTCGGTCAAGGTTAAGGACGTCGTAGTCCATGGGTTTAAGGACCCCACAGTCCATTGTTAGTTTTAAGACATCTCGGTCAAGGTTAAGGACGTCGTAGTTCATGGGTTTAAGGACACCACAGTCCATTGTTAGTTTTAAGACATCTCGGTCAAGGTTAAGGACGTCGTAGTCCATGGGTTTAAGGACCCCACAGTCCATATCAATGTGTGGTCATCGGGACCCGTCACCTCTTTGAAGACGTTGAGGGATTACAACGCCAAGTATCAAAGGAATGAAGAGATGTACCCTGGAACCGGAGTGGATTAAATAGTCTTTGGCCTAATTTGGGATCAAGACCAATTAATTATGTTATGAGCCCATTAGCCCAGTTAATTACGAATTGAGGACTTATGGCCAGCTTGGGCTAAGTCCAATCATGTCTGGGACATCGGCCCTCCTGTTGGTCCCTTGAAGGAGAGGCTTTGCCTCTGGCCATTTAGCCAATTGGGCCAATACCTAGTGTTAAACACTAAAGACCAATCAGTGTTGAACACTGAGAATGAGGTTGATAAGTCAGTGTTTAACACTGGAAGATAGTTGGTGTCAACACCAGCAACAAGGCCTTCAAATTAGTGTTAAACACTAAAACAGACCAGTGTTAAGCACTGGCAACAGAAATCCCAAATTAGTGTTGAACATTAAGGTGATCAGTGTTGAACACTGCAAATAAAGTTCTTTGCTTAGTGTTGAACACTAAGGCCAAACAACGTTTTAACACTGAATTCAGGGGTTCCAATTTAGCGTTAGACGCTGAGGCAAGAGGGGTCACGTGGTAGCACGTGAGGGCGCCCTCCCTTCGTTTGTTCTGCTGAGAAGATCGCATCTTTTGGAGCATCACGTGTCATCACGTGACGGGTGTTTGAATGGAGTATGTTAAAGCCTCTGCCAAGGGTCACGTGGGTCACGTGAGGCACTGCCTCAAAGGGCTTTCTGTAGATCTTTTGGGGGGGTCACGTGGTGACACGTGACCCTGCTTTTCTGTAGTTGTTTAGAAGATCTGTTAATCCCTTTCAGGAATTAAATTCCTCGTAGGGTTGAACCCTAACAATAATTTCAGAGGAATTAAATTCCTAGTTCCTTTTGAAGAGTTGAACTCTGAATTTTCTGTAGGAATTAAATTCCTCATATATGTGAAGAACTGAATAGGGTTAAACCCTAATAAAAGCTTTAAGGAATTAAACCCCACTCTCTGTTAGAGAATTATTCTGGGGAATAAGATTAAGGGAATTAAATTCTTGTTGTTTTAACAGAACTAAGTTCTTAACTAGGGTTAAACCCTGATTCTTTTCATTCTGAAGGAATTAAATTCCCATAACACAGGGTCAAACCCTAATTTTATTTTGAAGGAATTAAATTCCTATAGTTCTGTGAGAATTAAATTCTCGTGTTTCCATTCCCTCTCTATGCTTTGGATCTGCATGGCAGGATCTCAACCCATTGAGAATTAAATTCTCAACTCAAGGGGAGATGTGCACTTTACAGATCCTCCATCAAAGAGAGAAGAAATATGTCCTTCTGTTTTATATCAGAGTTAAACTCTGTTGAGAATTAAATTCTCTTTTCTTTCAATGAAACCTTCCCTTTCTTACCTAGGGTTTTCTTTTGCAGAAGATCCAGATTCCTCTAAAGTATCAAGGCACTCTCTCTTTTCTTCCCTCTGCATATATCCTTCTCTTGTGTGTCTCTTGGCTCCTATTTATAGGAGAAGCAGCCGAGTCAATTAGTTTTGGTGGATCTTTCATTAGGAGATTTGATTTGTATCCATCATTCGTTTTGGACCTTTGGATTATTAGGTGAATTTTACTCACCATTGGATTTTAAATCCAGAAATTCTCCTCTGTTATTTTGGTTAGATTTTACGGGGAAATCTTTCCAAATTCGAGATTTTCCCATAGATAGATGATATTTAATCATCTTTAATTCAATCGGTTGCTTTTGGAAAGATTTGAGAGGTCTTTTCTCAGAATTTAATTCTGTTAACAAATGGGCTTTGAAGTCGGTCACGTGTGGCCACGTGACCCTTGGTCACGTGTGGGCACGTGACCCCCTTGGAACGAGCCTTCTTCTTTCTTTTTGCGCTCTGTCTTCTGGTTGCTGCTTAACCGTCACGTGCCATCACGTGACCCCTGGTCACGTGTGAGCACATGACCCTCGTCTGGACTCTTTTTCTTGATTTAACCGGAGAACAAGTCTGCTGCTTTTGAGTATCACGTGCCAGCACGTGACCCTGGTCACGTGGGAGCACGTGACCTCTTCTGAAGCCTTTTCCATGATTTGATCAGGGAACCGGTTTGCTTTTGAAGCCGCTTTTAATTGTCACGTGCCAACACGTGACCCAGATCACGTGGGAGCACGTGACCCTTTCTGAAGCCCTTTTCTTTGATGTAGTCGGGAAGCTGAATTTGCCTTGCCGATACTTTTAGATGTCACGTGCCAACACGTGACTGCTGGTCACGTGTAGGCACGTGACCCTTTTCTGAAGCCTCTTCCGTGGGCTTTCCTGATTTTAAATCAGGAAACAAATGCCCCCACAGCGTTGTTCTCACGTGTCCGCTCGTGAGTGCAACGCTGTCACCTTTTGTAACCGTTGGATTGCTCTAGGGATTTGGGGAGATGAAACGTTTCCATCACCTCCTATAAATGTTCATGTCTCTTCCGAAGAGCCTTCACTTTGCTCATCTCCTTCCTTTGAGAACTTTTTCTGAGAATTTAATTCTCTTCTTCCAGAGCTTAGTTCTCTGCCTTGAGACATTTTCAGAGTTTAACTCTGTTTAAAAGGACTCTTCCTCCTCAGGTAATGGTGATCGAAGCACCTTCATTTTGACAAAACTCTCTGGATTTTAAATCCATATCAAGGGTTTCACAAAGAACCCATTTTTCTTCAAGTTCTCTAACCAAAATATGAGACCACTTAACCTCCATCAGTAGATCTCTTAGGGTTTAGATGATCCTTAGGGATATGATGATGGCGGTTCAAATCCATGGAATTTAATTCCATCCAAAAATGTTTCTGGGAATTTAATTCCCTTCTTTTAATAAGGAATTTAATTCCAATGAAGAATTCAGTTTCTTCACACGGAGGCTTCTTGGGGTCTCTTGACCCGAGGTTGTCCTTCTGCAATTAATGCAACAGGAGCTTTGTAATGATGTCTTCTGTGGGAATTTAATTCCTTTGATCTTGTTGGATCCATTATAGAGCCCGAGGCAGATCCTGTTGGGGGGAATGTGTAGGGTTACCATTCTTTATTAAATAAGGATATTCCCTTTGTTTTATTGTAACTATTTGGTCTCATTATTAATGAGCCGTCATCCGGATTCTGTGGGGCCCATGTGTTTTGTAGCCAATAGTCCCAGAAAACTCTGCTGTTGCTTTCTTTAACTTGTCTTCATGTTCATGCATGGATATATATCGCTGACTTTGCTTTTAACGGTCTCCTTTTATTGGATTTCAGGTGCGATGGCTTCTGTTCCGTGCTTTCCCTTTTCTCGCTCGGAGGCTGCTTTTCCTCAGTCGCCATCTGATGAGGAAGCGATGGCGATGATCCGGGCCCATGACCCGAACTGTACCAACCTTCTTCAATGGGGATCTTGGTATAGTCAGATTATTCAGGGTCGCCGGAGTTTTCTTTGCGCGGGTACCGACGGAGCCCACTTTCCCATTCTTACCGATGGATCCTCCGAGGACGGTTTTTGCTGTGGAAATGCCCAACTGGACTCCAACGGGGAGGCTCGAGCCTTCGACGACCGGTATTCCGAACCATCCGATCCCGGCCATAGACATCTTGGGGCGGCGTATCTGCCAGGGTGAGGCCCACCCGTGGGGGCAAATTTACAAGATAGGGCTTACTCCTCGGCACCCTACGGGCTACCTTCTCTGGGCTCGCTACATCCTTTCTGCCCATCGTGCGCGGTTGCAGAAAGTCGGGCTTTATCAGGCATTATACGCATCACTCTTTCATTATAAGTCTCCGCATGTCTGGTGGGTCAAGGCGTTTTTAAACCAATGGAATCTTCCCACCAACACTTTCATTCTAGGAGATCGCGAGGTCTCGATCTCTCTGGCCGAATTTTATGAAATCTCGGGACTGCCAATCAGGGGTGCACTGTATGAGGAGTTGTTGCCTCCTGACGAGTATGTTTTTGAACCCGAGCCCGCCCCAGTTGACGGCCTGTCTGCTGAGAATGCCGTCCGCCACAAGCGTCCCAGTTTAATCAAGGCGCTAGGTATCTTCGACCGATTATTCACCGAATCCGAAGAGCAGGGTGTTACTTTCAAGAGCTTCATTGCTCGTTTCCTTCGCGAGGACGCCCTATCGAAGACGGCTCCGAAGTTTGCCAACATTGGAGACCCCTTTGGGTTCGGTCCGAAGAAGCTGCCGACCACTGAATCGGACTTACCTCAGTACTACATCCCTATTATGTCACCGACCTCTTTTGAATCCATCGCTGTTCCCGGCATGGACGAGGAGACGTTCTTCGTGGGGTTTGTTAGTGTCTGGCTCAGTTGGTTCGTTATCCCCATGCATCGCCGCTTCATGAGAGCCTCGGTCATCTACCCGGCTCATCGTATTGCTGAGGGGACGCGGTTGGCCATCGGCATCCCGGCCTTGGCGCACCTTTATCATGGGTTAGGCACCGCAGCTAATACCTCTACACCCGGCGTGGATGTAGTGAACTTTTCGCTTCATTATTTCACGTCCTGGGTCGAAATGCATGTGCTGGGAGCTTTCGCTATGCATCAGAGGCCCGCGTTTTACGACGCTTATCCCTTCCCGCGACTTATGCGACTGGTGGGTGCTTCTGCTGCTGACCCGACTCAATTCGGGGCTATTCGGGTGCTGATTTCTCCTCACGCCGCCGCTGGCGGGATGGTTTTTAATGATCGGGTCTTGTCTACTCCCTCAGGTCCAGTTCAACAACTCTGGGATCTGTCAAAAGACCACGCACCTTCTTTGAAGCTCCGGGAGGCCGCGCATTTGTATACAATTAGACCGGGCTACTTAGTGTTTCGCCAGGACAGTGCAGCTCTTTTTATGCGGTACAATCCGCATCGATTCGCCCGACAGCTTGGACACGACCAGGGTGTTCCTTTCGAGGCTTTTATAGTCGCCCCAATCCCTTCGCTCGATGCCGTTCGCGATGCCGCTCATCATTTCATGAGGCTAAACACCGGCTCCCACTTCATTGTACCTGAAGCTGAATACCTGCCCCGGTGCGTGGGCGCGTTTACGGGTTGGTATCTTCATCGGGTCAGCCCAATCATTCTTGAGGAAAGGAGGGTGCTTCTTGGCCACGATGCCCCTCCTCTGGTTCCAGGAGCTAAGCTGCGACCGAGGGCTCCGGTCCGCTTCCCTCTGAGGGATACCGGCACTGCGCTCGTCCCAGGAGAATCGGAGGTAAACCTTACTCCAACGGCTGGTATGCCCCTGGGTTCCCGCTCGCGAGGTGGAAGGGCCCCAGTAGTAGCACCACCGCCTGTGGCAGCACCGCCCCCCGTGGCATTGACAATGACAGTGTCATCCTCGGTCGTGGCACCGGGCGAGGGTAATAGAGATGAGGGCATCGTAGGCGATGTGGGTCAGCGCCGCCCTAAGGCTTCGTGAGGGAGGAAACGGTCATCCTCGGCGATCGGCTCTGGGTCTAAGCGGCGGAGGAAAGCGGCCACCAATTTTCTCGATTCTTTGGCGGAGTCTGAGCCTACTCTTGAAGACGAACCGTTGGCCCTGCAAGAGTCAGACGCTGGACTTCCTTTCCCGAGTTCGGCCGATGAGGAGGCCGCACAGTTGGCTGAGGCCATACGGCGTTCCAAAGACGTGTCTCATAACGCCAGGGTTCCGAAGAAGTCCTATCCCGCTGTAATCTTTTACGAAGACCCTTCGTGGATTCGGCGGCGATTTATCGGTCCTTTGGAGGAATGAGGGGAAAGGGTTCTGAAGCAGGCCGCTTCAGAGGACGCGGCGGACGCGCTTTCTTTATGGACCGGCGGCCACGAGTCCACTCTCGAACCCCGGCGAGCCCACCTCCTTGAGAAGGAGCAGCGGCTTGATGAAGCCATATTGAGGGCTTCTTTGCGCATCGGTACGTTCTGGTTCTTTTCGTAGTTCTTCAGATTATTTATGCCCGTGCATATGTATCCTTATTCTTATTTGAATCGTGCAGAATCTTCGACGCTGGGGGAGCTCCCTACGGGCTCATTAAAGCTAAAGCCCGTCGAAATTCTTGATGAAGCCTCGCTTGATGTGGAGGGGACTTATGAGGCTGCTCCTCTCATGGTAGAGCCTCCAGTGGCGGTTCTTGATCAGGGAGCGCTTGCTCCTTTGGGGGAAGCTCCTTTGGAGGTCGCCGCCCCAATGACCCTTACTGAGGGCGGCTCAGAGGCTGGAAGAGAGGTAGTCGGGACTACTCTTCCTTTGTTGAATCCTGACGTTACGGCGGAGACCGTTGAAGCTGCTATCCCCCCGGCTCAGAATGGGAGGAGCGTTGAAGGTAACCCTCTGCGTTTTAATTTAGCAACCCTTTCATAGTCTAAACTCTTTTATCTTTCCCAGAATTACGCGGTTTGGCGGCCACTATCGCTGATCTGTCGCCTCGACAGTCATTTCAGCGTTTATTGGAGATGACGGCTCCGCAGGCGATCTCCCCTCAGCGTATTGTCCTTTCCTCCGGGCAAGGTTAGTGTCATTCGCCATTTTTTCTTTTACCATAGCATTGTTACTATCTTGCGAAATGACGTTGATGTCTCTTATAGTTTTGGAAGATGACGATGAGGTCGAGGTCGTTGAAGGGCCAGGGGAACCTTCGGCTCCTACTTGCATGACTGTCGGTGAGTGACATTTTATTATAATCCCGTTCGTTCTGTGTTTAAGAATTTTACTAATCATTTGTTAAATTTGAACAGCCCTGCCAGTCTCCATGGCGTTGGAATCGCGCATCGTGATGCCGCCCGGCCCTTATGCTTTGCGGGCTTCAGAACGCTTGGCCCAATTGAGCCTTGTCTCCCTATCATCTTTCGTCGAGGAGCTCCGTGCTGGTAGCGCGACCACGGCCGAAGCGTTTGCCGCTGAAGCTAACGGCTCTCTTCCTTTTCTCGCCACCTATCATAGCGAGGAGGTGGTGCAGGTCTGGGTGGAGTTCTGTAGGAAGGTGGAGGCTTGTTTGCACGCTCTTGAATGTTCTCGCCTTTCCTCGGAAGCCGTGGCTGCAAAAGCGGAGTTGCGGGGTCTGATAGCACGATGTGCGGCTAACATGATGTCATGCGAGAAGAGGCTCGGCCGCAAGTTCTCGGAGAGGGAATTGGCTTCTAAGGCGCTGAGCGAGCTTCAGGCCAGCCTCACAGCCAAGGCCAACAAAGCATACGAACTCTGGCGAGTGCTCCAGGAGTCCATAAAAGAGGTGGTGGCTCTCGATAAAGCTGCCACGTTCACTCGTGAGAGGGTCGAGGCTCATAAAGCCACCGAGAAAGAGCTCGAAGCTCGGCTTGCTTCGTATCAAGCTCAGCAAGCTCAGGCGGAGGCTCGTCTTCTGGAGATCTTGCGTCATGAAGCCGTGGCTCAGCAACAGAACGATGAGCTGGTAAAATTACTGCACCGCCCGCCGGCTTGAGGACTTGTATCTTTTCTCCTTTTTTTTGTACATACTCATGAATGAGAATATCTTTCTTTTTTATTTCTTTCATGAATTGTACTTTGTATCCATTTTGGTTTATGAATAAAAGATACATTTTTCTTCTCAATGGTGTGTCCCCTTTCATTGAATGCGTTTGCGGACAATTTATCTTGATCTCCTTGCAGGGCAGCGATAGCTTAGGATTCAGGGTTAAGATCTGCTTCCTAAGACTTTTGCACTTTATGAGCCACGAGGGTCTCATAAAGAGTTTTTTCTCCCCATGGGTCGAGAGGATCCCATAAGTGTAAGTTCTTCTTAAGAATCGTGAGGATTCTTAAGCGGGTTGTCCCTTGAGAGTCGTAAGGACTTCACAAGAGAGTTTTTCTTCTTTACAGGTCGTGAGGACCTGCAAGTACTGGATGTGGTCGCCCTCGTCCGTGTTTCACGGAGTCAGGGGTTTCCCAAGGCATCGTAGTTTAAAGACATCACGGTCAAGGTTAAGGACCTCATAGTCCGTGGATTTAGGGACTCCACAGTCCGATGTTTGGTTGCAGGGACCCGTCACCTCTTTGAAGACGTTGAGGAATTACAACGCCACGTATCAAAGTAGTGAAGAGATGTACCCTTAAACCAAGGCAGAATCCGAAGGGAATCGGGGTGGTTGATCGTTAGTTTTAAGACATCACGGTCGAGGTTAAGGACATCATAGTCCGTGGATTTTAAGGACTCTACAGTCCGGTGTTTGCTCTGGATGCTTCACACGGGTTCACTGCCGTGCTTGGCGAGGACCAGGCTCCGCTCTGGGCGTTTTCCGCGGGGTCAAAGAGTGACGTTATCCGTGTTCCACGTAACCAGGAATTTTGCACTAGATGCTTCACACGGGTTCACTGCCGTGCTCGGCGAGGACTAGGCTCCACTCTGGATGCTTCACACGGGTTC
This sequence comes from Agapanthus africanus, assembly GCA_030015575.1. Classification (NCBI taxonomy): domain Eukaryota; kingdom Viridiplantae; phylum Streptophyta; class Magnoliopsida; order Asparagales; family Amaryllidaceae; genus Agapanthus; species Agapanthus africanus. Next base: position 347,582,873 of record CM057351.1, on the reverse strand, counting down.
ACTGCCGTGCTCTGCGAGGACCAGGATCCGCTCTGGACGTTTTCCACGGGGTCAAAGAGTGACGTTATCCGCGTTCCACGTAACCAGGAATTTTGCACTAGATGCTTCACACGGGTTCACTGCCGTGCTCGGCGAGGACTAGGCTTCGCTCTGGATGCTTCACACGGGTTCACTGCCGTGCTCTGCGAGGACCAGGATCCGCTCTGGACATTTTCCACGGGGTCAAAGAGTGACGTTATCCGCATTCCACGTAACCAGGAATTTTGCACTAGATGCTTCACACGGGTTCACTGCCGTGCTCGGCGAGGACTAGACTCCGCTCTGGATGCTTCACACGGGTTCACTGCCGTGCTCTGCGAGGACCAGGATCCGCTCTGGACGTTTTCCGCGGGGTCAAAGAGTGACGTTATCCGTGTTCCACGTAACTAGGAATTTTGCACTAGATGCTTCACACGGGTTCACTGCCATGCTCGGCGAGGACTAGGCTCCGCTCTGAATGTTTTCCATAGGGTCAAAGAGTGACGTTATCCGCGTTCCACGTAACCAGGAATTTTGCACTAGATGCTTCACACGGGTTCACTGCCGTGCTCGGCGAGGACTAGGCTCCGCTATGGATGTTTTCCGCGGGGTCAAAGAGTGACGTTATCCGTGTTCCACGTAACCAGGAATTTCGCTGATTGTATCCGCATTTCACGGGATGGAGGTTTGACTGCTGGCGATATGTATACCACCGAGCCATGGAACTGGGAGTTGCCGCTGTTCCGCTTAGCTTGAAGTTGTGTCTGTCGTTACGAGACGAGTGTTGGGATGATCTCTAGGTCGCTTGTGACCCGTCGAGATTTAGCTTCTTTCTTTGGTGAAACCTGGGGGGAGGTATGTTCCCTTTTTTGTTTACGCCCTTGGATTGTGTACAGGGTGTGATGGAACATCACCTGTAAGGCATAAATTAAAACTTTTTTTTTATTTTATTTCTCTTTCCGCGATGCTCTATCATTTCAGCTTTTATATCGCGAAGGTCGCGATTGCCCCATCATTTCGGCTATTTTTCGCGGTGCCCAATCATTTCGGCTATTTTTCGCGGTGCCCAATCATTTCGGCTATTTTTCGAGGTGCCCATAATGATGTCGGAAGGAGTGCCCGAGGATATGAATGACCTCTCCTGGTGCTTTGAAAATGATGATGACGAGGTGATCTCAAAGTTTCCACCGACACCAAAAGAACAAGAAAATGGGATACATACTACTGCAGATAACCTCAGAAAAATCGACTTGGGGACGGCAGACGATCCACGGCCTACGTTCGTCAGTGAGCAATTGTCTGAAGAAAAGGTGGCTACGCTCAAAGACGTGCTCATGCAGTATAAAGACTGCTTTGCATGGAACTACTCAGAGATGCCGAGACTAGATCCAGAAGTTGCTGTGCACAAATTGGCGATATCTCCAGACGTCAAGCCAATTAAATAAGCACCGAGAAGAATGCGGCTCAAACTTGAAATGAGCATCAACGCTGAAGTCAAGAAGCTAATCAATTCCGGCTTCATCCAAGAAGTTCAATACCCCGATTGGATCGCTAACATCGTCCCAGTAATGAAGAAGAACGGGACGGTGCGCATTTGCGTAGACTTTCGTGACCTTAACAAAGCCTGTCCGAAAGACGATTTCCCCGTACCGGTTACTGAGTTGATGATAGACAACACGCCCACTCACGAACTTTTCTCCTTCATGGACGGCTCATCAGGGTACAATCAAATAAAGATGCATCCCGAAAACCAGAAGCATACTGCTTTCCGGACCCCGCTAGGCATATTCTGCTACAAAATGATACCTTTCGGTCTGAAGAACGCTGGCGCTACCTATCAGAGGGCAATGATGAAGATTTTCGATGATCTCATACATGAAGTCGCCGAATGCTATATCGACGACCTTGTGTTGAAAAGCAAATCGCACGAGGAGCATTGGGAGCATCTAAAAATAGTGTTCCAACATTTTCGGAAATACAACTTGAAGATGAACCCTCTGAAATGCGCGTTCGGAGTTTGCTCGGGCAAATTACTAGAATTCATCGTACGACATCGAGGCATCAAAATAGACCTGTCGAAGATCAAAGTGATCATGGAAATGCCCCCGCCAAGAACTCTCAAGCAACTGCGGTCTCTCCAAGGGAAGCTCACGTATATTCGGCAGTTAATAGCCAATCTTTCCGGAAAATGTCGTCCCTACAGTCACTTGATGAAGAAGGGAACCCCGTTCATCTGGGATCGCAAATGCCAAAGCGCACTGGACGAAATCAAGCAATACTTGCAGAATCCGCCGGTACTGACCACTCCAGTCAAAGGAAAGCTCTTCATCCTGTACACAACAGCCCTTGAACGTTCTTTAGGCGCGTTATGGGTACAGGAGAACGACCAAGGGAAAGAGAGAGCCCTCTACTATTTGAGTCGAGTGCTCCTGGGGGCAGAAAACAACTACTCCCCTATCGAAAAACACTGCCCGGCGTTAATCTTCGCGATAACGAAGCTCAGACACTCTTCGTTGGTGCATGAGGTCCACCTCATATCAAGAGTGAACCCTCTCAAATATTTGATGTCAAGAGCCATACTGACAGGACGACTCGGTAAACCGGTCCTTCTCTTGATGGAATTCTCAATAACTTATCGACCCCTCAAGGCAGTGAAAGGCCAGGCCATCGCCGGCTTTCTCGCCGAGCATCCTATACCTGCCGATTCACCCCTAAATTGCGAATTGCCAGATGAGCACGCGTTTGACACAATCGATGGGGAGAAAGGAGAGAGTGACACCTGATGGGAACTCTACTTCGACGGGGCATCTTCCATGAAGAAGAGAAAGCACAACACCCTTATAATCAAATCTGGGGTAGGCCTCATCTTCGTGACTCCATAAGGAGGGATAATGCGGTTTGCCTTTTCCTTGACAGAGCCGAGGATGAACAATGAAGCCGAATATGAAGCTTTGATAGCAGGTATTGAGATCACTGTCGATATGGGAATCGAAAACCTCTTCATATACGGAGACTCCCAGTTGGTCGTTAGTCAAATAAATGGCAACTATCAAACGTGCAAACCAGAGTTGATAAAGTACGGTGAGAGAGTGCAACAATTACTGACTCAAATCCCTTCCTACACCTTGGAAAACATACCGCGAGCGGAGAATAGCAAAGCAGATGCGTTAGCCAAACTCGCTAAAGAACTGGCTGACGAAAACCTCGATGACGTAAGGATCGTGGTACAAAGCCGTCGGGTTCTTACACCGGCAGAAATATCTCCGGAGTCGTTTGAAAAAAAGGAGCGACCGAGCAAACGGCCCTACAAATAAATGACCAGGAAAAGGATAAGGATTGGAGAGAAGTCTTTATAGACTACTTCAAATCCCGTCGAACACCTGAGGATGCATCCTCAAGACATGAGCTCATTAAACGAGCTCTGTCTTTCGCCTTCATCAATGATACTCTGTACAAGAGATCGTTCGACTCCCTGTGGCTAAAATGCCTGGGACCAGAAGAAGCGAGGAAAGTCGTCCAAGAAACCCACGACGGACTCTGCGGTTCTCACCGAGCCGGGCCGAAGATGAAACTGAAGATCAAAAGGATGGGCTACTATTGGCCCACAATGATCCAAGATTGCATCGAATACACGAAGCAGTGCCACTCGTGCCAGATTCACGGGGACTATATGCACCAGCATCCAAATCCGCTACATCCAACGGGGGCTAGCTGGCCGTTCGAAATGTGGGGAACTGACATAATTGGGCCCATTGAACTAGCATCGTCCAGAGACCATCGGTTCATACCAGCGACAACTGATTACTTCTCCAAGTGGGCAGAAACAGTACCACTAAAAGAAGTGAAGACGGAGAATATCCTCTATTTCTTCAAGACACGCATCATCTATCGGTTCGGCACTCCGCGACGGATTATCTCCGATAACGGACCGGCCTACAGAAGTCAAAAAATCAGCCGCTTCGCACAACAGCATAATATAGACTGGAGATACTCTTCGGTCTATAATTCTCGAGCTAATGGTCTAGCTGAGGCTTTCAACAAGACCTTGACGAAGATCATAAAGAAGATGGTGTCTCGAAATAAGAAGGACTGGCACGAGAGACTGCATGAAGCCCTCTGCGCGTATCGGACCACATTCAAAACGGCCACGAATACAACGCCGTATGCATTGGTATTCGGCGCTGAAGCAGTACTCCCCTTGGAGATAGTGCTACCCTCTTTACTAGTGGCGGTTCATTACGAGCTAACAGACGAAGAGAACGCTCGTCTTCGGCTTGAGGAGCTCGATGCCCTCGATAAAGTTCGTCTTATAGCGCAACAAAACTTGGAGGCTTACAAAGAAAAAATGACGCGCTCATACGAAAGATTGACTAGGCCGAGAACATTCCGCCAAGGCGAACTCATGCTAGTGGTCAAGAGACCTATGATCCCCAATCGTGCCAAACGGGGGAAATTCGAGCCGAACTATGAAGGCCCGTACATCATAGACAAAGTCTACCAGGGTGGGACTTACTTACTCATGGATATGCATGGCGAAAGACCCTTCAGGCTAATAAACGGCCGTTTCTTGAAGAAATACTACGCCTGACCGAGACGTCTATAAACTACTACAGACCACAGCATCCCAAGGATGGAAAAAAAACGGTACGTCCATTAGCGAGATGGGCACGGATGAAAACCCGAAAGGGCTCCGTGAGTAAAAACAGCAGGACTACCGGCGAGTTTGTGAAAACACGAAAGGGCGCAATCTCGTTAAAAGACACCGGCAAGGCCCTCTCGACCCTGTAAAGAGAAAATACCTGTGTGGGATCCTTACGACTCACAAGGGAGCAACACACTTAGGAATCCCCACGATTCCTAAGGAGAAAACACACTTACGAGATCCTCACGATTCGTAAGGAGAATTCCCCTTTGAGACCCTCACGGCTCATAGGATTCAAAAACCTTAAGCTACAGGAATCTGAACCTGTTCTTAAGCCGTCATACACCAAACTTTTGCCCTACAAGCGTTTCAATATTGACCCTTGTATACAATCCACGGGCACGAATAAACATTTCCCTAACAAAGTCCCACCAGCGACTAGGGATATGTTCACATGGTGAACGACCCTTGTAAATCCTCTGGACTTATAAGGAGAAAACACTCTTGTAAGATCCTTACGACTTATAAGAGAATATACACTTAAGAATCCTCACGATTTTTAAGGAGAAAACGCACTTACGAGATCCTCACGACTCGTAGGGAGAAACACCTTTATGAGACCCTTATGGCTCATGAAGTTAAAAGCCTTAGTCGACAGGATCCTAACCCTGATTGCTAAGCCACCTTTGTTCGAACCGACAAAGGCAAATGATGATTCGCTCCTGACAATATCTCAGTTGTAGCGATGTTGATGCCTAAATCGGTATCAAATCCCAAGTCTCATACTCGCGGCAAAAGTCAGCGAACCATAAATGCATATGAAATAGCCAAAATGATGGGGCAACTTGCAACAAAATCAACAAGTAAAATATATGCATACAAAATAGCTGAAATGATTGGGCACCGCGAAAAATATCCGAAATGATTGGGCAATTGCGACTTTCACGATACAAAAAGCTAAAATGATAAAACATCGTGGAAAGAAAACAAAAAAAATAATACATATAAAATGAAACTTTTTCCCTACAGATGAGATCACATCGATCCCTGTATACAATTCAGGGGCACAAACAAAGAAGGAACCATATCATCCCACCAGGATCCGTTAGAAAGAGAGCCAAGTCTCGATGGCAACATCTGCAACCTAGAGATCAACAATGGCGTTCCTTCTCGTTCCAACCAGATGCAGACGCAACGTCAGCAAAGCGGAGCCATGGCAAAGTCCCTAGTTCCAAATCTCGACGGTTCACAGATAACCTAGAGACCACCTCGACATTCGTCTCGTTACAGCAGACGCAACGTCAGCAAAGCGGAGCCACGGCAAAGTCCCTAGTTCCAAATCTCGACGGTTCACAGACAACCTAGAGACCACCTTGACATTCGTCTCGTTACAGCAGACGCAACATCAGCAAAGCGGAGCCATGGCAAAGTTCCCAGTTCTAGGACTCGGTGGTGCACAGACAACCGAGAGTCAACCCATGACCCCGTCGCGGAAATACGTCATCCAATGACCCCGTCGCGGAAATACATCAGCCAATGACCCCGTCTTGGAAATACGTCATCAAATGGCCCCGTCGCGGAAACACGTCAGCAAATGACCCCGTCTCGGAAATACGTCACCAAATGACCCCATTGCGGAAATACGTAAGCCAATGACCCTATCGCGGAAACACGTCAGCGAATGACCCCGTCTCGGAAATACGTCAGCCAATGACCCCGTCGCGGAAATACGTCATCAAATAACCCCGCCGCGGAAATACGTCAGCCAATGACCCCGACGCGGAAATACGTCAGCCAATGACCCCGTCGCGGAAACACGTCAGCAAATGACCCCGTCTCGGAAATACGTCATCAAATGACCCTGTCGCGGAAATACGTTAGCCAATGACCCTGTCGCGAAAATACGTCAGCCAATGACCCCGCCGCGGAAACACGTCAGCAAATGACCATGTTTCGGAAATACGTCAGCCAATGACCCCGTCGCGGAAATACGTCATCAAATGACCCCGTCTCGGAAATACGTCAGCAAATAACCCCGTTTCGGAAACACGTCATCCTATGACCCCGTCTCGGAAATATGTCATCAAATGACCCCGTCGCAGAAATATGTCAGCCAATGACCCCGTCGCGGAAACACGTCAGCCAATGACCCCGTCGCGGAAATACGTCAGCCAATGACCCCGTCTCGGAAATACGTCATCAAATGACCCCATCGCGGAAACACGTCATCAAATAACCCCGTCTCGGAAATACGTCAGCCAATGACCCCGTCGCGAAAATACGTCAGCCAATAGCCCCATCTCGGAAATACGTCATCAAATGACCCCGTCACGGAAACACGTCAGCAAATGACCCCGTCTCGGAAATACGCCATCAAATGACCCCGTCGCGGAAATACGTCAGCCAATAACCCCGTCGCGGAAACACGTCAGCAAATGACCCCGTCTCGGAAATACGTCAGTCAATGACCCCGTCGCGGAAATACGTCATCAACTGACCCCGTATGGCTAAAGTCAATACTGACCCCATACGACTAAAGTCAATCTTGACCCCGTGGAATATGGCCAAAGTCAACCCTCGACCTCCCAGTCAAAGCAATGCTTTGATTCGGGAGCAGGTCAACTCATCAATTACTTACGAGTCCTCTCGACTTGTAAGGAAGAAAATTCTCTTGGGAGATCCTTACGACTCTCAAGAGAAAAATACACTTAGGAATCCTCACGATTCCTAAGAAGAAAATACATCCACGAGATCCTCTCGACTCGTAGGGAGAAAAATCTTTATGAGACCCTCACGGCTCATAAAGTTGGAAAGCCTTAGGTGGCAGACCTGAACCTGTTGCCTAAGCCATCACTGCCCTACAAAGAGGTCAAGATGGACTATTTACAGACCACATTTGCCAAAATTACATGCCAGAGAAATGGAGGTGCTACTCAAGAGTGCATAAACTGCTCTGCGTCAAATCAAGATGAAAAGGCGTAACCTACGGACGTCAATCACATACTTTGAATGACAGTAAGAAGAACATTTGATTCGCATCCAGTTAAGCGTTCGAAGCGTACCCATTTATGTATGTGCGGAAAAGGTTTAGTGCATAAAATAAACATGCGGAAACAATAATTGTCTATTCATACTTCAGAAAATTCTTACAGTGATGAAAACGGTAAACAAAAACATCATTAAAATGTTTACAATGGCAAGACATCAAATCCAGGACATGGATTGAGAAATTCAAAAGTTAAGCCATCTAAAATGTTTCGGGCCTCTCTGACCATTTTCGTATACTTCCTCTCACGATCACAAGCGTCAAGGTCCTCACTGATGTCCTCCGCCCTTCGATAGGCAGCGATTATCGTCGCCTGTTGAAAAGTTTGATGCAGAATATCAACAAGATTGCCTCGCCTTTTCTTTGAGATTAGGCCCATCAGATACACCGAGTATACTTTATCTTCGACGTCATCCAATGCTTTAAGCGGCATGCCGTCATAGAATAAAGGAAGTGCTTCCCAGATTGCTCTCACAATGAGCTTCAAAAGAGCAGAACGACGAGGAAGCAGTCGACCATTGTATTCATCAAAGCGACGCATGATTTCGGCGCACTGAGCGTTTGTAAACTCCTGGTTCTGGCAGCGACCTAGTGCGCGAATTTCTCCATAAGAAATAATCTCGTCGAGATCATACAGATGAGCGGCCATAACGTCTGAAAAGGAAAATCAGTGAAAGTTTAGTACGCAGACTGATTAAGAAAAAGCTTATTGAAACAGACAATAAGTTTGGGAGCTTACTACCTAAAGATCGTGCGTTCTTAGAGCTCGGAAAGATGAGTTTTTATTAAAGGAAAAAACCCTTGGTGTGAATTTAAAATCCAAAGAGAATTTTATAAAAGGAGAAGAAAAGTTCCTCGGCCGTTCAAGATCATTATCTGAAAAAGGATTCTTTTTGTTGACAGAGTTTAACTCTGGATTTGTAATGACAGAGAACTAAGCTCTGAGGAAGAGAATTAAATTCTCAAAGCAAGAAACTGAAAATGGAAGAAGATGAAGGAATGGAGGCGTTGCTGATGAGACCGCTGCATTTATAGGATGTGATAGGAAACGATTCATCTTCCCTGTTCCCTAGGTAAATCCAACGGCCACAAAAGGTTACAGCGTTGCACTCACGTGCAAACACGTGAGAACAACGCTGTGGGGGCATTTGTTCCCTCATGGGAATTGAATAAAATACAAATAAAGTAGCAAGAAAATCCCCCAAATGGGGCATCACGTGCTCACACGTGACACGGCCTCACGTGCAAACACTTGACCTTTTATGGGCAGATTCTATCTACGCCTGAATGCCTAATTGATAAAGTCGCGTGCCCACACGTGATAGGCTCTTGAAACCACTGAATTAATAGAATTAAATTATAATTAAAAGGAATTAAAAGCATTTGTTCCCTCATGGGAATTGAATAAAATATATAAATAAAGCAGCGAGGAAAACCCCCCAAAGGGGGCATCACGTGCCCACACGTGACCTTTTACAGGCAAAGCCTATAAGCGCTGAATGAAATAAACAATTGGAAATGCTTAATCAGTGGGGTCACGTGCCAACACTTGATAGGTTCCTGATCCCTCTGAACTAATAGAATTAAATTCTAATTAAATACTTTATCAGTAGGGTCACGTGCCAACACGTGATGGATTTCTAAACCCGCTGAACAATTAGAATTAAATTCTAATTAATTGCTTAATCAGTGAGATCACGTGCCAACACGTGATAGACTCTTAAACCCTCTGAACTAATAGAATTAAATTCTAATTAAAGGGAATCAAAAACCCTAATTGAAAAAATATTTCTCTAGATCTTTCCAAATAAAAAAGATTGCACTCTGTAAAAGGGAGCACCGTTGGATTAAAAATCCAATGGTGATTAAAAATCACCAATTTGTAGAAAGATTCTATACAAGGAAATATTTTCCTAAAATTTGCCAGGAACAACAAATAAAATATCTTTTGGATTAAAAATCCAATGGTGAATAAAATTCACCGAGTGATCTAAAAGATCATGTTGGTTATAAAATCAATCAAAATCTCTCAATGAGAGATCGGCTGAACAAACTGATTCTTTTCTTTCTCCTATAAATAGGAGCCAAAAAGAGAAGAAAAAGAGGGAGGGATACAAAAACAGAGAGAGAAGGTAGAAGAGGAAAAAAAGAGAATTTAATTCTCCATAGAGAAAAGAAGATCTCTTCAGAGAAAAAAAAACTTAGGTAAAAAAAGGAAGGAGATCATTCTATAAGCTCCCACAAAACAAAAGAGAATTTAATTCTCAAACCAAGAGTTTAACTCTTCTAAAAAGAACTTAGTTCTTCCTCTGGTTGAAGATCTGCAGAAGCAGATCTCCCCACAAGTTGAGAATTTAATTCTCATCGGGGAGATTCTGCCATGCAGATCCAAAACTAAGAGAGAGAATTGAGTTTAAAGAATTTAATTCTTTCAAACATATAGAGATTTAATTCCTCTAAATAAAATTAGGGTTTAACCCTATCAAAAGAATTTAATTATTAAACAAGAAATTTAACTCTCCATGCACGTAAAAAAGATCAGTACCCAATATGATCATGTGGTAACACGTGACCCCCTTTCTTCGAACCAGAAAAAGAGATTTCCCAAAGTGTGTAACACTTATTTAAAAGGGAAAAGGGAAAACAATAAAAACAGTTTCTCTTTTAAGATATATCACGTGCTCCCACGTGAACCTTAAAAAGCTCCTCAAAACAAAAGGGAGTAAATCCAAGGCAGTCTAGCTTTTTGGGCGTCTCATGTATTCTCACGTGACCCCTAGCAATTATCAAACAAAAGAGGATTCTTCCCAAAGGCAATGCCCGCCTAAAGGATGCCTCACGCATCCCCACGTGACCCCTGACAAACACCATTTTAAAGAGAAAATGGGGTAATACTGAAGGATTAATATCCAACGCATGGATACCCATTACGTGCCCACACGTGATGGTCATAAAGGTCAAGTGTTTAACACTTATATGCATATTCTGAGATAAAAGAAGCAAGACCCAACCTTCAAGCGCCTCACGTGACCCCACGTGAGCGCTTCAGTTTTAGTGTTTAACACTATTTTAAGCATCTCACGTGGGAGCACGTGAGCGCCTTATGTACTCTAGTGTTTAACGCTATATTCGAGCCAATCTTAGCCTAAATTAGCTAAGTCTTCCAGAGACAAGATCCCCTGAAACTGAACCCCAACTATACTCTTGTCTTCCAAAATTGATCATCTCACATGGCATTCAAAGTAATTCGCAGAGCCTTTCAACCAACATTGGTTCAAGGGTACATCTCTTCATACCTTTGATATATGTTGTTGTAATCCTTCAACGTCTTCAGAGAGGTGACGGGTCCCGACAACCAGATATTCCACGGACTGTGGGGTCCTTAAACTCATGGACTATGATGTCCTTAAACTTTACAGACTATGATATCTCTAAACTACCACGGACTATGAGGTCCTTAAACTTTACAGACTATGATGTCCTTAAACTTTACAGACTATGATGTCTTTAAACTGGACCGCAAAGTCCCTAAACTAAAACAATCGAGCCCAAATACTCTTTTGTTGGATCTAAATAATCCTGTTAAGTAGATCTTAGTCTAAGATTAGACTAACGTATCCTTAACAAACGTTAAGTTGATCTTAGTCTAAAAATTAGACTAACATATCCTTAACAAATGTTTAAGTTGATTTTAGTCTCAAATGAGATTAACGATCCTTAAACCCAAACCAAAACCCAAATCTAAAAAAATACGGATTTGGACTAATCCACGCCCTACGGGCGATAACATAAATTAGTCTCCGTATACAATCCACGAGCAACCATAAAAGAAAACAAACACTCACGACACGAAGTGACCATCTGGAGAAGGAAAAAATTGTTACCGCGATGCGGTAGTGTAATTAACTGCAGGGGCTTGCACCTGCAGGGAAAAGCGTCCCCACAATCAAAAACCCCTCAAACGAGGGGGAATCTGACGAAATCTGCTACAACGGCCGCATCCGTCTAAACCTCCGATATACGGTACCATAAATCAACATGGCATCTTCGGAGAGGTGGACGGATAAAACCAAATAGCATCTTCCCCAAAATTCGGACAAGACGTCAGTCTTCCCGGTCTTTCGGCGGAGAACATGCATCATAATCCTTGTAGTCAAGTACACATCATATGGGCTTTACCAACATGTAACCATGAGACAGTATCAAGAGACAAGTTTACATGTTAAGATAAAGAGCAATCAGATAGCATACTATCATGTCGAGCAAGAAAGTCCTCTCTATATATGTCCAAGCATCCACTATAATATACATCATATGTACAACAATAGCCTCTAGGGCATACATACAACTAACAGTAGCTCATTGATAAGACCTTGCACTGCTGGACCAAAGCACCAGAGTTCAAATTCCATCAGCCACATTATTTTTATATTGATTTCTTTTTATCATTTTAGAAGCCCAAGAGTCTACACGTGCATAACCCGTAAACCCAAAGGTCACACTAAAAACAAACGAGTCCAGAAGGTAGACCAAGAGACAAGGGAGACGTGGCAGCGAGGCGGACCCCGACTCGTCCTAATTCGGCCTGCGGAAGGCTTGGATCGGCCGGCGCCGTCGGTCGACTCGGAGCCAACTCGGATTTTTCTTCATGAAACCTGTGCCTCTTTGCCTCCCCTTAACCCCCGTTGTATTTATTTTACCTGCATTATTCCAGAGCCAATTAAAACCAATTTAAACCATTTTAATTCATAATTTTTAATGCATTTTCTATTAAACCCTAACCCTAATCTTTTCATATAAATACCACTCCATTCCACACACCCCTCACTCACAATCTCTGTCCAAACTCTCAAGAAAAATCTCTAGACTTTTGTGTGCAAGTGGAGTTAGCGAAGAGCGAAACTCCGACGAACTTCCGACGACGATCTTAGGAGCTCCCGGCGACGAAACGACGCACCGGCACCTTCTACCACTCTCTCTTCCTCTTCTTTAATCTAAAATCCAGTAAGTCCCTTCTCCCCCTTCTCTTTAGTATTCTAAAAACTTAGAATTCTAAAACCCAACAGAAGCGGAGTTAATCCGACTTCCGATTCGATTTTCTTTAAAAAGTTCCAATTTTCTTAAATACAACAATACCAAACTTGCACATCATGACCATTAAATATTAACAAAATATATTGAACAAGTTTCATAGCAAAAGAATTCATATTGTAATTTTTATAGCATTTTTACTGAAAAATACCATGTAGTTTAGTTTCGACATAAATCTTATGTTTCTTTGCTATACTTTTAGATAGTTCACGAGGTAATGACCTACCTCCTCACAACACACATCTCTATTATAGCACGATTTCTTTTGGAAATATAGAATACGGGAATATGAATTTACAATTAAATACCTTTAACTAATAAAAACCTTTTTCTACAAGATTATGTATTTTAAACAAACCTTTGTAAAGCGCCGCTACAACCCATTTTGGGGAACCCGTTCGGGATGGTGCGGATTATCGCACATCCTCGGGCTTAGTAGTGTGAGATACAGACCTCCGCAAGGAGCATACGGTCTCGAAAGGTTTAAAAATACAAATATCTTAAGAAGATGAGAATTCTAGAAAAATAATAAATTAAACTATTTTATAAATATATATATGTATCATCAAAATATCTATTTTTGATATAGTATAAATATTCCAATTTTTCTAAATAAAAAAGAATCACTTTACATGAAAACACCATGCAATTCCATACAAGTTCAATTTTATAATTAAATACCATATATTATGAAATTAGGTTTTATTCACTAGAAATGTCACATATATAAAAATCTGCATCTATGAAAATTCTAAAGATGATAATTAAATACTTGAGGTGTATTTTGAAAATTATACAAAATTATTTTTACATAAAACCACCTCAAGTTTTATAAATTACAATAAGGACCCTAGTAAATATAAGTTTAAGCGGGACCAGTCTCTTGAGCCTTAGGGAGCCGGAGATATGGGTGCTTGCCTGTTTAAGGTAGAAAACTTAACAAACGGTGTTATCAACACGGTAATCGTCTTTGAAAAAGACACAAATCCTGCCGTCCATTTGCAGCGGTTACCGATAACACCAAAACCTAATTCAGGGTTCAATTTCTTTTCTAATTGTCTGACTTAGACTGAGTCTCGATATAATAAATCTGATTTGAATATGATTCAAGTATCAAACTACAATTCAACATGAATTCATGAATCCATATATTCAATCTATACAATCTACATAACTTGACTGAACCGAACCATGGATATATTCCATTTACATGATTATGCAGTACCTCCATTTCCATTTATACGATATCATAGTTTCGGCAAGTCGTCCGTCTATACAATTTATAATACAAGACAATACAATATAATACAATACCATCAGTACAATCATTACTATCAATAAAATAAATACACGGGGTGTTGGGGTAGTTCATGCGTGAATCCAACAGAATCTTAAGAGTCCCCCTAGATCATGAATCCATGTCTACTAACACAAGCAAGCTATCATGAGGGCCCATGTTTCCTTACTCCTGGATTACAGCCTGTTGAGTTTGGAATATTTCAACACTAGGTTGAAGTCCCGTTACTAACATTTGATTCGGGCCCGTGGTTCCCTACCCCTGAATTACAGCCTGTTGGGTTCGAGAACACTCTTAAGATTGGTTGACATTCACCCTTGAATTTACGTTAACAACAGCGTTAACACTAAATTCAACATTATAACAATATAATACAACTTTAAAAGTTACACACTCTCTCTGCCTATTCTACTTCTCTCTTATCTTTGGGACTTACCGAGCGATTGTTCGCTGAAGACATTCCTTTTCTTTCTTCTTTGGAATGTTGTCAGGTGATTCGGACCTTCAGGAGATCGAGCCCACCAGCGAGGACTTGGATCAGCTAGCCTTCGACCCGGAGTTTTAGATTCCTTGTACACATTTACTTTCAGTACTTTTCATTTCTGTTATGCCACTGTTTAGGCATTGCTTTTCATTCCATGTATTTACTTTTCCATGTATTGTAAAAGAATGTTAATAAATAAAGTTGTTGTTCATTACATTTGTCTCTTGTATATATTCCTTTTATATTGCTTAGTTACGGTTATCGTATTTATTTCTGAGTAAATACATAGCGGTCTCGTCGCGTCCTCTTCGCTGTACACCGGGAAGCGGGGCGTGACAAGGTTGAAGTCCCGTTACTAACACTTGATTCGGGCCCGTAGATCCTTACCCCTGAATTACAACCTGTTGGATGCGAGAACATGTTTCCCCCAATCAGAGCAAATCTCTGTTTAAAATTCAAATTTTGAAATGAAGCAACGCTTCAGAAGCAGCGCCAAGTGCGCTGCGCCCTAAGCAGCGCACCACGTGCAAAGCGCGTGTGCGCTAGCACTAAGTGCGCTAGCGCTGGAACTAAAAGCTCCCCACCGTCAGATCAAAGATCCAATAATAATGATAAATCATTAATTAATCAGAATTAAATTCAGTTAAGGAAAGATCCCTCAAAATCTTTCCAGATAACAAGATTGTGCTCTATAAATCAGAGCACCGTTGGATCATTGATCCAATGGTGATTAAAAATCACCAAAATACCGAATAAATTCTATATGGAAAAGATTTTCCAATCTTATTAAAAACAAGAAAATTGCCTTCTGTAAATCAGAAGCCCTTGGATCAAAAATCCAATGGTGGGGAAATCCCAAAATCAATTAGAGAAAAGATCTCTTTAACTGATTAAACAAATCAGCTTGCCCTATATAAAGTCCCCAAGACTTAAAGTCTCAAATATACAGAAGCATAGAGAGGAACCCCCCCTCAAAAAAAACTTTGAGAGATCTCAGAAAGAAGAGCCAAACTCTCAGAAGAAGAAGATTTTTCTTCAAGGTAAAAATAAACAGAGAGATGAAATCATCTCATAGTAAAAAGAAGAATTCACTTCTTTCTTTAAGATCATAGATCTAAAAGACCAAGGTCTTTCACAAAGAGATCAAAAGATTTCATCATAAAATAAAAAGAATAACATAACTCTTCTCACAGATCATAGATCTATAAAATAAAGATGGGGGAGAATAAGTCAATTCTCTTAGGATCATAGATCCATAAAGGCAAAACCTTTCATCAAAATAAGAGATTGAAGTATCTCCTACAAAATAAGAACTTTGTTCTTAGAAACTTGAGACAAAGTCTCTTATAAACGAGAATTTATTTCTCAGATCATAAAACTGATTAGATAGCGCTTTGCGCTCATAAATTAGCGCTCTGCGCTCTTGGACTAGCGCTTTGCGCTTATGGAATGGCGCTCAGCGCCAAGCGCACCACGTGCTCCTCACGTGTGCGCCACTGAACAAATAGAGCTTTGCGCTCATAAATCAGCGCAATGCGCTCATAGACTGGCGCTCAGCGCCAAGTGCACCACGTGTCCCTCACGTGTGCGCTACTAGGCAGAAGCGCACTGTGCTCTTTGACTGGCGCAAAGTGCCAAGCGCACCACGTGCTCCTTACGTGTGCGCTGACAGAACATAAATTGTTCTTTAATAAGCCCCAGAGCTATGATGAATGCTCATCATTCAACAAAAGACAGAAATAATGTCAGAATCCAAATCAATGCTCAGCATTGTTAAAAGGGCCAAGCCCAAATAAATGCTCAACAGCCCAAAATAAACGTTAAACATTTTAACTTGATTGGACTTAGCCCAAGATTGACCATAAGTCCTTAATTCAGATTAACTAAGCCCATATGCTTATTAATCTTTTTGAGCTTAGTCCTAAATTGGACTACAGATCTCCCAACCAATATCGGTTCAAGGGTACATCTCTTCACTCCTCTGATATTTGTCGTTGTAATCCTTCAACGTCTTCAGAGAGGTGACGGGTCCCGACAACCATACATTTCATAGACTATGACGTCTTTAAACTGGACTGTGGGGTCCTTAAGCCCATGGACTATGATGTCCTTAACCTCGGACTGTGGGGTCCTTAAACTCACGAACTATGATGTCCTTAACCTTGGACTGTAGGGTCCTTAAACCCATGGACTATGATGTCCTTAACCTCGAACTGTGGGGTCTTTAAGCCCATGGACTATGATGTCCTTAACCTTGGACCGTAATGTCCTTAAACTAATCGACCGTAATGTCCCTAAACTAAACATTAGGGCCCAAATACTCTTTTGTTGGATCTAAATGGTCCTGTTAAGTTGATCTTAGTCTAAAATTAAACTAACGTATTCTTAGAAAAACGTTTAAGTCGATCTTAGTCTCAAACGAGACTAACGTATCCTTAAACCCAACTCCATACCCAAATCTAAGAAGATACGGATTTGGACTAATCCACGCCCTATGGGCGACAACATAAATTAGTCTCCGTATACAATCCACGGGCAACCAAAAACAAAACAAACACCCACGACACGAAGTGACCATCTGGAGAAGGAGAAAGTTATTACCGCGATACGGTAGCGTAATTAACTACAGGGGCTTGCGCCTGCAGGGAAAAGCGTCCCCACAATCAAAAAACCCTCAAATGAGGGGGAATCTGACGAAATCTGCTACATCGACCGCATCCGTTTAAACCTTCGATACATGGTGTCATAAATCAACTTGGTATCTTCGGAGAGGTGGACGGATAGCACCAATTAGTATCTGCCCTCGAAATTCAGGCAAGACGGACCTACGCGGTCTCGTCCCCATTTTCGGCGGAGAACAGATTCTGGCACGCTCGGTGGGACCTCTTCCTCTTTCCACTCCGCACTTCGTGTGTCGTGTTCGTGAACGAATCGTGGTTTAATATGGTTGCCCTTGGGTTCGAGATATTAAGATTTGGTTTTGCTCTCGTGCAGAAAAAAGAACATCAATGGCCTCTAACTGCTCCAGCTGCAACTGCAACTCCCGTTCCGCCTCATCTGGAGGTGTAACCTACGGGCCCCAAGTGGCCTCCCTTTTCACAATGCCAGTGGAGCAGGTAACTCATGCCACCACTGGGATATTCTTCCGGACCATGCTCCCACCGATGAACTTCAACGCCCCTGTACCATTGCAAAAAGCTCCGAAGAGCTCGGTCTTTAATCGGCTCACAACTACTGCGGCCCCTCTCAACGGGTCGTCCAGCTCCAACGCCTTAGTCTTTGACAGACTGGGCCAAAGCTCATTTGGGCCCATGAAGAAGCCCGCGATACCAGAAAGGGTTATCCCTAAGCGGATAGCCATTCCTGCTCATGAAGTCGTCAAGGTGGCTTCTCCTACCAAAGGGTCGGTCTTCACAAGACTAACTATTTCAGCTCCTGTTCCAGACGAAATCGTCAAGGTTGCTTCCCCTGCTCGGAAGTCTGCCTTCGATAGGTTGGTTATCCCCACTCAGCGGACATCAGTCTTCAATAGACTGACAACGACAACTTCTGACCAACACAAGGGGCATGAGGAAGTCACCCCTACAGCTGAGACAATCCCAACGGCTCGACACGCTCGATGTCGCCACTGGAGCCGAGTGAGGAAGGCTGGAGGAAATTCCCCTTCCGGACTGACTCCGCCGGCTCCAACGGTGGAAGTTGATACTGTTGTTCCAACTGGGAACGGCTTTGAACCGCTAAGGAGGGCGCGCAAAAACTCTCCGACTACCATGCTGAAGAGATCTCCTCCACCCATGGAGAACGCTACTAAGGTGAAGCCAGAGCAGCCCCCTCAGCAGCTATCCTCTAAAATTTATAAAGTTTGGTGACAGGTCCAGGACTCGGTGACTGATCAAGATTACTCTCGCGGACAGAAAAAGATGAAAGTTCAGCGAGAAGACGACCATCCTGTCAAGCCATAGAAGGCGACAGCTACTTGGGTGCCCACTGCAGCGGCTGTAGGGTGTTTTTCGTTACCCCATTGAGATGGGAATAAGCGCGCGCTTGTTAGGCGTACTACAGATTCCCCCTGCCTAGGGTAGGCCGGGGTTTATTGATTGTGGGGATCTGAATCTCCGGCAGCCGCGGACTAAGCTGCCATTAATTACCCCTCGCCTTTGGAGCGAGAGAACCTCCGATTGACGGGTTAAACTGGTCATACAAACTCAATATGCAGTGTACGTGTGTTGTGTCTTGAAAGGGGGTTTTGGATATATCGGGGGCCACGCAGAGATTTTATGGGGTCCCGCTGCCCGGATAGCGGGCTGGGGGTCAAGGGGGCTAGCAGCCCCCTTGCGGGGTACGGGGCAGCGCCCCGGCCCAAAAATTTTTGGGAGGGAGAGTGTTGTGGAGTATGTGTGTGTGTGTATATTTATATATACATATATATAAAAAAAAGAGGGAAAGGGCATCCAAAGGATGCGTGGGGTCAGCACCTTGAGCGCTGTGCGCTTAGGTGCTGTGCGCTGGAGCGCAAGCGCGCCACGTGTCGGCACGTGGGCGCTTTGCGCTTGAGCAAAGGGCGCTGGAGCGCAAGCGCGCCACGTGTCGGCACGTGGGCGCTTTGCGCTTGAGCGCAAGCGCGCCACGTGTCGGCGTGTGGGCGTTTTGCGCTGGAGCGTAGGGTGCTTGGGCGCAAGCGCGCCACGTGTCGGCACGTGGGCGTTTTGCGCTTGAGCGCAGGGCGCTGGAGCGCAAGCGCGCCACGTGTCGGCACGTGGGCGCTCTGCGCTGGAGCGCAAGCGCGCCACGTGTCGGCATGTGGGCGCTCTGCGCTCGAGCGCTAGCGCGCCACGTGTCGGCACGTGGGCGGTTGGCGCTTGAGCGCTTGGGCGCCGGCGAGAAAAAGGGGATTTTAGTCCCAGAACCAGAAGCTATGCTTCAGAAAGGGAATATTTAATATATATATATATATATATATGGAGTTAAATTCCTAGGATGTTTTGAAGCTGATGAAGGGGGTTCTTCTTCTTCCTCCTGTTGTTTGGCCGGATCTTGAAGATCAAGAAGTAGAAGATTTTAAAAATCACTCCTTTTTGAGATCTGATGGGAGATCTGAGTTCCCCTTTGTGGGTTTTGTGGGGGAAAACTACTTAGTTTTGGAAAAGAAAGAGTAAAACTCTTGATTTAATTCAAAAGAAATGAGAAGGTTTAGAACCTTGGAGAAGGAGCAGGAGGCACAAAGAACCCTAGTTTTTGGGGGAATGAAAAGTATTACTTTATTCATCATCATGTTGCCTTTTATAGGCTTACATATTTACATATAGCCCCTTGGGCTTCACAAAATGGCATTTTGCCTATCCCATGGCTCATGTGCCATTTCATTTTTGCACATAAGCCATAGGCTTACAAAATATTGGCTTTATGCCCATTTTGCATACATTCATGTATAAAAAATTACATAAAAATTATTTATTACATGATTCTGTTGTTGGCATGGGGAGGCTGGCCGCGGGCTCGACTTGGGCATGGGCCCGCTTGACCTAGGCTTAGGCCCACCTAGCTTGGGGGTTGACCTTGACTTTGACTCGGTCAACCGGGGTGCAAATTTTTACCCCAACAGCGGCCCCCTCAACTTCGACCGCCCAGAAAAGGAGAAAGCCGGAGAAAATCCCTGCGTCTGCGACGAATCGCAAGACCACTGAATCCAAATGCCCCAAGGCTGGGGGTATGGTGGTACATACCATCTATATGGCATCCGGAAAAGAAGACAGCTGTATCTCCACAGGTCATCGACCGCTTACACGATCAGTGACTAAGGCTCAGGAGCAACAACAACAAAAGCTCCAAGAAATGCTAACAGCCATTGCCGCACTTACGGGACCGAAAGTAAGCCCGGAGACATCCTCGGAGCAGCGCCGTGAGCAGGAAACTGATGCCGAATTTCTTCGGAGAATGCTCGAAAAGAAGGACAAGGAGGCTGCGGAACAAGCGGCCAATATAAAACAAATGGCCCTTCTATTCCAAGATATGGTGGGCATGATAATCCAGCCAGACCCTCCAGCCGAAGAACCTCCAGTAATAATTGAAGATGATAGAGGAGAGACGTCAAACCCTCTTCCAGCTTGTTCAACAGCCAAGGAAGAGTCAATCTCCAAAGCTGCCCTAGATGATTACATCGCTCAGCAGATATGAGCTCACCAGGCGAATGAAGCGGTTGGGCAAGTTGTTAAAACTGGACGACCCTATCTGGGTTGGTATGACCAAATAAAGTACCCGCCGGGATACACGATCCCCAAATTTCACGTATATAAGGGGACGGGGAATCCACACCAGCATGTTGCTCAATTCAGGGCTCTGTGCGGCAACACTGGAGGTGATGATAAACTACTGCTCCGCCAGTTTGTTGGCAGCTTGTCGGAGACGGCATTCGAGTGGTATTCGGAACTCCCGAATGACTCTATCAAGACATTTGCAGAGATAGAATTGCTGTTTACACAGAGATTCAAAAGCACTAGCGAGCGCACCCCGATCACCGCATTGATCAATGCCAGGGTGAAGCTTGGAGAAACATGGGTTCAGTATGCAATACGGTGGCGGAATTTATGGTCTAAGTGCAAGCAGCGCATCGAAGAAGCGCCTGCGGTAGGCATGTTCGTGGGTACTTTTGATCCTCAAACGACCATTTCACAATTCATGATGTTTTTCAAGCCGACCACTTTCCAGGCCTTGATTGACAAACTGGCCCAAATGGACCAGATGGGTCATAGATCGTCTTCTTCAAAGCCGGAATCTCGAAATGAAAAAGGGAAAGGGAAAGCGACCTTCGTCGCCAATGCTCAACAGCAGCCCAGTGACCCGAAACTAACTGATCGCCTGGACGAGAGACAGCGATTCTTTAATGAGAAAATGAAGCGTCCTTATTCGTTTCCCCGGGACAAAACGAGGAAATTGTTCGAGTTGGCGGTACGCAACAGGCTCATCAATTTGCCGAATCCAAAACGCCCATTATAACCTGGTGAGGCTAATAATCCCAATTATTGCCCCTATCACCAAGCAATAGGCCATCCAATCGAAGATCGCTTCATCTTCAAAGGCTGGATTGAAGACCAATACCAACAGGGCAAATTCGCATTGTCCGAGAATTGGAGCTTAAGCCCGCCTCAGCCGCACGCTCTCAAAAAAGCAGACACACCGGGGGCATCGTGCTCTTTTGTCGAAGAAGCCCTATGGGAAGTCGCTCTTTCAACCAAGACGAAAAGAATGTTGAGGAATCTCCAAACATGCCCGGCGATCAGATGGAAAAATCAACTAGAACCCGAGATCATCAAAGGAATGCTGAAGCCGCGCCCAACTCCAGAAACCGGTGGTGATAGTCAAAGCGCCCATACCCAGCCGTCAAAGTCTTCGAAGAAGAAGAAGAAGACCAAAAAGCCCGTGAAGCCTGGTGACAAGCGTACGGACCTGCAAAAATATATTGGCGCGCTGGAAGAATATAACCAGAAGGCGCGGACCCCAGTCACACTCCAAGAATTTCTCAGCCACGTTCTTGAGGACGGAGATGATGACAACGGAGAAGACTCGTCGGATGAACCTGAGGATTATGTGTCAAGCTGCCATGTGATGTCTCATTCGTCGATAAACGATGAAGAAGCTCCTGATGCAGAGAAACTGGGGGCAAATCTCAAATCGGAGCTCCTAGGACCATCAGACGAAATGATTGATGCATTCCTGAATGAAGTTCTTCTGAAAAGCAAGGCTAATCGAGAGCGCGAAATAGCCATATTTGAAAAGGCAAAACGCCGGCGACTGGATGAAAGGGTTGAAGTGCCCGAACTAAACCGAGGCATGCCCGCGATAGACAAGAGCAGGCTTAAAACGAAGAAAAGGTTCGCCAAAACCACCCTCCGAAGGAAACGCTTTTGATGAAGTACACCTTAATGAGGAGGATGTGTATTCTAATTACTGTTTATATCATCGAAGGATTGCGCACCCTACTGAAGAATGCAACGCCTTTAAAAATTGGTGGTAAGGTTATGTCGCTCACAGGCAGCACTTTAAGAGGATGAAGCGTGAAGCTCGTCGACAGCGGAAAAATGCGATAGACAAATGTGGAAGAGCTGTCGGCAACTGTCACATGGTTGATAGCAGGGGATCGCAAGTTCTTACCTTTGGGAGTGATTCTGAAGAAGAAATGGCTCTCGGCCCTCTCTTCAAAGAATCCACCTCAGGAAAAGAGGAAGAACCAAAGAGCTGCGAGAACATTCAGCTACGCAATCGCACATTACCTGAAAAGAGTCTCGGACCCGTAAACGAGGGGTCGAACAAAAAGGATAAGGGAAAAGAAAAGGGCCCTGAGGATATCACCCTCGATGACCAAGCCGTCGAAGAGCTGACAGCCAAGGATCCGTCCAAGAAAAGTAAGGCGGATTACAACTTTCTGGCACACCTGAGGAAGATACCCTCACAGCTAAGCATTCTCGACGCCCTTCTGCTATCCAAAGAGGCGAGAGATTCTTTGATCAAGGCACTGCAAGAGCCAGAGCAGTTCCAAGCTTTCCTCGCCGAAGAAAAGATGAAGGACGAGCTGGAAGAAGTGCACACAGCCGATATCACCTTCGGCGATGAAGATCTCCTCCTCGGGACGTGCGAGTATAACCATCCCCTTTATGTCTCTGGATATTGCCATGATATTAAGATAGGGAAGATCCTAGTTGACAATGGATCCTCCGTTAACCTCCTCAATGTAAGAGTATTGAAGGAAATCTGCTTGAGCATTCAACACCTCGCTCGGGATAAGATCACTATCTCTGGGTTTGACTCCCAGTCATCAAGGACGCTCGGGTCTGTGATACTGACGTTATGCTTTGGGCTACTCATCATAGACATTAAATTTCACATCATTGACGCTAAGACCTACTATAACGCTTTGCTCGGTCGGCCTTGGTTACACGAGTACAACATTATCCCTTCTACACAACATCAGTGTATGAAGTACTTCAAAGATAGTCTCGAGTACACTGTGATAGGGGAACTAAACCCATTCTCCATGAACGAAGTCCGCAAATATGAGGATGCCAAGTACTTCCTACCAGATTTCGAAGACAAAGAAAGATGTCGTAAACCGGAGGACAAGAACAAAGCTATCACTACTATTCCGGTCTTCGGAAGTGATACCGAGGAGGAAGAAGAAATAATTTATTCAGGGCCGCCCCAATGCAACAACCCGGGACCGTCCACCCCTATCCTGGTCTTCAGCAGCGACTCGGAAGATGAGGTCAATGCCGTATTCTCTGCTCGGCCATCGATGCAAGCCTTCGCTGATGAAGATCAAAGTTTGCAAGTTGCCATGGTTCAGCAAGAGCATTACAAAGAGCTCGATGAACTTAAAACTTATAGTGTACAAGAACTGCAGACATTTTACGTCCCTCTCAGGCGAAGAGATGAAAAGGCGATCCTCTTTTATCGATCCACGGAAACCAAAGTGGAGAAAGAAATTTGGCATGGTGCCAATTCTACGCTTGACAGGTGTAGGGTGTTTTTCGTCACCCCATTGAGATGGAGAATACGCGCGCTTGTCAGGCGTACTACAGATTGCCCCTGCCTAGGGTAGGTCGGGATTTAATGATTGTGGGGATCCGAATCTCCGACAGCCGCGGACTAAGCTGTCGTTAATTACCCCTCGCCTTTGGAGCGAGGGAACCTCCGATTGACGGGTTAAACTGGTCATGCGAACTCAATGTGCAGTGTACGTGTGTTGTGTCTTGAAAGGGGGTTTTGGATATATCGGGAGCCACGCAGAGTTTTTACGGGGGTCCCGCTACCCGGATAGCGAGATGGAGGTTAAGGGGGCTAGCAGCCCCCTTGCGGGGTGCGGGGCAGCGTCCCGGCCCAAATTTTTTTTGGGAAGGACAGTGTTGTAGAGTATGTGTATGTGTGTGTATATACATATATATAAAAAAAAAATAAAGGAAAAGGGCATCCAGAGGATGCGTGGGGAAAAGCGCCAGCGCTTTGGGCGCTAGAGCGCCACGTGTCAGCACGTGGTCGCTCGGGCGCTAGCGCTCTGAGCGCAAGAGCGCTAGCGCACCACGTGTCAGCACGTGGGCGCTCGGGCGCTAGTGCTCTGGGCGCTAGCGCTCTGAGCGCAAGAGCGCTAGCGCACCATGTGTCAGGACGTGGGCGCTCGGGCGCTAGCGCTTTGGGCGCTAGCGCTCTGATCGCAAGAGCGCTAGCGCACCACGTGTCAGCACGTGGGCGCTCGAGCAGCAAAAGGGACTTGGTCCCTGCAATGGGAGTTGTACTCCCAGAAAAGAGCATTTATTATTTTGGGGGGGTGTGTGTGTGTGTATGTGTGTGTGTGTGTGTGTGTGTCTATATATGAGGAGTTAAACTCCTAGGATGTTTTGAAGGTGATGAAGGGCTTCTCCCCTTGAGCCCTAGTTCTTCCCCAAAGTGGGGTTTCTGGAGATGGATCTCCTTCTTCTTCCTTTGTTGGCCGGATCTTGAAGATCAAGAGATGTGAGGTTTTAAAAATATCATCTTTTTGAGATCTAATGACAGATCCAAGTTCCTCTTTATGGGTTTTGTGGTGAAAAACTATTTAGTTTTGGAAAAGGAAGAGTAAAACTCTTGATTTAATTCAAAAGAAAGAAGAAGGTTTGGAACCTTCAGAAAGGGGAAAGAGGCACAAACCCTAGGTTTTTTGAGATAATGAAAAGTGTATCTTTTATTCATCATCTTGTTGCCTTATATAGGCTTACATGTTTACAAATAGCCCCTTGGGCTTTACAAAATGGTATTTTGCCCATCCCGTGGTTCATGTGCCATTTCTTTTTGCACATAAGCCACGGGCTTACAAAAATTGGCTTTATGCCCATTTTGCATACATTCATGCACAAAAAATTACATCAAAATTATTCGTTACATGATTTTTATTTTGGTATGGCGGAAGGTCGGACGCTTCGTGTTCGGGCTCGACTTTGGCCTGGGCCCGCTTGACCTAGGCTTGGGCCCACCTGGCTTGGGGTTGACCTTGACTTTGACTCGGTCAACTGGGGTGCAAATTTTGACCCCAACAACAGGCTCCAGCCCATCCGTTTGTCCAGATACTACACAGACGGATTAAAAAGACTGTTGAGGCGCCAAGGCGTACACTTCAAACAGACTGCTCGACAAGCACAGTTCTATAACAGGATCTGGAACGT
The DNA here is from genome assembly GCA_030015575.1 of Agapanthus africanus. Classification (NCBI taxonomy): domain Eukaryota; kingdom Viridiplantae; phylum Streptophyta; class Magnoliopsida; order Asparagales; family Amaryllidaceae; genus Agapanthus; species Agapanthus africanus. The sequence continues at coordinate 347,557,109 of CM057351.1, read as the reverse complement.
CCCCGGAACTCAACGAAAGTTGCCCAACGGGAGAATGGAAACGATCGGGCTTGGATATGTTCAATCCAAGAAACGGGAACGATTCCATGGCTGCTGCGTCATACATGATTTCGATGAAGAAGGAGATGCTCTGTGGGAAGATGCTAACCCTGAACCAAAATGAGGTCTCGCCGTGAAAATGCCAAGTCCGTCGTTTGAAGAACAGATGGACAAGCTTATAAGGGAAGCGGGTCAAAAGATTCGAGACGACCATAGCCGCGAAATGACCATTTACAAGAAAGCCAAGACACATCGCCTCCTTCAGCAGGCCGCGGAGAATGACAATGCTCTTCGTCGCCAGCCCGTCATACAGAAGACCCGACGCGGAGGCAAAAATAAACTAAAGAACGGAAAAAACGTTCGACAGCGGCAAAGCGGGTCCAAGAAGCCACGCGATCGAGAATTGAGTAGCCGGCATCCGTCTCTTATAAAGAATATGAGTCGAGCATATTCTTTTCCCCAAGACAAGACAAGGAAGATATTCGATCTTGTCATGAAATATCAAATGATTACGCTCCCGGAGTCCAAGCACCCCGAACAAGCAAACGAGGTCTGTCAGCCGGAGTATTGTTCCTATCACCGAGCAATGGGTCATCCTCTTGAAGACTGTGTCACTTTCAAAAACTAGGTCGAAGACCAATATCAGCTCGGCAGGTTCGCTCTATCCAACAGTTGGAGGGTATCCCCACCGCAAAAGCATATGCCAAAGGCAACGTATATGACGAGGGTAAAACCAGATCAACATCGGCCCTGGAAACGATCTCGCACCTGCTACGCAATAACGCTATCAGAAGAAAGAGTGCCCGAGAACATGGATGACCTGTCCTGTTGCTTCGAAAACGAGGATGAAGAAGAATTGATCTCAGAATTTCCACCGTCGCCAAAAGAATTGGAGGATGGAATACACACCACGGCGAATAACCTAAGGAAAATAGACTTGGGGACGGAAAACGACCCGTGGCCTACGTTCGTCAGTGTGCTGCTTTCTAAAGAACAGGTAGCTACGCTAAGAGACGTGCTCATGCAGTATAAAGTCTGCTTCGCATAGAACTACTCCGAGATGCCGGGACTAGATCCAGAGATTGCTGTGCACAAATTGGCGATATCTCCGGACGTCAAGCCAGTCAAGCAAGCACCAAGAAGAAAGCGGCTAGAACTTGAAATGAGCATCAACGCCGAGGTCAAGGAATTAATCAACTCCGGCTTCATCCAAGAGGTTCAATACCCTGACTGGATTACCAACATTCTCCCGGTGATGAAGAAAAATGGGACAGTGCACGTCTCCGTGGACTTTCGGGATCTCAACAAAGCCTGTCCGAAAGACGATTTTCCCGTACCAGTCACCGAGTTGATAATAGACAACACGTCCACTCACGAAGTCTTCACCTTCATGAACGGCTCATCATGGTATAATCAAATAAAGATGCATCCTGAGGACCAAAAGCATACCGCTTTCCGAACCCCTTTGGGCATATTCTGCTACAAGGTGATGCATTTCGGTCTAAAGTGTTAGTTATATGTATGCCCTAGAGGCCATTACTGTACATAGGATGTATATTGTAGTGGATGCTGGGACATATATAGGGAGGACTTTCTTGCTCGACATGATAGTATGCTATCTGGTTGAACTTTACCTTAACGTGTATACTGATTGTCTCTCTGTTACATGTTGGTAAAGCCCTTAGGATGTGTGCTTGACTACCTGGACTATGATGCGGATCATACTAGTGGGGACATGGTAGTCCATAAGTACATCCTTCAAAGTCCCTAGTCGAGGGTGTATCGAGACGGGGCATCGATATACCAGAGTAGACTAGCGTGTAGCTTCTCGACCCATACAGATGGGCGATGGATGATCCCATATCCATTGGTGTTTGACATCGGAGATGATATACGGGTGCTCAGTAGAGACTGGGTACACTGGACGGACTCACCGAGAACTCCCAGATGGTATTATACCTTACGTCAGATGGCAGTTCTCTGGTGACACTGGTACAGAGTAGTCTGTTGACCCGAGATCGTCATAGAGTCTTGTGTGGTTCCCACTGTGCTTTGATTTCCATCTTACCACGTCCAAGAGGGCGTGCAAAACGGTGGTTTTTGGGTACAGTCCCGAGTCACATGGAGGCAATGAGCGATAGGAGGGGATTCGTCTCTCCCGGTATAGGGAGTTGATGTTGCACTGTGTTCGATCGGCTATAACAGGAAGTCCCTGGCCAGGGCTGCTCAGAGAATTGCTGGTAAGTGTTACCAGTAGTTTCTCGACCCGTTATGAGCCTCATATCGACACGACTTATCGAACTATTGGGGTCTGACGTTTACCACCCCTAGGCGAGATATGCGACATATCAGACGATCAGACCGGACTGTACGGTAGTGTTACTGGTCGGATTCACTGGAGTGTGAGCAGGCTTGCTCGTCGATCTTCAGATCGCTCAATACCCGGGTGGCCGTTACGTTTAGCAGACCGCTTGCGGCTTGTGGATGCTTGATATGATCATCATCTGCTGCCGGCGTATTGACGAGTCTTTAGAGTCCTACACAGAGGTTTCCTGGCTCAAGCGAAACGAAATAGGAGCGCATATGAGATATGTGCGGGACCGAGAATAATGCGTTTATGTGATACCGTATTCCATTCTCGCGATGAATGTGTCGAATGGTTGTATGCGATATAACCTAGTTATCGAATCAAGGATTGATTCGATAAATCGATACATTGGATATTAGCCGGTTATATGCGATATGACCGGATCGTTAAATCAAGTGTTGATTTAATGATTTAATGTATAATTATATATTTGATATATTACTTTGCATTAACTAATATTGGTTCACTTTAGATGGATTTTCTCACTCGGATGTGCGCATTATATATGTGATATGATTTTGTGCATTTGCTTGTATCATGTTTGATGATACATACTTTTTGGTTTGTGTAAAGATTAAACCATGGTTATTTAAATGGTTAGGGTTTTGTTTTTATATCTATTTATTCATTTATTTATTTATTTTCTTTTTGGAAAAAGAAATGACAAGAATGGTGGCTTTCTTTGTTTGTAGTTGAAGATTCATGAACCTTTGACTTTGTCCACCATTCTTATCTCATGCTTAACCTAACCATTTGATTTAACCCTAGTTCAATCTCTACACTTTACCATGGTTTAGTCATGATAAGTTTTGATTATTCTTTTCTTTTTCTAATTAACTTATCATAACTTTCTTCTTCTTCTTCTTCATCTTCTTCTTTGAAGAAGCTTGAGGTCATCAATGGTGGATTGATGATTTGAGTGAGAAATCCGATTTTAAAGTCTACCCACTTCCTATTTCTTCATCCTCTACCTCTTGCCAAGTAGTAGAGTGTGCTTACTTCACAAGTTTCATGACTTGGTGAAGTTGTGAGCTTGATCTAGCGATGCCTCGACGTAGATCATCTTCGGCATGGACATCGACGACCTAGCTTGCCCATTCTCCGACGAAGCCGACTCTAGAGCCCGGATTTGATTTGGACAGCGGAGACGACCTCGTTGCGGAGCCGTGGAGGTGGAGGACCGGATCTACAAAGGTTGTATTTCCGTTAAACTTTTAGTTAAGTGTTAACTAGTTAGTTTTTCGCCTAGACATCTAGCCGACGATCCGTAGTTTAGGGTTTGTAGGCACCGTAAAATTTGAAATTGGCATGGTTGATGCCTTGTGAGACCTCTCTTCTGTGCCTAGGAACCCTACAGTGGTATCAGAGCCTAGCTAGAGCCTTAGGCGATGCGTAGACGGAGTTAGAAGTCCGATCGACCCGAAACCCCGACTTTAAAATGCTCTCTGGACATTTTTGTAAAATGTGGATTTTTGCAAATTAAAAATATGCAGAAAAACAATCTGGTAAATCTAAGAATTACGATGCAAAAATTACCTAATGATCTTTCTAAAGTGCGGCGGAACCGCGGCATTAGCGTGCTAATGCGGCCCTTCCGCCGCACTTTTGTCTTATCTGCCATTGAATTTTGCACAGTAACTCCTATTTTTCAGTGCTGGTTTTCCTGGGAATTTTTAATCTGAAATCAAGAGTTGAGTATTTTGGGTTGTATTGGGAGTTCATACATTCGATCGGATTGTCAAACTTTGTCTTTGTGTCGTTCCGGATAATTTTTTGAATATGTTAAAAAGTTCGACAGGATATAAATACCCAATTTTTCCCCTGTCGGGAAATTTCCAAGTGTTGGATATTTCTGTAGTTTAATCACGTTCTAAGTAGTGCAAGTAACACGATGGTCCCTCTAGAAGACAACAAACCTTAACTCGATTATGTGACCGTCTTGAACTACCCTTTGAACCTTCGGGTTTGGGGCAGTACGGCGTGCCACATGTGAGGCGATGGCTTGACCCTTCTACGGCTGGACCGTTGGTACTGAGGCACGAACTGAATGTTTTTAGACTTGTTTCATGTGTTGATCTGTATCGGGAAAACTTGGGTGTTCGATTGTTCGATCGAAAAGTTTAGCATTTTCTATTTATCCGGAATGTGATACAATAATTGGAATTCACAAATAGTTATGAGTTGATAACGGAATGAATATTATAAACATAGCAGTTTAGTCTCACTTGATCGGTTGCCACGGAATTTTGATGCGATCAAAAGTCCATCGCAATCACGTAGCGTACGCGGATACTCGCCGGGTAAACTTAATAGACAGCCTCACTCCATAGCCCCGACCAAGTGACTGTAGGAGAACCCCGTCGCCGAAAGCATCCGTTCGGGTGCTCGCGGCAGCGGTGTTCCGCCTTTGTGCACTTCGTCGACGGTATCGGGGGTGCGGCCGTCTACTGAAGTTTGCGGCGAGTATTCGATCAGGATGTCGGGAATCCTGTTGAATTGCCCGACTTGATATTGAAAAGAGTTTTTGATTTTGAGACTAAAATGCGAGGTTTATAATTGTTAGGCATGCGATGTCTAAGTAATTCATTTGGTCAGGCATGCGATGTCTGAGGTGATTGCGGATTCCAACTATTGTAGTTTTACACTTTCTTTTCTGTGACCGTAAGTGTAATATGTGATATCGCCGGTTTCGTTGCTATATGTCAACGACAATTGGGATAGACATATTTACTTACGTTGATGACATGTGATGTTATGTGTTGCTGGATATGTTATATTGGATCGTCGTGTTTGAATAGCCGGGGGTTTTTATGTGAGATGAGTGTTTTTCATTTTCATTCATGTAAAAACTTGTATGTAATATTCTTTTATTGGGGCGCTTCCAGGTTGCGGAAGTTGTCACCCGTTGTATTTTATTTACTTTTCCGCACTAGGATAGACCCAAAGAGGAGGGCATAAGTAACCAGGTTCTGGAGTCCAGTGGGAGACCAACTCGAGGAGTCGAGTCCGGGTCTCCTAACTCCAGAATTGGCAGGGTTGCTTGCCGCTCTCGTAGGGGTCTAGGGGTGTGGGTTTGGCTATTCATCACGACCGTGGAATCCGTGTTTTATACTGGCTCATATTGAAAACACGGACGTCCTAGTATATCCAATATTTCATATGATTCTTCTGCTGCGATATCTGTGATGTGATCGTGTGATGTTCTGTGATAGATATTGTATATAGTATATATGATATATTATATAGATGTTACTTATGTTTTACACCCGCGCTAGCCCTGCCCTGCTCTGTCGTTAGTTACCTAACCTAACGGTGCATGAGGGGACATCGAGGCGAATGCGGATGGCATAAGTGTACGTCATATCTATCTGTGATGTTTAGGTACTTAAATGATGGGACTTCATTAATGAGATTAATGAAAGAAAAGAAACCTAAGATGTTGTAGAATCGAATTTCAAAATAAAACAGGTAGCTACAGTTCTTGCTTTGCACAGCGGTATATGCGATATATCCTGCACCTTATTCGATGAGGAAAGGACCGAGATCCCTTCACCGGGAGTGACTCCTTTAGCAATAACTGGCAGATGCTACACATTCGGTTTGTCTTTTGATTGCTTTTAAGTGTTTTTGCTTTGCACAGAGATATATATGATATATCCCGCACCTCATTCGACGAGGAAAGGACCGACGATCCCTTCACCGGGAGTGACTCCTTTAGCAAAACTAGAAAAGCCTCAAAAACACTCCATTTCAAAATTCATTCGATCCTACAACGATATCAAGTTCATTACGCATTAGGTTTTCAGAAAAACCTGTCGTAGCCCTCCGTCATTTCAGATAAGTATTAGTTAGTATTCGTGCTGCGGTTGTTTGGCATGCGTCAAGGCGTAGTGTACGGTAGCTAACTAGTGCTTATCTGCCAGCATATGATGCGATTGGATTAGGGTATTCGTACGGCGTTGTTTGGCATGCGTCAAGGGTCGTGCGGGTGGGTTTAATTCAATCAGGAAATGACGGGTTGAACTTGACTAGCAGACTATGGGTTGTTTGGCATGCGTCAAGGTCATAGCGAGCTAGGGGCAAAATATTATCGGGAATTTCAAGTGTTGAAATTTGCAATGAGATTGCATACCTTCTATGAGATAGTTGGATCCCGATACCCGCTGCGAGTAAGTGTTACTCCTGGGAGAGTTTTATACATTACAATTAGCCGATCTAGTAGGTGTCTAGAAAGGTGTCAACGGGGTTACGCCTCTGGGAAAACGAGGTTTACATTAATTAGGTTCGTGCGAAAGCACGGGGGACCTCCCTCAAAGTACCGACACTGGCCTGGCTGAAAGATTGGCGAACTTGTAGTGTGTAATTAATCCCGGCTAGTCTTTCCTTTTAGGGTTTGAAGGAAGATTTGATAAAAAGCAGTGGGAGCCATCCTGATTAGATAAAATAATAACCAATCTATTCTTGACAGAGCGCACGCTGAGTGTTTTCTTCTCTCTCTCTCCTGGTAGCGACCATATCACGCCTTAATCAAGATAATAATACGGAATATTGACCGAACCCGCTTGTAATACTGAGCTGGGGAACGTTGGTCCCGCTCCTACTTATAATTGTTATAAGACAGAGCAGGAAATTGGGGATTACCAGAATTCCCGTGCCGCCCAAACGAAGAGAGTGCATGCTGATGCATCATCTTCGGGTGTGTTCATTATACAGAACTGTTTCTCAGTATTCTTTACGTCCTGGGTATGTGATACCAGATCAGGATCCCAGATATGTAATTAGTTACATAGGGCTACAGATAGGTAGAGAACTGAGAACGGGTGATAAGTTTCATGAGGCAGAAAACGGGGCAAGAGTTGCAGCCAAGTCTGTCGGTCACTGTCACCCTGTATTATCAATACATTGATTCTGAACGAATGTTATTAGATACCGAACCTGATATACAAAATCATATCTGTCTCTTTATTAGTAAAGAAATGATAAAATTTTGTATTGTTGGATAATGTTTTGAACATTTCCTATATCAAAAGTTGATCGGTTCAGGCACGTTATCTAAAAGCATTAATGTTCTAAATCAAACTACAGTTCTTAGTATACGGATCACACACAAGAGGAAGAGTTCAGAAATGAACGAATTCTTCTTGAGGCATTGTAGACTAGGTCAGATCAATGCGACCCGACTAGCTAGAGTTACATATAGATGCATATTTAAATCAGTTTGAATTTACATCTTGTGAATCTCGCGAGTCATGTCACAAAGATAAGATGACCATAGCTCCGTTTACTGGAAACAGAGAAAGAGTTAATGAACTCTTGGGATGATACATGTTGATGTATGTAGGTCCCCAGTCTACAAATGCCAAGACCGGTTCTTTATACTTCATTACATTCTCTGATGATCTTTCGAGTTTCAGACCTATGTTCCTGTTGAAACACAAGTCCGAACCTTTTGAGATATTCACAGAATATAAGTTAGAAGTAGAGAACCAAAATACGGGTATAAGTATTATGTCCTATGATGAGATCAGGGAGGAGAATACTTGTGCACGGAAATCCTGGATTTTTCAGAATGAGATTCTCTCTCAGCGTTACTCCTCTGTATACACCATAGCACGATGGTATATCGGGGCGGAGCAGATACACCCTATTTGATTTGGTGTGCTCTATGATGAGTAATACTGAGTAAACCTTTTTCCTTTTGGGTGTTATGCACTTGAGAAGTTGCATACCTATTGAATAGGGTTCAAATCAAATCAGTTGCCTAACGCTTCATATGTGATATGGAAAGGGAAGAGCCCATATCTTAAGTTGGTTAAGATTTGGGGTTGTCCGGCCTATGTCTGAAAGCAAAATCCGGACAAGCTCGAGGCAAGGTCTGTAATGTAGAACTGGAAAGGTTCCAGCTATACAAACTGCAGCTGATGATTTGACAGAACCAAAGGATTCAGTAGATACCAACGAACCTCAGCCTCTCCGCCGATCTAGTAGGGTTCCTCACCCACCTGAGAGATACTTCGGTTTCTCTTTGACAGTGGGAGAGAGGATTGCATCATGAGATGATGACCCAACTAGTTTCGAGCTGGCCATCAGGAGTAGGACTCTGTGAGAATGGCTGGATGTTTAGCGATCTGAGATGGAATCCTTATACACCAACAAAGTATGGACTTTGGTTGCTATATCTGAAGGGTTAAATCCCCATCAGGAGCAAGTATATCTTGAGAATATTACTTGGTGTAGATGGAAAAGTTGAGACTTTCAAAGCTAGACTTGTTAAAGGTTTTCGTCATTGACCAGGCGTGGATTATGATGAAACCTTTTCTAAGGATCTATGCTTAAGTCCATCCAGATCCTACTTGTCACGGCTACATACCATGACTACGATATCTGGCGGTTGGGTGCCATGACTACTTTTCTAAATAATGATTTAGAAGAGAACGTCTATAACAACACAGCCAGAGGGCTTCGTAGACAGTGGGAGCAGCGGAAACGTGTGCAAGATGTTTTATGTGATAAAGCAGGCATCGCGGAGTTGGAACATCTGTTTTGATGAATTAGTCAAGGAGTTTGACATCATCAAAATAGTAGATGAACCTTGTATAAACAAAAAGGTAGTAGGGAGTATGGTGAAAATCCTCGTAGAGTACGTGGATGACATACTCTTGATAGGGAAAGAGTTTCCTATGCTACGCTCGGTCAATCTCCGCTTATCATAATGATTCTCCACATAGGATCAAAATGATACCTCCTAAATCCTGGGTTTTGGATCTATGAGATAGATCTAATTGGATGCTGGGATTCTCACTAGTTGTAGTGAGATAGTATCAATTGATCCTGGGGAGAATCACTGGAAGTGTTCCAGGGTGATAAAGACGACTGAATGTCAGTCACAGGCATTGTCTTTACCCTCAGTAAAGGGACGGTATGTTGGAAGAGTTCCAAGCTAGATACCGTGACATACTAGACGATAAAGGCATGATACATCGCTACTTAAGATGCTACCATAGAGGCAGTCTGGGTGTATAATAGTTCATGAGATGAACTTCATTCCTACCATTGTGAGATAATGGAGTTGTGGCTTATGCCAAGGAACGCCCGTCCCATCAGTGATCCAGACATATTCTAAGGCAGTATCACTTGATCATGGAGATGGTTGATCTCCAGGGTGATCGAGGTTTGGAGAGTAGACTCAGAGGACAACACAGCGGATCCACTCACAAAGGCCTGTTCCCAGAGAGAGACTTTTATGGGATGGTTGAGTATGAGATACTACAACCACTGCTATCAGATGGCCCTAGTGCAAGTGGGAGATTGTTAGTTATATGTATGCCCTAGAGGCCATTACTGTACATAGGATGTATATTGTAGTGGATGCTGGGACATATATAGGGAGGACTTTCTTGCTCGACATGATAGTATGCTATCTGGTTGAACTTTACCTTAACGTGTATACTGATTGTCTCTCTGTTACATGTTGGTAAAGCCCTTAGGATGTGTGCTTGACTACCTGGACTATGATGCGGATCATACTAGTGGGGACATGGTAGTCCATAAGTACATCCTTCAAAGTCCCTAGTCGAGGGTGTATCGAGACGGGGCATCGATATACCAGAGTAGACTAGCGTGTAGCTTCTCGACCCATACAGATGGGCGATGGATGATCCCATATCCATTGGTGTTTGACATCGGAGATGATATACGGGTGCTCAGTAGAGACTGGGTACACTGGACGGACTCACCGAGAACTCCCAGATGGTATTATACCTTACGTCAGATGGCAGTTCTCTAGTGACACTGGTACAGAGTAGTCTGTTGACCCGAGATCGTCATAGAGTCTTGTGTGGTTCCCACTGTGCTTTGATTTCCATCTTACCACGTCCAAGAGGGCGTGCAAAACGGTGGTTTTTGGGTACAGTCCCGAGTCACATGGAGGCAATGAGCGATAGGAGGGGATTCGTCTCTCCCGGTATAGGGAGTTGATGTTGCACTGTGTTCGATCGGCTATAACAGGAAGTCCCTGGCCAGGGCTGCTCAGAGAATTGCTGGTAAGTGTTACCAGTAGTTTCTCGACCCGTTATGAGCCTCATATCGACACGACTTATCGAACTATTGGGGTCTGACGTTTACCACCCCTAGGCGAGATATGCGACATATCAGACGATCAGACCGGACTGTACGGTAGTGTTACTGGTCGGATTCACTGGAGTGTGAGCAGGCTTGCTCGTCGATCTTCAGATCGCTCAATACCCGGGTGGCCGTTACGTTTAGCAGACCGCTTGCGGCTTGTGGATGCTTGATATGATCATCATCTGCTGACGGCGTATTGACGAGTCTTTAGAGTCCTACACAGAGGTTTCCTGGCTCAAGCGAAACGAAATAGGAGCGCATATGAGATATGTGCGGGACCGAGAATAATGCGTTTATGTGATACCGTATTCCATTCTCGCGATGAATGTGTCGAATGGTTGTATGCGATATAACCTAGTTATCGAATCAAGGATTGATTCGATAAATCGATACATTGGATATTAGCCGGTTATATGCGATATGACCGGATCGTTAAATCAAGTGTTGATTTAATGATTTAATGTATAATTATATATTTGATATATTACTTTGCATTAACTAATATTGGTTCACTTTAGATGGATTTTCTCACTCGGATGTGCGCATTATATATGTGATATGATTTTGTGCATTTGCTTGTATCATGTTTGATGATACATACTTTTTGGTTTGTGTAAAGATTAAACCATGGTTATTTAAATGGTTAGGGTTTTGTTTTTATATCTATTTATTCATTTATTTATTTATTTTCTTTTTGGAAAAAGAAATGACAAGAATGGTGGCTTTCTTTGTTTGTAGTTGAAGATTCATGAACCTTTGACTTTGTCCACCATTCTTATCTCATGCTTAACCTAACCATTTGATTTAACCCTAGTTCAATCTCTACACTTTACCATGGTTTAGTCATGATAAGTTTTGATTATTCTTTTCTTTTTCTAATTAACTTATCATAACTTTCTTCTTCTTCTTCATCTTCTTCTTTGAAGAAGCTTGAGGTCATCAATGGTGGATTGATGATTTGAGTGAGAAATCCGATTTTAAAGTCTACCCACTTCCTATTTCTTCATCCTCTACCTCTTGCCAAGTAGTAGAGTGTGCTTACTTCACAAGTTTCATGACTTGGTGAAGTTGTGAGCTTGATCTAGCGATGCCTCGACGTAGATCATCTTCGGCATGGACATCGACGACCTAGCTTGCCCATTCTCCGACGAAGCCGACTCTAGAGCCCGGATTTGATTTGGACAGCGGAGACGACCTCGTTGCGGAGCCGTGGAGGTGGAGGACCGGATCTACAAAGGTTGTATTTCCGTTAAACTTTTAGTTAAGTGTTAACTAGTTAGTTTTTCGCCTAGACATCTAGCCGACGATCCGTAGTTTAGGGTTTGTAGGCACCGTAAAATTTGAAATTGGCATGGTTGATGCCTTGTGAGACCTCTCTTCTGTGCCTAGGAACCCTACATAAAGAACGCCGATGCCACCTATCAGAGGGCCATGACGAAGATCTTCGATGACCTCATCCATGAAACCATCGAATGCTATATCGACGACCTCGTAGTTAAAAGCAAATCATATGAGGAACATTTAGAACATCTGAAGATCGTGTTTGAGCGCCTTCGGAAATACAATTTGAAGATGAACCCTCTCAAATGCGCGTTCGGAGTTTCCTCGTGCAAGTTCCTAGGATTCATTGTCCGACACCGAGGCATCGAGATAGACCCGTCGAAGATCAAGGCGATCATGGAAATGCCTTCGCCAAGGACTCTCAAACAACCGCGGTCTCTCCAAGGAAAGCTCGCGTATATCCAGCCATTTATAGCCAATCTCTTCGGCAAGTGCCGTCCTTACAGTCACCTAATGAAGAAAGGAACCCCGTTTGGCACTTCGAGATACCCGGTAGTTTGTGCACCCCACCTTGGGTCTATCCTAGGAGCAAAAACAGTAAAAGAAATAATATACAATGGCGGCTACAACCTCATCCCGGATGTGCGGCCATAAAAATAATATTACATCAATCTACATATTACATCAAATGAAAGATAAAGAAAACTCTCATCTCACAACCCCCGGCTATTCATTCGCGACAATCCAACGAGTTCATATACACAATCCATCAACATTACAGATCACTTGCACACTTTCCCGCTGGATTTTTGATAAAGCCAAATTCTTTGACCGTCTCATCAAAACAGATGTTCCAACTCCGCGATGCCTGCTTCAGTCCATAAATGGACTTAAGCAACTTGCACACTTTCTCGCTGCTCCCACTCTGAATGAAACTCTCTGGCTGGTCTATATAGACACACTCCTCCAAATTTCCATTTAGAAAAGCGGTCTTTACGTCCATCTGCCAAATCTCATAATCGTGGAAGGCAGCAATGGCAAGAAGGATCCGAATGGATTTGAGCATAGCCACTGGAGAAAAGGTTTCGTCATAGTCCAAACCAGGTCTTTAACGAAAACCCTTTGCAACAAGTCTAGCCTTATAGGTCTCAACCTGCCCATCTACACCAATCTTCCTTTTGAAAATCCATTTGCAGCCTACGGGTTTTACCCCTTCTGGAGCAACGTCCAAAGTCCATACTTTGTTGGTGTACATGGACTCCATTTCGGTCCGCATTGCATCCAGCCATTTTACCGAGTCAACGCTTTGAATGGCCTGCTGGAAGCTAGTCGGCTCATCATTATCAATGATGCAATCCTCTCTATCCCCGTCTATGAGAAAACCGTAGTATCTTCCGGGCGGATGAGACTGTCTACTATTTCTGCAGAGCGGCGTAGGAATGTCCTGTTCTTTCGAACCTTCTGGTTCTACTAAGCTTTCAGTAATAGCTCGTGGTTCTGGAATTTCTTCCAGTTCTATTGCGCTCTCACTTATCTGATTTTCCAAAAATTCAGTTTCCAAGAAGCAGGCATGACGAGAAACAAAAACCTTTTGTTCCTCTGCGCAATAGAAGAAATATCCCTTGGAGTTCTTTGGATATCCCACAAACTTGCACTGTACTGAGCGTGCCTCGAGCTTGTCTGCATGCTGCTTTTTGACAAAAGCTGGACATCCCCATGTCTTAATGTGCTTAAGATAGGGTTTCTTCCCACTCCACATCTGATATGGTGTGGTAGGCACTGTCTTAGTTGGAACTCGGTTCAAAAGGTATGCAGCTGATTCTAGTACATATCCCCAGAATGATCGCGGCAACTCAGCGTTACTCATCATGGAACGTACCATATCCAATAGGGTTCGGTTCCGTCTCTCCGATACACCATTATGTTGTGGGTTGTATAGAGGAGTAAGTTGAGAGAGAATTCCATTCTCTTTTAAGTAACCCAAGAACTCGGCACTCAAGTATTCACCACCTCGATCAGATCTCAGTGTCTTGATACTTTTGCCTGTTTGTTTTTCTACTTCATTCTTGTATTCCTGGAATTTTTCGAAGGCTTCTGATTTATGCTTCATTAAGAAGACATATCCGTACCTTGAAAAATCATCCGTAAAAGTAATGAAGTAAGAATAACCACTTCGCGCATGTGTAGACATTAGACCGCATACACGCTGTGTACGAGTCCTAAGAGCTCGCTCGCTCTTACTCCATGTGCAGTAAACGGAGTCTTTGTCATCTTTCCTTTGAGACAGGATTGACAAGTTGCATATGATTGATATTCGAACGGATCCAAATATCCTTCTTTATGTAACTTCGTCAACCTTCTCTCATTGATGTGACCCAGTCTACAATGCCATAAGAAAGCATAATTTATTTCTGGAGACTTTCTTTTGTGTGTATTCTGGACATTGAAAATCTGTGGTTGGTTCAATACGTATATACCGTTGCTTAATGTACCCGATCCAATCAGAACATGATTAAGATGAATGTTTACAACATTACTTACAAATGCAAAATCATAACTTTCTTTAGACATTAAAGATACAGATATGATATTACAAGTCGCACTGGGTATAAAATAACAATCACGCAAAACCAAAACATGTCCATCTCACAATCCCAAGTGATAGTCCCCCATGGACTCAGCGTCCATGCCAGCTCCGTTTGCAACTCTGAGGGTCATATCACCTGCCTTCAAAACCCTACGCTTTCTCAGTGCCTGCAAAGAATTATAGATATGAGATCCTAATCCGGTATCCAATACCCAGGAAGTAGAGTTTACTGATAAACAGTTTTCAATAACATACACCCCTGAAACTGAAGCCACAACTTGCTTCGGGTCCTGGTTCTTGGCCTTCCAAGCCCTGCAATATTTCTTCCAGTGTCCTTTCTTATGACAATAAAAGCACTCTTCTTTCCCCACAAGCTGTCCCGCTACCTTTGCCATTTTTGCCTTTCCCTTGGCTTCCACTTTACTAACACCGCCCCTTGGTTTGGTGGGGGCTTTCTTCTTCTTTCCTTTGGCTTTCGCCTTGGACCTAGAAGAAGAAGGTTCTCCAACAGACAAAGCGGGTGTTTCCCTTACTTTCTTCAGGGTGCCCTCTGCATTCCTCAACATGTTAAGGAGTTCCGGAAGTTCAACTTCCTTTCCTTGCATGTTTGAAGTTCAGGATAAACTGGGCATAAGTAGAAGGAAGGGACCGGAGAATCAAGTCAGTATAGAGCTCGTTCTCTAACGTGGTCCCGAGGTCCGCGAGCTCTTCAATGTAGCCAATCATCTGAAGCACGTGTTCCGCTACAGATGATCCGACGGCCAATCTTGCCGAAAATAACTTTTTCGAGACTTCGTATCTGGCGATACGGGATTGCTCTCCATACAGATCTTTTGTATGAAGAAATATGGATTCTAGGTCCATATCCTCGTGCCTCCTCTGATGTTCATTGTCCATAGAGGCAAGCACGATGCACTTGGCCCTTGCGCAATCAATCTCCCAGGTCTTACGGATTTCCTTATCCGCGACGCTGGATTGAGGTCCTGGGACAGGGGGAGCTTTGGTGGTAAGAAGATACCCCAACTTGTCATAATTGATTGCCATTTTGACATTCCTGAGCCAATCTTTGTAGTTTGGCCCTGTCAGTATATTTTTTTCTAGTAGTAACTTAAGTCCGGTCATGATGTTTGGTCGCTGCAATTAGGAGAGAGAGAAGAAACACTTTAGCATGATACTCTTGCAAGTTTAGAGTGGTTTTTAGTTTGTCTAAACAGGATGGCTCCCACTGTTTCTCGAATCCTTCCTCAAACCAAAAAGGAAGAATTAGTCAGGATCAATCTCACCGTACAATACTTGCTAAACCGTTCAGCCAGGCCAGTGTTGGTACTTCGAGGGAGGTTTTCCAACGCTTTCGCGAAGTTCCTTAATTAAATAACCTCTTTTCCCTGTGGGCGTCGCCCTGCTAACACCTTTCTAGACACTTACTTGGTTTATAGCATTGATCGTTAAGTGAGAAAGTTCCCGAGGAGTAGCATATACTCACAGTAGGATCGGGATCCAAATATCATCGTATGATAAAACTGAAGGAATCCTACCAGAATCATCACACTCCAAATGGTATGCAGCGCTAGCAAGTTTCAGTTTCTTTAGAAACTCCCGATGTGGATTTTTGCCCCATGCTCTTATGAGCTTGACTTTGGCCAACAAATCATAAATCACATATCAAGTTCTACCCGTCATTTTCCAGGTTAATTTGAACCCACCCGTACCTACCCTTGACTTTGGCCAACAAGGCAGTACGACTGTCCCAAACCAACGCATCTATCTATACTACATATGAATATCCAATAGCTACCAATCACTATGCCTTGACTTTGGCCAACAAACACAGCTTGAATACTATTGACTATCCATATGAAATGATGGAGGGCTACGAATGGTTTTGGCGAAACCGTGAACGTAGTGAACTTGATATAATCGAAGGAACGTGATAGCTTTTAAAAGGAGTGGTTCAAGATCCGCGTTTTAAAAGTTTTCTGTTTTGAAAAGAAACCGAGTGGTTTTGAAATTGTTCCAACGACTTTAATTTGGTTTATTTTCTTGCATTAATTTAATGCGTCCCATCATTTAATCCTACCATTGCAGAAAACAACGAAAATATGACGTACGCTTATGCCATCCGCATTCGCCACGGGGCCCCGTCATCACCCGTTAGGTTACTTAACTAACGATAGAGCGGGGGCTGGACTAGCGCGGATGCAAAACATAAGCAACGCCTACTAGATATCATATATAGATATATACATTCGTCAGATGCAATGATAGCCATTCCAGATCACAGATGAACACATTGGATATACTAGGAATCCGCGTTTCGTTCGAGCCTGCAACGAAAAACGGATTACACGGTCGCGAAGAATAGCCAGAACCCCACCCTAGACCCCTATGAGTGCGGCAAACTACCCGCCAAGTACCCGAAGTGAAGCAACCTCCCTCAACAACGTGAGTAGGACACTCGGCACTTCGAGGTACCCGGTAGTTTGTGCACCCCACCTTGGGTCTATCCTAGGAGCAAAAACAGTAAAAGAAATAATATACAATGGCGGCTACAACCTCATCCCGGATGTGCGGCCATAAAAATAATATTACATCAATTTATATATTACATCAAATGAAAGATAAAGAAAACTCTCATCTCACAACCCCCGGCTATTCATCCGCGACAATCCAACGAGTTCATATACACAATCCATCAACATTACAGATCACAAATATGCACAACCCCCACTAATCGACGTATAGCGATTAGTTGACGTTCAGTGCATATATCACATCACAGATATAACCCATTAGCTAAAGTCTACAGAACATCGATCAAAATACGGATTTGCAACTACCCCAACACAACTTTGTTCTCTGGAAATTCTAGGCAGAAACAAAATATGCTAAAAACCCCAAAACAGAACACTGAGTAAACTGCTGCAAAGACGAGTCGCGGCCGAGTCAACTCGGCCGCGGATCCGCCACGAAACCCATGGTCTCGCCGCGGTTCCGCAGCGCGTTGACCGAGTCAGTGGCTCGTTTTTGCTGTATGTTCTAACAAAACCCTGAGCCGATTTTTAAGATATGTGGAATTATTTTTGGAGCAGTTTTAAAAATCGGCAGAAAGTTAAGTTTTCGGACGTGTTTTGCAATTTTTTTTCGGATCGAAATTCTAAATACTTTGCTAACATGCTAGTTGTTGTTTAGCCTGGCTCTGATACCACTGTAAGTCCACGTTACCCGTCCCAGTTCTTACGGGAAGGCGGAAACGGTAAAAAACGATTTTTATGACAAGGCAACATGGACTAGAAATGAGGATCTTTGCTAAACAAAACCTAGCAAACTAACTACAAGTTTAACTACTCGGTTAGAGGGTTATACCTAGGTCTTGAACTCCTTCTCTTCTTGCTCCTTGGGATGGTTTGAACGGCTCCATCTCGTAGTCTTCTCTTTGTCGAAGAAGGATCCACCCGAAAGCTTCTACCTTGAGCTCCTACCTCTACCGAGAGGCAACTAAAGTGCTTGGCTTGCTAAACCTAGAACTCTAGAGTGAGTAGAGAAGAGTTTTAGTGGTTTTACCTCAATAGCTCATGCTTCTCAACACATGAGACATGAGAGCTTTGAGAGAGAGGAAGAGGATGAGCTTTGGATGAGAGAGAATGAGCAAGTGAGAATGATACAATTTTACAACCATACTCTCATATTAGGAATTATGATAATAATAATAATAATTAAGAAAAGGTGTGATGGTTAGTTTATGAATGACCATTATCATTTCATTCATTAAATGCATTTTACAAAGAACAAGAAGCATCTTTGAAAAGAAATAATGATGGTCAACAAGTCCACTTTGGTCAACCGGTCAACAAAGTCAACAAGTTAACAAAAGTCAAAAGTTCAACTCAACCATGGCACAATAATTCTTAATTAATATTATTAATCATATTTCCCATTCTTATTAGGGTTTAGAAAAAATCAACGGTCAACAACCCTAATGAGAATCCTCTGCCTCTGCCTCTGTCAACTGTGCATACACACCCGCATCCGTGTTCCTAGGAACACGAATACAATGAGATAAAACCAATCCCAAAACATATATTAGGATCTGGCTTAAACCAAAGCCCGCTAGTAATAACTGCCCGGACACCAAACGTGCACAAGTGCGCGGATGTGAACGAACCCTGTCGCAAAACCATGCGACCTCTACTCTGTTTTGCCCAAAGGCGAATAGCCTTCTGTGTGGGACTCTAAAGACTCGACACTACGCTGGCAGTGGGTTTAACTACAAGCCGCAAGCGGTATTAGCTGTACGTAACGGTCCCCAGGTAGATGCCGATAAGAAGACTGATGAGGTGAACCCATCCGAACTCCTACTGAGCCTGAATGTGACAATCTCCGTACAGTCCGGTCTGTTCGTCTGAGAGTATCGCATGTCGGGCCTAGGGGGCGGTAAATGTCAGTCCCCTAATAGCGGTACAAGTCGTGTCGGAGTGTAGCCTAGAACACCCTGAGATAACACTGGAAACGCTACCAGTATATCTCGCTTGCCCTGGTCAGGGACTTTGTGTAATGGCTCTCCCAGACACAGCGCGATATCAACCTCCAATACCGGGAGAGACGAATCCTGTCTAACCGTCACTGCCTCCAAGTGCTTCGGGACTGCACCCAACTACTACCTGTTTGCACGACTCATTTGAGCCGTGGTAGGGTAGCAATCTAAGAACAGTGGGAACACACTCGAGGCAAAGTGACAGTGTCAAGTCAGCGGACTAAGCTGTACTCATGTCATCTGGGAACTGATAACTGACGATAGGTATAGTACCAACCAACAGTTCCCGACGAGTCCTGTCCAGTGTACTCGTAACCTAACGAGCACCCGTATACTATCTCAAGTACGACGTACTGACGGCTGTGGGACAGACCGTCTCCCCTGCTGGGATGAGAAGCGCATACGCTAGTCTACTCCGGAGTATCGATGCCCTGTCTCGATAATCCTACGACTAGGGACCTGTATAAGGATGTGCTTGTAGATTACCCAGCCCCCACTAGTGTGACTGCCACCACAACGCTAGTAATCAAGCAAAGATCCTAAGGGCTCCACTAATGTGTATAGGCGATATGCTAAAAGAAACACATGCACACAATAAAGTAGAAACAAACCAAATAGCATACAACCATTTCGAGCAAGATTGTTTATACAACTGTGAATATCTCAAACTTCCATCAAGTAATATACAAACTAGTATGATACAGTAATGGCCTCTAGGGCATATACACTAACAGCCACAAATGCATACGAAATAGCCGAAATGATGGGGCAACTTGCAACAAAATCAGCAAGTAAAAATGTATGCATACAAAATAGCCGAAATGGTTGGGCAACTCGCAATAAAAAGTAGCGAGTAAATAAAACAAATAGCCAAAATGATTGGGCACCACGAAAAATAGCCGAAATGATTGGGCAATCGCGACTTTCGCGATATAAAAGCTGAAATGATAGAGCATCGCAGAAAGAATAATATATAAAATGAAACTTTTTGCCCTACAGGTGAGATCACATCGATCCCTGTATACAATCCAGGGGCACAAATAAAGAGAGAACCATACCTTCCCCCTAGGCTCCATCCAAAAGAGAGCCAAATCTCGATGGTTCATAGAAAACCGGGAGATCATCTCAACATTCGTCTCATTACAACAGACGCAACATCAGCAAATCGGAGCCGCAGCAAAGCTCCCAGTTTCATGACTCGACGATACACAGACAACCGAGAGTCAACCCATCCTGGTCTAGTGGAACACGGCTAATGTCAATCCTGATCCCGTGGGAAGCGTCCAGAGCGGATCCTGGTCCTTGTGAAACACGGCTAATGTCAATCCTGACCCCGTGGGAAGCGTCCAGAGCGGATCCTGGTCCTTACGGAACACGGCTAATGTCAATCCTGACCCCGTGGGAAGCGTCCAGAGCAAATCCTGGTCTAGTGGAACACGGCTAATATCAATCCTGACCCCGTGGGAAGCATCCAGAGCAAATCCTGGTCTAGTGGAACACGGCTAATGTCAATCCTGACCCCGTGGGAACCGTCTAGAGCGGATTCTGGTCCTGTGGAACATGGCTAATGTCAATCCTGACCCCGTGGGAAGCATCCAGAGCAAATCCTGGTCCCGTGGAATATGGCTAATGTCAATCCTGACCCCGTGGGAAACGCCCAGAGCAACCCCTGACCCCGTGAAATGCGAATAATGTCAACCTCATCAATCACTTACGAGTCCTCTCGACTCGTAAGGAAGAAAACTCTCTTGTGAGATCCTTACGACTCCCAAGAGAAAACACATTTAGGAATCCTCACGATTCCTAAGGAGAAAATACACCTACGAGATCCTTTCGACCCGTAGGGAGAAAAGTCTTTATGAGACCCTCACGGCTCATAAAGTTGAAAAGCCTTAGGCAGC
The DNA here is from genome assembly GCA_030015575.1 of Agapanthus africanus. Lineage (NCBI taxonomy): Eukaryota > Viridiplantae > Streptophyta > Magnoliopsida > Asparagales > Amaryllidaceae > Agapanthus > Agapanthus africanus. The sequence goes on along the minus strand of CM057351.1, from coordinate 347,536,278 downwards.
AGATTTGAACCTGCTTCCTAAGCCATCACTACCTCTCTAAGAGTTCAAGATGGAGTGCTCTCTATCATCTACAGGCTACGCTTACTAAAGTAACATGCCGGCAACAAAGAAAAGAAAAAAAAGCAAGAGATAACACAAGATAGTACGAAAGAAATGTATTTTTTATTTATAAGATCAATTGGGTACAAGATATATCATATGAAAGAATAAAAAATGGATACATGTTATTCGAAAAATTACAAATGTTAATTGGTACAAAAACAACTATTAGGAGGGAAGCGTCTTCAATAAACCAATCAGTTGCTCGCACACTCCCCCCAGCCCCTTTTCACGGTCAGCTGCCGCAGCCAACTCCGCTTCAACCTGAGCCCGTTGCTGCAAATAGGATGAAAGTTGCTCATCGACGACCCGCTGAGCTGCCCCACGACTCTGTGCATCTCGCTCGATGAGGTCGAGCTTCCGCCTCAGCATTAGCCCGTCAGAAATATATCGTAGAAGGCTCAAAGATAGCTTTCAGCTGTACAGCATTTGCATCAACCTGAGCATGCAGTCGGGCAGATTCGCTTGAAGTCTCTTCACACTCCTTACGCTTTAAGGCCGCTTCTTGTTCAAGATGGCGGAAGTAGGGAGTGCTCTGCTCGACCCACGCAGCCCGTTGGGAGTTCACAGCCAGGACCTCGGGAGCCGGACGTCCGAGCTCAAGCTCATGCAGACAGGCATCAATTTTCCTGCAGTGATTAACCCAAGACTCAACGACGCCCTCACTATGAAAGTTCACGAGCGTCGCCAGTATAGGATTAACCTCGGCAGCAAAATCTTCCGCGATTGTAGGGACCTCCGCGTCAAGCTCTTCAATGGATTCACTCAACATACGAAGGCTGGTCGCAGCGCCCTTAGAAGATGGACGTCTAGAAAATGGTCCTGCTGGCATTAATATACGAGATTCGAAGGGAGAAGGAACCGGTGCGACTGCTACAAAATGAATTACGGTTAAAGGCTAACTCGCAAAATAAAGAAATCACATGAGTAATGAAGTATACTGTACCGGCTGCAGCAGGTGGCAAGGCCGGGAGTACCGGTGGCGCAACTATTCTTTCATCTCCTCCTTCAATCTGTAGTGCTGCAGTCAAAACAAAGAAGAATTAGCAATGACTTGGCTGCCCGTAAAAGAAAAGAGAAGATATTAGCTAGAGGCTGTACTCACCAACGCCACTAGATGAAGCAATCTCCGACCGGAAGGAGAAATGTGGGTGCAGTACCTGATACAGATGATCAAAAAGGACTCCTGCAAGGGTGTAATAATGCAATGTCAGTACATAAAGTATATTGCCTACAATGAAACCGATAAGTCACAAACCCGTATCTTCCAGTATTTGGGAGGACACGAGAAAAGGCAAAAGGGGCGGCCACCGTCAAATCAGCAACTGGCGATGCTTCCTCAGGTGGCACAACCTCAACGCTTGCCACACCTGCATTAGAAACGAATGAAATACTGTCAGAAGAGATTGAAAGGGATTGCAGAATGAAAAGGAAAGCAATGACCCAAAATCTACCTGGTGAGTCGTCGGTCGAAACCGCGACAAGGGCATCACTGGGGGCAGCGACTGCTTCACCCTCCTCCATCGGAATGGTTTCGCCGCCCGTGGCTTCATCCCCCGACTCCACGAGGACCGTCGTGATACTTGCAGCGCCCGGCAACGGCAAGAAACTGCAAGGGGAAAGAGTGGCAATTGGGGCAGTTCCAGACTCTTAAAAAAGAGTGGCCACTTCAGGCTTAGTGGTTGCCGCCGTCTCACCTACCACTTCCTCATCTAGACTCGGCCCTGCAGGATAGGATATATGAGAATCTGAAGATTAAAACTTTGACAAAAGGACTCAGTATTACGTTACCTTGGGTTGGTCTTTTAATTGCTTCCCGAGCAGCACGTACCGCCTGTCTGTGAGCGGTAGACAGGGCGGCCGAAGCACCCTCTGAAGGAGCAAGGACAGGGGTAGCAGCGCTCGAGCCTGCACCCACGGTCAAGGCGGCGTTACATTCCCTTGCTGCACGCCTCCTGCGCTTCCTTTCCGCCCGGGCCTTGAGAGCTGATCTTCTCAAGACCTCCGTCAAGGGGACGTCATCGTCCACGCCAGGAGCTACCTCTGGAGCCGTTATAGCATCCGTCATCGGTTGCTTAAGTAAATCCTCTTTTGGCAATGCTAAGGAGGCCGGGACTTCGATAGCTGGCCCTGGAAGTATCTCCGCATCACCCTGCGAGATTGGCACTGTACTGGGCATGACCTGAGTCGAGATATGCGATAAGATGAAAAGGGGTCAGATTATCCATAAGAAAGGCGAATGAAGGCACAATGAGCCGAAATATACCAACGCCCAGCGAAGCGCGAAGCCTCTCCTCCTCCTCAAAAGTCTTGAGGGAAGTCGCGAGGGCCTCTTCAGTGGAAATGCCTGTTAAAGAAGGAGTGTCGGTCAAAACATGAAAACAAAAACATAACAGCAAAAAGATGCGACTGAAGATTACCTGACTCAGCAAGGATGATCAGTCCTGCTTTGTGGCTAGCCAGACGCTCGGAAGCTGCGATAGCAGACTCCAGATCAGTTTCATCTGGCGCCATGAATAGACCCTTGTTAGTCCCATATTCGCTCAGGCCCTCGCTATAAGGAGCATGAGGCTCCTGGCCAAATACAACGTCCGCAGAAAGAATTGACTTCTTCTTCTTCTTCTGGGAGCGAGTACCGGTCGCCGCTAGCACAAGCTTACGCTTGGTGGGCACCTTGGGACAACGAGTCCCGATATCTGAACCCACGCCAGACTCGGGAGACGCCACAGTCACCGCTTTCATGGGAGCACGGGGTATCGGTAGCTCAGGCCTATCATGCGGGACCTCGACCGCAGCAACTTCTCTTAAGGGAGGACGGACAATGGTCCGTCGCTTCAGAGGAACATTTGGATTACCGGCCGGCGCTGCACCCTTGCGATCAAGAAGCAATCTTTTTTCCTCTCTAATGACGGCGCCCATCGAATGTTGATACCACTCCACATACACATTCAGGGCCTTCGGAACACAGCTCGGTTCGCTGATGAAGAAGTTGGACCCTGTGTTTAGGCGCATAAAATGGTGCAGCGTGCTCCGGATACCCTCTTCGGTAGCAGCAGGTCCTGTCAAGAAAGCCTCAAGCGGGACGCCTTGATTGTAGCTCAACTGCTGGGCGAAATGATGCGAATTGTATCTCATGAACAACGCCGCATCATTCTGCCTAAATACGAGAAAGCCCGGACTGATGGAGTACAGATGAAGAATCTCCCGAGTTTCAAAATAGAGGCCCCGCATTATCCGAGGGAACTTACATCTGTCATAAAAGGAAGGTCTTCTGTGGATACCGAAGACTCCAAGCACGTGCAACTCGAGCCATGAGGTAAAATAATGCATTGAGAAGTTGGCAGGCTGCACCCCTCGGTTTGTGGTTAAATAATGCAGCTTGTCAACTTCTCAATATTGGTGTCGAAAGAAATCCTTTTAATCGGCTCAGAAGGGGACGATCGCAACGTTTGGAAGAAAGAAATCCTTTTGATCGGCTTCCAATATTGGCCGGCGATCCAAACCAAAGCCGAAAGGATCATCAAGTTTGGCAAACTTTTCACCTTGTCGCGATAGAACTTCTGGGCGAAGAAAATGGGCGATGAAGTCCGCAAAGCTGACCCCCTGGCTTCCAGATTCAAGAAATAGGCCCTCGTAGATATTCAATACCTTTATCAAACCTGAAAATTGGTGTTGAATGGCAGCCTGCCAACTTCTCAACAACTCGGGTGCTTCGGGGAATCCACTTTCTGAGCGGACGAACGGGAAAGAAGTGTCGAAAGACACAGTACCTGCACGGAAAAGAACAAATTTTCAGCCGCCAATGCTACAATTTAAGTTCTGTCACTAGGTACTTTAAATCGGTACCACACTGCAATGCAGTGAAAAGGGACTAAAGGGGACCCACATAATCCAGATGACATTGCATCATTAATAAAATAGCCTCATCATTTGATGAGACTATCATTAAATGAGGAAATCCTCAATTGATTCTCATTCAATGAGAATTCCTCGGGCCAGGGAGTAAATCTTCCCTTGAGAGCAGTGCTCTATGACAGAGTGACATCTGTCAGCTCTGGGAATAGGAAAATTCCTCAAAGGATATTCTAAAGAGCCTTGCTCTGTAAAAATGATGGAATAACCATCAGAAAACTTAAAATAAAATTTTTAATGAATTAAAATTCTGAGATCTTCAAGATCTATCAACAAACTCTAAGAGTTCTTCATGAGCAAAGCTCTGTTAATGGGCTAAGAAACCCTAAGAAAGATCTATTTAGATCTATAGGTTCAAGAGAGCAAAGCTCTGTCAACAAAACCCTAAAAAAGGTTTTCTTTAGATCGAAGATATATGAAGAGCAAAACTCTGTTAAAGGATGAAACCCTAGATTATTAAATGATCTACTCAAAAATTTAATCGTTACCTAAGATTTTGACAGAGTTCTGTCCTTAAGAAAGTTCTTAAGCCAAAGAGCTAAATAATAATTCTCAAAAGGGGGAAGATAAACAGAATTCATCTCAAGGGCCAAGGGTCCTATTTATATGCACTAAGATGCCATTTCAACTTCTGAGTTGATCCAAGGGCGTAGATGTTGCCACCGCTGCACTCACATGTGGGCCACGTGAGCGCAATGGTGGGGGGCATTTGTTTCCCCCAATCAGAGCAAAGCTCTGTTTAAAATTCAAATTTTGAAATGAAGCAACACTTCAGAAGCAGCGCACCACGTGTAAAGCACGGGTGCGCTAGCGCTAAGTGCGCTGTGCTCTAAGCAGCGCACCACGTGCAAAGCACGGGTACGCTAGCGCTGGAACTAAAAGCTCCCCACCGTCAGATCAAAGATCCAATAATAATGATAAATCATTAATTAATCAAATTTAAATTCTGTTAAGGAAATATCCCTCAAAATCTTTCCAAACAACAAGATTGTGCTCTGTAAATCAGAGCACCATTAGATCAATGATACAATGGTGATTAAAAATCACCAAAATACCGAATAAATTCTGTATAGAAAAGATTTCCCAATCTTGTTAAAAACAAGAAAATTGCCTTCTATAAATCAGAAGCCCTTGGATCAAAAATCCAACGGTGGGGAAATCCCCAAATCAATTGGAGAAAAGATCTCCTTAACTGATTGAACAAATCAGCTTGCCCTATATAAAGGCCCCAAAACTTCAAGTCTCAAATATACAGAAGTATAGAGAGGACCCCCCCCCAAAAAAAAAAACTTTGAGAGATCTCAGAAAGAAGAGCCAAACTCTCAGAAGAAGATTTTTCTTCAAGCTAAAAATAAACAGAGAGATGAAATCATCTCAGAGTAAAAAGAAGAATTCACTTCTTTCTTTAAGATCATAGATCTACAAGACCAAGGTATTTCACAAAGAGATCAAAAGATTTCATCATAAAATAAAAATAAGAACATAACTCTTCTCACGGATCATAGATCTATAAAATAAAGGGGGGAGAATAAGTCAATTCTCTTAGGATCATAGATCCATAAAGGCAAAGCCTTTCATCAAAATAAGTGATTGAAGTATCTCCTACAAAATAAGAACTTTGTTCTTAGAACCTTGAGACAAAGTCTCTTCTAACGAGAATTTATTTCTCAGATCATAAAACTGATCAGATAGCGCTTTGCGCTCATAAATTAGCGCTCTGCGCTCTTGGACTAGCGCTTTGCGCTCATGGAATGGCGCTCAGCGCTAAGCGCACCACGTGCTCCTCACGTGTGCACCATTGAACAAATAGTGCTTTGCGCTCATAAATCAGTACAATGCGCTCATAGACTGGTGCTCAGCGCCATATAGAACATAAATTGTTCTTTAATAAGCCCCAGAGCTATGATGAATGCTCAGCATTCAACAAAAGACAGAAATACTGTCAGAATCCAAATCAATACTCAGTATTGTTAAAAGGGCCAAGCCCAAATAAATCCTCAACAGCCCAAAATAAATGTTAAATATTTTAACTTGATTAGACTTAGCCCAAGATTGGCCATAAGTCCTTAATTCAGATTAACTAAGCCCATATGCTTATTAATCTTTTTGAGTTTAGTCCTAAATTGGACTATAGATCTCCCAACCAATATCGGTTCAAGAGTACATCTCTTCACTCCTCTGATATTTGTCGTTGTAATCCTTCAACGTCTTCAGAGAGGTGACGGGTCCCGACAACCATACATTTCATAGACTATGACGTCTTTAAACTGGACTGTGGGGTCCTTAAGCCCATGGACTATGATGTCCTTAACCTCGGACTATGGGGTCCTTAAACTCACGGACTATGATGTCCTTAACCTTGGACTGTAGGGTCCTTAAACCCATGGACTATGATGTCCTTAACCTCGGACTGTGGGGTCTTTAAGCCCATGGACTATGATGTCCTTAACCTTGGACCGTAATGTCCTTAAACTAATCGACCGTAATGTCCCTAAACTAAACAATATGGCCCAAATGCTCTTTTGTTCGATCTAAATGGTCCTGTTAAGTTGATCTTAGTCTAAAATTAGACTGACGTATCCTTAGCAAAACGTTTAAGTCGATCTTAGTCTCTAACGAGACTGACGTATCCTTAAACCCAAACCCAAACCCAAATCTAAGAAGATACGGATTTGGACTAATCCACGCCCTACGGGCGACAACATAAATTAGTCTCCGTATACAATCCACGGGCAACCAAAAACAAAACAAACACCCACGACACGAAGTGACCATCTAGAGAAGGAGAAAGTTGTTACCGAGATGCAGTAGCGTAATTAACTACAGGGGCTTGCGCCTGCAGGGAAAAGCGTCCCCACAATCAAAAACCCCTCAAACGAGGGGGAATCTGACGAAGTCTGCTACATCGGCCGCATCCGTTTAAACCTTCGATACATGGTGTCATAAATCAACTTGGCATCTTCGGAGAGGTGGAAGGATAGCACCAATTAGTATCTGCCCTCGAAATTCAGACAAGACGAACCTACACGGTCTCGTCCCCGTTTTCGGCGGAGAACGGAACACTCTTGAGATTGGTTGACATTCATTCTTGAACCTACGTTACATTAGTTGATCCATATAAAGACCTTTTAGGATACTTACTTCATGCTCACTATAACTACACCACACGGCCATGCTATACTATGCTCATGTTATTTTTCCATAATACATATATAGAACTGCATGTTAAATAGAATGGCCATGCTTACATTGAATGACATGTTATCTCCTAGTCCATTAATTCATGATATACATTTTCTTTATCGTTATACTCTATACTTCACACCCAATTCTTGGGGACTTACCGAGCGAAAGTTCGCTGACGGGCATTCTGCCCATCTTTGTTTCTTGGAATGTTTGTCAGATACTGTGGAGACTGAGGAGGTGAACACCACCGAGGAGGAGCACGACCAGATCACGACTTAGGACTAAATTGGCTATCTTTTTCAGTTTATATATGCCACATGTTTAGGCATTTCTCTTCTTGTATTGTATTTCTTTTCAGTTGAACTCATGTATTGTAAATGCTTCAAGTTGAATGTAAATAAAGTTGTTGAAGTTTAAATCTCATGTTTATTTTTTGTCATTTTATATTGCTTATTTTACGCTTAGCGTATTTATTCCGGGAAATGACCTTCTCGAAATAAATACGTCGCGGGCTTACCAAGTCACCGTTTCCGTCTTTTGGGAAGCAGAACGTGACACAAGTCGAAAGGGATCCGATCAATTTTTAGCCGGACCAGAAAGCCGAGGAGGATTCTCCACGAGTTCGACGCTAGCTAGCCCGGGACAAGATGGAAGTAATGAAGTATGGCACAAATCTCAGATGAGAAGGGCAGACACATCTCTATTCGGAACGCTTCCAGGTATAGGGCAATTTCATTGCTCTGGACATGGTCTGCCCGCTCCCCCTCCTAGGTCAGACGAACCTAATAGCCATAGGGGATGTGAAAGTGAGCCCGGATATCGAAAAGCTCGTCCGGACGATTCAACATCAAGAGCTCATCGCGAGTATTTCCAATGTGCATCTTGAGGGCCCTCTTCGCCACCCGACGACGAAGTACAAGTGTATCGCCACCCCTTGGGGGTAAGCCCAACGCAGAGGAAGAAGAACTTCCTCGGCTATTGAAAGTCAGGGAGGAAGAAGAAGAGGAAAAAAAAGACCCACTGGACTCGGCTTCAGAAACTGAAGCCTCATCGCCCGACTCAACCCCAACTATATCAATGGAAACTTCGGAAGAAGACATCTAACCCATTTCAAGGAAAAATTGGCCGAAGAAGGATTTTTGGCTGAGGGTCCGACCTAAGAAATGGTGCATCGGGCAATCTTCAGATGGCAGGAGACAGCTAGGGCAAAATGTCTGCCAAGGAATGACCTCCCATATTTATACGTTCGGTAAAAACCATCCAACGGCCCATATCCATTCCCGCCGAAATGAAGCATCACGCCCCTTTGGCCCATGTGACGCCACGTGGCAACTGGCCATTGGACACTACCCCCTCACTCAGATTCAACTGACGACCTCTTACATCCGTCACCCCACGGCAAACACGTGGCACGAAGGCCAACTGACTAAGCGAGTGAAGCGACGTCTTCTTTAAGGCGCAAACATTTTGTCGATCCGTTGATGTCACCAAAGATACGCACGGAAATCAAGGTGCTTCGTGAACCGTCACATGGACCCAGGATCGAAGAGGCACAGCTGCCGAACGTCACGTCATCCTCGGACAACCCATTACGAAGAATTCTCGACGCCAAGCTAAATTATTGAAGATCGGGATGATGACCACTTTCGACCCGACCAACAAATAGATCGGAACAAGAGTGAGGGGCTAATGATGATGCTCATAAGTGGGAATTCCCCAGATCATGACACGTAGCGGATGACGTGTCATCAACGTAAACCCGCTAGATTCATGGAGGCTATGGAGCTGAAATCAGTATGATGCATTGGGGACATTCCTTGGTACCTCGTCTCCGAGGTTGCTTCCGACCTTTTAGAGACATCCCCGAAGTACCTTCCATATTTGCCAAGGAACCAACCAACAGTTCACCTCCGAGCAATCCTACAACCAAGCTTCCATAGCCTCCTTGCTTGTCTCTGAGCTGTTACAGAGCTGAGCTTCATCGGCTTTCTCGCTCGTCCCCAAGCTATCCACCGAGCTGAGATTCTTCAGCTTCCCTATTCAACCGAGAGCGCGGAGCCCAAGCGTCGTCGTAACGGCTTCGTGTATCTCGCCAAAACGAAATCTCCGCCGCTCCACGTCCCACATCACATGCTGGCGTGTCTCTCCATTAATGGGTGTATCCCGCCATTAATGGACGTACCATGTCATCAACGCGAACGTAAGGCGGGGGCGTAACGGACGGCGAGAATCTCGCGCCGGTTCGCTCCATGCGACCGCTATATAAACCCTCTCTTCCAAACGATTCAGGTATCTCGAACTTATTCCAATTCACTGCTGCTCTGCCATAATATTCCTCAGCACTAACTTGATCGTTGGAGGGTCCTACGGTGGTTTCTCATCCCGGGAGTTTTCTTGCAGGTTGTTTGGTGTCCACAAAAGCCAACAATTCATTGAGATCCACACCCAACCACTACAAACAAATCTCAATCGTCCAGCCCGCTGGCAGTAAGATCAACGGAGGACAACATCTGAGGAAGAAACCGACCTCCATCAATTGTTGACTCATCATTTATAAAATATAAAGAAAAAACATCTAAAAACATCATTTATAATGAATTAGGAAATATCATGTCATTACGTAACAAAACAAAATACCAAAAAAAAAAAATCAAAAGGGGCCAAATTTTCGTTTTTAGAGTTCTCTTCAATAATAATAAACTACGATTTATGAAGTTTATGAAGTCCAATGGAAATAGTCATGATAATGGAGAAAGGTAAAAAGTGCTCATAACCAAATTAAATCAATTTCAGGTTTCAGCCAATTAAAATTACACTTTAATAAAAAAACTGTCCGTATTCTTCTCCTAAAATAACTATCCAATATTTTATAATTTCACATGTATCGCATGTATCATATATAAGGGAAAATAATTTAAGCTTGGTTTGGTTTTGTTTTTGTTTTTGTTTTTAAAACGCAGGTGCCTTAAACTAATTCCTTTATATTTCTTTACATTGGGTGGGACCTATGACCTCCTTGTCATAATATCCACATTTTACCAAAATGCAAACTATTCCACCCACTTGGATAAAACTCGGTTTAAAATTGGAATTGATAAACATTTCTATTGGACTTTTAAATTTTCAATCCAAGAGACACAAAATCAGACACCAATACATTTCTACAGTATTAGGCTTCCTAATATTTTTATTAAAGAATCAAATATACAGAAATACATCTCGTTGATTTAAATTTGAAACTTAAAACCTATCCTCAATGTAATTTATTATCAAATTCGAACTTTTAATTAAATAAGTTACAGAACCATATTTAATGTCGAGATTCAACAAGAAAAGAAAAGGTTAGTTTGATCAACTCGCTATCCCACCAAATTCACTAGCAGTAAAAAAAAATTAGGATTTTCAATTTAAGACATGCGATGTCTAGGGTAATCATTTTTTTCCCACAGCAATATGTCTTAGTAAATTGCTCATGTCCTCACCTAGCATGCATGCACCGTTAATGTGCCAATTATTTTTGCTAATTGCTTTGCCTTCCCCCCATGAACCATAGAAAAAAGTTTAAGAAAGCTTCTATTTTTTATTATGCATGATGCAAATTTTATTAACGAACCATAATTACCATATAATTAGGTTATCACAAGAATTTTCGATTGAATATACTTTCAGTTTGCTAAGCTTCCTATTTTCTTGACGATTTAAGTTTAGGTATGATATATATGATTATTGTCAATTGCTATTAAAAAACTTATATTAATCTTCGAGGTTAATTTATGATGTATGCTTGAGCTCAACAACTGGCAGAAAATGACATGTTGCAATTAATAAAGTTGGTCCCCAAATATGTAGTACCGTTGGCAATTTCATTTTCCTTAAAATATCAGAAGTAGAAAACGACTTTTAATTAAAGCTCCCTTTTAGGTTCGTTGTCCTTTATTATTAATTAATTAATTAATCAATTAAAGTAAGCATTTTAATTAGAAAGGAAAAGGTTTGAGAATAGTTGGGGCCGGCACTCATCAAGGCTTGTCTTTTGTAATTTTTATTAATAAAAATCCATGGAAATTAACTAATTATAGTTGCTGCTTATCCAAGCTAGCTCTTTGGACTCTGCTGCCTGTTAACCTCTCCTCAAAACAGTTCACATCTCCAACACAATTGAATTAATTAATTAATTGATAGGATCGGCCAATCAGAAGGAAGTTACAATTGATTCTCTCGCAATCTTTTCGACTATAATGAAGGGATAGATTATTTAACAATTTTCTTTCTTTCAGAGATAGAAAAAATGCTGCAACTCTTATTTTTTAGAAGCGTCAGGAATCGCTTTACTTTAAATGTTTAGCTATATAACTGTGGGATAATAATATATATCAATCTGTTTTGTTTGGGCCTTTTCCCTCGGGGCCATTCGACGAGCTTGTATTTTGAATTTCGGATATAATATAAGTCAATCTTAAGTCCCATGCGAAACCATATATCGGAATTTCATTAGGCCTATTGGCAAATTAAATGAACCAATGAAATTCTTATGGTTAACATCAGTATTTGTCCGCTTGCATTTAATTCCTTTCACCTTTCATATATAAGCTTGAAAAAGGCTTAACCTACTCATCTGGGACTTGAAACACCTGTTTGTTTGTCAACTACCAATCCGATAGCCTACATAGATTGAACCAGATCGGTAGAAAAATAGTTTTTCTAAGCGTAGGCCTTCATATCATGCTTGTTGTTTTCGGACTTCAAAAAGTAAAATTGCGAGTATAATAAAATCTTTTTCAACCTTTTTCCTGTAAAATGAGAGATTTTTTGCTGCATTTTCACTACCAATGTATATTCGTCTTATTTTAATCGTCATTACTCATGTCAAAAGGCAGAAAAGCTTGCGACTGAGAACAGGAAATTGAAGCTTCCCTTGCTTTCTCTCTCAAGGGTATCTATAGCATGTTGGCTTTGGCTTTGATGGAAGAGAAAACAACAAATTCTCCCAATAAAAAGAGCACGGGTTTGTTGCACTTTCCTAATGAGGACAGATTCTATGGAGTCATCTTCCATGATTATATTTTCTTATTTATTTTGTTTAACTATGTTCAATTATCATAAAATTATTTACACAACCAAATTTCAAACACATAAAATTGAAGGACTCCGACTCATGTGAACGAAATAAATAAACAAATCCATCAAATCAATCAAGCCACAATAAAGTTACAAAATCCGTTCCCATGTGAAGAAATCAATCGATGAATCAAATCCATCAAGTCAAAAACCCAAAAAACGACCACCATGTTGCTTTCCACGCGTGTGAAAGAACTTTGTTTGGACATATTTGGAAATATTTGTACACACGTGTTGATGTAATTATTGGGTGAAAAGGGCACGGATGCAACACGAAGGTCACATCCCATCAAAAGGCTTGCAAGTTCATCTCCTCCGATTTGTCCCCAAATTATTCTTTTAATACATCCAAAGATGAGAGATGGAAATATAAATTTTATGAAGCACTAGCAAGAGCCCGTGCAAATTCATCGCAGGGAATTGTTGCGTGGAATAAATTTAAGGTTTAAACTCCTCAAACAAATTACATTGATAATCATCTTCATAAATAATGATCGTAAGTAAGTTGTATAGAAAATACTGCATCCATTCGTTATGAAAAAAAGTGTATGCTGCTATGAATAGGGCTTGTCCCTACGATTAGAATCGTATGGGCAAAAAACTAACCTGTAGGTTCGAACCCCGTAGAGGCAAATTTACAACTGTAGGGGCAAATATCTGCACTTACAGTTGTAAATTTGCTCCTACGGCTAAAATCGTAGGTGCATATGTCCCAATGTAGGGACAATTACCTTTTTTTTATTTTTCAAAAAAAATAATTTCTTGATCCTGCGGTGCTCACCGTAGAGATAACTTGAAGATCAACCAGGCGTTATAATAAAGTTTCAGTTTCTTTTTTTTTATAAAAATGATATCTTGCCTCGTAGGGGCAAAATATCATTTTTTTTTGAAATTTGGATATTTTCTGAATTATATATATATATATATATATATATATATATATATATATATATATATATATATATATATATCAACCAGGCGTTATACCAAAACAAGTAATAAAAACCAAAAGCATTTATTTCCATTAACTGATAACTTTATAATATCACTGGATACTGAAATTAAAAACTTGTTTATTGCGTTAAAAGAACAGAAAGCAAAGCCCTAAACAGGGCAACATGAAAAGTAAAACCGCTAATCGTAGTAATCGGGCGTCAGCTCCGTAAAATCATCGTCAGTTGGCTCCACTCCTTCATCGTCTTCTCGAACCTTGTCCTCATCTAACGGACATCTCAGAGATAGATAAAAGGAAAAGGAAGTCCATCGGCGAGTTGCACTCGATTATGATTGCCTCGTAAGGAAATTAGATAAAGAAAATATGCGTAGGCAGTGCATTATGTCATGTGAGTAAACCCCAATAGGTATCTACTAAGTATTGTAATTGTTCCAGTTTGTTTGAACACGGGTATCCAGTTCATATGATCATTCCATTGTATTCAATAATTACGGATTAATGTTCGCGTGTAATTCATCTAAGCAGGGAATTTCAACGGTTGTACAGGTCACCCGTTATAACGTGATCTTCTAAATCAGGTAATCCGTAATATCAGGATCTTCACATAATCAGATCATCCGTATATCGAGATATTCTAAAACAGGTCACCCGTAATAACAGGGTCTTCTTTAAATATTCTATAGCTAGGTTTGCGGGTCTAACCCAATCCGTACTCGATACCATAAGTTGTGTTCAGTATAGTATCGTTCAAGTGATTGGACTTTTATCATAAACTATAATAATTTAACGTAAATATCTTTTATTAAAGGTCATGGTATTTTATTGTATTTATATTTTAGAAAAACACGAATCTCACATGAGGAATCATGATATTTTATTTAAGATTACCCAATTTTCAAAACAATTATTCTAATATTATAGAGATCAAGTGTTAATTAGAGTTTTTAGTTGATCAGTTTTCTCGTGAGGGCATCATTATCCATCCCGCTATGCTCGTGGTTTGCGATAATCCGCACCATCCATAAAGAAGCCCTCATAAAGAGATGCGATTGATGCAATATCCACAAGAACCTAATACCATTTTAGATCGAGAGGGTTTATGGTTAAAAGTTTTTTTTTTGAAATTAGGAGTGGTTTTAATATAATAGTTGTTTAGAAAAGTTCATGGAATTATTTGAAATTAATATTTTAGAAAATATTTCCATGTTGGCAACCGTTGCACATGGACGGCAGGATTTCTGTTTTTTCCAAGGATGATTACCTAATAACCACGAAGCGTTTTACGTAAAATATTAAAGTGTGGGGAATTGTTATTAAACTTAGATTTTGATAAGTTCAAGATATTTTTATAAAGCTCAATCTTTACAATAAGAGGTATTTTAATGAAAAACTTAACCTTCAAGTTAAGGGTGTATTTTTGACTTTTGATGATTAAAAGCATTTTCATAAAGATCTAGCTTTTATAAGGGTTAATGATATTTTTAAGAAAACTTAAAGTTAATGGTATTTTGGTGAAACTTGGTTTCAGAAGGGAAATTGTATTTTGATGGAACTTGGATTCGACAAGTTTAAGATATTTTGTCAAAAACTCAATCTTTAAGGAGTAATGGTATTTTTAGGGAAAAACCTACTCTTAACAGTCGATTGTATTTTAATGAAATTTTATTTCTTCAAGTGTTAAGAATATTTTACTATATCAAACTGTAATACCCAGCCCTTTTTGAACGCCTATGTTTGTATTTCTTTCACTTATAATTTGTATTTATAATTGTTGATTATTTTAAATTTTCCCCAACCTATTTTAGTTCTCCACTCTTCTATTTTATTTCTGTTCCGGCCCAACCCACTCTTTCCCCAGCCTTTTCATTCTTTCCCATTATTGTTTTTATTGATTTTTCTCCCGGCCCGGCCCTCACTATTTTTCCTTCACAATTCTTTTATTTTTAGGCCGAGCCCAGCTCTCAGCCCAATTCCTTTTCTATTTTGTAATTAATTAACTAAACTCCCTTGGCCCGCCAGCCCCTATCAGCCCGGCCCTCATTCTCTTCTCCTCACAAATCTTTTTAAATTCCAAAACCTCGGCCCGGCCCGCTTGTTCTATTTCCTTTAATTCTCTTTTTATTTGCCAGCCCACTCCCTTCGGCCGCGACCCGCTTCTCAACTCGACCCGACCCGACCCCACTCCTGTTCATCTTCTCTCCTTTAACGGTAACTCCCCCTTTCCTGCTCGAAACTGCCGCGACGCCCACGTTCTCCCCAACGGATCTTTCCTTCTCCCCCGCTCGCGCGATCCACCCTACTCGCCAACGCTCGCGCACTCTACGCCGCACCTCGTGCCTCGTCCCTCTTTCTCTCTCCCTCTCACAAACCCAGATCACCTCATCCCTTCACTGCCTCACCACTGTTTCCCCCTGCACCCAGCTCCCCCACCACAAAATCCACCTCGCCGCAGCTCATCATCGTCGTCGTCGCCACCACCTCCTCACCCGAGCACTCCACTTTCCCCCTCGCCTGCAAACCCAACCCATATTCGCGAGCCCCTGCATCCTCGAACCCACAGCCCCGACCAATCACCGCCGGCATCACCAATCACTCCGACCTCGCCTCCCTCCCTATCTTCGCTCACCTCCTCGGCATCACTCTCCCCCTCTCTTTGTCTCCTCTATACTCTCCCTCTCTCTTCCCCTGCTCTCCCTCTCTCACACTCTGCATATTCTTTCTCTCTCTGTTCTCTGTCTCACACACATTCCTCTCTCTCTCTCTAAACCTCTTTCTCTCTCTCACTCTCTATTTCTCTCAATCTCTATAAACCTCTCTAATCTCTCTGTCACTCTCCCTCTCTCTCTCTACAATCTCACCCTCAATCTCTCTGTTCTCTCTCTCTCATATCCCTCTCTCTCTGCCTACTCTCTCTCTCTCTAGCACTCTCTATCTCCCCTCCAACTCTCATCCGTCTCTCCCTCTTCCATCAACCAATCACCACTATAACATCGCTTGAGATCGCAACAGCCCGTCACCAAGCCGTCGTTACCGAGACTCGTGTTCGATCCAAGTCAAGTTGCCGAGCCGCGCGTGTGTCGCGATCGTGCCGTTGCCGTTGCCGTGCATCGCCTAGACGCCTCCAGGCAAGTTTTATACTTGCTACATGCTATTTGAAATTTGTTACGAACTATAATCTTATAAATTTTATACTAAACATCCTCGATAAATTACACGATGCAACCGTTCGATATGTGATCCCAATGGAATTACTTGTCTAATTTGACGGAACCAGATTGTTCTTGTTGGCCCTTGGTGTGATGAATATCTTGTGCAAATTTCGTTTGATAATATGACTGCTAATGACCAAAATGACTACCCCCAAGTTAAATCGTAAAACTGAAATTTTATTGTACCTGAAAATAGTTAAATTCGCCATAAATTATATACATACTAGAATGATGCGCTCGAGGGCTCAAATCGAAGCCGACTCGACGAACTTTAACCCTATACTAGTTTCCAGGTATTCCTGTACTCAAACTGTGTTGATACTTGGATCGGAGTGTGACTCTGGACTGCAGTCCAGAGCTACTCCAGTTGTTGCTTGCTGTTCCGTAATGGGTACCACAAGATCTCCTTAACTCGTAGATTGCGGAACTTCACATTTTAGTATAGGTAAATCTGTTATCTAGACAACACAATTGGTTTCATTCTGTTTCGTTACCGTTTGATATTTAATCTGTAATTTAAAAGATCGGGACGCATAACAGTCCCAACAGAATCAGAATTGACATATTAATAGTAAATAGTGTATATCTCCTGACGTATAGGCGCGATTGAAGATCCGTCTATTGCGTTAAAAACCTTACTAAAAACCCTAGATTTCATCCAACTGTAGCGTCGCTAAAATCTGATCCCAACTGGGATTAAAATGCGTTGCGAAACGGATTTCTGATTCTGAAACCGGATTTCCAGCCGCGAGCGCTTAAAATGAAATGGTTATAACTATTGATCCTGGAACCCGATTGGCTTGAAACTAAATTCAGTGGATAGATAACTGAACATACTAATTACTACCTGTTTATCGTTTCGCTAAATTATACACGTACGTTTCATAAAAAATTGTGCAAGTGTTAGAATACTATTTTTATGACACCTTAATCATGCTTCATATACTGTTTACGTACCATATCATTGCAGTGATAAGCTAGTGATATCGTGTATTTACCCAGTGTTAGATTTTAGTGATGATTGTGGCAAGTACGTCAGTGTTCGTGTATCCGTGAATAAGTGAAAGCGATACGTACTTGTGCACAATCAGTGGCCCTATTATTCTATTGCATTGTCGACGTCTGTGGGATGCGTGTACGTGTGACTATAAGTGGTATGGGACACTTATGGAAGCGCTTGCACGGGTGTCACAGATAAGGTACCAGACACTGCCATTTATCTTAGGTATTAATCGGGACGTGCTTGATGGAGGTCCTGCCTCCAGTTCTCGCACAGACATGTCACGGATCGATTAGTATTTAGGGTTATGGTTAGCGTTTGATGTAGACCACGGGGTGTGGGGTAGTTTAAATGTGAGTTCAACAGAATCTCGGGAGTCCCATGCCGGCTTATATATTTAGGAAGATGTATGGAGATTTACTGGGTATGTGATATTCACCGTGATATACTTGTTACATGTTGGGCCCGTGGTCCCTTGCCCTTGGGTTCTATCCTTGGGTGGAGGACACTCGCGAGTGGTTGACTCTCACACTTGGACTGACGATAGGCTTAGTGACCTGTACAGTGAGACTTAGAGACTGATAGGGATACTGGCATTTATATTTCTTATATACTGTGTTGGCATACGTGACATATCGTTCTACTGCTTTACTGTTTCCGCTGCATTGATTACTGCACATTCATATTCATGCTGTCATTGATTTACTGTTATTCATATCTATTACCACTGTTAGAACTGTCACTTGATTTTATATATATTATATTGCTATTGTGTCGCTCTGACGACCTGAGTATGCATGCTCAGTGTGAGGAGAAGATTTAGCCTGGACCAGAACTCAACGTGCAACACAGACTTCTTGACTTGCTATTCAGAGTTATATCTTTTGTTTCCCATCAGGTCAGTTCATTTTACTGTTTCATTCCAGTTACTGCATTTTTCATTACCTGCGCATTATTTACTGTTTACCATGATAAACTAGAAGCCGAAGTGTGACTACGGTGGGACATTTCCTTGACCGTAGGAGCATGGCTGGCATTGTCAACCCCTCGTATTCCGTATTTTGGGAAGCGGGGCGTGACACAAACTAGGTCACAAAAAGACGTATAATCAAGAGAAAACTAAAATAGGCGTAGGTCATTATCCCGTCAACATAGTGTGCAAGAATTTTAAAGGAAAGATCAAGGATTATATATTTTATGGACAAGGTTTTATCGTATGGTATATTTAGCATAGCATTAACAAAGAACTTCAATAAAATAATCATTTAAATAATTTCCTGGAGATTAACAGTAAGAAGAAGAATGCGATGGGTGAAGAAGTGAAAGGCGGATCCTACCATGTGTTAAGTGTTAAGATGTGGGTTATCGATGCCGATACGTCGCCTTGTATGGAAATGAGAGCTCTTCTCTCCTCGGATTTTTGCTGGGCAAACAGTCGGCTCCACTGTGTCGGTGTCGAAAAATCAAAGACCAGGATATTTTTCTCAGATTTTTGGGATGAGTGGTTTGTGAGAAAATTGAGAATGAATAGAGCTATATTTATAGAGTTTTTAAAAAAAATTAATTCTTCATTAATTCGAAACGGATCCGATGCCCGACCAGACCTGAACCCGTGCCCAAACCCATGCCCGAACCCATGTTGCTATCGCGTGAACTGGCGGGGGGGGGGGACGACAGCTGTTGGATCATCTCGTTGGATCCGATGATCCATCGGTCCTCGCTCGCCCTCGTAAGCGAGCACCACCCACGTGCTGGCGTGGGCAGGCGTGTGGCCCCCATGCGCCTGCCAACGCATGTGGTGGATCGGGGCCATTGGATCTTTGATCCGACGGCCCCAGTTAAAGGCGGTTTTATTTTTTTAACTTTAAAACTGTTTTAGAAATTGTTTTTAATTTTGGAAATTATTTTAAAATAGTCAAAATAGCTGGAAAAATTCCAGAAATTCAATTTTAATATTTTTTTCAATTTGTGATAAAATTTGGTTAAAAAAGTTTTATTTTTCGATATTAAAAATACTTAATAAACTCTATCCATTTTTTAAAAATTCCTTTTTAAACTCTTGAAAATTATTAAAAATTTTATTAGTTTTTGAAAAATATTTTTAAAGTGTTTTTCAATAATAGAAATGCTAAAATAATTATTTTACACAGAAAATTTGGAGAAAAAAAAACTTTTATTATGTATAGGAAAATCCCAGACGTTACACTACCGTAACAGTATTAATGGAAAATGAAAAAATGACTATATTACCTTTTTAAATAAATTTAAAAATAAGGAATTAACTTTTTCTTGCAATTCTTTTATTTATTTATAAAAGGGCAGTATATATTTACCAAATAAAGGAATTAAGTTCTTGAGGAAAGATAATTAATTATTTTTGTTAATTTATATAAAAAGGTAGTATGGTTATTTTCTAATTTTCTGTTAACACAGTTATGTCGGTTTTATGATATTCTGAAAGTTCATGATAGCAATCCATCATTTTAAAAGTTCAGAGTACCATTCGTGAAAAATGCCTAAGTTCATGGTAGCAAGTTGAAATTTAGCCCACAACAAATTCAATAATAAAATATAACGTCAAATGTTAAAAATTACAAGTAATGAAAAATATTGGTTTCACAATATATGCACTTCTTCGCGGTGACATAATTTTAGAAAGAACAGAATATCAATGAGATATTTAAGAAAATTGAAATGAAGTTTTTAGTCTATAACTTTTGAGTTCAATGTCAGCTAGCATTCTTAAAATTGAAAAAGAACGTGTTTGAATTAGTTCAGAAACATCCATCAATACTTTAATACTTTAATCGAAGTATTTTTTAATAATTGCAACAACAATAAATTTTAAAGAAGAAACTCAATTAAAATTTAAAATAAAGTATTGGCCACGTTTTAGTTATCATCAATCATTGATAAGAGATCAAGTATGATTTTAAGATGGATCATTCATATATTATCAAAAAAGAGGGAAATGATTGAAGTCTCCATAAATTTTTATATTTGTAAGAGATTGGACCAGATGTATTTTCCAACCAATCCAAGTCTTTAGAGGGGATATTGTCATATATATAGAAACTTAGGGGGCATGGATTAATTTTGCATGCCTGTGGCAAGGAGCTTGATTCCTTAAGAAGTGAGGAATTAAATGCGAATTTCCATAATAGCTAGGGGGAGGAGTCTAATTTTCCGAGGACGAGGACAAAAAATAGCTGCTACCCATACAGCTTTTATCATATATAATAAATATAATATGTACAATAATTCATTCGCTTTTACAAGATCCATATCGCTTTGGATTTCTCTATTATAACTGGATCAGTGTAGCTGGTATTTCTTTCTTTTATATCAGCAGGGATGAAACTAGTCTGGCCAGGACAGATTTTTCATCAAAAATATACTTACTGAAAATCAAACTGTAAACCCGAAATCTGTCCGAACCCGATGGGTTTACAAATGGATATACTCAACACTCAATTTCCATTTCGGACAGGTTTTAGATTTTTAACGGGCTGGTTGGGTTTCTTGGGTTTTCGGATTTACCCGTTTATAAACATGATTCTAACGCATCCAATCATAAAATATTAGATACTTAAGTGATTGAAAATCAAGAAATTATAACTTTTCTAATAGAATGATAAAAAATTAATATAAAAGTAAATATATCTTCAGAAAAAACTTAAGATAAAGGTTAATTGAAATTGTATTAGTTTTAGAGGGGTTCGTATGAGTTTGGGCTTGGATTCAGGGCCGGGTCAACTTATGGGTTCGGCAGGTCCAAACCCAAACTCAAAATTTTTGCAAACCCGTTTAAACCTGTCTGAATGGGTCTGGAAGGCTAAATTTTCGGGTTGGTTCGGATAAAGTTTGGGTTTAAACCTGCCAAATGGTTCGGACGGGTATTTACAAGAAAAACCCTAACTTTCAAGTGAGTCGGGTCGGGTTCAAAGCCTCCTTGCTTTCACCCTTATTAGGCGCATGTGATTTTTTTGAATCAATTTTTTTTTTTAAGTTCGCAGACTCCTTCCATATTTACATATTTATTGTCAACATGGATTATCCTTCGGAAAAATATGAAATTTATTCGTAATTTTAAAGATGGTTTTATAATTAATATCAAAATTTTTTTAATCCAAACTATACAACAGATGTTAGTAGTCCATAGTATATTAATAATTCAAATTTTATATGCTACTAGTGTAGAAAAGGTTTAGTACTGGTGCAGCTGTGCTTACAACAAATGGTGTAACATTTCATAGTTACATAATAGCACAAAGTAATGAGAGTATATACAAAAGCATTTAACCACCAAAATCAAGTTGCAATAATCCATTCATGAAGCTATAAAAAACACACATTAAATCCTTGAGTTCCTCCTATGGCAAGAATGGAGCAAAAACCAGAACAGAATTGTGCCCTCCAAAGCCACAAGAATTAGAGATGGCTGCAAAAATATTTGATTAAATAGCTACAAATTGACGTATAAATTCACAAGGTACTCAAATTCAGAAACTTGAAACATTTTTTCAGTTTAGCTCACAACTTAAACCTCGTGCTGCGTCTTAACGCTGGGGACGGTATTGATAGTAACTTCGGGCTCCAAATTCTGCAAAAAGCAATGTTCATAACTTTAACAATGTCACGGCATTAAAATATAATAATAACCCTCAACACTCGTTATAAGCTCAGAGTTTTGATACAGCGGTAGAGACATTTCATACAAAATATATGTCCAAAGCTAACAAAATATTTTTGAAAAATTGGCTACAAATTAGGATACAACCTCTTGGTTTATAGTAGGATGTAGCCAGCCTGTAGTGATAGCTTTGATGGTTACAATGGCTTCTAATGCACCTGAGGCTCCAAGAGAATGCCCTATCATTGGCTGCAAAATAAAAAAATGCCACGTATGAATCATTAATTAAATCAAATTAAAATAGGATGTGTACAATTATGATTTCTATCCCAAAACAAAATTTGATATGAATTGTATGTATTCCATTTTGGCTACAATCACATTATGTTATTAACCCTAATGATATTCTTACAAAAATAAGGTAGAACTATATCTAGTAACTAAATCACTGACACATGACCGAGATTTTGAAGTAGTTTAAGAATACCTTGGTGGCATTCATCTTTATTTCAGCGGTATCTTTAAGCGCCATCTTGATGGCATTCACCTCTGCGATGTCTCCTGCAGGCGTCGGCGTCGACGTCGCGTGAGCATTCACACAGTTCACCTGAACCCAGTTTTTTCAGGTAATAGCTGATAGTAATTAACTCGTAGAATTACTCGCTAGTAAGGAGAAAGAGAAAAGGAAAAACACTGCAATACCTCTTCAGGTGAAACTCCTGCATTTTTCAAGCTCAACAGTACGCAATGTGAAACTCCCATAAGGAACCCATCCCGACCCTTATCCCAAGGCCTTGAGGCCCTTCCGGCTCAGCATTCCTCTGTGAAAGTGCTCTACATGCCATGAACCCAGCCATCCCTGTCGGAACAATAGGTGCTTCAGTACCCCCTGCGATCATGATCTCAGCCTCGCCGCTTTTAATGTGATTGGCCGCGGAAAAGAGGCAGCAGTTTGCAGTCCCGCATGCAGT
Organism: Agapanthus africanus; assembly: GCA_030015575.1. NCBI lineage: Eukaryota > Viridiplantae > Streptophyta > Magnoliopsida > Asparagales > Amaryllidaceae > Agapanthus > Agapanthus africanus. The sequence goes on along the minus strand of CM057351.1, from coordinate 347,513,195 downwards.
GGAAATGGAGTATGCAGGGCCCATCAGGCCATTGTCGATGGACAGAAGCGCAGAGCCTATGCTTGTGATGGGGCAAGGGATGAAGTAAGGAGTCCATTTCGCGTAGCTTTTTGTTTTCAGAGAGAATGGTTTGGTGCTGAGTGTCGGGAATCCGCCCATGCCCGTGCCTACCAGGACGCCGTTTCTTGATCTGTCCATCTGCAACACAAACATAACAAAACAGAATAAATGATCTGATTTTTTTTTTGCAACACACAAATTCTATCCTAAATAACACAAAAATAAGTTTGAAAGTTATATGAAACAGCCATTTTGTTATTACATAGATTGCTCGTGATGGAGGTTGGAATCTCTCTCAGATGTTGTCCTCCGTTGATCTTGCAGTCAGTGATGCTGAGCGGTTGAGATTTGAGATGATGGTTGAGCGTGTGGATCTCAATGGATTGTTAGTTGTTGTTAACGCCGAGCTACCTGCAAGGGAAGTCCCGAAGTGGGAAACCACCGTAGCACCCTCCGACGATCAAGTAAGTACTGAGAAATATTATGGCAGAGTAGCGGCGTATTGGAATGGGCTCGAGATACATGAGTCGTCTGAAAGAGGGCTTCTATAGCGGTCGCATGGAGCTAGATGATGCGAGATTCTCGCCGTCTGTTACGTCCATGTGTCACGTTCGCGTTGATGGCGGTATACGCCAATTAATGGCGAGATACGCTAGCGTGGGATGCGGAACGTGGAGCGGCGGAGATCTCGTCGTGGCGAGATACATGGAGCCGTTATCGGGGCGCTTAGGCTCCGTGCTCCCGGCCAAACAGGAACGTTGAGAAATATCATATACAGGATAGCTAGGAGACGAGCAAGTGAGCTGAGAAGTCTCAGCTATACGTTTGGAGACGAGCAAGTGAGCTGAAAAGTCTCAACTATAAGATAGCTCGGAGACGAGCTATTGGCTGGCGGTCAGCCGAAGGGAGAACATACTCCGGGAAGATCTTCTAAAAGATCGGGCGCAACCTTTGAGGCGAGGCACTGAGGAATGTCCATAATGTATCATACTTATTCCAGCTCCGTAGCCCCCAGAAATCTAGTGGGGTTATGTGGATGACATGGCATCCGCTATGTGTCGAGATCTGGGGAATTCTCACATATGAGTATCATCATTAGCCTCCCACTCTCGTTCCGACCTATTTATGGGTCGGGTTAAGAGTGGTCTGCTCGGTTCTCTCTGTTCAGCTTGATGTCGAGGATTCTCCGTGGTGGTTTGTCCGGGAAAGACATGGCGTTCGACGATTGTGTCTCTTTGATCTCCGAGTCCACGTGGCGTATCATCGGACAGGAAGCTGTTCGCCGGCTTCATGGCGAAGGCTAAAGATTCACGGGTTAGGTCGAGTAGGAATCTACCCGCTGTGAATAGTTGCGACGGGCAGGAAGCCGTCCGCCGGCCTCGCGGCGAGGGCTTAAGATTCATAACTTATGTTGGACAGAAATCTACCTGCTGTGAATGGTTGTGACGGACAGGAAGTTGCCCACCGGTCTCGTGGCGAGAGCTTAGAATTCATAACTTATGTTGGGCAGGAATCTACCCGCTGTGAATAGGCCGAGCAGGAAGCTACCCAGCCGTCTCGTGGTGAGGGATTTGGATCCAAAGCGTTGTTGGGCAGCAAGCTACCCGCTCTAGATGGGCCGGACAGGAAGCTACCCGGCTGCCTCATGATGAGAGATTTGGATCCACGTCTTCGTTGGGCAGGAAGCTACCCACTGTGGATGGACCGAGCAGGAAGCTACCCGGCCGCCTTATGATGAAGGCTTTGGATTCACGGAGCTGTTAGGCAAGAAGCTACCCGTGGTGGATGGGCCGGGCAGGAAGCTACCCGCTATGGATAGGCCGGGCAGGAAGCTACCCGCTGCGGATGGGCTGAGCAGGAAGCTGCCTGGCGGGCTTGTGATGAGGGATTTGGATCCACGGCGTTGTTGGGTAGGAAGTTACCCACGGTGGATGGGCCAGGCAGGAAGCTACCCGGCCACCTCGTGATGAGGGCTTTGGATCCACAGCGTTGTTGGGCAGGAAGCTACCTACTGTGGATGGGCCGGACAAGAAGCTATTCAGTCGTCTCATGATGAGGGCTTTGGATCCACGGCGTTGTTGGACATGAAGTTATCCATTGCGGATGGGCTGAGCAGAAAGCTACCCGGCGGCCCCGTGATGAGGGCTTCGGATTCACAGCGTTGTTGGGCAGGAATGTACCCGCTGCGGATGGGTTGAGTAGAAAGCTGCCCGTCGGCCTCGTGATGAGGGTTTTAGATTCACAACGTTGTTGGGCAGGAAACTACCCGATGCGGATGGGCCGAGGAGGAAGTTGCGCGGCGGCCTCATGATGAGGGCTTTGGACGGCTACCTATAGGCACACCCGAGCTTCATTTAATTGAACGAAGGGCTGGTCTTTGTTTGACGGGCCTGCATTGAATGACCGGATTCCGTGGGTGTCCTTGTTGCTCGGACTCGGGTCAGTCGGTGATGACCATGATCTGCCCGATCGTTAGCTCTCCGGCTTCAAGTTGGTCGGCTTACCCCCTATCTGCTTGACGTTTGTCTCGCGGGTATTTTGCCAAGTGATTGGAGCGGATCAGCTCCTTGATGAAATCACGCAGCTGTTTACAATTCTCGGTTGGGTGTTCTTGTGTCCGATGATAGGCACAATACGGGCCGTGGAGTCGCTTACCTGGCTTTCGTGTCATCGGTGGTAGTTTGAAGAATGTTTCTCTCTTCGTCTCCTCTAGCAGCTCGGCCTACGAGACATTAAGAGGCATGTAGTCGTGAAACTTCAGAGTGTAAGGTTTCGACCGATCAGCATGTCTTCCTCCAGGTCCCTTTTTTGGTCTGTCCGGTACCTCCGGGAAAAGTGAGCGTTAACCTCGGATTCGATTTGGATTTCCCGCTCGGTCCGGACCTTTACCTCGGCTAGGGTCTTAGGTTGCACCAATGCAAAAGAGCGGGGCCACTCTTTGTGCCTAAGACCATACCTCAGGGCGGTTATGACCGTCTCATCCCGGTGCTCGGGTACTTCCAGAAGGGCATTGTAGAAACGGGCAATATAGTCTTTGAAAAACTCCCTGTTCTCGCATTTGACGTTGAACAGGTAGTCAACCATTCTCTTCTGTCGTCGGTTGCTGACGAAATGACCGAGAAACTGAGTAGTTAGCTCGTCGAAGTTTGAGATCGAACGCGGTGTCAGGCTGTGGAACCAGTCTTGCCCGGCCCGGATGAGGGTGGTGGGGAAGGCTCGGTACTGAGCCGCATCCGAATTATCTTGGAATCTCATGCCCACTGTAAACACGTCCAAGTGGTCATTTGGGTCGGACTTCCTGTCATAGAGGGCCACCTTAGGCGTTTGTTCCGAGATGAGACTCGCTCACTTATTAACTGCTCCATAAAGGGCTCCGTGAGAGAATCCGCAGAGTATTTTTCCGATCATCCGGGCGAACGGGTGGCTAGCCGCATGTTCTCAATTTTCTTCTTGAGAACCTCGATTTGCTGTTAGTACCCTGAGGATTCTCTATAGTTAAAGTACTTGCTGTCTCTGCATCGAGCTTGCGCGATTGAGCTGTTTCGGTTTCGCTCTATCACGTTCCTCAGATCCTCTGGGTGAACCCTTCGTGGTTCGCTCTGAGATGCGCCATGTGTGCGACCTCGATGAGTATAGTGACGTCGGTCTTCTCTGGAATCAGGCGACCTGACTGACGTCTCTTCGGAGTGCGAAGAAGTGCGGTGAGTATTGAAGCGACCATTTGGTTGGTCCTGAGATCTCGGCGTTGGACTGCCCGGCGTCCAACAAATCATAGAATCATTCCTTGTATGGGGGTCACAACTGCCGAAATCGTCACGCCGGTGTTCCGTGGTGTCGAGATTGGCACGAGCGAGGCCGAGGACCTGAATGCGTCCCTCTGCCACCCGGTGCACGCCGTTGTTTCGGGGAGCAGGGGCGGTGGTTTGGCGGGCGTGGCCGGCCGTTCGGACACGAGTGAGCGCGTCCACCATCGCCGTGAGTCTGTCGATCCTAGAAGATAATGTTTCGACAACGTTAGGAGGCAAAGTAGAACTGCCCCGCCTTCATTGCGGAGGACGGGGTGGCTTGTACTGGGATATTCGTTGCGATGATCGCTGGCTATCGAATCGAAGGCGGAAGATCAAATTTTTAGGGTGGAAAAGATTTTCATTTCCCACAGATGGCACCAACTGTTGGAGGTCGGAATTGTAGGGTGTTTTTCTTCACCCCATTGAGATGGAAATGCGCACGCTTGTCAGGCATATTATAGATTCTCCTTGTCTAGGGTAGATGAGGATTTATTGATTGTGGGGATCCGAATCTCCGGCAGCCACGGACTAAATTGCCATTAATTACCCCTCGTCTTTGGAGCGAGGGAAACCTCCGATTGACGGATCAAACTTGTCACGCCCCGCTTCCCGGTGTACGGCGAAGGGGACGCGACGAGGTCCGCTACGTATATACTTAGAAGTACATACGCTAAGCGTATCTAAGCAATATAAAAGTAAATCATAAGAGACAAGAGATGTAGAAATAACAGCAACTTTATTAATAACATTCTTTTGTACAATACATGAAAAGTAAATACAACTGAAATGAAAAGCGATGCCTAAACAATGGTATAACAGGAAATGAAAATACTGAATAGAACAAGGTACAATGTCTAGAGCTCGGGGTCTTCGTGAAACTGATCCAAGTCTTCACCGGTAGGCTCGGTCTCTGCTGGGTCCAAAGCACCTGACGGCATTCAAAGAAGAAAGAAATAGAATGTCGTCAGCGAACAGGTTGCTCGGTAAGTCCCAAAGATAAGGAGGAATTAGAAAAACAGAATAAGAGGTATCTTCTAAAGTTGTATACTATTTGTTGTAATGTTGTATTAACGCTGTTGTTTGTAGCTAGGTACAGAAGAATGCCAATGTATACGAGAGGGGTCTCTATATACTAGAGACCAGGGCAAACGGAAAATAGAGTACAAGGCTCCGTTAGAAGGTCCGGAACAACGACAATTGGATTCATGTTAGGTATCTTAAGTCTGACCGTCTCGTGCCACTTTTAACACCTTCCGCACCAGTCTACCCCTTAAAACCCCATAGTGTTTTGATTGTATTGTTGTATTGTATTGTATAAGTTGGATGACCGATCAAAACCATGATATCAGTAAACAGATTGTAACTGCATAATCAGGTAAATGGAATAACGAGACAATGGATGTATATCCATGGTTTGATTCAGTCAAGTTGTATAGATTGGTAACTGGATTCTGGGATTCATGTGTTCATATTGAGTTGGAATATTAAAGAATATAGATTGACTTGAATCATATTCAAGTCAGAAATAATCAGACTCAAACCCGAGTCAGACTAAAAGAAATTTAAGTCGAAGTTCTATATTTGTTAGAGTCATTATTGTAATTTATAAAACTTGAGGGGGTTTTATGTAAAAATACTTTTGTATAGTTTTCAAGATACACCTCAAGTATTTATTATCCGTCTTTATAGTTATAATGAGTGTGATTTTATTTTGTCTTATTTCTAGTGAAAATATCCTAATTACATAAATAAAGGTATTAATTTGTAATATTGATTTATTTGAAATTCATTGTATTTTAATGTAACTTTTAATCTTGTAATTTTTAGGAAAAGGTGGAAACTTTATCTTATAATAAAATAGGTGTTTAAATGATAAATATACATATGTTTATACAAGAATAATTTTTAATAAATATTTTATTTTCCAAACATCTTATTTTTCTTAAATGTCGTATTTTAAACCTTTCGAGACCGAATGCTCCTTGCGGAGGTCTGAATCTCGCACTACTAAGCCCGATGGTGCACGATAAACCGTACTATCCCTAACGAGTTCTCCAAAGGTGGGTTGTAGTGGCACTTTGCAAAGATTTAATAAGTACTAATCATTTAGAAAACGGTTTTATAAAGATAAGGTATTTATTTGTAAAAGGTGTAAATTTCCGTATTTTAGATTTTAGGGTTTCCTAAACCAACTAGCCTATTTCTAAATGGTCTAAACGACAAGTCATTAGAAGCCTCAAATCGTCTCTTCACCCCTAATTGCGGCCAGGTAAGTGCCAGGTGAGTGGGAGGCTCTCCACTACAAGTAGTGGCCCTAATTAAGTAACCACTCGCCTTAGACACACTTGTCTAGACACTACAAAATCAGGTTTAGATAAACGATCGATGTCCATAACTTATCGTATTTCCTATTAAAAGATATTGTTTTAAAAAAATGTATCCAAAGGTTTATTTAAGAAAATGGTATTTTAATGTAAAATCTTGTTTTATCGTATTCTAAGTTTTCAAGGTAGCGTGTTATGGTTGCATATGAGTGTGTGAGGAGGCAGGTCATTATCTCGTGATCTACTTTAAGGTATAATAATGTTAAAGGGTTAAATGTGATAAACTAAACCTGGCGGTATTTAAGTGAAAAAATACGATATATTGCAAAAGCTATCATTTCATGTGTGAAAACTTGTTCAAATTAATTTTTAAGTGATTAGTAGTCAACATGAATATATTTAAGCATTATGGAATTAGTGATAAGTGAGATTTGATAGAAAACCGAATCGGAAATCGGTTTGTTCCGATTTCCGTCGGGTTTTTTTAAGTTCGTATTTTAATGAAAGAAAAGAAGGATAGAAAAGGGGGACTTACGGGTTTGGACAACGCTAGAGAGTGAGAGGGAGGTAGAGGGTTTGCCGGTACGTTGAATCGTCGTTGAGAGGTCTTAGCACGATCACCGGGATTCCGCCGTCGATTTCGTCAGCAATTCGCCTTTCGCTCGTTTTCTAACGTACCAAGTTCTCTTAAGATTTTGAGAGAGTGGACTTAGAAAAAGTGATGAGAGGGTAGAGAGTATGGGGGTTTATATAGGGTTAGGCTAGGGTTAGGGTTTTTAATAAAAAAAATATTAAAAAAATATAAAAATTCATTAAAACTCATTAATCCTAGGAGTAAAAGAGATTTATTGGGCAATTTAAAACTGATCCAGGTATAATAAGTGTGCAGGAGGGTTGACCAAGTCATAACACAACTTTTCTCAGTTGGTGACTCGGCCGTCCGGCCAAGTCCGGCCGGCGGCGCCGGACCGAGTCGGCCGATTCGCCGGCCGGCGGCGCCGAGTCGGGCCGAGTCAGGGTTCCAGTGGCCGGGGATTTTCCTGGAGTACAATTTGGTATATTTACTTTTTCGTGTCCAGTACAAATTTTGTGAGTTATGGCCTTTTGACTGTTGACTTTCAAAAGAAATTAAAACAAAATAAATACAAAAATAATGTGGGGCATGAGATTTGAACTCTGGTGGCTTGGTTCAGCAGTGCAAGGTGTTACCAATGAGCTACAAGCTCTTTCTTGTAATTATTGTGGGAAAATAACTACTTAAAGTGGTAACAGCAACGTTAAATACCCCAAGTATACTTTAAGTTTAAAACAATTTTATGTACACTAAAAATGGAGTTATTTAAAAACAAAATAATTACTTATATATATATTGTGCTCAGGTTAAAATACTCCTTTATGGATTTTTAAAAATTTTAAAAAAAATTGTACAGAAAAGTGTATAGGAAAATTAGGGTTGTTACAAAACTGGTCATGCGAACTCAATATGCAGCGTGCGTATGTGTGTGTCTTGAGGGGTTTTGGGTATAACGGGGGCCTCACTGAGTTTACGGGGGTCCCGCTACCCAGATAGCGGGCTGAGGGTTAAGGGGGATGGCAGCCCCCTTACGGGGTGCGCGGCAGCGCCCCGTTAGAAATTTTTTTTCTAATGGAGAATGTGTTTTGGGTGTGAAGCATGTGGGAAAAAGAGGGGTGAGGAGCGTCCTAAGGACGCGTGAGATGGCACGCGGGCTACATGCCTTGCGCGCGGACGCCAGGCGCCATACGTGCCCTGCACGCCACGCCTTGCACGCGGGCGATGGACACCAGCGGTTCACGTGCATGGCGTGTGGGCGCTGGGCGCCAGCGGATCACGCGCCCTACTCGTATACGGTGGGCGCCCACAGAAAAATGGGCTTAGCCTCAGGACTGGGAGTTGAACTCCCGAGTGACTTTTGGAGTTAAACTTCTAAAAAAATGATTTTTTTATGGAGTTAAACTCCTAAAAGATCTGAATTTTTGGGGTTCAACTCCTTCGAGAATTTGGATTTTGGAGTTGAGCTTCTCAAATATTGGTTTGGAGTTAAACTCCTAAAGAAGAGATTCTTGTTCGGAGTTAAAATCCGAAGAGATTTTCGGAGATGATGAAAGGGGACCCCTTTCTTCTCCTTTGAGCCCTGGATATTTTCTTGAGCCCCGGATCTTCCCAAAGTGGGACTTTTGGAGATGGGTCTCCTTCTTCCTCCTCTTTGTTGGCCGGATCTTGGAGAAAAGGGGGCGGGACTTAAAAATCTCCTTTTTTAGAGATTTGATGGGAGATCTGGGCTCCCTTTCAAGGGTTTTATGATGAAAAACTGTTTCTTTTTGGAAAAGGAAGAGTTAAACTCTTGATTTAATTCAAAAAAAGAAGGTTTAAAACCTTGAGGAAGGAAAAGGAAGAGTTAAACTTTTTGCGATGTGAACGGTCGGTGCTGCCATTTTAGCGATGCGGACGGTCGGTGCTGGCCTTTTTGCGACGTAGACGGTCGGTGCTGCCATTTTTGCGACTTAGACGGTCGGTGCTGCCATTTTTGTGACTTGGACAGTCGGTGCTGCTCTTTTTGCTACTTGGACGGTCGGTGATGCTCTTTTTGCTACTTAGATAGTCGGTGTTTGATTTGACTTGCTCTGTTTTTTGCGGTGTCGGGGTTGAAGTTGACTTTCTCCACTTCTTACGGTGTCGGGATTTGATTTGACTTGCTCCACTTTCTGCGGTGTCGGGATTTGATTTGTTTCCGAAATGGAGTTTGATTCCACCGAGGAGGTGATTGGTTAACTTTTTTATTTTGTTTTGTTTTGAGAGTTCCCTACTCGTCCAGCGGGACTTTTAAGCTTGGAAGCGCTTTCAGGTGGGACATTGATTTGATTTGTTTGATTTCTGCCTTATTTGACGGGACTTTTGAATTTGAGAGGAATTTGGAATTTGTTTAACATCAGTATTGCTGCACTGGAATAATGCCTGGAGCAACTCATCATTTGCCTTGGGAGGACTTGGGATTTAGTTTTTGGGTTGTCATCAACACCGCTAATACTGATGCGTAGTGTCAGGTGCGACTCATCATTTGCCTTTGGGAAAACTTGGGGTTTGAGTTTTGAGTCGGTATCAGCACCGCTAACACTGAAGCGTAGCGTTAGGAGCGACTCATCATTTGCATTTGGGAAAACATGGGGTTTGAGTTTTGGGTCGGCATCAACACCGCTAACACTGAAGCGTAGTGCCAGGAGCGACTCATCATTTGCCTTTGGGAAAGCTTTGGGTTTGAGTTTTGGTTCGTCATCAGCACCGCTAACACTGAAGCGTAGTACCAGGAGCGACTCATCATTTGCCGTTGCTCGTTGGAGAGCAATGACTTAGAAGACAGGTTTAGATCCCTATCACCTAAGGCTTTTCAATTTTATGAGCCGTAAGGATCTCATAAAAGCATTTTCTCCCTACGAGTTGAGAGGATTTCTCAGGTGTATTTCTCCTTAGGAATCATGGGGATTCCTAAGTGTGTTTCTCCTTTGTGAGTCGTAAGGATCTCACGCAGGTATTTTCTCCTCACAAGGTCGAGGGGATTTTGCTAGTGTATTTCATCTCTTTTCACGAGTTTGCGCCCTTTCGGCTTTTCACAATCTCGCCGACAGTCCTGCTGTTTTTACTCACGGAACCCTTTCGGGTTTTCATCCGTGCTCGTTTTGCTTGTGAACTTACCTTTTTTTACTTTTTTGTTTCATCGCCGGTAGGACTTGGGAGAGATAGGGGTCATTTGCGCCCGTGGATTGTATATAGTTTTATAGGATGTATGATCCAGACCGTAGGGCTGGTGTGCTTAATTCGTCTGCGACTTGGAGCATTCACGCGCAGTATTTCTTGAGATATCGACCATTGATGGGTGGCATGGGCCTTTCTCCCTCGGCACTTATTAGTTGGTAGGATCCTCCGTCGAACACCTTCTCGATAACGTATGGCTCTTTTCAATTTGGCTCGAATTCTTCCTTAGCATGTCGATTGGGGATGATCAGTCTTTTGAGAACCAACACTAATTCGCCTTTCTTGAAAGCACAGAGACAGGTCATCTTGTCATAGGCCCGTGACATTTGGGCTCGGTACAGCTCCAGATTTTGCTATACTGTGAGCCTCATTTTTCCGAGGGCGTCGAGCTCTTCGAGCCGAAGGAGGACATTTTCTTCCTCCGTCAACTCGTGCTGGACAACCATTCTTAGGCTTGGAACTTCGACTTCGAGGGGAGGATTGCCTCCACTCCGAAGAGTAATGAGTATGGAGTGGACTTGGTTGGAGTGCGGTGCGTGGTACTATATGCCCACAACGCCTTGTGGAGCTTGAGATTCTAGTCTCTCTTGTTGGTTGAAGCATTTTTTCTCAGGAGCTTGTATAGAGTTTTATTGAATGTTTTGGCTAGCCCGTTGGCTCTTGGATTATAGATGGAGGAATATCTCCAGTCTATCTTGTGCCGAGTAACAAACCTTGAGACTTTGAAGCTCTTAAAAGAAGGCCCGTTGTCAGAAATGATTCTTCTAGGTGTACCGAAATGGTATAGAATATTATACCGGAAGAACGTCAGAATATCTTCTGTCTTGACTTCTTTTAGCGGGACAGCTTCAGCTCATCTGGAGAAGTAGTCAGTTGCGGCCAATATGAACCAGTTGCCTCTGGATGATGGAGGATCAATTGGACCAACTATGTTGGTGCCCCAAACTTTGAAGGGCCATGACGTTACCGTAAGATGCAACGGATTGGGGTACTTGTGAGTGAAGTCACAGTGAATTTGGGAGAGATGAAAATTTTTTGCATGTTTTTTGCAATCGCTTATCATGATAGGCCAGTAATACTCAAGCCATTTAATTTGAAGCCGCATTTTGGGACCAGATTGGTGAGCTCCGTAGACGCCTGAATGAACTTCTTTCATGACCTTTTGGGCTTCGGCCGAGAACAGACACCTGAGCCAGAATTGGTCATATGATCTGCGGTATAGCGTATTATTTACAAACACATATTGGAGGGCTCTTTTCTTCAACTGAACCCTCGCAAAATTTTCTTCGAGCAACTTGTTGTATCGGAGGTACTCTATGAAGGGTTCCGTCCAATCGGGCTCATCTTGAATGATCAGAGCTTGTTCAGTAGGATTGTTCTCTTATTCTACGGTTTCTTCTTCACGCAAAGAGACCGGAGGCAGAATTTTCCGGCTTTTGACTGTTATCAGAATTTCATCCATATCGGGATCAGCTAGCTCCTTGGCTAAGCGAGTGAGTATGTCGGCTTTCCCGTTCAACGCCGTAGGAACTCTCATTAGTTTAATGTGAGTGAACTGTTTCATGAGTTCCACCACTCGTCTCTGTATCGAGCTAACTTGGGCTTATATATCTTGTATTCGCCGCTTACTTGGTTGACGACTAGCTGGGAATCGCCGTAGACATGCAGCTGAGGGATTTTCATTTCTATGGCGAGCTCCAGACCAACTATCAGAGCTTCATATTTAGCCTCGTTGTTTGTGCGAGGCTCGGTAAGAGCGAAAGAATGTCGCAGGGTTCCTCCCGATGGTGTGATGAACACCATTCCTATTCCTGTTTTTATTTGCGGGATGCTTGATTTGCTGGAGGTCCTTATTAATGAGGCTCCATCGAAATAGAGCTCTCAGCATGGCTCGTCATTTTCGAAGTGTAGCACTTGTTCGTCGGATAACTCGCAATTTAGCGGCGACCCTTCAGGTATGGGATGAGCAGCCAGAAAGTCGACGAGGGCTTGCCCTTTTACTGCTTTCTGAGAAGTATACACTATGTCAAACTCAAATAGTATGACAGCCCATCTGGCTATTCTACCAGTTAGACCCGCCTTGATCATTAAATACTTCAGCGGGTCGATCTTGGAGATCAGCATAACCCGGTGAGCAAGCAGATAATGCCTCAACTTATTTACGGCAAATATCAAGACTAAATATTGCTTTTCAATTGGGGAGTAATTATGCTCTTCCCCAACTAATGTTCGGCTGAGGCAGTATAGAGCATTTTCTTTTCCCATCTCACTATTCTAGGTAATGAGCGCGTAGAGTGATTCATCTAGCGCGACAGTGTAGAGAATCAGCGATTTATTTGGAATGGGAGCAGCAAGCACTGGATGGTGCAACAGATACTGTTTGATATTTTCGAACACTTCTTGACATTCGGCATCCCAGACAAAAGGAGCTCCTTTTTTCATGAGCTTTGAGAAGGGCCTACATCTTCCCGATAAATTTAAGATAAACCTTCGTATATAAGCAAGCTTGCCTTGAAAAGATTCCAGCCGCGTCAGATTCTTTGGAGGGGGCATCTTCATGATGGCCTTTATCTTTGATGGGCCAACTTTGATCCCTCGATGTCGGACTATGAAGCCCAGGAATATTCCCGATGACACGCCAAAAGCGCACATTAGAGGATTCATCTTCAGATCGTATTCTCTCAGTCTGGTGAAAATGGCCCTGAGATCTTGGATGTGATCGGCCTTGGTTTTATTCTTGACGACCAAATTTTCAACATAACATTCGACGACTTTATGTATTAGGTCATCAAAGATTTTGGTCATTGCCCTTTGATATGTGGCGCCCGCATTTTTCAGTCCGAACGGTATCACCTTGTAGCAGTATATTCCGATCAGGGTTCGAAATGCTATGTGTTTCTCATCCTCGGGCAACATCTTGATTTGATTATATCCAGATGAGACATCCATGAAGGTGAACAACTCGTAATTTTATGTGTCGTCGACCATCATTTCCACGACTGGTAATGGAAAGTCGTCTTTAGGGCATGCCTTGTTGAGGTCCCTGAAATCGACGCTGTCACGCCCCGCTTCCCGGTGTACGGGAAGCGGACGCGGCGAGGCCGCTACGTATTTATTCAGAAGTAAACACGGTAAGCGTATCTAAGCAATATAAAGTAAAGTACACAAGAGACAGGAATGTAAATGAACAGCAACTTTATTTATTAAACATTCTTTTACAGATACAACTGGAAAGTAAATACATGAATGGAAAGCAATGCCTAAACAATGGCATAACTGAAATGAAATAAATGTACAGGTAAAGTCTAATGCTCCGGGTCTTCAGTGTACTGCTCTAAATGCTCCTGGCTAGTCTTGAGCTCTAGTGCGTCCGATCCACTTGACAACATTCCAAAGAAGAAGAGAAATAGGAATGTCGTCAGCGAACAATCGCTCGGTAAGTCCAAAAGATGAGTAGAGATAGAATAGACAGAAAGAGAGTATAACTTGTAATGTTTGATTATAATGTTAACGCGGTTGTTTGTAGCTTGGTACAGAAGATACCAGTATATACGAGAGGGGTCTAACTTACATCGTGGACTTTGGTAACCCGTAGTATAAGGCTCCGTCGAAAATACCACGGAACAACGGTATGGATGTAATTACGTCTTAAGTGACCAACTCATGCCACCTTTAACGTATTCCGTACCAGTCTACCCCTTTATAAACCCCGTAGTGTATTATTATATTGATTGTATTGATTGTATTGTATTTTCTGTAGTAAATGGAAGACTTGCCGAATCCATGATATCAGTAAATGGAATGGATGCAAATGGATAGTCATGTAAACGGAATATATCCATGGTTCGGTTTAGTCAATATAGATTGATATAGATTGAATAGACGGATTCATGGATTCATGTTGTATTGTAGTTTATACTTGAATCTCATTCAAGTCAGATTGATTAGATTGAGACTCGGTCTGAGTCAGATACTTTGAACAGAACTTGAAATCCTGATTTAGTTTTAATATTTTCGGTAACTGCTACACATGGACGACAGGATTTGTGTCTTTTTCCAAGACAATTACCGTGTTGATAACACCGTTCGTTAGATTGTCTACCTTAAATAGGCAAGCACCCATATTCTCTGGCTCTCTGAGGCTCAAGAGACTGGTCCCGCTTAAACCTATGTTTACTAGGGTCCTTATTGTAATTTAGTATAATTTGAGGGTGTTTTATGTAAAAATAGTTTGATATAATTTTCAAAATACACCTCAAGCATTTAATTATCGTCTTTAGGGTTTTCATAGATGTATATTTTATAAAAGCGAAATTTCTATTGAGTAGAACCTAATTTTCATAGTATATGGTGTTTTCTTGAAATATTGGAATTGTTTTGTATTTGGATGGTATTTTCATGTAATGGTGATTCCTTTATAAAACTTGGAATATTTCTATAATATAATTAAAATAGATATTTTGATAATATATATATATATATTTAAAAATAAATTTTATTTATTTTCTTGTAGAAATCTCATTTTCTAAAGAAAATGCATTAAAATTCCATCGAGATCGAATGCTCCTTTCGGAGGTCTGCATCTCGCTCTACTGGGCCCGAGAATGTGCGATAACCCACACCATCCCGAATGGGGTCCCCAAAAGTGGGTTGTAGAGATACAATTGCAAGGAATTGTTTAATACACTTTTTAAAGAAATGGTTTTATAAGTTGATGGTATTTATTTGTAAAGTCATGTTATCCCATGAATATATATCCAAAACATCATCGTGCTATGTCAAAGATGTGTTTTGTGATGAGATAGGTCGTTACCTCATGAGTTATTTAAAGGTAATACAAGTTTTATGTTGTTTTATATCAGAAATAAAGTATGTTGTATTTTACCGTAAAAATACAATAAAAATTGCATAGAAGAATATTTTGAAATGAAACTTGTTTTAAAGTGTTTTTTAATGTTTTTAAAAAATTATGTGAGAGTATGGTATTTTCTTGTTTAAGAAAAATAGAGTTTTTAAAGAAAAACCGAATCGGAAGTCGGATTAACTCCGTTTCCGTCGGGTTTTAGAATTGCAAGTTTTTAGAATATAAGATTAGAGGGGGAGAGGGGACTTACTGGCTTTTAGACAAGTGAATGGAGATAGAAAACTAAGAAAGGTTTCGGGACGTCGTTTCGTCATCGGAAACTCCTTGGAACGTTACCGGAACTTCACCCTTTGCTAACTCCACTTACACACTAAAAGAACTTGAGAATTCTTGAGAGTTTTGGCAGGGAATTTCTGAGTGAGGATGAGTGAAATGGAGTATGGTATTTACAAGGAAAATTAGGGTTTATAGGGTGAAAGAATGCATTAAAAATTGCATTAAAATTTGGATTTAAATAATGTTTTATTGTTTTTTGGATAAATTCAGAGTAAACAAACAATATTGGGTTATTGGGGTAGGCCAAATGGTGCCAGGGGCAAAAATTTAGACCATTTCCGACTGGGGGGGACCGGTGGTACCGTTTTTTTAATGATTTTCTCCGGTCTTGAACCGGTGGAATGGGCTAGGATCGTCGCTACGTGTCCCCATCGTCTCATACACCCCAGTGCACGTGTTTGTTTATTCTGTGTCTCTTCATTTTACGTGTAGTGCACGTGTAAACCTTTGGGGTTCTAAAAGATTAAAAGAAAAATAAATAAAAAGATAATGTGGCTGGGGGGATTCGATCACAGGGGCTACGTCACAGCAGTGCAAGGCTTTACCAATGAGCTACAAGTGCTTTCTTGCTGTTCAAAAGCAAAACAAATTTATAACTTGTACTCAGGCTTAGGTGTTCCTTTCTCTATTTTGATGATAAAAAAATTCTGTACAGAAAGTTTAGGGTTGTTACAGATGCAAACTCCGATCTGCCTATTTTTCTTCCTCACTAGGACGATGCATACGATCCAGTCCGCATATTTCTCTTCTCTGATGAAGCCAGCATCGATAAGTTTCTTAGTTTCCTCGATGACCTTTTCTTCTACCTCCCTTCACATTCTTCGAGGAGCTTGTTTGACTGGTTTGGCATCAGGAGATATAGCCAGCTTATGCACGACCGCTTTAGGAGAGAGACCAGGCATTTCTTTGTACGTCCACGCGAAGCAGTTAGCAAACTCATGCAACAGGGCTTCTATCTGCTCTTTCATTTTTTATGAAAAGAGTGAACTGATGTAGGTCGGCTTTAGATTATCGGGCGTTCCCAAGTCAATCTTGGTTAGCTCGTCGAAGGTTGCTTTTCCGCCATCTTCGAGCTCTCGAGGGGCTTTTTCTGGCTCGGCTAGCTCGTCGTCATCATTTGACTTTTCACCGGCTTCACCAGCATGGATCATATAGCATGCTTTGGCATCAGGTTGAATAAAACCTATACCCCGTCAATCTGGGATTCGTCCATCGATGAGTGCTCGAACCTGAGGCAGATGCCACAGCCCCTTATAAAATTTCGCTTCAGAGTCCATTTGATATAACCGACATCCGCACTTTTTAAAATATTCCCGCATCTCGGGTGCATAGTATCTAGGATTGAGGACGTCTCTTATGCCTCTCTCATATGGAAGTAACGCGACAGACAAATCGTCCGAGTGCACGACATGATTTGACCCATAAAACAGGATGCTCTTCTGTCCACTTTTCCTTCCGGGAACGTAGAAAGTTTGCAGTTGGTTCACGGTAGAGACCGACAAAGCATCTAGCTCCTTGCACATCTATTCCGACACCCTTGTGATAGCTAGAGACCCTTCTGTAATCTCAAAGGTTTCTCTTAGCTTCTCTTTTTGCATGAGGGCCCAATCTGCATAACTGTTGCAAGGCGGGTCCTCTTCCTCCGACTCTTCAGTGTCGAGGACGAATTTTACTGCTAGATGGGCCTTCAGTATCAGACTCGTCCGTATTACTACCAAAATGAGGGCGAGTTTTACGGAAGGATGGACTTCCAATGTCGGATTAATCAGTGTCACTGCTGAAACTCGAACGCACTTGGGGGCTTTTGCTTTTGAAAGTGATAGCCAACTTAGATTTGCTTTTGAGTTTCGGAGCCGTTCTATCTTTGGTTAGTCGTGGCTCAGTATTTTGGGGGTTCACAAAGTACCGAGAATCTTCATATTGGACGTCATGCACACCAAACGGCTAGATGTCTCCATTAATATGTCTTTCTTCACCATTTTTGGTATACTTCATGCATTTATGGAGAGTTGACGGAACGATATCGTAATCGTGATGCCACGGCCATCCCAGAAGAATTTTATAAGACGTGTCGGCGTCGATCACGTATATCTTAGTTTCGGTTTGTAGGTCCCCGAACCTGATCGGCGGAGCTAAGGATCTCAGAACTTGCTGACAATTTTGATTGGAGCCTTGAATGATAATCCTTTCCCTTGACAGGTGTCGGACGTCCATTGACAAACTTTTCAGAGTCCGCAAGTTCATGATATTCACTGAGGATCCCAGATCAATCAATATGCGATTCATCCGATCTCCGTCACTGTACCCGGCCACGTAAAGCGGCCGGTTATGCTCAGTTGTTCCCAGTAGCAGGTCTTCATCCTTAAACATGACCGCGGCGTCATGCAGAGTGTACTGGGCTTCTTTCATATTAATTTCCGAAAAGCACGCTTGGTACTGTTGGGGGTTTTGTAGAGCGTGAATGAGAACATCTCTAAGCTCCTTAGATAGGATTAAGGCATCGTAGATGCTCAGGAGAGATGGAACCTTCCGGAGATGGGCCAAGACATTATAGTCCACTGAGGAAGGACTCGAATTTTCGTGAGCCTGCTCTCCGCCGTCTTCTTCATTAACGACTTGTTTTTCCTTTCCTTTTGGGGCGTTGTCCTGATTTGGCGATATAGCCCTACCGCTTCTGAGCTGGATTTGGTTGGCCTTTGTGGCGAGCTCCCCATCCTCTTCAGGAAAACATAGCTCTTCCTCAGAGTCGCTACCAAGGTGGATTGTTTCCCCAATTAGAGCAAAGCTCTGTTTGAATTTCAAAAATTCAAAAATTGAAGCAACGCTTCAGATTCCTTGCGCTGCGCGCATTGCGCCACGTGTCAAAATCAGACACGCCAGCGCAGCGCCCGAAGCAGCGCACCCAATCAGAGCAAGGCTCTGTTTAAAATTCAAATTTTAATAAAGGAAGCAACGCTTCAGGCCACTTGCGCTCTGCGCTGCGCGACACGTGTCAGCGCAGTTGCGCTAGCGCAGTCACGCTGCTCGACACGTGTCTTGCGCCAGCTGTGCCAGCATTTAAAACAGAAAAATTCTGAAAAGATCTTTCTGATCTTATTAAAACAATAAGATTTTCTTCTGTAAAACAGGAACCCTTGGATCAAAGATCCAACGGTAGGGAAAAATCCCTAAATCACTCAGAGAAAGATCTCTTTAACTGATTTAACAAATCAATTGGCACTATATAAAGGCCCCTAGACTCCAAGTCTAAAATACATAGAAACACACAGAAACACACAGAGATGTTCAGAACTCCTCTAGAAAATTTTGAGAAGAGCTCAGAGAAAAAAAAGGTAAAAACCTTTGAATAAAAAGAAGAATTTTCTTCTATAAAGATCAATGATCTAAGAACAAGATCAAGATCTTCAATTAAAAAGAAAAAAAGATAAAAAAGATCCAATCACAAAAAGATTAAAAGAAGTATTACTTCACAGATCATTTGATCTACATAAAGGCATTGCCTTTTTATGAACCATTGGTTCTGGAATCTTAAAAGATTCTTTTCTTCAATCCAAAATTGGATCAAGATATTAAACAGTGCCCTGCACTTGTAAATCTGCACTGTTGCACTCTTGGGTTGGCGCAAGCCACCAGAGAGCACCACGTGTCGGCCCCAGAACAAACTGCGCCTTGCGCTTTGAAAAACAGAGCACTGCTCTCTTAAGTTGGCGCACTGTACCAGAGCGCGCCACGTGTCAGTAGCGCAATAGCGCAGCGCACTGGAGCAGCGCACTGCGCTTGCGCTCACCAGAGCGTGACACGTGTCACCTCCACATGCGCTTGCGCTCATTAATTGGCGCAAAGCGCCTGACAGGCCACGTGGCGCACTGTCGGACAATTAATGCACTGCATTATTAAAGAAGGGATAGAGCCCAATTAAAAAGGCCTAACAGGCCTAATAAAATGCAATGCATTATTAAAAAAGGGGGCAGAGCCCAAACAAAGGTCTGTCAGACCAAAACAGATGCTTTGCATCATTTAAAAAGGGGCAGAGCCCAAATAAAGGTCCAACAGAGACCAAGATTAATGCTATGCATTATTAAACAAGGGGCAGAGCCCAAGCAAAGGCCTAACAGGCTAACTGCAAATAAAAATGTTGAACATTTTCAACTGGACTTAGCCCAATCATGGCCGTAAGTCCTCAAATTAAATTGATTGAGCACGACTGCTCTCTTAAATCAATTTACACCCAGTTTAAGGGTACATCTCCGAACTCCTCTGACATTTGTCGTTGTAATCCTTCAACGTCGTCAGAGAGGTGACGGGTCCCGACAACCACACATCGTTACGGACTGTAAGGTCCTTAAACTCATGGACTTAAGCGTCCTTAAACCGATATACGGACTTAAGCGTCCTTAAACTCACGGACTGTGAGGTCCTTAAACTCATGGACTTAAGCGTCCTTAAACCGATATACGGACTTAAGCGTCCTTAAACTCACGGACTGTGAGGTCCTTAAACTCATGGACTTAAGCGTCCTTAAACCGATATACGGACTTAAGCGTCCTTAAACTCATGGACTGTGAGGTCCTTAAACTCATGGACTTAAGCGTTCTTAAACCGATATACGGACTTAAGCGTCCTTAAACTCACGGACTGTGAGGTCCTTAAACTCATAGACTTAAGCGTCCTTAAACCAATATACGGACTTAAGCGTCCTTAAACTCACGGACTGTGGGGTCCTTAAACTCATAGACTTAAGCGTCCTTAAACCGATATACGGACTTAAGCGTCCTTAAACTCATGGACCACCATGTCCCTAAACTGGCAATCGACCGCAATGTCCCTAAACTAAACAACAGAGCCCAAATGCTCTCTTGTCGGATCTAAACGATCCCGTTAAGTTGATCTTGGTCTAAAAATTAGACTAACGTATCCTTAATTAACGTTTAAGTTGATCTTAGCCTCAAATAAGGCTAACGTATCCTTAAACCAAAACCCCAAACCCAAATCTAAGAAAATACGGATTTGGACTAATCCACGTCCTACGGGGGACAACATAAATTAGTCTCCGTATACAATCCACGGGCAACCACAAACAAAACAAACACCCACGACACGAAGTGACCAGCTGGAGAAGGAGAAAGTTGTTACCGTGATGCGGTAGCGTAATTAACTGCAGGGGCTTGCGCCTGCAGGGAAGAGCGTCCCCACAATCAAAAACCCCTCAAGCGAGGGGAAATCTGACGAAGTCTGCTACATCGGACGCATCCGTTTAAACCTTCGATACACGGTGCCATAAATCAACTTGGCTTCTTTGGAGAGGTGGACGGATAGCACCTATTAGCATCTGCCCTGAATCTCAGTGCCAAGACGTACAGTCTTGCGCCGTCTTTCGGAGGGGAACAGATTCTGGCACGCCCGGTGGGACATTTTCCTCTTTCCACTCCACACTTCGTGTGTCGTCTTCGCGAAAGAATCGCGGTTTGTTAATAGTTGCCTTCGGGTTTCAAGTTACTAAGATTTGGTCTCTTGCTTGGCGCAGAAATCAAGCATCAATGGCATCTAACTGCTCGAACTGCTCTAAATGCAAATGCAACCGACGCTCCGCCTCACCTGGAGGTGTAGCCTATGGGCCTCAAGCGGCCTCCATCCTTGCTATGCCGGCGGAACAAGTAACTCAGGCCACCACCGGTCTGTTTTTCGGGACCATACTCCCGCCAGCAAGCTTCACCATTCCAGTGCCCGTACCGGAAGCGCAAAAGAAGTCGGTCTTCGATCGGCTCACTACTACCACAGACCCTCTCAACGGGTCGTCCAATATCAAGCCGGCAGCCTCGGTCTTTACCAGGCTGAACCTGAACCCTAATGGGCCTGCCAAGAAGCCCATGACCCCTGACATGGCCATCGCAAAGAAGACAACCATCTTTATTCCTGAAGTCGTCAAGACGGCTTCTCCTGCTAAAGAGTCGGTCTTTTCAAGGCTGACTATTCCGGCTCCTGTTCCTGCTCGAGGGTCAGTCTTTGACAGATTGGAAACCGCCACTTAAAAGACATCAGTCTTCAAGAGGCTGGCACCAGCGGCGCCTCATCTGGACATGGGGCAAGACAAAACCATCCCTATCGCCGAACCAGCTCCAACAGCTCGACATGCTCGACGTCGCCACTGGCGCCGAGTAAGGAAGGCCGGGGGCAACTCCCCCTCTGGGCTAACTCCACCAGCTCCAACGGTGGAAATCAATGCTGCTGTTCCGACTGGGAACATGTTTGAACTGCTAAGGAGGGTACGCAAGAACTCTCCAACTGCCGTGTTGAAAAGATCTCCTCCGCCCGTGGAGAATATTGCAGAAATAAAGCCGAAGCAGCCCCCTCAACAGCTGTCCTCCGAAATTTACAAGGTCTGGCGACGGGTTCAGGACTCAGCAATCATTCAAGATCATTCTCGCCGGCAGAAGAGGGTGAAAATTCAGGAAGAAAAGAACCGTCCTGTCAAACAGCAAAGGACAACAATCACCTGGGTGCCCACAGCAAAGGCCCCTCCACGTCGACGGCCCACAAGAGAAGAAGGCCGGAGAAAGTCCCCACGCCTGCGGCAAATGTCAAAGGCGGCAAGCCCAAACGCCCTAAGTCCGGGGTCATTGTGGTACACACCGTCTACATGGCGTCCGGTAAAGAGGACAGCCGTACATCTACAGGTCATAGACCGCTTACGCGATCGGTGACTAAAACTCAGGAGCAGCAGTAGAAGCTCCAAGAAATGATGAATGCGATGGCCGCACTCACTGGGCCAAAAGAAAGCCCCGAAGCGTCCTCGGATCAACGCCAGGAGCAAGAAACTGATGCTGAATTCCTTCACAGGATACTGGAAAAGAAGGACAAAGAGGATGTGGAACAAGCAGCCAATATAAAACGAATGGTCCTTCTGTTCCAGGACATGGTGGGTATGATGATCCAGCAGGATCCTCCTGATGAAGATCCTCCGATCATCTTTGAAGATGACAGAGGCAAAACGTCGAATCCACTGCCGGCTCTGTCGGTAGCCAAGGAGGAGACAATTTCTAAAGCTGCCCTAGATGAATATATAGCTCAGCAGATAAGGGTTCACTAGGCAACTGAGGCAGCCGGCCAAGTCGTAAAGACGGGGCGATCATAGCTGAGCTGGTACGATCAGATAAAGTACCCGCCGGGCTACACGATCCCAAAGTTCCATGTCTATAAGGGGACGGGCAATCCCCACCAGCATGTTGCCCAGTTCAGGGCCTTATGCGGCAACACGGGAGGCGACGACAAACTGCTACTTCGCCAGTTCGTCGGAAGCCTGTCGGAGACGGCGTTCGAATGGTATTCTGAACTTCCGAACGACTCCGTCAAAACATTTGCGGAGATGGAGCTATTGTTTATCCAGCGTTTCGCAAGCGCCAGTGAACGCACCCTGATAACAGCATTGATTAATGCCAGGGTGAAGCCGGGCGAGACGTGGGTCCAATACGCGATACGGTGGAGGAACCTATGGTCGAAATGCGAGCAACGCATAGAAGAAGCTCCTGCAGTAGGCATGTTTGTGGGAACCCTCAATCCGCAGGCGACCATATCCCAATTCATGATGTTCTTCAAGCCGACTACCTTCCAGGCCTTGATCGACAAACTAGCTCAAATGGACCAAATGGGCCATAGACCGTCTCCTCCAAAGCCGGATTCTCGAAATGAGAAGGGGAAGGGAAAAGCGATCGTCGTCGCCAATGCTCAACAACAGCCGAGCAACCTGAAGCCGGTTGTCCGTCAAAACAATATGCGTCCACGCATACCCCTCGAGGAGAGGCTAGGACGTCCTTACTCATTTCCTCAAGATAAGACGAGAAGACTGTTCGAGCTGGCATTGCGCAACCGACTCATCAATCTGCCAGATCCAAGACGTCCGTTGCAGCCAAACGACGTCAATGATCCCAATTACTGTCCCTATCACCTAGTATTGGGTCATCCGATCGAAGATTGCTACGTCTTCAAGAATTGGATTGAAGACCAATACCAATAGAGCAAGTTTGCGTTGTCCGAAAGATAGAAGGTGAACCCGCCGCAGCCTCATACCCCTAAAAAGGTGAATACGCCGGGGGCAACGTGCTCTTTTGTTGAAGAAGCCCCATGGGAGGTCGTGTTGTCCGCTAAAACCAAAAGGATGCTGAACGATCTCCAAACATGCCCGGCGATCAGGTGGAAGAACCCGTTGGAACCTGAGTTCATTGAAGGGATGTTGAAACCGTGCCCAACTCCAAAGATCGATGGTGGTGGCCTAAGCACTCACACCCAGTCGTCAAAATCTTCAAAGAAGAAGAAGAAAAGATCCAAAAGCCCGTGAGACCTGGCAATAAGCGCACGGACTTACAAAAACAAATCGACGCGCTGGAGGAGTACAATCAAAAGGCACGGACTCCCATCACACTCCAAGAGTTCCTCAGCCACGTCTTTCAAAAGGAAGACGAGGGAGAGAGCTCGTCGGATGAATCCGAGGAATACGTGGCGAGCTGTCATATGTTCTCCCACTCGTTTACAGACGATGAGGAAACTCCTTGCACTGAGAAGCTGGGGGCAGATCCTAAACCGGAACTTCTAGGGCCATCGGATGAAACAATTGATGCATTCCTCAACGAAGCTCTTTTGAAAAGTAAAGCTGATCGGAAACGCGAAGCGGTCATATTTGAAAGGGCCAAGCGCCGGCGACTAGACGAAAGAGTTGAGACACTCCGGCCGGATCAAAGTATATCCACCGCAGATAAAAGCAAATTCAAGACGAGGAAAAGGTTTGCTAAAGCCATATCAATGGGTATGAAGCTACCACCCTCTGAAGGAAACATTGCTGGCAAAGCGGAAATGCACCCTTCCTACTGCTTGTATCATCGGAAGATTTCTCACCCCACCGAAGAGTGCAGAGCTTTTAATAAATGGTGGCAGGGGTATGTTGTTCACCGGCAACATTTTAAGCGAGAGAAGCGCAAAACTCGTCGGGAGCAGAAAGGTATGACCGAGGAGCTTAGAAGAACTACCGGCGATTGTCGCATGATTAACGCCGGGGGATCGCAAGTTCTCACATTCAGGAGCGATTCTGATGAGGAAATGGCTCTTAGCCCTCTCTTTAAAGAGTCTACATCGGGAAAAGAGGAAGAGCCGAAGGCTTGCGAAAATATCCGGCTGCATAATCGTACGCTACTCGAAAAGAATCTCGGATCCTCAAATAAAAAAGATAAGGGGAAAGAAAAGGTCTCTGACGATATCGACCTAGATGACCAAGTTATGGAAGAGCTAACCGCCAAGGACCCGCCAAAGAAAAATAAGGTGGATTACAACGTTCTAGCGCATCTGAGGAAGCTACCCTCGCAGCTCAGCATTCTTGACGCCATTTTACTATCAAAAGAGGCAAGGGATTCATTAATCAAGGCACTACAGGAGCCGGAGCAATTCCAAGCTTTGCTCGCCGAAGAAAAGATGAAGGACGAGCTGGAGGAAGTACACACAGCCGATGTCACTTTCGGTGATGAAGACCTCCTCCTTGGGACGTGCGAACATAACCGCCCCCTCTATGTCTCAGGGTATTGCCATGATATAAAGATAGGCAAAATCTTGGTTGACAATGGCTCTTCCGTCAATCTCCTCAATGTACGGGTATTGAAAGAAATCTGCATGAGCGTTCAGCACCTCGCTCGGGATAAGATCACCATCTCCGGGTTCGACTCTCAATCATCACGGACTCTTGGGTCTATGATACTGACGCTATGCTTTGGGCTACTCGTCACAGACATTAAATTCCACGTCATAAATGCTAAGACATGCTATAATGCTCTGCTCTGCCGACCCTGGTTACATGAGTACAACATCATTCCTTCTACACAGTATCAGTGTATGAAATATTTTAAGGATGGTCTCGAGTATACCGTAACAGGGGAGTTGAACCCATTCTCCGTGAACGAAGTCTGCAAATATGAAGATGCAAAATACTTCTTACCAGATTTCGAAGACACGGAGAGGTGTCACAAGCCGGAGAACAAAGCTATTACCACCATTCCTGTCTTCGGGAGTGATACCGAGGAGGAAGAGGAGATAGTTTATTCAGGTCCACCCCAACACAACAAGCCAGGACCGTCCGCTCCTACGTTGATCTTTGGTAGTGACTCGGAAGATGAAGTCCATGCTATATTTTCCGCTCGGCCTTCAATACAAACATCCGCTGGCGAAGAGCAAAGTCTACAAGTCGCCATGGTTCCACTTAAACACCATAAAGAACTGGATGCGCTCGATACCTACAGCGTGGAAGAGCTGCGAACATTCTATATCCCTCCCAGGCGAGAAGGCGAAAAGTCAATTCTATTCTACCGCTCTGAAGAAACCAAAGTGGAGAAAGAAATCTGGCACGGTGCGGATCCTACGCTTGACAGGCTTCAGCCCATCCGTCTGCCTAGATATTATACAGAAGGATTGAAAAGGCTGTTGAAGCGCCAGGGGATACCCTTTAAACAGACCGCTCGAAAAGCTAAGTTCTATGATAGGGTCTGGAACATTCCTGGAACTCAGCACAAGTTGCCTAATGGAAGAATGGAAACAATCGGGCTTGGATACATTCGATCCAAGAAACGGGAGTTCCTCAGCGACTGCTACGTCATTCATGACTTCAATGAAGAAGGGGATGCTGAATGGGAGAGTGTCAATCCTGAACCAGAAAAAGTCCCTGATGTAAAATTGCCCAATCCGTCGTTCGAGAAACAAATGGACAAGCTTATAAAGGAAGCTGTTCAAAAGGTCCGAGACGACCACAACCGCGAAATGGCCATCTATGAGAAGGCCAAAACGCAACGCCTCCTTCAACTGGCTACGAAAGATGAAAATGCCGCTCCCTGTCAACCTGTTATAAAAAAGGCTCGACACAGAGGCAGAAATAAGTCAAAAAGCGGAAAAGGCGCTCGACAGCAACAAAGCGGGACTAAGAAGCCACACAAGCGGGAATTGAGCGGTCTGGATTTGTCCCTTATGAAGAAGATGAGTCGAGCGTACTCTTTTCCTCGGGACAAGACGAAGAAGATGCTTGACCGAGCTATAAAATACCAAATGATTACGCTTCCGGAGTCTAAACACCTCGAGCAAGCAGGCGAAGTCTCTCACCCAAACTATTGCTCTTATCATCGAGTAATAGGCTATCCTCTCGAAGATTGCTTCGCCTTCAAGAACTGAGTCGAAGATCAGTATCAGCTCAGCAAGTTCGCTCTATCTGACAGCTGGAGGGTAACGCCGCCACAGAAGCATGAACCCAAAGCCACAAGAGCAGAACCAGATCCACAGCGGTCTTGGAAGCGAGCTCGCACCTGTCATATGATAACAATATTAAAAGAAAAGCCCGAAAACATGGATGACCTTCCCTGGTGCTACGAAAACAACATCGACGAGGTGATCTCAGAATTCCCACCAGCGACAAAAGAGCTGGAAGATGGAATATATACTACTGCAGATAACCTCAAGAAAGTTGAGTTGGGGACGGCGAACGACCCGCGACCGATATTCGTCAGCGAGCTGCTATCTGAAGAAAGGGTGGCTGCGTTAAAGGACGTGCTTATGCAGCATAGAGATTGCTTCGCATGGAACTATTCTGAAATGCCAGGACTAGATCCAGAGATTGCTGTGCATAAATTGGCGATATCCCCGGACGTCAAGCCAGTCAAGCAGGCGCCGAGAAGAATGCGGCTCGAGCTCGAGATGAGTATCAATGCTGAGGTCAAAAAGCTAATCGACTCTGGCTTCATCCAAGAAGTTCAATATCCCGTTTGGATCGCCAACATCATCCCGGTGATGAAGAAAAATGGGACAGTGCGCATATGTGTAGATTTCCGGGATCTCAATAAAGCCTACCCGAAGGACGATTTCCCAGTGCTAGTCACCGAACTAATGACAGATAACACGTCCACTCACGAGGTTTTCTCCTTCATGGACGGCTCATCAGGATACAATCAGATAAAGATGCATCCCGAAGACCAGAAGCACACCGCTTTCCGGACCTCTTTGAGTATATTCTGCTACAAGGTGATGCCCTTCGATCTAAAGAATGCCGGTGCCACCTATCAAAGGGCCATGACGAAAATCTTCGATGACCTTATACATGAAATCGTCGAATGCTATATCGACGACCTCGTGGTTAAGAGTAAATCATACGAGGAGCATTTAGAGCATCTGAAGACCGTATTTCAGCGCCTTCGACAATACAACTTGAAGATGAACCCTCTCAAGTGGGCATTCGGAGTTTCCTCGGGCAAATTCCTAGGATTCATCGTCCGACACCGAGGTATCGAAATAGATCCGTCAAAGATCAAGGCGATCATGGAAATGCCTCCGCCGAGAACTCTCAAACAGCTGCGGTCTCTCCAAAGAAAGCTCGCGTACATACAGCGATTTATAGCCAATCTTTCAGGCAAGTGCCGCCCTTACAGTCACCTGATGAAGAAGGGAACTCCTTTCATATGGGATCATAAGTGCCAGAGCGCGCTGGGCGAAATCAAGCAATACCTGCAGAATCCGCCAGTGTTGGCAGCTCCGGTCAAGGAAAAGCCTCTCATTCTTTATACAACCGCCCTCGAAGGTTCCTTAAGCGCATTATGGGCACAAGAGAACGACCAAGGGAAAGAAAGAGCTCTTTATTACTTAAGTCGAGTTCTCCTGGGGGCAGAAAGCAACTACTCCCCCATTGAAAAACATTGCCTGGCGTTGATCTTCGCGGTAACAAAGCTCAGGCACTATGCATTAGCACATGAAGTCCGTCTCATTTCGAAGGTGGACCCCCTTAAATATTTAATGTCGAAGGCCATATTGATAGGGAGACTTGCTAAATGGGCCCTGCTCTTGATGGAGTTCTCAATAACGTATCAACCTCTCAAGGCAGTGAAAGGCCAGGCCATCGCCGACTTCCTCGCTGAGCATCCGATACTTACCGATTCTCCTCTGAATTGCGAGCTGCCAGATGAACATGCTTTTGATGCGATCGACGGTATTGGTACCCGATGGGAGCTTTATTTTGATGGAGCGTCTACCATGAAGAAGCGCAAACAAAGCACCCCTATAATCAAATCAGGGGTAGGCCTTATCTTCGTAACTCCACAAGGAGGGATAATGCGATTCGCCTTCTCCTTGACAGAGCCGAGGACGAACAATGAAGCCGAATGCGAAGCTTTGATAGCAGGCCTCGAGATCGCCATCGACATGGGAATTGAAAACCTCCTCATATACGGAGATTCCCAACTGGTCGTTAGTCAAGTAAATGGCGACCACCAAACGTGCAAACTCGAACTGGTAAAGTACGGCTAGAAGGTGCAACAACTGTTGACCCGAATCCCCTCCTACATGCTGTAAAGCATACCGCGTGCAGAAAATAGTAAAGCGGATGCGTTGGCCAAGCTCGCAAAGGAGCTAGCCGACGAAAACCTCGATGACGTAAGAATAGTGGTACAAAGCCGTCGGGTGCTTGCCCCGGCAGAAATATTTCCGGAATCATCCAAAGAAAAGGGAGCGACTGAGTAGACGGCCCTGCAAATAAAAGACCGGGAAAAGACTGAGGATTGGAGAGAAGTCTTTATAGACTACTTCAAATCACGTCAAACGCCTGAAGACGTGTCTTCAAAACATCAGCTTATGAAACGAGCTCTGTGTTTCGCCTTTGTCAATGATACTCTGTACAAGAGGTCGTTTGATTCCCTGTGGCTGAGATGTCTTGGACCTGAAGAAGCGAAAAGAGTCGTTCAGGAAGTTCACGATGGACTCTGCGGTTCTCATCAAGCAGGCCCGAAGATGAAGTTGAAGATTAAACGGATGGGTTATTATTGGCCCACTATGATCCAGGACTGCCTCAAGTATGCGAAGCAATGCCACTCGTGCCAGATCCATGGAGACTTTATCCATCAGCATCCAAATCCATTACACCCGACAGTGGCTAGCTGGCCGTTCGAAATATGGGGAACTGACATAATCGGCCCCATTGAGCCAGCATCGTCCAGAGGACATCGATTCATTTTGGCGATGATTTGAGTGATTTAGCGTGCTTGCGCTTTCTAAAAGATAGATCAAAAATATTTGTAACCGCAATCAAGAACGGCGTCGCATGAAGCTAGCCGGTGAGTACGGGTCGGTCCACAGGGATGTTGTGAATTTCCGATTCGTTCTTACGAGTTAATTCCGAAGGGTGTTCGGAGTTGTTATTAAATCTAAAAATCTAATTAACCTAGGGCAATTATCTAGATCTATTCTTGCTAGGGTTAGGTCTAGGGATGGTTTGGAAATGCAATTAAATCTCAACGCTTTCTATACCCGAATGAAGATCTGTGAGGAGTTATGGTAATTATCAATAAAGGGGATTAGATCCATTCGGGAAGGTGTTCCTTCCTCTAGGTTCTTGTCCTTCCTTTAGAGATCCTTACCCTAACCTCCATGGAAAACGCGCGCAACCGGGCTTTTACACTACGGTGTCATCGGTACCTCGAGGGGTAGGATGCCGTAGGGCGCGGTATGTGCGTGTATGCATGGAGTCCTATTGTAAATATTTGGTGGGTAAGAAAGGGATGAGGGATCTCATCTCTCAAAATCCTTCCCCAAAGCTAAACCCTAAACAAGTTCCTAGGGCATGAAATTAAATCTACCTAGGGCAAAGAATTGAAATCTACACTAGGGCAAGAAATTAAATCTACTTACAGATACATCCCTCCAATCATCCATGCAGGGTTGTCAGATTTGAATTTCTGAATGGAACGGAAACACCGATGCTCTCCAAAAAGGATTTCTGAATTTTTATTAAAAGGTGGCATAAAGAATTACAATCTTTAGAGTTCTATTTATAGGAAATAGAAACCCTAGGTTACATCTTGAACCGCATGTCTAAATTTACAAAAATAGCCCTAGGTTGACTAGTCAAATCCGCCTCACAATTTGGTAAAAATTAATTCCACTGTTCCCTTAAGCCCGCCGTGGAACCACGGCCCAAGGCCTGGTTTGGCCGCGGTTCCGCGGCCAAAAAGTAGAATTGGCTCATGTGCTTTCTTGTGATGGCTTCGTATGACTTGTACTTCCTGTTTCTTTAGGTCTTTTTGCAGATTGTTTTCTCGTTCTCTTCCAGATCTTTCCAGTGAATATTGTAGTGGACCTTTACTGTTTCTTTGTGTCGCTGCCTTTATACTCGGTGAACTGTCGTTCATTGTTCCTCAACATGTAGACCGGATCAAGATTTCACCATTTATCATTCGTAGTCTCACTTTTGCATTGTCTTTTCATTGTTTTCACTGTTTTAGATCCAAGAACCTGTAACCTGTAATATGTAGCAGACATGCGTCAAAAGCACCTGTTTATTTATTAAACGAATAAGAATGGGGAATATAATAATGCAATATTCTGGTGTGAACAAATACCCCCAAACTTATCTTTTGCTCGTCCTCGAGCAAACTTATTTTTTTATACTCTATAAAAACCTAACCGCACTTTCGCAGGGAAACGCGATTGCACTGAGCACGTGCAATAAGCCGTTAAACCTCTAGGTGTCCCTAGTAGGAGGAGTGTTGTCTCCTGAGGGTTTTCAGTGGATTACACCCACAAAATCCTATCAATTCGGCCCATTAACTTTTGTTCTCCAATTAGGTTTTCTAACAAGGAATTCTATTATCGTCGACCCGCAAATTATCCACCCATATTCTTCACACTTCCTCATTATTTAACTTAAGATTATATATGTTATGTAGACCTACTTAGCTTTCGGCATCTCTTAAGTTTTCCTTCTAAAGTTCCATCTCCACTTAGGAATTTCTATCAACTCTACTAAAGATACAAGTTCTATTCTTCATCCCTTTCTCTCATCTAAACTCCAATCACATACCCACGTGTGTCTATAGATCACCCCTACACTCGGAAATTCAAATCAAGCAATCATACTCTCGTCTATTGTCCAAAGCACTTATTAATTAGTGAATTTTTAAATGAAATTTGCTTACACATCCTTCATGCGACCGTTAATACTTCTTGAGGTACCAACAACCGATTACAAGATGCGTTAGCACTTTAAAGCGTACTTCCTAGTTTTGCAACACCCAAGGCTTTAGCAGTGACTCCCAAACCAGTTGGTCTAAGGCACTAGGTGATGAAGTACCCTCGCTAAATATTTTTCTATTTTTTACAGCCTTAAGTAATCACAAAAACCAGTGTCCATTTTTTTTCTTTATTCACTTTTTTTCTTTTATTTTCATTGTACTAAGGACTTTTAGACAAGAGCATTTCAAGGTCTCTTCTACCATTCCAAGTTTCAAGGTACGTGATTGTGCATTTTGTAGGGTATACGTTTTTAGAGTCTAGACTTAAGCCAGGAACTATTTTTCAAACTTATACTCTAATAAGAACATCAATACCTTTCCCTTGTTTCGACTTAGCCCAAGAAGTGAACCCAAAATTTGCCTATTTCTAAATAAACTACAAGGCATATACTTTCTGCCGTTAAACTTTAAAGAAGGTTATCTTTAGGGTTTTTTTATTTACTAAGTCTAAGATCTAGTTGTCCCTAGCCAGTTAACCTATTTGTCAAACTCAAGTCAAATATGGCCAAAATTGAATACAATAATTTTTATAATTTTTCAAATTTTTATGGGTTTTTAAATAAGTATGCAAATGCAAAAATATGTACAAATGAATGCGAAGGAAGAAGACGTACCGAGCATACCCCCAAACTTGAACTTGACAGTGTCCTCACTGTCATTCTACACCAAGAGGGTCAAAATGTCGGCACTCCCCTGTTTATTTATTTATAAATTTTTTTTTTGTTTTTTTTAATGTTTTGAAATTTTTATTTTTTTAATTTTTTATAGAAAAAGAAAACAAAAATATATATACATCTATACAACAAGGTTCCCCCCAAACTTAAGCTTGGCCTTACACAAGCTAAAGGTTAGCACCAACCATTCAAAAATCTTATCATGGTAAAGGTATAGTCGGTGCAAGAATGGGGTGGAGATGAAAGAAATGAGAAACACGCGAGACCGAATGAGAAGAAGGGTGGTAGAATAGGGTCTCGGTGTGGGAGAAGAATGGCGGAAAGAAGAAAGAAGGATCGCACGAACTTGAGGGTGTAAATCGAGTGAATAAATTAGCGCAATATGTGATGATCGATATGTTATAAGCGATTGCGCTAACCTATCAACCCGTCGGGAAATGGGGTCAAATCCCTTAAGATTCGCAAGAAAATATGGATACGCCGAACTTGGTATAGGAGATGAAAGCGTCACGGTCATTTGTTCGGTCGGAACGATAGGAAGAAGGGAGGGTGATATAACAGTCAAAGGTCCAGGAGGCTGAATTGGAAAATCCGACACATTAAACAAAAATGGTTCAACCTCAATATTATCCTCAAAACTCTCCTCAATATTATCCTTATAATTTTCCTAAAAATTCAACTGATCCATGCCATTATCATCAAATTCAAGACGCATATTAGATTCGGGAGAAACCTTTAATAACTCGGGATGATGATTTGAACATAAAATCTCGATTAAATCGACAGGTTCATCATCCGAAAACAATTTCTATTACCGCAATCAAGAACGGCGTCGTATGAAGCTAGCCGGTGAGTACGGGTCGGTCCACAGGGATGTTGTGAATTTCCAATTCGTTCTTACGAGTTAATTCCGAAGGGTGTTCGGAGTTGTTATTAAATCTAAAAATCTAATTAACCTAGGGCAATTATCTAGATCTATTCTTGCTAGGGTTAGGTCTAGGGATGGTTTGGAAATGCAATTAAATCTCAACGCTTTCTATACCCGAATGAAGATCTGTGAGGAGTTATGGTAATTATCAATAAAGGGGATTAGATCCATTCGGGAAGGTGTTCCTTCCTCTAGGTTCTTGTCCTTCCTTTAGAGATCCTTACCCTAACCTCCATGGAAAACGCGTGCAACCGGGCTTTTACACTACGGTGTCATCGGTACCTCGAGGGGTAGGATGCCGTAGGACGCGGTATGTGCGTGTATGCATGGAGTCCTATTGTAAATATTTGGTGGGTAAGAAAGGGATGAGAGATCTCATCTCTCAAAATCCTTCCCCAAAGCTAAACCCTAAACAAGTTCCTAGGGCATGAAATTAAATCTACCTAGGGCAAAGAATTGAAATCTACACTAGGGCAAGAAATTAAATCTACTTACAGATGCATCCCTCCAATCATCCATGCAGGGTTGTCAGATATGAATTTCTGAATGGAACGGAAACACCGATGCTCTCCAAAAAGGATTTCTGAATTTTTATTAAAAGGAGGCATAAAGAATTACAATCTTTAGAGTTCTATTTATAGGAAATAGAAACCCTAGGTTACATCTTGAACCGCATGTCTAAATTTACAAAAATAGCCCTAGGTTGACTAGTCAAATCCGCCTCACAATTTGGTAAAATTTAATTCCACTGTTCCCTTAAGCCCGCCGCGGAACCGCGGCCCAAGGCCTGGTTTGGCCGCGGTTCCGCGGCCAAAAAGCAGAATTGGCTCATGTGCTTTCTTATGATGGCTTCTTATGACTTGTACTTCCTGTTTCTTCAGGTCTTTTTGCAGATTGTTTTCTCGTTCTCTTCCAGATCTTTCCAGTGAATATTGTAGTGGACCTTTACTGTTTCTTCGTGTCGCTGCCTTTATACTCGGTGAACCGTCGTTCATTGTTCCTCAACATGTAGTCGCGATCAAGATTTCACCATTTATCATTCGTAGTCTCACTTTTGCATTGTCTTTTCATTGTTTTCACTGTTTTAGATCCAAAAACCTGTAACCTGTAATATGTAGCAGACATGCGTCAAAAGCACCTGTTTATTTATTAAACGAATAAGAATGGGGAATATAATAATGCAATATTCTGGTGTGAACAGGCGACGACTGACTACTTCTCCAAATGGGCAGAAGCAGTACCGTTGAGGGAAGTGAAGACGGAGAATATCCTCCATTTCTTCAAAACGCACGTCATTTATCGGTTTGGAACTCCGCGACGGATCATCTCCGATAACGGGCCAGCCTACAGAAGCCACAAGATCAGCCGCTTTGCGCAACAGTATAATATAGACTGGAGATATTCCTCAGTTTATAATCCCCGAGCTAACGGTCTAGCTAAGGCTTTCAACAAGACCTTGACGAAGATCGTGAAGAAGACGGTGTCCCGAAATAAGAAGGACTGGCACAAGAGACTGCAAGAAGCTCTCTGGGCATATCGAACTACGTTCAAGACGGCTATGAACACAACGCCGTACGCGCTGGTATTCGGTACAGAAGCGGTATTCCCCTTCGAGATAGAGTTACCCTCTCTACGAGTGACAGTCCACTACGAGCTGACGGACGAAGAAAATGCTCACCTTCGGCTTGAGGAGCTTGACGCCCTTGATAAAACCCGGCTCATAGCGCAACAAAATCTGGAGGCTTATAAAGCAAAGATGACGCGCTCATATGAAAGATTGACCAGGCCGAGGACATTCCGCCAAGGCGAACTCGTGCTAATGGTCAAAAGACCTATGATCCCTAATCGCGCCAAGCGGGGAAAATTCGAGCCGAATTATGAAGGCCCGTACATCATAGACAAGGTCTACCAGGGTGGAGCCTATCTACTCATGGATATGCACGGTGAAAGACCTTTCAGGCCAATAAACGGTCGCTTCCTAAAGAAATACTACGTTTAATGAGTCACAGCCTAGGTCAATGATAGATGACGACGACTATGTCCGCTCGCTATCTTCCTAAGCCCAAACTCTATAAGTAGTAGCCAGCCTTCTTCAACAACGGACCGAGACATCTTTAAACTAATGACGGACCACTACGTCCTAAAACTAGCTGTTGACCGAGACGTCGATAAACTACGGTGGATTGCAACATCACAAAGCCGATACAAAAAGGAAAGAATAAAAAATATATATATATATAAAAAAGAAGACGGTATGTCCACAAGCAAAATGGGCGCGGATGAAAACCCGAAAGGGCTCCGTGAGTAAAAACAGCAGGGCTACCGGTGAGTGTTCGTGAAAACCCGAAAGGACGCGACCTCTTAAAAAAATATATATATATAAAAAAGAATAAACGGTATGTCTATAAGCAAAAAGGGCACGGATGAAAACCCGAAAAGGGCTCCGTGAGTAAAAACAACAGGACTACAGGCGAGTGTTTGTGAAAACCCGAAAGGGCGCAACCTCGTTAAAGGACACTTGTAGGGTCCTCTCGACCTTGTAAGGAGAAACCTCCCGCGTGAGATCCTTACGACTCACAAGGGAGCAACACACTTAGGGATCCCCACGATTCCTAAGGAGAAAATACACTTGCGAGATCCTCACGACTCGTAAGGAGAACTCTCTTATGGGACCCTCACGGCTCATAAGATTTGAAAGTCTTAAGTTACAGAGACCTAAACCTGTGCTTAAGCAACCCCCACAACCTTCGATATTGCCCTACAAGCGGCTCAATACTGACCCTTGTATATAATCCACAGGCGCGAATAAACATTTCCCTAACATAGTCCTATCCGTGACTGGGGATATGTTCGCATGGTGAACAACCCTTATAAGTCCTCTCGACTTACAAGGAGAAAACCCTCTTGTAGGATCCTTACGACTTACAGAGGAACATGCACTTAGGAATCCTAACGATTCCTAAGGAGAAAACACACCCACAAGATCCTCACGACTTGTAGGGAGAAATACCTTTGTGAGACCCTTACGGCTCATGAAATCAAAAGCCTTAGTTGACAAGACCCTAACCCTGTTCGCTAAGCCACCTTTGTTCAATATCGGCAGAGGCAAATGATGATTCGCCCCTGGCAACATCCCAGTTGTAGCGGTGCTGATGCCGAAATCGGTGTCTAATTCCAGGCTTACGGCGAAAAGCCAGCAAGCCGCACATGCATACGAAATAGCCGAAATGATGGGGCAACTTGCAATAAAAAGCAGCAAGTAAAAATGTATGCATACAAAATAGCCGAAATGATTGGGCAACTCGCAATAAAAAGCAGTGAGCAAAAACAAAATAAATAGCCGAAACGATTGGGCACCGCGAAAAATAGCCGAAATGATTGGGCAATCGCGACCTTCGCGATATAAAAGCTGAAATGATAAAGCATCGCGGAAATAAAATAATAATATAAAAAAATGATATAAAAAATGATGATGAAACTTTTGCCCTACAGGAGAGGTCACGTCGATCCCTGTATACAATCCAGGGACACAAACAAAGAAGAACCACACCTTCCCAACAGGCTCTGCCAGAAAGCGAAGCCAAATCTCGACGGTTCACCAACAACCTAGAGACAACCGCGACATTCGTCTCGATACTGCAGACGCAGTACCAGCAAACGAAGCAAATACCAAATTCCTAGCTTCACGGTCTTAACGGCAAGTCATATAAAGCCCGAAAGACAATCGGAGATCATCTCGCCCCAACGTGGAATGATCACCACTTTGACGTTCGTCTCTACACAAAAGACGAAATGTCACTACAGCGTCCCTCCTCCAACAGGATTCGGACACACCACAGCAAGCGAAGCAAAGGCCAAATTCCTAGCTTCAGGGTCTGGACGGTAACTCATATAAACCTGAGAGACCACCAGAGATCATCTCAACCCCAGGGAAATCAGTGTCCTTGGTAAATACATCGAGTCAGGGAAACCAGTGTCCTTGACGAGAGCACCTCGATTCGTGTCGACCCGCAGAGAAACCAGTGTCTTTGCGGGAATACTTCGACTCGTCTCAACCCCAGGGAAATCAGTGTCCTTGGCAACCTCCTTGAGTCAGGGAAACCAGTGTCCTTGACGAGAGCACCTCGATTCGCGTCGACCCACAGGGAAATCAGTGTCTTTGCAGGAATACCTCGACTCGTCTCAACCCCAGGGAAATCAGTGTCCTTGACAACCTCCTCGAGTCAGGGAAACCAGTGTCCTTGACGAGAGCACCTCGATTCGCGTCGACCCGCAGGGAAACCAGTGTCTTTGCAGGAATACCTCGACTCTTCTCAACCCCAGGGAAATCAGTGTCCTTGGCAACCTCCTCGGGTCAGGGAAACCAGTGTCCTTGACGAGAGCACCTTGATTCGCGTCGACCCGCAGGGAAACCAGTGTCTTCGCAGGAATACCTCGACTCGTCTCAACCCCAGGGAAATCAGTGTCCTTGGCAACCTCCTCGAGTCAGGGAAACCAGTGTCCTTGATGAGAGCACCTTAATTCGCGTCGACCCGCAGGGAAATCAGTGTCTTTGCAGGAATACCTCGACTCATCTCAACCCCAGAGAAATCAGTGTCCTTGGCAACCTCCTCGAGTCAGGGAAACCAGTGTCCTTGACGAGAGCACCTCGATTCGCGTCGACTCGCAGGGAAATCAGTGTCTTTGCAGGAATACCTTGACTCGTCTCAACCCCAGGGAAATCAGTGTCCTTGGCAACCTCCTCGAGTCAGGGAAACCAATGTCCTTGACGAGAGCACCTCGATTCGCGTCGACCCGCAGGGAAACCGGTGTCTTTGCAGGAATACCTCGACTCGTCTCAACCCCAGTAAAATCAGTGTCCTTGGCAACTTCCTCGGGTCAGGGAAACCAGTGTCCTTGACGAGAGCACCTCGATTCGCGTCGACCCGCAGGGAATCAGTGTCTTTGCAGGAATACCTCGACTCGTCTCAACCCTAGGGAAATCAGTGTCCTTGGCAACCTCCTCGAGTCAGGGAAACCAGTGTCCTTGATGAGAGCACCTCGATTCGCATCGACCCGCAGGGAAATCAGCGTCTTTGCAGGACTACCTCGACTCGTCTCAACGCCGAGGAAATCAGCGTCCTTGGCAACCTCCTCGATTCAGGGAAATCAGCGTCCTTGACGAGAGCATCTCAATTCGTGCCGATCCGCAGAGAAATCAGTGTCTCTACAGGAATATACGACGCCAGTAAAGCAGAGCCGCGGTGAATTTCCCAGCTCCATGACTCGACAATACATCAATGACCGAGAGTCAAACCCCTGACCCCGTGAAAGACGGATAAGGGCAACTTCACCCATCACTTGTGAGTCCTCACGACTCGTAAAGGAGTAAATTCTCTTGTGAGATCCTTACGACTCTCAAGAGAAAATGCACTTAGGAATTCTCATGATTCCTAAGGAGAAAATACACCTACGAGATCCTCTCGATCCGTAGGGAGAAAAGTCTTTATGAGACCCTCA
Source organism: Agapanthus africanus (assembly GCA_030015575.1). NCBI lineage: Eukaryota > Viridiplantae > Streptophyta > Magnoliopsida > Asparagales > Amaryllidaceae > Agapanthus > Agapanthus africanus. Next base: position 347,474,883 of record CM057351.1, on the reverse strand, counting down.
CGGCTTATAAAGTTGAAAAGTCTTAGACAGCAGATCTGAACCTGCGGCCTAAGCCATCGCTAACTCTTGAAGAGACCAAGACAGGATGCTCGTTCTATCATCTGTCGACCATGTTTACTAAAGTAACATGCTGATAGTAAATAAATGAAGGAGAAGGCAAAGAAATGACACAAGACATTTTGAAGAATGTATATCTTTTATTCATAAATTTGATTGAGTACAAGATACATTGTGTTAAAGAATAAAAAAATATACATTTTTATTTACAAGTACAAATGATACAAAAAGTAGCTACTGAGAAGGAAGTGTCTTTAACAAATCCGCGAGCTGCTCTCGCACTTCCTTCAGCACCTCCTCCTGAGCGGCTGCTGCGGCCACTTCCGCTTCCACCTGGGCCCGCTGCTGCAGGTAGGATGAAAGTTGCTCCTCAGCTGCCTGCTGGGCTGCCTCCTGATTAGGTGCATCCCGCTCGACGACGTCAAGCTACTGCCTCAGTGTTAACCCTTCGGAGAGGCATCGCAGAAGGCCTCCAAAGATAACCTTCAGCTGCGCAGCGCTTGCCTCCACCTGAGCATGCAGTTGGACAGATTTGCTCGAAGTCTCGCCGCGCTCCTTACGCCTTGAAGCAACTTCTTGTTCGAGATGGCGGAAGTAAGGAGCGCTCTGCTCGATCCATACCGCTCGTTGAGCGCTCGCGGCCAAGATCTCGGGGGCAGGACGCATAGACTCCAGTTGATGCAGGCGGGCCTCGATTTCCCTGCAGTAATTAACCCAAAACTCAACGACGTCTTCATTATGAAAATTTACAAGCGTCACCAGCATCGGATTAACCTCCGCAGCGAAATCTGCGGCAGATGGAGGAACGTCCACATCAAGCTCTTCAATGTATCCGCTCAGCATCCCCAAACTCATCGCAGCGTTCTTTGAAGATGGACGTCTCAAGAAAGGGCCTACCGGCATTGTGAGGCGAGACTCGAAGGGGGCCGGAATCGGAACGACAGCTGAAAAAACAAAATATGATCAGATGACGGTTCAAGAAATATAAGAAAGTCATCGATGGGATAGTTTATTATACCAGCTGCAGCAGGCGGCAAAGCTGGGAGGACCGGTGGCGCAACCAATCCCTTATCTCCTTCTTTGATTTGTAACACTGCAATCAGGGCAGGGAAAAATCAGAAATAATTCCATTACTGGAAAAGGAAGGGTATTAATTGAAAACCATACTCACCAGCGCCGCTAGAGGAAGCAAACTCTGATGGGAAGGAGAAGTGTGGGTGCAGCACCTGGTAGAGGTGATAAAAAAGAACTCCTGCAAAGACGCAATAGTATGATATTAGTACATAAACTATGCGGCCGAAAGACAAAACTAATGAATTACAAATCCATACCTTCCAACATCTGCGATGGTACGAGAGAAGGCTGAGAGGTGGCCACCGCCAAGGCAGTAGCTGACGGCGCTCCCTCGAGCAATAAAGCGTCAACACTGGCCGCACTTGCGTTAAAAACAAAGATAAACCTGTCAAGAAGCATTGCAAGATAAAGAAAAAAGGACAGTAACCCGAAATTTACCTGATGAGCCGCCAGCCGAAACGGAGGCGTCTCTCTCCTCCATCGACATGAGTCCACCTCCCGTGGCCTCATCACCAGACTCTACAGGGGCCGTCGTCGTGCTCGCGAGGCCAGGAGACGGCGGAGGACCGTAGACGGGGAGAGCAATGATTGGAGTATTGCCAGACTCTTGAGAAAGAGCGGCTGGCTTGTCCTTGGGAGTCATGCCCGTCTCACCCGCTACTCCCTCGGGCTCGGCGATCGCTGCTGTCTCGTCCGCCATCGCCATGGGGTCGCCGGTCTCAGGTGCTCCGTCCGCTGCTGCCCCAGGCTCGGTTATAGCAGCCGTCTCATTTGCCGCTAACTCGGGCTCGGCATCGACAGCCTTCTCTGGCACAGTTTCCTCAGCCCCCAGCTCGGGTCCAGCAACCCCGGCGACGTCGCCCACCGTCAGCTTAGGTTCAGCCGGTACCTCTTCCTCTGTCCCCTTAGGCTCGACGGTTTCCGCCTCCCATTCGGTTGGACTTGGCTCTACAGGATAAGATATATAAGAACCGATAGGTTTACAATTCTTACAACAAAATCTTGAAAGACACATTACCTGAGGTGGACTGATCGTTAGCATCCCGAGTTGCGCACGCCGCCTGTCTGCGAGCGGTAGATAAGACGACCGGGGGCTCTTCCCAGCACGAGGAACGGTGCTTGGGCCCGCTCCCACGGCCAAAGCAGCTCTGCGCTCCTTCGCCTCACGCCTCAACCGCTTCCTCTCCTCCCGAGCCGTCAAGGCGGACCTCTTTGAAGCTTCCTTCATTGAGGCGTCATCGTCCGCGTACATAGATGCCTCCAGAGCCTTCAAGGCATCCCTCATCGGCTTTTTGAGTCGAGACTCTTGCGGCGGCCCTGATGAGACCGGGACTTCTGTAGCTGGCCCGGGGAGAGTCCCCGCATCGGCTGGCGCAGCCCCTGCAAAGAGACAAAGGAAGAGGTTAGGTTGGCCATAAAAAAAAAAGAATAAAGACTTAATGAGGCAAAACGTACCAACGCCCAAAAAATCGCGTTTCCTTTCCTCCTCCTGGAAGGTTTTTAGAGAGGCAGCGATGGCTTCTTCAGTAGTGACACCTGTTAAAAAAAGAGGGGGAAGCATTAGTCAAAGATAATGATAAAAATGTGATGAAATGACGAAAAATGCAACTAATGATTACCTAATTGAGCGAGTTTAGCCAACAACGCTTCGAGTCTGGCTGTTCGCTCAGAAGCCGCAATGGCGGCTACCAGATCGGTGTCTGCTGGATCCACCGAGAAGCCCTCGTTGCTGCCGTACTCGCTTATACCTTCGGTAAGAGGGGCCTGAGGCTCTAAGCCGAGGATAGCATCCAGAGAAAGAACGGACTTCTTCTTTCTCTTTTGCGCGCGGGCCCCGGTCGCCGCCAAAATCATCTTACGCTTAGCGGGCACCTTACGGCGACGGGTCCCGATATCCGCGCCCATGCCGGACTCCGGCGAAACCACATTTACCGTCTCCACTGGAGCACGGGGTGCTGGTGACACATCCGCAGTAGCACGAGGTAATCCGTGTGGGGGGGTCAACACACGCGGTGGTCCAGCTCCAGCATCTTTCAATGGAGGAACGACCGGGGTCCTTGGCTTCAGGGGAGCCTTGCAGTCGCTGCCGGGAGGCGCACCCTTGCGGTTAACCAACATGCGCTTCTCCTCATGGATAACTGGACCCACTGCGTGCGCGTACCAAGCCACGTACGCGTGGAGGACCCGGGGGACGCAGCTCGGCTCGCTGATAAAGAAGTAGGAGCCCGTATTCAGCCGCATAAAATGGTGCATCGCGCTCCGTATCCCCTCCATACTGGCCGCGGGCTCCTCTAAAAACGCCTCCAGTGGGACCCCCTGGTTATAGCTTGATTGTTGGGCGAACCGGTGGGGGTTGTACCTCATGAAGAGTGCCATCTCATTCTGCCTGAACACCAAAAAGCCCGGCCGGATGGAGTAGATGTGAAGAATCTCCCGGGCTTTCAGTACGGAGGCCCCGTCCTTGAAGCCGTCACGCAGCGCCACCACCGCCTTGGAGGTTTCTGAGCCGATAGTTATGACTTTATCCATGAAAGAAATCCTCGCTCCGACTAGTTGTGGACGAAGGAGCAACCCCTAGCCTGCCGTGGAGGCGGATTCACGATCGAGGCGTCGATCAGCCGCATGACTCTTGGGAGTCTGCACTTCTCAAAAAACGAAGGGCTCTTATGGACGCTGAATACCCCGTGCACATGCATTTCCATCCACGAGGTGAAGTAGTGCATCGAGAAATTGGAAGGCTGCACCCCAGGTTCATTAGCGTCCGCCGCCACGCTAAGTCCATTACATAGGTGAGCTAACCTGGCGATTCCTATTGACAACTGCAGGCCAGCCACCATCCGATGCGTTGGGTAGAAAACGGACGGCCGCATGTAGTGCGGGTGCATGGGGAGCGCGAAGCTGCACAGCTACAATCCCAGAAACCCCAAAAAGAAGGTCTCCTCATTAATTCCCGGGGCGGCGATTTCTGATAAGGGCATGATGGCGGCATCGGGGAGATATAAATCCTTTTGATCGTCTTCCGATACTGGTCGACGATCTAAGCCGAAGCCGAAAGGGTCATCGAGCTTGGCGAACTTTTCACTCCGCTCCGATAGAATCTCCGATCGAAGGAAGCGGGCGATAAAATCTGCGAAACTGACTTCCCGGACTCCTGATTCCAGATAGAGACCTTCGTATATGTTCAGCACCTTCACCAAGCCCGGAAACTGGTGCTGAATAGCATTCTCCGGCGTCAAATCAAATACCAGCGGCTTGGTGGCGAAGACGTACTCGTTAGGAGGAAGCAGCTCCTCGTAATGCTCCCCCCTCACCGGCAAGCCCGAGATCTCAACGAACTCTTCCAGGGAGATGGAGACTTCCCTGTCTGTCATAAGGAAGGTATGGGTGGGGATGTTCCATTGTTCGATGAAGGCCTTAACCCACCACGTTGGAGGAGCGGGGTACTCAAACAGCGAGACGTAGATTACGAAGTACAGACCGATCTTCATCAGATGCGTCTTCTTCGCTGATAGGATATATCTGGCCCACTGCAGATATCCGGCCGGTTGTCGCGGGGTCAATCCAATATTGTAAGCCTGTCCCCAAGGGCGTGCTTCACCCTGACATATGCGCCGCCCCAAGATGTCCACGGCCGGCGGCGGCTGCACGAAAATGGCAGCGATCGAAGGCTGGAGAAGATCCTCCGAATTCCAGTTCTTGACCTCCACGGCATACTTCACCGGGGGTTCATCCGCATAGGGGATTGACGAGATGGGCCCAGACGGCGTCGCGGAACCGAAGCTTCGGCGACCCTTGATGATCTCATTATACCACCTACCCCACAGGTGAAGGTTCTTGTGCTCAGGGTCATGATCCTTAATCAGAGCGAATACCTCCCGGTCTACCGGCGCCTCGGGAAATCCTTCCTCTGAGCGAACGAACAGGAAAGACAAATTAGCAGACATGTTTCTTGCGGAGGGACAAAAATCAGCCGTTAGTGTTGTAATTCCAACGCTTGGCATTTTAAAATTTATACCATACTACAATGCAGTAGATAAGGGACCAAAGGGGGACCCACAAAATCTAGATGACAATTCATCAGTTAATAAGACAACCCCATCATTGGATGAGACTGTCAATTAATGAATAGATCCCCAAAAGAATATTCTCATTAATGAGAAATCCCTAGAGATAAGGAGAAAATCTCCTCTTTCAGAGCAAAGCTCTGTCACAGAGTGACACTTGTCAAACCTGGTCTCAAGAGAATAAAATTCCTTAAAAGAGCCTAACTCTGTGATAATGATGGAAATATCCATCAAAAGGAAAATTAATTCTTAAAAATTAAAAAATTAAAAAATTTTGAAATCTTAAAAGATCCATGAAAACTCTTAAGAGTTCTTCATTTTTAGATCAAAAAGATCTACATTTGGTCCATGAGCAAAGCTCTGTTCATGGGTTAAAAACCCTGAAACAAGATCTCTTTAGATCTATGGATTCTTGAGAGTAAGGCTCTGTAGGTGAAACCCCAGAAGGGTTTTCTTTAGATCAAAGATCTATGAGAGTAAGGCTCTGTTAATTAAAATTAATTTAATTTAAGTTAAATTTTACCTAAGATTTTTCTAGAGTTTGAACTCTGAAGTTCTTGAAAAACGAGAGCAAGGCTCTGAAGTTCTTAAAAGCAAGAGCAAGGCCCTGAAAATTAAAAATTCTTGAAGATGATGATCATCTGTGAAGGGCCAAGGGTCCTATTTATAAGCGCTTGGCGCCCCTTCAACTCCTGAGTTGATCCGACGGTTGGGATCTTACCACCGTTGCACTCACGTGTGCACCACGTGAGCGCAACGGTGGGGGGGCATTTGTTTCCCCAATCAGAACAAAACTCTGTTTGAATTTCAAAAGTTCAAAAATTGAAGCAACGCTTCAGATTCCTTGCGCTGCGCGCATTGCGCCACGTGTCAAAATCAGACATGCCAGCGCAGCGCCCGAGACAGCGCACCCAATCAGAGCAAGGCTCTGTTTAAAATTCAAATTTTAATAAAGGAAGCAACGCTTCAGGCCACTTGCGCTCTGCGCTGCGCGACACGTGTCAGCGCAGTTGCGCTGCGCTCTGCGCTGCTCGACACGTGTCAGCACAGTTGCGCTGCGCTCTGCGCTGCGCGACACGTGTCAGCGCAAATGCGCTTGCGCCAGCTGTGCCAGTATTTAAAACAGAAAAATTCTTAAAAGATCTTTCTGATCTTATTAAAACAATAAGATTCTCTTCTGTAAAACAGGAGCACTTGGATCAAAGATCCAACGGTAGGGAAAAATCCCTAAATCACTCAGAGAAAGATCTCTTTAACTGATTTAACAAATCAATTGGCACTATATAAAGGCCCCTAGACTCCAAGTCTAAAACACACAGAAACACACAGAAACATACAGAGATATTCAGAACTCCTCTAGAAAATTTTGAGAAGAGCTCAGAGAAAAAAAAAGGTAAAAACCTTTGAATAAAAAGAAGAATTTTCTTCTATAAAGATCAATGATCTAAGAACAAGATCAAGATCTTCAATTAAAAAGATAAAAAAGATCCAATCACAAAAAGATTAAAAGAAGTATTACTTCACAGATCGATCTATATAAAGGCATTGCCTTTTTATGAACCATTGGTTCTGGAATCTTAAAAGATTCTTTTCTTTAATCCAAAATTGGATCAAGATATTAAACAGTGCCCTGCACTTGTAAATCTGCACTGTTGCGCTCTTGGGTTGGCGCAAACCACCAGAGAGCACCACGTGTCGGTCCCGGAACAAACTGCGCTTTGCGCTTTGAAAAACAGAGCACTGCTCTCTTAAGTTGGCGCACTGCACCAGAGCGCGCCACGTGTCAGCAGCGCACTGGCACAGCGCACTGCACTTGCGCTCACCAGAGCGTGACACGTGTCACCTCCATATGCGCTTGCGCTCATTAATTGGCGCAAAGCGCCTGACAGGCCACGTGGCGCACTGTCAGACAATTAATGCACTGCATTATTAAAGAAGGGACGGAGCCCAATTAAAAAGGCCTAACAGGCCTAATAAAATGCAATGCATTATTAAAAAAGGGGGCAGAGCCCAAACAAAGGTCTGTCAGACCAAAACAGATGCTGTGCATCATTTAAAAAGGGGCAGAGCCCAAATAAAGGTCCAACAGAGACCAAGATTAATGCTATGCATTATTAAACAAGGGGCAGAGCCCAAACAAAGGCCTAACAGGCCAACTGCAAATAAAAATGTTGAACATTTTCAACTGGATTTAGCCCAATCATGGCCGTAAGTCCTCAAATTAAATTGACTGAGCACGACTGCTCTCTTAAATCAATTTACACCCGGTTCAAGGGTACATCTCCGAACTCCTCTGACATTTATCGTTGTAATCCTTCAACGTCGTTAGAGAGGTGACGGGTCCCGACAACCACACATCGTTATGGACTGTGAGGTCCTTAAACTCATGGACTTAAGCGTCCTTAAACCGATATACGGACTTAAGCGTCCTTAAACTCACGGACTGTGAGGTCCTTAAACTCATGCACTTAAGCATCCTTAAACCGATATACGGACATAAGCGTCCTTAAACTCACAGACTGTGAGGTCTTTAAACTCATGGACTTAAGCGTCCTTAAACCGATATACGGACTTAAGCGTCCTTAAACTCACGGACTGTGAGGTCCTTAAACTTATGGACTTAAGCGTCCTTAAACCGATATACGGACTTAAGCGTCCTTAAACTCACGGACTTAAGCGTCCTTAAACCAATATACGGACTTAAGCGTCCTTAAACTCACGGACTGTAGGGTCCTTAAACTCATGGACTTAAGCGTCCTTAAACCGATATACGGACTTAAGCGTCTTTAAACTCATAGACCGCCATGTCCCTAAACTGGCAATCGACCGCAATGTCCCTAAACTAAACAACAGAGCCCAAATGCTCTCTTGTCGGATATAAACAATCCCGTTAAGTTGATCTTAGTCTAAAAATTAGACTAATATATCCTTAACTAACGTTTAAGTTGATCTTAGCCTCAAATAAGACTAACGTATCCTTAAACCAAAACACCAAACCCAAATCTAAGAAAATACGGATTTGGTCTTATCCACGTCCTACGGGCGACAACATAAATTAGTCTCCGTATACAATCCACGGGTAACCACAAACAAAACAAACACCCACGACACGAAGTGACCAGCTGGAGAAGGAGAAAGTTGTTACCGCGATGCGGCAGCGTAATTAACTGCAGGGGCTTGCGCCTGCAGGGAAGAGCGTCCCCACAATCAAAACCCCCTCAAGTGAGGGGGAATCTGATGAAGTCCGCTACATCGGATGCATCCGTTTAAACCTTCGATACACGGTGGCATAAATCAACTTGGCATCTTCGGAGAGGCGGACGGATAGCACCTATTAGCATCTGCCCCGAATCTCAGTGCCAAGATGTACAGTCTTGCGCCGTCTTTCGGAGGGGAACATGGATAACGTAGCAGGTTACTATAAGGATCTCGTCATTGGAGTTTTCTTCTAACACCTCCAGAATCTCAGCCGCTTCTATGGGGAAGAACTCTTTCAATTGAATCAGAGTTCTTTCCTTTGTTCATAGTCTTCAAGGGATTCGATATATTTTTGAATGGTCGATCTCCTTACGGCTCTTTTTCGCTTCGAGCCGCACCTTTCCTTTTCTTATTCTTTGGCCTTTTGGATTTTGAGCCTGATTGAGCCGAATTTGTAGCTGGAACGGTGGGCTCCTTCTGCCTCTCCCATTCTATTATGAGCTCTTTCTGAAGTAGTTTCAGTATCTTCTTTGTCTTATTAGATATGTGCATACTCCACGGAGGTTGTAGCAAGTCGGTTTCATTTCTCAGGATTGCGGGTTCAGCTGTCTTCTCCCAGAAGACTTCAGCTTATGTATGTATAAAGTTGGTGGTTGTAGCTTGATTGTTCACCAACACACTCTTGAACAGTTCGATCTCTCTGGTCTTGTATTGCTTTTCGACCCAGTCTTTGAAAATATAGCAATCCTCGATCGCATGGCTCACTACTCTATGGTACGGGCAATATAGGGGATTGTCGGTCATTTTTGTTTCGTGAGGTCTCTTCGACTCCAGCAGTTGTAGACCATTGTTCAGGGCATCCTTGAATATCTTGCGGACGTTGTCCCTCCTGAAAGAGTAAATCTTGTTCTTCTTCTCCTCAAAAGAAGGCCCTTCTCCTCTTAACACCGGCTTTCGGGACCGGTCTGTTTTTTGTCCGCCCGCCTTTCGCTTGTCTTCATTGTCAGACGCATTGAATGCGTTGGTCTTGTTGGAGCTCCCACTTTTACGGTTGTCGTCTTTTCTGCTCTTCCAAGGCTTGTCATTCGGAGAGTCCGAGGTAGTCTTTTATTTTGAGCGTTCCAACATTTGAACTCTCTTGGTCAGCTCTTGAAACGTCTTAAGGACTGCGTACATAAGAATGAGACCATCCAATTGCTGAGGTTCCCAATGAGAAGTCTGACGGACTGGTCCTGTTCCAGCAGCGGTTTGCACTTGACCATAAGATTACGCCATCGGGCGATAAAGTCCGTGTTGCTTTCGTTCTTCCCCGGCTTGCTCCTCACAAGGTCAGTAATGGAGATTCTATCACTGACACTCATGAATATTTGCCGAAACAGAGACTCCATTTAGGCAAAAGTAGTGACAGACCCGTCTAGTTTACTCACGTACCAGTCGAAAACGATACCGGTCATGCTATTGACAAACTGACGAAGAAGGAGTGCATCATTGCCCCTGTATTTCCGCACGACACTTTAAATTGGGAGAAATGCTGATTTGCGTTTCCCGTCCTGTCAAATCTTCCGAACTTAGAAATGACGTAGCTGTTGGGGAACTCGATCAGATCATACTGTGCAGGATATGGCCACCCACTACTGCCAATTTCTTTCCGAGATTTGGCTTCGGCCACCAATGTTTTAACCTTGCTGGTGACTAAATCATTATCCGATCTTGTGTTAGCGGGATAGTGCCATCCGGGGCCAAGGCGTCCCTAGAAGTGGAATGTGGTCGGATTTCGTGCGGCTCGCCCAAACTTGGACCCAAGGGGACAGGCATCAGTTGTTTCGGGTCATTATTGCCCGGCTCATGAGTAGAGACCTGCGCTTGATTGGAAGGCGCTCGAGCAACTTGAGCCATGAGCTGCATCACGACGTTTGTCAGGTGATCAATTTTTGAGTAAAGCTTGGCCATCTCTTTATCTTTGCTCCTAACCTGTTTTCGAAGCTCTTAAAGCAGCTCCTGCTCTGCGGTCCTAGGGCGGAAAGTCGGCTCTTCCTCGCTATTCGAGCTTGACTCCACATGGACTGAGGGGTATTTCTGCCCGTCGGCCTTGTCAAGAGGGTTTTCGTCGTCATGCGGAGGCTGATCTTGGAAAATGGCGGTTACATTAAAGCTAGATTGGGCTTGGGATGTGGTGGCTCCATCCTTGCTTTTACTGCGAAGGTTGTCGCTGGGATGCGTTCCCTCCATATAGACCGTGTGGATAACATGTACGACCGTCTTTTCATTATTGGCAGCGAACTTCGCAGATCACTGTCGTGGCCCTTCTGTTTCGGGAACGGACAATCGATTGAAAACAGCTGGCCTGACTGGTTTCTTGAGTGCTGCTGGCGCTTCTTTTTTGGCTTTGCTTCGCTTCTTCCGTGCGGCACAGAGCGCCTGATAGACCGTTGAAGAGACGGTGTCATGCTTTCTATGATGGGGCTGGGACACATCTCTTTATAGCATCGTTTGGACTGCTGTCTGCTTGATTCTGGCGGTCATGACGTTTTTCAGAACCCACTTCAGGGGTTCGAAGGAGTTGCTAACCTTTACAGCTGATTCAGCTGTCGACGCGGGGTAACCTTACAAGATTCCACTTGGCCGGAGTCCTAGCCTTCTTGTTGGCTCGATACCTGAACCGCTTCTGTCTCAACCTTTCTGTTTTGACCACTTGGCAGGCTTTGGCCTTTCGGGAAGACGCCGTAGACCGATTGACAGAGAGTCCAGAGAAGACGTCTGCTTGCGAGATTGTCAAGGGCACCATCTGAGCTTGCTGGAGATGTTTTGTGGCTCCATTGGTGTTGACGGTTTTACCCCCAGTCGGAACAGTGGAGAGCCGTTTGAATACGGATTTGCATTTGGGGTGGGATGCTTTGGCGACCACAACGTTCGACCTCCTGCCCCTTAAGGTCGGTTTGGCTGCTTGATTTACTGGGACCTCCACCAGATGAGTGCTTCCGGTAGGGTAGATGATGATGGAACCAAATTGACGGGATGACTCCTCCCATTGCCGACTGAGAATTTCAGGGAGAACCACGCGGGCATTGATCTTGACCACGTAGGGAATCAGAGTCGCGTCAGAAACGAAGTTCGTCTGGGGAGACATAATTGCTGAGTTCGAGATTATGACTGAAGCTGTTAACTTGTACACAAAAAAATATGACTTCAGTATAGACAGTCGATATATATGTTGATTGAGTTCGCATAAACGTTTAACCCGAAATATGGGAGGAGAGAAAGTGTCCCACCGGACGTACCAGAATCTGTAGGGTGTTTTTCATCACCTCATTGAGATAGGAATGCACGCGCTTGTCAAACGTATTACAGATTCCCCTGTCTAGGGTAGGCGGGGATTTATTGATTGTGGGGATCTGAATCTACGGCAACCGCGGACTAAACTGCCGTTAATTACCCCTCGTTTTTGAAGCGAGGGAAATCTCTGATTGTCGGATCAAACTGGTCATGCGAACTCAATATGTAGCGTGCGCGTATGTGTGTTTTGAGAGGTTTTGGGTATATCGGGGGTCTTGCAGAGTTTACGGGGGTCCCGCTACCTGGATAGCGGGATGGGGGTCACAGGGGCTAGCACCCCCTTACGGGGTGTGCGGCAACGCCCCGTTAAATTTTTTTTCTAACAGGGGATATGTTTTGGGTGTGGAGAGTGGAAAAAAGAGAGGTAGGGAGCGTCCTAAGGAGGCGTGAGATGGCACGCGGACGCTGGACGCCAGCGGGCCACGTGCCCTGCACACGAGCGTTGGGCGCCAGCGGTTCACGTGCTTGGCGCGTGGGCACTGGTCGCCAGCGGATCACGCGTCCTGTACGTGGGCACTGGGCGTCTGCGGAAAAAGTGGCTTAGCCCCTGTACTGGGAGTTGAACTTCCGAGTGAGTTTTGGAGTTAAACTTCTAAAAAATGGATCATTTTGTAGAGTTAAACTCCTAAAAGATCTTGATTTTTGGGGTTCAACTGTTTCAAGAATTTGGATCTTGGAGTTGAGTTTCTCAAATATTGGTTTGGAGTTAAATTCTTAAAGAAAAGATTCTTGTTCGGAGTTAAACTCCTAAGAGATTTTCCGAGATGATGAAAGGAGACCCCTTTCTTCTCCTTTGAGCCCTGGAACTTCTCTTAAGTCTTGGATCTCTCTAAAGTAGGAGTTTTGGAGATGAGTCTCCTTCTTCCTCCCCTCTGTTGGCTGTTGGCTGGATCTTGGAGAAAAGGAAGGCGAGACTTAAAAATCTTCCCTTTTAGTGATTTGATGGAAGATCTGGGCTTCCTTTCAAGGGTTTTATGTTGAAAATCTATTTCTTTTTGGAAAAGAAAGAGTTAAACTCTTGATTTAATTCAAAAAAAAAAGAAGATTTAAAACCTTGAAGAAAGAGAAGGAGGCACAGAACCCTTGAATTTTTGAGAGAATGAAAGTTGTTATTGATTTTTTTATCATGTTTGCCTTTTATAGGCTACACACTTTACATATAACCCCTTGGGCTTTTCTAAATGGCACTTGTGCCTCCCCATGACTTATATGCTTTTTTTTGCACATAAACCATGGGGTTTATAAAATTTTGGATTTTGCCTATATTTTCATACATTTAATTCTAAAAAAATGTATTTAAACTAATTTATCGTCTTCTTTTGGCATAGATCCGGTTCCTTCCACGCTTGGTCTTGAATTGGACTTGGGCCTGCTTGTTTTGGCTCGGGCCCACTTGGCTGGGGGTTGACTGACTTTGACTTGGTCAACCGGGATGTAATTTTTGACCCCAACAGGAATCTCTCTCAGATGTTGTTCTCCGTTGATCTTGCAACCAGCGGTGCTGAACAGGTGAGATTTGAGATGGGGATTAAGAGTGTGGATCTCAATGGATTGCTAGTTGTTATTGACGCCGAGCTACCTGCAAGAGAAGTTCCGGGATGGGAAACCACCGTAGGACCCTCCGAAGATTAAGTAAGTTCTGAGGAATATTAGATCAAAGTAGCGGCCTATTGGAATGAGTTTGAGATATCTGAGTCGTCTAGAAGAGAGGTTTATATGGCGGTCGCATGGAGCGAGCCGATGCGAGATTCTCGCTGTCCGTTACGCTACTACGTCACGTTCATGTTGATGGCGGGATACGCCCATTAATAACGAGATACACTAGCGTGGGTTGCGGGACGTGGAACGGCGAAGATCTCGTCGTTACGAGATACACGGAACCGTTACGGGGATGCTCGGGCTTCGTGCTCCCGGCGAAATAGGGACGCCGAAGAATCTCATATATAGGATAGCTCGGAGACGAGCGAGTGAGCTGAGGAGTCTAAGCTATACGACAGCTTGAAGACGAGCAAGTGAGCTGAGGAATCTCAGCTATAAAATAGCCCGGGGACGAGCAAGTGAGCTGAGAAGTCTCAGCTATAAAATAGCCCGGAGACGAGTTATTGGCTGGCGGTCAGCCGAAGAGGGAACACACTCCGGAAAGATTTTCTAAAAGGTCGTGCGCAACCTCGGATGCGAGACGCCGAGGAATGTCCCCAATGCATAATACTTATTCCAGCTCCGTAGCCCCAGGAATCTAATGGGTTTACGTGGATGACACGTCATCCGCTACGTGTCGAGATCAGGAAAATTCCCACATATGAGTATCATTAGCTCGGAAAGAAACAATCAAGCAATGTTACCCAAGGACGACGGGTGCTTGTTTCTAGCAAATTTGCACTTTTATAAGCAAGCGGTTGTTGAAATTAATTTAAATTTGCACTTTTACAAATCATGAGAATGATGATTGTGGCAAAAAAGACTAAAACACCTACTGGGCTCTTTGGTTTTTCTTGGGAATTTTGGATCGCCTCAAGAGGATTATGGGCCCTAGGATTCAGGGAGCGTGTTAATGAGACTGGGCCTTACAAATTTATCATGGCGCAGATTAGGAAGGGAATTAGGAAAAAAATTGCCCTTGCCCTCTGTGAAACCTTGTAAACGACAGACTTGCTGTCCTGACTAGTAATTTTTGCACATGTGATTGTGTTGAATTGGGTATGCTATGTATCAAATATATTTATATGTTTGAAAAGAATTTTTGGTTAAATATATTGAATATTCTAAGTATCTTTGGTAGATAATTATAATACAATGTTGAAAAAAATTCGCTACGTAATACGTGGGCTATTTTACGTTGTTATATAGCACGACTCAACATAATTGGATAAAAATAACCTAAATAAAAAAATAACTTAAGCAATTTCTACAAATATGTTAGGTTATGCTCAGCATACATAGCAATAGCATATGTTATGCTATTTATAAATATAATTTTACATATGATTTTATTAAAGTAAACCTTTATAGATGAAGTGAATGATGTTGTGGAACACATCCTTCAACTTTCAATTCTCTGGACCCAAGCCATAAAAATCCCTTCTCTCATGGCTTTCAATACCTAAATCAACTAAATTCTATTCCCTATTTGCCGTTGATTTTATTGTCCAATTCTTCTCCGTGATTTCGAAACTTAATAACTCAATAATATTCAATTCAAACATTAATTTATCTCTGCTAAGGAATATTTTTGGATCCACCTCTGAAATCAAGCAGTCGATTTTTCCCTTCGATTGTTTTCCAACGGCTGTAAGATCACTGACTTGCCCTTTTCATATCTCATCAATTTTTTCATTAATCCCTGGCTATTATTTTTTAATGTTTGTTGTTGGTTTCTCAAATACTTCACTGTTTGACTTTTGAAGGGATATAATAATATTGGGAAATATGGACGAGTAAACTTGAAAAATTGAAATTTAGGAATTTGTTGTGATAGTAGAACTTGTATTATTTTCTTGAATTTATCTTTTAATTTAGCATGAATAAATATAATTTTAAAATTAATTAATTGATAATTCCATGTAGCTTAACGCCTTGCACAATGTTGTTTTACATTTTTCGCTTTTAAGAGATCGAGCACTGGGCTTGTGTAATCAAGTACTCAAAATCCAGCAGTGTTCAACCTAACTCTGATACCATATTAAATTTAATATATGTTCACGAACGAAGTGGGGCTGAGGGGTGGGGCTGCAACAACACGGGCTTTCAACATAAGCGGTTTCATCCAATAAGACTCAAGCCTTATATAGGTTTGTCCCATCTTATGTCTTATACCTATGCAGTTTTAATAGTTTTTGCAATGTGGGACTATATTATCCACATATCTCAACACTACCTAACATAATTTTTAACTTTGTTACAACACTAGACTTTAATCCCCACACGTAAAGCGTAGGACTAAAGATGATAAAAAATATTTATATATGAATCTATACGTTACACATAATTGTTAAAACTTCTAGTTCAAATTAAACTTTTTTATGGATTGCGATATTTCTTCATAAACACTGTATTTTTGAAAAAATTGATAAAATCAGTATTTATATTTAGTTTTATATGAATTATAAGTACATGATTAGTTTTTGATGTAAAAAATAATTATTGAATGTAATTTAAAAATATACATACTTTATACTATGCATTATAAACAATCTAATTTGATTTAAACTAAAACAATTAAAAATATTTGTGAATATCCATATAATAGATTTTCAATAAATCTACTTATATGATTCATCTTTTTATCATTTCATAGATATGAGTAATGGCCCACCAACAGCTCGTTATTAATGATTAACAACATATTAGCACAAACTAATAATAAAACTAAAAACATTTTAGAACATAACTAATTACATAATAATCGATAAAAAAATTTAATAAGCCAATTCTTCCAAACAACTACCCACTAATTATTCATTTTTTTATTGAAAAAGAATATGGAAATAAATATGGATAAAAAGGAGGGCAAAGAAAAATAAAAAGAAATAACAATTACCCAAAAAAGATAAAAGAAATAATTTTAACAAATCTTGCGAAAACTCCATTTAATGTAAAAATTTAGCATTGATGTCATTCCAAAGCTAAATATTTTTCGAATATTAAATCATGAATATTTTCGGAACATTAATATTGAAAAATAAAGACAAAAAATATTTACGTTATCGTTTTTTAATTATGAAAAACTCTGTTTGGAAAAAAAAAATTAGCCAAATAAACTTCAAAAAATATAAACAAAATAATTACTAATAAATAGCTATAAATAATTTTTTTAATTTTGGGCCTCATATGATTAAAAATGGATATGGAAATAATTAAGGATAAAGGATAGGGCAAAATAGGAAATGCCAAAAATAGTGCTTTGACTTGCAAAGAAATTCTTGACTAAATTCAATTTTGTATTAGAGTAATAGATAGATAGATTGGAAAATTATAAATTATTATTTTTAAAATTGTTATTTTCTTCAGAATTACGAGGACCATTCTTGACACTGCAGCATGCTTAGAATCAAATCTAAACTTTAGTTTAAGAAACCTCTGCACTTTAGAGTTAAAATGGTAGATAATATATCATAAACTTTTAATCGTTTTTATCAGACATATTCTATAAAAACCGGTTTATTGATTATGAGTTCATAATTTCCTTGGCTTTCAAGAAAATAGCCGTACAGAGTCATTTTTTGTCTGAAATAGGTAACAACAATTACTTAAAACTAAGCAATATATAAATATGAAATCAAAAGAAAATTTGACATGTGAATTATCCCTACTTAAAAATGGTTATTTTTTATTCTTATTTTTATTTATTTATTTTGGTTTTTTTTTTGTTTTCTTTTTTTTTGTTTGTGTGTGTGTGGGTGGGTGTGGTGGGGTGTGGGGGTGGGGGTGGGGGGGGGGGGAGGAGAGGGGATCTAAGAAAATAGTAAAGCTAAGAATTATCCATACTAAAAATGTTTTCCTATTTGTTTTGAAATTACAAAAAAATAGTAAAGCTAATTTATGGTTGATGCATTCCTGTGAATTAAGCCAAACAAAAATTTATTGAATCAAATACTATACATGAATTCATTTATGACAATGAAGAAAAACTATCATAATATTATATTCGCTAAATTGCAGGAAATACCCCTAATATTTATTCCAATAGCAGGAAATACACCTAACATTTTAAAATCAGCACTTTGCACCTCGCCCCTGTCCCCTACAAAAAAAAAAGAAGCTTTAATTGCTTTCCAAAATAACCTTTATTTAAATATTTTATTAAAAAAATATTTCTTTTTCTCTCCTTCTTAATTCATATAATTGTTATTTAGATATGTCCCCCTAAAATTGTATTTTAATTTGATATACTCTTATTCTTTTTTCGATATTACGCATACCCCCAGAGCCTTTTATTTTTCTAAATACCCCGACCGTTTAAGTGACTATTAAGTTTATTTTTTTAATTCAATTTATTTATCAAATACCAAATTTACTCTCCTTTTCATCATCATCTTCTTCTTCTTCATAACCTAACAAAACTCTATTGTCATCTTCTTTCTTCTCATCTCATTCATTTTAATTCTTTTCTCTTCCTCTTTATTCTTATAAGCTTTATGTTCTCCTCCTCTTCTCTGCTCCTCTATTTACTCCTAAATCTAGAAACCCTAATATAAAATAAATTCAAATTTTGGTAAATTCCAAGACTAAAGAAACCTAATATTATGCTAATCCTAACCTAAAATAATCCAAATCACTCAAACCCTTGCAAAATAAAAAACCTAAATCAATCAATTCTTATAAGAAAATTCGATTGAATCAAGCAATATTTTTTTGGAATCTGAGAGCATCTATCTGAGGAATAAGAAGCGACTATGAGGGTATCTGCATTTTTTTAGCGATTTCTGTCAAGTTAACCATTATTTATATAACCGTGTAGGGCGGTATTTAAAAAAACTTGAAGAATTTTGGGTAGGTAAAATTGAATAATGATGAGGTATGTCAAATTAGCATATAATTTTTGGGGTTATATAAAAAAAATCCATTCATATAAAAATTTTAATTAAATATTTTAAAAAAGAACATTTTGGGAAGTAATTAAAGTTGAGGGGGATAAATTGCTGGTTTGAAAAAAAGGTCTATTTCGTTGCAATTGGGGCGAAAATTAGATGTATTTCCTACAATTTATCTTGGTATCTTAATATCACTTTTCCTTTTTATGTATAATAAACAAAGAAAATAAACAATAAAAGATCAGCAAACCCAAAAAAAAATCATTTTTATATGTTAAATATTCATGAACAAATATGTGGCAAACATAAAAGAACATACAAATGATTAATCGATACATCATTAATACATTCACCAAAAACTTACAGTTTGCAGCACTTCAGGTCCAAGCTTAGCATTCTCCAGAGCTTTCCGGCCAGCGACCAAGCAATATCTCCAACACTCGTCGAGACGGCGCTCCATTTTATGTAGCCGCACGACAAGAACCCCCGGATCTGGGCCGCGAACCGAACCCGAAAATCCGACGCATCGAACCTGTCGATAAAAGTGGCTGCACTCTGTCCTTCCAATAGCTTACTGTAGAAGTTGTCCACGTCGTTTCCGAAAACCGAAACTGTCCCCATTCCTGTTATCACGATTCTTTTTCTAGGATCCTTTTCTCTTTTAGGTGCTGTTGCCATTGGAGACGCCATTGATATCACATTTTCTGAGCTGCATTTGCAAACCAAAATATATATGAACAGAGACGAGACAATCCGATCATGAGAGTATAAAATTTAGGGTGGCTCACATGATGCATAAAACATGGAGAAATTATCGACCGCGATTTGGTTGGCCTCCGACGATGGCCTCAGCCCACTGGACTGCAGAAAAGGCGTAGCGCAACCTGCAGCAACCATCTCTTGCTGCTTGTAACAAGGTATATATTAATGAGGAAGAAGGAATATTGTTTGCAAATATGCCGTGATATGACCTGTACCTTATTAATTAGAGTTGGCTCGTTGCTTGTGTTTAAGGTTGCGTTGCAAAATGGCCGTCTTTTAAACAAATATGTGTTGTGTTTCTCTAGCTCACGCATCCAATTAACGTTCAACTTTAATGGATGTTTCAAGGGGGCAAGAAAAGTTTTAAGGCCTCAAACCTTCATGCGTTGGGTTTTGGTTTGGGGTTTGATTCATCATGCATTCATGCATGTTATATACCTGTTTCTGCCTGCATGACTTGTAATTTGGTATTTGACCTATGTTTGGTAACACCATGAGTGTCTCTGTAGTTTAGCGGTAAAGCCTCTTTGTAGATGAACAACAGGTATACGCATTGGGGTTTAAATCTTGCTTGATTCGATTTGAGGAAATGGATTGTGCAGCTTTCCCCGTCAAAATGTCTTATCGTGTTTTCTTATTGCATGAAAATCTCATATGCTAAATGTTTGGTAGGTATTTGGAACCACATTTAAGGTCATGTTTGACAATTAGAAAATGAAAAGAAAATAAGAATGTGATAGAAATAGAAAGTGAAAAAGTACCAATTCTTGATTGTTTTGGTAAAATGGAAGGATGAAAGAAGCTGACTACGCCTGTGTGATAATGAAAAATAAGTTTGAGCTGTTTAGTTAAAAACATAGATTAATTCCTAAATAATACCCAATATTTCACCTACTTTGCATTTATATACCTTATTCACTTTTTCGATGTACTTAGATAGCTTAAAATACAAATTGTTTTGATTTTGTTTAAAATAATGATGGATTTGACTGTTAACTGAAGAGAGCAAAGTATTAATAGTTTGTACTGTAATGTATATAGGTGCATAGGGAAAAAAATGAATGTATATAAATGCAAAGCATATGCAATATTGGGGGTATTAATTAGCAATTGACCCTAAAGAGATAGAAAGAAACCCAGTTGATGCTTATGTTACAATGGATACAATTTCCTTGTACCAAACGCCCCTTGAAATCAATTTATGAGACATGGGGATCATGATTCATGATGAGTAGAGAGTTAACGAGGCATTAAATGAAGTAAAGATGGTAGATGAGTTGTAGTTCTCACGATTAGTAAAGGATTTAGAAATTTGGATTCTAAAATAGTACGTTTGAGAATTTCTGGATTTGGTAATTTGTTATTTGGTTGGTTTTGGATTCCTTGTATTGGATTTGTAGATTCCTGTAATCTCTACTTGGTTGGTGAAAAGAAAGTGAGATTTGGATTTGAGGATTTTAGAAAGAGATGGATAGAGTGAGGATTATTAAATAAATAAAATACACGGGTCCCATCTAAAAGTACAATGAATAGTGCCAAATCCTTGCAAATTCTTAAAAAGTTTTAGAATTCAAGAATCCATGTTTTGCGGTGGGCCCCCCATAAAAGCAAAGTAATCCTAAAAATTCAAATTCCCAAACCAAACACAGAATTATGGAATCCTAAGATTCCACGATCTAAATCCAAAATAATCCTGCAACCAAACCGGCCCTTAATATGCTCTTTGCCCTCTTAAAAAATGAACAAGAACAACAAAATGTACTACTGCGTCAACTCGCCTTCTGTCCTTAATTAAAACAACATTTAACTCCAATTGATTCTTGCAGTACTTTTCCACATCAAGAATGATATAAAATATGCATGGATACAGAATATATATAGATAAGAACCGTATCAATTGGTTCGATAAGTTTTCATATTCCGTCCCGTAAACCTGTACACTCTCATGTGAGCCCAATATCCTATATACCATTCTAATTCCGGTTTCAATTATTTCACTCGATCATCTTGTATGCTAGATGATAACTTATTGGAAGTATAAGTTTCAAACAATAAGATCTGGCAATCAGTAAAGGAGGGATAGAGAAACAAACACCAGATTTGACAAGGTTGGGCGCAAGCATCTATGTCCACGGCAAGAAATAAATTGGATTTTAGGGCAGGGGATACTGGGGGAGACGGCCATCCAATCTGATGAATTTATATACATAATAATAAAACCAGTAAGCTATATAGGTTTCAATATATATAATATGACTCATACTTTTTTAATTGGTCTAAGACGTTGAAGTTTCAATTTTTAAACTTTGGTTGGTTGTAGGTTCAAAACCCAGCCAGCATGCATGCACCTTTATGCAAAGTATTTTAACAATATTAATTTTTTTTTTCCTTTTTTGGGAAATAGGGGCGTGGGCATTTCCCCTCTTTTGATCAGAACCCAACAACTACAAAGTGTTTTTAACGATTACTTTCTTTTGGAATTGCGATGTGGATTGTCCGAAAGAGTGGTGTAGAATTTACTGTTTTCTTTATTCTTTATCTAAGTGATGATAGAGTGTGGTTTCAAAATCTATTTTTAATACCAAATTTCACATTCTTAATGGTTGAAAAGCTTGTTCCAGCTACTAAAAGCATTCTATTATATTTATAGAGAAAAATAGGGACCGGGTTGCGCTCGCCTCTAGCCCTTAGGATGTGGGGCCCCACAAATTAAAAACATGGACCTCAACTTCCTGTTAGACCCATTTTCATATCTAACGGGGCAACCGGCGGCGCCATTAACCACATTTTTTTATATATGTAGATCTTGGACTTTAGCAATCAACAAGTATTAGTATAGTTTTCATCCTTCCCGACATTAGATTCAGGCTCCGCGGTTGGAATAGGCTTCAAAGGACTGGAGACCTTTAACAATATTTACGAGGGTACAATCATGTTTCTAATTCTTTTCTCTCAAAAAGTAAAAGATAGGGTAAATTATCTCTCCTTGCCTCATTTATTTATTTTTCTCAGAAAATTGAGAAGTGATGATACTTGTAAGTGGGGATTCATCAGATCAAGGATCATGGCACGTAGCAGATGACGTGTTGTTCACGTAAGCCCACAAGATTCTTGAGGGCAACGAAACTGGAATAAGTATGATGCAATGTAGACATTCCTCGGCGCCTTACCTCCGAGATAGCATCGGACTTTTGGGGGCCTCCCACGAGTACGTTCCCTCTCCGTCTACCCACCAGCTAATAACTCGTCTCCGACCAATCATAGAGCCGAACTTCCTCAGCTTCTTTACTCGTCTCCGAGCTATCCCATAGCAGAGATTCCTTAGTGTCCTTGTTTGGCTGGGAGCATGGAGCACGAGCGTTCTCATAAGGGCTCCGTGTATCTTTCCACGACGAGATCTCTGGCGCTCTACATCTCGTTTCCCGTGCTACTGTTGGCTATAGTGCCCTCAAGTCAATTATTGTGATCGCAGGCATGCGATTGTGATGATTGAGGGAGAACCTATATGGGTAGAACAGTCTTACTCAAAATAATAATATGCTATCTGGTTTATCTTTATCATCATGTACATGCATTATGTGATATTACAGATCACTATTACATGTTGATAGAGCCCATAGGATTCTTACTTGACTACCAGCATTATGATGATGATCATATACGTGAGAGCTGGGATGTAACACCCGAGCCCAATGCTACTGGTTTCTGTTGTCGTATGTTGGCGTGTGGTATTTATTTCATTGATCCTACTTGACTATTGTTAGTTATAAATTTTACCCGGCAATTCATTTCTGCATATAACATTTTAAGACATCTAAAATAAAATTAAAAATATTTGTTATGGCCTGCTTGACACCCCTAACCCCGTTGTAGCGTCTGTGCGTCGTGTTCTTGTCCCGTTCAGTGAAACGGGCGAGTTTGGACGGCTACGCGCACGTACGTGTGTCCGTTTTGGGGGTATGCTTTTTGATTGTAAAATACTTCATTTCAAATTTTGGATCCCGCCTAAAATTTTCTTATTTCAATTTCGAAATTTTGGACCCAATCCGGACGCAATTTGAAAATGTTTTATTTTGTGCCAAAATCCCAACTTCTAATATTTTTAAACCGTCATATATTTTAATTTAACCATATAGATTTTTCCTAAATCTTTTATTAATTTTCCTAAACCCACAAATATTCATATCCCAGCCAATCACATTCCTCCTTAATCCCGTGGGCCCCACCCTCCATCTCTCTCTCCCCGTCTCTCTCTCTCTCTCTCTCTCTCTTTCCCCGTCTCTCTCTCTCTCTCCCCCTATATCTCTCTCTCTCTCTTCTATATATAAATCTCTTTCCCCCTCAAGTTCTTTTTCTTGCACGAACCCAACCCCACGTAAACCCTAGCCGCCTCACCCCTCGCCGCCGTAGCCCAACGCCGACGCCACCACCACCGGCCTCCTCGCCTCCTCGCCCTCGTCGCAGCCACATCCACCTCCTTCCTCCTTTCCCCTCTTTTCCGAGCGCCTGCACACTACCCTGCACACAGTTGCACCGCCGGATCTGTCGCCGCCGGCGGCCTCGCCTCCATGCCCCGGCCTTCGTACAACCCCCTGTAAGCATTGCCTATCCGTCTTCTTCCTCCTTCCTCTTTCCTTCTTTTCGTTTCTTAACAAAAATCTTTTCTGATTGATCGCCGGGCCTTCTACAGTTCGTGCACCGAAGCTCCGTCGACGTCGTCGACCTTCACGACCTTTCTGTTGATCGATGTAAGCCTTCTCTGCACCATCCTTCCTCTCTTCTCCTTTTTCTTTTCTTCCATTACAATCCTTGAAAGGGTTGTTTACTGTTTTTGTGTTGGCCGGAATCCGACCGTGCCGACGAAGTTTCCCGACGATCCAGCGAGGTACTCTGATCTGTGTGGTTCCACTGTTCGTCGTTTGGGTTCATTCCGTAAACCGTGCGCCCGTCGCGAGTTTTCCCCGCCGACGTTTTACATTCCGTTTTCCCGATTCGCGACCCGTCGAGGCAAGTACCCCTTGCTACATGTTAAATAATATTTACATATACATTGATGACACCATAAACCTGCAGTTTAACATTAACACTATAATTTCCCATTTCCGTGTTCAATGTTGTTATATATCATTTTATCATCCAAGCTTGAAACCTACCGTTTGCAATTACCTTATTAAACCTAATAACCACATTTACCTGTTTAATCACATTTTTTTAATATTGACATGGCTTATAGCATTTATCTCTATAGTTTTATTCCATTCGGATACTCGTGTGCATTTAACCTGTAATAGCTGTATTGAACCTTTATATAAATCATTGCACCTCTTAAACTTGTTAACATGATTAAAAGGCCATAATTGTCATACTGCATTCGCATAACATTGAAATCATCTCTGTGACACAACTGATAACTGTACTGCTAATTGAGTGAATCTGTCTATTGCTTACTTCATTGCTTAGATCATGTTGTTGATAACCATGCTTGATTATGTAACTGATTGTGAGCACACCTATGATATCATTTACATCTTGACATGACTTGCTACAAACATATTGATTGACCCGACATGGTACCGTATACTGCTTGACCTGACCTGATGTATCATGACCTGACCCGTTACCTGATCTTGTGTCTAATGCCAACAAACCTGACATGTAGTCCTCATGGACCGTTCCTGTTGTCTATCCAGACAAACCTGTTTACCTGATCCTGTGCTGGCATTAGTTTCTTGATTACGGGATACCTGACTTGACTTACACATATAACTTGGGGGTATGGGGAAATCAAAGGTGAAACCTGACTTGTAACTCAACAGTTCGCTACTTGTTCTGATCAGTTTTAGAGGCTAGGCCAGCCTTGGAATGATGCTGCTGACATCATTCATCTGTACACATTCCTGTTTAGTGCTTAGCGGCATGTCTCGATTTCAGCTCGAGAATCTGGGGCCGTGGTCCCGGGTATGTACGGGATACTATTGAGTTACATCGATGATTCATCAATTTTGTTTCAAAGACTTTAGGACAGAAAACCTGATAGAACAGTTTAGTTTACCCACCGCACACTACCCTGCACTGCTCTGATTTATATTATTGTTACCCTTGCTTCATTCATGTTTATATTCGCATTGCTGTTACCCTGCTTATATGTTATTACTTGATGACTTGACGCGCTGACGTCTGGGTTTTGCATGGCCCAGATTCTGTACCGCTGTCGCAGTTCGAGCAGGAGTACTTCAGCCGACAGGCTGAGCTGTGAGTGTCTGTAGTAGTTAGCTTTTCTTTCCTGTATTTTATTCCTGATGTGAGCCTGCATTATGGGACATACATTCCAGTTATTTGTATTGGATCTTTCGCTTCCGCATTTTATTATTCTTGACTCATGTTATCTTGGATTTGGGACATGTTTAGATAGTTTTATTTTGTTCTTGATATCTCTACAGCCGTAATGTGACTGTGGATGGATACTTCCTATCCACAGGTAGCATGGTTGGCTATGTCACGTGCCCATTTTAGCGTACTCTGGGAAGCGGGGCGTGACATGGTTCTTTTGGTATCTGAGCTATTGGTTAGTCGGGTTGATTCTTTTGTAGTTGGGTATTGTACCCAATACACGAATCAGAATACTCGTGTTTAGGAAACATGTCCTGCCACCTTGCCGTTTTACCATTCTTGAATCAAATTCTTCCTGATTATGTCTTCTACGATGTGCAGACTTCCTTTGCATATCGACTCGAAACCTGATTCCTTGTTATCTCTAGGACTTAGGCGACTTGGGTGGAGTTATGTAATTGTGGCTATGATACCGCGGCATAGTTACAATGCGGCACTCTATTTAAGTAACTTGGAGTTCTAGCCTTGATCTATATTTTGAATCTATTATCATGCTAATGTTGGGTGTTTTGATTTCAGGAATATGGCAGATAAGAATTTGAAGACGTACCAAAAGCGTGTGGACGAAGCCGCCATGCTTGGAGTGATAAGGGGAATGCTGGAGAATCAAAAGAGACAGACCGAGCTGATCCAGCAGCAAGCGGAATCATTTCAGGAAGGTTTGCAGATCGTTCAGCAGTCTGTGAACAATGTTGGAGCTAAGCCAGTTGACCGAGTAGGGACCGTAGCAGATTTCAGGCGTTTGGGTCCGTCTACATTTACGGGTTTGGAGGAGCCGTTGCCAGCAGAGCAGTGGCTGGTTAACACAGAGAACTTGCTTATTGCGGCACAGATTCCAGATGAGAAAAGAGTTGATGTGGTACGCATTCAGTTAGTGGACTACGCTCGAGAATGGTGGCTTGTGGAGGAGAACTGCTTGCCCAAGCCAATCAAGTGGGCGGATTTTTCAAAGAGTTTCCTGGAGAAGTTCTTCCCGCGGACTGCACGGGAGGAAATGGAGGAGAAATTCATCGGGCTAAAGCAGAATGGAGCACCCGTAGATGTGCATGCAGCAGAATGGACGAGACTCAGCAGATTCGCTGGACCTTTAGTTGCCAACGATGCAGACAGGGCACGGAGGTTCATGCGCAGTTTGGACGTGGACATCCAGAGGCAGATTGTCTCCCTGGGTTTGACCACTTTCTCACAAGTACTTGCGGCCGTCCGAGAGCAGCAGAGTTTATCTGGGATGAAGGGGAGTTTGCAGCAGACAGCAGTTGCGGTAAGGAAGCCAGCATATGTACCAAACCGAGCTGATGGTCGCAGAGGTATCCTAGTGGACCGTCGAGGTGTAGCACCCATGAAGAAGCCTGTTGTCGTCGATCGAAGAAAGAGCATGACTTGTAATTACTGCAATTTACCTGGCCATATGCAAAAGGATTGTCGAAGGAGGCTGGGACTCTGTTTAGTTTGTGGAGCGGCAGATCACGTTGTTAATGCTTGTCCGTCGAAGCTTCGTACGAGGGATGATATTCAGAAGCTTCCGCAGAGACCGTTCCAGGGGCAGAAACAGCTGACTCAAGGACCTAATCAGTCTCGAGCTTTTACCTTGACAGCTGAAGAAGCTAAGGCGTCAGGAGAGGTTGTTTCAGGTACTCTACTCGTTCATGGTTTTCCCGTATTAGCGTTTTTTGATTCTGGTGCATCCCATTGTTTTATGTCATCCAAGCTTATAACTACACACTCGATTGACTGCACGACCCTGTCTAGTTTCTGGGACATACACACTGGGAATGGGAAAATCATGGCTAGTAGGGAATGTAAAGATTGTACAGTTGATGCAGCTGCAAGTACATTCATCGTTGATCGAGAATATTAAAGCAGCACAATCGCAGGACCTTAGACTGCAAAAGTTTCGAGAACAGGTTGAAGCCGGACTACGAACAGATTTATTGATCCACGAAGATGGTTCGTTGAGGTATGGTAGCCGTTTATGTGTGCCAAAGAGAGATATTCATGAAGAGCTTATGAAGGAGGCACACAGTTCAGCTTATTCTGTATATCCAGGAGGCACAAAGATGTACCGAGATATTCGACAGCATTTCTGGTGGGAAGGCATGAAACGGGAGATTGCTCGCTTTGTGTCAAAGTGCTTGGTGTGTCAGCAAGTT
Source organism: Agapanthus africanus (assembly GCA_030015575.1). NCBI lineage: Eukaryota > Viridiplantae > Streptophyta > Magnoliopsida > Asparagales > Amaryllidaceae > Agapanthus > Agapanthus africanus. Next base: position 347,447,325 of record CM057351.1, on the reverse strand, counting down.
AAGGCTGAAAATCAAAGGGTTGCTGGTTTATTACAACCGCTTCCGATTCCTCAGTAGAAGTGGGAATATATAACCATGGGTTTCGTGACGGCTTTACCGCGAAGTCCAAAGGGCAACAATGCTGTGTGGGTGATTGTTGATCGATTGACCAAGGCAGCTCACTTCATTCCTTTTCGGGTTGGTCAATCAACTGAGACTTTGGCAGAGCGGTACATGCAGGAGATTGTAAGATTGCATGGAGTACCGGTGAGCATCGTGTCCGATCGGGACACTCGGTTCTTATCACACTTTTGGCGGAGTTTACAAGAAAGTTTGGGGACTCGATTGAAGTTTAGCACAGCTTATTATCCTCAAACTGATGGTCAGTCGGAGAGAACAATCCAAACTCTTGAGGATATGTTGAGAGCATGCATGTTGGACTTTAAGGGGTCTTGGGAGGATCATCTACATTTGGTGGAGTTTTCTTACAACAACAGTTTTCAGGCAGCTATCCAGATGGCTCCGTTTGAAGCTTTGTATGGTCATAAATGCCGTTCACCTGTTTGTTGGGACGATGTCGGTGAACGAAGATTATTGGGACCAGATTTGGTTGTGCAGACAGTTGAGAAGGTTAACACTATCAGCAATCATATGAAGGCAGCTCAAGACCGACAGAAGAGTTGGGCAGATACGTCGAGAAGACCTCTAGAGTTCGCCGTGGGTGATTTGGTATTCTTGAAGATATCACCGACTAGAGGGGTGAATCGTTTCGGAAGTCGAGGAAAGCTTAGTCCTCGATTCGTTGGACCCTTTGAGATCTTGGAGTGTGTTGGTGAGGTAGCGTATCGTTTGGCGTTACCGCGGTCCTTGGCGAATGTGCACGATGTGTTTCACGTATCTCAACTCCGTAAGTATGTTCGAGATGAAACGCACGTATTGGATCATTCGGATCTGACGGTACGAGAAGACTTGACTTTTGAGGAGCGACCGATTGAAATTGTGGATCGAAGGGAAAAGGTTCTTAAGAACAAGGTAATCCCTCTTGTGCTTGTTTCTTGGGGTAATCGCTCGCATGGAGAGTCCACTTGGGAACGAGAAGATGAAATCCGGCAGAAATTTCCTCATCTTTTCTTATAGTTATTGTTGTCTATCTTTGTATTCTTGGAATTTCGAGGACGAAATTCTCTTTGTAGTTGGATATAATGTAACACCCGAGCCCAATGCTACTGGTTTCTGTTGTCGTATGTTGGCGTGTGGTATTTATTTCATTGATCCTACCTGACTATTGTTAGTTATAAATTTTACCCGGCAATTCATTTCTTCATATAACATTTTAAGGCATCTAAAATAAAATTAAAAATATTTGTCATGGCCTGCTTGACACCCCTAACCTCATTGTAGCGTCCGTGCGTCGTGTTCTCGTCCCGTTCAGTGAAACGGACGAGTTTGGGCGGCTACGCGCACGTACGTGTGTCCGTTTTGGGGGTATGCTTTTTGATTGTAAAATACTTCATTTCAAATTTTGGATCCCGTCTAAAATTTTCTTATTTCAATTTCGAAATTTTGGACCCGACCCGGGCTCAATTTGGAAATGTTTTATTTTGCGCCAAAATCCCAACTTCTAATATTTTTAAACCGTCATATATTTTAATTTAACCATATAGATTTTTCCTAAATCTTTTATTAATTTTCCTAAACCCACAAATATTCATATCCCAGCCAATCACATTCCTCCTTAATCCCGTGGGCCCCACCCTCCATCTCTATTTCCCCGTCTCTCTCTCTCCCCCCGTCTCTCTCTCTCTCTCTCCCTATCTCTCTCTCTCTCTTCTATATATAAATCCCTTTCCCCCTCAAGTTCTTTTTCCTGCACGAACCCAACCCCACGTAAACCCTAGCCGCCTCACCCCTCGCCGCCATAGCCCAACGCCGACGCCACCATCACCGGCCTCCTCGCCCTCGTCGCAGCCACATCCATCTCCTTCCTCCTTTCCCTTCTTTCCCGAGCGCCTGCACACTACCCTGCACACAGTTGCACCGCCGGATCTGTCACCGCCGGCGGCCTCGCCTCCGTGCCCCGGCCTTCGTACAACCCCCTGTAAGCATTGCCTATCCGTCTTCTTCCTCCTTCCTCCTTCCTTCTCTTCGTTTCTTAACAAAAATCTTTTCTGATTGATCGTCGGGCCTTCTACAGTTCGTGCACCGGAGCTCCGTCGACGTCGTCGACCTTCACGACCTCTCTGTTGATCGATGTAAGCCTTCTCTGCACCATCCTTCCTCTCTTCTCCTTTTTCTTTTCTTCCATTACAATCCTTGAAAAAGTTGTTTACTGTTTTTGTGTTGGCCGGAATTCGACCGTGCCGACGACGTTTTCCGACGATCCAGCGAGGTACTCTGATCTGTGTGGTTCCACTGTTCGTCGTTTGGGTTCATTCCGTAAACCGTGCGCCCGTCGCGAGTTTTCCCCGCCGACGTTTTACGTTTCGTTTTCCCGATTCGCGACCCGTCGAGACAAGTACCCCTTACTACATGCTAAATAATATTTACATATACATTGATGACACCATAAACCTGCAGTTTAACATTAACACTATAATTTCCCATTTCCGTGTTCAATATTGTTATATATCATTTTATCATCCAAGCTTGAAACCTAACGTTTGCAATTACCTTATTAAACCTAATAACCACATTTACCTGTTTAATCACATTTTTTTAATATTGACATGCCTTATGGCATTTATCTCTATAGTTTTATTCCATTCGGACACTCGTGTGCATTTAACCTGTAATAGCTGTATTGAACCTTTATATAAATCATTGCACCTCTTAAACTTGTTAACATGATTAAAAGGCCATAATTGTCATACTGCATTCGCATAACATCGAAATCATCTCTGTGACACAACTGATAACTGTACTGCTAATTGAGTGAATCTGTCTATTGCTTACTTCATTGCTTAGATCATGTTGTTGATAACCATGCTTGATTATGTAACTGATTGTGAGCACACCTATGATATCATTTACATCTTGACATGACTTGCTACAAACATATTGATTGACCCGACATGGTACCGTATACTGCTTGACTTGACCTGATGTATCATGACCTGACCCGTTACCTGATCTTGTGTTTAATGCTAACAAACCTGACATGTAGTCATCATGGACCGTTCCTGTTGTCTATCCAGACAAACCTGTTTACCTGATCCTGTGCTGGCATTAGTTTCTTGATTACGGGATATCTGACTTGACTTACACATATAACTTGGGGGTATGGGGAAATCAAAGGTGAAACCTGACTTGTAACTCAACAGTTCGCTACTTGTTCTGATCAGTTTTAGAGGCTAGGCCAGTCTTGGAATGATGCTGCTGACATCATTCATCTGTACACATTCCTATTTAGTGCCTAGCGGCATGTCTCGGTTTCAGCCCGAGAATCTGGGGCCGTGGTCCCGGGTATGTACGGGATACTATTGAGTTACATCGATGATTCATCAATTTGGTTTCAAAGACTTTAGGACAGAAAACCTGATAGAACAGTTTAGTTTACCCACCGCACACTACCCTGCACTGCTCTGATTTATATTATTGTTACCCTTGCTTCATTCATGTTTATATTCGCATTGCTGTTACCCTGCTTATATGTTATTACTTGATGACTTGACGCGCTGACGTCTGGGTTTTGCATGGCCCAGATTCTGTACCGCTGTCGCAGTCCGAGCAGGAGTACTTCAGCCGACAGGCTGAGCTGTGAGTGTCTGTAGTAGTTAGCTTTTCTTTCCTGCATTTTATTCCTGATGTGAGCCCGCATTATGGGACATACATTCCAGTTATTTGTATTGGATCTTTCGCTTCCGCATTTTATTATTCTTGACTCATGTTATCTTGGATTTGGGACATGTTTAGATAGTTTTATTTTGTTCTTGATATCTCTACAGCCGTAATGTGACTGTGGATGGATACTTCCTACCCATAGGTTGCATGGTTGGCTATGTCACGTGCCTATTTTAGCGTACTCTGGGAAGCGGGGCATGACATGGGAGGTCTATAAGCACATTCTTAAATGTCCCTAGTCGAGTGAGTGTCGAGACTGGCCATCGATACTCCGGAATAGACTAGTGTATAATTTTCGAGACCCCGACGAGGGGCGGTGGCCGGTCTCACAAGCCATTGGTGTATGTCAGTCACCTAAGATAGTATACAGGTGCTCATTGGGTTATGAGTACACTGGACGGACTCGCCGGGAACATGCTAATTAGTATTATATCTATTGTCAGATAGCAGTTCCCAGGTGACATGAGTACAGGTTTGTCTGTCGACTTGAGATCGTTATTTGTCTCGTGTGAGTTCCCACTGTGCTTTGATTACTACCCTAACATGGTTTAAAGGAGTCGTGCAAACAGGTTTTAATTGGGTACAGTTCCGAGCCACATGGAGGCAGTGAGCGGATCGTCGGGGATTCGTCTCTCCCGGTATTGGGGGTTGATGTCGCGCGGTACACGGGTGGCCATCATTAGAAATCCTTGGTCAAGGTAGACAAAAATTACTGATTTGGATCAGTAGTTTCTCAGTGGGTGATGGGCTTCATACCGACACGAAATATCGCGTTATTAGGGGTCTGACTTTATCCACCCCTTAGACTCGATATGCGATACTCTTAGACGAACATACCGGACTGTACGGAGATTGTCACGGACAGGCGTAGTAGGGGTTCGGATGAGTTTGCTCGTCGGCCTTCCTTTTGCTCAATACCTGGGTAGCCGTTACGTACAGCTAGTGTCGCTGACGTCCTTGTGGTTAAACCCACTGCCAGCGTATTGACGAGTCTTTAGAGTCCCACACAGAGGGTTTTTCTGGTTCTGGAGAAATGATGTAGCAGCCGTATTGGATACGTGCAGGGTTCCGACCGATTGATTGTACTATGTACCCGGCCTTTCGATCGGACAGTTGATAATACTAGCCGGCTCGGGTTTGAGCCGGATTATTAAATCAGGTATTGATTTAATAAGTTACGTATATGTATTTCGATATGTATATTCTAGTATTATGTTCTTTGTGTTATTCTATCTCTTCGAATATTCGTATTTCGGTACGAATACATGTATGTATATACAGTAGAGTGTAATCCGTATTTATACAGATAACATTCTAGAAGGTGGACACCTCATTTTAGATTTAACCATTTATCGTAAATGGTAAATAAGGTGGAAAATCAAGAGAGGGGAGTATGGTGAGATCCATGCTTGTATAGTGTTGCACAAATGAATTGTTAATTCATTTGTGCAAACTATTCAAGCATGGGTTGGATTTTAAATTGGAAAAATGGGTTTTATAAAACAATGCTTCATGTTATTTTTCCTCACTAGATGAAAAGATGAGAGATGGTTGGTTTTTCTTCACCTCACCATTAGCTCCACTCTCCTCTTGTATTTTCTTGAGTTCCTCCACCTTCATCTTCAATCTCCTCTCTACAATCTTATGTGTTGAGAATTAAGAGAGGATGTGAGGTAGATAAACACTTTGAACACTCCACTACATCCTAGGCACTCTAGATTAGTAACCTAGAGTCCCTAGTTGCTTCACTTGATCATTAGTGTGGAGCAAGAGTCATGAGTTACATCCCTCGGGTGGATCATCTTCGACGGAGGAAGACCGGCGGCCAAGTTCAGTCGAGGACGTCTCAAGGAGTTAGAGAAGATGGTAGAAGACCGAAGGACACGGTTCATTCGGTATAACCTTCTATCTCAGTAGCTTGTGCATCTTGTAGTTAGCTAGTGTAGGTTTATGGTTCGATCTTGACGGGTTCTTTAGCGCCAAAGTTTTTTAAACGTCATTTTTGTTCCGCATCGGCCACGGTAGATGGCCAGGACGCTATCGTAACCCAACATGGTATCAGAGCCAGCCTATAAACCCTTAACTAGTAGTTTAAACGATATTTAAAATTGCGAAACCGAAACAACTCCGAAATAATCAAAACGATATTCAAGTTTTTGTCGCATTTTTAAAGTCTTCAAATTTTTTTTAAACAATTGCAAAAGGTTACTCATGTGATAACTTGAACACCATTGAAAAACGAGCCCCAAATACCAAATTTTGACCGGCGAGATTCCTCATTTTACTGGCCTGGCCGGTCCTACATGGGCTTTGGGTCTTGAAATTTTGGTGGTGTTCTGGACTCTTGAATATTGGTATTTAGGTATTGTTCGATTTTTCCCAGATTACATATTCTGTTATCTTTGATTTGGGGCAATACGGAGTATTTCGAAGACGCCATTTTAACACCGTTTATAAGTTTCAGTGCATACATTATTATCTGCGACCGTGAATGTCATTGAGCGGTATAACCCGTCTAACTGCTATATATTTTATTAGACAGGTTTGCGAACATGATATTCACGTTGATGTTCTGTGATTGTGCTGATGTTGTGGTTGGATTGTCGTGGTGATAGCTTGCGGTGCAATGGTAGTAGTACAGTTAAAATTCATTTGTATATTTGTTATTGCAGGACGAGCGTCCGACATGTAGACAGCCATTTCTGCCGTGTTGTATATTATTTGATTGGGGCACGACCGGATTGAGGTCGATGTCATCTTTGTACATATACTTTCCTTTTCTGTACTAGAATTACCCTACGGCGGATTGCTCGAATAGCCGGGTTCTAGAGTGCAACGAGCCCGCATCTCATGACGTTGAGACGGATGGGGCTTCACTCTAAAATTGGCTGGCTATTCACCACACTCATAGGGGGTATAAGATGACCCACGAAGGGATGCTCAACTTACCGGATTTCATGAAGTGCTGGGTGGCTCATTCACTTTGTTGATTGAGGTTGCCTCACTTCTGGGATTGGTGGGTAACTTTCCGCGCTCGTAGGGATCCCGGTTTTCATTGCACGGGCTATTCACACGACCGGGAACGTCAGGTCTCATTTGCGGCTCAAATGAAACCCGAGGCTCCAAGATTATCCACCATTCTGTGATGCTTGTTGATGTTCTGTGATGTTGCTTATATCATGCCTGGGACGAATGTTATATATATATATTTATATATACTAGTAGGTTTATAAATGTTTTGCATCCGTGCTAGTCCAGCCCCCGCTTTGCGTTAGTTAAGTAACCTAACGGTGCATGACAGAGCCCCGTGGCGAATGCGAATGGCATATACGTACATTGTATTTTCGTTCCTTTTTCTGGTGTGATATGGATTAATTGACGGGACTGCGTTAACTTTGATTAATATAAGGAAAAATAAACCTAAATGATGTTGTTGTAACCAATTTTTGAAAACTGTTATTATAGATGTTTCATTTTGCTTTGCACAGCGGTATTCGGTTATGAATATCCAGCAGCTCATTCGACGAGGCAAGAGCCGAGATCCCTTCATAAGGAGTGATCTCTTGGGCAAAGGTTTGCGTTATTGTAAGAACTTCACTATAGTCGATTCTTTTGCTTTGCATCATGGTATTCAGTTAGGAATATTCTGCACCTTATTCGATGAGGAAAGAGACGAGATCCCTTGACAGGGAGTGACCTCTTTAGCAAAAGTTTACGCCACTATATATTTGTAAAACCACTTGGGTTCCTTCAACGATATCAAGTTCATTACGTTAAAGGTTTTTCGCCAAAAACCAGCCGTAACCCTTGTTTCCCCCAATAAAAGAGCAAAGCTCTATTTGAAACTCAAGAGGCAGCGCCTCACGCGCCTTCCATGAGGACGCCAACGCCAGAGTTAAAAACTCTTATATGAGCAGCGCTCGTGTGCAAAGCACACAAAACTCAAGAGGCAGCGCCTCACGTGCTTTCCACGAGGGCGCCAACGCCAGAGTCATTGGCGCCGCACGTGCTCCTCACTTGGGCGCTAATGTGCAAAGCACATGAAAGAATTAAAACCTTAATAAGCGCCCACGCGCACAGCACATGAGCGCTGACGCCTTATAGAATTAAATTCTACTCTTTGTTAAATAGAGCCGTTGGATCAAAGATCCAACGGAGATGATAAATCATCAGGATGCAGAATTAAATTCTGTTGAGAGGAAATATTCCTCAAATCTTTCTGAGCAAGAAAGATTGCCCTCTGTAAAAACAAAGTACCGTTGGATTAAAAATCCAATGGTGGTTAAAGAATCACCAATCTACAGAATAAATTCTGTATAGGAAAATATTTCCCTAATCTCGTTAAAAAAAAGAAAATACCTTCTGTAAAAAAGAAATTCTTGGATCAAAGATCCAACGGTGGGTAAAATTCCTAAATCAATTAGGATCTCTTAATGAGAGATTTCTTCAACTGATCAACAGACTTTCCTCTACTATATAAATGACCTAAGACTTCAAGTCTAAGAGAGAGGAGCCCCCCCAAACCTTCGAGAAAAACAAAGCAGAAAGTTTCAAAAAGGAAGAAAGAAGAAGATCTCCCTGCTAAGAAAAAAGCCCTAGGTAAATAAAAAAGAAAAGAGATCAAAATATCTCGTTTACCTATTGAAGGGTTTAACCCCTTTAAAAAGAAGAACTTAGTTATTTCTCTGGATCTGAGATCCACAAGACAAGTCTCCCATAATTTGAGAATTTAATTCTCATCGGGACGACCTTGTTCTTAGAGATCAAAGATTCAGAAAAGAATAAGGAAATTGAACTCCTCAGAACAAAATATACAAGGAAAAATCAGCGCCCAGCGCCCTACGTGCCCCTCATGCGGGCGCCTCAATAATAAGAAGTGCTTAGCACCCAGTGAATGGCGCTTAGCGCCGAGCGCCCTATGTGCCTTTCACGTGCGCGCTACAAAAAAAGGTGTTCTTAGCACTCAGTGTGCGGCGCCGAGCGCCCAATGCCTCACGGGCCCCTCACGTGGGCGCCACAGAACATAAAAGTTCTTGACACTCACTTGGCAGCACCTAGCGCCTCACGTACTTTGCACGTGGGCGCCATAAAGAGAGCTCAATACTCCATAAAGAGACAAAAAAGGTACAATGTTTAACACTTATTGGGCAAATCCCCATGACTGAAAACCCCACATGGTTATGTGTGAGCGTTAGAAGTTACATAAGTGCTCAACACTTTTTGCACCAAAAAGAGGACTGAGCCCAAACAAGTACTTAGCACTTCTTGTCAAATAAAAAGAAAACTGAGTGGACCAAGCCCAAGTTGGCTAGGTCCCTAATTCAGATCAACCGAGCTCTTGTGCTCACTACTTTCCAAATTGATCTTAGTCCCAAAAAACGACTATAGATCTTCCAACTGATGATATCCAAAAACGATATTCATCCCACATTCCCTTGAGGAAATCTTAGTCTCAAAATATGACTAATGATTCCCGGGTTTACCATTAATCCCTTTTCCCTCAAATACGGGAATTGGCTCAAGGGTACATCTCTCTACACCTCTGATACATGTCATTGTAATTCCTCAACGTTTTCAGAGAGGTGGCGGGTCCCGACAGCCAAATGCTTTTTGGTGCGCTTCCCAAACTGACGTGCACATCACAGATCAAACCACATCCCAAACTGGATGTATCCTATATCATCGTTGCACATCCCGACACGTAACAAATATACATGTGTGCAAGATGATCTACAGACCGAAACGTCCTCAAACTACAACGTTACCTCCAAAATGGTGACAACGGACCGAAACATTCTTAAACTAAAAGCTCACCTCAAAAATGGTGATTTACAGACCGAAACGTTCTCAAACTACAACGTTGCCTCCAAAATGGAGACAACGGACCGTAACGTTCTTAAACTAAAATCTTACCTTAAAAATGGCGATCTACAGACCGAAACGTCCTCAAACTACAACGTTGCCTTCAAAATGGCGACAATGGACCGTAACGTCCTTAAACTAAAACCTCACCTCCAAAATGGTGATCTACAGACCGAAATGTTCTCAAACTTCAACTTCGCCTCCAAAATGGCGATAAGGGACCGAAACGTCTGTTAGTGTATATGCCCTAGAGGCCATTACTGTATCATACTAGATTGTATATTACTTAATGGAAGCTTGGGATATTCATAGTTGTATAGACAATCTTGCTCAAAATGGTAGTATTCTACTTGGTTTGTCTCTACTTCAATATGTGCATGTGTTTCTTTTAGCATATCGCTTATATACATATTAGTGGAGCCCTTAGGATCTTTGCTTGATTACCAGCGTTGTGATGGCAGTCATACTTGTGGGGGCTGGGTAATCTATAAGCACATCCTTATACAGGTCCCTAGTCGTAGGACTATCGAGACAGGGCATCGATACTCCGGAGTAGACTAGCGTATGCGCTTCTCATCCCAGCAGGGGAGGTGGTCTGTCCCACAGCCATCAGTACGTCGTACTGGAGATAGTATGCGGGTGCTCGTTGGGTTACGAGTACACTGGACAGGACTCGTCGGGAACTGTTGGTTGGTATTATACCTATCGTCAGTTATCAGTTCCCAGGTGATATGAGTACGGCTTAGTCTGCTGACTTGACACTGTCACTTCGCCTCAAGTGAGTTCCCACTGTACTTAGATTACTACCCTACCACGGCTCAAAGGAGTCGTGCAAACAGGTAGTAGTTGGGTGCAATCCTGAAGCACTTGGAGGCAGTGACGGTTAGACAGGATTCGTCTCTCCCGGTATTGGGGGTTGACATCGCGCTGTGTCTAGGAGAGCCATTACACGAGTAGTCCCTGGCCAAGGCAAGCGAGATATACTGGTAGGTTTTCAGTGTTATCTCAGGGTGTTCTGGGCTACACTCCGACACGACTTGTACCGCTATTAGGGGACTGACGTTCACCACCCCCTAGGCCCGCCATGCGATGTATCAAACGAACAGACCAGACTGTATGGAGATTGTCACATACAGGCTCAGTAGGAGTTCGGATGGGTTTACCTCATCGGCCTTCTTATCGACATCTACCTGGGGACCGTTACGTACAGCTAGTGCCGCTTGCGGTCTGTGGTTAAACCCACTGCCAGCATAGTGTCGAGTCTTTAGAGTCCCACACAGAGAGTTTCCCTGCACTGAGTGAAACGTGTAGAGGCCGTATGGTTTTACGGCAGGGCTGCGATCACTTACGTGCACTTGTGTGCGTATGCTGTTCGGGCAGGCAATACTAGTGGGCTTTGGTTTAAGCCGGATCCTAGTATTGCACGGATGGATTTGTTTTGTCTTCTATACATTCGCATTTTACGGAATGCGGATGCGGGTGTGTATGCACAGTTTTGCGGAGCGAAGAACGAGGAGGTGGCTCATTAGGGTTTTGACAGTTGATTCGGTCAAAACCATTATGAGCCGGAGACATTATTTACTAATCCTTTTATTGATAATTATGTTATGGCTAATTGCTTTGACCATTTGACCATTTTGATTTTGTTGACCGTTTGACCAAAGTTGACTAGGATCTTCTTGAAAGGTCTAAAGTATTCTTTGATTTTCTTTTTCTTTTTGATTATGAAAATGGTCAATTCAATGTAGCATCAAGTTTATCATGATAGGATTTGTAATGATGATAGTTTTGCATTATTGCAACCATACTTCTTTTCTTATCTCATAATTCTTTTCTCATTCTCTCTCTTGTTCTTGTGAGAAGAAAAGAAAAGCTCTCATAGTTGCTAGCTCCTCCTTCTTCCTCCTCTTGTTTTCTTCTTTTGATCTCATGTGTTGAGAGAAAAAGATCCTACAAAGACAAACACTTTCATATATCTCTACTACACAACCCAGGGCATCTAGATTAGCGATCTCGTTGCCCTAGTTGCCTCGGCTCGAGGTGGAGCTCGGCGTACATCTCTCGGGTGGATCGTCTTCGACTCAAGAAGGCCGCGGAGGTGACCAAGATCCGGATCGTTCCTTGGAGCTTGGATGGACAAGCGGGACAGCGGAATGAAGACCCGAAGGACCGGTTTCGTGAGGTATAATTTCTACGGCATAGTAGTCAAAGCTTCTAGTAGTTTGCTAGTTTCTAGTTTCGCAAAGATCCGGCTTTTTGTCCATGTTGCCTTGCGCCAAATAATTGTTTTTCGCCGTTTCCGCCTCCCCGTAAGAACCGGGGTGAGCAACGTGGACTTATAGTGGTATCAGAACCTAGCTAAACATAAACTAGTAAGTTAGCAAAGTGTTTAGAATATCGATCGGAAAAAAGTTGCAAAACACGCCCGGAAAAACCAAGTTTCTGTCGAATTTTTATACTGCTCTAAAATTTTTTTAACATACATGAAAATTCGACTCAGGGTTTTTTAAAACCACAGCAGAAAACCGGTCCACTGAACCGACCAAACCGCCGCGGTTCCGTGGCAAGAACATGCTTCTTGCCGCGGTTCCGCGGCCGATTTGACTCGGTCGTGGATCGGGTTTCTTGCAGTGTTTTTATTTGGCTGTTTTGGGATTTTTAGTACATGTTGTTTCTGCCTAGATTTTCCAGAGCACAAATTGAATTTTCGGGTGGTTACAAATCCGTATTTTGATCGGTATTCCATACACTTTGGCTAATGGATATTATCTGTGATGTGATATATGTATTGAACGTCTACTAATCGCTATAAGTCGGTTAGTGGGGGTTATACATATCTGTGATCTGTAATGTTGATGGTTTGTGTATATGAACTCGGTGGATTGTCGCGGATGAATAGCCGGGGTGGATGTGAGACGAGAGTTTCTTTTTCTTTCATTCATTGTAAAATTTGTAAATTGATATAATATTATTTGTTTGGCCGCACAACCGGGTCGAGGTTGTAGCCGTCATTGTATAATTTCTTTTTACTGGTTTTGCTCCTAGGATAGACCCAAGGAAGGGTGCACAAACTACCGGGTATCTCGAAGTGCCGAGTGGCCTACTCACGGGTTGAGGGAGGTTGCTTCGCTTCGGCTACTTAGCGGGTAGTTTGCCGCACCCGTAGGGGTCTAGGGTGGGGTTTGGCTATTCATCGCGACCGTGTAATCCGCTTTTCGTTGCAGGCTTGAACAAATCGTGGGTTCCTAGTATATCCAAAGTGTTCATCTGTGATCTGGATTGGCTATCATTGCTATATATCTATATATGATATCTATTTAGGTGTTGCTTATGTTTTGCATCCGCGCTAGTCCAGCCCCCGCTCTGTCGTTAGTTAAGTAACCTAATGGGTGATGACGGGACCCCATGGCGAATGCGGATGGCATAAGCGTACGCCATATTTTGGTTGTTTTCTGCAGTGGTAGGATTAAATGATGGGACGCATTGGAATTAATGCAAGCAAATAAACCAAGTAAAAGTCGTTGGAACACTTTCAAAACCCACTCGGTTCTTTTCAAAAACCAGCTTTTTAAACGCGGAGCTTGAACCACTCCTTTTAAAAGCTATCTCGTTCCATCGATTATATCAAGTTCACTACGTTCACGGTTTCGCCAAAACCATTCGTAGCCCTCCGTCATTTCAGTTAAATATTCAGTAGTGTTCAAGCTATGTATTTTGACCTTCGCCAAGGCATAGTGATTGGTAGCTGCTGAATATTTATCTGTAGCATAGATAGATGCGTTGGTTTGGGACAGTCGTACTACTATTTTGGCCTTCGTCAAGGGTATGTACGGGTGGGTTCAAATTAACCTGGACAATGATGGGTAGAACTTGACATGTGACTTATGATATGTTGGCCTTCGTCAATATCATAAGAGCATGGGGCAAAAATCCACATCGGGAGTTTCAAAAGTACTGAAACTTGCTAGTATTGCATACCATTTGGAGTGTGATGATTCTGGTAGGATTCCTTCAGTTTTGTCACGCGATGATATTTGGATCCCGATCCTACTGTGAGTATATGCTACTCCTCGGGAACTTTCTCGCTTAACGATCAATGCTATAAACCAAGTAGGTGTCTAGAAAGGTGTTAGCGGGGCTACGCCCACAGGGAAAAGAGGTTACTTAATTAAGGAACTTCGCAAAAGCATTGGAAAACCTCCCTCGAAGTACCGACACTGGCCTGGCTGAACGGTTAAGCAAGTATTGTACGGTGAGATTGATCCCGACTAATTCTTCCTTTATGGTTTGAGGAGGGATTCGAGAGACAGTGGGAGCCATCCTGTTTAGATAAATTAAAAACCAATCTAAACTTGCAAGAGCATCATGCTAAAGTGTTTTCTTCTCTCTCTCTTAATTGCAGCGACCCAGTGACCGCACCTAGGTTACATCTAGATAATAAAATGACCGAATCTGACTGTTATGACTGGCAAAGGTCTGTCCAGATGTCCATTGCCCGTGACAAGCTGGGACACCTCTTGACTGATCCCACCCCTGCCGTCTCAGGTCCAGTTTCCCCTGTCACGGACATTCATATCCGCGAGACATCGGAAAAAGACTATGCGAAAGCCAAGTGCCTCGTGTTAGCCTCAGTTGATGGTGCATACCAGAGGCAGCATGAGAAGATGGACTTAGTTTCTATCTTCCTCCATAACAAAGATTCATATGGAGAGCAATCTCGTATCGCAAGATATGGGACCTCGAACGAATTGCTTCCAGCGAGGTTAGCTATCGGGGCATCTGTAGGGGGCAACGTTCTTACAGAGACCAGCTCTTTTGAGCTCTCGGACCTGAAGACCACGTTGATGAACGGGTCAGATGCTGACTTAGTTCAACAGTCTCTACCTACTACCCTGAAGGAAACAGGGAAGTAGAAAGAAAGGGAAGGGCAGAAGTTTCGGGAATGGATGTAGTAAAAGAGGGATGTTCCTATTGTTACGGGAATGAACATGGGCAGAAGGATTGCAGGGCTTGCAAAGCCAGTAGCCAGAATTCGAAGCATGTTGTGGCTTCGGCTTCGGGTGTGTTTGTAATTGAGAACTGTATGTCAGTTAACCCTACTTCCTGGGTATTGGATACCGGATCAGGATCTCATATCTGTAATTCATTACAGGCTCTGAGAAATCGTAGGGTTATCAAGAAAGGTGATATGACTCTCAGGGTTGCTAACGGAATGAGCATGTATGCTGAATTCGTAGGGGAATATCATCTAGGACTGACAACTGGGCAGATATTGATTCTGCGTGATTGTTTTTATGTACCAGGTGCGACTTGTAATATCATATCTGTATCCTTACTTTCTAAGGAAGGGTATGATTTTACTTTTGTAAGCGATGTAGTAAACATCCACCTAAATCAAGTTCTGATTGGGTCAGGTACATTGAAAAACGGTATATACGTTTTGAATCAAGCTCAGGTCTTCAGTGTCCAGAACACACTTAAAAGAAAGTCTCCAGAATTAAATCAGGCTTTCTTAAGGCATTGTAGACTGGGTCACATTAATGAGACATGGTTGACTAAGTTACATAAAGAAGGATATTTGGATCCGTTCGAGTACCAGTCTTATGCCACTTGTGAATCTTGTCTCATGGGAAAGATGACAAAGACTCTGTTCACTGGACACGAAGAAAGAGCGAGCGAGCTCTTGGGACTCATACACAGTGATGTGTGTGGTCCAATGTCTACACATGCGCGAAGTGGTTATTCATACTTCATTACTTTCACAGATGATTTCTCTAGGTATGGACATGTCTTCTTGATGAAGCACAAATTCGAGGCCTTTGAGAAATTTCGGGAATACAAGAATGAAGTTGAAAAACAAACAGGCAAAAGTATCAAGACACTGAGATCTGATCGAGGTGGTGAATACTTAAGTGCCGAGTTTCTGGCCTTCTTAAAAGAGAATGGAATTCTCTCTCAGCTTACTCCTCCATACACACCACAACACAACGGTGTATCGGAAAGGAGGAATCGAACCCTATTGGATATGGTTCATTCTATGATGAGTAAGGCCGAGTTATCGCGATCCTTCTGGGGTTATGCACTAGAATCAGCTGCATATCTTTTGAACAAGGTTCCCTCCAAGACTGTGCCTACCACACCATATCAGATGTGGTGTGGGAAGAAACCCCAACTTCAATATTTGAAGATATGGGGATGTCCGGCTTTTGTAAAAAAGCAGCATGCGGACAAGCTCGAGGCACGCTCAGTACTGTGTAAGTTTGTGGGATACCCAAAGAACTCCAGGAGGTATTTTTTCTATTACACAGAGGAACAAAAGGTTTTTGTTTCTCGTCATGCCCATTTTCTGGAACATCAGTTTTTAGAAAAAGAAACAAGTGGGAGCGTAGTAGAACTGGAAGAAATTCCAGAACCACAAGCTATTATTGAAAGCTTGGAAGAACCAGAAGGTTCAAGAGAACAGGACAATCCTACGCCACTCCGCAGGAGTAGTAGGCAGTCTCATCCGCCCGAGAGATACTACGGTTTTCTCATAGACGGGGATAGAGAGGATTGCACCATGGATTATGGTGAGCCTACTAGCATACAGCAAGCCATTCAGAGCGGTGACTCGGTAAAATGGCTGGATGCAATGCGGACCGAGATGGAGTCCATGTACACCAACAAAGTTTGGACTTTGGACTTTGCTCCAGAAGGGGTAAAACCCGTAGGATGCAAATGGATCTTCAGAAAGAAGATTGGTGTAGATGGGCAGGTTGAAACCTATAAAGCTAGACTTGTTGCAAAGGGTTTTCGTTAAAGACCTGGTTTGGACTATGACGAGACTTTTTCTCCAGTGGCTATGCTGAAATCCATTCGGATCCTTCTTGCCATTGCTGCCTTCCACGATTATGAAAACTGGCAGATGGACGTAAAGACGGATTTCCTAAATGGAAATTTGGAAGAGTGCGTCTATATGGATCAGCCGGAGGGATTCATTCAGAGTGGGAGCAGCGGTAAAGTGTGCAAGTTGCTCAAGTCCATCTATGGGCTGAAGCAGGCATCGCGAAGTTGGAACATCTGCTTCGATGATACTGTCAAGAAATTCGACTTTATCAAAAACCCAGATGAACCATGCATTTACAGTAAGATTGTAGGGAAAACAGTGGTATTCCTCGTCTTGTACATGGATGACATTCTCCTAATAGGAAATGATATTCCTATGTTACAGTCAGTCAAAGGATTCTTGTCGCAGAGATTCTCCATGAAGTACCTGGGCGATGCCAACTACATTCTGGGGATCCAGATCTATCGTGATAGATCTAAGAGGATGTTGGGACTTTCACAGTCCAGGTACATTGACACCATACTGAAAAGATTCAGTATGGAAGATTCAAAGCGCGGTAATTTACCGGCTTGTCACGGAATCACCCTCTCCAAAGAGATGTCTCCCAAGACTGAT
The DNA here is from genome assembly GCA_030015575.1 of Agapanthus africanus. NCBI lineage: Eukaryota > Viridiplantae > Streptophyta > Magnoliopsida > Asparagales > Amaryllidaceae > Agapanthus > Agapanthus africanus. The sequence goes on along the minus strand of CM057351.1, from coordinate 347,430,203 downwards.
TTGGAAAGGGATCGCATGTCAATTATACCCTACGCTTCTGCGGTAGGCTCTATAATGTATGCGATGTTATGTACCAGACCAGATGTAGCATACTCTTTGAGCGTTGTAAGCCGGTATCAGTCGGACCCAGGGGAGAAACACTGGATAGCGGTAAAGAACGTTCTCAAGTACCTAAGAAGGACTAAGGAGATGTTCTTGGTGTATGGCGGAAAAGAACTCCAGATCGAGGCCTTTGCTGACTCCAGCTTCCAGAGTGACAAGGATGACTCCAAGTCCATGTCGGGTTATGTCTTTACCCTCAATGGAGGGGCGGTTTGCTGGAAGAGTTCCAAGCAGGAGACCGTTGCTGACTCAACTATGGAAGCGGAGTACATAGCTGCTTGCGATGCCGCAAAGGAAGCTGTCTGGATGAAGAAGTTCCTCACAGAGCTTTAGGTGGTTCCTACCATTGTTGATCCAATACCGCTGTATTGCGACAGCAACGGAGCTATAGCTTTAGCGAAGGAACTCAGGTCCCATTAGAAGTCCAGGTACATTTTGAGGCGGTACCACCTGATCAGGGAGATCGTAGATCGCCGGGAGATCGAGGTGAAGAGAGTAAATTCGGAGAATAACACTGCAGATCCACTCATGAAGGCCTTACCCCAGACTCAGTTCGAGCGGCTGATCGAGATGATAGGTCTTCGATACGCCAGTACATGGCCTTAGTGCAAGTGGGAGATTGTTAGTGTATATGCCCTAGAGGCCATTACTGTATCATACTAGATTGTATATTACTTAATGGAAGCTTGGGATATTCACAGTTGTATAGACAATCTTGCTCAAAATGGTAGTATGCTACTTGGTTTGTCTCTACTTCAATATGTGCATGTGTTTCTTTTAGCATATCGCTTATATACATATTAGTGGAGCCCTTAGGATCTTTGCTTGATTACCAGCGTTGTGATGGCAGTCATACTTGTGGGGGCTGGATAATCTATAAGCACATCCTTATACAGGTCCCTAGTCGTAGGACTATCGAGACAGGGCATCGATACTCCGGAGTAGACTAGCGTATGCGCTTCTCATCCCAGCAGGGGAGGTGGTCTGTCCCACAGCCATCAGTACGTCGTACTGGAGATAGTATGCGGGTGCTCGTTGGGTTACGAGTACACTGGACAGGACTCGTCGGGAACTGTTGGTTGGTATTATACCTATCGTCAGTTATCAGTTCCCAGGTGACATGAGTACGGCTTAGTCCGCTGACTTGACACTGTCACTTCGCCTCGAGTGAGTTCCCACTGTACTTAAATTACCACCCTACCACGGCTCAAAGGAGTCGTGCAAACAGGTAGTAGTTGGGTGCAGTCCCGAAGCACTTGGAGGCAGTGACGGTTAGACAGGATTCGTCTCTCCCGGTATTGGGGGTTGACATCGCGCTGTGTCTAGGAGAGCCATTACACGAGTAGTCCCTGGCCAGGGCAAGCGAGATATACTGGTAGGTTTTCAGTGTTATCTCAGGGTGTTCTGGGCTACACTCCGACACGACTTGTACCGCTATTAGGGGACTGACGTTCACCACCCCCTAGGCCTGCCATGCGATGTATCAAACGAACAGACCGGACTGTACGGAGATTGTCACATACAGGCTCAGTAGGAGTTCGGATGGGTTTACCTCATCGGCCTTCTTATCGACATCTACCTGGGGACCGTTACGTACAGCTAGTGTCGCTTGCGGTCTGTGGTTAAACCCACTGCCAGCGTAGTGTCGAGTCTTTAGAGTCCCACACAGAGAGTTTCCCTGCACTGAGCGAAACGTGTAGAGGTCGTATGGTTTTACGGCAGGGCTGCGATCACTTAGGTGCACTTGTGTGCGTATGCTGTTCGGGCAGGCAATACTAGTGGGCTTTGGTTTAAGCCGGATCCTAGTATTGCACGGATGGATTTGTTTTGTCTTCTGTGCATTCGCATTCTACGGAATGCGGATGCGGGTGTGTATGCACAGTTTTGCGGAGCGAAGAACGAGGAGGTGGCTCATTAGGGTTTTGACAGTTGATTCGGTCAAAACCATTATGAGCCGGAGACATTATTTACTAATCCTTTTATTGATAATTATGTTATGGCTAATTGCTTTGACCATTTGACCATCTTGACTTTGTTGACCGTTTGACCAAAGTTGACTAGGATCTTCTTGAAAGGTCTAAAGTATTCTTTGATTTTCTTTTTCTTTTTGATTATGAAAATGGTCAATTCAATGTAGTATCAAGTTTATCATGATAGGATTTGTAATGATGATAGTTTTGCATTATTGCAACCATGCTTCTTTTCTTATCTCATAATTCTTTTCTCATTCTCTTTCTTGTTCTTGTGAGAAGAAAAGAAAAGCTCTCATGGTTGCTAGCTCCTCCTTCTTCCTCCTCTTGTTTTCTTCTTTTGATCTCATGTGTTGAGAGAAAAAGATCCCACAAAGACAAACACTTCTATATATCTCTACTACACAACCTAGGGCATCTAGACTAGCGATCTCGTTGCCCTAGTTGTCTCGGCTCGAGGTGGAGCTCGGTGTACATCTCTCGGGTGGATCGTCTTCGACTCAAGAAGGCCGCGGAGGTGACCAAGATCCGGATCGTTCCTTGGAGCTTGGATGGACAAGCAGGACAGAGGAATGAAGACCCGAAGGACCGGTTTTGTGAGGTATAATTTCTACGGCATAGTAGTCAAAGCCTCTAGTAGTTTGCTAGTTTCTAGTTTAGCAAAGATCCGGCTTTTTGTCCATGTTGCCTTGCGCTAAATTATTGTTTTTCACCGTTTCTGCCTCCCCGTAAGAACCGGGGTGAGCAACGTGGACTTACAACGTCCTTAAAATTAAAACAACAGATTCTAAATGCTCTCTTGTTGGATCTGAAACAAAAATGATCCTAACACCCTGTTAAGTAGATCTTAGTCTCAAATTGAACTAACGTACCTTAACAAAAAACCAACCGATCCCCAACGCTCGTATACATTTAAGTCGATTTTGATCTCAAAACGGATCAACGATCCTTAAATCAACCCAAACCCAAATCTAAAAATATACGGATTTGGACTAATCCATGCCCTACGGGCGACAAAATAAATCAGTCTCCGTATACAATCCACGGGCAACCAAAAAAAACCAAAAAAAACCACACGACACGAAGTGAACTTCTGGAGCAGGAGAAAGTGGTTATCGCGATGCGATAACGTAATTAACTGCAGGGGCTTGCGCCTGCAGGAAAAAGCGTCCTCACAATAAAAAAACCCCTCGCAAATGAGGGGGAATCTGACGAAGTCTGCTACCATGGCCGCATCTGTCCAAATCTCCGATATACGGTGCCATAAATCAACTTAGAATTTTCAGAGAGGTGGACGGATAAATCTAAATAGCATCTGCCCCCAAATTCAGGCAAGACGACCTATCGCGGTTCATCTATGTTTTCGGCGGTAAACAGATTCTGGCACGTCCGGTGAGACCTTTTCCTCTTTCCACTCCATATTTCGTGTGTCGTGTTTCGCGAACAAAATCGCGGTTTGCTATGATTGCCCTTGGATTCGAGGTACTAAGATTTGGTGTCTTGCTCCTGTGCAGAAAGATGAAGTGAACATTAATGGTTTCCAGCTGCACCAACTGCAACAACAATTTCCGCTCCGCCCTGACTGGAGGAGTGGCTTACGGGCCCAATGCGGCTTCCATCTTTTCAATGCCAATGGGGCAGGTTACTCAGGCCACCACTGGATTTTTCTTCGGGCCCATGCTCCTGCCAGCGAGTTTCAGCGTCCTAATGCCATCACAGGAAGCTCCAAAGAGGTCGATCTTCGATCGACTTGCCACCACCACGGCCCCTCTCAACGGGTCGTCCAAGTCTGCCACCTCAGTTTTCAACAGGCTGAGCTAAAGTTCAAGTGGGCCCACAAAGAGGCTCGCAATACCTGAAGGGGTTATCCCGAAACGGATAGTCGTTCCAGCTCCGGCAGGTGAAGTCATTAAAAGTGCTTCCCCTACCAGAAGGTCAGCCTTCGAAAGTTTGACCGTTCCCTCTCAACGGATATTAGTCTTCGACAGGCTGGCACCAGCAGTAGCCCTTCACCAAAGCAGGGGGCATGACGAAGCCACTCCCACAACTGAGCCAATCCCATCTGCAAGACACGCTCGACGTCGCTACTGGCGCCGAGTGAGGAAAGCTGGGGGCAACTCTCTGTCTGGACTTACTCCACCAGCTCCAATGGGAAGTTGACGCTGCTGTTCCAACAGGGAACAACTTTGAACCGCTAAGGATGGTGCAGAAGAACTCCCCAACCGCAGTGCTGAAGAAATCTCCAACACCTGCTGAAAACATGAAGCAGGCAAAGCTGGAGCAGCCCCCTCAGCGGCTGTCCTCCTAAATCTACAGGGTCTGGTGGAAAGTCCAAGATTCTATGATCAACAAGAACTACTCCTCTCAACCGAAGAAAATAAAGGTTCGACAAGCGGAAATTCATCCCTCCACCATGCAACGAGGGACTTCTTTCCCGCAGGCGCCTGTCACAACGGCTCCTTCGACTTCGACTTCTCATAAAAAGAGAAGGCCGGAGAATCTTCTACTACCTGTGGCAAATCCCAAGGGTGATGGATCCAAACGCCCCAAGTCTGGGGGCATGATCGTGCACATGGTTTATATGGCTTCCGGAAAAGAGGAGAGCCGTGCTTCCATGGCTCATCGGCAGCAAACTCGGTCGTTGATGAAAGCTCGGAGCAACAACAAAAGCTCCAGAAGATGCTGACGAAAATGGCAGTACTCACAGGGCAGAAAGAAAGCCCAGAAGCAGCGTCTGAACAGCGCCAAGAGCATGGGACCGATACATTTTTGCGAAGGGTGCTAGAGAGAAAGGATAAGGAGGCTGCGGAATAAGAGGCTAACATAAAACAGATGGTGCTCCTATTCCAAGACATGGTTGGAATGATGATCCAACCAGAAGCTTCAGCCGAAGATCCACCGATAATCATCGAGGACGACAAAGGGGAAACATCAAACCCTCTTCCGGCTTTATCAGTAGCCAGGGAGGAAACGATCTCCAAATCTACCTTCGATGACTACATAGCTCAGCAAATACGAGCTCATCAGGCAAGTGAAGCGGCTGGCCAAGTCGTCAGAACCGAGCGACCTTACCCAGGCTGGTACGATCAAATCAAGTACCTTCCAGGATATATGATCCCCAAGTTCCACATATACAAGAGGACAAGAAACCCGCATTAGCACATCGCCCAGTTTAGAGCATTATGCGGTAATACCGGAGGTGACGACAAATTGTTGCTTTGCCAGTTCGTTGGCAGCTTGTCAAAGACGACGTTTGAATGGTACTCGGAGCTTCCAAATGACTCCGTCAAAACATTCACAGAAATGGAGCTGCTATTCACATAGCGGTTCGCCAGTGCAAGCGAGCGCACCCCGATCACGGCATTAATCAATGCCAGGGTGAAGCCAGGAGAGACTTGGGTTCAATACGCAATCCGGTGGCGGAACCTATGGTCAAAATACGAACAATGCATAGAAGAAGCTCCTGCCGTGGGCATGTTCGTAGGGATCCTCGATTCTCAGGCGACTTTATCCCAGTTTATGATGTTCTTCAAGCCGACCACCATCCAGGCCTTGATCAACAAGCTGGCCCAAATGGACCAGATGGGCCATAGGCCGTCCTCTTCAAAAATGGATCCTCGGAATGTAAAGGGCAAAGGGAAAGCAGTCTTCGTTGCCAACACTCAACAACAGCCAAGCGACCTGAAATCGGTTGCTCGCCAAGGCAATGCGTGCTCGCGCCAATCCCTCAAAGAGAAGCTAGGACATGCTTACTCGTTCCCCCGTGATAAAACGAGGAGATTGTTCGAACTGGCAGTGCGCAACAAACTCATCACACTGCCGGATCCGAGACGTCCACTGCAGCCCGATGACGTCAACGTACTGCTCCTACCATAGAGTAGTGGGCCACCCAATTGAGGATTGCTACGTCTTCAAGAACTGGGTCGAGGACCAGTACCGCCAAAGGAAATTCGTGCTGTCAGAAAACTGGAGGGTGAACCCGCCACAGAGGCACACTCCTAAAAAGGTAGACACGCCGGGGGCATCATGCTCGTTTGTGGAAGAAGATCCTTGGGAAATGGTCCTTTCAACTAAAACTAAAAGAATACTGAAGGATCTTCAAGCTTGTCTGGCGATCAAATGGAAAAGCCTGCTGGAGCCCGAGATCATTGAAGGGATGCTGGAGCCGCATTCCACACCGAAAACTGCTGGTAACGATGGGCAAGACCTCCTGGCCAAGCCTTTGAAGTCTTCGAAGGCAAAGAAGAAGACCAAGAAGCCCACGCAGCCTGACGGACCAGCAAAAATACATCGACGCGCTGGAGGAATATAACCAGAAGGCGGACCCCGGTCACCCTCGATGAGTTTCTCAGCCATATCCTTGAGAATGGAGATAGTGACGATGATAAGGGAAATGGCTCGTCAGAAGAACCTGAGGATTATGTAGCAAGTTGCCACATGGTTTCTCATTCGTTGGTAAATGATGAAGAAACTCTCTCAGCGTCGGAAAGCAACGCAGAAGAACTGGGGGCAGGACCGGCGCAAGAATCCCTGGAACTTTCAGAAGACCCAATTGGCATGCTGCTAAACGAAGCCCTTCAAAAGAGCAAAACTGGCCGAGAACGTGAAACGGCCATATACAAAAAGGCCAAGCGTCGGTGTCAGGCTGAAGAAGCTGCAGTAAGGATGAGTCGTAAAGTACTCCAACAGAGCCAAAGCACACTTGCTATAAACAAGAGCATGATCAAAGCAGAGAAGCGGTTCGCTAAAACCTTGTTAATGGGAATAAAGCTTCCCCCTCCCATGGAAAACACTCCCGGGAGTACGTGCCTCGACGAAGCGAATGTATATCCGAACTACTACTTATACCATCGTAGGGTCACACACCCCACCGAAGAGTGCAATGCCTTTAAGAAGTGGTGGCAAGGATACGTTGCTCACCGTCAACACTTCAAGCGGATGAAGCGCAAAACCCGTCGACAACAAAGATGCGCGACAGACGAGCATGAAGGAACAGCTGGAAACTGTCATATGATTGATACCAGTTCAACAAAAGGAAAATCTTAAGTTCTTACATTCGGGAGAGATTCTGAAGAAGAAATAACCCTTGGCCCTCTCTTCACAGAATCCACCTCTGGAAAAGAAGAAGAGGAGAAGAACTGCGAGAACATTCAGCTGAATAACTGTACGTTGCCTGAAAAGAACCTCGGGCCTACAAACAAAGGTTCGAGCAAAAGAAACAAGGGGAAGGAAAGAGTCCATGAGGAAATTGCCCTCGATGATAGAGTCGTCAAAGAGCTCCCAGCCAAGGACCCGCCTAAGGAAAACAAGGTGGATTACAATATCTTGACATATCTGAGGAAGATACCTTCACAATTGAGCATACTGGATGCTTTCCTCCTGTTCAAAGAGGCACGAGATTCTTTTATCAAAGCACTGTAAGAGCCTGATCAGTTCCAAGCTTTCTTTGCAGAAGAAAGAATGAAGGACGAGTTGGCAGAGGTTCATACAGCTCACATCACATTCGGTGATAAAGATCTCCTCCTCGGAATGTGCGAGCACAACCGTCCTCTATATGTCACCGGATACTACCATGACATTAAGATAGGGAAGATCTTGATCGACAACGGGTCCTCCGTCAACCTTCTCAACGTGAAGGTGCCGAAGGAGATTTGCATGAACGTTTAGCACCTGGCTTGGGATAAAATTACCATCTCCGGGTTCGACTTGCAGTCATCACGGATACTTGGGTCCGTGATATTGACATTACGCTTTAGGATGCTCGTCACCGACATAAAATTTTATGTCATTGACGCCAAGACTTGTTACAACGCCCTGCTCGGCTGGCCTTGGTTACACGAGTACAACGCCATCCCTTCTACACAACACCAATGTATGAAGTATTTCAAAGATGGCTTCGAGTACACCGTATGGGGGAGCTAAACCTGTTCTCCATAAATGAAGTTCGCAAATATGAAGACGCAAAGTACTTTCTACCAGACTTCAAAGACACGAAAAGATGTCATAAGCCGGGGAACCAACAAAAAGCCGTCGCCACTATTCCGATTTTTGGGAGCGATACCGAGGAGGATGAAGAGATAGTCTACTCGGGGCAACCCCAAGGCAACAGGCCCGGACCATATGCCCCAATTTTGGTCTTCGGCAGTGACTCTGAGGACGATGCCAACGCAGTGTTCTCCGTCCGCTCATCAATGCAGACCTTCACTGGAGCTGATCGGAGTTTACAAATTACCATGATCCTGCAGCGGCATTACAGGGAACTTGATGCGTTCGATACATACGGCATGCAAGAGCTGCAGACCTTCTACGTTCCTCCTAGGCGAAGAGATGAAAATGTGATCCTCTTCTACCAATCTATGGAGACTAAAGTAGAAAAAGAAGTCTGGCATGGTGATGATTTTGTGCTTGACAGGTTTCAACCAATCCGTCTACCTAGATATTACACAGAGGGATTGAAAAGGTTATTAAGATGCTAAGGTGTACCTTTCAAACAAACCGTTCGACAAGCCCAGTTCTAAAACAAGATTTGAGATGTTCCCGGGACTCAGCGAAAGATGCCCAACGGGAGGATGGAGACGACTGGGCTGGGATACGTTCGGTCCAAGAAACAGGAGAGATTCCATGGCTGCCGTATCATAAATAACTCCAATGGAGAAGGGAATGCTTTTCCAGATGGCACTGATATTGAACCAGAGTGAGATCCTGCTTTAAGAATGCCAAGTCCATCATTCGAAGAACAAATTGACAAGCTAATGAGAGAAGCCGGTCAAAAGGCTCGGGATGACCACAGCCGTGAAATGGTCATTTACGAGAAAACCAGGACGCAGCGTCTCACTCAACAGTCTGCAGGAAAAAAGACTATGATGCTCTTCTGTTAGTTGTATGTATGTCCTAGAGGCCATTATTGTACATGATTGTATATTATAGTGGATGCTTGGACATATATAGAGAGGACTTTCTTGCTCGACATGATATTATGCTATCTGGTTGCTCTTTATCTTAACATGTAGACTTGTATTGTGATATTGTCTTGCTCTCACATGTTGGTAAAGCCCTTAGGATGTACTTGACTACCAGGATTATGATGCAGATCATACTAGTGGGGCCAGGGTATTCCATAAGTACATCATTTAATTGTTCCTATTCGAGGGTGTATCGAGACGGGGCATCGATATTCCAGAGTAGACTAGCGTATACGCTTTTTGACCCATTTGATGGGCGATGGATGATCCCATATCCATTGGTGTTTAACATCAAAGATGGTATACGGGTGCTCAGTGGAGACTGGGTACACTGAACAGGACTCGCCGAGAACTCCTAGATGGTATTATACCTAACGTCAGATAGCAGTTTTTTGGTGACACTGGTACAGGTTAGTCTGTAGACCCGAGATCGTCATAGAGACTTGTGTGATTACCACCGTGCTTTGATTTCCACCTTACCACGTTCAAGAGAGCGTACAAAACGGTGGTTTTTGGGTACAGTCCCGAGTCACATGGAGGCAATGAGCGATAGAAGGGGATTCGTCTCTTCCGGTATTCGGGGTTGATGTTGCGCTATGCTCGATTGGCCATAACAGGAATTCCCTGGCCAGGGCTGATGTCACGCCCCGCTTCCCAGAGTACGCTAAGATAAGCACGTGATATAGACAACCATACTACCTGTGGATAGGAAATATCCTTCCACAGTCACATTACGGCTGTAGAGTTATCAAGAACAAGAAAGTAAACTGAACTATCTAGTACATGTCCATGAGCCAGAACAAATGAGTCAAGAAATAATAATATGCGGAAGCAAAAGATCCAATAAATAAAACACCTGGAAAGTAAAACTGGATACCAACGGATCCTCACCGCTCGGTCTAACAGCGGCAGTACTCCTGATCAGTCTGCAATAAAGGTAGAGGATCTGGGCCATGCAAAACCCAGACGTCAGTACGTCATAATATCAAGCAATAAAATAAACAGGGGTAGCAAGGCATACAGGTATGTGTATGAACAGTAAAACAGGTATAACAGTAATATAAATGAGGACAGTGAGGGTAATGTGTAGCGAGTAATCTGGACTGGTCTATTGGGTTAACTACTCTCAAGTCTTTGAAATTTGATGAATCATCGATGTAACTCAATAGTATCCCGTGCATGCCCGGGACCACGGTCAAGATTCTCGGGCTGAATCCGAGACATGCCGCTAGGCACTAAACCAGGAAATATGTATAGATGAATGATGTCAGCATCATCATCCCAAGGCCGGCCTAGCCTCTAAAACTGATTAGTATAAGCAAGCGAACTGTCGAGTTACAAGTCAGGTTTCATCATTGATTTCCCCATACCCCCAAGTTATATGTTTCAAGTCAGGTATTAACAAATCTGGAGCTAATGCCAACACAGGATCAAGCATGTACAGGTTTGTCTGGATAGACAACAGGAATTGTCCGTAGGGACAACATGTCAAGTTTGTTGGCATTAGTAAAAAGATCAGGTAACAGGTCAAGCTATGGTACATCAGGTCAAGTCAAGTAGTGTATATAAATCCAATCATGTCAAGAAGTGCACGGTATCAAGTCGTATCCAGTAATAGTATATCAAGTCATGTCAGGGGTGCACAAAATGTCACGTGGGTGCTCATAATCAAACTAAAATAAGCATGGGTATACAAAACAAGTATCGAGTACTAATGAAATGAATTAGCATGAATGGTATGCATATAGATAGAAAGACAACGACATGGATGCACGCTATCTATTAGGGTTACATTTAATAGTTCTAAAACTAATTAGATTACACTTTATTAAACATGGGGTATTAAAACAACAATATTGGGTTATTAATAAGATCTGTAAATGCAGCTATATGTATTCTATTCGATATGGATGCGGATGGATATCATATAACCTTTAAATGATAAACTAGTTAATGCACGATGTTCAATTAAACAACGTGAATGGTTATATTCAATTTGATGCGGTATACTATAGTATGATATGTGACAAGATAGGTTTGCATATGTTAGATATGAAATGATAAGAATGGATGCATACGGTCATTGTAACACTGTGAAACAAGTACTTTGGATGCACGGTTTGAAATTCAAATATTATATTCATTAAAATAAATGCATAAAATGTAATGTAGCATGTAGCAAGATAAACTTGCCTCGGGGATCCACAGATGCACGGCACGCAGCAAGAATGCGATAAAACGACGGAAAATCTCCATTGGGGAATTTCGTCGAACACTTTACGCGCACAAATACAGAACAGAACCAGACAGTGCAAGAATGTAACCACGTAGGTAGGGAACGTCCACTGGATTGCTCGGATTCTTGGGTCGTAGTGGGTATATCTGGGTTTGTAGAAGTCGGTGATGGTGTAAGGAGGTCGGTAGAGGGAAGATGAGGAAGGAGAGGGGGAGGTGACAAGATCAGCGGTGAGGTCGAGGGTTTGGCGACGGCAAGGCGAGGTCGGGTCAAGCGTTGGCGTGCAGTGGGGTTTCTTGGTGGGGTTCGTCGCGGTTTGCGACGAGTTGCAAGGGAGATGGGCAGTGAAGGTGGAGGAGGAGAGGAAGTGGTGACAGTGACGAGGAGGTTGAGGCGAGGGATCATCGGAGATGAGGGGATGTTGACGACGACGAGCGTGGAGGCGGCACGACGACGAGGGTTCTTGGTTCTTGAGTTCGTCGCGTCTCGTCATCGGGGAGGCGGCGAGGAGGTGAGGTTGAGGTCGAGAAAATGAGCGGGGAGAGGCGACGTGGTGGAGGCTCTGGCGACGAAGGCTAGGTGAAGCGGGTTCGACGGCTAGGGCTTTCTCGTGGGGTTTGAGGAAGAGGAGAATGGGGGGGGGGGAGAGAGAGAACGTGTGTAAAAAAATAATGAATAATATAAAGAGAAAAAGAGAGACAGAGGGAGAGAGAGAAGAGAGAGACAGAGAGAGAATGTGAGAGGAGAGAGAGAGGAGAGAGATAGAAAGGGAGCGAGATCGAGAGGTAAGAGAGAGAGAGAGAAATGAATAGTATGGAGATATAAGGTTGGCGTTTTGTAAGGAGAGAGAAGGAGAGAAAGAAAGAGAAGAGAGAAAGGAATAGAGAGAGAGAGAGAGAGAGGTGAGGCTCTTAATAGGTTTAGAAAATAAATAAAAGAATATGTTTAAGATATTAGAAATGCTGTGCACCGTTAGGATTTAGATTATAAAAAATAAAATTGGTTAGATAAATTTTAAATGTAATCGTTTTAAAATAAATATTATATTAATAAATTTGAATTTTGGCGGGATACAAAAGTATTCCAAAACGCGCCCAGGTCGGGTCCAAAAATTTAGATTTAAAATATGAAAAATTTATACGACGTCCAAATTTCAAAATGAATGCTCAGTTAATGAAAATGCATACCCCCAAGAACGGACGCACGTACGTGCGCGTAGCTATCTAAACACGTCCGTTTCACTGAACGGGACGAGAACAAGATGTGCGGACGCTACCACGGGTTTAGGGGTATCATGCAGGCTATGAAATGCAATTTTAATTTATTTTACAAGACCTAAAATGTTATATGATAAAATGTGCGATGACAAAAGAAATGCCAGTATGTATTAATCATGAGATGCACGTGTCCATGCAACAAGTCACGGTAATCTATAAATAAGAATTAAACAAATTCAAGCAAGCGGGTCGGGTCGAATGCAAAGTAAAATGTAAAGTACCATTCGCACCCAAACACAATAAATCAATAAAATATCACAGATATATAAATACGGGAACTGGAATTGGTATAAATGAACTCGGTTGTTACATTATACCCAACTACAAAAAGAATTTCGTCCTCGAAATTCCAAGAACAAGAAAAGATAAACAATCAACACACTACAAGAATAGATTTGGAAACTTCTGCCGGATTTCATCTTCTCGTTCCCAAGTTGATTCTCCATGCGAGCATTTTCCCCAAGAAACAAGCACAAGAGGGATAACCTTGTTCCTAAGAATCTTTTCTCTTCGATCCACGATCGACATCGGTCGCTCCTCAAAAGTCAAATTTTCACGTACAGTCAGCTCCGAATGATCCAACACATGTGTTTCATCTCGAACATATTTACGGAGTTGAGATATGTGAAACACGTCATGAACATTCTCCAAAAATTGCGGTAAAGACAATTGATACGCTACTTCTCCAACACGCTCCAAAATTTCAAAAGGTCCAACGAATCGAGGACTGAGTTTTCCTCGACTTCCGAAACGAATCACCCCTCTAGGCGGTGATATCTACAAGAATACCAAATCACCAACGGCGAACTCTAGAGGTCTTCTCAATGTATCTGCCCAACTCTTTTGTCGGTCTTGAGCTGCTTTCATAAGATTCCGGATAGTGTTAACCTTCTCAACTATTTGCACGATCAGTTCCGGTCCCAACAATCTTCGTTCTCCAACATCGTCTCAACAAACAGGTGAACGACACTTGCGACCATATAAAGCTTCGAATGGAGCCATCTGAATAGTCGCCTGAAAACTGTTATTGTAAGAAAACTCCACCAAATGTAGATGATCTTTCCATGAACCCTTGAAGTCTAACATGAAAGCTCTCAACACGTCTACAAGAGTTTGGATCGTTCTCTCCGACTGGCCATCTGTTTGAGGATGATAAGCTGTGCTAAACTTCAATCGAGTCCCCAAACTTTCTTGTAAGCTCTTCCAGAAGTGTGATAAGAAACGGGTGTCACAGTCGGACACGATGCTCACCGGTACTCCATGCAATCTTACAATCTCCTGCATGTACTGTTCTGCTAACGCTTCTGTTGATTGACCAACTCGAAATGGGATGAAATGAGCTGCCTTGGTCAATCTATCAACAATCACCCAAACTGCATTGTTGCCCTTTGGACTCCGCAGTAAAGCTATCATGAAATCCATAGTTATATGTCCCCACTTCCATTGAGGAATCAGAAGTGGTTGCAATAAACCAGCAACCCTTTGATGTTCAGGTTTAACTTGCTGACACACCAAGCACTTTGCTACAAAGCGAGCAATATTCCGTTTCATGCCTTCCCACCAGAAATGCTGTCGTACATCTCTGTACATCTTCGTGCCTCCTGGATGTACGGAATATGCTGAACTGTGCGCCTCTTTCATAAGTTCTTCGCGAATGTCTCCCTTTGGCACACACAAACGGCTACTATATCGCAACGAACCGTCTTCATGGATCAGTAAGTCCGTCCGAAGTCCAACTTCAACCTGTTCTCGAAACTTTTGCAATCTAGGGTCCTGTAACTGCGCTGCTTTAATATTCTCGATCAACGACGACTGTACTTGCAGCTGCATCAACTGTCCCGAAGAATGCGGTAGCACGACCTCCAAATCGAATCTCCGAAAGTCTTCGATAAGCCCCTTCTGTGCAGTCAACATGTGAATTGCTGGCAACTGACTAAGCGCATCCGGTACAACATTATCTTTCCCCGGATGGTACTTAAGATCAAGATCGTAGTCATCCATCAGCTCCAACCATCTACACTGCCTCATATTAAGCTCCTTCTGTGTGAACACATACTTCAAGCTTTTATGATCAGTGAATACTTTAACCCTTTCGCCCAATAAGTAGTGTCTCCAAATCTTTAAAGCGAAAATCACAGCTGCTAGCTCCAAATCATGAGTTGGGTAAATCTTCTCATGGGTCTTCAACTGTCTCGATGTGTAAGCTATAATCTTCCAATGCTGCATCAAAACACATCCCAATCCTTTTTCCAAATGCGTCGCTGTGAATCACCAATCCTCCGGAACCATATGGTACGGTCAAAATAGGAGCGGTTATCAACTTCTGCTTCAACTCCTCAAAAACTGACGCACACTTATTCATCCACACAAATGGTACCTCCGTGCGCGTAAGCTTGGTCAAAGGCTCAGCCAAACGAGCAAAATTCTCCACGAATCTTCTGTAATATCCGGCAAGTCCAAGAAATCTTCTGATCTCTGCTACGTTCTTCGGAATCGGCCAATATTGAACTGCTGCAATTTTTTCGGGATCAACAGCGATTCCATCCCCGGACACGACATGTCTAAAAACTTCACTTGCTCATGCCAAAACTCCCACTTGCTCATTTTTTTTGCATACAGTCTTTCTTGCCTCAATGTCTGTAGTGCGATCTTCAAGTATTCTGCACGCTCTCCAATGCTCCTCGAGTAGACCAGAATATCATCAATGAACACCACTATAAACTTGTTCAAGAACGGTGAAAAGATTCGGTTCATCAAGTCCATAAATATTGCCGGTGCATTCGTGACTCCGAATGGCATCACTAAATACTTGTAATGTCCATACCGAGTTCGGAACGCAGTCTTGCAAATATCTTCTGATTTAACTCGAACCTGATGATATCCAGACCGCAAATCCAACTTCGAAAATACCCTCGCGCTACTAAGCTGCTCGAATAATTCGCCAATGCGAGGGATCAGGTACCTGTTCTTAATAGTTACCCGGTTTAATTCTCGATAATCGATGCACATCCTCCTTGTGCCATCTTTCTTCTTGACTAGAAGAACTGGAGCCCCCCAAGGTGAGTTACTGCTGCGAATCCAACCCTTCTCAAGTAATTCAGCAACCTGCTTCTTGACTTCTTCCAATTCCACTGGTGCCATCGGATAATACGCCTTTGAGATTGGCGCTGCACCAGGAACAAGATCAATCGCGAACTCCACATCTCGTTTTGCGGTAAACCCGAGATGTCCTCGAACACGTCCATGAACTCTCGAAATATAGCCGGCGCTTCCTCCTTATCAACTTCCATTGATGAAAGAACATTGCTTGTCGGCCTAGCCCTAAACTCGACTAGCCCGACAGAACTGCTACTTCCAGCAAAACAAACTCCAGATGTCCGGGAATCTGGAAAATCACTTTCTTTGCCCTATAATCAATGTGAGCGTGGAAAGTGCCGAGAAAATCCATTCCCAAGACCACAACAAAACAAAAGGATGCATCAGAATTGGGTAATTCTAATGCAAGTAGGATACCTCAAACGATTTCACCTGAAGCCAAACAATGAAGAAGATAAGCACGGTAAACAAGATTCAATCTTGCGATAAAACATGAACTAGAAAGCAAGAGAAGGAAGGCAATATAACGACCATGGAACAAAGAAGTGAATCAAGACCAGGACTCCAAGTTACTTAAATAGAGTACCACATTGTAACCATGCTGCAGTTCATGGGTACAATTACATAACTCCAGTTAAGTCGCCCAAATCCTAGTATCAGAATCAAAGAACAGGGAGAAACAATAGGGAACCAAAAGGTTTCAAATCGAGATGCAAAGTGGTTTGCATATCGTCAAGACAAGGGTAAAGAGAAAGATATGATTCAAGAATCACGATAACAATATGGCAGGACATGTTCCTAATCACGAGTATTCTGATTCGTGTATTGGGTCCAATACCCAACTACAAAAGAATCAAACCCGATTAACCTATATCCTATGGCTCTGATACCAAACAAACCATGTCATTCCCCGCTTCCCAGAGTACGCTAAGATAGGCACGTGACATAGCCAACCATGCTACCTGTGGATAGGAAATATCCTTCCACAGTCACATTACGGTTGTAGAGTTATCACGAACAAGAAAGTAAACTAAACTATCTAGTACATGTCCATGAGCTAGAACAAATGAGTCAAGAAATAATAATATGCGGAAGCAAAAGATCCAATAAATAAAACACCTGGAAAGTAAAACTGGATACTAACAGGATCCTCACCGCTCGGTCTAACAGCGGCAATACTCCTGATCAGTCTGCAACAAAGGTAGAGGATCTGAGCCATGCAAAACCCAGACGTCAGTGCGTCATAATATCAAGCAATAAAATAAACAGGGGTAGCATGGCATACAGGTATGTGTATGAACAGTAAAACAGGTATAACAGTAATATAAATGAGGACAGTGAGGGTAATGTGTAGCGAGTAATCTGGACTGGTCTATTGGGTTAACTACTCTCAAGTCTTTGAAATCAATTTGATGAATCATCGATGTAACTCAATAGTATCCCGTGCATGCCCGGGACCACGGTCAAGATTCTCGGGCTGAATCCGAGACATGCCGCTAGGCACTAAAACAGGAAATATGTATAGATGAATGATGTCAGCAGCATCATCCCAAGGCTGGCCTAGCCTCTAAAACTGATTAGTATAAGCAAGCGAACTGTCGAGTTACAAGTCAGGTTTCATCATTGATTTCCCTATACCACCAAGTTATATGTTTCAAGTCAGGTATTAACAAATCTGGAGCTAATGCCAACACAGGATCAAGCAGGTACATGTTTTTCTGGATAGACAACAGGAAATGTCCGTAGGGACAACATGTCAAGTTTTTTGGCATTAGTAACAAGATCAGGTAACAGGTCAAGCTATGGTACATCAGGTCAAGTCAAGTAGTGTATATAAATCCAATCATGTCAAGAAGTGCACGGTATCAAGTCGTATCCAGTAATAGTATATCAAGTCATGTCAGGGGTGCACAAAATGTCACGTGGGTGCTCATAATCAAACTAAAATAAGCATGGGTATACAAAACAAGTATCGAGTACTAATAAAATGAACTAGCATGAATGGTATGCATATAGATAGAAAGACAACGACATGGATGCACGCTATCGATTAGGGTTACATTTAATAGTTCTAAAACTAATTAGATTACACTTTATTAAACGTGGGGTATTAAAACAACAATATTGGGTTATTAATAAGATCTGTAAATGCAGCTATATGTATTCTATTCGACATGGATGCGGATGGATATCATATAACCTTTAAATGATAAACTAGTTAATGCACCATGTTCAATTAAACAATGTGAATGGTTATATTCAATTTGATGCGGCATACTATAGTATGATATGTGATAGGTTTGCATATGTTAGATATGAAATGATAAGAATGGATGCATACGGTCATTGTAACACTGTGAAACAAGTACTTTGGATGCACGGTTTGAAATTCAAATATTATATTCATTAAAATAAATGCATAAAATGTAATGTAGCATGTAGCAAGATAAACTTGCCTCAGGGATCCACAGATGCACGGCACGCAGCAAGAATGCGATAAAACGACGGAAAATCTCCATTGGGGCATTTCGTCGAACACTTTGCGCGCACAAATACAGAATAGAACCAGGCAGTGCAAGAATGTAACCGCGTAGGTAAGGAACGTCCACTGGGTTGCTCGGATTCTTGGGTCGTAGTGGGTACATCTGGGTTTGTAGAAGTCGGTGATGGTGTAGGGAGGTCGGTAGAGGGAAGATGAGGAAGGAGAGGGGGAGGTGACAAGATCAGCGGTGAGGTCGAGGGTTTGGCGACGGCGAGGTGAGGTCGGGTCGAGCGTTGGCGTACAGTTGGGTTTCTTGGTGGGGTTCGTCGCGGTTTGCGATGAGTTGCAAGGGAGATGGGCAGTGAAGGCGGAGGAGGAGAGGAAGTGGTGACAGTGACGAGGAGGTTGAGGCGAGGGATCATCGGAGATGAGGGGATGTTGACGACGACGAGGGTGGAGGCGGCACAGCCATGAGGGTTCGTGGTTCTTGAGTTCGTCGCGTCTCGTCATCAGGGAGGCGGCGAGGAGGTGAGGTTGAGGTCGAGAAGATGAGCGGGGAGAGGCAACGAGGTAGAGGCTCCGGCGACGAAGTCTAGGTGAAGCGGGTTTGACGGCTATGTCTTTCTCGTGGGGTTTGAGGAAGAAGAGAATAGGGGGGGGGGAGAGAGAGAACACATGTAAAAAAATAATGAATAATATAAAGAGAGAAAGAGAGACAGAGAGAGAGAAGAGAGAGACAGAGAGAGAATATGAGAGGAGAGAGAGAGGAGAGAGATAGAGAGTGAGCGAGATCGAGAGGTGAGAGAGAGAGAAATGAATAGTATGGAGATATAAGGTTGGCGTTTTGTGAGGAGTGAGAAGGAGAGAAAGAAAGAGAAGAGAGAAAGGAAAACAAAGAGAGAGAGAGAGAGAGAGAGAGAGAAATGTGGGGCTCTTAATAGGTTTAGAAAATAAATAAAAGATTATGTTTAAGATATTAGAAATGCTGTGCACTGTTAGGATTTAGATTATAAAAAATAAAATTGGTTAGATAAATTTTAAATGTAATCGTTTTAAAATAAATATTATATTAATAAATTTGAATTTTGGCGGGATACAAAAGTATTCCAAAACGCGCCCGGGTCGGGTCCAAAAATTTAGATTTAAAATACGAAAAGTTTATGCGACGTCCAAATTTCAAAATGAATACTCAGTTAATGAAAATGAATACCCCCAAGAACGGACGTACGTACGTGCGCGTAGCTATCCAAACACGTCCGTTTCACTGAACGGAACGAGAACAAGATTCGCGGACGCTACCACGGGGTTAGGGGTATCATGCAGGCTATGAAATGCAATTTTAATTTATTTTACAAGACCTAAAATGTTATATGATAAAATGTGCGATGACAGAAAAAATGCCAGTATGTATTAATCATGAGATGCACGTGTCCATGCAACAAGTCACGGTAATCTATAAATAAGAATTAAACAAATTCAAGCAAGCGGGTCGGGTCGAATGCAAAGTAAAATATAAAGTACCTTTCGCACCCAAACACGATAAATCAATAAAATACCACAGATATATAAATACAGGAACTGGAATTGGTATAAATGAACTCGGTTGTTACAGATGATACGAAGATTTACTAGTAACTGTTATCATTAGTTTCTCGACCCGTTATGAGCCTCATATCGGCATGACTTATCAAGTTACTGGGGTTTGACGTTTACCGCCCGTAGACTCGATATGTGACATATCAGACGAAGAGATCGGACTGTACGGTAGTGTTGCTATTGGATTCACAGGAATATGGACAAGCTTGCTTGTTGATCTTCTGATCGCTCAATACCCGGATAGCCGTTACGTTCAGCTAGTACCGCTGACGGCTTGTGGGTGACTGATATGATCATCACCTACTGCCGGCGTATTGACGAGTCATTAGAGTCCTATACAGAGGTTTCCTAGCTCATGCGAAACGAAGTAGGGCACATATGTGATATGTGCGGGACCGAGATTAATACGTGTATGTGATACCGTATTCCAATCTCGCGATATAGGTTATATGTGATATTACCGGATTGTTGAATCAAGTGTTGATTCAATGATATGTTATATGTATATGTGATATGCATATAAATGATATTAGTCGGTTGTATGTGATACAACTGGGTTATTAAATCAAGTGTTGATTTAATAATTTAATGTGTAATTATATATTTGATATATTAATATACATTAACTAATATTAGCTCACTTAAGAAAATGTTTCTCTTTATACATTTAAATATATATGTGTGATATATATTAATGTATTTAGTTTTGTATCATGCTAGATGATACATTAGATATGGGTGTATGAGACTCACACCACACTTAAGATAATGTGGGGATTTAATTATAAAGGGAAAATCAAAATTATGTGGAAATTAGTCATGGCTTGAAGCTTGGAGAAACTTGTGGAAACCATTGATTTAGTCCACTAATTTTGTTTTACTTTAGAAATTTATTAACTTAACGATTATCTTTAGCCATGGTTTAGTCTCTACATGAGTTATATATGATATTTTCTCACCCATGGTTCACACTTGATTATCATTGAGTTTCTTCTTCATCTCCTTCTTGCTCTCTAGTTTCAAGTGAGGTGAAGAAAAAGAGTGAGAAAAATTATTCTAAAGTTAGTAAAATTCCTACTTCACCAATCTACATTAGACTAGCCATTTAGGTTATGTTGTTTGCTTCACTAATTCTTAATCAGTGAAGAGGTAGCTTGAGTTGGAGATTCTTCGACGTAGATCATTTTCAGTCTCGAAGTTCTTCAAGCAAGCTTGTTCCTTTCGCCTAGTGGAGCCTAACGAGAGTCCGGGAGAACACTACTTAGAGCGAAGGGACTACCACACGGAGCTTTAAAAGTGAAGAACCGGTCTACAAAGGTTGTATTCCTTATTCACTTAGCATAAAGTAGTTTACTTGCCTAGTAATAACCCTAATTCTTTAGTTAGATCCTTGGTTTGGGTTTCTTAGCTCTCTAAATTTTTTTAAAATTGCATGCTTGATGCCTTAGAAAACATAGTGAGGATGCTAATGAACCCTTCACCTTCACCCTCAGCCCGCTGTGCGCTCTCATGGCAAGGAAAAAGCCCGACGCAGAGGCAATAACAAGGTAAAGAACGAGAACGATGTTCTAAAACAGCGAAGGGGATCCAAGAAGACACACGACTGGGAAAAGGTCAGCTGGAATCCATCGCTGATGAAGAAGATGGGTCGGGAATATTCTTTCCCCCAAGACAAGACAAGGAAAATATTTAACCTTGTCATCAAGCATCAAATGATGATGCTCCCATTACCAAGCTGATGATCGATAACACGTCCACTCATGAGGTCTTCTCCTTCGTGGATGGATCTTCAGGCTACAATCAAATAAAAATGCATCCTGAAGATCAAAAGCACACCGTCTTCCGGACTCCGCTAGGCATATTCTGCTATAAGGTGATGCCCTTCGGTTTGAAAAATGCAGGCGCTACCTACCAGAGGGCCATGACAAAAATCTTCGATGACCTCATACACGAGATTGTCGAATGTTATATCGACGACCTTGTGGTGAAAAGCAAATCATACGAGGAATACCGGGAGGATTTGAACATAGTGTTCCAGCATCTTCGGAAATACAATCTAAAAATGAATCCTCTGAAATGAGTGTTTGGAGTCTCCTCAGGAAAATTCCTAGGATTCATCATATGAAACCGAGGCATCTAAATAGACCCATCAAAGGTCAAGGCGATTATGAAAATGCCCATGCCAAGAACTCTCAAACAATTGCGGTCTCTCCAAGGAAAGCTCGCCTATATACGACGGTTCATAGCTAACCTCTCCGGAAAATGCCGCCCCTAAGCTATCTAATGAAGAAGGGAACCCCGTTCGTTTGGGATCATAAATGCCAAAGTGCACTGGACGAAATCAAGCAATACCTGCAGAACCCGCCGGTACTGACTGCTCCGGTCAAGGGAAAGCCCCTCATCCTGTACACAATAGCCCTTGAAGGTTCTTTAGGCACTCTATAGGCACAGGAGAATGATTAGGGGAAGGAGAGAGCTCTCTTCTATTTGAGTCGAGTTCTCCTAGGGACAGAAAACAACTACCCCCCATCGAAAAGCACTGCCCGGCACTGATCTTTGCGATAACGAAGCTTCGACATTATGTCTTGGCACACGAGGTCCATTTCATATCAAAAGTGGATCATCTCAAATATTTGATGTCAAGAGCCATACTAATAGGAAGGCTTGCCAAATAGGCCATCCTCATGATGGAGTTCTCGATAACATATCGACCCCTCAAGGCAGTGAAAGGCCAGGTCATCGCTGACTTTCTCGCTGAGCATCCAATACCAGCCGATTCTCCCTTAAATTGCGAATTGCTAGACGAACACACGTTCGATACAATCGAAGGAGGGAAGGAAGGAAATAATGTCCAATGGGAACTCTACTTTGATAGAGCATCTTCCATGAAGAAGCGGAGGCATAACACTCCTATAATCAAAGCCGGGATGGGTCTTATCTTCGTAACTCCGTAAGGAAGGATAATGCGTTTTGCCCTTTCCTTAACAGTGCCGAGGACAAAAAATGAGGCTGAGTACGAAGCTTTGATAGCGGGTCTTGAGATTGCTGCTGACATGCGAATCGAAAACCTCCTCATATATGGAGACTCCCAGCTGGTCGTTAGCCAAGTAAATGGCGACTATCAGACGTGTAAACCGGAGTTGGTAAAATATGACGAAAGAGTGCAGCAGCTGCTGACTCAAATTCCCTCCTACATCCTGGAAAGCATACCACGTGCGGAAAATAGCAAGGCGGATGCGTTTGCCAAGCTCTCTAAAGAACTGGTAGACGAAATTCTCGATGACGTAAGGATCATTGTGCAAAACCGCCGGATTCTCGCGCCAGCAGAAATATCTTCGGA
The DNA here is from genome assembly GCA_030015575.1 of Agapanthus africanus. Lineage (NCBI taxonomy): Eukaryota > Viridiplantae > Streptophyta > Magnoliopsida > Asparagales > Amaryllidaceae > Agapanthus > Agapanthus africanus. The sequence goes on along the minus strand of CM057351.1, from coordinate 347,407,142 downwards.
GTCGTCTGAAAGAAAGAAAGCAATCAAACATGCAGCCTTCCAATTAGAAGATGAAGAAAAGGCTAAGTATTGGAGAGAAGTCTTCATAGATTACTTCAAATCCCATCAAACACCCGAAAACGCATCTTCAAGACATCAGCTCATGAAACGAGCTCTGTCTTTTCCCTTCGTCAATGATACTCTGTATAAGAGATCATTCGACTGTCTGTGGCTGAGGTGCCTGGGACCAAAAGAAGCAAAGAGAGTCGTCCAAGAAACCCACGAAGGACCCTGCGGTTCTCATCAAGCCGGGTTAAAGATGATGCTGAAGATCAAGAGAATGGGTTACTATTGACCCACAATGATTCAGGACTGCCTCGAATATGCGAAGCAGTGTCACTCGTGCCAGATTCACGGGGACTTCATCCACCAGCATCCAAATCCGCTATACCTAACACTGGCTAGTTGGCCGTTCGAAATGTGGGGAACCGATATAATCGGCCCCATTGAACCAACGTCATCCAAAGGATATTGGTTCATTTTGGTAACAACTGATTACTTCTCTAAGTGGGTAAAGGCGGTACCGCTAAAGGAAGTGAAGACGAAGAACATCTTCCATTTCTTCAGGACACATGTCATCTACCGGTTCGGCACTCCACGATGGATCATCTAGGATAATGGGCCAGCCTACAGAAGCCATAAGATTAGCCGCTTCGCACAGCACCATAATATAGACTGGAGATACTCTTCAGTCTATAATCCCCGATCTAACGGTCTAGATGAGGCTTTCAACAAGACCTTGACGAAGATCATAAAGAAAACGGTGTCCAAAAATAAAAAGCGCTGGCACGAGAGACTGCATGAAGCTTTCTGGGCGTATCGAACCACGTTCAAAACGGCCACGAATAAAACGCCATTCGCGTTGGTATTCGGAACGGAAGCGGTACTTCCCTTAGAGATAGAGCTACCTTCTCTATGAGTGGCAGCTTGATATGAGCTGACAGATGAAGAAAATGCCCACCTTCGGCTTGAGGAGCTCGATACCCTCGATGAAACTCGTCTCATGGCGCAGCAAAACCTGGAAGCTTACAAAGCAAGGATGACGCGCTCATACGAAATAATAACCAGGTGAACATTCCTCCAAGGCGAATTCGTGCTAGTTGTTAAAAGACCCATGATCCTCAACCGTGCAAAGCGGGGGAAATTCGAGCCAAACTATGAAGGCCCGTACATCATAGACAAGGTCTACCAAGGTGGGGCCTATTTGCTCATGGATATGCATGGAGAAAGACCCTTCCGGCTAATAAACAGTCGATTCCTTAAGAAATACTACGCTTGACAAGTCATTACTCAGGTTCATGATAGACGACGACGCTCGTATCCGCTCGCTATCTTCCCGAGTCAAAACTCTAAAGTAGTATCCAACAGAATTTCCGCCCCAAAAGCGGCGACAATGGACCGAGATACCCCTAAACAAATAACGGACCGAAATGTCCTTAAACTAACCATCACCTCCAAATACAGCGACAACGGACCGAAATGTTCTTAAACTAACAGTTGCCTCCAAGACGGAGACAACGGACCGTAATGTCCTTAAACTAAAACGTTGCCTCAAACACGACGATAATGGACCGAGATTTCCCTAAACTAGTGCTCTGCCCCAAACATAGTGCGTTGCCCCAAATACGGCGATATCTTCTCTTGGGATCTATGTTGCAATCAAAGATCCAACGGCAAAGACTGCAACCTAAGTAAGAAAAAATGTATGTCCACAAGAAATATGAGCACGGATGAAAACCCGAAAGGGCGCCATGAGTAAAAACTGTAGGGCTACCGGAGAGCTTGTGAAAACTCGAAAGGGCGCAATCTCGTAAAAAAAAGGGTATGTCCACAAGAGAAATGGGCATAGATGAAAACCCGAAAGGGCGCCGTAAGTAAAAACAGCAGGGCTACCGGCGAGTTTGTGAAAACCCGAAAGGGCACAATCTCGTAAATTTTCACTTACAAGATCCTCTCGACTCGTAAGGGGAACTCCCCCTATGAGACCCTCATGGCTCATAGGATTCAAAGCCTTAAGCTACAGGAAGCTGAATCTGTTCTTAAGCCGTCGTATCCCCCAAGTTTCCCTATAGGCAGTCCGATATTGACCCTTATATACAATCCATGGGCACAAATAAACGTTTCCCCAGACAAGTTCCACCAATCACGAGGAATGTCATCATATGGTGAACGACAATTGTAAGTTCTCTCGACTTATAAGGAGAAAATACTCTTATGAGATTCTTACGACTTATAAGAGAAAACACCACTTAAATGTTCTCACGACTTCTAAGGAGAACATACACCTACAAGATCCTCACGACTTGTAAGGAGAAATACCTTTATGAGACCCTTACGACTCATAAAGTCAAAGCCTTAGTCGACAGGACCCTAACCCTGTTTACTAAGCCACCTTTGTTCAGATCAACAAGGGCAAATGATGATTCGCTCCTGGCAATATTCTAGTGGTAGCGATGCAGATGCCGGAACAGGTGTCAATTTTCAAGTCCTTTAAGGGAAAATGATGATTCGCTCCTGGCAATATTCCAGTCGCAGCGGTGCTGATGCCAAGATTGGGATCAGATCTCAAGTTCTATACTCGCAACAAAAATCAGCGAGCAAAAAAAATGCATATAAAATAGCCAAAATGATGGGGCAACTCGCAATAAAAATCAGCGAGTAAAATATAGGCATACAAAAATAACCGAAATGTTTGGCCAACTCGCAATAAAAAGTAGCGAGTAAAAAGAAAAGAATAATCGAAATGATTGGGCACCACGGTAAAAAGCTGAAATGATTGGGCAATCGCGACTTTTGCGATATAAAAAGCTGAAATGATAGAGGATCGCGGGAAAAAGATGATGAAACTTTTGCCCTACAGGTGAGTCCACATCAACCCCTGTATACAATTCATGGGCACAAACGAAAAGGAAACCACATTTTCCCACCAGAATCCGTCAAAGGGAGAGCCAAGTCTCGACGGTTCACAAACAACCTAGATACCACCTCGACACTCGTCTCGTTACAGCAGACGCTGTGTTAACAACTATTGGGTTAACCTAGCACCTCATGAAGGGATTGGAAGCATCACATGTACCAAAGATTGAATTTTTAGGGTGCTAAGTAAGCATACATTGAATCGTTCCTAGAAAATTAGGGTTTCAAAATTTGCATATCATCTCATGAAAGAAAGGCTAGGGTTTTGAGAGTACAACCTTTGTAGCTCCCTACGCTAGACTCCTTGGCTACTTGGGGGTTTGTAAAAGCTCCGCTTGAACTCCTCTAGGTCACCGATGATCCACCCGAAGTCCGCTTTGTCTAAGCTAACAACTTCGCAAGATCAAGAATGAAAATTGAAGCTAACACTCTAAACAAGTGGGCAAGACTTGTGTAGAATGATGTTGCGGTGGCTTTTCTCACTTCAAAATCCTATCTTGATGAATAATTTGCTCACTAGATAAATCTAGAGAGCAAAGGATGAAGGAGGAAGAAGATGGTGGCCTTTTTGAATATGAGAAAAGAAAAAACCTCTCTTTGAAAAATATAAAATATATCTTTATATATTTTTTATCTCTCATCTCAAACCATGGTTGAACAATTATTGAACTTGAGTTAAAAACCAAAAGGAAAAGTAATCCATGGTTAAATGGTGGGTGAGTATGGTTAGGTCAAGAAGAGTGTAGAAAGCATCCATGAATTATCCTTTTCTTTTCTTTTGTTTTTAAATCAAATGCAATAATAATTTATATAGAAATCAAACCATGGTGTGAGTCTTATATTACCACCATTTTCATGTATGTACAACCATGAAGGATGTATGTATGTATGTGTGTGTGTATGTACATCCATATGTGCATGAATCTATAAAGAAAGCATACATGCATGCATACATCGATCAAACTCAAGAAAGGATTTCAAGTGAGAAGCTAATGGTTAAATGATAAATCAACACTTGATTTATCAATCCGGTCATATCACATACGACCCCACCAATAACAAGCCGCCCGATCAATATACGTTATCCTATATGCCCATTTTAACCGGGTCCATGCGCATATCGCATACGCGCACCACAACGTTTCGCCTGGACTAGGTAACTCCTTTGTGGGACTCTAAGACTCGTCAATACGCCGGCAGTGGGTGATGATCATATCAAGCACCCCAAGCCACAAGCAGTCAGCTAAACGTAACGGCCACCCGGGTATTGAACGATCAGAAGAGAACAAGCGAACCTGCTACAACTCCCGTCGAGCCAACCGGCAACACTACCTGTGCAGTCCGGTCTCCTCGTCTAATATGTCGCATATCAAGTCTAGGGGTGGTAAACGTCAGATCCCAATAACCGATAAGTCGTGCCGATGTGAGGCCCATAACGGGTTGAGAAACTACTGGTAACACTTACCAGCAAATTTCTAAAACAGCCCTGGCCAGGGACTTCCCTGTTACGGCCAATCGAGCACAGCGCAACATCAACCCCCAATACCGGGAGAGACGAAACCCCTCCTATCGCTCATTGCATCCATGTGACTCGGGACTGTACCCAAAAACCACCGTTTTGCACGCCCTCATGGACGTGGTAAGGTGGAAATCAAAGCACAGTGGGAATCACACAAGACTCTATGACGATCTCGGGTCTACAGACTAACCTGCATAAGTGTCACCTGAGAACTGCCATCTGACGTGAGGTATAATACCATCTGGGAGTTCTCGGCGAGTCCGTCCAGTGTACTCAGTCTCCACTGAGCACCCGTATACCATCTCTGATGTCAAACACCAATGGATATGGGATCATCCATCGCCCATCTCATGGGTCGAGAAGCGTATACGCTAGTCTACACTGGTATATCGATGCCCCGTCTCGATACACCCACGATTAGGGACCTTGAAGGATGTACTTATGGACTACCATGTCCCCACTAGTATGATCCGCATCATAGTCCAGGTAGTCAAGTACACATCCTAAGGGCTTTACCAACATGTAACTATAAGACAGTATAAAGAGACTAGTATACATGTTAAGATAAAGAGTAACCAGATAGCATACTATCATATCGAGCAAGAAAGTCATCTCTATATATGTCCAAGCATCCAATATAATATACATCATCTATACAATACTGGCCTCTAGGGCATACATACAACTAACAATCTCCCACTTGCACTAGGGCCAGCTGCTGTAGTATCGCATACCGAGCATCCCGAAGAGTCTCTCAAACTGTATCTGGGGAATGGCCTTCGTGAGTGGATCCGCTGTGTTGTTCTTCGTGTCAACCCTCCGGACCTCGATCTCCCGGCGATCAACTATCTCCCGGATCAGGTGATACCGCCTCAGAATATGCCTGGATCGCTGATGGGACCTGGGTTCCTTGGCCAAAGCCACCGCTCCATTGTTATCGCAATACAAAGGTATTGGATACTCAATGGATGGAACCACTCCAAGTTCAGTAATGAACTTCTTGATCCAGACAGCCTCTTTGGCAGCATCGTTGGCAGCGATGTATTCAGCCTCTATCATCGAGTCTGCCACGGTTTCCTGCTTGGAACTCTTCCAGCTAACCGCCCCTCTGTAAAGGGTAAAGACAAATCCCGACTGCGACTTAGAGTCGTCCTTATCACTTTGGAAGCTCGAATCGTAAAGGACCCCACTTGGAGTTCTCCGTTACCATACACCAAGAGCATCTCCTTAGTCCTTCGTAAGTACTTGAGAATGCTCTTCACAGCTGTCCAGTGACTCTCTCCAGGATCAGCTTGATACCTACTCACTACACTTAGTGAGTATGCTACATCGGGTCTGGTACACAGCATCGCATACATGATAGAGCCTACAGCTGAAGCATAGGGTATCCCTTGCATGCGAGCTCTCTCCAAATCTGTCTTGGGAGACATCTCTTTGGAGAGAGTGACTCCAGAGATCGTGGGTAAGTTCCCACGCTTGGATTCTTCCATACTAAACCTCTTTAGTATGGTGTCAATGTACCTGGATTGGGACAATCCTAATATCCGTTTGGATCTATCTCTATAGATCATAATTCCCAATATGCAGGAGGCATCACCAAGATCTTTCATCGAGAATCTTTGTGATAAGAAGAGCTTGACCAATTGCAGCATAGGAATGTTATTTCCAATCAAGAGTATGTCATCCACGTACAATACGAGGAAGACAACCTTACTCTCTGCCACCTTCTTGTAGATACAAGGTTCATCTACGTTTTTGACGAAATCAAACTCTTTGATAATGACGTCAAAGCAGATGTTCCAACTCCGCGATGCTTGCTTTAATCCATAAATGGATTTAAGTAGCTTGCACACCTTCCCGCTGCTCCCACTATCTACGAAGCCCTCTGGCTGAGTCATGTACACGCACTCTTCTAAATCACCGTTTAGAAAGGCGGTCTTAACATCCATTTGCCAGATTTCGTAATCATGATATGCAGCGATGGCAAGCATGATCCGGATGGATTTAAGCATAGCCACTGGAGAAAAGGTTTCGTCATAGTCCACACCTGGTCTTTGACGAAAACCCTTTGCAACAAGTCTAGTTTTGAAAGTCTCTACTTTTCCATCTACACCAAGTTTTTTCTTGAAGACCCACTTGCTCCCAATGGGTTTTACCCCTTCAGGAGCATCTTCCAAAGTCCATACTTTGTTGGTGTACATGGATTCCATCTCGGACCGCATAGCATCCAGCCATTTCACTGAGTCCCCACTCATGATGGCCTGCTCGAAGCTAGTTGGGTCATCATCCTCCATAATGCAATCCTCGCTCCCACCGTCAATGAGAAAACTGTAGTATCTCTCAGGTGGACGAGAAACCCTACTAGATCGGCGGAGAGGCTGGGGTTCGTCGAGTACTACTAAATCCTCTGGTTCTACTAAATCATCAGTTGTAGTTTGTGGTACTAGAACCTCTTCCAGCTCTACCTCTTTGCCACTAATTTCTTTTGCAAGAAATCCTTTTCCAAAAAGGTGGCATGTTGAGCAACAAACACTTTTTGTTCCTCAGCTTGGTAGAAAAAATATCCTTGAGAATTCTTTGGATATCCCACAAACTTGCAAAGAACTGATCGTGCCTCGAGTTTGTTCGGATTTTGCTTTTTGACATAGGCCGGACAACCCCATATCTTAATTCGTTTAAAATATGGTCTCTTCCCACTCCATATCTCATATGGTGTGGTAGGTACAGATTTAGACGGAACTAGATTCAATAGGTATATGGCTGTCTCAAGCGCATACCCCCAAAAGGAAATAGGTAACTCAGCATCGCTCATCATTGAGCTCACCATATCTAATAGGGTGCGATTCCTTCGTTTCGATACACCGTTGTGCTGTGGTGTATAAGGAGGAGTAAGCTGAGAGAGAATCCCATTCTCTTTTAGATAATCTAGGAATTCAATGCTTAAGTATTCTCTGAATTTCTCAAAAGCTTCAGACTTGTGTTTCAACAGGAACACATGCCCGTATCTAGAGAGATCGTCAGTGAATGTAATGAAGTAGGAAGAACCGTTCCTGGCGTGTGTAGACATAGGACCGCATACATCACTATGTACCAGTCCTAAGAGTTCAGTAACTCTTTCTCCGTGTCCACTAAACGGAGTTTTGGTCATTTTTCCTTTGAGACATGAATGGCAAGTGTCATAAGATGATAATTCGAATGAATTCAAATATCCATTCTTATGTAACTTAGCTAGCCGTGTCTCATTGATATGGCCAAGTCTACAGTGCCACAAGAAGGATTCGTTCATTTCTGAGCTTTTCCTCTTGTGTGTGTTTTGTATATTGAGGACTGTATTTTGATTGAGAATGAATATGCCATTATGTAACGAGCCTCATGCAATCAACTTTTGATCGAGGAATATGTTCATAACATTATCCTTTACTACAAAATTATATCTTTCTTTACTTAATAAAGAAACTGATATAATGTTGCACATTATGTTCGGTATATAATAGCACTCATTCAGAATTAGCGTATCACCACTTGGTAATACCAAGTGATATTTGTCAACTGCTTTGGCTGCAACATTTGCCCCATTCCCTACTTGAACGGAATGATCACCTTTTCCCAGTTCTCTACCTTTACGTAGCCCATGTAACATTTTACATATGTGGGATCCTGATCCGGTATCTAATACCCCGGACGTAGGGTGAACTGAGAAACGGTTCTCAATAACTAACACACCTGAAGAAGATGCATCAATATGCATGTTCTTTTGGGCGGCGTGAGAATCCAGATATTCTCCTATTCCCTGTTCAGTCTTATAACTCTTATAAGAAAGAACGGGTCCAACGTTCCCCTGCACAGTATAACATGCGGGTTCGGTCAATACATCCATATTATTATCTTGATTAAGGCATGACATGGTCGCTACCTGGAGAGAGAGAGAAGAAAACACTTTAGCGTATGCTCTTGCAAGATCAGATTGGTTATTATTTTATCTAATCAGGATGGCTCCCACTGTTTTTTATCAAATCTTCCTTCAAACCCTAAAAGGAAAGACTAGCCGGGATTAATTACACCCTACAACTTCGCCGATCTTTCAGCCAGGCCAGTGTCGGTACTTTGAGGGAGGTTCCCCGTGCTTTCGCACGGACCTAATTAAAGTAAACCTCGTTTTTCCAGAGGCGTAACCCCGTTGATACCTTTCTAGACACCTACTTGATCGGCTAATTGTCCTGTGTAAAACTCTCCCAGGAGTAACAATTACTCGCAGTGGGTATTGGGATCCAACTATCTCATAGAAGGTATGCAATCTCATTGCAAATTTCAACACTTGAAATTCCCGATAATATTTTGCCCCTAGCGATCTATGACCTTGACTAAGTCAACAAACCATAAATCGCAAGTCAAGTTCAACCCGTACATTTCTCGATTGAATTAAACCCACCCGTACGACCCTTGACTGAGTCAACAAGGCCGTGCGAATACCCTAATCCAATCACATCTCATGTTTTAACAGATAAACACTATTTAGCTACCGTACACTATGCCTTGACTAAGTCAACAAACATAGCACGAATACTAAATAATATCTATCTGAAATGACGGAGGGCTACGCAGGTTTTTCAGAAAACCATAAGCGTAAAGAACTTGATATCGTTGTAGAATCGAATGAATTTTGAAATGGAGTGATTTTGAGGCTTTTATTAGTTTTGCTAAAGAGGTCACTCCCGGTGAAGGGATCTCGGCTCTTTCCTCATCGAATAAGGTGCAGGACATATCATATATATCACTATGCAAAGCAAAACTCCAAAAGCAGTCAAAAGTCAAACCGAGTGTTATAGCATCTGCCAGTTTTGCTAAAGAGGTCACTCCCGGTGAAGGGATCTCGGCTCTTTCCCCATCGAATAAGGTGCAGGGTATATCATATATACCGCTATGCAAAGCAAAACTGTAGCTACCCTTTTATTTGAAAATTTGATTCTACAACATCTTTTAGGTTTCTTTTCTTTCATTAATCACATTAATGAAGTCCCATCATTTAAGTCACCTAAACATCACAGATAAATACGACGTACACTTATGCCATCCGCATTCGCCTCGATGTCCCCTCGTGCACCGTTAGGTTAGGTAACTAACGACAGAGCAGGGCAGGGCTAGTGCGGGTGCAAAACATAAGTAACGTCTATATAATATATCATATATACTATATACTGTATCCATCACAACATATCAAATGATCACATCACAGATATCGCAGCAGAAATATAGATATAATGTGGGATTTACTAGGACGTCCGTATTTAGTATTTAGCCAACAATAGAAAATACGGATTCCACAGTCGCGATGAATAGCCAAGCCCACACCCTGGACCCCTACGAGAGCGGCAAGCGACCCTACCAATTCTGGAGTTTAGGAAACTCGGTCTCGACTCCTCGAGATGGCCTCCCACTGAACCCCAGAACCCGGTCATCTGTGCTCCCCTCCTTGGGTCCATCCTAATGCGGAAAGTAAATAATATACAACACTGGTGGCATCAACCTCAACCCGGAAGTGCCCCAAATAAAAGAATATTACATTACATTTGAATATACATGAATGAAAATATAAAAACTCTCATCTCACATAAAACCCCCCGGCTATTCAATCGCGACAATCCTGCACATCATATCTCAGCAACACATAATATCTCATATCATCAACGTAAGTAAGTATGCATACACCGATCGTCTTCGATGTATAGCAACGACAATCGGCAATACCACTACATACTACACTTACGGTCACAGAAAAGAAAGTGTAAAACTGCAATATCTGGAATCCATATTCTCTTTAGACATTGTAAATGCGAAATATCACATACTTCGTATTTCATGTCTAGTAATATGAATTCCACACATTGCATCACATTCCAGATAAATAGACAGTATTAAAGTTTTCGAACGAACGATCAAATACCCAAGATTCGCTAAAGCTCAACACTTGAGCGGAGTTCAAAAACCCGGAGTGTGACACAGTAGTAGCGGTCCAGCCGTAGAAGGGTCAAGCCAACGCCTCACATGTGGCACGCCGTACTGCCCCAAACCCTAAGGTTCAAAGGTCAGTTCAAGACGGTCACATAATCGAGTTAAGGTTTGTTGTCTTCTAGAGGGTCCACCACAAAACTTGCACGTATCTCCGAAGGATTTAAACCCCGTGAAAAGTGAGCAAATGACACTCGTTCGAACAATTCGATACTTTCTAATTTACCCGGAAAAGTCACGAAATCAAAATTCCGATCGAATCGTCGAGTCCAAAAACATCTCCAGAATTTACAGTACCAAATTCAGATTAAAAATACTCCAAAACAATATACAAGCAGATAAATTAGTTACTGTACATAAACGTCACGATGAAGCAACAGAACGGCCGCGGAACCGCGGCCTAAGCAGGCTATTGCCGCGGTTCCGCGGTGGAATTAACTGTTCATTGCATCGTTTTTCACAGTAATTCTTATATTTACCTGCTGAATTTTTTGCATATTTTTAATTCTAAAAATAACCAGGTTTTAAAAAATGTCCAGAGAGTGTCCGAAAAGGTCGTATTATGGTTCGATCGGAGTTTTGACTTCGCTAAAGTATCGCCTAATGTTCTAGGTCGGCTCTGATACCAATGTTGGGTTAACCTAGCACCTCATGAAGGGATTGGAAGCATCACATGTACCAAAGATTGAATTTTTAGGGTGCTAAGTAAGCATACATTGAATCGTTCCTAGAAAATTAGGGTTTCAAAATTTGCATATCATCTCATGAAAGAAAGGCTAGGGTTTTGAGAGTACAACCTTTGTAGCTCCCTACGCTAGACTCCTTGGCTACTTGGGGTTTGTAAAAGCTCCGCTTGAACTCCTCTAGGTCACTGATGATCCACCCGGAGTCCGCTTTGTCCAAGCTAACAACTTCGCAAGATCAAGAATGAAAATTGAAGCTAACACTCTAAACAAGTGGGCAAGACTTGTGTAGAATGATGTTGTGGTGGCTTTTCTCACTTCAAAATCCTATCTTGATGAATAATTTGCTCACTAGATAAATCTAGAGAGCAAAGGATGAAGGAGGAAGAAGATGGTGGCCTTTTTGAATATGAGAAAAGAAAAAACCTCTCTTTGAAAAATATAAAATATATCTTTATATATTTTTTATCTCTCATCTCAAACCATGGTTGAACAATTATTGAACTTGAGTTAAAAACCAAAAGGAAAAGTAATCCATGGTTAAATGGTGGGTGAGTATGGTTAGGTCAAGAAGGGTGTAGAAAGCATCCATGAATTATCCTTTTCTTTTCTTTTGTTTTTAAATCAAATGCAATAATAATTTATATAGAAATCAAACCATGGTGTGAGTCTTATATTGCCACCATTTTTATGTATGTACAACCATGAAGGATGTATGTATGTATGTGTGTGTGTATGTACATCCATATGTGCATGAATCTATAAAGAAAGCATACATGCATGCATACATCCATCAAACTCAAGAAAGGATTTCAAGTGAGAAGCTAATGGTTAAATGATAAATCAACACTTGATTTATCAATCCGGTCATATCACATACGACCCCACCAATAACAAGCCGCCCGATCAATATGCGGTATCCTATATGCGCATTTTAACCGGGTCCATGCGCATATCGCATACGCGCACCACAACGTTTCGCCTGGACTAGGTAACTCCTTTGTGGGACTCTAAGACTCGTCAATACGCCGGCAGTGGGTGATGATCATATCAAGCACCCCCAAGCCGCAAGCGGTCAGCTAAACGTAACGGCCATCCGGGTATTGAACGATCAGAAGAGAACAAGCGAACCTGCTACAACTCCCGTCGAGCCAACCGGCAACACTACCTATGCAGTCCGGTCTCCTCGTCTAATATGTCGTATATCAAGTCTAGGGGTGGTAAACGTCAGACCCCAATAACCGATAAGTCGTGCCGATATGAGGCCCATAACGGGTCGAGAAACTACTGGTAACACTTACCAGCAAATCTCTAAAACAGCCCTGACCAGGGACTTCCCTGTTACGGCCAATCGAGCACAGCGCAACATCAACCCCCAATACCGGGAGAGGCGAAACCCCTCCTATCGCTCATTGCCTCCATGTGACTTGGGACTGTACCCAAAAACCACCGTTTTGCACACCCTCATGGACGTGGTAAGGTGGAAATCAAAGTACAGTGGGAATCACATAAGACTCTATGACGATCTCGTGTCTACAGACTAACCTGTACAAGTGTCACCTGAGAACTGCCATCTGACGTGAGGTATAATACCATCTGGGAGTTCTCGGCGAGTTCGTCCAGTGTACCCAGTCTCCACTGAGCACCGGTATACCATCTCTGATGTCAAACACCAATGGATATGGGATCATCCATCGCCCATCTCATTGGTCGAGAAGCGTATACGCTAGTCTACACTGGTATATCGATGCCCCGTATCGATACACCCATGACTAGGGACCTTGAAGGATGTACTTATAGACTACCATGTCCCCACTAGTATGATCCGCATCATAGTCCAGGTAGTCAAGTACACATCCTAAGGGCTTTACCAACATGTAACTATAAGACAGTATAAAGAGACTAGTATACATGTTAAGATAAAGAGTAACCAGATAGCATACTATCATATCGAGCAAGAAAGTCATCTCTATATATGTCCAAGCATCCAATATAATATACATCATCTGTACAATACTGGCCTCTAGGGCATACATACAACTAACAACAACGGCGTTTCTTCTCACTCTAGCAGGATGTAGACGCGGCGTCAATAAGCGACCCCTGGGTCAAAACAAAACGGAGCCATTGCAAAGTCCCTAGTTCCAAGTCTCGACGATTCACAGACAACCTAGAGACCACCTCGACACTCGTCTCATTACAGCAGATGCAGTGTCAACAATAGCGTTTCTTCTCACTCTAGCAGGATGCAGACGTGACGTCAACAAGCAACCCCAGGGTCAAAACAAAATGGAGCTATGACAAAGTCCCTAGTTCCAAGTCTCGATGGTTCATAAACAACCTAGAGATCACCTCGACATTCGCCTCATTACAGCAGACGCAGTGTCGATAAAGGAAGCGAATGCCAAATTCCTAGCATCAGGGTCTTGACGTCAACTGAAATAAAACCTGAAAGACTATCGGAGATCATCCCACATCAGCGCAGAGTGGTTATGACTCATCGGGGCTCCCAAACCGAGCCTAACCTCAAGTAAAAAGAGACATGGCAAAATTCCTACCGCTTGCTCTCTCAACGGTAATATGACCTAAGGAGATTACTTGAAGACGTCTTATCCAGCCCCCGAAGGGATCAGAGACACGACAGTCGCGGGGCTACTCGAACAGCAGCGTAAAGTCTGCATATCGGGGAATGTATCAGCCAACGCGACGGTACGGTGGACAAAAATCCTAGTACCACAGACCCTAACGGACCTCTTTCGTAAAGAGCAGGGGTTAACTGTAACGTCAGGACAGGTTTGCCTACAAGCCCAAGGGAGGTAAACTAAAAGAACTCCGAAATGAGTCTATAAACTACAAGCTCCGAAATGAGTTCATAAACTAGAGACTCCGGAACGAGTGAATAAACTACATGCTCCGAAATGAGTTCATAAACTAGGGACTCCGGGATGAGTGAATAAACTACAAACTCCAAAATGAGTATATAAACTACTTCACACCAGATCAAGACATCGAAGAAAAGAGAAATGCCAGTATGAAATAAAATATGTATTTTGTTCATGAATTTAAGTGAATACAAGATACATTTCATTCAGGAATCAAAATGAATACATGTTATTCATGAATCAGAAGAATACAATCAGTACAAAGAAGGGGGTACAATGACACTTATTAAAGAGGAGGCGTTTTCAACAAACCGACAAACCACTCCCGCGCTCCCCTTAACTCCTTCTCGCGTTCAGCTACGGTGGATATTTCCGCTTCGATTTGAGCCCGTCCTTTCAAGCAGGATGAAAGCTTCTCATTGATTTCCCGCTTGGCAGTTTCATAATTTTGTGTGACCCGCTCGGTGAAGTCAAGCTTTCGCCTTAGTGCCAGCCTGTTCGAAATACATCGTTGGAGCTTTTCGAAAATAGCTTTCAGCTGCATAGCATTCGCTTCAACCTGGGCACGCAATTGGATGGATTCGCCGGAAGCCTCCTCATGTTCTTTTCGCCTCAGGGTCGCCTCTTATTCAAAATAGCGAATGAAAGAGACACTCTGCTCGACCCACGCAGCCCGCTGAGAGTTCAAAGTCAATACCTCGGGAGCGAGACACTTAAGCTCAATCTCGTGCAGGCAAGCCTCGATCTTCCTGCAATAATCAACCCAAGAACCAACGAGATCTTCATTATGGAAATTCACGAGCGTCGCCAGCATTGGATTGACTTCATCAACAAAACCGGAGCAGAAGTGAGGGCCTCGGCGTCGAGATCTTCAATAAACTCGCTTAACGTTCGCCGGCTATTCGCTACGCCCCTGGAGGATGTACGTTTAGTGAAATGCCCTGCGGGCATGGGAATGCGAGACGTGAAAGGAGATGAATCCGGTGTAATCGCTGCAAAATGAATTACGATCATATTTCAACTTGAAAGATAAAGAAAACACCCGAGGGACGGAATCTACCGTACTGGCTGTTGAAGGTAGCAAAACAGGGAGCACTGGAGGCGTGGCTATTCTTTCGCTTCCTCCTCCGAGCCATGATACTGTAGTCAATATAAGTAAGGCTTAGCAATAATAAGTCTGCTCATAAAAAAGAGAAACACTAGGTGAAGAATATACTGACCATTACCAGAAGGTGGAACGATTTCCGATTGAAAGGAAAAATGCGGGTTTAGCACCTGGTACAAATGGTCGAAAAGTACTCCTGCAGAGTCGCGATAATATACAGTCAATGTAAAGAGGATTGTATCCACAGTAAAGCAACTAAGTGAGAAACCCATACTTTCCAAAATTTGAGGAGGCACAGAAGAAAGCAAAGGGACCACGACCGTCAAAGTGGCGCCCGACGGCACTTCTTCAGCCGGCACGGCTTCAGGGTTTACCGCGCCTATGTTCAAGACCAACGAAATATCATTAGAAGGTCTTAACAGGATTAAAAACTCAAAGATAACAACCCAAGGAGTACCTGATAGGTCAGAGACCGAAACCTAACTGAAAGCGTTACCAAGTGTAATGGCTTCCTCATTCCCTCAGGGGAGTAGATTCCGCACCCATAGCTTCATCCCCTGACTCGACAAGGGCCGTCGTAATACTTGCAACACCCGCCGATACCAAGGAGCCACATGGAGAAAGAGCAGCAGTCTGGACAGTCCCAGATTCCCGAGAAAAAGTGGCCACTTCGGGCTCTGTAATCATCGGCATTTCACCTGCCATGCCACCGTCAGGACTCGGCCCTGTTTAAAAGAATATGCGAGGGACTGGGCGTTACGTTACCTTGAAGTAGCTTTTCATTTTCCTTCCGAGCTGCACGCGCAACCTGTCTATGGGCAGT
Source organism: Agapanthus africanus (assembly GCA_030015575.1). NCBI lineage: Eukaryota > Viridiplantae > Streptophyta > Magnoliopsida > Asparagales > Amaryllidaceae > Agapanthus > Agapanthus africanus. The sequence goes on along the minus strand of CM057351.1, from coordinate 347,391,169 downwards.
AGACAGGGCAGAAGAAGCGTCCATTGAGGGAATGTCAGCAAGCAGAACATTGCTTGAGCCTACACCCGCAGCCAAGACCGCATCGTGTTCCTTCACAGCGTTCTTTCTGCGCTTCCTCTCAGTCTGAGCTATGAGAACCAACCTCTTTAAAACTTCCGACAGGGAGACGTCATCGTCTGAACCGAGCTCTTCCTCCGGAGCCGCTACGGCGTCCATCATCGGCTGCTTCAGCAATGCTTCCTGTGGTGACTTTGGGATGGCCACGGCCATCATCGATGGCTTTGAAAGCTTTGCTGCATCGCCGCTTGGGATTGGTACTACACTTGAAATGATTTGGGTTGTGGTAGTTCTTGCAATAAGGTGAAGAGAAGGGTCATATCATGAATAAAAAAAAAAGTAAAGGTGTAATGAAACGAATTATATCAAGGCCCAAAGAAGCGCGGAGCCTCTCTTCCTCCTCGAACATTCTGAGGAAAGCCGCGAGAACCTTTTTGGCAGAAATACCTGTTGAAGAAGAGAGCGTTAATAAAAGCATAACAATGGGAGAAGGGATAGGTGCAGAAGAATGTAAATGAAGTATACCTAACTCTGCAATAGAAATCAATGCCGCTTCCTCGTAAGCTAGTCGCTCGGAAGCTGAGAGGGTAGCCTGTAGATCAGTATCGGTTGCAGGCATGTCAAACAAACCCTCATTAGTGCCATATTCGCACAAGCCTTCACTGTAGGGAGCATGGGGCTCCTGGCCGAATACGACGGCGGCAGAGAATAGATATTTCTTCTTCTTCTGAACGGACACCAACGGCCGACGATAAGAGCTTTCGCTTTACAGGCCTCTTCGGACGGCGGGTTCCGACTTCTGAACCGATGCCCGAGTCTGGAGACGCCACTGCTACTGCAGTTGCGGGAACATCCGGTTGAAGCTTCTCAGGGAAAGCTCGTGGGACCACAGCCGTAATGATTTCTCTTAAAGAAGGACGAAAGGTGGTCCGTCGCTTCAAAGGGGCTGCTGGATTACCGGCTAGGACAACATTCTTGTGATCGAGTAACAGCCGCCTTTCCTCCCTGATAACAGCTCTCGTCGCATGCTGGTACCATGCCACGTAAGCGTTCGAAGCTTTCGGCACATAGCTCGGCTCGCTGACGAGAAAATGGGACACCGTATTTAATTGCATAAAATGGTGCAGCGCGCTGCGAATACCCTCTTCCGTAGCAGCTGACTCGACTAAGAATGCCTCGAGAGGAACACCTTGATTATAACCTAGCTGTTGAGAAAAGCGGTGCGGGTTGTACCTTATGAACAGTACCGAGGTATTCTATCTAAATACTAGGAAGCCCGGCCTGATAGAGTACAGGTGCATAACCTCCCGGGCCTCCAATGCAGAAGCCCCATCCTTAAAGGTATCGCGCAACGGTTGGACCACTTTGGTGGATTCTTTGCCGATAGTCAAGGCTTTATTGACAAAGGTCATACTGTCCCTAACCATGGGTGGCCGAAGGAGCAATCTCCGAGCCTCTCGTTGTGACGGGTCTGGAGTGGAAGCGTCAACTAGGTACATGACCCGGAGGAAGTTGTAGCTTTCATAGAACTGGGGTCGTTTGTGAACGCCAAAGGCACCTAATATGTACATCTCAATCCATGATGTGAAGAAATGTAATGGGAGATACACGGGCTTTACTCCCGGCTGAGTAGCGTCAGCTGCTAAACTCAAGCCGTGGTATAAATGAGCTAACCCCGCGATTCCAATGGCCATACGCGTCCCTGCGACAATGTGATGGGCCGGATAAAAGACAGACGACCTCATATATCGGGGGTGCGACGGAAGCGTGAACCAACTCAGCCATAGGCCAATGAACCTAAAAAAGAATGATTCTTCATCAACACCTACGGCGGCGATCTCCACAAAGGGGACAACTGGAGTGTCTGGAGTAAAAAAATTCTTTAGATCTGCTTCCGCCGTCGGCAAGTTATCTAAACCAAACTCGAACGAGTCGTCGAGTTTAGCGAATTTCACGGCCTGCTTAGACATAATTTTCGGACGAAGAAAGCGGGCGATAAAATCTCCGAAGCTAACCCCATGCCCGCCAGACTCCAGGAATAAATTCTCGTACATATTCAACACCTTGATCAAGCCGGGGAACTAATGTTGAACGGCATTCTCTGGAGTGAGGCCCATCACCACTGATTTGGTGGCAAAGATATACTCATCAGGGGAAGTATCTCCTCGTAATGTTCTCCTCTGACGGGTAAGCCGGAGATCTCCTCGAACTCTTCCAATGAAATCGAAACTTCCTGATCTAATAAGAGAAAAGTGTGGGTCGAGATGTTCTATTGTTCCAGAAAAGACTTGATCCACCACACATGGGGAGCGTGGTAATAAAAGAGAGACGTAAAAATTACGGCGTACAACCCGGTCTTCAACAACAGCGACTTCTTGGTTGACAAGATATACCGGGCCCACTGTAGATAGCCAGCCGAATGACGGGGCGTCAATCCTATCATATAAACTTGCCCTAAGGGCGCGACTCGCTTTGACATATGCGTCGCCCCAAAATGTCCAAGGCCATCGGTGGCTGTACGGGTATCGACGTCGTGGAAGGTTGAAGACGACCTTCCGAGATTTAGTTAACTTCTTCTACGGCGTAAGCCATTTGAGGCAGATCAGCATAGTGAATAGCTGGGATTAGCTCCGAAGGCGTTGCACAAGAAAAACTGCGCCGACCCCGGATAATCTGACTATACCATGACCCCCACAGGTGAAGAGATTTTTGCTCTGGGTCATGGTCCTTAATAAGTACAAAGATTTCCCGATCTACGGGCGCGTCGGCAAAACCGCTCTCTGAACGTATGAAAGGGAAGGAAGAATCGAAAGCCATAATACCTGCACAAAAGGAGAAGGGTCAGCTATCGACATTATGTTTAGGACTCTAACACTTTTTAATACTTAAAAATTGTACTGCACTGCAGTGCAAAAGAAAGGGATAAGGGGGGCCCACAAAATTAAGATAACGCCCCATCAATGATAGGGCAGTCACTCATTTAAGAATAGAATCCAAAAGGATTCTCATTTAATGAGAAAACATCATTGGGCTCGGGAGTTAAACTCTCTCGAGAGCTGTGCTCTGCAAACAGATTTCAAATCTGTGAAGAAAATTAAGAAAGGAATAAAATCCCCCAAATTTTTTAGAGCCATGCTCTGTAGAATAATGGGATAACATCCCAGAACTTTCAAAAGCAAAGCTGAATCCTAAGACCTCCAAGATCTGCAAGAAAAATCTTAGAACTCTAAGAGATCTTTCTAAAGAAAGAGCAAAGCTCTGATTAATGGGTGAAGAAACCCTAAAATATTTTTTAAGATCTACGATCCAATCACTACAAAAGAAGTGCAAAGCTCTGTTAATGGGTTAAAACCCTAGAACATGAAGAGATTCCTTCAAGAGTTCGATCATAATCCTTACCCAAAATTTTTGACAAAGTTCTGACTCTAAAGAGTTTCCTTGGGCAGTGATCTAAGCTCTGAAAAGAGAATTAAATTCTCAGAAAGAAGAAGAAAGGAAGATTAACAACAATCATCTTAAGGGCCAAAGGCCCTACTTATAGGCACAGGAAAACGGTTCAACTTCCAAGAGGATCCAACGGTGGAAAAGATGCCACCTCTGCACTCACGTGTGAGCCACGTGAGCACAACGGTGTGGAGGCATTTGTTTCCCCCAATAAAAGAGCAAAGCTCTGTTTGAAATTCAAGAGGAAGCGCCTCACGTGTCTTCCTCGAGGGTGCCAGCGCCAGAGTTAAAAACTCTTATATGAGTAGCGTCCGTGTGCAAAGCACATAAAACTCAAGAGGCAGCGCCTCACGTACTTTCCACGAGGGTGCCAGCGCCAGAGTCATTGGCACCGCACGTGCTCCTGACGTGGGCGTCAATGTGCAAAGCACATGAAAGAATTAAAATCTTAATAATCTCCCACGTGCATAGCACATGAGCGCCGATGCCTTATAGAATTAAATTCTACTCTCTGTTAAATAGAGCCGTTGGATCAAAGATCCAACGGAGATGATAATGTTAGTTATATGTATGCCCTAGAGGCCATTATTATACATATGATGTATATTATAGTAGATGCTTGGACATATATAGGGAGGACTTTCTTGCTCGAAATGATAGTATGCTATCTGGTTACTCTTTATCTTAACATATACACTTATTGTCTCTCTGTTACATGTTGATAAAGCCCTTAAGATGAGTACTTGACTACCAGGATTATGATACAGATCATACTAATGGGGCCAGGGTAGTCTATAAGTACATCCTTTAATTATTCCTAGTCGTGAGAGTATCGAGATGGGGCATCGATATTCCAGAGTAGACTAGCGCATACGTTTCTTGACCCATATGATGAGAGATGGATGATCACACATCCATTGGTGTTTGACATCAAAGATTGTATACGGGTGCTCAGTGGAGACTGGGTACACTGAACAGGACTCACCGAGAACTCCTAGATTGTAATATACCTCATGTCAGATAGCAGTTCTCTGGTGACATTGGTACAGGTTAGTCTGTAGACCCGAGATCGTCATAGAGTCTTGTGTGATTCCTATCGTGCTTTGATTTCCACCTTACCACGTTCAAGAGAACGTGCAAAACGGTGATTTTTGGGTACAGTCCCGAGTCACATGGAGGCAATGAGCGATAGGAGGGGATTTCGTCTCTCCCGGTATTGGGGGTTGATATTGCGCTATGCTCGATTGGCCATAACAGGAAATCCCTGGTCAGGGTTGTTGAGATTTACTGGTGAGTGTTATCAGTAGTTTCTTGAACCGTTATGGGCCTCACATCAGCATGACTTATCAGGCTATTGGGGTCTGACGTTTACCACCCCCAGGATGGATATGCGATATATCAGACGAAGAGACTCATTGGATTCGCAGGAGTATGAGAAGGCTTGCTTGTTGATCTTATGATCGCTCAATACCCGGGTAGCCGTTATGTCTAGCTAGTACCGCTGACGGTTTGTGGGCGACTGATATGATCATCACCTACTGCCGGCATATTGACAAGTCTTTAGAGTCCTACACAGAGGTTTCCTGGCTCAGGTGAAATGAAGTAGGAGCACATATGTGATATGTGAGGGACCGAGATTAATACGTGTTACCGTATTCTATTCTCACGATATGTGATATCGTTCGGTTATATGTGATATAGCCAGTTTATCGAATCAAGTGTTAATTCAATAAGTTGATACAAATGATATTAGTCGGTTATATATGATATAGCTGGATTATTAAATCAAGTGTTGATTTAATAATTTAATGTATAATTATATATTTGATATATTAATTTTACATTAACTAATATTAGCTCACTTAAGCATTTCTTTTTCTCACATGTGCTCATTCAATATATATGTGATATATATTATTTATGTCATGCTTGATGATACATCTAACATGGGTGTATGAGACTCACACCATGCTTATCATAATGAAGGGTTTTATTTATTTAAAGTAAATCAAAATTAGTTGGAAATTAGTCACATGGTTTGAGCTTAGTGGAAGCTTGTAGAACCACTGACTTAGTCGACTATTTTTGTTTTACATTAGATATTTATTAACCCAACCATTACCTTAAGCTATGCTTAAGTCTCTACATGAGTTAATATGAGATATTATCTCACCCATGGTTGCTATTCTCACTCATTTTTGATTTTTGATTCACTCATTCTATTATCCACTTCATCTTCTTCTTCATCTCCAAATGCTTTCTAGGTTTTGAGGAGGTGCAGAAAATTAGTGAGAAAAATATTTCTAAAGTGAGCAAAATTCCTACTTCATCAACCTACACTAGATTAGCCATTTAGTTTAGATTGTTTGCTTCACTAATTCCAAATTAGTGAAGAGGTAACTTGAGTTAGTGTCTCCTCGACGTAGATCATTGTTCATATCAGATTTTTGCGTTTTCATACCGCCCAATTTTTATCACATTGCATGTCGGTAGATACTCTTGAGCCGTGTTTGCTAGTCAATTGCAGGATACAGGTTCCCGGTTCTCAAACGGAGAAATTCATGGAAAACACGACAAAAATCCGGTTCCTGCCAACCACAGATAAAACACGGTCTCCGCTCTCCATCCGTATGCTGTCAATGTCGTTTTCAGGCACAAGGCTCAATGGTAGCACAAGATCCAAGAGATCTACGCGGAGCTCGAGACAATCATGACAAAATCTTAACAAAAAGTCCACCTTTCCTTCAACAGAAATTCTGGAAAAATCGTGAAAACAATTGGAGAAAATACATATTCCAGAAGAAAGTGCTCAGAAAACCAGGCCACCACAAAAAGGCCCAAAGCCCAACTCCACAATTCGGCCGCGGAAGGGCGGCCAAAGGGAGGTATTGGCCGCGCTTCCGCGGCCATTCTGGCGCCAGACATGAAGGGTTTTGGAGGGTAGTTTGGTCTTTTCATCAGGGTTCTGTTGGTTGCCCTAGGGTTTCATGTTTTGGCCTATAAATAGCCCAGAAGTTTGTGAAGGAAGGGGTCCATAATTTTGTATTTCTTTTGCTAGGTTTTAGTACATGTTCTTCTTCCTCTTCTCACCTCTTCTCCATTAAACTTGTAAGTGAGCTTTTGAGTGAAGAGTGATGAATAAAGAAGACCATTTTTATTATCATGCCTGTCTCTTTCTTTACTTGTTATAATTGTTGTAATTTTAATTGTTAAGTAGTTGTTGTTATTTCCTTGTTGTTTGTTTCTTCTCTCTTTTTCTTTATCCTTTCATACGACAATGATACTTACGCTTGATCCTCGCCAAGGTGAGGTCGCAAATAGTTAGTCGTATTCTTCTAATCTCCTTCTTTCTATCTTCCTCTTTTGTGTTGTTTTATTTTTCCGTATTATGATGTGTGAGTAGTTCATTCTTGTTAGGGTAGGATAAGGGAAGTTTGAGAGAAGGAAATCTCTCTCACTCTTTCCTTGCCCAACATCTTAAATCAACTCCCGTTAATTGAACCACAATCCGCTCCTTATGGCACCCTATCCTATATGATAGCGGTGATTCCGTAGTGAGACTGGTTGTGGTTGGATTAACCGGAGGTTATGGCTAAGAGCCAAGAACGGACGGACAAGCACCAAAAGGAAGACTTATGCGTTGGAAAGCCTAGCTTATACTCGCAAAGTCCTTCCTAGTCGTGCTAATCCCCGTTGTTGCCGATTACCGTAACACGATATTAAGAAGGGCAACGAAAGATGTGGAGACTCCTAACTCAAACTAACCTAATCCTAACCCTAACATGCTCTCTTTAAATATCAACTCAACACTTAGATAACTACAAACAAAATCTGAACAACCGGACTTAACTCGTCGAAAAACACATAGAAAAAGATTCCCATCTCCCTGCGGACGACCCGTACTCAACCGGCTAGCTACGTGCGAAACCGTCTTGATTGCGGTATTTAAACTAGAACTTGAACACGCTCGTACCCTAACAATCAATCATCTTCGGCCTTGAAGACTTCAAGCAAGCTTGTTCGTTTCACCTTGTGGAGCCTTACTAGAGTCCGAGAGATCAATACTTAGAGCGAAGGGACTACTACACGGAGCTTTAGAAGTGAAGGACCGGTCTACAAAGGTTGTATTCTTCATTCACTTAGATGTAAAGTTGTTTACATGCTCGTTTACGTCTAATTCTCTAGTTAAGATTCTATGTCTTGGGTTCTTTAGCACGCCAAATTTTTGAAAACGGCATGGTTGATGCCTCCCGAAACTCTGTGGTGGTGCTATGGAACCCAGCAGTGGTATCAGAGCCAAGCTAGAGAATTTGACGATATTTGTAGAATTACGAAACCGAAACAATTCCGAAATAGTCGAAACAAAACCCTAGTTTTTGTCGAAATTTTTAAGTCTTCTAAATTTTTTTTAACCAAGTGTAGAATGTTACATGAGATGTAACATGAACACCGGAGCAAATTGAGCCACTTTCACTGGGTGTGACCCGGCGAAACTTGCCCAAAACCCAGCCCCACCGGTTTTCTATTGTTGTTTTGGCTTCGTTTTGGTTTGGTGTTCCAGTCTCTGGGGTTTGGTGTTTCAGGTGTTGTTTGTTTTTACTAAGATTGCATGTGATGTTATCTTTCTGTAAAGGTCATTCGGAGTGTTTCGTAGTCGTAATTTTAACATCGTTTCGGGTAATTTAAACGGCGTTAAAAAGTTCGAACGAATATCTAACACCACCACATTACCCTCGCTGGAAATTTTCCAAGAGTTGGAATTTTCCAAGTTAAAAATATTCGAAAAATCATGCAGGTAATTCTATGGACCCTCTAGAAGAACGGAACCCTAACTCAATTCTATGACCGCCGGAACCGCCACCAAACCCTAGGGTTTGTGGTAGTTCCGCGGCGCCATAGGCGAGACAAGGGTTGGCCCTTCTACGGTTGGTCCGTAGGTACCGTGGCATGTTTTGAGTATTTTTTTAAATTCCGCTCAAGTGTTGAGCTCTCTGGGAAATGTGGGTGTTTGTTGATTCGATTGAAACGTTTAACATAGTCTAGCTATCTATGAATTGTGATACAATATTTGGAATCCACAATAATCGGTTTTGCGAAAACTGATTTGAATTTTTTAAACCTAGCAATTTAGTCTCAGTTGATCGGTTGCCACGGGATTTTGATATGGATCAAAAGTCCGTCGCAATCACGTAGTGTACACGGATACTCGCCGGGTAACATTACTAGATAGCCACGCCCCATAGCCCTGACCAAGTGACTGTAGGAGAACCTCATTGCCTAAAGCATCCGTTCGGGTGCTCGCGGTCGCGGTGTTTCACCTAAGTGCAATTCGTCAACGGCATTGGAGGTGCGGCCGTCTACTAAAGTTTCCGACGAGCATTCGATCAGGATGTCAGGAATCTTGTTGAATTGCTCGACTTGTTATTGAAAAGTGTTTTCAATAACAAGACTAAAATGCGGGGTTTATAATTGTTAGGTATGAAATTCGGAATATGTGATATTCCAGGTTTATGATGTCTAAGGAATTCATATGGTTAGGCATGAAATCCGAAGTATGTGATACATTGGGTTTATGATGTCTAAGGTGGTTGCGGATTCCAATTGTTGTAATTTTCACTTTCTTTTCTGCGATCGTAAGTGTAATATGTGGTGTATCGCCAGTTTCGTTGCTATATATCAACGACAATTGGGATACACATATTTACTTACGTTGATGAAATGTGATGTTATATGTTGCTGTGATATGTTATATTGGATCGTCGTGTTTGAATAGCCGGGTTTTTTTGCTTGATATAAGAGTTTTTCATTTTCATTCATGTAAAAACTTGTATGTAATATTCTTTTATTGGGGCACTTCCGGATTGAGGATGATGTCACCATTGATGTATATTATTTACTTTTCCTCGTTAGGATAGACCCAAGGTGGAGGGCATAAGTAACTGGGTTCTAGAGTCTAGTGGGAGACCATCTCGAGGAGTCGAGACCGGTTCTCCTAACTCTAGAATTGGTAGGGTTGCTTGCCGCTCTCGTAGGGGTCTAGGGATGTGGGATTGGCTATTCATCATGACCATGGAGTCCATGTTTTTTACTGGCTTAATTTAAAACACGGAATTCTTAGTATATCCAATATTTCATATGTGAACTTCTGCTGCTGATATTCTGTGATGTGATCACTTTTTATGATGAGATGAATGTTGTTATTATATATATGATATATAATAAGCGTTGCTTATGTTTTGCACCTGCGCTAGTCCCTCCCCGCTATGCCGTTAGTTAAGTAACCTAACGGTGCATAACGGGATACTGTGGCGAATGCGGATGGCATAAGCGTGCGTTCTATTATTCGTTTCTTCTGTGATGCTTAGGAAGCATAAATGATGGGACTTCATTAATGAGATTAATGAAAAAGAAAGAAACCTAAAAATGTTGTGGATCAAATTTTCAAAAACGGTAGCTCTAATTCTTGCTTTGCATAGTGGTATTCCTTGTAGAATATCCATCACCTTATTCGATAAGGAAAGAGCCGAGATCCCTTTACCGGGAGTGACCTCTTTAGCGAAACTGATAGATGCTACAACCAACTCGGTTTTGTTTTTGATTTCCTTTTAGTTCATGCTTTGCATAGTGATATTCCTTGATGGATATCTATCACCTCATTCGATGAGGAAAGAGCTGAGATCCCTTTACCGGGAGTGACATCTTTAGCGAAACTAGTAAAAGCCTCAAAAAACGCTGCTTTTCAAAATCACATGATTCTACAACGATATCAAGTTCATTACGCAAAAGGTTTTCTTAAAAACCTGTCGTAGCCCTCCGTCATTTCAGATAAGGACTATTTAGTATTCGTACTACGTTTGTTGACCTCCGTCAAGGCGTAGTGTGTGGAAGCTGATTAGTGCTTATCTGCTAAAGCATGTGATGCGATTGGATTAGGGTAGTCATGCGGCCTTATTGAACTCCGTCAAGGGTCGTGCGGGTGGGTTTAATTCAATCATGAAATGTACGGGTTGAACTTGACTAGAAGCCTATGGTTTATTGACCTCCGTCAAGATCATAGGACGCTAGGGGCAAAATATTATCAGGAATTTCAAGTGTTGAAATTTGCAATGAGATTGCATACCTTCTATGAGATAGTTAGATCCCGATACCCACTGCGAGTAAGAGTTGCTTCTGAGAGAGTTTTGCACATTACAATTATCCGATCAAAGTAGGTGTCTAGAAAGTAGTTAACGGGGTTACGCCTCTGGGAAAACGAGGTTTATTTTAATTAGGTCCGTGTGAAAGTACGGAGAACCTCTCTCAAAGTACCGACACCGGCCTGGCCAAAAGATTAGAGAACTTATATGGTGTAATTAATCCTGGCTAGTCTTAAATTTTAGGGTTTGAAGGAAGATTTGATAAAAACAGTTGGAGCCATCCTGATTAGATAAAATAATAACCAATCTGATCTTACAAGAGCATATGCAGAGTTTTTTCTTCTCTCTCTCTCCTGGTAGCGACCGTGACATACTTTAATTAAGTTAATAATATGGATATATTAACCGAACCTGCTTATTATGCTGGGCTGGAGAACGTTGGCTCCGTTCTATCTTATAATTGTTATAAGTCCAAGCAAGAAACGGGGGAATATCCGGATTCCCACATGACCCATTCGAAGAAAGAGCATGTTTATGCATATTCTTCGGGTGTGTTCGTTACCGAGAACTGTTTCTTAGTACACTCTACGTCCTGGGTATGAGATACCGGAATAGGATCCCACATATGTATGATGTTATGTGGGCTAAAGAAAGGTAGACAACTGAGAAAAGGTGATCATTCTCTAGAGTAGGGAATGGTGCAATTGTTGCAGCCAAATCAGTTGGCAAATATCATATTGTATTACCAATTGGTAAATACATTGATTCTGAACAAATGTTATTACATACCGAACCTGATATATAACATTACACCAGTTTCTTTATTAAGTTAAAAAAGTATATAATTTTGTATTGCAGGATGATGTTGTGAACATTTTCCTTAATCAAGAGTTGATTGGATCAGGCACGTTATGCAATGTCATATACGTTCTATATCAAACCACAGTTCAAAGTATACCGAACACACACAAGAGAAGTAGTTCAGAAATGAACGAATCCTTCTTATGGTATTGTAGACTAGGTCATATCAATGCGACACGACTAGCTAAGTTACATAAAGATGAATATTAGAATCTGTTCGAATTTTCATCTTATGATACTTTCCAGTCTTGTCTCAAAGGTAAAATGACCAATACTTCGTTTACTAGAAACAGAGAAAGAGTTACTGAGCTCTTGGGAATAATTCATAGTGATGTATACGGTCCTATATCTACACATGCTAGGGTTGGTTCCTCGCACTTCATTATATTCACTGACCATCTTTCAAGATTTGGACATATGTTCTTGTTGAAACACATGTTTGAAACCTTTAAGAAATTCAAGGAATATAAGCTTGAAGTTGAGAATCAGACGGGTAGAAGTATTAAATTTCTTCGATGTGATCGAGGAGGAGAATACTTGAGCACGGAGTTCCTGGATTTTCTATAAAGAGAATGAGATTCTCTCTCAGCTTACCCCTTCGTATACACCACAACGCAACGGTGTATCGGGACGGAGGCAATGCACCCTATTAGATATGGTACGCTCTATGATGAGTACTGCTAAGTTACCTGTTTCCTTTTGGAGTTATTCACTTGAGAAGTTGCATACCTATTGAATGAGGTTCCATCCAAATATGTGCTTACCACTCCATATGAGATATGGAATGGGAAGAGACCATATCTTAAACGAGTTATGATATGGGGTTGTCCGGCTTATGTAGAAAAGAAAAATCCGGACAAGCTCGAGACAAGGTCAGTTCTGTATAAGTTTGTTGGATATCCCGAACATTCGCAAGGGTATATCTTCTACCACACTGAGGAGAAAAAGGTGTTTTGTTTCTCAACATTCTACCTTTTTAGAAAAGAAATTTCTTATGGAAGAAATTAGTGGTCATGAGGTAGAACTGGAAGGAGTTCCAGCTAGACAAACTAACAGCTGATGATTTGGTGAAACCAAAGGATTCGATAGTCTCCAACGAGCCTCAGCCTCTCCGCGAATCTGGTAGGGTTTCTCATCCACCTGAGAGATACCGCGGTTTCCTCAGTGACGGTGGGAGTGAGGATTGCATTATGGTAGATGATGACCCAACTAGGTTTGAGCAGGCCATCACAAGTGTGGACTCTGTGAAATGGTTGGATGCTATGCTATCTGAAATGGAATCCATGTACACCAACAAAGTATGACTTTAAAAGTGGCACTTGAAGGGGTAAAACCCATCGGGAGCAACTGGATCTTGAGAAGATTCTTGGTGTAAATGGAAAAGTTGAGACTTTCGAAACTAGACTTGTAGTAAAAGGTTTTCGTCAATAACCAGGTGTGGAATATGATGAAACCTTTTCTCCTGTGGCTATGCTTAAGTCCATCAGGATCAAAGCATGCATTGCGGAGTTGGAACATCTGTTTTGATGTGGCAGTCAAAGAGTTTGACTTCATCAAAAAGGTACATGAACCTTTTATATACAAGAAGGTTGTAGAGAGTAAGGTTGTCTTCCTCGTATTGTACATAGATACATACTCTTGATAGGAAATGGGTTTCCTATACTACACTCGGTCAAGCTCCTCTCATCACAAGGATTCTCCATGAAAGATCTGGATGATACCTACTACATCTTAAGGATTAAGATCTATAGAGATAGATCTAAGTGGATGTTGGGAGTGTCCCAAATCCAGGTACATTAACGCTATACTAAAGGGGTTTATTATGGAAGATTCTAACCGTGGTGGTTCACCCACTTACTCAAGAATTACTCTCTCCAAAAAGATGTTTTCCAAGACTGATTTGGAGAGAGCTCGCGTGCAAGGGATACCCTATGCTTCGGCACTAGGCTCTATCATGTATGCGATGTTATGTACCAGACAAGATGTAGTTAACTCACTAGGTGTAGTGATCAGGAATCAATCGGATCTTGGGAGAATCACTGGACAGCTGTGAAGGACATTCTTAAGTACTTGAGAAGCACTGAAGAAATGTTCTTGGTGTTTGGTAACGGTGAACTCCAGTGGGAGTCCTTTACTGATTCTTGCTTCCAGAGTGATAAGGTCGACTGAAAGTCAGTCACAGGTTGTCTTTACCCTCAGTGGAGGGACGGTATGTTGAAAGAGTTCCAAGCTAGATACCGTGGCAAACTAGATGATAAAGGCTGAATACATTGCTACCAACGATGCTGCCAAAGTGGCTGTCTGGATATTTTTTGTTCATGAGATGAACATGATTCCTACCATTGAGCGTCCAATAACTGTTATTGTGACAACAATGGAGTTGTGGTTTTGGCCTAGGAATCCCGGTCCCATCAGCGATCCAGACATATTCTGCGACAGTATCACCTGATCAGGGAGACGGTTGATCTCCAGGGGATCGAGGTTAGGAGAGTTGACTTGAAGAATAACACGGCGGATCCATTCACGAAGGCCTTTCCCAAGAGAGACTTTTATGGGACGTTGGGTATGAGATACTACAACAACTGGTCTTAGTGCATGTGGGAGATTGTTAGTTATATGTATGCACTAGAGGCCATTATTGTACATATGATGTATATTATAGTGGATGCTTGGACATATATAGCGAGAACTTTCTTGCTCGACATGATAGTATGCTATCTGGTTACTCTTTATCTTAATATGTACACCTATTGTCTCTCTGTTACATATTGATAAAGCCCTTAGGATGAGTACTTGACTACCAGGATTATGATACAAATTATACTAGTGGGGCCAAGGTAGTCTATAAGTACATCCTTCAATTGTTCCTAGTCGTGGGAGTATCGAGACGGGGCATTGATATTCCAGAGTAAACTAGCGTTTACGTTTCTTGACCCATATGATGGGCGATGGATGATCCCACATCCATTGGTGTTTGACATCAAAGATTGTATACGGGTTCTCAGTAGAGACTGGGTACACTGAACATGACTTGATGAGAACTCCTAGATGGTATTATACCTCACGTCATATAGCAGTTCTCTGGTGACACTGGTATAGGTTAGTCTGTAGACCCGAGATCGTCATAGAGTCTTGTGTGATTCCCACGGTGCTTTGATTTCCACCTTACCACATTCACGAGAACGTGCAAAATGGTGGTTTTTGGGTACAATCCCAAGTCACATGGAGGCAATGAGCGATAGGAGGGGATTTCGTCTCTCCCGGTATTGGGGTTTGATGTTGCGCTATGCTCGATTGGCCATAACAGGAAATCTCTGGCCAGGGTTGCTGAGATTTACTGGTAAGTGTTATCAGTAGTTTCTCGAACCGTTATGGGCCTCACATCGGCATGACTTATCAGGCTATTGGTGTCTGACGTTTACCACCCCCAGGCTGGATATGCGACATATCAGATGAAGAGACCGGACTGTACGGTAGTGTTACTCATTGGATTCGCAGGAGTATGAGCAGGCTTGCTTGTTGATCTTCTGATCGCTTAATACTCGGGTAGCCGTTATTTCTAGCTAGTACCGCTGACGGCTTGTGGGTGACTGATATGATCATCACCTACTGCCGACGTATTGACGAGTCTTTAGAGTCCTACACAGAGGTTTCCTGACTCAGGAGAAACGAAGTAGGAGCATATATGTGATATCTGCGGGACCGAGATTAATACGTGTATGTGATACCGTATTCTATTCTCACGATATATGATATCGGTCGGTTATATGTGATATAGCCGAGTTATCGAATCATGTGTTGATTCGATAAGTTGATACAAATGATATTAGTCGGTTATTTGTGATATAGCCGGATTATTAAATCAAGTGTTGATTTAGTAATTTAATATATGATTATATATTTGATATATTAATTTTACATTAACTAATATTAGCTCACTTAAGCTTTTTTCTCTCTCACATGTGCACATTCAATATATATGTAATATATATTATTTGTGTCATGGTTGATGATACATCTAACATGGATGTATAAGACTCACACCATGTTTATCATAATGAAGGGTTTTATTTATTTAAAGTAAATCAAAATTAGTTGGAAATTAGTCACATGGTTTAAGCTTAGTGGAAGCTTGTAGAACCATTGACTTAGTCCACTAGTTTTGTTTTACATTAGATATTTATTAACCCAACTATTACCTTAAGCCATGGTTAAGTCTCTACATGAATTAATATGAGATATTATCTCACCTATTGTTGCTATTCTCTCTCATTTTTGATTCACTCATTCTATTCTCCACTTCATCTTCTTCTTCATCTCCAAAAGCTTTCTAGGTTTTGAGGAGATGAAGAAAATTAGTGAGAAAAATATTTCTAAAGTGAGCAAAATTCCTACTTTATCAACCTACACTAGATTAACCATTTTAGGTTGTTTGCTTCACTAATTCCTAATTAGTGAAGAGGTAGCTTGAGTTAGTGTCTCCTCGACGTAGATCATCTTCGGCCTCGAAGACTTCAAGCAAGCTTGTTCGTTTCACCTTGTGGAGCCTTACTAGAGTCCGGGAGATCAATACTTGGAGCAAAGGGACTACTACACGGAGCTTTAGAAGTGAATGACCGGTCTACAAAGGTTGTATTTCTCATTCACTTAGATGTAAAGTTGTTTACATGCTCGTTTACGTCTAATTCTCTAGTTAAGATTCTATGTCTTGGGTTCTTTAGCACGCCAAATTTTTGAAAACAGCCTGGTTGATGCCTTCCGAAACCCTGTGGTCATCCTAGGGAACCAAATAGATAAATCATATGGATGTAGAATTAAATTCTGTTGAGAGGAAATTTTCCTCAAATCTTTCTAAACAAGAAAAATTGCCCTCTGTAAAACAGAGTACCGTTGGATTAAAAATCCAATGGTGATTAAAAAATCACCAATCTACAGAATAAATTTTATATGGGAAAATATTTCCCCAATCTCGTTGAAAACAAAAAATACTTTCTGTAAAACAGAAGTTCTTGGATCAAATATCCAACGGTGGGTAAAATCCTTAAATCAATTAGGATCTCTTAATGAAAGATTTCTTCAAGTAATCAACAGACTTGCCTCTACTATATAAAGGACCCAAGACTTCAAGTTTGATATAGAGGAACTCCCCCTAAGCTTCGAGAAAAACAAAGCAGAAAGCTTCAAAAAGGAAGAAAGAAGAAGATCTCCCTGATAAGAAAGAAGCCCTAGGTAAATAAAAAAGAAGAGAGATCAAAATATCTTGTTTACCTATTGAAGGGTTTAACCATTTTAAAAAGTAGAACTTAGTTCTTTCTCTGGATCTGAGATCCACAAGACAAGTCTCCCACAAGTTGAGAATTTAATTCTCATCGGGACGAACTTATTCTTGGAGATCAAAGATTCAGAAAACAACAAGGAAATTGAACCCCTCAGAACAAAATATACAAGGAAAAATCAGCGTCCAGCGCCCCACATGCCCCTCACGCAAACGCTTCAATAATAAGGAGTGCTTAGCACTCAATGACTGGCGCTCAGCGCCGAGCACTCCACGTGCCTCTCACGTGGGCGCTACAAAATAAAGGAGTGCTTAGCAATCAGTGTGCGGTGCCCAGCGCCCAGCGCCTCATGTGCCCCTCACGTGGACGCCACAAAACATAAAAGTGCTTGACTCTCACCAGGCAGCGCCTAGCGCCTATTGCCTAACGCCTCATGTGCTTCGCACGTGGGCACCATAAAGAGAGTTCAGCATTCCATAAAGAGACAAAAAGGGTACAGTGTTTAACACTTATTGGGCAAATCCCCATGACTGAAAACCCCATATGGTTATGTGTGAGCGTCAGAACTTACATAAGTGCTCAGCACTTTCTGCAGCAAAAAAGGGACTGAGCCCAAACAGGTGCTTAGCACTTCTTTTCAAATAAAAAGAAAACTGAGTGGACCAAGCCCAAGTTGGCTAGATCCCTAATTCAGATCAACCGAGCCCATGTGCTCACTACTTTCCAAATTGATCTTAGTCCTAAAAAACGACTATTGATCTTCCTACCGATGATATCCCAAAACGATATTCATCCCACATTCCCCCAAGGAAATCTTAGTCTCAAAATACGACTAATGATTCTCGGGTTTACCATTAATCCCTTTTCCTTCAAATACGGGAATTGGCTAAAGGGTACATCTCTCTACACCTGTGATACATATCGTTGTAATTCCTCAACGTCTTCAGAGAGGTGGCGGGTCCCGACAGCTAACTGCTTTTTGGTGCACTTTCCAAACTGACGTGCACATCCCGGATCAAACCACATCCCAAATTGGATGTATCCCATATCATCGTTGCCCATCCCGACATGTAACAAATACACGTGCGCGCAAGATGATCTACAGACCGAAACGTCTTTAAACTATAACGTTGCCTCCAAAATGGCGACAACGGACCGAAACGTCCTTAAACTAAAATCTCACCTCAAAAATGGTGATCTACAGACCGAAATGTTCTCAAACTACAACATTGCCTCCAAAATGGCGACAACGGACCGTAATGTCCTTAAACTAAAAACTCACCTCAAAAATGGTGATCTACAGACCGAAACGTCTTCAAACTACAACGTTACTTCCAAAATGGCGACAACGGACTGTAACGTCCTTAAACTAAAACCTCACCTCCAAAATGGTGATCTACAGACTGAAATGCCATCAAACTACAACTTCGCCTCCAAAATGGCGATAAGGGACCGAAACGTCCTTAAAACTAAAACAACAGAGTCCAAATGCTCTTTTGTTGGATCTGAAACAAAAATGATCCTAACACCCTGTTAAGTAGATCTTAGTCTCAAATTGGACTAATATAGCCTTAACAAAAAACCAACCGAGCCCCAACTGCTCGTATACATTTAAGTCGATCTTGATCTCAAAATGGATCAATGATCCTTAAATCAACCTAAACCCAAATCTAAAAATATACAGATTTGGACTAATCCATGCCCTACGGGCGATAACAAAAATTAGTCTCCGTATACAATCCACAGGCAACCAAAAAATAAAAAATTAAACAAACCCACATGACACGAAGTGAACTTCTGGAGCAGGAGAAAGTGGTTATCGCGATGCGATAACGTAATTAACTGCAGGGGCTTGCGCCTGCAGGGAAGAGCATCCCCATAATAAAAAACCCCTCGCAAATGAGGGGGAATCTGACGATGTCTGCTACAATGGCCGCATCCATCCAAACCTCCGATATACGGTGCTATAAATAAACTTGGCATCTTTGGAGAGGTGGATGGATAAATCCAAATTGCATCTGCCACCAAATTCAGGCAAGACGACCTATCACGGTTCGTCTCTGTTTTCGGAGGTAAACAGCCCCCCGTCATTTTCTATGAGTAGTACTTAGTATTCGTGCTGCGTTTTTGACTGTGTCAAGGCGCAGTGTGCGGTAGCTAAGTGGTGCTTGTTTGTAGCATGCAATGCAATTGGTTAGGACAGTCGTGCAGCCTTGTTGACTTTGTCAAGGGCTCATGCGGGTGGGTTTATTGCAATCAAGATAATGACGGGTTGAATTTGAATAGGAACTTTTGATTTGTTGACTGTGTCAAGGTCACTTGGGTCTTAGGGGCAAAAACCACATCGGGAGTTTCAAATATATAGGAAACTTGCCAGGTATCCGCATACCTTTTGGAGTGTGGTGACTTAAGTGGCTTCCACCAAGTTATCATGCGATGATAGTTGGATCCCAATTCCCACTGATGAGTAGGTGTTACTCCTCGGGTGATTTTCAGATGATCCCGACTAATTCTCCTTTTAGGATTTGAAGGAGAATTCGAGAAAATAGTGGGATCCATCCTGATTAGCTAAAATGATTAACCAATCTAATATAGGTTAGAGTGCACGCTGAGTGTTTCTTTTCTCTCTCTCTTTGGCAGCTACCATGACCCGACCTTAAAGTAAAACTCATGAACCAAGTTAATTGAGCCTTCTTAAAACACTTTGGCTTTTGGATTATCATTCAGTCGCATATATCCCTACCGCTCTTACTTTCCCTTTGCATTTTTCCTGAACACTCCGTATCACTATGAAGATCCATATTGATTGAATATTCCATCGTATAGTTACATACGAACTCGAAGAAACTTGTTTCAGTTCGAGGCTGGATTTCGGTTCTGGAGAAATTGAATAGGATTATTCGGATGTCTTTTCTCTTTACCTTCTCTCAAGTTGCGAGGGCTCCTAGTATCAGGAGAGTACACTTGTTGCGTTTACTGGATAGTCCTCTTCCAAACCATAGGCTGGTGCCGAAAGATAGGGAAGGAAGAAAACCAATTAGCCTGAGTGTATAGAAGGTAATAAGTAAAGACATATAAAGGGATTATGGTGAGGACAAAGGAAATTGCGACTACTATCATTCACGACGAAGCCGCGTATACCCCTGCCACTCCTACTTTCCCTTTGTATTTCTCCAGAACACTCCGTATCATTATGAAGATCCATATTTCTTAGATATGCCATCGTATAGTTATATACGAACTCGAAGGAACTTGTTTCAGCTCGAGGATGGTTTTCGGTTCTGGAGAAATTGAATATGATTATTCCGTTGTTTTTTCTCTTTACCTTCTCTCAGGTTGCGAGGGCTTCTAGTATTAGGAGCGTACACCTATTACGCTTATTGGATAGTCTTCTTCCAAACCTTAGGCTGGTGCCGAAAGGTAGGGAAGGAAGAAAGCCAATTAGCCTATGAAAAGTGTACAGAAGGTAAGAAGTAAAGAAATATAAAGGGATTGGAGTGAGGGCAAGAAAATATACGGTTACTGTCATGAATCTGTATAGTGAAAGAGGCATTACTAGGAATACCCGGCCACCCTTTCGAAATATTTTCATGTTTCAGTTTTACTGTGCGGTGTTAATTAAAAACAGTTTTCCCAATTTGATTCTGACTTCAGGGTATGTATTTACTAGATTTGATTCTCACATCTGTATGGTGTTACAGATGTTGATTGGGAGTATGACATTGGGAATTGGGTGATTAGATCCTCCATATATCGGAATTCTTTGTAATTGGTGATATTTGAGGAAATCACCTGGGTTTTGCCTGACGGCTAATATTTGGTTTTGAATATCCGTCGTTATGCACCAATTTCAAACTGATATATCTGTACATTTATTTTATAAAGTGAGATATAACTTTTAAAATTATGTTTATGACATTTACCTATATCAGTTGATGGTTAGGTAAGGTGCATTCAACAGCGGTGTGATTCCTCTTAACCATAGCACAGTTTTCAACCTACGACGCACAAGGTTTGAGTTATTAAACTCAGTAGACTTATACAAAGTATTGTATTTTGTCTGATGTCCGTTAGGACAAAGGGGTTGGTACTCGTACTATATTCAGTTTACTCATGACTTATCTGGTTTTAGACAAGTATTTCGTTGAAATACAAGATCCCGATTTTGAGAAGATATAGGTATAAGAATAAAGTAGAGAATCATATGTTGCAAGTATCAGGATTCTTCAAGATGATCGAAGATGTAGATACTTATGCTAGATATTCCGTCGTAAGTAATAGTTTTGAGAACTTGCTTCTCTCTCAGGTTATTCATCCATGAGTACGCTCCTTGATAAGTAATACTGCTTGGCCTTCTTCCATTTAGTTGATATGCACTGGAAACGGTTGCATGTATTTTGAATCTCATTCCAATTAAAATAATGCCTTTATTTCTATATTGGATATAGAATGGATTCATATCTTAACGATGTTAAGGTATATGGAGTTTTCCGGCTTATGCTTAAAATCAGAATCTGGATAAACTCTAGGCACGTTTTAGTAATGACAGTTTGTGCCCAGGCTTTGATGAGGGTTAACATTCTACCATTTGGAAGATTAATAGTTATATTGTTCTTAATTCGCCACAGTTTTAGTAAAATGAATTCTTTTCAGAAAACATTAGTGGGAGTATGGTAGAACTAGAAGTGATTCCAGAACCACAAATGATTACTGAAAATTTAGTAGAACCTAAAGATTCAATTGGATTCGACAATCCATTAGCCACTCCGCAGATTTGGTGGGTAACCTCAGGCACCCGAGAGGTACTTCGGTCTTCTCAAAGACTGTGACAGGAAGGTTTTTGATTACTCGAACATGCCACTACTGCTGTTCTAGACTATGAGATCTGGCAGGAGGATGAGTATAACGTCATTCTAAATTAGCTTTAGAAGTGCATGTGTATATGACTCTGCCAGAGGGTTGTTGTAGTCAGTGGGAGCAGCGGAAGTATAGTGGGTAAGTGGCTTATGTCTATTTATAGACTAAAGCAAGTATAACGGAGATAGATCGTATAGTTTTGATGTGACAGTTATAGAGTTTGACTTCATCAGAACGACATATGGACCTGGTAAGAAGGAAGTAGGGAGGGATGTCCTGGTATTTAGATGACATGCTTTTGAATCGAAGTGATTTTCCTATACTACGATCGGTTATACTGTGGTTGTCACAAGGTGTTTCTCCACATAGGATCTGGATAAAATGTTAGGGTTTCTGGTCACTAGGTCTATGGTTTTAGATCTAGATTTGGGAAGTGTCCCAATTTGGGTACTTAACACCATCCTAATGTGTTTTAGAATGGACGACTCCTGGCGTGGTGGTGTACCTGCAGGTGATGGAGTCACCCTCTCTAAAGAGATGTCTTCCGGACTGATGAGGGGAGGGATTTGCATGATTGGCATATCTTTTGCTTACGAAATTGAGTCAATCATGAGATGTCAAGTACCACACCAGATATTGCTTTTGCACTAGCTATAATAAGCATATATATTAATCCAATTCTGGAGAAACGTTGGAAAGCAGTTATGAACATAAGTGGATGTTCTTGGTATATGGTAACGGCAGCCTTCTTCAGGAGGCGATTATCATTTCAGGCTTCTAAGGTGACCTGGATGATAGAGTGGTTGTCAGAGTTATAGTTTTCCCTCTTTAGAGGGGCAGTATATTGGACAGGTGGTCCAAGCGGATACTGAGGAAGGCATGGTGCAGGATACTGATTAAATTCAGTTGATGATACAATCTAAGAAGTTTGTTGGATTTGGAGTTCATTTGTGAACTGGGTCCCATCAGATATCCAGAAAAATTCTAAGACAGGTATCGCTCATTTCGGGAGATAGTCTTTCTCCACGAAATTGAGATATAGAGAGATAAAAATAGAAACATTGGAGCAGATCCACCCACTAAGGCTATTTCTCGAACGCAATAGTTTCGCAAACGGGCTTTGCGAGACTGATTAATAGAGAAGTTGGGTGTTCGGTATCACACGGGCTGTGAGTATGCGACATCGCAATAATTAGCCTTAAGTGCAAGTGGGAGATTGTTGGCTATAGTGCCCTCAAGTAAATTATTGTAATCGCAGGCATGCGATTGTGATGATTGAGGAATGGCCTATACGGGTAGAACAGTTTTACTCAAAATGATAGTATGCTATCTAGTTTGTCTTTATCATCATGTACATGCATTATATGGTATTACAGATCACTATTACATGTTTATAGAGCCCATAGGATTCTTACTTGACTACCAGCATTATGATGGCGATCATATACGTGGGAGCTGGGTAGTCTATAATCACATCCTTAAATGTCCCTAGTCGAGGGAGTGTTGAGACTGGGCATCGATATTCCGGAGTAGACTAGTGTATACTTTTCGAGACCCCGACGAGGGGCGGTGGCCGGTCTCATAAGCCATTGGTGTAAGTCAGTCACCTAAGATAATATACAGGTGCTCATTGGGTTATGAGTACACTGGATAGACTCGCTGGGAATATGCTAATTGGTATTATACCTATTATAAGATAGCTGTTCCCAGGTGACATGACTACAGGTTAGTCTGTCGACCTAAGATCATCATTTGTCTCGTGTGAGTTCCCATCGTGCTTTGATTACTACCCTACTACGGCTCAAAGGAGTCGTGCAAACAGGTTTAGTTGGGTACAGTCCCGAGCCACTTGGAGGCAGTGAGCAGATCGTCGGGGATTCGTCTCTCCCGGTATTGGGGGTTGATGTCGCGCGGTGCATGGGTGACCATCACCATAAATCCTTGGCCAAGGAAGACGAGAATTACTGATTTGGATCAGTATTTTCTCAGTGGGTGATGGGTTTCATACCGACACGAAATATCGCGTTATTAGGGGTATGACTTTATCCACCCCCTAGACTCGATATGCGATACTCTTAGATGAACAGACCGGACTATACAGAGATTGTCACGGACAGGCTCAGTAGGGGTTCGGATGAGTTTGCTCATCGGCCTTCCTTTCGCTCAATACCTGGGTAGCCGTTACGTACAGCTAGTGCCGCTGATGTGCTTGTGGTTAAACCCACTGCCAGCGTATTGATGAGTCTTTAGAGTCCCACACAGAGGGTTTCCCTGGTTCTGGCAAAATGATGTAGTAGCCGTATTGGATACGTAAAGGGTTTCGATCAATTAATTGTACTATGTACCCGGACTTTCGATCGGACAGTTGATAATAGTAGCCGGTTCGGGTTTGAGCCGGATTATTAAATCAGGTATTGATTTAATAATTTACGTATATGTATTTCGATATGTATTTTCTAGTATTATGTTCTTGTGTTATTCTATCTCTTCGAGTAATCGTATGTATATACAGCAGAGTGTAATCCGTATTTATACAAATAACATTTTAGAAGCTGGACACTTCATTTTAGATTTAACCATTTATTGTAAATGGTAAATGAGGTGGAAAATCAAGAGAGGGGAGTATGGTGAGAGCCATGCTTGTATAGTGTTGCAAAAATGAATTGTTAATTCATTTTTGCAAACTATTCAAGCTTGGGTTGGATTTTAAATTGGAAAAATAGGTTTTATAAAATAATGCTTCATGTTATTTTTCCTCACTTGATGAAAAGACGAGAGATGGTTGGTTTTTCTTCACCTCACCATTAGCTTCACTCTCCTCTTGTGTTTTCTTGAGTTCCTCCGCCTTCATCTTTAACCTCCTCCCTACAATATTATGTGTTGAGAATCAAGAGAGGAGGTGAGGTAGATAAACACTTTGAACACTCCACTACATCCTAGGCACTCTAGATTAGCAACTGTTCAGTCGAAAATAGTGCACTTTTAACATGACAATTTCTTTACTTTTCTTAATCATCTAAAGGTATTTGGTATAAATATAGCACATATTAGAAGTTCATATGCAAAATACCATTTACCTTATGTTTATATATTATAATCAATATTATGAAGGAAATTGTATGTTTAATATTTTACGCATAATATTTTGTATCTCAAACATAGCTAACATTCTTCATTGAGATATTGTGCAAGTTTAGCTCAGGTCAGATATCCGGAATCAAGAATCTACCGATAAAGTAAAGAAAGTCGAAGAATCAAATACTGGCAGAGATTCAGAAAAGATAAGAAGGTTTCCGACATCAAATAAATACCCAAATATTAACAAGAGAAGATTCCAGAAGAATGAAGCCAAGAACCCACCGAGTCGTGGCCGATCCACGTCCAAGTCGGCTGAGTTGCCGCGGTTCAGCGGTCAAGAAGAGGAGTTAGGGTTCAAGATTCTTCTGGAAGCTTCTTTGCAACAAACGTAGTTTTTTAGGATTTTCTGTTTCTGCATTTGGGGCTATAAAAAGGACCGAGGGCTACATCTACAAAGGATCCAATTTTCATCCAATTTCATTCTAAAAAAGAGCCAAGAACAACAACAAAATCTCCACATCAAATCCAAGATCAAATCCAATATCAAAAAGAGGATCTAAGATCTAAGATCAAGAATCTTCGATCTTAAGATCCTCGATCAAGAAATCATCGAGAAATTCATCAAGCGACATCAATTAATTCTCCTTTACACGAAGCCAATCATCATCAACGAGCAAGCGATCTAAGACAGGTCTATGACTCGACATGATCAAGCGACGTAAAGATCGACGGAACATTTACTTCTTTGAGGCAGAGATCGAGAGCAATTCTTCTTCCTCTTGTAATCTAAATTCAAAGAAATGTATTGTGAAGTTGAGTAATAAAGATAGATCATCAGTTTTATCAATCCGCTTTCTTTTAATTTCCGCATTATGAATTCTTTCTCTATTCTTTCTTTTATTTTCATAATGCGCGAATAATTCTCCGCTTGATAGGATTCGTAGGATTAGGGTAGATCAATGGGTGAGAAAATTCTATACTCCTTTTAAGTCTTATGAAGTTTATAAACTTCAGCAAAAGAATCGTCAACATCCTTATCGGGCGTGATATCAATTTCTTGATAATTTCGACCACGATTTGAGATATAATTGATGATCTTTTTGTTAAGGGCTAGATATGAATGGAGATCAATGAAAGGACAATGGTCAATAGAGGAGAAAGCCTAGTTTCTTCCAAAGAACCATAATTCTCATTCATCGCCATTAATCTAGTTTTAAATCTATCATTAGATATGAGGAGTCATCTTTATTAGTCATCCTGGGCTACTAAATCCAATCGAATCCTACAAGCCTTCTTCATATAAAATTTTCTTAATAACTCAATTAGATCTTGAACCGTTTTCTTGATAATTCAATTAGATTTTGAAAATATTTTCTTGAAACTATTTTCTTGAAACCATCTTCTTGATTTTCTTGAAACCATTTTCTTGATTTTCTTAAAACCGTTTTCTTCATTTTCTTGAAACTATCTTCTTGATTTTCTTTATTTTCTCTTTTCTATTTCTTTCAACCGATCTAAAGTAAGAACTATAAAATTCCATGAATCCCAGAGGACGACCCGTACTCATTAAAGGTTCGCTACACGCGACTCCGTTATTGATTGCGGTTATTTTACTACTACTTTTTCTTTCACAAAATTACAGATCAATCAAATGGCGCCGTTGCCGGGATCCGTGCGTAATTTTTCTTTCTTGCTATTTGGGTTGAAATATTATTATTCCATCAAAATATAAATCAAGAACTTGTGCTTAACGATTTGTGTGTGAATTTTGCGAGAGAATCTGGAATCATTGTAGCAGTGAGATAAAGATTCAGAGGTATTCATCAAGACCATAAGAGCAAGTGAAACAACTGTAGAAAAAAGAATTTCAAGAACCATCAAGTTAGCGGCGGAACCGCGGCAAGAAGGCCATTCTCGCGGCGGAACCGCGGTGGGTTGGGTGACTTAGGGCTTCAAATCTCTCTTGTATCTTTTCTATCTTCTTCTTTCTCTTCTGAAAAAGTCCAATAACAATTTTTCTGCAGGATTCTTTGCAAAAAAAATTCGCCGTTTAAAAAATTCTTGTTGCGTGTTTTGTTTTTGCATATTGTAATACGGAAAATTAAGGGGTAAAGACCAAATTCAGATTAGGTGGGGATTTCATTACCCTTCCTAAGCCCCACAAATCACAAAACTAGCATCTGCATCATCCTTCATTAATTAAAAAATATCTAGACCAAGACTCTAAGGACTGTCACGCTCATTAAGGACAGAGGAAAGTCGTGGATAATGTACTGCTTATCCACATTTCTTTTGTGGTGTCTCGGCAAGCGTGTCTAAGGCAAGTGGTTACTTAATTAGGCCCGCTATTTCGGTGATTCGTATAGCGGATCCCTCCCACTTACCTGGCCACAAGAGAGATAAAGAGGTGGTAGAGGATTGATCCTGCGATTTGTCTTCTGGAAGTCTAGGAGCGTTCTAGTGACTTGACTTAGGTGACCTTAGATCTAGGGTTGATTGTGCATTTTTGTGATTTGTCTAAATCCGTCTTTTTCAAAAACAAACTTTTCTTTTTACGTAATTTTCATAAACGCTGCCATTTGTGCTAAACCCGCTTAGTGCATGCTCGGCTGGACACAGGATTGTAGTGCTCGTCTTGTCCGTGTTTCTTCTATCGACTCCAAAGTCGGTATTTTTTCTTCTTCTTTTTCCCCACCACCCACAACATCGACCGTGATGGACAATTCTCCATTAAATTTTAATAACACCACTCTGCCACCACCCGCAGGCGCGCATAATCCACCGCGCATATCTCTTCAAGAGAGATGCTACCCTATACGTGGTCCTCTTTCTACTTGTCTATCTATCCCACCTGCCAATGGGGATAATTTTGAAATCAAACCCCACTTTATCAATGTTTTGCCTAAATTTCACGAGCTTGAGTCTGAAGGCGCATACGTTTTTATCACCAAATTCGAAAACGTATGTGCTATGATTGGCACTTCACAACTTTCTATGGATGCTATGCGTTTACGTCTTCTCCCGTTTACTTTGTGCGATTTAGCTGAAAATGGCTTTATAACATAACGGCACACTCTATTTCCATTTAGGATGAATTCGTTATAGTATTCCTTAAGAAATTTTATCCCAATCATAAGATCGCCCGTGTTCGGAGCGAAATCAACAAGTTTACCTAGCTTCCAAATGAACCATTTTGGTAATGCTTTGAACGGTTTAAGGATCTGCTTGTCCAATATCCTCATCATGGAATCCATAAATAGGATCTATGCCGAATTATATATGAGGGCATTACTTCAGTGACAAAGTAGATACTTGAAACCATGTGTCAATGCAATTTCATGTCCAAAGATGATGGTGAAGCCTGGAAATTTCTGGAAGATCTTGCTGAACATACTTTGCAATAGGAAAGTGTTAGACCACTATCATCTAGGCGAGGTATCCATCAGCTTGATGTTTCCATCATAGTAAAAGTCGAAATGGCAGCGATGCAAAAGAAACTCGAAGCTATGAAAAACAAATTTTTATTAGCCTTACTAAACCAGGTGACGCTCCCTAAAACCGTGTGTGGATGCTGTTCCAATCCATCACATCTGACGGAAAAATGTCCTTTGAATTCTCCGTTTCAAGGTCAAGAACACACTAATGCTGCTTTTCAACAGCGACCTAGAAACGATTCTTATTCTTCCACATATAATCAGGGTTGGAGGAATCACCCTAATTTTGCTTGGAACCAACACCAAACTCAAACTCAAAATACGGGTCCAAACCAAAATAACTATTAAAGAGTTTCTCCACAGCAACAGCAACCACCACAAAATCAGCACCCCTTTCAACCACAAACTTTTCAAAATTCGGCCAACAATTCCGCACCTTATAATCATTCCTTCCAAATGGCCGGTACCGAAAACTCCTCTGCACTTGAACGAACCTTGGAAATGTTTATAAAACATTCCATGAAAACGTCGGCTAATATAAAGTCTTCTATCGAAACAATAATGAAGGACTCCGCCTCCCATGCTGAGAGTATAAAATCGATAGAAGCACAAATTGCATAATTAAATGTCGCGATGAGTGCTAGAGAGAAAGGGAAACTTCTATCTCAACCCCTACCGAATCCTGGCCACTCACAACATCATAATGTGAATGCCATTACCACGTTGAGATCGGGAAGAGTGCTGAACAACCAAGTCGGTGAACAGGTTGATAATAAGGAATCAATCAATGATATCATGGCTTCCACTTCTAACCCTATTTCCTCTAATCTACCATCTTCTTCCGAGTCTATTCTTCGTTTTCCTCTAGGCTCGAACCCTCCGCCCACCTCCTTGAGTCAACCTAACACGATCCCCACTCCAATTCGGGGATCCGTTCCACCCCCGTGATCTTCTCCAATGTTGGACCCAACTCTTATTGATAAAACTCCTTATCGAAATAGGTTAAGGGGAAACAGACCAACTCCACAAATGGAGAAGATTGTGGAAATTTTTAAGCAAGTTAACATAAATATCTCTCTCCTAGATACTATAAAACAAGTTCTGTCCTATGAGAAAATTCTAGAGGACTTGTGCACTAGGAAGAGGAAAGTCCACGTACCTAAAAAAGTTTTCCTTTGCGAGTAATGTGAGCACTTCTTTTACACAGCAATTACCTAAGAAACGTAAGGACCCTAGGAGTCCTACAATATCAATTTCTATTGGGGTAAAAATATCAATCGTGCTCTACTCGATTTAGGTGCTAGTGTTAACTTGCTTCCGTATTCTGTGTATGAGCAGTTAGGTATCGGATAGTTAAAACCGTCGCATTGCACCCTTCAGATGGCCAATAGATCTATTACCCAATCTAGGAGTTGTTTCCCCAATCAGAGCAAAGCTCTGTTCAAATTCCAAGATTTGAAATGAAGCGACGCTTCTGCTTCCCCCAATCAGAGCAAAGCTCTGTTCAAATTCCAAGATTTGAAATGAAGCAAAGCTTCCTTCCCCCAATAAAAACAAAGCTCTATATTGAAATTTTAAAGTCAAAAATTGAAGTAACGCTTCAGATTCAGAGTTAGGCGCGCTGCGCGCCACGTGTCAAACACGGATGCGCTAGCGCAGTTGCGCCGCACTCTGCGCTGCGCGCCACGTGTCGAACGTAGGTGCGCCAACGCTGGAATTAAAATTCCCCACCGTTAGATCAAAAGATATAATAATAATAAATTATTAATTAATCAGAATTAAAATTCTGTTATGGAAAGATCTTTCCAATTTTACTAAAATAAGAAAATTATCTTCTGCAGAGCAGAAACCCTAGGATCAAAGATCCAACGGTGGGAAATATTCCCAAATAATTCAGAGAAAGATATCTTAAAACTGATTTAACAAATCAATTGGACCTATATAAAGGCCCCAAGACTTCAAGTCTCATATAGAAAAACCCCCTGTAAATTTTGAGAAAAACTCAAAGAGAAAGAAGAGCAAGCTCTTAGAAAAAGAAGATCATTTCTTCAAGATAAAGAATTAATTCTTGAACAACAGAGATGAAATCATCTCATTAAAAAAGAAGAACTATCTTCTTATAGGATCATAGATTTACAAAAGACCAAGGTCTTTTATAAAAAGAGATCAAAAGATCTCATTATAAAAACAAAAGAAGTATTTACTTCATTCACAGATCCTTGATCTACAAAGGCAGAGCCCTTTTATAAACAAGAACTTTTGTTCCTGAATATTGAGGCAAAGCCTCCTTTAAAAGAAGAAAATAAACTTATTCTCTGATCATAAATTTGATCAGATGCGCTTTACGCTACTGAACAGTGCCTTGCGCTCTTGAACTGCGCTTTTGCGCTCCTTGAACTGGCGCTCAGCGCCAAAACGAGCCACGTGTCAACCACGTATGCAACTTGCGCTTTGCGCTTCTGTAACAGCGCACTGCGCTCATGGGATGGCGCTCAGCGCCAAGCGCGCCACGTGTCACTCACTGGTGCGCCATTAAACTAGCGCAACGCGCTCATAAATTGAAAGCGCAATGCGCTCATAAACTGGCGCTTAGCGCCAAGCGCGACACGTGTCCTTTTCGTGTGCTCTACTTGGCAGAAGCGCAATGCGCTCTTTAATTGGCGCAAAGCATCTGGAGCGCCACGTGGCGCACTGGAACACACATTGTTCTGACGAATGCTATGCATTCAATACAAGACAAAAGATGTCAGAACCCAATGCTTAGCATTATTAAAAGGGCCGAGCCCAAATAAAGGCTCAATAGCCAGAGCAATAAACAAAATGTTTATTGGACTTAGCCCAAGATTGGCCATAAGTCCCCAACTCATATCAACTGAGCCCATATGCTCATAAACCTTTTAACAGACTTTAGTCCCAAATTGGACTGTAGATCTCCCAACCAAAATTGGTTCAAGGGTACATCTCTGAACTCCTCTGATATTTGTCGTTGTAATTCCTCAACGTCTTCAAAGAGGTGACGGGTCCAGACAACCATACATTCCATAGATTATGACGTCTTTAACCTGGACCGTGGGGTCCTTAAGCCCATGGACTACGATGTCCTTAACCTCGGACTGTGGGGTCCCTTTAAACCCACGGACTATGATGTCCTTAACCTCGGACTGTGGGGTCCCTTTAAACCCATGGACTATGAGGTCCTTAACCTTGGACCACCATGTCCTTAAACTGGTAATTGACCGCAAAGTCCCTAAACTAGAACAATAGAGCTCAAATGCTTTTTTGTTGGATCTAAATGATCCTGTTAAGTTGATCTTAGTCTAAAATTAGACTAACGTGTCCTTAACAAACGTTGAGTTGATCTTAGTCTAAAAATTAGAATAACGTATCCTTAATAAACGTTTAAGTCGATCTTAGTCTCAAATGAGACTAACGTATCCTTAAACCCAAACCAAAACCCAAATCTAAGAATATACAGATTTGGACTAATCCACGCCCTACGGGCGACAACATACATTAGTCTCCGTATACAATTCACGGGCAACCAAAAACAAAAAAAACACCCACGACACGAAGTGACCATCTGGAGAAGGAGAAAGTTGTTACCGCGATGCGGTGGCGTAATTAACTGCAGGGGCTTGTGCCTGCAGGGAAGAGCGTCCCCACAATCAAAAACCTCTCAAACGAGGGGGAATCTGACGAAGTCTGCTACATCGGCCGCATTCGTTTAAACCTTCGATACATGGTGCCATAAATCAACTTGGCTTCTTCGGAGAGGTGGACGGATAGCACCAATTAGCATCTGCCCCCAGATTCATGGCAAGACGTTCGCCGCGTCTTCTCGGTTTCCGGCGGTAAACAGATTCTGGCACGTCCGGTGGGACTTTTTCCTCTTTCCACTCCACACTTCGTGTGTCGTGTTCGCGAACGAATCGCTGTTTGTGATGGTTGCCTGTGGATTCGAGGTACTAAGATTTGGTGTCTTACTCCGTGCAGAAAACAGAAGATTAATGGCTTCAAACTGCACTAACTGCAACTGCAACTCTCGCTCCCTCCTGTCTGGAGGAGTGACTTACGGGCCCCGAGCGGCCTCCATTTTCGCTATGTCGGTGGAACAGGTGACTCAGGCCACCACTGGATTATTCTTTGGGACTATTATCCCACTCGTGAGCTTCAATGCCCTGATGTTGTCGCAAGAAGCCCCAAAGAAGTCGGTCTTTGATCGACCTACCCCTACTGTGACCCCCCTCAATAGGTCGTCCAGCTCCAGCGCCTCAGTCTTCGCTAGATTGGGCCAAAGTTCATGTGGGCCTATGATGAAGCCTGCAATTCCAGAAAAGGTTATTCCGAAGAGGATAGGCATCCCTGCTCCCGAATTCGTCAAGGCGGCTTCTCCTGCCAAAGGGTCGGTCTTTACAAGACTGACTGTTCTGGCTCCCACTCCGGCTCCCGTCCCTGCTCAAAAGTCTGTCTTTGACAGATTGGATACTGCTACTTAACGGACGTCGGTCTTCAAGAGACTGGTACCGGCAATGCCTCACCAGAACAGGGGGCATGACGAAGCCATCCCCATCACCGAGCCAACACCATCGGCTCGACACGCTCGACGTCGCCACTGGCGCCGAGTAAGAAAGGCTGGGGGCAACTCCCCCTCTGGGCTAACTCCACCATCCCTAACGGTGGAAGTCAATGCTGCTGTTCCAACTGGGAACAGTTTTGAATTGCTGAACAAAGTGCGCAGGAACTCTTCTACCGCCGTATTGAAAAGATCTCCTCCACCCGTGGATAATGTTACAGGAATAAAGCCGGATCAGCCCTCTTAGTGGCTTTCTTCCAAAGTTTACAAAGTCTGGCGACGGGTCTAGGAGTTGGTGATCGATCAGGACTATCTCCGCCGACAGAAGAAGCTGAAGGTTCAGAAGGATGGGAACCGTCCTAGCAAGCCACAAAGGACGACAACCACCTGGGTGCCCGCTGCAATGGCTCCCTCAACATCAACTGCTCAAAAGAGAAGGAGGCCAGAGAATGCCCCTGTAACTGCGGCAAGCCGCAAAGACGTTGAGCCCAAACGCCCTAAGTCTGGGGGCATGATGGTGCATACTATTTATATGGCTTTCGGAAAGGAGGAATGCCGCGCTTCGATGGGTCACCGACCGCTCACCCGATCCGTGACAAAAGCCCAAGAGCAGCAACAGAAGCTTCAGGAAATGCTGACACAAATGGCCGCACTCACTGGGCCAAAAGAAAGCCCGGAGGCGTCATCAGAGCAGCGTCATGAACAAGAAACTGATGCTGACTTCCTCCGCAGAGTTCTCGAAAAGAAGGACAGAGACGCCGCAAAACAAGCGGCTAATATAAAATGAATGGCGCTTCTCTTCCAAGACATAGTCGGGATGATGTTACAGCCGGATCCTCCAGCTGAAGACCCTCCGATCATTATTGAAGACGATAGAGGGGAGACATCGAACCCTCTGCTGGCTCTGTCAGCAGCCAAAGAGGAAACCATCTCAAAAGCCACGCTCGATGATTATATAGCTCAACAAATACGAGCTCACCGAGCGAACGAAGCGGCTGGCCAAATTGTTAAAACTGGGCGACCATATCCAGGCTGGTATGACGAAATAAGTTACCCACCGGAATATACAATCCCTAAATTTCATGTATACAAAGGGACAGGCAATCCCCACCAGCATGTCGCCCAGTTCAGGGCTTTTTGTGGCAACACCGGGGGAGACGATAAACTTCTGCTTCGCCAATTAGTCGGCATCTTGTAGGAAATGTCCTTCGAATGGTACTCTGAACTCCCGAACGACTCCGTCAAGACATTTGCGGAGATGGAGCTGTTGTTTAGACAAAGATTTGCAAGTGCCAGCGAGCGCACCCCGATCACGGCATTGATCAACGCCAGGGTAAAGCCAGGCGAAACATGGGTTCAATACGCAATACGATGGCGGAATCTGTGGTCGAAATGTGAACAACGCATTGAAGAGGCACCGGCGGTGGGCATGTTCGTGGGCACTCTGAACCCTCATTCAACTATCTCCCAGTTCATGATGTTCTTCAAGCCGACTACTTTCCAGGCCTTAATTGACAAGATGGCCCAAATGGACCAGATGGGTCATAGACCGTCTCCTCCAAAGTCGGACTCTCAAAATGAAAAAGGGAAAGGAAAAGCAACTTTCGTCGCCAATACTCAACAACAGCCGAGCAACTTAAAGCCGGTTGTTCGCCAAAACAATATGCGTCCGCGTCCATCCCTCGAGGAGAAGTTAGGACGTCCTTACTCGTTTCCCCAAGACAAAACGAGGAGACTGTTCGAGCTGGTAGTGCGCAACAGACTCATCAATCTACCAGATTCAAAACGTCCGTTGCAGCCAAACGACGTCAACGATCCCAATTACTGCCCCTACCACCGAGTATTGGGCCATCCGATCGAAGACTGCTACGTCTTCAAAAACTGGATTAAGGACCAATACCAACAAGGCAAATTCACATTATCGAAAAACTGGAAGGTGAAACCGCCGCAACCTCATGCCCCTAAAAAGGTGGACACGCCGGGGGCATCGTACTCTTTTATAGAAGAAGCTCCATGGGAGGTCGCTCTTTTGGCAAAAACGAAAAGAATGCTGAAGGATCTCCAAACGTGCCCGGCAATCAGGTGGAAAAATCCACTGGAACCCGAAATCGTCGAGGGAATGCTGAAACCGCGCCCAACTACAAAAATTGGTGGTGATAGTCACAGCGTTCGCACCCAGCCGTCAAAGTCTTTGAAGAAGAAGAAGAAGACCCAAAAGCCAGTGAAGCTTAACAACAAGCGCACAGACCTGCAAAAACAGATTGACGGTCTGGAAGAATATAACCAGAAGGCGCGGACCCCGGTCATATTCCAAGAATTTCTCAACAATATCCTTGAGAACGAAGATAACGACAATAATGATAGGGATGACTCGTCAGAAGAATCTGAGGACTATGTGGCAAGTTTCCACATGATCTCTCATTCGGCATTAACTAATGAAGAAACGCACTCGGCGATAGAAGACAACATAAAAAAACTGGGGGCAGGATCGAAGCCAGAACCCTTGGAGCCGTCTGACGAGATGATCGACTTGCTACTGAACGAAGCCCGTCAGAAAAGCAAAGCCAATCGAGAGCGTGAACTGGCTATAATCGAAAAAACCAAACGCCGACGACTGGAGGAAAAGGTCGAGACGCCCTAACTGGAGCAAAACATCCCTATCGCCAGCAAAAGCAAGTTTGAAGTAAGGAAACGATTCGCTAGGGCCCTGGCAATAGGAATGAAGTTGCCCTCTCTCAAAGGAAATTCCCCTGGCAATATACGTCTTGAGGAAGCGGACATACATCCCAACTTTTGCCTATACCATCGGAGGATTGCACACCCTACCGAGGAGTGCATAGGCTTTAAAAACTGGTGGCAGGGATATGTTGCCCATCGACGACACGTTCAACGAGTGAAGCGCAAGGTTCATCGGGGACAGAAAAGCACGACAGATGAGCGCGAAAGAGCTGCTCGCAACTGTCACATAGCCGACAACAAGGGATCATAAGTTGTCACCTTTGGAAGCGACTCTGACGAAGAAATCGCCCTCAGCCCTCTCTTCAAGGAATCCACCACCGACACAAAACATGGGAAGATTCGCGGCAAAGTCTAGCTGCGTAATCATACGTTGACTAATGACCAAAACGTCGTTAAACTACTACCAACCCGCGGCATCCTCACGCTGACATGGTAAAAAAAAACGGTATGTCCATAAGCAAAATGGGCACGGATGAAAACCCGAAAGGGCTCTGTGAGTAAAAACAGCAGGGCTACCGGCGAGTTTTGTGAAAACCCAAAAGGGCACAATCTCGTTAAAAGGCACTTGCAAGGTCCTCTCGATCTTGTAAGGAGAAACCACCCGCATGAGATCCTTATGACTCATAAGGGAGCAACACACTTAGGGATCCCCACGATTTCTAAGGAGAAATTACACTTCTGAGATCCTCACGACTCGTAAGGAGAACCTTCTTATGAGACCTTCATGGCTCATAAGATTCAAAAATCTTAAGCTGCAGGGATCTGAACCTGTTCTTAAGCGGCCACCACAACCTCCAATGCTGCCCTACAAGTGGCTCAACTCTGACCCTTGTATACAATCCACGGGCGCGAATAAAAATTTCCCTTACAAAGTCCCATCCATGACTAGGGATATGTCTGCACGGTGAACAACCTGTTCTCCTCCGAAAGACGGCCGAGACTAAACGTCTGGCCTGAGATTCGGGGCAGATGCTATATGGTTTTATCCGTCTACCTCTCAGAAGATGCCAAGTTGATTTATGGCACCGTGTATCGAAGATTTAAACGGATGCGGCCGATGTAGCAGACTTTTTCAGATTCCCCCTCGTTTGAGGGGTTTTTGATTGTGGGGACGCTCTTCCCTGCAGGCGCAAGCCCCTGCAGTTAATTACGCTACCGCATCACGGTAACAACTTTCTCCTTCTCCAGCATTTCAATTCGTGTCGTGTGCGTTTGTTTTGTTTGTGGTTGCCCGTGGATTGTATACGGAGACTGAGTAATGCCGTCGTCCGTAGGACGTGGATTAGTCCAAATCCGTATTTACTTAGATTTGGGTTTGGTGTTTTTTGGTTTAAGGATGCATTAGTCGCGTTGCGACTAAGATCAACTTAAACGTTCGTCAAGGATACGTTAGTCCTGTTTTAGACTAAGATCGACTTAACGTAGTGATTAATTTAATGTATGGCCATCAGGACTCGTCACCTCTCTGACGTCGTTGAAGGATTACAACGACATGTATCAGAGGAGCTCGGAGATGTACCCTCATATCAGAGTTGATTAGGAGTTTTATAATCCATTTGAATGTTTAAGGATACGTTAGCCGTGTTTGGGGCTAAGATCAACTTAAACGGGACCGTTTAGATCCGGCAAAAGAGCGTTTGGAGGCTCCATTGTTTCAGTTTAGGGACGTAGTGGTCCGTTTTCCAGTTTAGGGACGTGATGGTCCATCGCCAGTTTAGGGACGTGGTGGTCCGATATTAGTTTAGGGACGTTTCGGTCCAATATTAGTTTAGGGACGTTTCGGTCCAATATTAGTTTAAGGACGTTTCGGTCCCTCTGGGTATCTGGTCGTTGGGACTCGTCACCTCTTTGACGTCGTTGAGGAATTACAACGATGGATGTCAAAAGAGTTCGGAAATGTACCCTCGTACCGGATGCGGATTGATTTAGTAGAGCCATTTTGCTCAGCCAATTTAATTTAAGGACTTACGGCCACGATTGGGCTAAGTCCAGTTGAGGATATTCAACATTGCTTTTACTTTTCTCTTTATTTTTATTTGGGCTTTGCCCAGAAAGGATGCAGAACATAAATTTGTTTTGGGGCTCTGTTCTTTATAAATGATGCAGAGCATCAATTTTATTTGGGCTTAGCCCTTTTATTGCTTTGCAATTTATTTTGGCCTGCTAGGTCTTTTTGATTTGGGCTTGGCCTTTCAAGTAATGCATTGCATTTGTGCAAAGCACCAAGAATCTTTTAGATTCTAGGAAAGAAGTGCAGAGCACTTTTTAATTTCTTGATCTAAATTTAGATCAAAGAAAAGAAGAAAAATTTTTCTTTCTTTCTATCTCAGAGAACCAGAGGTTCTCTAGCAAGTGCAAGGCACTATTTTTTATTATTTTTATTTATTTATTTATTTATTGAAGATCACTGATCTTGTCTTTTAGATCCATGATCTATTCCTAAGAGAATTTTCTCTTATTTCAAAGGTTTTTACCTTCTTCTTTTTTTTTGTGTTCTCAAGAAGTTCTCAAGAGCTCTTTTCTCTCTTTTTTTTTTTTATCCAATTGTCTATATCTTTGAAATGGGGTCTGGGGTCCTTTTTATAGTGCTAAAAAATCAGTTAAATTTGTTAAAAAGATCTTTTTTGAGTGATTTGGGGAATTTTCCTCACTGTTGGATCTTTGATCCAAAGGCCCCTGTTTTACAGAAGAAATCTTCTTGTTTAAACAAGAACAGAAAAAATATCCTTAAATCTTCATTCTGTTGTTGTGCAACTCACCAGCGCGCGACACGTGTCGCGCATTGAAGCGCTTGCTCAACTGCGCGGACACGTGTCGCGCAGTGAAGCGCTTGCGCAACTGCGCAGACACGTGTCGCCCAGTGAAGCGCTTGCGCAACAGCGCTTGCGCGTGTCGCGCAGCGGTGCGCTTGCGCAGTTGTGCTTGCGCAACTGTGCAGACACGTGTCGCGCAGCGGTGCGCTTGCGCAGTTGTGCTTGCGCAACTGCGCAGACACGTGTCGCGCAGCCGTGCGCTTGCGCAGTTGAGTGTTGCTTATGTTTTTTAAAGAGCCTTGCTCTGATTGGACGTACTGCCTTGGGCATTGTGCTGCCGTGTCAACTTCTGACACGTGGCGCGTTGCGCGCAGCGCACGGGAACCAAAGCGTTGCTTCAAAATTTGAATTTTTGAAATTCAAACAGAGCCTTGCTCTGATTGGGGGAACAAATGCCCCCCCACCGTTGCGCTCACGTGGCGCGCACGTGAGTGCAGCGGTGGCAAGATCCTGACTGTTGGATCATGGGGGTCAGTTGAAGGGGCGCAGGCGCCTATAAATAGGACCTTTGGTCCTTAGAAAATTCTTTACTACTTCAAGAATTTTGACTCAGAGCCTTGCTCTTGCTTAAGAATTTTCAGAGCCTTGCTCTTGATTGATTTTTCAAGAACTCCAGAGTTCATAACCATCTTAGGTATTTAACAAAATTAAATTAACTTAAATTAAAACTAATTAATAGAGCCTTGCTCTTATAGATCTTTGATCTAAAACCTTTTTGGGGTTTCCTCAACAGAGCTTTGCTCTTATAGATCTTTGATCTAAAGAGAACCCCTTTAGGGTTTCTTCAACAGAGCCTTGCTCTCAAAAAATTAACCTATGAACAGAGCCTTGCTCCTAGATTAAATATAGATCTCTCCCCCCTTTATATATATATATATATATATATATAAAGAATGGAGGACTCTTAAAAGTTTTCTTGGATCTTTAGGATCCCAAAATTTTTCTTTTAATCCTTAGGGGTTATAGTTTTCATTACTATTACAGAGCTAGGCTCTTTTTTAAGAAGTTTTATTCCTTTGAAACCAGAGTTTGACAAATGTCACTCTGTGATAGAGCTTTGCTCTAAAAAGAGGAGATTTTCTCCTTGTCTCTAGGGATTCCCCCCCAATGAGAATATTCTCTTGGGGGTCTTTTTCATTGACTGACAGTCTCATCCAATGATGGGACTGTCTTATCAAATGATGCGCCGTCATCTTGATTTTGTGGGTCCCCCTTTGGTCCCCTACCTACTGCATTGTAGTGTGATGTAGGACTTTGAAATGTGAAGCATTGGAACACTAACGATTATATTATTTTTTTTCTTTTTCTACAGGAAACATGTCTGAAGATCTGTCTTTCCCTTTCGTTCGCTCAGAAGGAGGGTTCCCACATTCGCCAGTGGACCGGGTGGTGTTTGCCTTGATTAAAGATCATGACCCCGAGTGCAAGAAACTCCACCTGTGGGGAAGGTGGTATAGCCAAATCATCCAAGGACGTCGCAGCTTCAGCTCCGCCTCGCCCTCTGAGCCTATCGTTACGATCCCTTATGCGGACGAGCCCCCGGTGAAGTATGCCGTGGAGGTTAAAAATTGGAATTCCGACGACCTCCTTCAGCCTGCAATCGGTGCCATCCCGATGCAGCCGCTGCCGGCTATAGATATCTTGGGGAGGAGAATCTTTCAGGGTGAAGCACGCCCTTAGGGACAGGCTTATAATATTGGACTGATCCCGCGACCGCTTGCCGGATATTTGCCCTGGGCCCGCTACATCTTAGCGGCGAAAAGGACTCATCTGACGACGATTGGTTTATATTCGGCCGTCTACGTTTCACTTTTCGAATATCCCTCTCCTCCAACATGGTGGATAAATGCCTTTATTTAACAATGGAATATCCCCACCCACACCTTCTTGACAGCGGATAGGGAAGTCTCCATCTCTTTGGAAGAATTTGTTGAGATTTCAGGTCTACCAGTGAGGGGGGAGCACTACGAGGAGCTGCTTCCTCCTGACGAGTACGTCTTTGCCACCAAGCAGTTGGTATTTGACTTAACTCCGGAAAATGCCATCCAGCATCAGCATCCGGGCTTGGTGAAGGTGTTGGAGATTTATGAGGAACTGCATCTGGAATCGGGCGACCGGGGCGTCAGTTTCGCGGATTTCATTGCTCGCTTTATTCGCCCGGAGTTCCTATCAGAGCAGAGCGAGAAGTTCGCTCAGCTTGTCGACCCTTTTGGTTTCGGCTTGGACCGCCGACCTACATCGGAAAATGACCAGCGGGATTTTTATCTCCCCGGCACTGCCAGCGTCCCTTTCTCAGAGATCGCCGTTCCTGGCATGGACGAGGAGACTTTTTTATAGGGTTCTTGGGTCTATGGCTATGCAGCTTCGCGCTCCCCATGCATCCACGCCTCATGCGGCCCTCTGTCTTTTACCCGGCACATCGAATGGCGGCTGGTTTGCAGCTATCGGTAGGGATTGCCGGGCTGGCTTACCTTTATAATGGACTTAGCGTAGCGGCGGACGCTAATGAGCCTGGGGTACAGCCTGCTAACTTCCCGATGCACTACTTCACTTCTTGGATGGAGCTGCATGTGCGAGGGGTGTTTGGTGCCCATAAGACTCCTCCGTTCTTTGAGAAATATAGACTCCCAAGAATCATACGGTTGGTCGGGGCCTCAATTGTGGTTGTACCTCCACGGGAGTCTAGAGGACTGCTCCTGCGTTCACATCTAGTCGGAGCGAAGATCTCTTTTGTGGATAAGGTCATCACCATAGGCTCAGAGACCACTAAGTCAGTGGTGCCGCTGCGCGATGACTTTAAGGGCGGGGCTTCTGTACTGAAGGCTCGGGAAATCCTTCACCTTTACTCCATTCGGCCGGGCTACCTAGTATTTAGGCAGAATGAGACGGCTCTCTTTATGAGGTATAACCCACATCGATTTGCCCGACAATCGAGCTACAATCAAGGGATCCCGATGGAAGCCTTTCTGGAAACACCCGCGGCCAACCAAGGGGAAATAAGGAATGCGATGCATCATTTCATCCGGCTCAATACAGGCTCCTATTTTTTTATCAGTGAACCTAGCTGTGCCCCTAAAATAATCCATCCGTATGTAGCCTGGTATGCGCATGCTATGGGCCCAATCATTTTAATGGAGAAACGTCTGCTGGTTGACCGCAGGGCTGCGCCTCCTGGCTGTGATCGCAAGGCTCCCTTGCAGCCAAGGATCCAGGTCATCCCCCCGATAAAAGATGCCAGAGCTGACCGACCGCGCGTGTTGAGCCCCCCGCGTGGATTGACATTGCCCACTACGGTGGATGCACCGCCGGCGCCCCGTGCTCCCACGAAGACGGTTAATGTGGTATCACCAGGGTCTGGCGGAGGGGCAGAGATCGGGACTCGCCGCCCTAAAGTGGCTGCCAAGCGCAAATCCGCTCCGGGTGGATCTAAAGCTGGTGGACAGCAGAAAAAGAAGAAGTCCGCCCTTTCCCTCGATGCGATCCTCAGCTCAAAGCCTGCGGCTCCTCCTGCCGAGGCCATATGTGAGTATGGCAGCAATGAGGGCTTTGTGGTGGACCCTGAGGACACCAATTTAGCTGCCGCCATTGCAGCATCGGAGCGATCGGCAAGGCTTGAAGCAATGTTAAGCAGACTCGCTGAGTCAGGTAATCATCAGCCGCTTTATTTGTCATTTTACTGCATTTTTATTATTATCTTTAGCTAATATTTGCTTCATTCTCAACAGGTATTTATACTGAAGAGGCCATTGCTGCCTTTTTGAAGACCTTCCAGGAGGAGGAGAAGAAGCGTGTCCCAGCAGGCGTTGGTACGTCCCACCCTTTTACCTTTCATAAGGAAAGTTTGTCATCTTCTCTGATGGTCAACCTAACCTTCTTTTGTTTCTTTGCAGAGGTTATATCAGTTGACGCGGGGATCCTTCCCGAGCCCGTTACCGAAGTCCCGGCTTCGTCGAAGTTGCCGCAAGAGCCTCGGCTTGACAAAACGACGAGGGATACCCTGAAAACCTTAGAGGCTTCCCTATTCACGGACGAGGACACCTCAATTAGGGAAGCTCTAGTGGCATCCGTCTCAACGGCTCGGGAGGAGCGGAAGCGGTTGAGACGCGAAGCAAAGGCGCGTAGAGCTGCTTTGGCCGCGGGAGCGGGTCCCAGTACCATTCCTCGCGCTGACACTCCTTCTGAAGAGGCTCCTGTCGCCCTATCTACTGCTTATAGGCGAGCGGCGCGCGCGGCCCGAAGTGCAAATGATAAATCCTCTTCAGGTAGTATTTCTTTCAGAGCTTTGTTGTAAGAATTATAAAGCCATTGGTTCATATGCGTTTCATCTTGCAGGGCCTAGTCCGACTGAGGGGGAGGCGGAGACCGTTGGACCCCAGGAAACGGCGGAAGCGGCGCCTGCCGAACCTGAGCCGACGGTGAGGCGCGTCATTGGGGCCACGGGACCTGAAACAGAGGTTGAGGAATCTGCCGCCGAAAGGGTCATTGAT
Organism: Agapanthus africanus; assembly: GCA_030015575.1. NCBI lineage: Eukaryota > Viridiplantae > Streptophyta > Magnoliopsida > Asparagales > Amaryllidaceae > Agapanthus > Agapanthus africanus. Next base: position 347,348,414 of record CM057351.1, on the reverse strand, counting down.
ACCGCTCCTGACGTGGCGGTAGATGAGATGATTGTCTTAACCGAGGCGAAGGCGGTAGAGGGCGAAGCGCTCGAGGCTGGAGACCTCGCGGTGACGGTGGACGAGACAACCGTGACCGCAGAAACCGAGGGAGTATCGGGTGAGGCGGCCACGATTCCTGAGGAGGAGCGAACCGCTCTTTCCCAGGAATCTGGTAATACTCCGATCATAGCCCTCCCCGCGTATGGTTCCTTGCCGTCTCCCGGGCTCGCGAGCACAACAACGGTTCCCATCGAGTCGGGTGATGAGGCTACGGGCGGTGGTCTCATGTCGATGGATGAGGGGATTGCTTCAGTTTCTGCTGGTAGCTCGTCGGGTAAATTTTTGAGTCACCGGCGTTCCCCCCCTTTTCTATATATCTTGCGATCTTTTCTAACAAGCTTGTCTTTGCAGGTGCGGCCAGTGCCGATGCTCCATTGCTCGAGAGGGCACCGTCGACTACTGCTTTGGCGGTGGTCACCTCCCCGCCTTCCCTTGTACCATCACGGATGTTGGAAGGTATGGATTCACGACTCATGCATTAATCTTTCAAAAATGTAGCTTTGTACTAACGTTATACCATTGTGCCTTTGCAGGAGTGCTCTTCGATCAATTATATCAAGTGTTGCTCCCACACTTCTCTTTCCCATCCGAACTCGCTTCTCCCTCTGGTGGCGCCGGTGAGTATACTTTCACTATAATATCTTTATTTACCCTCTTTTTTCTAGCAATGGGATAATTTCTGACTTTTCCTTTTCTTTATTGCAGTGCCACAAATCGAAGGAGGGGATGCAAGACCTGCCGCGCTACCGGCCCTTCCGACTTTGCCGTCCGTTGCAGCTGGTATAGTAAATTTCCTTTTCTGGTAACCCTTCAACATCTTCTGAACCATCGTTTAACCATGTTTTGTTTTGCAGCTATTGTTTCGGCTCCGGTTCCCTTTGAGGCTCGCGTCCTTTCACCGGCAGGCCCTTTCTTGAGACGTCCATCTTCAAAGGGTGCTGTGATGAGTTTGGGCATGCTGAGCGGGTACATTGAAGAGCTCAATATGGACGCTCTCCCTTCCGCCGTAGATTTTGCTGCGGAGGTTAACCCGATGTTGGCGGCGCTCGTAAATTTTCATAACGAAGGCGTCGTTGAATCTTGGGTTAACCACTGCAGGGGGATCGAGGCCTGTCTATATCGGCTGGAGTCGACGCGTCCTTCTCCCGAAGTTTTAGCCCTGAGCACCCAACGCACAACTTGGCTCGAGCAAAGCACTTCGCACTTCCGCCACTTGGAACAAGAAGCAGCTTCAAGACTAAGGGAATGCCAAAAGACCTCGAATGAAACGGCCCATCTGCGCGCTGAGGTTGAGGCAAATGCTGCCCAAGTGAAGACTATCTTCGAGGGTCTCTTGGAGCGTATCTCCCATGGGCTAAACTTGAAGCGGAAGCTTGACGTAGCTGAGCGCAATATCCCAAGTCGGGAAGCTGCCTATCAGGTCGTCAGGGAGCAGCTTGCGTCGGTCTTGCAGCAGCGAGCCCAAGTGGAGGCAGAGCTGGCGGTGGTAGCCGATCAGGAGAAAGTGGGGAAGGAATTGCGTGAACAATTGCTAGAGCTATGCAAGACGCTTCCTTCTCAGTAACTCTCCTTGTATCGTTTGTACTTGTAAATAAAAAATGTATACATATATATATATTTTTTTATTCTTTAACACAATGTATTCTGTACCCAATCAAGTTTATGAATAAAAGATATACATTTTCTGTAATGTCTTGTGTCATTTCTCCGCCTTTTTTTTCTTTTATTATCAGCACGCCACTTGAGTAAACATGGTCAACAGATAATAGAGCACGCATCTTGACTTTCTTAAGAAACAGCGATGGCTTAGGCCGCAGGTTCAGATCTGTTGCCTAAGACTTTTCAACTCTATGAGCCGTGAGGGTCTCGTAGAGATTTTTCTCCCTACGGATCGAGAGGATCTCGTAGGTGGGTTTTTCTCCTTAGGAATCGTGAGGATTCCTAAGTGTGATTTTCTCTTATAAGTCGTAAGGATCCTATAAGAGAGTTTTTCCTTCTCACGAGTCGAGGGGACCCGTAAGCGGTTGTTTCCCTCCTTATCGAAACTCGATTTTAGAGAGTGAGTCCTGCGTATAGTGTGCAAGAGACCGATTTAGATCGACTTGTAGGGTCCCATTGTTCAGGAAGCAAGTTCTCCTACCTCTGATGCCTGAGGCTTCATCTTGCAGATTAAGAAGCAAGTTCAATTTGTTGAAGAAATCCCTTTTCTGAAAGATTTGGCGGGATTTCCCCCACCACTTCTGTTTTACAGAAGATAATAACCGAAAAGATTTCTTCAGAACCTTTTTGTTTAGCGCGAATGCTCCAGGGTATGACGCGTGTCGCATAGCACACAGTGCAGCGCAACTGCGCTAGCACGTCTGTGCCGACACGTGTCATGCAGTGCACGACGCATACGCCGCTGAAGCGTTGCTTCCCTCGGTTTTGCTTGAAATAGAGCTTTGCTTTGGCTGGGTGTGCTGCTTTGGGGTGCTGCGCTGATGCGTTTGCGCCAGACACGTGGCGTGTAGCGCGCAGCGCAACGCAACTGCGCTAGCGCTTCCGTGCTGAAGCGTCGCTTCTTCAAGACAGGGCTTTGCTCTGATCGGGGAAGGACGAAGCGTTGCTTCATCTCCTGTCTCGTAATTCGAACAGAAATTCGCTCCAATTAGGGTAAACTGCCGTGACAACTCTTGAAAGTCGAAGAGGCACTTGAGGCCTATAAATAGGACCTTTGGTCCCCTCCAGATACTTATCGTCTTCCAGATTTCCATTTTCGAAGACTTCAGAGCTTTGTTCATGCCTTTAAGAATTCCGGTGCCTTGCTCTTTTTTTTAAAGTTTTTTTTTTTAGAAAAACTTTAGGAAAAATCGATTCTTAGATCAATCTTAAACAGCAGAGCCCTCGCCTAGTGGGTTTCATCTTTGAACATAGTTTTGCTCTCTAGGAATTTAGTCATCCATGTATATTATTTCTTTTCTATTGTTGATCTTCCTGTAATATTTTCTCCAGGCATAATGGCGGCGGTGCATCTATACAGTCTGCACGAGTTCATTACCTACGATGATATCCGTGCTCAGGGTCGTCAACAAAACCAGGAGTTTACAGACGCTGAATGTGCAGAAGTTATGGGTCGTCTGAACGCAAGCGGTGGTTGGCTGTTGCCTCGGCGTTCGGATCTTTTGAAAGTCGTGCTGGGAGCAATATGGAGGGCCCTTCCGGGTCTTCACGAGGACTTACCACTCAATGCGCTGGATGATGCCGAGGACAAGGTGCATTCAGTGCACCTGACAGGGCTGATCTCGAAGAAACGACGGAACGACCTCGTTGACATCTTGCATCAAGTGTTTCAGCAGACGACGATCGTTGCTGCTTATCAAAGGCCGGAAGGGCTTGCCGATGATATCGACACCGAGGAGCGCGAAAGACTGCGCATAAGAATAATTAGAATGGCCAGAAGAACTCTGGATGGCCTTACTTTTGATTTCCTCAATCCGTGCCCCGGATCCGAGGTTATACCGTTGTAATAATTTGAACAATGTTTCTTATTCATTATTCTTATGCTTGTAAAAGCTTTTAGCGGTATGAATGAAAACCCTCCCCTTTTCTATTTCAGCTTGTCTTATTTCTCGCCCTGAGTCTTCTGTCCATGCATAAATGAATGCGTCACGCATGCCAGATCAAATATAGAACGGATATTCTTTCTGTCATCTTCTTTCTTTTAATGTCAGTAGGCTGCCTTAACAACCATGGTTGATGGATGTCTAAAACGAGTATTCCGACTTCCTCAGGAAATAGCGATGGCTTAGGCCGCAGGTTCAGGTTTACCGCCTAAGACTTTTCAATTCTATGAGCCGTGAGGGTCTCATAGAGGCTTTTCTCCCTACGGATCGAGAGGATCTCATAGGTGGATTTTCTCCTTAGGAATCGTGAGGATTTCTAAGTGTGGTTTTCTCTTATAAGTCATAGGAATCTTATAAGAGAATTTTCCCTCTTACGAGTCGAGAGGTTTCGTAAGCGGTTGTTTCCCTCCTCGTCGAAAGTCGACTTCGGAGAGTGAGACCCGTGAATAGTGTGCAAGAGACCATTTTGGATTGACTTGCAGGGCCCCATTGCTCAAGAAGCAAGCTTTTCAATCCTTGCCGTATGAGACTTCTTCTTACAAATTGAGACGAATCGGGAATTTGCTCGCGGAGAGGGTGATGGCTCTGCGAGTTGACATGAGTTAAGAGGCTCTCATCACGGAGTGTTTGTATCCGTGAGTCGAGGAGTTTGCTAGGGATTATTTGTTTCCCGAGCACCAAGGATTATTTGTTTCCTTGGGGTTTGAAACGAGTCGAGGATTCCCACGGAGGCGCTGGTGGCTCGGCGGGTCGACGCGGATCAGGAGTCTCTCGTCAAGGAGTGTTTGTATCCGTGAGTCGAGGGATTTGCTAGGGATTATTTGTTTCCCGAGCGCCAAGGATTATTTGTTTCCTTGGGGTTTGAAACGAGTCGAGGATTCCCACGGAGGCGCTGGTGGCTCTGCAGGTCGACGCGGATCAGGGGGCTCTCGTCAAGGAGTGTTTGTATCCATGAGTCGAGAGATTTGCTAGGGATTATTTGTTTCCCGAGCGCCAAGGATTATTTGTTTCCTGGGGTTTGAAACGAGTCGAGGATTCCCACGGAGGCGCTGGTGGCTCTGCAGGTCGACGCGGATCAGGGGGCTCTCGTCAAGGAGTGTTTGTATCCGTGAGTCGAGGGATTTGCTAGGGATTATTTGTTTCCCGAGCGCCAAGGATTATTTATTTCCTTGGGGTTTGAAACGAGTCGAGGATTCCCACGGAGGTGCTGGTGGCTCTGCAGGTCGACGCGGATCAGGAGTCTCTCGTCAAGGAGTGTTTGTATCCGTGAGTCGAGGGATTTGCTAGGGATTATTTGTTTCCCGAGCGCCAAGGATTATTTGTTTCCTTGGGGTTTGAAACGAGTCGAGGATTCCCATGGAGGCGCTGGTGGCTCTGCAGGTCGACGCGGATCAGGAGGCTCTCGTCAAGGAGTGTTTGTATCCGTGAGTCGAGGAGTTTGTTGGGAGAGTATGGCTCCCTCTTTGTTTACGCCCTTGGATTGTATACAGGGATCGATGTGATCTTAACTGTAGGGCCAAAATTTTATCATCATTATTTTTTTTGTTTTATTTCCGCGATGCTCTATCATTTCAGCTTTTATATCGCGAAGGTCGCGATTGCCCAATCATTTCGGCTATTTTTCGCGGTGCCCAATCATTTCGGCTTTTTATTTTATTTTTACTCGTTGCTTTTTATTGCGAGTTGCCCAATCATTTCAGCTATTTCTTCATGCATATATTTTTACTTGCTGCTTTTTTTTTTATTGCAAGTTGCCTTATCATTTCGGCTATTTCGTATGCATGTACGGTCTACTGGCTTTTCGCCGTGAACCTGAAACTGGACACCGATTTCGGCGTCAGCACCGCTACAACTGGGATATTGCCAGGAGCGAATCATCATCTGCCTCTGTCGCTGTCGAACAAAGATGGCTTAGCGACCAGGGTTAGGGTCCTGTCGACTAAGGCTTTGACATCATGAGCCGTAAGGGTCTCATAAAGGTATTTCTCCCTATAAGTCATGAGGATCTCGTAGGTGTATTTTCTCCTTAGGAATCGTGAGGGTTCCTAAGTATTTTGTTCCTCCGTAAGTCGTAAGGATCCTACAGGAAGGTTTTCTCCTTGTAAGTCGAGAGGATTTACAAGGGTTGTTTACCATGCAAACATAACCCTAGTTTCAGATGGGACTTAGTTAGGGAAATGTTTATTCGCGCCCGTGGATTGTATACAAGGGTCAATGTTGAGCCACTTGTAGGGCCATATCAGAAGTTGTGGGGGTTGCTTAAGCATAGGTTTAGGTCTCTGTAACTTAAGACTTTCAAACCTTACGAGCCGTGAGGGTCCCATAAGAGCGTTCTCCTTACGAGTCGTGAGGATCTCGCAAGTGTATTTTCTCCTTAGGAATCATGGGGATCCCTAAGTGTGTTGCTCCCTTGTGAGTCGTAAGGATCTCACGCGGGTGGTTTCTCCTTACAAGGTCGAGAGGATCTTGTAAGTGTTCTTTAACGAGGTTGCGCCCTTTCAGGTTTTCACAAACACTCGCCGGTAGTCCTGCTGTTTTTACTCACGGAGCCCTTTCGGGTTTTCATCCGTGCCCATTTTGCTTATGGACATACCATCTTTTTTTTTAATTCTTTTTATTTCCTTTTTCTCTCTTTTTTTTTTACGAGGTCGCGCCCTTTCGGGTTTTCACGAACACTCGCCGGTAGGCCTGCTGTTTTTACTCACGGAGCCCTTTCGGGTTTTCATCCGTGCCCCTTTTTGCTTATGGACATACCGTTTTTATTTTATTTTATTCTTATTTCCTTTTTCTCTTTTTTTTACGAGGTCGCGCCCTTTCGGGTTTTCACGAACACTCGCCGGTAGTCCTGCTGTTTTTACTCACGGAGCCCTTTCGGGTTTTCATTCGTGCCCCTTTTTGTTTATGGACATACCGTTTTTATTTTATTTTATTCTTATATATTTTTTTATATCTCGTCAGTCTAAAGATGCTGCGGTAGTAGTTTATAGACGTTTCGGTCTGCTATTAGTTTAAGGACATTTCGGTCCGCTGTTAGTTTAAGGACATTTCGGTCCGCTATTGAGAAGCTGGCTACTGCTTATAAAGTTTGAGCTTAGGAAGATAGCGAGCGGACATAGTCGTCGTCATCTATCGTTGACCTAGGCTGTGGCTCATTAAGCGTAGTATTTCTTTAGGAAGCGACCGTTTATTGGTCTGAAAGGCCTTTCACCGTGCATGTCCATGAGTAGATAGGCCCCACCCTGGTAAACTTTATCTATGATGTACGGGCCTTCATAGTTCGGCTCGAATTTTCCCCGCTTGGCGCGATTGGGGATCATAGGCCTTTTGACCACTAGCACGAGTTCGCCTTGGTGGAATGTCCTCGGTCGGGTCAATCTTTCGTATGAACGCATCATCTTCGCTTTATAAGCTTCCAGATTTTGTTGTGCTATGAGCCTAGTTTCATCAAGGGCGTCAAGCTCCTCAAGCCGAAGGTGAGCATTTTCTTCGTCCGTTAGCTCGTGGTGAACTGCCACTCGTAGAGAGGGTAACTCTATCTCGAGAGGGAGTACTGCTTCCGTACCGAACACCAACGCGTATGGCGTTGTGTTTGTGGCTGTCTTGAACGTGGTTCGATACGCCCAGAGAGCTTCTTGCAGTCTCTCATGCCAGTCTTTCTTATTTCGGGACACTGTTTTCTTTATAATTTTCGTCAAGGTCTTGTTGAAGGCCTCGGCGAGACCGTTAGCTCGTGGATTATAGACTGAGGAATATCTCCAGTCTATGTTATGCTGCTGTGCGAAGCGGCTGATTTTATGACTTCGGTAGGCTGGCCCGTTATCGGAGATGATCCGTCTCGGAGTTCCAAACCGATATGTGACGTGCGTTTTGAAGAAATGGAGGATATTATCCGTCTTCACTTCTCTCAATGGTACTGCTTCTGCCCACTTAGAGAAGTAGTCAGTCGTCGCTAGGATGAAACGATGTCCTTTAGACGATGCTGGTTCGATGGGGCCGACTATATCAGTCCCCCACATTTCGAATGGCCAGCTAGCTACCGTTGGATGCAACGGATTTGGGTGCTGGTGGATGAAGTCCCCATGAATCTGGCATGAGTGACATTGCTTCGCATATTCAATGCAGTCTTGAATCATCGTGGGCCAGTAATAGCCCATCCGTTTTATCTTCAACTTCATCTTTGGACCTGCTTGGTGAGAACTGCAGATTCCGTCATGAACTTCCTGAACGATTCTTTCCGATTCGTCCGGTCCTAAGCATCTCAGCCACAGAGAATCGAATGACCTCTTGTATAGAGTATCATTGACGAAGGCGAAAGACAGAGCTCGTTTTACGAGTTGATGTCTTGCGGACGCATCTTCGGGCATTTGGTGGGACTTGAAGTAGTCTATAAAGACTTCTCTCCAATCCTCAACCTTCTCATGTTCTTTTATTTGCAAGGTCGCTTGTTCAGTCACTCCATTCTCTTCGGGTGATTCCGAAGGTATTTCTGCGGGGGCGAGCACCCGACGACTTTGTACCATGATTCTAACGTCATCGAGGTTCTCGTCAGCCATTTCTTTAGCAAGTTTGGCCAACGCGTCCGCTTTGCTGTTATCCGCGCGTGGTATGCTCTCCAAAGTATAGGAGGGAATTTGGGTTAGCAGTTGTTGCACCTTTTCACCGTATTTTACCAATTCCGGTTTGCATGTCTGGTAATCGCCGTTTACTTGACTAACGACCAGTTGCGAATCTCCGTATATGAGGAGGTTTTCAATTCCCATGTCAATGGCGATCTCGAGGCCTGCTATCAGAGCTTCGTATTCGGCTTCGTTGTTTGTCCTCGATTTCGTCGGGGAGAACGCGTAGCGCACTATCCCCCCTTGTGGAGTTATAAAGATGAGTCCTACCCCCGATTTGATTATAGGGGTACTTTGTTTGCGCTTCTTCACGGAAGATGCTCCGTCAAAATAAAGCTCCCATCGGGTATTATCACTATCGATCGCATCAAACGCATGTTCGTCTGGAAGATCGCAGTTTAAAGGAGAGTCGGCTGGTATCGGGTGCTCAGCAAGGAAGTCGGCGATGGTCTGGCCTTTTACTTCTTTGAGTGGTCGATATGCTATCGAGAACTCCATTAAGAGCAGGGCCCATTTAGCGAGTCGTCCTGTCAATATGGCCTTCGACATTAGATATTTGAGAGGGTCCACCTTTGAAATGAGATAGACTTCATGCGCTAATGCGTAATGTCTAAGCTTTGTTATTGCGAAGATCAACGCCAGGCAGTGTTTTTCAATGGGGGAGTAATTGCTTTCTGCCCCCAGCAGCACTCGACTTAAGTAGTAAAGTGCTCTTTCTTTCCCCTGGTCATTCTCTTGTGCCCATAATGCGCCCAAAGAACCTTCAAGGGCGGCCGTGTAAAGAATGAGAGCCTTTCCCTTCACTGGAGCAGCCAACACTGGAGGGTTTTGCAGGTATTGTTTGATCTCGTCTAGTGCGCTTTGGCACTTTTGATCCCAGACGAACGGGGTTCCCTTCTTCATCAGGTGGCTGTAAGGGCGGCACTTTCCTGAGAGGTTGGCTATAAATCGCCGTATGTACGCGAGCTTCCCTTGGAGAGACCGCAGCTGTTTGAGAGTTCTCGGCGGAGGCATTCCCATGATTGCCTTGATCTTGAACGGATCTATCTTGATACCTCGGTGTCGAACGACGAATCCCAGGAATTTGCCCGAGGAAACCCTGAATGCACACTTCAAAGGGTTCATCTTCAAGTTGTATTGTCGAAGACGTTGAAATACGGTCTTCAGATGCTCGAGATGTTCCTCATATGATTTGCTTTTAACAACAAGGTCGTCGATATAGCATTCAACAATTTCGTGCATAAGGTTATCGAAAATCTTCGTCATGGCCCTTTGGTAGGTTGCACCGGCGTTCTTTAAACCGAAGGGCATCACCTTGTAACAGAATATTCCCAAAGGAGTTCGGAAAGCCGTATGTTTCTGGTCTTCAGGATGCATTTTTATTTGATTATATCCTGATGAGCCGTCCATGAATGAGAAAATCTCATGCGTGGACGTATTGTCTATCATTAGTTCGGTGACGGGTACTGGGAAATCATCCTTCGGGCAGGCTTTGTTGAGATCCCGAAAGTCCACGCATATGCGCACCGTACCATTTTTCTTCATCACTGGGACGATATTAGCAATCCATTCAGGGTATTGAACCTCTTGGATAAAGCCGGAGTCTATCAGCTTTTTGACTTCCGCGTTGATGCTCATTTCGAGCTCAAGCCGCATTCTTCTCGGCGCTTGTTTGACCGGCTTGACACTCGGGGATATTGCCAGTCTATGTACAGCAACTTTTGGATCAAGTCCCGGCATCTCGGAATAGTTCCATGCGAAGCAATCTTTATGCTGTACAAGGACGTCCTTTAACGCAGCCACCTTTTCTTCAGACAGCAGCTCGCTGACGAATGTCGGTCGCGGATCGTTTATCGTCCCCAACTCAATTTTCTTGAGGTTATCTGCAGTGGTATGTATGCCATCCTCCAGTTCTTTCGGAGCTGGGGGAAATTCTGAGATCACCTCATCATTGCTGTTTTCGAGGCACCAGGGAAGGCTGTCTATGTTCTCGGACTCTTCTTTTAATATCGTTATCATATGACATGTGCGAATTTTCTTCCAATCCCAATGCGGAGTTGGTTCTGTTCTTGTGTTTTCGGGTTCGTGCTTTTGTGGCGGCGCTACCCTCCAGTTGTCAGACAACGCGAATTTGCCAAGCTGATACTGGTCCTCAACCCAATTCTTAAAGGTGAAGCAATCTTCAAGCGGATGCCCTACTACTCGATGGTAAAAGCAATAATTTGGGTTGAATACCTCGCCTGCGTGCTCGGGGTGCTTGGACTCTGGCAGCGTAAGCATTTGATGTTTTAGAGCAAGATCAAATATCTTCCTTGTTTTGGTCCGAGGAAATGAGTATGCTCGACCCATTTTCTTCATGAGGGCTAAGTCAGTAACGCTCGACTCTCGGATACGTGGTTTCTTAGCTCTGCCTTGTGGTTGTTGAGCGTCTTTTCTGTACTCTGACTTGTTTTTGCTTTCGCGTCGAACCTTTTTTGTAGCAGGTTGACAAGGAGCGGCCTTTTCATCCTTCACGGCCTGTCGGAGAAGGCGTTGCGTCTTGGCTTTCTCATAGATGGCCGTCTCGCGGTTGTGGTCATCTCGGACTTTTTGACCAGCTTCCCTTATAAGCCTGTCCATTTGTTCTTCAAATGATGGACCGGGCAATTTTTCATCAGGAACTTTTACTGGCTTAGGATTAGCGTCCTCCCATTGAGCGTCTGCATCTTCATCGAAGTCATACATGACATAACAGCTATTTACTAGCTCTCGTTTCTTTAGCCGGATGTACCCAAGCCCTTTTGTTTCCACTCTCCCGTTAGGCATTTTGCGTTGGGTCCCGGGAACATTCCAGACCCTGTCATAGAATTTGGCCTCTCTAACGGTCTGTCTGAAGGATATCCCCTAGCGTTTCAGCAGTTTCTTCAAACCTTCGGTATAATATCTGGGAAGACGGATAGGCTGAAGCCTGTCGAGCGTGGGATCCACGCCATGCCAAACTTCTTTTTCCACCTTGTTTTCTTCAGAACGGTAGAATAGGATTGCCTTCTCGCCTTCCCGTCCGGGAGGGATATAAAATGTCTGCAATTCTTCTACGCTGTTGGTGTTGAGTGCATCTAGTTCTTTGTAATGTTCAAGCGGTACCATGGTTATCTGCAGACTTCGCTCTTCATCAGCGGAAGCCCGTATTGAAGGCCGAGCAGAGAATACGACATGGACCTCATCCTCCGAGTCACTACCAAAGACCAATGTAGGAGTGGACGGTCCTGGCTTGTTATGTTGGGGCGGACCCGAATAAACGATCTCCTCTTCTTCCTCGGTATCACTGCCGAAGACAGGGATGGTGGCGTTAGTTTTATTTTTCGGCTTGTGACACTTCTCCGTGTCTTCGAAATCCGGCCAGAAGTATTTGGCATCTTCGTATTTGCGGACCTCGTTCACAGAGAACGGGTTCAGTTCTCCCGTCACGGTATACTCGAAACCATCCTTAAAATACTTCATACACTGATGTTGTGTAGAAGGGATGATGTTGTACTCGTGTAACCATGGTCGGCCGAGCAAAGCGTTGTAGCATGTCTTGGCATCTATGACGTGGAACTTAATGTCCGTGACGAGTAATCCGAAGCGTAGCGTCAGTATCACAGATCCAAGAGTCTTTGACGATTGGGAGTCGAACCCGGATATGGTGATCTTGTCCCGAGCAAGGTGCTGGACGCTCATGCAGATTTCCTTCAACACCCGCACGTTGAGTAGGTTAACAGACGACCCGTTATCGATCAGAATTTTGCCTATCTTTATATCATGGCAGTATCCCGAAACATAGAGAGGGCGATTGTGTTCGCAAGTCCCAAGTAGAAGGTCCTCATCGCCAAAAGTAACATCAGCTGTGTGTACTTCCTCCAACTCATCCTTCATCTTTTCCTCGGCCAGCCATGCTTGGAATTGTTCCAGCTCTTGTAAGGCTTTAATCAAAGAATCCCTCGCCTCTTTTGATAGTAACAGGGCATCGAGAATGCTGAGTTGTGAGGGTAGCTTCCTCAGATGCGCCAAGACATTGTAATCCACTTTATTCCTCTTTGGCGGGTTCTTGGCGGTTAACTCTTCCGCAACTCGATCATCCAAGGCGATGTCTTCAGAGGCCTTCTCTTTCCCTTTGTCTTTCTTGTTTAAGGGTCCGAGATTCTTTTCGGGTAACGTCCGGTTGCGTAGCTGTATATTCTCGCAAGCCTTTGGTCCTTCTTCTTTTCCCGAAGTGGATTCTTTAAAGAGGGGGCCAAGCTCTAGCTCCTCATCAGAATCGCTTCCAAATACAGGTACTTATGATCCCCCGGCGTCAATCATGCAACAACCACTGCTAGTTTTATCAAGCACTTTGTTTATTCCGTTCTGCTCTCGGCGGGCTTTGCGCTTTTCCCGCTTAAACTGTTGCCGGTGAGTAACATATCCTTGCCACCACTTACTGAAAGCTTTGCACTCTTCGGTGGGATGCGACACCTTCCGATGGTACAAGCAATAGGAGGGGTGGTTTTCCATTTCACCCGTAATGTTTTCCTCGGAGGGTGGTAGCTTTATACCCATCGACACAGCCTTAGCGAATCTCTTCTTTATCTTGAACTTGATTTTATCTGTGGTGGGTGTATTTTGTTCTAGCGGGAGTACCGCAATTCTTTCGCCAAGGCGCTGGCGTTTGGCCCTTTCGAATATAACCGCTTCGTTATCCCGATCAGCTTTGCCCTTTAAGAACGCCTGATTTAGGAATGCATCAATCACTTCATCCGACGGCTCCAGAATTTTTAGTGCAGGCTCTGCCCCCAGCTTTTCAGCGCGAGGAGTCTCCTCATCGCTTGTAGACAAATGGGAAATCACATGGCAACTTGCCACATGTTCTTCAGATTCATTTGACGAACTACCTCCCTCATCTTCTGCTTGGAAGACGTGGTTGAGGAACTCTTGCAATGTAATGGGAGTCCGCGCCTTCTGGTTGTACTCTTCCAGCGCGTCAATTTGCTTTTGCAAGTCCGTGCGCCTATCGCTAGGCTTCACCGGTTTCTTGGTCTTCTTCTTTTTCTTCGAAGACTTTGACGACTGGCTACTAGTGCTTGAACCCCCATCATTGGTCTTTGGAGTTGGACGTGGCTTTAACATCCCCTCAACGACCTGCGGTTCCAATGGGCTTTTCCACTTGATCGCCGGACATGTCCGAAGATCATTTAGCATTCTCTTCGTTTTTGATGATAATACAACCTCCCACGGATTTTCTTCAATGACAGAGTATGTTGCCCCCGGCGTATTCGCCCCTTTAGAGGTGTGGGGCTACGGGGGATTCACCTTCCATTTGTCAGATAACGCAACTTTTCCCTGTCTATACTGGTTTTCAAGCCAATTTTTGAAAAAGTAGCAGTCCTCAATCGGATGGCCTAGCACTCGATGATAGGGGCAGTAATTAGGTTCGTTGACGTCACTTGGTTGCAACGGACGTTTTGGATCTGGCAGATTTATGAGTCTGTTGCGTAATGCCAGCTCGAATAACCTCTTCGTTTTATCGCGGGGAAAGGAATAAGGACGTCCCATCCTATCTTCAAGGGGTACGTAAGGGTGCGTATTGTTTGGACGAGCAACCGGCTTCAAGTCGTTCGGTTGTTGTTGAGCATTAGCGACAATGATCGCTTTTCCCTTTCCTTTGTCAGTTCGGGAATCTGGCTTTGGGAGAGGGGGTTTATGACCCATCTGGTCCATTTGCGCTAGTTTGTCAATCAAAGCCTGGAAGGAAGTCGGCTTGAAAAACATCATAAACTGTGAGATGGTTGCCTGTGGATCAAGGGTTCCAACAAACATTCCCACCGCAGGGGCTTCTTCTATGCGCTGCTCACACTTTGACCATAGATTACGCCACCGTATAGCGTACTGAACCCATGTCTCGCCGGGTTTTACCCTAGCGTTAATCAGTGCCGTCATCGGGGTACGTTCACCGGCACTTGCAAAGCGTTGGGTAAACAGCAGCTCCATCTCCGTGAAGGTTTTAATAGAATCATTAGGGAGTTCAGAGTACCACTCGAACGCCGTATCTGATAAACTTCCGACAAACTGGCGGAGCAAAAGCTTGTCATCGCCGCCGGTGTTACCGCAAAGCGCCCTGAACTAGGCGACATGCTGATGGGGATTGCCAGTCCCTTTGCAGACATGAAACTTGGGAATTGTGTAACCCGGCGGGTACTTGATTTGGTCATACCAGCCTGGATATGGCCGCCCCGTTTTTACGACGTGGCCGGCTGCTTCGGCCGCATGATGAACCTTTATTTGCTGGGCTATGTATTCGTCCAGATCAGTCTTAGAGATTGTATCCTCTTTAGCTGTCAATAGAGCGGGCTGCGGATTTAATGTATCTCCCTTATCATCTCCAAGGACGGTTAGGGGTTCTTCAGCGGGAGGATCTTGTTGTATCATCATCCCTATCATGTCCTGGAAGAGGAGGCCCATCCGCTGTATGTTGGCCGCTTGTTCAGCAGCCTCTTTGTCCCTCTTCTCCAGTACTCGGCGAAGGAACTCGGCGTCGGTCTCTTCCTCCTGGCGCTCATCTAAGGACGTCTCAGGGTTCTCTTTTGGCCCAGTGAGTGCAGCCATTGTGGTCATCATCTCCTGGAGCTTTTGTTGCTGCTCCTGAGCCTTGGTCACTGATCGGGTGAGCGGTCGGTGACCCGTAGAAGTACGGCTTTCTTCCTTTCCAGAAGCCATATAAACCGTATGAACAATTATGCCCCCTGACTTGGGGCGTTTAGGTTCACCGCTTTTAAACTTTGCCGCTGACGCGGGAGCTTTCTCTGGCCTCCTTCTTTTGTGGGCCATCGAGGTTAAAGGAGCCGTTGGAGTGGGCATCCTAGCAATTGTTGCCCCCTGTTGTTTAATGGGGCGGTTTTTGTCTTTTTCCACCTTCGCCCTTTTCTGGCGATGAAAGTGGTCCGGGTCAATCACGGAGTCTTGAACTCCACGCCAAACCTTGTAAACTTTTGAGGATAGCCGTTGAGGGGGCTGTTCTTGTTTTGTTTCTGGAACTCTCTCCGCAGGTGGAGGAGATCTTTTCAAGGTAGCGGTTGGAGAGTTCTTACGCACTCTCCTCAGTAGTTCAAAGCTGTTCCCAGTTGGAACAGCAGCGTTGACTTCCACCATTGGAGCGGGTGGAGTTATCCCTGAGGGGGAGTTATCCCTGAGGGGGAGTTGCCCCCTGCTTTCCTCACTCGTCGCCAATGGCGACGTCGCGCACGACGAGCCGTTGGGACTGGCTCGGAAATTGAGATGGTTTCTTGCTGCCCCCTGTTTGAGTGTGGGGTAACTGCCGATGTCAGCCTGTCGAAGACTGATGCCTTTTGACCAGCTGGGGGAGGAGTGGGAACCGTCAATCTTGTGAAGACCGACTCTCTGATGGGAGAGGCCGCTTTAACGACTTCCGAAGCAGCGGCCGTTGCCCTCTTTGGGACGGCCACTTTATAGTTCTGACCTAGCCTGGTGAAAACGGAGGCTGTCGGATTAGTAGCGGGCGACCCGTTGACAGGGGCTGTCAAAATAGTGAGCCGGTTGAAGACCGACTTTTTACCCACTTCCGGTGCAGGTATTGGTGCAGAAAAGCTTGCAGGTGGGGTCATAGTTCCGAAGAACAAGCCGGTGGTGGCTTGGGTCACCTGGTCTACCGGCAGAGTAAGGAAGGAAGCCGCTTGGGGCCCATATGCTACACCTCCTGGTAAGGTGGAGCGTCCGTTGCAGCGGCATTTCGAGCAGTTAGTACAGCTAAAGGCCATTGAATCTTGAATTCTGCGCCAGGTAAAAGACCAAATCTTAGTAACTTGAAATCCGAAGACAACCATTTAACGAATCGCGATTGGTTCGCGAAGATGACACACGAAGTGTGGAGTGGAAAGAGGAAGAGGTCCCACCGGGCGTTGAACAACCTGTTCCCCTCCGAAAGACGGCCGAGACTAAACGTCTGGCCTGAGATTCGGGGCACATGCTATATGGTTTTATCCGTCTACCTCTCAGAAGATGCCAAGTTGATTTATGGCACCGTGTATCGAAGGTTTAAACGGATGCGGCCGATGTAGCAGACTTTTTCAGATTCCCCCTCGTTTGAGGGGTTTTTGATTGTGGGGACGCTCTTCCCTGCAGGCGCAAGCCCCTGCAGTTAATTACGCTACCGCATCACGGTAACAACTTTCTCCTTCTCCAGAATTTCACTTCGTGTCGTGTGCGTTTGTTTTGTTTGTGGTTGCCCGTGGATTGTATACGGAGATTGAGTAATGCCGTCGTCCGTAGGACGTGGATTAGTCCAAATCCGTATTTACTTAGATTTGGGTTTGGTGTTTTTTGGTTTAAGGATGCATTAGTCGCGTTGCGGCTAAGATCAACTTAAACGTTCGTCAAGGATACGTTAGTCCTGTTTTAGACTAAGATCGACTTAACGTAGTGATTAATTTAATGTATGGCCATCAGGACTCGTCACCTCTCTGACGTCGTTGAAGGATTACAACGACATGTATCAGAGGAGCTCGGAGATGTACCCTCATACCAGAGTTGATTGGGAGTTTTATAATCCATTTGAATGTTTAAGGATACGTTAGCCGTGTTTGGGGCTAAGATCAACTTAAACGGGACCGTTTAGATCCGGCAAAAGAGCGTTTGGAGGCTCCATTGTTTCAGTTTGGGGACGTAGTGGTCCGTTTTCCAGTTTAGGGACGTGATGGTCCATCGCCAGTTTAGGGACGTGGTGGTCCGATATTAGTTTAGGGACGTTTCGGTCCAATATTAGTTTAGGGACGTTTCGGTCCAATATTAGTTTAAGGACGTTTCGGTCCCTCTGGGTATCTGGTCGTTGGGACTCGTCACCTCTTTGACGTCGTTGAGGAATTACAACGATGGATGTCAAAGGAGTTCGGAGATGTACCTTCGTACCGGATGCAGATTGATTTAGTAGAGCCATTTTGCTCAGCCAATTTAATTTAAGGACTTACGGCCACGATTGGGCTAAGTCCAGTTGAGGATATTCAACATTGCTTTTACTTTTCTCTTTATTTTTATTTGGGCTTTGTCCAGAAAGGATGCAGAACATAAATTTGTTTTGGGGCTCTGTTATTTATAAATGATGCAGAGCATCAATTTTATTTGGGCTTAGCCATTTTATTGCTTTGCAATTTATTTTGGCCTGCTAGGTCTTTTTGATTTGGGCCTGGCCTTTCAAGTAATGCATTGCATTTGTGCAAAGCACCATGAATCTTTTAGATTCAAGGAAAGAAGTGCAGAGCACTTTTTAATTTCTTGATCTAAATTTAGATCAAAGAAAAGAAGAAAAATCTTTTCTTTCTTTCTATCTCAGAGAACCAGAGGTTCTCTAGCAAGTGCAAGGCACTATTTTTTATTATTTTTATTTATTTATTTATTTATTGAAGATCACTGATCTTGTCTTTTAGATCCATGATCTATTCCTAAGAGAATTTTCTCTTATTTCAAAGGTTTTTACCTTCTTCTTTTTTTTGTGTTCTCAAGAAGTTCTCAAGAGCTCTTTTCTCTCTTTTTTTTTTTATCTAATTGTCTATATCTTTGAAATGGGGTCTGGGGTCCTTTTTATAGTGCTCAAAAATCAGTTAAATTTGTTAAAAAGATCTTTTTTGAGTGATTTGGGGAATTTTCCTCACCGTTGGATCTTTGATCCAAAGGCCCCTGTTTTACAGAAGAAATCTTCTTGTTTAAACAAGAACAGAAAAAATATCCTTAAATCTTCATTCTGTTGTTGCGCAACTCACCAGCGCGCGACACGTGTCGCGCAGTGAAGCGCTTGCTCTTCCGACGCTTGCTCTTCCGACGGTTAAACTGCCTAGGAGGATTGCTTGAAGACGTCTTGTCTAATCCCCGAAGGGATCAGAGACACGACAGTCGCAAGGCTACTCGAACAGCAAGATTGCCTATCGAGGAATACACCAGCCAACGCGATGGTACGACGGACAAAACCCTAGTACTACAGACCCTAACGGACCTCTGTCATAAAGAGCAAAGGTTAACTGTGACGTTAGGACATTCTTGCAAGAACTGCTCGATTCGTCTCGACTCGTGAAGAAATTAGTGTCTTTGCGAGAACTGCTCGATTCGTCTCGACTCGTAAGGAAAAGCCTTAGGCAATAGGGATAAGAACCAGTTTCCTAAGCACTGGGGCCCTGCAAGTCGGTCCACAATGGACTCTTGCATACTATTCACAGGCCACACTTTCCAAAGTCAAATTCCGACAAGGAGGGAAACAACCGCTTACGGGTCCTCTCGACCTGTAGGAGGGAAAATTCTCTTATAAGATCCTTACGACTTATAAGGCAAAACGCACTTAGGAATCCTCACGATTCCTAAGGAGAAAATACACCTACGGGACCCTCTCGACTCGTAGGGAGAAAAGTCTTCATGAGACCCTCACGGCTCATGAAATTAAGAAGTCTTAGGCAGCAGATCTGAACCTGCCTCCTAAGCCATCACTATCCCTCGAAGAAGCCAAAACAAGATACTTACTCTATCATCTGCCGGCTATGCTTGCTAAGGTGACATGCTGATAACAAAAGAAAGGAAAAAGTAGAGAGATAACACAAGACATTACAAAAAATGTGTATATTTCATTCATGAATTCAATTGAGTACAAGGCAAATCATATAAAAGAATAAAAAATGGATACATGTTATTCGAAGATTACAAGTGTTCAATCTATACAAAAGCAACTACTGGGAGGGAGGTGTCTTCAATAAATCAGCTAGCTACTCGCGCACTCCTCTCAACTCCTTCTCACGATCAGCCGCCGCGGCCAGCTCTGCTTCAATTTAGGCCCGTTGCTGCAGACAGGACGAAAGTTTCTGATCAATTTCCTGCTGAGCAGCCTCCTGACTTTGCATGACCTGCTCACTATGATCAAGCTTCTTCCTCAACACCAGCCCGTCAGAGATACATCGTTGAAGGTTTTCAAAGATGGAGTTCAGCTGGACAACATTTGCTGCAACCTCCGCGCGCAGTTGAACAGATTCAGCGGAAGTCGCCTCACGTTCCTTTCACTTAAGGGTTGCCTCTCGTTCGAAATGGTGAAGGAACGGAACGCTTTGCTCAAACCATGTAGCTCGCTGGAAGTTCAAACCCAACACCTCCGGAACAGGACACCTTAGCTCAAGCTCGTGCAAGCAGGCCTCAATCTTCCGGCAGTGGTTAACCCAAGACTCGACAACGCCTTCATTATGAAAATTCATAAGCGTCGCCAGCATTAGATTAACCTCCGCAGCAAAGTCCGCAGAAAATGTAGGAGCCGCCACGTCAAGCTCCTCAATATAGTCGCTTAACATGCGCAGACTATTTGCGGCATCCTTCGAGGATGGACGTCTAGAAAAGGGTCCGGCCGACATTATGATGCGAGACTCGAACGGGGCTGGAGTCGATGTGACCGCTGCAAAACAAATCACAATCAGATGACGGCTCGAGAAATAAAGAAAATACACGAAAAATAGAGTCTACTATACCGACTGCAACAGGAGGCAGAGCTGGGAGTACTGGTGGCGCAACAATAACCGCGTCCCCACCTCCGATTTGTAAGGCTACAAGCAATACAAAGAGGGATTAGCAATAATGTGACTGCCGGTAAAAGAAGGAACATTAGCTGAAGGCTGTACTCACCAGCGCCACTAGATGAAGCAATCTCCGACGGGAAGGAGAAGTGCGGGTTCAGCACCTGATACAAATGATCAAGGAGAACTCCTGCGAGATCACGATGATACATGGTCAGTACACGAAAGATGCTGTCCCCGATTTAAATTTATCACAAACCCATTCTTTCCAACATTTGAGAAGATATAAGAAAAGATGGAGGGGCGGCCACCGTAACCAGTGGCACTTCCTCGGGTGGCACAATCTCAACGCCTACCACAGCTGCATTCGAAACAAAAGTACTGTCAGAAAAGGTAGAAAAGGGATTGCAGAATAGAATAGAAAGCAATAACCTGAAATTTACCTGGTAACTCACCGGTTGAGACCACGACAAGAGCATCACTGGATGTAGCGACTGCCTCACCCTCATCCGTGTTCCCGAGCGCATCATCAGGGATGTCGGCTGGTATAATAACGTCTGGTGGAGAAGCAGTGACCATCACTACACGCTCCAATAGAACGACAGTGGCTTCGACCACCTGTCCCACAGTCGCCGGGCCGTCCCGGAAAGATCCATCGGATCCGCAGCCAATGAAGATGCCTCTTCCGGAGGAGCAATCATCTGAAGAGCAGGAATCACCAAGGGAAGCTCTGTCGCAGGAACAACAATGGCGTCAGCCCTCTCCACACTAATTAGTGCCTCATCGGGGTTATCTGTGAAGTCCATAATCAGGGCGCAACTTGGACCCAGCCTCTCTGCCATCGCCGAAGTCCCTGCAAAGTTTGTACGAGGATAAGGATATATATATATATATATATATATATATATATATATATATATATATATATATATATATGTACAAGAAATACAAAATGTCACAAAGAGATACATGAACATACCGATGCGCAAGGGAGCTTCTAGTATGGCTTGTTCAAGCCGACGCTCTTTTCTGAGGAGGTACGCTCGCCGAGGTTCGAGAGTAGACTCGTGGCCACCAGTCCACAATGAAAGTGCATCCTCGGCGTCGGCTGATACGGCCTGCTTAAGAGCCCTTTCGCCCCATTCTTCTAGAGGGCCTATGAATAGTCGCCGTATCCACGGAGGGTCTTCATAAAAGATGACGGCAGGGTAAGGCCTTTTCGGGATCCTTACATTCTTGGATTCATCTTGTGAGCGTCTTATAGCCTCAGCCAATTGTGCGGCTTCCTCGGCAGATGAACCAGGAAAAAGAAGACCGTCTTGCGGTGGACTAGTAACGGTCTTCTTCCCCCGCTTTGGTCTAGAGCTAGTGATTGCAGAAGATCACTTCTTTCCTCTGGCCGTATGTTTATTGGGCTGCTTCTCGGTTTTGACAGGGAGAGGAGGCTTCTTCAAGACCTTCGCCAAGGAGATATTATCACTAGGTCTAGGTTTTACCTCCGGAACCGTTACAGTATCCATCATCGGTCGTTCAAGCGAAGCTTCTGTTGGCAATGAGGCGTGAAGCCTTTCCTCCTCTTCAAAGGTTTTAAGCGAAGCAGCAATGGCTTCTTCTGTAGAGGCACCTGTTAAAACAGGAAACGTCCGTCAAAGTAGGATAAAAAAAGAGTGAAATAAACAGCTGAAGGATAAGGATAAAGTATACCTGACTGCGCAAGGGCGACCAATTTCTTTTCGAGGGCGGCCAATTATTTGGAAGCTTCAATGGCAACCTCCAAATCGGTATCATCAAGCATCCCGAATAAACTCTCGTTGGTCCCATATTCGCTCAAGCCTTCGCTAAACGGAGCAGGGGGCGTCGAGCCTAATATGGTGTCCAAAGAAAGTACTTGCTTCTTCTTCTTCTGAGGGCGGGCGCCGGGAGCCGATGACACGAGTTTGCGTTTGGTAGACGCCTTTGGACGACGAGTCCCAATTTATTTTCCAGCGTCCGACTCGGGGGACGCGGCAGCCACTTCTTTTTCGGGTACGCTGGATGGGGCAACCCGCGCGTAGGGCTTAGCACGTGTGGAGGCTCAACTACAGTGACCTCTCTCAAGGGAGGATGAACAATGTTTCGTCACTTCAGAGGAACATTTCGATCACCAGCCGGCATTGCACCTTTGAGATCGAGCAACAATCATTTCTCCTCCCTGATGACGGCGCCCATTGAATGCTGATACTACGCCACGTATGCATTAAGGGCCGTTGGGACGCAGCTCGGCTCGCTGATAAAGAAGTTGGACCCTGTGTTTAAGTGCATGAAATGATGCAGTGCGCTCCGCATTCCCTCTTCGGAAGCAGCAGGTTCGACCAAAAAAGCCTCAAGTGGGATGCCCTGATTGTAATATAATTGCTGGGCGAAGCGATGCGGGTTATACCTCATGAATAAAGCCGAGTCATTCATCTTGAATACAAAAAAGGCCGGCTGGATGGAATACAGATGAAGAATCTCTCGAGCCTTCAAGACAGAGACCCCATATTTAAATATGTCCTGTAAGGATAGCACCGTCTTCCCCGACTCTTGGCCGACGGTCAAAACTTTATCAGTAAAGGACATGCCAGCCCCAACCGTGCGCGGGCGAAGGAGCAAGCCTCTAGCTTCCCGTTGCGTCGGAGTCAAGACAGAAGCGCCAATCAGTTGCATGATCCGAGGGAACCTGCACCTGTCATAAAAGCTCGGCCTCTTGAGGATGCCAAAGGCGCCTAGCACGTGTAACTCGAGCCATGACGTGAAATAATGCATCGGGAAATTTACCAACTGCACCCCTGGCTCAGTGGTATCAGCTGCCAAGCTGAGGCCATGGTACATATGGGCTAACCCAGCAATCTCCACAGCCACTTGTATCCCGGCAACCATTCGATGCGCAGGATAGAAGTCGGACGGCCTCATGCGGCGAGGGTGCATGGGAAGCGCGAACCAACTCAGCCACAATCCAAGGAACCCTAGAATGAACGTTTCTTCATCAATTCCAGGAGCCGCCAGCTCTGTAAAAGGGATGACCGGGGTATCAGGTAGAAAGAAGCTTTTCCGATCTATCTCCGCCGCCGGCAGATTGCCTAAACCCAAGCCCAAGGGGTCATCAAGACTGGAAAATTTATCGACTTCTTCCTTCAACATTTCCGAGCGAAGAAAATCAGCAATAAAAGCCGTAAAATTAACTCTACGACCTTCGGATGCGAGAGAGAGGTTTTCATACATATTCAACACCTTTATCAAGCTCGGAAATTGATGTTGAATAGTATTCTCGGGAGTAAGACCCATTACCATAGATTTGGTAGCGAAAACATACTCATCCGGGGGAAGCAATTCCTCATAATGTTCCTCCCTAACGGGTAAACCTGAGACCTCTGCAAACTCCTCCAAAGAAATGGAGACTTCTCGATCTGACAGGAGGAAGGTGTGGCTTGGAATGTTCCACTGTTCCAGAAATGCCCTGACCCACCATGTAGGGGGTGTGGAATATTGAAACAAAGAAGCATAGATGGCGGAATACAATCCGAGCTTCATCAACTGTGATCTCCTCGCCGATAAGATATACCGGGCCTACTGCAAATATCCGGCTGGGTGACGGGGAGTTAGTCCTACATTGTACGGCTGTCCCCAAGGACACGACTCGCCTTGACATATGCGTCGCCCTAGGATGTCCAAAGCTACCGGCGGCTGCATGGGTATTGCGGCGATAGAAGGCCGAAGGAGACCTTCCGAAGTCCAGTTGACCTCCTCCATAGTGTAATTTATCGGAGACGCATTTGCATAAGCAATAGCTGAAATAGGCTCCGAGTTTGTCGCATAGGAAAAGCTCCGTCAGCCCATGATAATTTGGTCATACCATTTACCCCATAAATGAAGGCTCTTGTGCTCCAGGTCATGGTCTTTTATCAACGCAAAAACTTCACGGTCAACGGGTGCTTCAAGGAACCCGCTTTCTGAGAGAATGAACGGGAAGGAGGTGTCGGAAGACATAATGCCTACGCGAAAAAGAGTGAATTTTCAGCTACCCATCCTATAAATTAAATTCTATTACAAGGTACTATAAGCCCGTACCGCACTGCAATGCAGTTAAAAGGGACCAAAGGGGACCCACAAAATCTGGATGACAGTTCATCATTAATAAAACAGCCTCATCATTGGATGGGGCTGTCATTAAAAGAGGAAATCCTTAAGAGATTCACATTAAATGAGAGAAATCCCTCGGGCAGAGGAGTAAAACTCCCATTGAGAGCAGCGCTCTTCACTAGACAGACATCTGTCAAAGTCTAATGATGAAGGAATAAAATTCCTCAAGAAGAGCCTTGCTTTGAGAAGATGATCCATCAAAAATAAAATTTCATTTTTTTATCTTCAAGATCCATGAACAAATTCTTAAGAGTTCTTCTATATGATCTGAAAGGAGCAAAGCTCCATTAATGGATTAAGAAATCATAAGCAAGATCCTTTTAGAGAGCAAAGCTCTGTTAATAAAACCCTAAAAAGGATTTTCTTTAGATCAAAGATCTATGAAGAGTAAAGCTCTGTTAATGGGTAAAACTCTAATTTAGTGAAGGTTTCAAACTTGACCTAAATTTTAACAGAGTTCTGGCTCTTAAAAGTTTTTTCAACAGGAGAGCAATGCTCTGACGAAGAGATAATTCTCAAAGAAGATGATAATCATCTAGAGGACCAAATGTCCTATTTATAGGCGTTAAGCCGCCTCTTCAACTTCTGAGTTGATCCAAGAGCTCAGATGTTGCCACCGCTGCGCTCACGTGTGGGCCACGTAAGCGCAACGGTAGGGGGGGCATTTGTTTCCCCAATCAGAGCAAAGCTCTGTTCAAATTCCAAGATTTGAAATGAAGCGACGCTTCTGCTTCCCCCAATCAGAGCAAAGCTCTGTTCAAATTCCAAGATTTGGAATGAAGCGAAGCTTCCTTTCCCCTAATAAGAGCAAAGCTCTGTATTGAAATTCTAGAGTCAAAAATTGAAGCAACGCTTCAGATTCAGAGCTAGGCGCGCTACGCACCACGTGTCAAACACGGGTGCGTTAGCGCAGTTGCGCTGCGCTCTGCGCTGCGTGCTACGTGTCGAACGTAGGTGCGCCAGCGCTGGAATTAAAAATTCTCCACCGTTAGATCAAAAGATCTAATAATAATAAACTATTAATTAATCAGAATTAAAATTCTTTTATGGAAAGATTTTTCCAATCTTACTAAAACAAGAAGATTATCTTCTGCAAAGCAGAAGCTCTAGGATCAAAGATTCAACGGTGGGAAATATTTCCAAATCAATCAGAGAAAGATCTCTTAAAACTGATTTAACAAATCAATTGGTCCTATATAAAGGCCCCAAGACTTCAAGTCTCATATAAAAAAAACCCTGCAAACTTTGAGAAAACTCAAAGAGAAAGAAGAGCAAGCTCTTAGAAAAAGAAGATCATTTTTTTAAGGTAAAGAATTAATTCTTGAACAACAGAGATGAAATCATCTCATTAAGAAAGAAGAACTATCTTCTTAAAGGATCATAGATCTACAAAAGACCAAGGTCTTTTATAAAAAGAGATCAAAAGATCTCATCATAAAAACAAAAGAAGTATTTACTTCATTCACAGATCCTTGATCTACAAAGGCAGAGCCCTTTTATAAACAAGAACTTTTGTTCTTGAATCGTGAGGCAAAACCTCCTTTAAAAGAAGAACTTAAACTTGTTCTTTGATCATAAATTTGATCAGATGCGCTTTGCGCTACTGAACAGTGCCTTGCACTCTTGAACTGCGCTTTTGCGCTCCTTGAACTGGCGCTCAGCGCCAAAACGCGCCACGTGTCAACCACGTATGCAACTTGCGCTTTGCGCTTCTATAACAGCGCACTACGCTCATGGGCTGGCGCTCAGCGCCAAGCGCACCACGTGTCACTCACTGTTGCGCTATTAAACTAGCGCAACGCGCTCATAAATTGAAAGCGCAATGCGCTCATAAACTGGCGCTTAGCGCCAAGCGTGACATGTGTCCTTTTTGTGTGCGCTACTCGGCAGAAGCGCAATGCGCTCTTTAATTGGCGCAAAGCGTCTGGCGCGCCACGTGGCGCGCTGTCAGAACACACATTGTTCTGACGAATGTTATGCATTCGATATAAGACAAAAGATGTCAGAACCCAATGCTTAGCATTATTAAAAGGGCCGAGCCCAAATAAAGGCTCAATAGCCAGAGCAATAAACAAAATGTTTATTGGACTTAGCCCAAGATTGGCCATAAGTCCCCAACTCATATCAACTGAGCCCATATGCTCATAAACCTTTTAACAGACTTTAGTCCCTAATTGGACTGTAGATCTCCCAACCAAAATTGGTTCAAGAGTACATCTCTGAACTCCTCTGATATTTGTCGTTGTAATTCCTCAACGTCTTCAGAGAGGTGACGGGTCCCGACAACCATACATTCCATAGACTATGACGTCTTTAACCTGGACTGTGGGGTCCTTAAGCCTATGGACTACGATGTCCTTAATCTCGGACTGTGGGGTCCCTTTAAACCCACGGACTATGATGTCCTTAACCTCGGACGGTGGGGTCCCTTTAAACCCATGGACTATGAGGTCTTTAACCTTGGACCACTATGTCCTTAAACTGGTAATTGACCGAAAAGTCCATAAACTAGAAAAATAGAGCCCAAATGCTCTTTTGTTGGATCTAAATGATCCTGTTAAGTTGATCTTAGTCTAAAATTGGACTATCGTGTTCTTAACAAACATTGAGTTGATCTTAGTCTAAAAATTAGACTAACGTATCCTTAACAAACGTTTAAGTCAATCTTAGTCTCAAATGAGACCAACGTATCCTTAAACCCAAACCAAAACCCAAATCTAAAAATATACGGATTTGGACTAATCCACGCCCTATGGGCGACAACATACATTAGTCTCCGTATACAATCCACGGGCAACCAAAAACAAAACAAACACCCACGACACGAAGTGACCATCTGGAGAAGGAGAAAGTTGTTACCGCGATGCGGTAGCGTAATTAACTGCAGGGGCTTGCGCCTGCAGGGAAGAGCGTCCCCAGAATCGAAAACCCCTCAAACGAGGGGGAATCTAACGAAGTTTGCTATATCGGCCGCATCCGTTTAAACCTTCGATACATGGTGCCATAAATTAACTTGGCATCTTCGGAGAGGTGGACGGATAGCACCAATTAGCATCTGCCCTTAGATTCATGGCAAGACGTTCGCCGCGTCTTCCCGGTTTCCGGCGGTAAACAGGAGTGAGCTAGAGGACGTGTTAATCAAAGTCGGGGAATTTATATTCCATGTGGACTTCATAGTTATTGATACACAGCCTGTAGTAAACCCACTGAACTAAATTCCGGTGATTCTAGGTCGGCCTTTTCTAGCGACTTCCAACGCTTTAATCAATTGTCAAAACGGCTATATGAATCTATCCTTCGGGAAGATGTCAATTGAGCTTAACATTTACAAGTTGGGAAGTGAACCCTCTGAGCCTTATGCTCAAGTATGTTCTGTCGAAATAATGGATTTCGACAGCAGCCAATTTGAACAGCTTCACGATACTGATCTAGACTCCCTTAATACATTGTTGTTTGACCCCGCTATGTATTATACACATACATACCTTTCTATCGAGCTGTCCAGGTCAGCATCTAACACTTATTATGAACCTTTTATGGAGTCTGAGTATCATCCCGTTCTTTCCGATGAGATTATTCTTCGGGATATCGATGAAAACTTTGAAGAAATTTTCGCTGATGAACTCGCATTCTTAGAAGACATGGAAGTTGTGATGCTTCAACCTCAAAAAAAAGAAGTTAAACCACCACCCCTTCTTCTTATCAATAACAAGAATGCGAGTAATCCATCACCGATATTTCATCTCTACAAATCGTGACGCAAATCCGTTCTATTACACCACTTATCTCTTCCCCACTTCTTCTTGGCTATATATAACATGTTCTTCCACCAACCGGTGCGTTACATTGATAAAATATTCGAATGATTAGTGTTGCCTTTTGGTCTTTGTAAGCTTTATATTGACCAATAATTTTACCCCCCATTCTTATGATTTTAAAAGCTTCACATTGTTTAGCTCAAATTGGGGGGGGGGGGAGATATTTTGGCTCTTAAAAATAAAATTTGTACATAAAATTGTGAGCCAAAAATAAGTTTGGGGGAGGATTTCACTTTCATTTATTTTTATCCCCGTTAATAACTTTTCTTTCCAAGTCTACAGGTTTTTGAGATTTAAAAGATAACAACAGTGAGGACACTGCTGCAAACAAGTTTGGGGGAGGTTTTTGCTTATTTACGCATTACTTTGCATTACACCTTACATAAGCACAAATTTTTTTCTTTGATAATGAAATATTAGAAAGTGAAAAATTATATTTAAAAGATTGGAAGAGTTTGAAAAAAACAAGAAAGTTAGATGTTTTCTTAAACGAAGCTAGTAATAAATAGTTATGAGCCGTTGTCCCAAGAGTTAGTAAGATGAAAGAAGTCACTAATCTGAGGATAAAAATAAATCTGAAAAATAGTCCCTATTCTTAAGGCCAAACATTTGAACGTTGATACTCTACTATATGCACTTACATACGTCTTGAAACTCGGGATAGTAGAGGATACCTTGAAATACTCTTGTCTAAAAGCCAAAGTATGAAGAAAATATAAATGAAGTATAAAATATAAAATAGTGAAGAAAAATGAACACTAGTTTTGTAATCACCAAGGCAGCATAAAAAAATATAGCGAAGGTGATTCATCACCTAGTGTCATAGACCAACTGGTTTGGGAGCCATTGCTAAGCCTTAGGTGTTGCAGGACAAGGAAATTGCTAATTACGCCTAATAAGTGAGCCCATTTAGTAATCGGTCAGTTAGTATCTCAAGAAATATTAACGGTTGCATGATGAATGTGTGGGCAATTCCATCCAAAATATTCACCGACTAAAGGTACTGAGGTAGATGGACAAGAGTATGACAACTTGAATTAAATTCTCCGATTGTACGGATGTCTTTTACACACACGTATGGGTATATGATCGGTGTTTGGAAGAAAGTTAGGGAGGAATACTAAAGGTGATGTTTTATTGAGGGATGATGTGATTTCTAACATCTTTTCATGACCATTAAGATAGGGCTCATGACAACCGAAAAACTAGTGTAGTTGGAAACTCTTATTTTCAATTTCTTTCTTTTATATAGTTCTTATCTTTATATGTAACTTTCACAGTCTTTCTTTTATTATAGGATTTTATGGGTGTAATCCGCTGAAAACCCTCAGGAGACAACACTCCTCCTACTAGGGACACTTAGAGGTTTAACGGCTTGTGGCACGTGCTCAGTGCAATCGTGTTTCCTACGAAAGTGTGCTAGTTAGTTTTTCTTTTTTTCTTTTCTCTCTCTCTTGAATAAATAGTTTGCTCGGGACGATCAAAGTCAAGTTTGGGGGTATTTGTTCAGTCGAAAAGAGTGAACTTTTAACATGACAATTTCCTTACTTTTCTTAATCATCAAAAGGTATTTGTTATAAATATAACACATATTAGAAGTTTATCTGCAAAATACCATTTATCACGTGTTTATATATTATAGTCAATATTATGAAGGAAATTATATGTTTAATATTTTACGCATAATATTTTGTATCTCAAACATAACTAACATTCTTCATTGAAATATTGTGCAAGTTTAGCTCAGGTCAGATATCCGGAATTAAGAGTCTGCCGATAAAGTAAAGAAAGTTGAAAAATCAAATACTGGCAGAGACTCAGAAAAGATAAGAAAGTTCCAGACATCAAATAAATTCCCAAATATTAACAAGAGAAGATTCCAGAAGAATGAAGCCAAGAACCCACCGATCCGTGGCCGATCCGCTGCCGAGTCGGCCGAGTTACTGCGGTTCAGCGGTCAAGAAGAGGAGTTAGGATTCAAGATTCTTCTGGAAGTTTCTGTGCAACAAACTTCGTTTGTTGGGATTTTCTGTTACAGGATTTGGGGATATAAAAAGGACCGAAAGCTACATCTACAAAGGATCCAATTTTCATCCAATTTCATTCAAAAAAAGAGCCAAGAACAACAACAAAATCTCCACATCAAATTCAAGATCAAATCCAATATCAAAAAGGGGATCTAAGATTTAAGATCAAGAATCTTCGATCTTAAGATCCTCGATCAAGAAATCATCAAGAAATTCATCAAGCGACATCAATCAATTCTTCTTTACACGAAGCCGATCATCATCAATGAGCAAGCGATCCAAGACAGGTCCATGACTCGAGGTGATCAAGCGACGTGAAGATCGACAGAACATTTACTTCTTCGAGGCAGAGATCGAGAGCAATTCTTCTTCCTCTTGTAATCTAAACTTAAAGAAATGTATTGTGAAGTTGAGTAATAAAGGTAGATCATCAGTTTTATTAATTCATTTCTTTTAATTTCCGCATTATGAATTCTTTCTCTATTCTTTCTTCTATTTTCATGATGCGCGAGTAATTCTCCGCTTGATAGGATTCGTAGGATTATGGTAGATCAATGTGTGAGAAAATTCTATACCCCTTTTAAGTCTTATGAAGTTTATAAAGTTTAGCAAAAGAATCGTCAACATCCTTATCGGGTGCGATATCAATTTCTTGATAATTTCGACCACGATTTAAGATAAGATTGACGATCTTTTTGTTAAGGGCTAGATATGAATGGAGATCAATGAAAGGACAAGGGTCAATAGAGGAGAAACCCTAGTTTCTTTCAAAGAACCCTAATCCTCATTCATTACCATCAATTTAGTTTTAAATATATCAATAGATAAGAGAAGTCATTTTTATTAGTCATCCAGGGCTACTAAATCCAATCGAATCCTACAAGCCTTCTTCATATAAAATTTTCTTGATAACTCAATTAGATCTTGAACCATTTTCTTGATAATTCAATTAGATCTTGAAAATATTTTCTTGATTTTCTTGAAACTATCTTCTTGATTTTCTTAAAACTGTTTTCTTGATTTTCTTGAAACCATCTTCTTGATTTTCTCTTTTCTATTTCTTTCAACCGATTTAAAGCAAGAACTATAAAATTCCACGAATCTCAGAGGATGACCCGTACTCACTAAAGGTTCACTACATGCGACACCGTTATTGATTGCGGTTATTTTACTACTACTTTTTCTTTCACAAAGTTACAGATCAATCAGCAACCTAGAGTTCCTAGTTGCTTCACTTGATCATTAGTGTGGAGCTAGAGCCATGAGCTACATCCCTCGGGTGGATCATACTGACGTCAGCAATCTAATTTCTCTGTAAGTATTCCTTATCTCCTCTGTAATCCCCTGAACTTCACTGAAAAATTTTCCTGCAGGGTTCTTTTATGCAAAACTTCTTCTCCCTCTCCAATAAATCAATTTTGTACAGGATTCTTTGCGCCACAAATAAAAAGAAAAAAAATTTGGCAAGTGTTTTAGATTTTTATGTGTTTACTGCTTTGCATTTTTAAAACGGACTTTTAAGGGGCTATAACACCAATTCACATTGGGTGGGGATTTCATTACCCTTCCTAAGACCCCAAAAATCACAAAAAGAATATGCATCAACCCTCGAGTAAATTAAAAAATATTTAGACTCAGCCAATTAAGAACTGTCGCACTCATTAGGACAGAGGAAGGTTGTTGGCAATCGGTCATTTATCTAAATCTGACTTTGTGGTGCTTAGGCTAGACAAGTGAGAAAGGTAATTTTAAAAGGCCCGTCTCACGGTGATTCATGAGCGGATCCCTCCTTTCTTTACTTGTGCTTACCTGGCCACAATTGGCAGTGAAGAGGCGATTTGAGAGATATCTCACAACATGTCGCTTTGGATCAGTTAGGAGCAGTCTAGTTGACTTAGAAGACCCTACCTCTAGGCTTGATTGTGCATGTTCAAATTGTGATTGCTTGAAAGTGTGTCGTAGTTCCGTATAAAATCTTTTACAAAACTCTTTATAAAAAAAATAAAAAAACCACAAAACAAAATTTTTACAAAAACTTGCCATTTTGTCGCTAGAAATCCATT
This sequence comes from Agapanthus africanus, assembly GCA_030015575.1. Classification (NCBI taxonomy): domain Eukaryota; kingdom Viridiplantae; phylum Streptophyta; class Magnoliopsida; order Asparagales; family Amaryllidaceae; genus Agapanthus; species Agapanthus africanus. The sequence goes on along the minus strand of CM057351.1, from coordinate 347,316,506 downwards.
GCACCCCACTTTCACCCACATTTTCTCCATTGACGTTTTCTTACCCCCACCTTCTACTTTTTGACTACACTACACCTTATTTAGTGTATATCCAGTTGGACTAGGGACACTAGCGCCCGTTTAATCCGTGTCTCATTAGTTCCTACTGACGATGCGTTCGACTCTGAAGTCGAAATTCCCTTCACTTCTTTACCTTCATCTTCAAATTCATCGTCTTCTAAAGAGATGTCGGGATTCAACCCTAACAACCTCTTACCTACTTCGGGACTGATTCCATCTCAACTGGGTGCGAATAACCCACAACACTCTCTTGTTGAAGTGCCTCAACGAATCGCGCTCCAGGATCTTTTCTATCCAACCCGCACCGCACTTCTTACTTATCTTTCACTTCCACCGGCTAATAGGGATAACTTCGAAATTAAACCCCACTTCATCAATATGCTGCCCAAATTTCACAGGCTGGAATCCAAAGATGCCTATATCTTCATTAACAAATTTCAGAATGTTTGCGTAATGATGAAGACCACCCAACTTTCCGATGATGCTATAAGGATACGTGTCATTTCCTTCACTTTATGTGACCTAGCTGAAAAGTGGCTATATAGTACTGTAACACCCTAGTTCATTTATACCAGTTCTATTTCAAGTATTTCTTTATTTATGGTATTTTTCTGATTTACTACGTTTTGGGTGCGAATAGTGTATTTGACATCTGTATTTGCATCCGGCCCGACTCGCTTGCTGGAAACCCGTTTTGATTCCTGTTTATGATTTATCCCGGCTTGTTATGTGGATCCGTGCACTTTCATTTTTTTCATATACTGCATACTGGCATTTATCTGGCATCTGCATTTTTAATATAACATTTAAAGTCACATAAAATTTTTTAAAATTACATTGCATGGCCTGCATGATACCCCTAACCCCGTGGTAGCATCTGCGCATCTTGTTCTCGTCCCGTTGAATGAAACGGACTTGTTTGGATGAATACGTGCACGTGCATGCATCCGTTCTTCGGGGTATGCATTTTTTTCGTTACTCAGATATCCAACTTTAATTTTGGTCGACATGTATATTTTCGTATTTTAAAACTGAATTTTAGACCCGACCCGGGCATGTTTTGAACTATGTTTGTATTTACCAGAATATCAAATTTTATTTATATAATATTAATTTTATAAACTAATACAAATTAAAATTTAGTTAACTAATAAAAGATTTTTTAAATTTAAATCTAAACTAATTTTCTAACAAACTAACAACCCCTTTCTCTCTCTCTCTCCTCTGCATATATATATTTATATATTATTTATTTATTTATTTTTTCTTTCCTTATTTAATACACAGCCTCTTCTTCTTTCTTCTTCTTCTTCTTTCTTCTTTCTTTTTCTTGATCTTGTTTCTTGATTCCGGTGATCACCGCTGGAGCCGTGCTCGTCGCTGACGATCCGAGTGATCCAGTGAACGTACCTTGCATGTGTGATCACCCTCTTATCTTGCCTGAACTATTCCCGCGTGCCGCGTGTGCGTTGCGACGATTTACCGACATCGGACGTGCCGTGAGTATCCGTCGTGTGATTCGATCGAGGCAAGTTTATCTTGCTACATGCTATGTTACTGTATTTACATCTATTTGAATAAATATAGCACTTGTATTTTAAATCATGCATCCCACATTATCATTTTGCATGTTTCACCGTTTTCGGATATCCGTATGCATTCGTACAAGTTATTTCATATCTAGTGCATGCAAATTTATCTTGATACATGCTAGACTACAATATACTGCACCCAATTGAATAATAACATTTCATATTGTTTAATTGTACATCCCACGTTTACCAGTTTATCATTTTACGGTTATATGACATCCGTATGCATCCATATCAGTATTTACATAAGTATTCGCATGCTAAATCATCTTGCCACATGCTAGGTATAGTATTATGCATCCATATGAGTAAAATGTTATCCGTTCATCCCATTGTACATCCATACTAAAGTTTTACTGTTTTCGGATACCCGTTTGCATCTATATCATTTAAAATATATATCGTCGTAATATTTCTTATTATTATCTTTAATTATTTTATAATCTGAATTTTATAATATTATACAAAATATAGTTTGAAAATATTATAGTTTACACATGAAACGTCGTTCCAAAGCGGATACGACAAATCTGAAATTTACTGTACACCTTACCTTATAAAATTCATTATAAATCATAGAAAAATTATTAGTATATGTTCTTTAGTTCTTTACGAAGATAACTCAGAATACTATAACTCTATAAAATATTTACTTGCAAAATAAAATTTTTAAATAACATAAAATGCAAATTAAAATATCTCTAACTGCTGTCCAGGGAAATTCCAGCAGCAAACTTTCAATTTCGAATATTCATAACTTTTTGTAGGAACAATCTGAGATACTTCAACTTATAAAAATGAAAACCTTATTGAATTATCTTTATTTTGGTATAAGACACGTCCCTTTTGGAAAACGTTTGTTATTTTTAAGCTATTTTACAAATCAGAGTGACGCTGAATTTCTGAACGGAACTTTCTTGTGCATGGTTAATCAATACCACTTTTATAGTTATTAATTGGTTTGAATATGTTATCCATGTTAATATTATTATATCAATAGCTATTTAATAAATAATGGTGCTTGTTTTTTAATATTCAGCAAATTTTACCGATTTACAGTTTTATAGTATCCGTCTGTATCCGTACGGTTTATTACATATCTAGTTGCACACCGAGACCATATTATTTCATGTTACTGTTGTATTAGTGCACCATGCTTGATAATTGTGCATCCTACTTAGTCTTGATGTGACCCTTGATCGATATTTGTGCATCCATGCTTTTATTGTGCATCCGTATTTTCACCCTGATTGAATACTTGCTACAGTTCGATTATGAGCACCCGCTTGATACCTGTGCACTACTTGACATGACCTGATACACTACTACTTGATTTGACTTGATACATGTTCACTACCTGACACGACCTGATATATCACTACTTGACATGTTACCTGATCCTGTTTCTAATGCCGACAATCCTGACATATTGTCCCGATGGACATATCCTGTTGTCTGTATAGACAAATCTGTTCCTGCTTGATCCTGTGTTGGCATTAGCTCCAGATTATTCAATACATGACTTACACACATAACTTGGGGGTATGGGGAAATCAAGAATGTAGCCGAACGTAACTCAAAGGGCTATTACATCATGTTACCGTGGTCCCGTGGGGTTGAATGTGACATAGACTCACAGTCTATCATATCTTGTTACCGTGGTCCCGTGGGGTTGAACGGGGCATAGACCGATGGGTTACGATGAGGATTACATAAATTGATTTCGAATAACTTTAGAGTAGATAACCCTATAGTACAGTTTAGATTACTCACTGCACTTCACCTGTTTATATCCTGTTCACTGATTTATAATCATGTTACGGTTTACTTGCTACTGATGACTTGTTACTGTTCATACTTCATGCCTGTATATTTCATCACATCCTGCTTGCTTAGAATTATTGATATTATGACGCACCGACGTCTGGGTTTTGCATGGCCCAGATCCTCTACCTTTGTCACAGGCTGATCAGGAGTATTTCCGCCGTCAGGCCGAGCAGTGAGGATCCTGTTAGTATCCAGTTAGTTTAGTTATTTCCGTACCTTCTAGATTGTTATTGTTATTTGGATTTATTGCTTCCGCATATTATTTCTTGACTCGTTTATTCTGGCTCATGGACATGTACTAGATAGTTTATTTTATTTCTACTGTTCTTGATATCTCTAGATAGCCGTAATGTGACTGTGGAGGGATGTTTCCTAGACACATGTAGCATGGTTGACTCTGTCACGTGCCTATCTTAGCACACTCTAGGAAGCGGGGCGTGACAAGTACAACATTACATTCCATCAAAAGTTGGGAAGAGTTTGTTAAGGCTTTTCTAAAAAATTTTTACCCACACCACAAAACTGCGAGAATTCGAAATGAAATTAATCAATTTTCCCAGCTTCCTTCCGAACCTTTTTGGAAGTGTTTCGAACGATTTAAGGACCTTCTTGTTCATTGCCCTCACCACGGTATCGAGAGATGGCAACTTTGCCAAACTTTATACGAAGGACTGAACCCAGCAATTAAGCAGTTGCTGGAAACCATCTGTCAAGGTCACTTCCTTACTAAATTTGACGAGGAAGCTTCGCAATTTCTCGACGATCTTGCTGAATAAATGCTTCAGTTGGAAAGCACTAGACAGGCCGCTTCATCCACTTCATTTACTTCATCCGGTTCGTCTAGGGCAGGTGTTCATCAACTTGACATGTCAATTGCAATGAAAGACGAAATGGCTGCAATTACACGTAAACTAGAAGCAATTGAGAGCAAATTCTCATCGCCTTCTCATGTCCTCGCTTTACCCCTTCGCACTATATGCGCTTATTGTTCGAATCCGTCCCATTTGACCGAAGAGTGTCCTTACAACCCACCTGCTCAAGGATAAGATCAAGTCAATGCTGCTTTTCAGCAGAGACAAAGAAATGATCCATACTTTTCAACTTATAATCCTGGTTGGAGGAACCACCCCAATTTTGCTTGGAATCAAAATCAACAACAATTCCAAGGCAATAACAATTTTCAAAGGCCTCCTCCACAACAACAAGCCCCTCAACAAACTCAATATCAACAACCTTTCCAACTCCAACCGTACCAAAATCAAATGAACAATTTTGCACTAAACAACTCTTTTCCTCAAAATAATTTTGTTCAACCAAATAACGATAAGGTTTCCTCGCTAGAACGAAGTCTGGATGTGTTTTTAAAACAATCTACGCAATCCTCAGCCAACATCCAATCTTCCATTCAGTCTTTGGTGCAACACACTGCATCACATGAGCAAAGCATCAAAACCATTGAAGCTCAAATTGCACAATTGAATGCTTCTCTAAGCGAGCGAGAGAAAAGAAAACTTCCATCTCATCCATTGCCAAATCCTGGTCACACACAAAATGTACATGTTTCTCATGAACAACAAAATCATAATGTGAGTGCCGTGACTACGTTGAGATCTGGAAAGGTATTGCACAACAACGTTGGCATAAATAATGACACCCCGGCCGCCGCTTCTTCTTCTTCTTCATCTTCTTTAGAGCCTGTTCTTCATTCTTCGCAAGGCTCTACTTCTTCTACTAATTCGAACGGACCCACATCTCACTCCACGAAAACACCAACACTGGGATCCGTTCTAACTCCGTAATCTACTCCACAAACATTGGACTCAACAAATTTTTAAAATGTTCCATTTCCAAACAGGTTGAGATCCAATAAACAAACTCCACAAATGGAGAAGATTGTGGAGTTATTTAAACAGGTTAGTACTAACATACCTCTCTTGGATGCAATCCAACAAGTCCCTTCTTACGCTAAAATCTTGAAGAACTTATGCACCAAGAAGAGAAAATCGCAGGTACCTAAGAAAGTTTTCTTGGCTAGTGTAGTAAGTGATGCTCTTACCCAACCTTTACCTCAAAAACGAAAGGACCATGGCTGTCCTACAATTTTAATAACTATTAGGGATAAGAACATCAACCGCGCACTTTTAGATCTTGGTGCCAGTGTTAATTTGCTTTCTTATTCTGTATATGAACAATCAGGCGTTGGAGAGCTGAAACCCATATATTGTACTCTCCAAATGGCCGACCGATCCATCACCCATCCTAGGGGTGAGTTAGAGGATGTGTTGATTAAAGTAGGGGACTTCATTTTCCCCGTTGATTTCATTGTTATGGACACACAGCCTGTAGCTAACCCCCGGAGTCAAATTCCAGTGATACTCGGTCGACCATTCCTTGCAACTTCTAATGCGGTGATCAATTGTCGAAATGGTTCAATGAACCTATCTTTTGGAAACATGAAAATTGAACTCAACATTTTTAAGTTGGGGAATCAGCCCTCCGAACCTAATGCTAATATACTTGATGTTTGCTCGATCCAAGAGATCACTCAGGAGGACTGTGAGCTCGAAAAATTTCTGTTCGATCACAGCAATTTTGACGCCACTAGTGCGTTCCTCCTTGAATCTGACACAGCTTTCACACCCGATAACGATTATGAGTGTTTCACTTTTTCGAATGATTTTGAAGAATCACCACCCTAGTTCGAATCCATTGAATTTTCGGATGAGTCAGCTGAACCATCCGACTCGGTTGCTTACACTCGCTTTGAACCTTTGTTGGAATCCTTCGAGTTTGAGACAGTTTCACTAATTTTACCTTCAATTGTTACGCCTCCAAAACTCGAACTCAAGCTATTGCCGTCTCACCTTAAATACGCTTACTTAGGTGAGAATGAGACCCTTCCCGTTATCATCTCGGCCTCTCTAGCCCCCGAGCAAGAGAAAGCCCTTTTAATGGTTTTACAAAACAATCGGCAAGCTTTTGGCTGGACTATGGCGGACATCGAGGTGATTAGTCCCATAATAATTGAACATCATATTCATATGATGGATGATACCAAGCCAGCAAGGGATCCACAGAAACGACTTAACCCTATCATGAAGAAGGCTGTTAAAAAGGAGATTGTAAAATGTCTTGATAGTGGTATCATTTACCCTATCTCTGATAGCCAGTGGGTTAGCCCCATTCACGTTGTCCCAAAGAAATCGGGCATAACGGTCATAACTAATGAGGCGGATGAGTTAATACCTACTCGTACCCAAACTGGGTGGCGAGTATGCATCGATTATAGAAAACTCAACGCCGCGACACGGAAAGATCACTTTCCATTACCTTTTATTGACCAAATACTAGAACGATTGGCTGGGCACAATTACTATTGCTTTTTGGATGGCTACTCCGGCTATAATCAAGTTCCCATCGCCAAAAAGGACCAAGACAAGACCACATTCACTTGTCCTTTCGGTACGTTTGCTTACCGTCGCATGCCTTTTGGGTTATGCAATGCACCCATTACTTTCCAGCAGTGTATGATGGGTATTTTTTCAGACATGGTGGAAAATTTCTTGGAGATTTTTATGGATGATTTCTCCATTTTCGGCGACTCCTTTGATGAGAGTTTGCATCATATAGACGCAGTTCTTACCCGGTGTAGGGATAAGAACCTTACTTTAAATTGGGAGAAATGCCACTTTATGGTATGAGAAGGTATTGTCTTAGGACATATCATCTCGCAAAATGGCATTGAGATAGATAAAACTAAGATTGAAGTTATTTCCAATTTTCCTCCTCCCAAATGCGTCCGAGACATTCAAGCCTTCCTTGGCTATGCCGGTTTCTATAGACTGTTCATCAGGGATTTTAGCAAGATAGCTAGACCCTTGACTCCTTTGTTGGCCAAGAACACCACATTTGTCTTTGACTCAAGCTGTATGAAGGCGTTCGAGTCATTGAAAAACTCACTTATTTCCGCTCCCATTCTTTCATCTCCTGACTGGACGCATCCATTTGAAATTATGTGCGATGCATCTGATTTCGCCATTGGTGCTGTCCTTGGACAGCACATTAATAAGATGTCGCATGTAATTTATTACGCTAGCCGAATCTTAAATGAGGCCCAATTGAATTACACAACAACTGAAAAAGAATTCTTAGCTGTTGTGTTTGCATTAGAAAAGTTCAGGCCCTATTTAATCGGCTCTCCAGTCATCGTTTATACTGACCACTCAGCTCTTCACCATCTTTTCGCGAAGAAGGATTGTAAATCTCGGTTGATACGTTGGATCCTCTTACTACAAGAGTTTGACCTTGTCATCAGAGACAAGAGAGGATGCGAAAACGTAGCCGCCGACCATCTTTCTCGACTTCCTTCTTCGCGTACACTTCAAATTCCTATTAAAGACGTTTTTCCAGATGAGCAGCTCTTAACTGTGTCATGTGAACCTTGGTTCGCAGATATCGTAAATTATTTGGCCACCGGACTGATACCAAACGAATGGTCAAATCAGGACAGACTCAGATTTCTATCCCAGGTAAAACAATTTTACTGGGATGAACCGTATCTATTCAAATACTGTCCCGACCAAATTATTCGTCGGTGTGTCCCCGACAATGAGTTTAAGAGCGTGCTGTCATTCTGCTACGATTAAGCATGTGGCGGGCATTTTGGCCCTAAGAAGACAGCAGAAAAGATCTTGCAGTGTGGTTTCTACTGGCCACAACTTTTTAAAGACGCATATGAGTACTGCAAGACATGCTCCCAGTGCCAACACTTGGGCCGGATATCTAGGAGAAATGAAATGCCGCTCCAACCAATATTGGTTGTTGAAATTTTTTATGTTTGGGGGATGACTTTATGGGACCGTTTCCCATTTCCTTTGGGAACGTGTATATCCTACTCGCTGTTGACTATGTTTCTAAATGGGTCGAGGCTGTGCCCAGCCGAACTAATGACAACAAGGTTGTCGTTAGATTTCTCAAAGAAAACATCTTTTCTCGGTTTGGGCATCCTCGCGCGATTATCAGCGATAATGGATCTCACTTTTGTAATAGGACTTTCGAGTCCTTAATGCGGAAATACTCCATTACTCACAAGCTGTCAACGCCCTATCATCCCCAAACTTGTGGGTAAGCCGAGATTTCAAATCAGCAAATTAAACAAATATTGGAGAAAACGGTTCCCAAAAACCGTAAAGATTGGTCCTCAAAACTTATTGATGCCCTTTGGGCATTCCGAACTGTCTATAAGACCGATCTTGGCATGTCTCCATATAGGCTTGTTTATGGAAAGGCTTGCCACCTTCCAGTTGAAATAGAGCATAAAGCATTTTGGGCAATAAGAGAGTTGAACCTATCTCCAGGAGATGCGGGAAGCAATAGAAAGTTGCAGTTGAACGATTTAAACGAGCTTCGGGATGAAGCTTACGAGAATGCCGTAATCGTCAAAAACCGAACGAAGGTGTTTCACGATAAACACCTTATACGCAAAACTTTCAAACCAGGTCAACAGGTTTTACTTTACGACACTCGGTTACATTTCCATCCCGGCAAGCTCAGATCTCGATGAAAAGGGCCATTTTTGGTACGCACCTTATATCCGCACGGTGCGGTCGATTTAGAAAATCCGGAGGATGGTTCATTATTTAAAATGAACGGACATAGACTTAAACCGTTCCTCACTGCGAACCCTTCGGAGGAGCTCCTGTTTTTGCAGGAGCCGATCTACATTGACTGATCTTCCTCTATCTACCCCTAAATTTCGATTATCTAGCCAAATCACTGTTTCAAACAAGTTTGGGGGTGTGTATCACTTGTAATTATATATAAAAACAAAATAAAATAAAATAAAAAATTGGGGTATTTTTGTAAATTTTCAGTTTTAATAAAAATAAAATAAAATAAAAAATTTTTACAAATAAATTCCTCTTTTTAAGAGGACATTTTTGAAAATAACCAAACCACTATCGCCTATAAATACAACCCGACCTCTCACAGCATTTTTCATAACCCTAAATTTTCATTTCCTCAAACCCTAGCCGCCGCTCCAAGTTCTGCAGTGCGATCCCCCTACGCCGCCGCGTTTCTGCCGTTGTAGCCCACTTTTGGCCGCGCAACCGCCGGTCCATGGTGTCTTCTCCTCTGAATCTTTCAGAGGAGGTTTGCATCATCTCTTCCTCTCTGTTAAATTTTTTTATAAATCTGTGAACTTTCTGAATGGCACCAACCATACAATTAGAACGAGATTTTTTACAAATCTTTTCACACACAATTTACGGGAGTTATTTTGGTGATGAGATCACACGGCGAGGGTGGAACTTTTTAATTTTCAATCATCCCAACGCCTACGCTCTTCCAGATCTAGTCACTCGTTTTTACGAGTGCATGGAGGAAGGCTGCCTAGCACAATACGGTTTTATTAAATTACTTTGGGGCGATAACGAAATAATCATTGATAGGGACTTCATGGTCCATGAAGTCACTATAATTTTTAGATTACCTGTTCACGACCAACCCCTTCAATTTGAAGACTGCTTACCCTTAATGGGTAATGACTGTTCGAGGGAACCTAGGAAGGGCATATAGGCTAGAACCCTCTTCGCCAATGTATTAACCATGTGCCGTTGGGCACAAAACAACATTTTTGGCAGTTCACATAACACAACATTTTTCACCCCATCTCTTCATATCGTGCACACCTTAATGACTAGGAACCCTAGATTTGACATGTGCATGGTTTTACTTAATTCAATTGGTGCTGGTAAAAGGGCCGCAAATTACCCATGCCCTATGTTAGTGACACAACTGTGTCGCTATTTCCTTCCTGTGGAGGAATTTGAGTTTTACATGCATGGAGGTATACCCATTAGGCCTCTTATTGAGGGCGTATCCACGTCCTATACCCGTCTAACTGATGTATGGTCGCGAAGAGAACCGGCCGAACATGTACCCGCCAGGACACCCAGCTCCAGCTCGACCGCGAGCGAGGAAGAGCTTACCCCAGCAAAACATGCACGTCTGCTTAGAAGAGCCACTAGGGGGATTGATAGGTTGGTGGCGATGGTGACCAACTTGGATCACCGGGTGACAGAGATTGAACATGGCGTATCTACGCTGCTGGTGAGAGAGGAACGTTCCCGTTCACGTTCAAGGGGACGGTGAGGACATGAGCAGTAAGGGCACTGCTTTTGGTAAGTTTGGGGGAGGAGGTGCTTTGTAAATAGTTATCATTGCATTGCATATTTTAATTTTTGTATATATTTTTTTTTCTTTTTCTTTCTTTGCATGTTTAATTCTGCATTGCATCTTTATAAAAAATTAAAAAAATTAAAAAAAAATAAAAATAAAAATATATATATATATAAGAAAAATCAAATAAAAAAATTAAAAAACTCAAAAGATAAAAAAAATTTCAACTTGGCCATATTTGACTTAAGTTTGACAAGACGGTTAACTAGCTAGGAAAAACTAGATCCTAAACTTGGTAAATTAAAAACCCTAAAAATAACCTTTCTTAAAGTTTAACGGTAAAAAATATATGTCCTTGTAGTTTATTTAGAAATAGGCAAATTTTGAGTTCAGTTCTTGGTCTAAGTCAAAATAAGGGAAGAGTATTGAAATTTTTATTGAAGCGTAAGTCTGAAAAATAATTCCAAACCTTGAGTTTAAATTCTGAAAGTATATACCCTACAACTCGCACATACACACACCTTAAAACTTGGGATAGTAGAGGATACCTTGAATTGCTCTTGTCTAAAATCCTTAGTATGAGAAAAAAATTAAATAAAAGTATAAGTATGAATAAAGAGATAAAAAAATGAACACTGGTTTTGTAATTACTTAAGGCTGCATAAAATAAAAAAATATATAGCAAGAGTGCTTTATCACCTAGTGCCTTAGACCAACTAGTTTGGGAGTCACAGCTAAAGCCTTAGGTGTTACAAGACAAGGAATTACGCCTAAATGCGCGAACACATTTTGTAATCGGTCGTTGGTACCTCAAGAAGTATTAACGGTCGCATGAAGGAGGTGTGAGCAATTTCATCTAAAATTAACCAACTAAAAGTACTTTGGACGATGGACAAGAGTATGATAGCTTGAATTGAATATCCAAGTATAGGGGTGATACTTACACACACGTAGGGGTATATGATTGGGGTTTGGATGAGAGACACGAATGAAAAATAGGGCTTATAACTTCAGTAGAGATGATAAAAATTCCTAAGTTGAGACGGAACCTTAGAAGGAAAATTCAAAAGATGCTAAAACCTAAATAAATTTATAGAACATATACAATCTTAAGTTAAATGATAAGTGAGTGTGAAAAATACGGGTTGATAATTTCTAAGTTGAAGATAATAGAATTTCTTGGTAGAACACCGAATTAAAGAATGAAAGTCAATAGGCCAAATTGATCGGATTTTGTGGGTAGTATCTGCTGAAAACCCTCAGGAGATAACACTCCTCCTACTAGGGACACCTAAAGGTTTAACGGCTTGTTGCACGAGCTCAGTGCAATCGCGATTCACTGCGAAATTAAGATTAGGATTTTTTCGAGAATAAATTGGCTTTGCTCGGGACGAGCAAAAGATTAGTTTGGGGGTATTTGTTCATAACAAAATTTTGCATTATTATATTTCCCATTCTTAATCATATTGCAAATAAATAGGTGCTTTTGATCCATGTCTGCTAAATAGTTGCAGGTTAAAGGTTCTCAGAACAATACAGTGAAATTCAGGAAAAAAACGATACAAATGAGAGACTACGACCAACAAATAGATGAATCTGTATGATGCCACCTACCAGTTTAAGGAACAAATGAAGATCAATGAACAGTTGGATTGCACAAAGTACGAGGGCAACACAAGATTCAAGGCTTCAACGCGAAGCTAATGGTAAAAGTCCACAAATTATGCACTGTTGGAAATCTGAAAGAAAGTAGAAAAGAGTCTGGAGAACCAAGTGAAGAAAAAGGCAACATGAAGCAACCCTGGAAAGATGTGACAGAGAACCCCCAAGATGGCCGCGGATCCGCGGCCAAACATGGCATTCCGCCGCGGATCCGCGGCGGTGCTGTACACATGTCGGTGCATGTGTCGGTGGGTGTCGGTGCTTTGACCCGGCTTTCTTAGGGCAGTCTTGTAATTTTAAATGTGGATCAGATGTAAACCCTAGGGTTTCTCCTATTTATAAATTGGAAAGCCTACAGCCTCTTTTGGGGCATGGCACTTTTTAATTCTAGATTTAAATTTTCAATTCCATTGTAATCGTCAAGAGTGCATCAATAAAATAAGATTTTATCTGAATTTAATTCTTGCATTTTTATCTGTTCTTTTAATATCTGCTATTTTATTTTATCTTTTATTATTTTCAACTTAGATAGTTTTTAAAATAAAACATAAAAATGAATTCTATTGTTAATACCCTAATGAGTGAGTAATTTCTCACTTGTTAGGGTTAGGATTGGGTAGGTTTGAGAGATGGTAATCTCTCACTCCTTTCTTTCCCATATAACATTTTAATTAGGACTCTATTTTAATCAACCACACGCCGCTCACTACGGCACCCTATCCTATGAGATAGCGGTGATTCCCTAGTTAGACCGGTTGTGGTTGATTTACATAGAGGTTAGGGCTAAGAGTTAAGAAAGGACGGACAAGGACCAAAAGGAAGAAACGAAGTTTCTTCCTAGTCGTGCTAATCCCCTTTGTTAACTATTACCCTAACACCTATGTTCTTAATTAGGGCAAGGGAAGCAGTGAGTAGAGTTTTATTTCCCAACTAACCTAATCCTAACCCTAGCAAGGCTTTAATCCTAATTAAATTCAATCTTAGTTTTTATAAAAATCAAAACCTACCAAAAATAGGACTTAACTCGTTAGAACAATTAGAAGAGAACACGTTTTCCCTGTGGACCGACCCGTACTCAATTGGCTAGCTACCAAGCGACACCGTTATTGATTGCGGTATTCTTAACTTTGATTTTAAAACCACGCACGCAAAAGGGCATCCGCCGTTATTGATACGCAAATCGGCTAGCTACCAAGTGACACCGTTATTGATACGCATTCCGCCGCGGATCCGCGGCCGTGCTGTGCATGTGTCGGTGGGTTTCGATGCTTTGACCCGGCTTTCTTATGGTAGTCTTGTAATTTTAAATGTGGATCAGATGTAAACCCTAGGGTTTCTCCTATCTATAAATAGGAAAGCCTACAGGCTCTTTTGGGGCATGCCTCTTTTTAATTCTAGATTTAAATTTTCAATTCCATTGTAATCGTCAAGAGTGCATCAATAAAGTAAGATTTTTTATATGAATTTAATTCTTGCATTTTTATCTGTTCTTTTAATATCTGTTATTTTATTTTATCTTTTATTATTTGCAACTTAGATAGTTTTTAAAACAAAACATAAAAATGAATTCCATTGTTAATACCCTAATGAGTGAGTAATCCCTCATGTGTTAGGGTTAGGATAGGGAAGGCTTGAGAGATGGAAATCTCTCTCATTCCTTTCATTGCTCATATAATTTTATTAAAACGACTCTTTTAAAATCAACCACACACCGCTCACTACGGCACCCTATCCTACGTGATAGCGGTGATTCCCTAGTTAGACCGGGTGTGATTGAATTAACTGGAGGTTAGGGCTAAGAGCCAAGAACGGACGGATAAGGACCAAAAGGAAGAAACTTAGTTTCTTCCCAGTCGTGCTAATCCCCGTTGTTACCGATGACCTTAACACCTTTATTCTTAACTAAGGCATTGATAGAAGCGAGAAGATCCCTATCTCGAACTAACCTAATCCTAACCCTAGCAAGCTTTTTATCAACTTTTATCTCATTCTTAGATCTTAAAAAAAACCACCAATTTTTTGGACTTAACTCGTGAAAACATAAAGTAAAGGAATCCTTCTCCTTGTGGATCGACCCATACTCAACCGGCTAGCTACCAAGCGACACCGTCTTGATTGCGGTATTTTCTAAATTTTAAAACGCATGTACACAAAATCTCTCAACCAATCACCGAACTAAACCAATGAAGCTAGAGCAATCGGCAACAACGTGGACTAGGGTATTTAAGCACGGTATTCGTGGAATCCGGCTTATTGACCCTTGTCCTTCCGTTCTTGTCTCTTGATTTCGCCTCCGGCCAAACCGAGCGCAACCGGTCGCGGTTAGGAATCACCGATACCTTAGTAGGGTAGGGTGCCTAACGGAGCGCTTGCTTAAGGTTTGGGAGGAGTTTCAAATGGAAAAGACGGGAAAAGGAAATGAGAAACGAAACTTTAACTTACAATATCTTTCTCTTTTCCTAACAACAATATTCGCAACATCATATTAACAACACCATATTAACAACAACAAAAAGAGCTAATGAAAAGAGAACAAAGAAAAGAAAAGAAAAACATTACAAGTAAGTAAAGGGCATGGAATTTAAGTGCAGGAAAGTAAAGCAAGGTAATAAATTGCATGAATGTAAAAGAGCAAGAAAGAAACTACTAAGAACCATGGAACAAAACACAAGACATGGATTCAACAACCTACACTTAAACATGCAAGCTCAATAAAGAGATTGCAAGATCAAGTGATGGGAAAGAACTCATGATGAATAAAGGCACAAAAGAGAAGGCTTTATTAAACTTCAAGAATGATACAACCCCTTGAGATCAATGACCAAAGTTTAAAATTGCAAGCTCAATGAAGAGGTTGCAAGATCAAGTTAAGGTAGAGAGCTCAAGGGGGATTAGCTATGTACAAGAACTAAAAAGAAAACTTGGAAAAAGAATGATAAAACTTGGACAAAAGTTAGACCATGAACCCTTGCCCACTGCCTGCTATATATAGGCACAAAAACTAAATAAGCAAACAATAAAATAATGATTAAAAGGCAGCAGTGGAGGGCTAGTAGAAAGATGGGGCCCATTGGGGGCAGTACGGCCGGCGAAGCCGGAATATGTGAGGTAGTGCTCGGCCAAATTCCGAGGTCTGGGTCCCATATTTGCAGTGTGGCCTTGCGTTGTCCCCAGCATGACTCTGGTGTTGTTTGCTTGGTCTAAAATACCTTGGTTTGTCTTCAGAGTTTTGGAAGGAACTTGGTAGATACAAATCACATCACTATTTTTTTGCAATAAATGCACATCACTCGTCAAGCCCACTTGCCATGAGCCATCATGCCATGGCTGCCCCCTAGGTCCATGGTCCAAGCCCCAAGAGTTAGTGTGTACATATGCTATGTGTTGGACCAAAATATTGTGCATACACTTGTTTGCAAAATAACTCTTGGGATATCGGTCGGTTTGCAGTTCTGCTTACAGTGTCGGCTCACAAATGATATATCCGTGATTCTGGATGTATTTCTAGTATTTTGTCACGGACACCTGTAATCTGTATTACTGAGCAAACACCGGTTTATAGTACCGATATATACAAAAAAATAGATAATGAATGGGTGGTAATAAAATGCAATATTCTGGTATGAACAAATACCCCCAAACTTAGCTTATGCTCGTCCCGAGCAAAACAAAATTCTAGCCTCACTTTCGCAGGGAACGCGATTGCACTGAGCGTGTGCAGCAAGCCGTTAAAGCTCTAGGTGTCCCTAGTAGGAGGAGTGTTGTCTTCTGAGAGTTTTCAGCTGGTTACACCCACAAAATCCCGTCAAGCTAGTTTCATAAGTTAACGTTGATTCTACTCCTACAGTTTAGTATCTAGGTTAGAAATTCTATCATCCTAAGTTAGAAATATTCAACCCCTATGTTTCACACCTCCTATCTATTTAACCTCAGATCCTATACGTTCCAAAAAAGTTTAGAAAGATATTGGTATCTCCTGAGTTTTCCTTCTAAAGCGCGGTCTCAAATCAGGGACTTTTATCAACTTTACAGAAAACATAAGTCTTATTCTTCATTTCTATCTTTCATCCAAACATCGATTGTATATTCCTACGTGTGTGTATATTTGCACCCCTACACTCAAGAATTCAATTCAAGCTATAATACCCTTGCCCTAATACCTAATATTACTTCTTTTCATTTAATGATGGACGGTGATGCTCACACATCTTTCATGCGACTATTAATGCTTCTTGGGGCACTAACGGCCGATTACTGAATGTGTGAGTTTAAAGCGTAAATAGCAGATTCCAGATCTTGACTTTATTTATTTTCTTTTCTTTATTTTTCTTTTTCAAGACTAGATATATTTTTCAATGATGCTCTTTTAGGTGTTTAGTTTTAAATACCGTTTTTTCTTTCATACTAGGTTTTCAGGCAAGAGTATTTCTAGGTATCCTCTGCTATCCCAAGTTTCAAGGTGCGTGTATGTGCAGTTTGTAGGATATATACTTTCTAAATTTGGACTTAAGAGCAGAATCTATTTTTCAGACTTATCTTTCAGTAAAGCTTCAATACTTTCCCTTCATCTTGACTTAACTAAAGAACTGAACTCAAGATTACCTATTTCTCAAAAAAAACTGTAAGGACGTATACTTACCAAGGTTAAGCAGAATGGGGGTTATTTTTAGGGTTTTCAATTCCTAAGCCTAGAATTTAGTTATTTCCAACGTATCAACTAAGCTTTCGGAATAAAAATCTAAGTTAGCTTATTAGCTAACTTGACGACAAAGTCTAGCTTTGAAGGTCTCAACCTATCCATCTACACCAATTTTCTTCTTAAAAATCCACTTGCTCCCTATTGGTTTTACCCCTTCAAGAGCAACTTCCAAAGTCATACTTTGTTGGTGTACATGGATTCCATCTCAGATCGCATAGCATCCAGCTATTTCACAGAGTCTCCACTTGTGATGACCTGATCAAAACTAATTGGGTCATCATCTTCTATGATGCAATCCTCGCTCATACCGTCTATGAGAAAACCATAGTATCTCTCAGGTGGATGAGGAACCCTACTTGATCTGCGGAGTGGCTGAGATTCGTCGGTGACTATTGAATCCTCCGGTTCTACTAAATCGTCAGTTATAGTTTGTGTAGCTGGAACTTCTTCCAGTCCTACCTCATTACCACTAATTTCTTTCACAAGAAATTCCTTTTCTAAAAAGGTGGCGTATTGATAAACAAACACATTTTGTTTCTCAGTGTGGTAGAAGATATATCCATATGAATCTTTTGGATATTCCACAAACTTGCACAAAACAGACCTTGCCTCGAGCTTGTCAGGATTTTTCTTTTTAACATAAGCCAGACAACCCCATACCTTAACTCGTTTAAGAGATGGTCTCTTCCCATTTCATATCTCATATGGAGTGGTAGACACGGATTTGGTCGGAACCCTATTCAATAGGTATGCAGCTGTCTCAAGTGCATAATAACTCCAAAAGGAAATAGGTAACTCAGCAACACTCATCATAGAGTACACCTTGTCTAATAGGGTGCGATTTCTCTGCTCCGTTACTCCATTGTGATGTGGTGTATACGGAGGAGTAAGCTGAGAGAGAATCCCATTCTCTTTTAAGTAGTCTCGGAATTCCGTGCTCAAGTATTCTATTCCCCGATCAGATCGTAGGACTTTAATACTTTTACCCGTCTGGTTCTCAACTTCGTTCTTATATTCCTTGAATTTTTCAAAAGATTCAGATTTGTGTTTCATCAGGAACGCATGTCCGTATCTTGAGAGATCATCGGTGAAAGTAATGAAGTACGAGGAACCATTCCTGGTATGTGTAGACATAGGACCATATACATCACTATGTATTGTCCTAAGAGTTCAGCAGCTCTTTCTCCGTGTCCAGTAAACAGAGTTTTGGTCATCTTCCCTTTGAGACATGACTTGCAAGTTTCATAAGATATAAATTCGAACTGATTCAAATATTCATCTTTATGTAACTTAGCTAGTCTTGTCGCATTGATATGACCTAGTCTATAATGCCACAAGAAGGCTTCGTTCATTTCTGAATTTTTCCTCTTGTGTGTGTTCTGTACGCTTAGAACTGTCATTTGATTTAGAACATATATACCATTACATAACGTACCAAACCCAATCAACACGTGATTTAGGAAAAATGTTCATAACATTTTCCTCCAATACAAAGTTATATCCTTCTTTATGTAATAAAGAAACTGATATAATATTGCATATCATTTTTGGTATGTAATAACAGTCGTTCAGAATCATTGTATTACTATTTGGTAATACTATGTGATATTCGCCAACTGATTTGGCTGTAACAATTGCTCCATTCCCTACTTTGAGAGACATATCATATTTTTCCAATTCTCTACCTCTCCTTAACTAATGTAAAAAAATTACATACGTTGGATCCTGATCCGGTATCTAATACCCAGGATGTAGAGCATACTGAGAAACAATTCTCGGTAACGAACACACCCGAAGAAAATGCATTAGCATGCTCTTTCTTCGTTCGGGTTGCGTGGGAATCCTGATATTCCCTTATTCCTTGCTCAGACTTATAACAGTCATAAGATAGAGTGGAACCGTCGTTCCCTAACCTAGTATAGTAAGTGGGTTCGGTCAATACAACCATATTATTATCTTGATTAAGGCGTGTAATGGGCGCTACCTGAAGAGAGAAAGAAACGCTTTAGCATGCGCTCTTTGTAAGATTAGATTGGTTATTATCTTATCTAATCAGGATGGCTCCCACTGTTTTTATCAAATTTTCGTTCAAACCCTAAAAGATAATATTAGCCAGGATTAAATACACCCTACAAGTTTCCAATCGGTCAGCCGGGCAGGTATTGGTACTCCGAGGGAGTCTCACATGCTTTCGCATGGAACTAATTAAATAACCCCGTTTCCGCAGGAGCATAACCCCGCTAACACCTTTCTTAGACACCTACTGGATCAGCTAATTGTAAAGTGCAAAACTCTCCAAGGAGTAACACTTACTCGCAGTGGGTATCGTGATCCAACTATCTCATAGAAGGTATGCAATCTCGTTGAAAATTTCAATACTTGAAATTCCCAATATTTGTTTTTACCCCTAGCAAGTTATGACCTTAACTATGGTCAACAAATCATAAGCGCTAGCCAAGTTCAACCCGTCATTTCGTGATTAAATTAAACCCACCCGCACGACCCTTAACTATGGTCAACAAGGCCATACGACTACCTTAATCCATTCCCATCATATATGGCAGATAAGCACTAATCTGCTATCACACACTACGCCTTGACTATGGTCAACAAACGCAACACAAATACTAAATAGTCCTTATCTGAAATGACGGTGGGCTGTGACTGGTTTTGTAGAAAACCTTTAACGTAATGAACTTGATATCGTTGTAGAATCTAGTGATTTGAAAAGGAGTTGTTTTTGTAGCATTTGCTAGTTTCGCTTAAGAGGTCACTCTCGGTGAAGGGATCTCGGCTCTTTCCTCATCAAATAAGGTACTGGATATTCATTAAGGAATACCACTATGCAAAGTAAGAACTGGAGAAGCTATCAAAACAAAATAGAGTGGGTTGTAGCTTGTGCTAGTTTTGCTAAAGAGGTCACTCCCGGTGAAGGGATCTCGGCTCTTTCCTTATCGAATGAGGTGCTGGATATTCATCAAGGAATACAACTATGCAAAGCAAGAACTAGTGCTACCTTTTTGAAAAATTTGATTCTACAACATCTTTAGGTTTCTTTTCTTTCCATTAATCTCATTAAGTCTTATCATTTATGTTTCCCTAAATATCACAGAAAAGAAACGAAAATAGAACATACGCTTATACCATCTGCATTCGCCACGGGGCCCCGTCATGCACTGTTAAGTTACTTGACTAACGGCAGAGCGGGGGCTGGACTAGCGCGGGTGCAAAACATAAGCAACGTTTATTATATATATCATATATATATTGCATTCGTCTCACGCAGTTATATGATCACATCATAGAACTCAAGCAGCAAAAGTCAAACATATCAAATATTGGATATACTAGGAGGTCTGTGTTTCAAATTAAGCCAGTAATGAAAAACATGGATTCCACGGTCGTGATGAATAGCCAAACCCACATCCCTAAACCCCTACGAGAGCGGCAAGCAACCCTACCAATTCTAGAGTTAGGAGACCCGGTCTCGACTCCTCGAGATGGCCTCCTACTGGACTCTAGAACCCGGTTACTTGTGCTCCCCACCTTAGGTCTATCCTAATGCGGAAAAGTAAATAATATATATCAATAGTGACATCATCCTTAACCTGGAAGTGTCCTAATAAAAGAATATTACATACAATTTTTACATGAATGAAAATACAAAAACTCTCATTTCACGTAAAAACCCCCGGCTATTCAATCATGACGATCCAAGATAACATATCACAACAACACATAACATCACATGTCATCAACGTAAGTAAATATGTGTATCCTGAATTCCGTTGACATATAACAACGAGATCGGGGATACACCACATATTACACTTACGGTCGCAGAAAAAAATGAAAAACTACAATAATTAGAATCCGCATATACCATAGACATCATAAACCCGGAATATCACATATTCTGAATTTCATGCCTAACCTATAAACCTTGCATTTTAGTCTCGAATCGAAAACACTTTTCAATAATTTAGTCGGGTAATTCAACAAGATTCCCGACTACCTGATCGAATGCTCGACGGAAAATTTATTAGATGGCCGCACCCCCGATGCCGTCGACGAAGTGCACTTAGGCGAAACACCGCAGCCATGAGCACCCGAGTGGATATTTTTGGCAAAGGGGTTCTCCTACAGTTACATAGTCGGGGCTATGGGGCTTGGCTATCTAGTAGTGTTTCCCGGCGAGTGTTCGCGTACAATAAAAGATTGCGACAAAGTTTTGATCTGAATCAAAACGCCATGGCAATCGATCAACCGAAACTAAAACACTAGATTTATAAAACACTAACTAGTTTTCTCAAAACTAATTATTGTGGATTCCAAATATTGTATCATATATCATCATAATCTAAACGACGTTAAACATTTCGATCGAATTATGAAACACCCACAAATCATAGAAACCTCAATAACTTGAGCCTCACTAAAAACACCCAGAAAGTGCCAAATAAGATAATGGAGCAGCATAAGAAGCACAATCTTACAATTCAACAAACTTTCGGCAGAACCGCGGCCAAACTTGGGGTTAGGTCGCGGTTCCGCGGCGGTTTGAACGAATTAGATCCTCGTATTTCTTGAGGCTCCATAAAATACCTTGCACAATTTTTTGCTTATTTTTAATCTCAAAAATTTCAACTTTGGAAAAATGGACAGAAACTTGGTGAAATCCGAGTTTTGAAACTCGATCGAACACTTTAACGTCGTAAAGACTTCCCCCAAATGTTCTAACTTGGCTCTGATACCATGAAAGTGTGTCCTAGCACCGCCACTATATTTAAACCGGCATTAAGCATGCAATTTTCAAAAATTTAGGGTGCTAAGGTACACTAACCTAGAATCTAAATAGAGTATTAGGGTTTATATGATGATATATCAAGTTCTAAACTAAGTGATAGAAATAACAACCTTTGTAGATCGAGTCCTTCACTTCTATAGCTCCGGGTAGTAGTCCCTACTGTTGGATATATATGCCCTAGAGGCCTACATTGTATAGGATGCTTGGGATATGTATGTACATGACAGTCTTGCTTGATATGATAGTACGCTATTTGGTTTGACTTTGTCTTAACGTATAATATATTTTACTTGGTATTTATATATATATGTTGATAAAGCCCATAGGGTGTTTGTCTGACTACCGGCGTTGTGATGGCAGTCATACTAGTGGGAGCTGGATAGTCAATAGGCACACCCTTAGATGTCCCTGGTCGCAGGAGTATCGAGATTGGGCATCGATACTCCGGAGTAGACTAGTGTATACATATCTAGACCCTGACGAGGGGCGATGGATTGGTCCCGCAACCATTGGTGGTGTTTACCTAAGATTGTATACAGATGCTCACTGGGTGTGAGTACACCGGACAGTACTCGCCGAGAACTGACTGGATGGTATTATACCTAACGTCAGATAGCAGTTCTCAGGTGACATGTCTGCAGATAGTCTGTAGACTTAAGGTCATCATTTGTCTCGTGTGAGTTCCCACTGTGCTTTGATTGTTACCCTACCACGGCTCAAAGGAGTCGTGCAAACAGGTTTCAGTTGGGCACAGTCCCGAGCCACATGGAGGCAGTGAGCGACTGTTAGGGATTCGTCTCTCCCGGTATAGGGAGTTGATATCGCACTGTGGTCGTTTGGTCATTACCATAAGTCCCTGGCCAGGGCTGATTGAGAATTACTGATGGAAGGATCAGTAGATTCTCAGGTGGTCTTGAACCATACCGACACGACTTGTACGGTTATTAGGGGTCTGACGTCCACCACCTCCCTAGACCATACATGCGATATTCTCAGACGAACAGACCGGACTGCGCGGATATTGTCACAGACAGGCTCAGTAGGATTTCAGATGGGTTACCTCATCAGCTTTCTTATCGACAACTACCTGGGGACCGTTACGTACAGCTAGTGCCGCTTGCGGTCTGTGGTTAAACCCACTGCCAGCGTAGTAATCGAGTCTTTAGAGTCCCACACAGAGATATCCCAAACCCAGGTGAAAAGATATAGAGGTCGTATGGTTTTACGACAAAGGTTCGGACGCATACGTGTTTGAACGCACGTACGACATTCGGACAGTTTTTACTAGCCGGCTTTGGTTTAAGCCAGATTCTAGTATCAGGTTATTGGATTTATACAGTCTAAAGTTTTTCCGTGTTTTCACGGATGAGAGGGGCGTTCTCGTAATTTTCCGAGAAGCTTCTAGAAGGATGTGACATGGAGAGAGAGGTGGCATTTTCATTTAATGATTAAGTGACTCATTGTGAGTGATTCATCATATCATTAATGCATCATTAATTGCTTAATGACTCACATGATGAATCACCCACTTGAATTAATGAAACATGATGAATAATCTCTTTTTATTCATTTCTTTTAATTCATTATGTTTCATATATATCAAGTGAGAAGCTTTTTCTTTATTTTTAATATATCATTATCATCTTCTCACTCTCTCTCTTCAAGTTCTCTCTTCTTCACCAAGCCTAATCCTACCCCTCATGAGTTGAGAACAAGGATTAGGAAAGACTAATTACTCCATAGCCTATCTCTACATCACCTTAGCTACTCTATTTAGCAACTAGAGAAACTAAGTAACCTCAAGTTTAGAGGTTATAGCTTGGATTAGGGTTCTCGGGTGGATCGTCTATCACGGGAGAAAGCCGAAGATGACGTGGAGATCCAAAGAGGCCGTAGACAACATCAAGACGAAGGACTAGAACCGTTTGGTATAATCTCTTGGCATAATAGTTTAAAACTCTATAGCTTTTGTTAAAACTTGTTTAGCAAACGATTCATACGGTTAATCGATGTTTGATCATAGAACTTGATTGTTATTCATATTTCCGCCTCCCCACAAGTATTGGGGTGTTGAACATCGACTTACAGTGGTATCAGAGCCTAGCAAAACAATATTTAACTTACTTGCAAATTTGTACGAATTTCGAACGGAAAAAATGAAACCGGAAAACCCCGAAAATATCAGTTTCTGTCGATTTTTAAATGAAGTCCAAAAATTTTTCAGGGATGTTCAGAAAGCATGTAATGATACCAGAAGAACACCCAAGAAAATTGGGGTCATGATTCGACCAAACGGCCGCGGATCCGCGGCGGATCCCACACGATCCGCCGCGGTTCCGCCGCCGAGTTGGTGAGTCATGAACCCAAATTTCTTGGGTGGGTTCTCTGTAATATTTAGGATTTTCTGGAATATTTAATATTTGCTCAGGTTTCAGTTTTACAGAGCAGTTTTTGGAGCAATATTAAAGATGTTTAATCGATCGAAATTGTACAGTATTTGCATATTGGATTATATCTGTGATTGTATAATGTGTTCGTAAACCTCCCCTAACTGCTAGTATGTCAGTTGGCAGGGGGTTGCACATTTCTGAAATGGATTTTAACTGTTTGTGTATATAAACTGTATTGGACTGTTGTGGTGATTAGCCGGGTTTTGTGATGGGTTATTATTTAATTCATTTGATGTAAATGTAATTTGTTGTAATATTATTTTGCGGGGCACTTCCAGGTTGCGGTTGTAGCCACCGTTGTATTATTTCATTTTACTGTTTTTGCTCCTAGGACAGACCCAAGGTGGGGTGCACAAACTGCCGGGCGGGTAGTTTGCCGCACCCGTAGGGGTCGTGGGTGGGGTAATGGCTATTCATCACAACTGTGTAATCCGTCTTGTTAGTGTATATGCCCTAGAGGCCATTACTGTATCATACTAGTTTGTATATTACTTGATGGAAGCTTGGGATATTCACCTTGTATAAACAATCTTGCTCAAAATAGTAGTATGCTACTTGGTTTGTTTCTACTTCAATGTGTACATGTGTTTATTTTGCGATATCACCTATACGCATTAGTGGAGCCTTTAGGATCTTTGCTTGATTACCAGCGTTGTGATGGCAGTCACACTAGTGGGGGCTGGGTAATCTATAAGCACATCCTTATACAGGTCCCTAGTCGCAGGACTATCGAGACAGGGCATCGATACTCCGGAGTAGACTAGCGTATGCGCTTCTCATCCCAGTGTGGGAGATGGTCTGTCCCACAGCCATCAGTACGTCGTACTGGAGATAGTATACGGGTGCTCGTTGGGTTACGAGTACACTGGACAGGACTCGTCGGGAACTGACAGGTTGGTATTATACCTATCGTCAGTTATCAGTTCTCAGGTGACATGAGTACAGCTTAGTCCGCTGACTTGACACTGGCACTTCGCCTCGAGTGTGTTCCCACTGCACTTTGATCACTACCCTACCACGGCTCAAAGGAGTCGTGCAAACAGGTGGTGATTGGGTGTAGTCCCGAAGCACTTGGAGGCAGTGACGGTTAGACAGGATTCGTCTCTCCCGGTATTGGGGGTTGACATCGCGCTGTGTCTAGGAGAGCCATTACACGAGTAGTCCCTGGCCAGGGCAAGCGAGATATACTGGTAGGTTTCCAGTGTTATCTCAGGGTGTTTTGGGCTTCACTCCGACACGACTTGTACCGCTATTAGGGGACTGACGTTTTACCGCCCCCTAGGCCCGACATGCGATGTATCAGACGAACAGACCGGACTGTACGGAGACTATCACATTCAGACTCAGTAGGAGTTCAGATGGGGTTTCACCTCGTCAGCCTTCTTGTCGACATCTACCTGGGGACCGTTACGCACAGCTAGTGCCGCTTGCGGTCTGTGGTTAAACCCACTGCCAGCGTAGTGTCGAGTCTTTAGAGTCCCACACAGAGGGTATTCGCCTCTGGGCAAAACAGAGTAGAGGTCGCATGGTTTTGCGACAGGGTTCGTTCTCATCCGCGCACTTGTGCACGTTTGGAGTCCGGACGGATATTACTGGCTGGCTCTTGTTTGAGCCAGATGCTGGTATATGTTTTGGGGTTGCTTTTATCTCTCAGTATTCATGTTCCTCGGAACAAGAATGCAGGTGTGTATGCACAGTTATTTGAGGAGGAGGAAGATGATTTTCATTAGGGTTTCGGAACGGGTGCGTATGCACAGTTGACAGTCGTCTTTTTCCAAACCCTAATGGATTTATGTTATATCAATTAATAATATATAATAAAATGAAATTGTGTCATGGTTGGTTTTTATGTTGACTTGTTGACCATGGTTGACTTGTTGACCATGGTTGAAGTTTTGACCATCATCATTACAAAAGAAAGATGCTCTTTGATTCTAGCAAATTCATTTAATGTTTGAAATGATAATGGTCATTCTAAAACTTTCCATCAACCTTTTCATTTTCATTATTATTATTATTTGATAATTCTTTTGCTTTATGTTATGGTTGCAAAAGAAAAAGAGCTCATTTTATCATAACAACTCTCTCTCCTCACTTCATCTTCTTCTTCCTCTAGCAAAAGAGAACCCTTCTCATGTGTTGAGAATCCTTCTCTTTAAAAAGAAAAGCAACCCCTAGTCACTCTCTACTCATTCTAGGTTCAAGGTTTGGCAAGCCGGAAACCCTAGTTCACTCAAAGATCGAGGAAGAGCCCAAAGGTCGAACCTTCGAGGTGGATCCATCTTCGACGGAAGAAGGCGACAAGAAGAGAACCATCAACCTCTACAAAAGTTTGAAGAAGAAGGAGTTCAAGTTTAGGTATAACCATCCTCATCCGAGTAGCTAACTTTCTTTAGCTTGTATGCTAGTTTTAGTTTAGCTAAAGATCCCGACTTTGCTTAGTCCATGTTGCCCCTTGCGCTAAAAATTTGATTTTTATACCGTTTCCGCCTCCCCGTAAGAACCGGGGGTCGCAACGTGGACTTACAGTGGTATCAGAGCCTAACTAAACTTAAACTAGCTTGGTAGTGAAGTGTAACGAAGTTCGGAACCGAAAAAATCACAAAACCGGAAAAACAAAACCCTAAGTTTCTGTTGAATTTTTTTCTGCTCTAAATGAAAAACTTTATACTTGTAAATTCGGCTCAGGGTTTTGTGTGAACACCCAAGAAAAACGTTGCCCTAATTCATTCAAACCGCCGCGCTTCCGCCGCACGAGGTAGGCATGTGCCGCGGAAGCGCCGCCGTTTGTCGTCTTCTGTGCATCGTTTTTCGTGCAGTGTGTATCTGTGTTGGTTTTGGGATTTTTGAAATATATTATATGTGCCCAGATTTTCCAGAAAAGAAATTTACTTTTGGGGTCCTATAATTCCGTATTTTTTCCGAACTTCACTGCACTTTGACTATGATGGTTATATCTGTGATGCTTGCATGTATTGAACGTCGGCTAATCGCTATAAGACGATTAGTCGGGGTTATACATGATCTGTGTTTGATATTGGAATGTGAATATGAATATGTTGGACTGTCGCGGGTGAATAGCCGGGGTGGATGTGAGATGAGCTTTTGTTTTTCTTTCATTCATTGTAAATGTAAATTGATATAATAATTATTATTTGTTTGGCCGCACAACCGGGTCGGGGTTGTAGCCGTCATTGTATAATTCATTTTACTGTTTTTGCTCCTAGGATAGACCCATGGAGGGGTGCATAAACTGCCGGGTACTTGGCGGGTAGTTTGCCGCACCCGTAGGGGTCTTGGGTGGGGTATTTGGCTATTCACCGCGACCGTGTTATCCGCTTTTCGTTCCAGGCTCGAAAGGATTGCGGATTGTTAGTATATCCAATGTATTCATCTGTGATCTGTAATGTCTATCATTGCTTTCTATTTAGGCGTTGCTTATGTTTTACAGCCGCGCTAGCCCAGCCCCCGCTCTGTCGTTAGTTAAGTAACCTAACGAGTGATGATGGGACCCCGTGGCGAATGCGAATGGCATAAGCGTACGTCATATTTTGGTTGTTTTCTGCAATGGTAGGATTAAATGATGGGACGCATTAAAAGAACTAATGCAAGAATATCACGCATTAAAAGAACTAATGCAAGATAATAAACCAAACTAAAGTCGTTGGAACACTTTCGAAAAACCACTCGGTTCTTTTCAAAACTAACTTTTAAATGCGGAGCTTGAGCCACTCCTTCTAAAAGCTATCTCGTTCCATCGATTATATCAAGTTCACTACGTTCACGGTTTCGCCAAAACCATTCGTAGCCCTCCGTCGTTTCATATGAATATTCAATAGTATTCAAGCTATGTTTGTTGACCTTCGTCAAGACATAGAGATTGGTAGCTGTTGGGTGTTCATATGTAGCATAGATAGATGCGTTGGTTTGGGACAGTCGTATTGCCTTGTTGACCTTCGTCAAGGGTATATACGGGTGGGTTCAAATTAACCTGGATAATGACGGGCAGAACTTGACATGTGACTTATGATTTGTTGACCTTCGTCAAGGTCATAAGAGCATGGGGCAAAAATCCACATCGGGAGTTTCATAAGTACTGAAACTTGCTAGATTTGCATACCATTTGGAGTGTGATGATTATGGTAGGATTCCTTCATTTTCGTCACGCGATGATATTTGGATCCCGATCCTACTGTGAGTATATGCTACTCCTCGGGAAATTTCTCACTAAACGATCAATGCTATAAACCTAGTAGGTGCCTAGAAAGGTGTTAGCGGGGCTACGCCCCTAGGGAAAAGAGGTTATTTAATTAAGGAACTTCGCGAAAGCGTTGGAAAACCTCCCTCGAAGTACCGACACTGGCCTGGCTGAACGGTTAAGCAAGTATTGTGCGGTGGGATTGATCCCGGCTAATTCTTCCTTTGTGGTTTGAGGAGGGATTCGAGAGACAGTGGGAGCCATCCTGTTTAGACAAATTAAAAACCATTATAAACTTGCAAGAGCATCGTGCTAAAGTGTTTCTTCTCTCCCCCCTGCAGCGACCAAATTCGAAATGACTGGACTTAAGTTACTTCTAGATAAAAACATATTGACAGGGCCAAACTACAAAGATTGGCTCAGGAATGTCAAGTTGGCAATCACTTACGACAAGCTGGGGTATCTTCTTACCACCAAAGCTCCCCCCGTCCCAGGTCCCACCTCCAGCGTCGCGGATAAGGAAATCCGTAAGACTTGGGAGATTGACAGCGCGAAGGCCAGGTGCCTCGTACTTGCCTCGATGGATAACGACCATCAGAGGAGGCACGAGAATATGGATTTGGAATCCATATTTCTTCATACAAAAGAACTGTATGGAGAGCAGTCTCGTATCGCAAGATACGAAGTGTCGAAGAAGTTATTTTCGACAAAGTTGGCCGTCGGATCATCGGTAGCGGACCACGTGCTTAAGATGATTGGCTACACTGAGGAGCTCGCGGAACTTGGGACCACGTTGGACAGTGAACTCTATACGGATATAATTCTCCAGTCCCTTCCATCCACTTACGCCCAGTTCATACTGAATTTCAACTTGCAAGAAAAGGAAGTTGAACTTTCAGAACTCCTCAACATGCTGAGGAGCGCAGAGGGCACCCTACAGAAGGGTAGGGATACACCCGCTTTGTTTGTAGGAGGATCTTCTTCCTCTAGGTCCAAGGCGAAAGCCAAGGGAAAGAGGAAGAAAGCCCCCGCCAAACCAAGAGGCGGTGTTAGTAAAGTGGGTACGAAGGGAAAGGAAAAGGCAACAAAGATAGCGGGGAAGCTTGTTGGAAAGGAAGAATGCTTCTATTGTCATAAGAGTGGACACTGGAAGAAAGATTGCAGGGCTTGGAAAGCCAGGACACAGGAACTGAAGCAGGTTGTGGCTTCAGCTTCAGGTGTGTATGTTATTGAAAACTGTCTTTCTATAAACTCTACTTCCTGGGTATTGGATACCGGATCAGGATCTCATATCTGTAATTCTTTGCAGGCGTTGAGAAACCGTAGGTTTTTGAAGGCAGGTGACATGACCCTCAGAGTTGCGAACGGAGCTAGCATGGATGCTAAAGCCGTGGGGGACTATCACCTGGGAATGTCAGATGGGCATGTTTTGGTTTTGCGTAATTGCTTTTTTGTACCCAACGCAACTTGTAATATCATTTCTGTATCTTTGGTTTCTAAAGAAGGTTATGAATTTGCGTTTGTAAGTAATGTTGTAAACATTCACCTTAATCAAGTTCTGATTGGGTCAGGTACATTGAGCAATGGTATATACGTATTAAACCAACCACAGATTTTCAATGTCCAGAATACACACAAAAGAAAGTCTCCAGATATCAATCAGGCTTTCTTATGGCATTGTAGACTGGGTCACATCAATGAGACACGGTTGACTAAGTTACATAAAGAAGGATACTTGGATCCGTTCGAGTATCAGTCTTATGCCACTTGTGAATCTTGTCTCATGGGAAAGATGACAAAAACTCCGTTCACTGGACACGGAGAAAGAGCGAGCGAGCTCTTGGGACTCATACACAGTGACGTATGTGGTCCAATGTCTACGCATGCGCGAAGCGGTTATTCATACTTCATTACCTTCACAGACGATTTCTCTAGGTATGGACATGTCTTCTTAATGAAGCACAAATCCGAGGCCTTTGAGAAATTTCGGGATTACAAGAATGAAGTTGAAAAACAAACAGGCAAAAGTATTAAGATTCTAAGATCGGATCGAGGTGGAGAATACTTGAGTGCCGAGTTCCTGGACTATTTAAAAGAGAATGGAATTCTCTCTCAGCGTACTCCTCCATACACTCCGCAACATAACGGTGTATCGGAAAGGAGGAATCGAACCCTATTGGATATGGTTCGTTCCATGATGAGTAAGGCTGAGTTACCGCGATCTTTTTGGGGCTATGCACTAGAAGCAGCTGCATATCTCTTGAACAAGGCTCCTACCAAGACAGTGCCTACCACTCCATATCAGATATGGAGTGGGAAGAAACCCTGTCTTAAGTACCTTAAGATATGGGGATGTCCAGCTTTTGTAAAAAAGCAGCATGCGGACAAGCTCGAGGCACGTTCAGTACAGTGTAAGTTTGTGGGATACCCAAAGAACTCCAGGGGGTATCTGTTCTATTCCGCTGAGGAACAAAAGGTTTTTGTTTCTCAACATGCCCGCTTCTTGGAAACTGAGTTTTTGGAAACCCAGATAAGTGGGAACGCAATAGAACTGGAAGAAATTCCAGAACCACAAGCTATTACTGAAAGCTTGGAAGAGCCAGTAAGTTCAAAAGAACAGGACATTCCTATGCCGCTCCGCAGGAGTAGTAGGCAGTCTCATCCGTCCGAGAGATACTACGGTTTTCTCATAGACGGGGATAGAGAGGATTGCATCATAGATTATGATGAGCCTACTAGCTTCCAGCAGGCCGTTCAGAGCGTTGACTCGGTAAAATGGCTGGATGCAATGCGGACCGAAATGGAGTCCATGTACACCAACAAAGTATGGACGTTGGACATTGCTCCAGACGGGGTAAAACCCGTAGGATGCAAGTGGATCTTCAAAAGGAAGATTGGTGTAGATGGGCAGGTTGAGACCTATAAAGCTAGACTTGTAGCAAAGGGTTTCCGTCAAAGACCTGGCTTGGACTATGACGAAACCTTTTCTCCAGTGGCTATGCTGAAATCCATTCGGATCCTTCTTGCCATTGCTGCCTTCCACGATTATGAGATTTGGCAGATGGACGTAAAGACCGCTTTTCTAAATGGAAATTTAGAGGAGTGTGTCTATATGGATCAGCCAGAGGGTTTCATTCAGAGTGGGAGCAGCGGAAAGGTGTGCAAGTTGCTTAAGTCCATCTATGGACTAAAGCAGGCATCGCGGAGTTGGAACATCTGTTTTGATGAGACGGTCAAGGAATTTGACTTTATCAAAAATCCAGATGAACCATGCATCTATAGTAGATTTGTAGCGAGAACTGTAGTATTCCTTGTTTTATACGTAGATGACATTCTCTTAATAGGAAATGACATTCCTATGCTACAATCTGTCAAGGGGTTCTTGTCACACAGGTTCTCCATGAAAGACCTGGGTGATGCCTCATACATCCTGGGGATCCGGATCCATCGTGATAGATCCAAGAGGATATTGGGACTTTCTCAGTCCAGGTACATCGACACCATAGTGAAGAGATTCAGTATGGAAGATTCCAAGCGCGGTAACCTACCGGCTTGTCACGGGATCACCCTCTCTAAAGAGATGTCTCCCAAGACTGATTTGGAGAGGGATCGCATGTCTATTGTACCCTACGCTTCTGCGGTAGGCTCTATAATGTATGCGATGTTGTGTACCAGACCGGATGTAGCTTATGCACTGAGTGTGGTAAGCCGGTATCAGTCAAACCCTGGGGAGAAACACTGGATAGCAGTAAAGAACATTCTCAAGTACCTGAGGAGGACTAAGGAGATGTTCTTGGTGTATGGCGGAAAAGACCTCCAGATCGAGGCCTTTGCTGACTCCAGCTTCCAGAGTGACAAGGATGATTCCAAGTCCATGTCGGGTTTTGTCTTTACCCTCAATGGAGGGGCGGTGTGTTGGAAGAGCTCCAAACAGGAAACCGTTGCAGACTCGACTATGGAAGCGGAATACATTGCTGCATCTGATGCCGCAAAAGAAGCTGTCTGGATGAGGAAGTTCTTAAAAGAACTTCAGGTGGTTCCATCCATTGTTGACCCAATACCTCTGTATTGCGACAACAACGGGGCTATAGCTTTAGCGAAGGAACCCAGGTCCCATCAGAGATCCAGGCACATCTTGAGGCGGTATCACCTGATCAGGGAGATCGTGGATCGCAAGGAGATCGAGGTTCGGAGGGTTGCTTCAGAAGAGAACACTGCAGATCCATTCACCAAGGCCTTACCCCAGACTCAGTTCGAGCGGCTGATCGAAATGATAGGTCTTCGGTACGCCAGTTCATGGCCTTAGTGCAAGTGGGAGATTGTTAGTGTATATGCCCTAGAGGCCATTACTGTATCATACTAGTTTGTATATTACTTGATGGAAGCTTGGGATATTCACCTTGTATAAACAATCTTGCTCAAAATAGTAGTATGCTACTTGGTTTGTTTCTACTTCAATGTGTACATGTGTTTATTTTGCGATATCACCTATACGCATTAGTGGAGCCCTTAGGATCTTTGCTTGATTACCAGCGTTGTGATGGCAGTCACACTAGTGGAGGCTGGGTAATTTATAAGCACATCCTTATACAGGTCCCTAGTCGCAGGACTATCGAGACAGGGCATCGATACTCCGGAGTAGACTAGCGTATGCGCTTCTCATCCCAGTATGGGAGATGGTCTGTCCCACAGCCATCAGTACGTCGTACTGGAGATAGTATACGGGTGCTCGTTGGGTTACGAGTACACTGGACAGGACTCGTCGGGAACTGACAGGTTGGTATTATACCTATCGTCAGTTATCAGTTCCCAGGTGACATGAGTACAGCTTAGTCCGCTGACTTGACACTGGCACTTCGCCTCGAGTGTGTTCCCACTGCACTTTGATCACTACCCTACCACGGCTCAAAGGAGTCGTGCAAACAGGTGGTGATTGGGTGCAGTCCCGAAGCACTTGGAGGCAGTGACGGTTAGACAGGATTCGTCTCTCCCGGTATTGGGGGTTGACATCGCGCTGTGTCTAGGAGAGCCATTACACGAGTAGTCCCTGGCCAGGGCAAGCGAGATATACTGGTAGGTTTCCAGTGTTATCTCAGGGTGTTTTGGGCTTCACTCCGACACGACTTGTACCGCTATTAGGGGACTGACGTTTTACCGCCCCCTAGGCCCGACATGCGATGTATCAGACGAACAGACCGGACTGTACGGAGACTGTCACATTCAGACTCAGTAGGAGTTCAGATGGGGTTTCACCTCGTCAGCCTTCTTGTCGACATCTACCTGGGGACCGTTACGCACAGCTAGTGCCGCTTGCGGTCTGTGGTTAAACCCACTGCCAGCGTAGTGTCGAGTCTTTAGAGTCCCACACAGAGGGTATTCGCCTCTGGGCAAAACAGAGTAGAGGTCGCATGGTTTTGCGACAGGGTTCGTTCTCATCCGCGCACTTGTGCACGTTTGGAGTCCGGACGGATATTACTGGCTGGCTCTTGTTTGAGTCAGATGCTGGTATATGTTTTGGGGTTACTTTTATCTCTCAGTATTCATGTTCCTCGGAACAAGAATGCAGGTGTGTATGCACAGTTATTTGAGGAGGAGGAAGATGATTTTCATTAGGGTTTCGGAACGGGTGCGTATGCACAGTTGACAGTCGTCTTTTTCCAAACCCTAATGGATTTATGTTATATCAATTAATAATATATAATAAAATGAAATTGTGTCATGGTTGGTTTTTATGTTGACTTGTTGACCATGGTTGACTTGTTGACCATGGTTGAAGTTTTGACCATCATCATTACAAAAGAAAGATGCTCTTTGATTCTAGCAAATTCATTTAATGTTTGAAATGATAATGGTCATTCTAAAACTTTCCATCAACCTTTTCATTTTCATTATTATTATTATTTGATAATTCTTTTGCTTTATGTTATGGTTGCAAAAGAAAAAGAGCTCATTTTATCATAACAACTCTCTCTCCTCACTTCATCTTCTTCTTCCTCTAGCAAAAGAGAACCCTTCTCATGTGTTGAGAATCCTTCTCTTTAAAAAGAAAAGCAACCCCTAGTCACTCTCTACTCATTCTAGGTTCAAGGTTTGGCAAGCCGGAAACCCTAGTTCACTCAAAGATCGAGGAAGAGCCCAAAGGTCGAACCTTCGAGGTGGATCCATCTTCGACGGAAGAAGGCGACAAGAAGAGAACCATCAACCTCTACAAAAGTTTGAAGAAGAAGGAGTTCAAGTTTAGGTATAACCATCCTCATCCGAGTAGCTAACTTTCTTTAGCTTGTATGCTAGTTTTAGTTTAGCTAAAGATCCCGACTTTGCTTAGTCCATGTTGCCCCTTGCGCTAAAAATTTGATTTTTATACCGTTTCCGCCTCCCCGTAAGAACCGGGGGTCGCAACGTGGACTTACTCTTTCATTGCAGGCTCAAATGAAATGCGGATTGCTTGCAAATCCAATATTGTTTATCTGTGATCTGGAATGCCTATTATTGCGTCTGACGAATGTACAATATCTATATATGATAGCTATTTAGACGTCGCTTATGTTTTACACCCGCACTAGCCCAGCCCCCGCTCTGTCGTTAGTTAAGTAACCTAACGGGTGATGACGGGACCCCGTGGCGAATGCGGATGGCATAAGAGGACGTCATATTTTCGTTGTTATCTGTAATGATAGGTTAAAGATGGGACGCATTATCATTAATGCAAAGAAAATAAAACCTAAACTGAATCGTCGGAACAATTTCTAAAAACCACTCGGTTTTCTTGAAAAAGCAAATTTTAAATGCGGAGCTTAAACCACTCCTTTTAATAAAAGCTATCTTAGTTCCTTCGATCAAATCAAGTTCATTACGTTAACGGTTTTTTGCCAAAAACCAGCCGTAACCCTCCGTCGTTTCAGATAGACAGCACATCGTATTCATGCTATGCTTGTTGGCCTACGTCAACGCATAGTGTATGGTAGCAGTGTGTGTGCCTATTTGTTGCATAGATAGATGCATTAGTTTAATACAGACGTACACCTTGTTGGCCTACGTCAAGGGCTTGTACGTTGTATTTAAATTGATCAGGACAACGACGGGTAGAACTTGACTTGCGTCTTATGACTTGTTGGCCTACGTCAAGGTCTATAAGAGCTTGGGGTAAAAATCACATCGGGAGTTTCAAACATAAAGGAAACTTGCAGATTTAGCTTACCTTCTGGAGTGTGGTGACTAGAGTGGCTTCCATCTAGGGCATCATACAATGATAGTTGGATCCCGATCCCACTGATGAGTAGGATTACTCTCGGGAATTTCTCTCACTTAACAATCAATGCTATAAACCAAGTAGGTGCCTAGAAAGGTGTTAGAGGGGCTACGCCTCCAGGGAAAAGAGGTTCTTTAATTAAGGAACTTCGCAAAAGCGTTGGAAAACCTCTCTCGAAGTACCGACACCAGCCTGGCTGAAAGGTTAAGCAAGTATTGTGACGTGTGATTAAATCCTGACTAGTTCTTCTTTTAGGTTTTGAAGGAGGATTTGAGGAAACAGTGGGAGCCATCCTGTTTAGATAAAATATTAACCAATCTAAACTTGCAAGAGCATATGCTGAGTGTTTTCTTTTCTCTCTCTCTGGCAGCTACCATGACTGGACTAAAACTATTACTTGAAAAGAATATACTGACCGGGCAGAACTATAAAGATTGGCTAAGAAACGTCAATATTGCGCTGACTTATGACAAAGTTGCATATGTTACCACCGCTGTTCCTCCCCTTATCCAAGGACCAGATTCCTCAGTTGCGGACAAGGAAGTTCGTAAAACCTGGGATCTAGACTGTGAGCGAGCTAAGTGTATCGTGCTGACGTCCATGAATAATGAACTCCAGAAACAGCACGAGAGTATGGATATTGCATCCATATTCCTCCATTGCAAGGAATTGTATGGTGAACACTCCCGTATCGCGAGGTACGAAACCTCAAGGAAACTCTTCCAGATGAGGTTAGCTCCAGGATCGCCTGTTGGAGAGCACGTCCTCAAAATGATCACCCTCATTGAGGAACTCGCAAACCTGGGATGCGTGCTAGAGAATGATTTGTATATCGACTTGATTTTGCAGTCCCTTCCCCACACCTTCTCTCAGTTCATGCTGAACTTCAACATGCACGAAATGGAAGCGGATCTTCCAAAGCTCCTCAATATGTTGAGGGTAGCAGAGACCTCTTTGAAAAAGGAGAAGACCCCCGTTCTGTATGTTGGCCAATCATCTTCTTCTAAATCTAAAGCGAAAGCAAAAGGGAAGAAGAAGATGAAAGCCACCAAACCGAAGGGTGGGGTCAAGAAGGTGCAGGGAACGAACAAGGCAGGAAGGGTAAAGGCAGAAAAGAACGAATGCTTCTATTATCACAAGCAGGGGCACTGGAAGAAGGATTGTCAGGCCTTCAAAGCCAAGGACATGAAGCAAGCAGTTGCTTCTACTTCAGGTGTGTTCGTAATCGAAAATTGTCTTTCAGTAAACTCTACTTCATGGGTACTTGATACCGGTTTTGGTTCTCACATCTGTAATTCTTTGCAGGATCTGAGAAATAGTAGAGTACTGGGGGCTGGTGATATGACTCTCCGGATGGGCAATGGAATGCATGTAGATGCAGTTGTAATAGGGGAATATCACCTAGGGTTGAATAGTGGAAACATTTTGGTATTGTATAACTGTTTTTGTATTCCCAGTATGTTGTGTAATATTATATCAGTATCTTTATTGTCTAATAAAGGATATAATTTTGTGCTTGAAAGAAATGTCATGAACATTCTCCTAAATCAAGAACTGATTGGGTTTGGCACACTGGAAAACGGCATATACATACTTAATCAACCACAAATTTTCAATATTCAAAACACGCGTAAAAGAAAGGCTCCAGATTCGAATCAAGCCTTCCTATGGTATTGTAGACTTGGTCATATAAATGAAACAAGGTTGACTAAGTTACATAAAGATGGATATCTAGATTCGTTTGAATATTCATCATATGCAACTTGTCAATCATGTATCAAAGGAAAAATGACCAAATCTCCGTTCACCGGACACGGAGAAAGAGCCACCGTACTCTTGGGACTAGTACACAGTGATGTATGTGGTCCGATGTCTATACATGCACGAAGTGGTCACTCCTACTTCATCACTTTTACTGATGACTTCTCTAGGTATGGACATGTGTTCTTAATAAAACATAAATCCGAGGCTTTTGAGAAGTTTAAGGAGTATAAAAATGAAGTAGAGAAACAAACTGGTAAAAGCATCAAGACACTTCGATCTGATCGAGGTGGAGAATACTTAAGTACCAGTTTCCTTGAATACTTGAAAGCAAATGGAATACTCTCTCAGCTTACTCCACCTTATACACCTCAGCATAATGGTGTATCAGAAAGAAGGAATCGCACGCTATTAGATATGGTGCGATCAATGATGAGTAGTGCTGAGTTACCACTTTCCTTCTGGGGATTTGCTCTAGAATCAGCTGCATATCTATTAAATAGAGTTCCAACTAAGTCTGTACCTACCACTCCATATGAAATGTGGTGTGGGAAGAGACCATATCTCAAGTATATCAAGATATGGGGGTGTCCGGTATATGTTAAAAAGCATAATCCGGACAAGCTCGAAGCACGATCGGTTTTATGCAAGTTTGTAGGATACCCCAAGCATTCAAGGGGGTACATGGTCTACCACACTGAAGAACAAAAGGTGTTTGTCGCTCGTCACATTGTCTTCTTAGAAAGCGAATTTCTTGCTAAAGAAATTAGTGGGAGCGCGGTAGAACTGGAAGAAATTCCAGAACCTCAAACTGCAACCGAAGACTTAGAAGAATCTCAGATTTCAATAGAACATGACGAACCAACGCCACTCCGCAGATCTAGTAGGCTTTCTCATCCTCCTGAAAGATACTATGGTTTTCTTCTTGATGGGGATCGAGAGGATTGCATCATCGATGATGATGAGCCTACTAGTTTTCGGCAGGCTATCACAAGTAGCGACTCAGTGAAGTGGCTGGATGCAATGAGATCCGAAATGGAATCCATGTACACCAATAAAGTATGGACTTTAGAAGTTACTCCTCCTTGGGTAAAACCAGTTGGGTGCAAATGGATCTTCAAAAAGAAGATTGGTACATTTGGACAAGTGGAAACGTACAAAGCTAGACTAGTAGCAAAAGGTTTTCGTCAAAGACCAGGATTGGACTATGATGAAACTTTTTCGCCAGTAGCTATGCTTAAATCCATTCGGATCATGCTTGCCATTGCTGCCTACCATGACTATGAAATCTGGCAAATGGATGTAAAAACAGCTTTTCTAAATGGACATCTAGAAGAGAGTGTTTACATGGATCAACCAGAAGGTTTCTTAGACAGTGGGAGCAGCGGAAGAGTGTGCAAATTGCTTAAATCCATTTATGGGTTAAAGCAAGTATCGCGGAGTTGGAACATCTGCTTTGATGAAACAGTCAAGGAATTTGACTTTATCAAAAATGTAGATGAACCATGTATTTATAGGAAGATTGTAGAAGGAGCAGTAGTCTTCCTCGTTTTGTACGTCGACGACATACTACTGATAGGGAATGATATCCCTATACTACAATCAGTAAAGCTCTTCTTGTCACAGAAGTTCTCTATGAAAGACTTGGGAGATGCATCATACATTCTGGGCATTAAGATCTATCGAAATAGATCTAATAGAATATTGGGACTTTCACAGTCCAGGTATATAGACACTATACTAAAGAGATTTAGTATGGAAGATTCCAAGCGCGGCAATATGCCCGCTTGTCACGGAATCACCCTTTCCAAAGAGATGTCTCCAAAGACTGATGAAGAGAGGGCTCGCATGGGCATTATACCCTACGCTTCGGCGGTAGGCTCAATAATGTATGCGATGTTATGTACCAGACCAGATGTAGCTTACGCACTTAGTGTGGTAAGCAGGTATCAATCGGACCCAGGTGAGAAACATTGGATAGCGGTGAAGAACATTCTCAAGTACCTGAGAAGGACTAAGGAGATGTTCTTGATTTACGGCAATAAGGACCTCCAGGTAGAGGCTTTTACCGACTCCGGCTTCCAAAGTGACAAGGATGATTCTAAATCTATTTCGGGTTTTGTATTTACCCTCAATGGAGGAGTGGTATGTTGGAAGAGTTCCAAACAAGATACCGTCGCAGACTCAACTATGGAGGCTGAGTATATAGCTGCTAGTGAAGCCGCAAAAGAGGCTGTCTGGATAAGGAAGTTCATTTCTGAACTTCAGGTGGTTCCGTCCATTGCCAATCCAATACCTTTGTATTGCGATAACAATGGCGCTGTAGCTTTAGCGAAGGAACCAAGGTCCCATCAGAAATCCAGGCATATCTTAAGGCGGTTTCACCTGATCAGGTCCCATCAGAAATCCAGGCATATCTTAAGGCGGTTTCACCTGATCAGGGAGATCGTGGATCGTCGGGAGATCGAGATACGGAGAGTAGACACAAAAGACAACACGGCAGATCCATTCACCAAGGCCATTCCTCAAGTACAGTTCGAGAGGCTTTTTGAGATGTTGGGCATGCGGTACGCAAGCAACTGGATCTGATAGAGACAGTGGGTACTCATTGCGCCAATTATAGGCCTTAGTGCAAGTGGGAGATTGTTGGATATATATGCCCTAGAGGCCTACATTGTATAGGATGCTTGGGATATGTATGTACATGACAGTCTTGCTTGATATGATAGTACGCTATTTGGTTTGACTTTGTCTTAACGTATAATATATTTTACTTGGTATTTATATATATATGTTGATAAAGCCCATAGGGTGTTTGTCTGACTACCGGCGTTGTGATGGCAGTCATACTAGTGGGAGCTGGATAGTCAATAGGCACACCCTTAGATGTCCCTGGTCGCAGGAGTATCAAGATTGGGCATCGATACTCCGGAGTAGACTAGTGTATACATATCTAGACCCTGACGAGGGGCGATGGATTGGTCCCACAACCATTGGTGGTGTTTACCTAAGATTGTATACAGATGCTCACTGGGTGTGAGTACACCGGACAGGACTCGCCGAGAACTGACTGGATGGTATTATACCTAACGTCAGATAGCAGTTCTCAGGTGACATGTGTGCAGATAGTCCGTTGACTTAAGGTCATCATTTGTCTCGTGTGAGTTCCCACTGTGCTTTGATTGTTACCCTACCACGGCTCAAAGGAGTCGTGCAAACAGGTTTCAGTTGGGCACAGTCCCGAGCCACATAGAGGCAGTGAGCGACTGTTAGGGATTCGTCTCTCCCGGTATAGGGAGTTGATATCGCACTGTGGTCGTTTGGTCATTACCATAAGTCCCTGGCCAGGGATGATTGAGAATTACTGATGGAAGGATCAGTAGATTCTCAGGTGGTCTTGAACCATACCGACACGACTTGTACGGTTATTAGGGGTCTGACGTCCACCACCTCCCTAGACCATACATGCGATATCTCAGACGAACAGACCGGACTGCGCGGATATTGTCACAGACAGGCTCAGTAGGATTTCAGATGGGTTACCTCATCAGCTTTCTTATCGACAACTACCTGGGGACCGTTACGTACAGCTAGTGCCGCTTGCGGTCTGTGG
This sequence comes from Agapanthus africanus, assembly GCA_030015575.1. Classification (NCBI taxonomy): domain Eukaryota; kingdom Viridiplantae; phylum Streptophyta; class Magnoliopsida; order Asparagales; family Amaryllidaceae; genus Agapanthus; species Agapanthus africanus. Next base: position 347,275,406 of record CM057351.1, on the reverse strand, counting down.
TTAAACCCACTGCCTGTTGGAGATAGTGCCCTCAGAGTCAATTATTGGATCACAGGCACGTGATTGCAATGATTGAGGGAGGACCTATCCCGGGACGACAGTCTTACTCGAGATGATAGTTTGCTATCTGGTTTACCTTTATCATCGTGTACTGCTTTAGGTGACCTGACAGGTCGCTATTGCACGTTGATAGAGCCCCTAGGATTCTTGCTTGACGACCAGCAGTATGAGGGCGATCATATACGTGAGAGCTGGGGTCTACAAGCATATCCTTAAAAGGTCCCTAGTCGTAGGAGTTTCGAGACAGGGCATCGATTCTCCAGAGTAGACTAGTGTATACAGTCGAGACCCCGACGAGGGGCGGTGGCCGGTCTCACAAGCCACTGGTGTCAGTTGGTTCACCTAAGATGTATACAGGTGCTCATTGGGTTATGAGTACACCGGACAGGACTCGCCGGGAACATGCTAGTTGGTCTTATACCTGACGTCAGATAGCAGTTCCCTGGTGACATGTGTACAGGTTAGTTCATCGACCTGGGGATCGTCATTTGTCTCGTGTGAGTTCCCACTGTGCTTTGATTACTACCCTACCACGGCTCAAAGGAGTCGTGCAAACAGGTTTTAGTTGGGTACAGTCCCGAGCCACATGGAGGCAGTGAGCGGATCTTCGGGGGTTCGTCTCTCCCGGTATTGGGGGTGAGGTCGCGCTGTGTCTAGGAGAGCCATTACATGAAGTCCTTGGCCAAGGCAGGAGATTTACTGGTAGGTATTCCAGTAGTATCTCAGGGTGTTCTGGGCTACACTCCGACACGACTTGTACCGCTTTTGGGGGTCTGACTTTTACCCACCCCGTAGGCCCGACATGCGATGCTCATAGACGAACGGACCGGACTGTACGGATATTGTCACTGACAGGCTCAGTAGGGTGTCAGGATGAGTTCGCTCATCGACGTCCCTTTTAGTCAATAGCTGGTGGCCCGTTACGTATTGGCTTATACCTCTGACGGGCTAGTGATTAAATCCACAGCCATAGTATTGACGAGTCTTTAGAGTCTACCACACTTTCAGTTACTCAAGCTTTCGGGCGAAACGCTGTAGAGGCCGTATGGAGATATGGCAGGGTCCGATCAGATACGTGCGGTATTGCACGGATTAGGATCGGACGGTTTGTACTAGTAGCCGTATAGGTATATGGCAGGGTTCGATCAGATACTTGCGGTATTGCACGGATCAGGATCGAACGGACATTACTAGCCGGCTTTGGTTTAAGCCGGTCCTAGTTTAGTACAGTGTAGATTTTGTCTCTTTGCATTTGTATCCGGACGGAATACAGATGCGGGTGTGTATGCACAGTATCGGGGTTTTCCTGTAATTTATTACGAGACCAGTTTTCTGGAGTTGCCAGTTTGCATTCCGTTCCGGCCGGTTTTCCTTTGTTCTTTCCCGGCCGGACTTTTCCGATGGAGGGGGTTATTTGCAAGTTTGCAAATAACACTTTGTGGAGGGTTTTTATTGCAATTGTTTTGATTATGATAGCATCATTATCTTTTGCTCCATCACTTGCATTAATGAGGGTATGGGTTTGATTAATGCTTGAAGCATGGTTGATGTTTCTTTGTCTCTTGATGTGGTCACCTCTTCTATTCTCCTATACTCACCTCCCTTATTGCTTCATATTCTTTCCTCCTCCATTTCTAAGTTCATAAGTTTTTTCCATGGTTGTGTGAGAAGAAGATGAGAGCTTCATCTTTGAGAGAGTAGCATTCTTGATCTCATTTTCGATGCTAGAAAAATGCAAGCACCATTTTTCTTCTTGATTCCTCCATCATCTTTCAAAAGGCAACAAACCCCAAAGTGAGACTATGATTCTACACTACACTTCCTACAGCAAATCTTGGACGCGTCGATTCGCCAGCTTCGCGCCCGAGTTGCCTCGGTATTGAGGCGGGAGCCCGTAAAAGCTACAGGCGATGTGGTGCCCTTTCCGACGAGGAGGAGACGGACGGAGATCCCGCGAGGAGATCGGAGTGGAGATGAAGACCGGAGGACTCGGATCAGTCGGTATATCTCTTCCCCATCTTTTTGTTAGCTTAGACTTGTTAATGGTTACGATCCGGAGTTTAGTGCGCGGTGGTGCCGGTTTGCAAAGTCCGCAAAAATTAAAGTTTATCACCGCTTCCGCATTCCGGCGTCGGATTGACGGCCGGGGCGCCGCCGTGCACTTACAGTGGTATCAGAGCCTCGCCATTAACTTCGTCTAGCTTCGTTTGATGTGTTTTTCAGTTCCGATCGACCAAAATTCCAAAAACCGTATTTTTCCTTCACATCAGTTTCTGTTGAAATTTTTTGAAGTCTAAAAATTTTTCAGGTTGTAAAATATTGATGTACTGGAAAATCTAAGAGCTCTGTAAAAATTCGACGAAGTAACTCCACAGTAGGAGCGCGGAACCGCCGCGAAAACCCCCTTCCCGCCGCCCTTCCGCCGCACACTGTGGACATCACTTCACCAATTTTTTACAGAGGCCTTCTGGGCTTAAAATATGGGTTTTGGAATATTAAAATTGGGCCCAGGATTTCTGTGAGTGCTACAGTTTTGATTGGGGGCCCACTTGTTAATTTTTGGTCAATCGGAAAATTTTAAACACATTATTTCACAGTATTTACATTATATCTGCGACCGTGAATGTCACTTGATCGGTAAATCCGGTCTAACTGCTATAGCCCGGTTAGACGGATTTGCGAACGTGACTTTCACGTTGATGTTCTATGTTTATGCTGTGATGTTGCGGATCGGTCGTGGGGGATAGCCTGGATGCAATGCTAGTACTGTTTCTGTTGTATTATGTACATTTGATATTGCGAGGCGAGCGTCCGACATGTGGACTGCCGTCACTGCCTGTTTGTATTATTCTTTTGGGGCACGACCTGGTTGCGGTCGATGTACCCGGTGAATGTATATTTTACTTTCTGTACTAGGATTGCCCCGCGGTGGAGTGCACGGATAGCCGGGTTCTGGAGGGCAACAAGCCCGCATCTCATGGCATTGGTACGGAGGGGGCTTCAGTCTGGAATTGGCGGGCTGTTCGACGCACTCGTAGGGGGTACAGGTTGACCCAGGAGGGGTGCCCAAGTTACCGGATTCCATGAAGTGCTGGGTGGTCCATTCACGGAGCTGAAGGGGGCTGCCTCGCTTCAGGTTTTGGCGGGTGACTTGCCGCGCCCGTAGGGGTCTAGGATTTCATTGCACAGGCTATCCACACGACCAGGGGAACGTCGGGTTTCAGCAGCGGCTCTGTGAAACCCGGGGATCCCAGATATCTGATTTGTTCTGTGATGCTGTACGGTTCTGTGATGTTGCATTTCATTCATGCCTTGAGCGAAATACTATATATTGGTATATATATTAGTAGATGTTGTATATGTTTTTCATCCGCGCTAGTCCAGTCCCCGCTCTGCCGTTAGTTAGCTAACCTAACGGGTGATGACGGGACCCAGTGGCGAATGCAGATGGCATATACGTACGTCAGTATATTTTCGTTCTTTGTGGTGTGATCAATTGATGGGACTGCATTGATTCGGATCAATGCAAGTTGAAACAAACCTATTCTGATGTTGTTGGAACACTTTTCAAAAGGCTGTTATTGCAAGGACGTTCACTTTTGTTTTGCATCGTGGTATTCATTTGGAATATCCTGCTCCTCAGTCGACGAGGCAAGGGCCGAGATCCCTTCACCGGGAGTGACCCCTTGGACAGAAGTTTGCGTCAGGGCATTAACTTCACTATAGCCGATTACTTTTGCTTTGCATCGTGATATTCGGTTATGAATATCCAGCACCCCATTCTACGGGGAAAGAGCCGAGATCCCTTCACCGGGAGTGACCTCTTTAGTAAAGGTTTTCGTCACTATATTTTCTAAAAAGCTATCCGTTCCCTCAACGATATCAAGTTCATTACGTTAAAGGTTTTCGCCAGAAACCATTCGTAGCCCTCCGTCGTTTCAGACGGGTAGCACGTAGTATTCATGCTATGTTTGTTGACCTTCGTCAAGGCATAGTGTATGGTAGCTGCTTGTTGCCTTTCTGCTGCATAGATAGATGTGTTGGTTTGGGACAGTCGTATAGCCTTGTTGACCTTCGTCAAGGGCTTGTACGGGTGGGTTCAAATTAACCTGGGCAATGACGGGTGGAACTTGACATGTGACTTATGATTTGTTGACCTTCGTCAAGGTCATAAGAGCATGGGGCAGAAATCACATCGGGAGTTTCAAAAGAACTGAAACTTGCCAGATATGCGCATACCTTCTGGAGTGTGATAGCGTGAGCGGATTCCGTCACGTTATCATGCGATGATAGTTGGATCCCGATTCCCACTGATGAGTTGGTTTACTCCTCGGGTGACCCCGACTAATTCTTCTTTCAGGTTTGGAGGAGAATTTGAGGTACAGTGGGAGGTTTCCAGATTAGATAAATTGGTAACCATTCTGATCTAGGTTAGAGTGCACGCTGAGTGTTTCTTCTCTCTCTCTCTGGCAGCGACCATTGACCCGACCCTAAGACTATGACTCAGTGACCAAGTTGACCGAACCTTCTTTACACTGGCTTTTGGATTGTCAGAGTTGCAGACCTCATTGCCACTCCTACTTTTACCCTCTTCTCCAGGACACCCCGTATTACTGCGAACGTCCGCTTCCATTGGACATAGCCATCGTATGGTTAGATACGAACTCGAAGGAATTTATTCGAGGACGGTTTCCGGTTTTGGAGAAAATGGATAGGATTATTCAGTTGTCTTTTCTTTTCACCCTCTCTCAGGTTGCGAGTACTCCTTGGTTTAGGAGTAGTACACCCTTTATGCAAATTGGATAGTCTTCTTCCAAACCATAGGCTGGTGCCGACCGGTAGGGAATGAAGAAAACTAATTAGCCTAAACGGTGTACAGAAGGTATTAAGTTCAGACAAAGTAAGGGATTAGTAAGAGGGCAAAGTAAATTGCGACTGATATTCACGACCAAACCAAGTTTTTCTTCGCCAATCCTAAATCACCTTTGTATTTCTCCAGGACACTCCGTATCACTACGAAGATCCACAGTTTATTGGATACTCCATCGTATGGTTATATACGAACTCGAAAGGAACTTGTTCCAGTTCGGGGATGGATTCTGGTCCAGGAGAAATAGGAATAAGGTTTATTCGGTTGTCTTTTGTTTTCACCTTCTCTCGCATTGCGAGTGCTCCTAGGACTAGGACAGTACACCCATTATGCTTATTGGATAGTCTTCTTCCAAACCATAGGCTGGTGCCGAACGGTAGGGAAGGAAGAAAACCATTTGGCCTAAAGGGTGTGCAGAAGGTAATGACTAAAGACATATAAAGGGATTTGGAGAGGTGGCAAAGAACTATACGGTTATAGTTGTGAATCTGGATAATGGTAGAGGCATTACTAGGAATACCAGGATACCCCATCGAAACATTTTAATGTTTCAGTTTCACTGTGTACTGTTAAAGGAAAACTGATTTCCCGATTAGACACTTGCTCCAGGGTATGTATTTACCAGATATGATTCTCACATCTGTATGGTTTTACAGATGATGAGTGGGAGTATATTATTGGGAATTAGGTGACCATCCTCATTATATCGGGATTCTTTGTAATTGGTGATATTTGAGGAAGCCACCTGGGTTATTTGCCGGTCGGCAAATATTTGGTTTTGAATATCCGTTGTTGTGCACCAATTTCAAATTGATATATCTGTACGTCTATTTTCATAGAGTGAGATATACCTTTTGATATTATGTCGATGACATTTACCTATATCAGTGGATGGTTAGGTAAGGAGCATCAAACAGCGGTGTAATTCTTCTTAACCATAAGTACAGTTTTTAACCTACGACGCACAGTGAAAGAGTTGTTAGACTCAGCGGACTTATACAGAGTATTGTATGTTGTCCAGTGTCCATTAGGACAGAGGGGTTGGTTCTCGTACTATATTCTGTTTACTTTTAACTTCTCTAGTTCTTAGACATGTGTTTCGTAGAAACACAGGGTCTAAGTTTTGAGGAGTTATAGGTATTTGAATAGAGTAGAGAACCAGGTGTAGCAAGTATCGGGATTCTTCAAAGTGATCGAAGATGTAGATACTTGTGTATGATATTCAGTTGATAGTAATGATAAAGAGAAATTGCTTCTCTTTCAGGTTACTCATAATTGGAAGCATTCCTATGTTGAGTAATGCTGATCGGCCTCCTTCCATTTAGTTGACATGCACTGGAGATAGCTGCATGATTTGAATCTGGTTCAATTAAATCAGTGCCTCTGGTTCTATATTGGATATAGTACAGTTCATATCTTAACATTGTTAAGGTACGGGGAGTTGTCCGGCTTATGATTAAAACCAGACTCTGGATAACTCAAGGCACGTTTCTGTAATGGCTGTTTGTGGGTTGACCCAGGCTATGACGAGGGTTGACTTTCTACCATAAGAAAGATCAATAGTGATATTGTTCTTGACTCGCCACAGTTTTAAAAAGAAATGGTTATTTTTCAGAAAACAGTAGTGGGAGTATGGTAGAACTGGAAGTGATTCCAGAACCGCAAACGATTACTGAAGATTTGATAAGGAACCTAAAGATTCAATCTGTTTTGACATTCCATTGGCCACTCCGCAGATAAGGTGGGTAACTTCAGGCACCCGAGAGGTACTCCGGTAGCCTCAAGGACGGTGACAGGGAAGTTCTTGTTTACCCACACTTGCCATTTTTGTTGTTCCAGGCTGCGAGACCCGGCAGGAGGATGAGTATAGCGTCGTTCTAAACTTGCTTTAGAAGTGCACGTCTATATGACTCTGCCAGAAGGTTGTCGTAGTCAGTGGGAGCAGCGGAAGCATTGGTGGACATCAGGCTTATGTCTATTTATAGACTAAAGCAGATATAGCGGAGATAGATCATCTATTTCTGATGTGACAGTCATAGGTTTGACGTCATCAGAATAGCGGATGGATCTGTTGAGAAGGTAGTAGGAAGCGATATTCCTATACTGCGATCGGTTATACTTTGGTCGTCACACAGTGTTTTCTCCACAAAGGACTTGGACATTATATCAGACATACTGGTTACTAGATCTATGGTTTTAGATCTAGATTTGGGTGGTTTCCCAATCAGGGTACTTTGACAGCATTCTAAGAGTATTTAGAATGGACGACTCCTGGCATGGTGGTGTACCTGCAGGTAATGGAGTCACCCTCTCTAAAGGTGTCTTATAGACTAAAGTAGAGAGGGATGTGCATGATTGGCAGATCACTTGCTTAGGCAATTGAGTCAATCATGAGATGTCAAGTACCACACCAGATGTTGTTCTTGCAGTAGGTGCAATAAGTTGATATTGATCCAATCCTGGAGAAGCAGTCGGAAGCAGTTTTAGAACATAAGTGAATGTTCTAGGGATATGATAACGGCTGCCTCCTTTAGGAGACGGTTATCACTCCAGGCTTCCAAGGTGACATGGACGACAAGGAGGTTGTCAGAGTTATAGTTTTCCTTCTGACGAGGGGCTGTATTTTGGACAGGTGGTCCAAGGAAATACTGAGGGTGGCATGGCGCAGGATACTGATTAAGTTCAGTTGACGATACAGTCTAAGAAGTTTGGATTTGGAGTTCATTTATGAGCTAATTCCCATCAGACATCCAGACATTCTAAGACAGGTATTGCTCATTTCGGGAGATGGTTTTCTCCGCGAACTTGAGATTTTGAGAGAGACATAGAAAGAAACATCAGAGCGGATCCACTCACTAAGGCTATTCCTCGAACGCAATAGTCTCGCAAACGAGCTTTGTGAGACTGACTAGTAGAGGAGTTGGGTGTTCGGTATCACACGGGCTGTGAGTATGCGACATCGCAATAATTAGCCTTGAGTGCAAGTGGGAGATTGTTGGAGATAGTGCCCTCAGAGTCAATTATTGGATCACAGGCACGTGATTGCAATGATTGAGGGAGGACCTATCCCGGGACGACAGTCTTACTCGAGATGATAGTTTGCTATCTGGTTTACCTTTATCATCGTGTACTGCTTTAGGTGACCTGACAGGTCGCTATTGCACGTTGATAGAGCCCCTAGGATTCTTGCTTGACGACCAGCAGTATGAGGGCGATCATATACGTGAGAGCTGGGGTCTACAAGCATATCCTTAAAAGGTCCCTAGTCGTAGGAGTTTCGAGACAGGGCATCGATTCTCCAGAGTAGACTAGTGTATACAGTCGAGACCCCGACGAGGGGCGGTGGCCGGTCTCACAAGCCACTGGTGTCAGTTGGTTCACCTAAGATGTATACAGGTGCTCATTGGGTTATGAGTACACCGGACAGGACTCGCCGGGAACATGCTAGTTGGTCTTATACCTGACGTCAGATAGCAGTTCCCTGGTGACATGTGTACAGGTTAGTTCATCGACCTGGGGATCGTCATTTGTCTCGTGTGAGTTCCCACTGTGCTTTGATTACTACCCTACCACGGCTCAAAGGAGTCGTGCAAACAGGTTTTAGTTGGGTACAGTCCCGAGCCACATGGAGGCAGTGAGCGGATCTTCGGGGGTTCGTCTCTCCCGGTATTGGGGGTGAGGTCGCGCTGTGTCTAGGAGAGCCATTACACGAAGTCCTTGGCCAAGGCAGGAGATTTACTGGTAGGTATTCCAGTAGTATCTCAGGGTGTTCTGGGCTACACTCCGACACGACTTGTACCGCTTTTGGGGGTCTGACTTTTACCCACCCCCTAGGCCCGACATGCGATGCTCATAGACGAACGGACCGGACTGTACGGATATTGTCACTGACAGGCTCAGTAGGGTGTCAGGATGAGTTCGCTCATCGACGTCCCTTTTAGTCAATAGCTGGTGGCCCGTTACGTATTGGCTTATACCTCTGACGGGCTAGTGATTAAATCCACAGCCATAGTATTGACGAGTCTTTAGAGTCTACCACACTTTCAGTTACTCAAGCTTTCGGGCGAAACGCTGTAGAGGCCGTATGGAGATATGGCAGGGTCCGATCAGATACGTGCGGTATTGCACAGATCAGGATCGGACGGTTTGTACTAGTAGCCGTATAGGTATATGGCAGGGTTCGATCAGATACGTGCGGTATTGCACGGATCAGGATCGAACGGACATTACTAGCCGGCTTTGGTTTAAGCCGGTCCTAGTTTAGTACAGTGTAGATTTTGTCTCTTTGCATTTGTATCCGGACGGAATACAGATGCGGGTGTGTATGCACAGTATCGGGGTTTTCCTGTAATTTATTACGAGACCAGTTTTCTGGAGTTGCCAGTTTGCATTCCGTTCCGGCCGGTTTTCCTTTGTTCTTTCCCGGCCGGACTTTTCCGATGGAGGGGGTTATTTGCAAGTTTGCAAATAACACTTTGTGGAGGGTTTTTATTGCAATTGTTTTGATTATGATAGCATCATTATCTTTTGCTCCATCACTTGCATTAATGAGGGTATGGGTTTGATTAATGCTTGAAGCATGGTTGATGTTTCTTTGTCTCTTGATGTGGTCACCTCTTCTATTCTCCTACACTCACCTCCCTTATTGCTTCATATTCTTTCCTCCTCCATTTCTAAGTTCATAAGTTTTTTCCATGGTTGAGTGAGAAGAAGATGAGAGCTTCATCTTTGAGAGAGTAGCATTCTTGATCTCATTTTCGATGCTAGAAAAATGCAAGCACCATTTTTCTTCTTGATTCCTCCATCATCTTTCAAAAGGCAACAAACCCCAAAGTGAGACTATGATTCTACACTACACTTCCTACAGCAAATCTTGGACGCGTCGATTCGCCAGCTTCGCGCTCGAGTTGCCTCGGTATTGAGGCGGGAGCCCGTAAAAGCTACAGGCGATGTGGTGCCCTTTCCGACGAGGAGGAGACGGACGGAGATCCCGCGAGGAGATCGGAGTGGAGATGAAGACCGGAGGACTCGGATCAGTCGGTATATCTCTTCCCCATCTTCTTGTTAGCTTAGACTTGTTAATGGTTACGATCCGGAGTTTAGTGCGCGGTGGTGCCGGTTTGCAAAGTCCGCAAAAATTAAAGTTTATCACCGCTTCCGCATTCCGGCGTCGGATTGACGGCCGGGGCGCCGCCGTGCACTTACACTGCCATCATAGTAGTCGAGTCTTTAGAGTACCACACAGAGATATCCCAAACCCAGGTGAAAAGATATAGAGGTCGTATGGTTTTACGACAAAGGTTCGGACGCATACGTGTTTGAACGCACGTACGACATTCGGACAGTTTTTACTAGCCGGCTTTGGTTTAAGCCAGATTCTAGTATCAGGTTATTGGATTTATACAGTCTAAAGTTTTTCCGTGTTTTCACGGATGAGAGGGGCGTTCTCGTAATTTTCCGAGAAGCTTCTAGAAGGATGTGACATGGAGAGAGAGGTGGCATTTTCATTTAATGATTAAGTGACTCATTGTGAGTGATTCATCATATCATTAATGCATCATTAATTGCTTAATGACTCACATGATGAATCACCCACTTGAATTAATGAAACATGATGAATAATCTCTTTTTATTCATTTCTTTTAATTCATTATGTTTCATATATATCAAGTGAGAAGCTTTTTCTTTATTTTTAATATATCATTATCATCTTCTCACTCTCTCTCTTCAAGTTCTCTCTCCTTCACCAAGCCTAATCCTACCCCTCATGAGTTGAGAACAAGGATTAGGAAAGACTAATTACTCCATAACCTATCTCTACATCACCTTAGCTACTCTATTTAGCAACTAGAGAAACTAAGTAACCTCAAGTTTAGAGGTTATAGCTTGGATTAGGGTTCTCGGGTGGATCGTCTATCACGGGAGAAAGCCGAAGAGGACGTGGAGATCCAAAGAGGCCGTAGACAACATCAAGACGAAGGACTAGAACCGTTTGGTATAATCTCTTGGCATAGTAGTTTAAAACTCTATAGCTTTTGTTAAAACTTGTTTAGCAAACGATTCATACGGTTAATCGATGTTTGATCATAGAACTTGATTGTTATTCATATTTCCGCCTCCCCACAAGTATTGGGGTGTTGAATATCGACTTACACCTACGACTCCTCTAGGTTCCACTTGAAGAAGGAACGAGCTTACTTCGCGATCTTCATGTCGAAAATGATCCACCTTGAAGCTTCTCTAATACGAGCTACCTCTTCACTAATCCACTATTAGTGAATGAAACAACCTATACTTAATGGCTAATAGAGTGTAGGTTAATGAAGAAAGAGTATAAGCTCACTTAGAATACTCTAAAGCTCTAAAGTTCACAACTCATGTGAGGGTTAGAGCTTGAAGTAAGAGGAAGAAGAAGGAAAATGGAGAGAGCTAAGGAAAAATGAGCTAGGGTAAAAATGAGGAAGTGTGAAAAATGGCTTAATAAATAATTCACTTGTTGAAGCATGCAATAAAATGCAATAATAAATTGCAACCATGCTTGTATATTGAACACAAATGATTAAACAAATGATCAAGCCATACTTCTCCCATTCCACAAATATCTCTCCTTTTTCCATCTCATATTTCTATTTTCTCAAAATAGAAATGCCATGCTTCATAATATATGGATATATATATATATATATATATATAATATACATATATATATATAATACATACATACATATATACATATATATATATATATATATATTAAGGGAGAGAGAGAGAAATAATTAGTGAGCAATAATATTAGTTAATATATAATTATATCAAATTTATTAAATCAACATTTGATTTAATAATCCGGTTATATCATATATAACCGACTAATATCATTCATCTGTATATCATATTATCAAATCAATACTTGATTCAATAATCCAGTTATATCACATATAACCTGACCGATAATAAATGTTGCCTGATTAGAATACGGTATCACATATTCGTATTTAATCAGGCTCCCGCACATATCAGCATATGTACCCTACTTCGTTTCTCTTGAACTATGAAATCTCTGTGTGGGACTCTAAAGACTCGTCAATATGCCAGCAGTAGGTAATGATTACATCAGTTATGTACAAGCCGTCGGCGGTACTAGCTGAACGTAACGGCTACCCAGGTATTGAGCGATTAGAAGATCAACAAACAAATTTGTCCAAACTCCCATGAAGCCTGTAAGTAACACTTACCGTACAGTCCGGTCTCTTCATCTAATATGTCGCATATCGAGTCTAGGGGTGGAATCGTCAGACCCCAGTAACTTGACAATTCATGCCAATGTGTGGCTCATAACGGTTCGAGAAACTACTTATAACACTTACCAGTAAATCTCATCAACCCTGTCCAGAGATTTACTATTATAGCCAATCGAGTATAGCACAATATCAACTCCCAATACCGGGAGAGACGAAACCCCTCCTATCGCTCACTGCCTCCATGTGACTCGGGAATGTACACAAAATCCACCTGTTTGCACGACTCCTTTGAGTCGTGGTAGGGAGGAAATCAAAGCACAGTGGGAACTACACAAGACACTATGACGATGTCGGATCTACAGACTAACCCGTACCTGTGTCACCAGAGAACTGCTATCTAACGATAGGTTTAGTACCATCTAGGAGTTCTCGGCGAGTCCCGTTCGGTGTACCCATTATCTAATGAGCACCTGTGTACAATCTTTGATGTCAAACACCAATGGTTATGGGACAACCATCGCCCCCTACAGGGTCAAGAAACGTACACACTGGTCTATTCTGGAATATCGATGCCCTGTCTCGATACTCCATCGACTAGGAACAGTTAAAGGATGTGCTTGTAGACTACACAAGTCCCAGTGGTATGATCTGCATCATAGTCCTGGTAGTCAAGCAAACATCTTAAGGGCTTTATCAACATGTATCAGAGAGACAGTATAATAATACAAGTGTACATGTTAAGATAAAGAGCAACCAGATAGCATACTATCATGTCGAGAAAGAAAGCCCTCTATATATATGTCCAAGCATCCACTATATCATACAATAATAGCCTCTAGGGCATACATATTCCTAACATATGGAGACTCCCAACTAATCGTTAGTCAAGTAAACGGAGATTATCAAACATGCAAGTCAGAGCTGATAAAGTATGGCGAAAGAGTGCAGCAACTGCTGACACAAATCACTTTCTATACCCTGAAAAGCATACCATGAGTGGAAAACTGCAAAGTGGATTCGTTAGCCAAATTGGCTAAAGAACTATCTGATGAAGACCTCGATAATGCAAGGATCGCTGTGCAAAGCCGCAGGGTCCTCGCACCAACAGATATATTTTCGGAAGACCTGATAGAACTACCCGAAGGAAATGAAACGATCAAATAAGTAGTCCTTCAAATAGAGGATGAACAAGAGGTCAAGGAATGGAGGGAAATTTTCATAGACTATTTTAAGTCCCAATGAACACCCGAAGATGCGTCGTCGAGACATCAGCTCTTAAAACGAGCTTTGTCAGTTGCCTTCGTTATTGATACTCTATATAAAAGATCATTCAACTACATATGGCTAAGATGCCTGGGGCCTGAGGAAGCAAAGAAACTTGTCTAAGAAATACATGACGGACTCTGCGGATCTCAGCAAGCCGAGCCAAAGATGAAGATGAAGATGAAGCTGAAGTTAAAATGAATGGGCTACTATTAGCCCACGATGATTCAGGACTGTCTCGAATATGCGAAGCAGTGTCACTCATGCCAAATTTACAGGGACATCATACATCAGCACCCAAATCCGCTGCACCTGATAGTGGACAGCTGCCCGTTCAAAATGTGGGGAACCGATATAATTGGCCCTATCGAACCGACATCATCCAAAGGATACCGGTTTATACTGGAAACAACCGACTACTTCTCTAAGTGGGCAGAAGCAGTACCGTTAACGGAGGTGAAGATAAAGAATATCCTCCACTTCTTCAAAACCCATGTCATATATCGGTTCGGGACTGAGCGGCGGATTATTTTGGATAATGGACCAGCTTACAGAAGCCATAAAATTAGCTGCTTCGTACAGCAACACAAGATAGACTGGCGATACTCCTCAGTCTATAACCTTCGTACCAACTGTCTAGCTGAAGCCTTCAACATGACCTTGACAAAGATTTTTAAAAAGACGGTGTCTAGAAACAAAAAGGACTGACACGAAAGGCTGCATGAAGCTCTTTGGGCGTAACGAACGACGTTCAACATGGCCACAAATACAACACCATATGCATTGGTCTTTGGCACTAAGGCGTACTCCCATTGGAGATAGAACTCCCCTCTTTACGAGTGGCAGTTCAATTTGAGCTGACAGATGAAGAAAATGCTTATCTTAGACTTGAGGAGCTCAATGCCCTCAATGAAACCCGATTTATAGCTCAGCAAAATCTGGAGGCTTATAAGAAAAGGATGACTCGGTCATATAAAAAAACTGACCAGGCCGAGAATATTCCGCCAAAGGAACTCATGCTGATTGTCAAAAGACTGATGATTCCTAATCGTGCAAAGCGGGGAAAGTTCGAGCCAAATTATGAAGACCGTATATCATAGACAAAGTCTATCAAGGTGGAGCCTACCTGTTCATGGATATGCATGGCGAAAGACCATTCCGGCCCATAAACGGCTGATTCATCAAAAAGTACTACGCTTGAAAAGTCATGACTTAGGTCAATGATAGATGACGACACCTGTGTCCGCTCGCTATCTTCCTGAGTCAGAACTCTGAAAATAGTTGCAAAAAACTCCGTCGCCCCAGACATAGCGATAATGGACTGAGACGTCCCTAAACTAGCGTGTTCCCCCAAACACGGGAATGCTGGACCGAAATGTCCTTAAACTAATAACGGATCGAAATTTCCCTAAACTAATGTATCGCCCCAAACACAACGATAATGGACCAAAATGTCCCTAAACTAGTGCATCGCCCCAAACATATCTATAATAGACCGAAACGTCCCTAAACTACTGCATTCCCCCAAATACGGGAATAATGGATCGAGAAGTCCTTAAACTAATAATGGACCACTACATCCATAAACTGGCTTTGGACCGAAATTTCCCTAAACTAATAACGGACCGAAATGTCCCCAAACTAACACGTTTAGCCCTACGGTAGATCCCCATATTGATCACCATATACAATCCACGGGTATAAACAATTCATACTTCTCCTAGGTCCTACATTATGTGATCCTTCGAAAAAGATCGAAGCTTACAGCTAATGGTGCGTTACCTTGTGGGCTGCCTAAAAAATAGTACGTCCACAAGCAAAATGGGCACGGATGAAAATCTGAAAAGGCGCCGTGAGTAAAAACAACAGGGCTACCGGCGAGCTTATGAAAACCCAAAAGGGCACAAACTCGTTAAAAGAAAGGACAAGATGCACTTATAAATTCCTCATGACTTTGTTAGGAGAAAACACCTACGTGAGATCTTTACGACTCATAAAGGAGCAATAAACTTAGGAATCCATACGATTCCTAAGAAGAAAATACACTTACGAGATCCTCATGCCTCGTAGGGAGAATATACCCACTATAGGACCCTCACGGCTTATAGAATTCAATAGCCTTAAGTTACAGGGATCTAAACCTGTTCTTAAGCCAACAAAACCCCATAAATTTATGCCCTACAAGTGTCCAATATTGACCCTTGTATACAATCCATGGGCATAAATAAATATATTCCCCACCAAGTCCCACCAATGGTGAAAAATATTCTCATATTGTGAACAACCACTTGTAAGTCCTCTCGACTTATAAGGAGAAAATAATCTTGTAAAATCCTTACGACTTACAAAAGAAAACACACTTAGAAATCCCCACGATTTCTAAGGTGAAAACACATCTATGAGATCCTCACGATTCATAGGGAGAAATACCTTTATGAGACCCTTACGGCTCATAAATTCAAAAAGCCTTAGTCGACAGGATCCTAACCCTGTTTGCTAAGCTATCTTTGTTCAAATCAATAATGATTCGCTCTTGGCAATATCCCAGTTGTAGCAATGATGATGCCTAAATAGGTATCAAATTCCAAGTCCTCTCATGGTAAATTATGATTCGCTCCTGGCAATATTCCAGTAGTAGCATACTGATACCAAGATTGGTATCTGATTCCAAATCCCCAACTCGCAAAAAAATCAGCGAGCAAGGAAAAATATGAATATAAAAATAACCGAAATGATGGGGCAACTCGCAATAAAAATTAGCGAGCAAAAAATATAAATGCATATGAAACAGCCGAAATGTTCGGGCAACTCACAATAAAAAATAGCGAGTAAATATTTTTTAAAAATGACATAACCGAAATGAATAGGCACCGAGGAAAATAGCCGAAATAATTGGGCAATCGCGACTTTCACGATATGAAAAGCTGAAAAGATAGTACATCGCGGGAATATAAAAAAAATTAATAAAATAAAATTTTTCTGCCCTCCAGGTAAGTCTACACCGACCCCTGTATTCAATCTATAGGCACAAATGAAAGAAAGGAGAACCATTTTTTCCCACCATATTTCATCAAAAGAAGTTCCAAATCTCAATGGCAATATCTACAGCCTAGAGATCAACTCGATGTTCTTCTCATTCCAGTAGGACGCAGACGCAACATCATCCAAAAGACCCAAAGGTCAAAGCAAAGATGGAGTAATGGAAAAATCCTAGATCCAAGTCTTGACGGTACATATAAAACCTAGAGACTAACTCGACGTTCCCCTCATTTTAGCATGGTGCGGACACAACAATCAAGCAAAATTGGAGTAACGACAAAATCCTAGCTCCAGACCTCGATTGCGATACATATAGTATAGAGATCACATAGATGTTTACCCTACTTCAGCAAAGAAGTGGAACTACATCATCAAAACAAAAATGAAATGACGGCATATTCTTAACTTCGGGTCTTAACGGCAAGCTTAGAGACCATTGGAGATCATCCCGCCCCAGAAGGGTGCGGTTATGACTCAGCAGGGCTTCAAATTAAGTCTAACCATAAGTAAAAAACGCCATGGCAAATACCAAAGGATTGACCTTCTGACAGTACTACGGATATTCCAACCTAATAAGGTTACTTGAAGATGTCTTGTCCAGCCTCAGAAAGGATCAGAGACACAACAGTCGCGGGGCTACTCGAGCAGCAACCTAAGGGACTGCATATCGAGAAATACATCTGCCAACGCAACGGTATGATGGACTTAAATCTGGTACCACAAACCTAACGGACTCCTGTCATAAAAGTGTGGGGTTTATCTACATCCAACATTAGGGCGAGTTTGCTTATAAAGCTAAGGGAGGTAAACTAAAAACACTCTGAAATGAGTGAATAAACTAGAAACTCTGAAACGAGTGAATAAACCAGTCCCAACCATATCAAGACAATTAAGAAAAGAAAAGTGCAGATATGAAAGGGAAAAAGGCTTGTCATTCATACTTCAGAAAAGATTACACAGTGATGATGAGAACCACTAAAAAAACGCTACTATATCATCTGAGGTTTACAATGGAAAGACTCTAAATTTCGGACATGAATTCTCAAACTTCAAGGCAAGTTTGAGTAAAACGCTTCTAGTTTCATTGACCATCTTCTTATGTATCTTCTCACGAATGAAAGCTTTGGAATCACCATTGATGTCTTCCATCCTCTGGTACGAGGATATTATCGCTTTCTGTTGGAAGACGCGATGCAAAATAGTAACGAGGTCATCTCACCGTTTCTTTAAAATCGGGCCCATCAGATATACTAAATGCACCTTGTTTTCAGCATCATCAAGTTCCTGGAGCAGCATAGCCTCATCAAGCTCGGGAAAATCTTCCCAGAACGATCCAACGATGATCTTCAAAAGAGCAGAACGGCGGAGGAGCAATCGACCGTTTTAATCATCGAAGCGACGCATCACCTCGTTAAATTGGGCCGCAGTGTATTCTTGACCTTGAAGGAGACCTTGGATACGAATCTTCTCATATGAGACAATCTCTTCATGGCTGTACAAACGACCAGCCATGATACCTGAAAAGAAACCAGATGGAGAGTTAGCAATAAAAAATGCTGGAACAACTAACTCCAAAGTTAGTGGACCGCACGTAATCAAAGTGGTGGCTCATTAATGATGAGACATGTGCCCATGGTGGAAATCAAAAAGAATTCTCATTAAATAAGCAGTGGAGTTAAAACTCTCAATATCCCCGAAAAGCGGGTTCTTTTAAAAACAATAACAAATTCAAATCTTACAGGATATTAAAGCCCTAAAAAAACCACAAAGGGGGGGGGGGAGGGAATATCCAAGAAGAGTAAAAGGAAAATAAAGGGAATAAAATTCCCAAAATTCCTAAGAATCAAACCATAGCTAAACTCTACAAAAAAAACAATAATGAAATTAAATTCCCCCAATGATGAGATTAAATACCAGAAATCCCCATGTTAAGAAACTCATGGGTTAAATAATGGAATCAAATTCAAGAAAACCTCAAGTGTCAGGATTGACAATAGGGTAAAACCCAAAGAAGAGAATCAATGGTTCTCAAAAATATCTATCGAATCAAATCATTGATATGGATATCAAGATCCATGATCTACATTAAAAAAAATTAAGATCTCCAAGAGATCAATTCAAGAAAAAAGCCAAGCTCTGCCAAATATGTTAATGGATTTAAAATCCGGAATAAAAATTATATCGAAAAGATATTAAGAGCTAAGCTCTGTTCATAGTCCTTACTAATAAAAATTTGGTAGAGTGGGTCAACAATATAGATCTGAGAAGAGTGAAGAACAAAACTTCAAGAAAATAAAGCTAAGCTCTAATGGAGAATAAAATTCTCAAGGAAGAAGAAGAGATGAAAGCGTAGCAGTCACCTAGCGCTTGAAGCCCTATTTAAAGGAATGGGGGTTGGTTCAGATTCCCCGTATCCCAAGACCGATCGGATGGCTCAAAACTGCACACCGTTGTACTCACATGAAAGCCATGTGAGAACAACTGTGGGGGGCATTTGTTACCTCATAAAAAATTACCCTTTGTTTAAGTACAATCAGAAGGCACCTCACGTGAAAGGAACATGAGCACCAGCGCAAGTCTCTAATAGGATTAAATTTTATAGCATCGCCTCACGTGAAACACACGTGAGCGCTGGCGTGCAAAGCATGTGGACGCTTGATTAAATCTTATGGCAGCACCTCACATGATACACGCGTGAGCGCCGGCATGCAAAG
Organism: Agapanthus africanus; assembly: GCA_030015575.1. Classification (NCBI taxonomy): domain Eukaryota; kingdom Viridiplantae; phylum Streptophyta; class Magnoliopsida; order Asparagales; family Amaryllidaceae; genus Agapanthus; species Agapanthus africanus. The sequence goes on along the minus strand of CM057351.1, from coordinate 347,256,219 downwards.
CACGTAGATGCCTGTTTATGTGTAAGAATTAAATCCCACATGCATAGCACGTGAGCGTCAGTGTCTAAAATAAAACGGGTAGAATTAAATTCTACATGGAAAATATTTCCTTAAAATCTGGGAATATTCTCTATTAAACAGAACCATTGGATTAAAATTCCAATTATGATTAAAAATCATCAAATGATAGAATTAAATTCTATTAGGGGAAAATATTTCCCCAATCTTTCTAAACGAGAAAAATATTCTCTGTTAAATGGAAACCCCTTGAATCAAAGATCCAGTGGTGATTAAAAATCATCGTTTAATAAAATTAAATTCTATATATGGGAACATATTTCCCCAATCTTGTTTAAAATAAGAAAATATAATATGTAAAACAGAAATTACTGGATCAAAGATCCAACAGCGGGGAAAATTCCCCAAGCAATTTTTGAGACCAATTAAATCAATTGGTGTCTCTTAAATGCAAGATTTTCTCAAAATTGATCAACAATTTGCCTTGCCTATATAAAGGACCCGAGACTTCAAGTCTTATAGAGAGAGAACCTCTCATAAGTTTCTGCAAACACAAAGATAGAAACTGCAACTGAGAATTTTATTCTCTCACTGAAGAAAGCTTCGTTCTCCATTCAAATCCTAGGTAATGAAAAAGAAAAGATTAAAAATATCTCCTTTGTCTAGTACAAATAAAAAAAACAAAAAAGAAGGTTTTAGCCCTTCAAAAAAGAACTTAGTTTTCTCTCTGTATTTGAGATCCGTAAGAAAAATCTTCCACAAGTTGAGAATTTAATTCTCATCAAGAAGATTCTGTTCTTCAGATTCAAAATCTAGGGAAAAGAACTAGCTAAAAGGAAAAGAGAGAAAAGGAACATGTTCTAAGAATTTAATTCCTGTAAAAACAGGGTTTAACCCTACACAAAGAACTTAGTTCTTGTAAAAAGAACATAATAACTTAGTTCTTGAAAGAAAAGCCGATCCTAAATCTCTAAAACAGAGATCTTGATGATCATTAATGGCTAAAAACCCCATTAACAGAGATTAAATCTTTAAAAGAAATGAAGAATTATGGCCTCACGTGCTTCCCATGTGAGCGTCCAACATAAATATAAACTCAGCGCCTCACGTGCTTTCCACATGAGTGCTCAGAGGTGATGATTCAGCACAGCACGTGAAACACATGTGAGCGCTGTATGAAAGTGCTTAGCACTATACTTATAATCAAAACGACTAAGTGCTTAGCACTGATTGGGCAACGCCCATGTCTGAGAGCCTCACGTGCATCCCACGTGAGCACCAGAGCAACAATTAAGTGCTTAGCACTTCTGAATAAAGGAGAAAGCCCAGAACCGAGCCTAAATTGGCTAAATCTCTGAAGTTTCTTACAACTGAGCCCAAATGCTCTGTTGTTGAATCTTAACTAAATTTAATGATCCTAAAAATATTGCTAGGTTGATCTCAGTCTCAAATAAGACTAACATATCCTTAGTTAAAATAAATTAAGCCTAAATGCTCAATATTTAAATCGATCTTAATCTCAAACTAGATTAACGGTCCTTAAGTAAAACAAAATATTTTATGAACTAAAGGAACATACAACCTAAGTTCAAACCCCAAATCTAAAATGTATAGATTTGGACTAATCCGCACCCTACGGGCGACGACATAAAATAGTCTCTGTATACAATCCACGGGAAACCATAAAAACAAACATAACACGACACGAATTGAACTACTGGAGAAGAAGAAACTGGTTATCGCAATGCGATAAAGTAATTAACTGCATGGGCTTGTGTCTGCAGGGAAGAGCGTTCCCACAATCAAAAACCACTCACAAACGAGGGGGGATCTGATAAAATCTACTGCATCGATCGCATCTATCCAAACCTCCGATATACAGTGCCATAAATCAACTTGGTATCTTCGGAGAGGTGGGTGAATATGTCCAAATAGCATCGGCCCCCAAATTCAGTCTAGACGTCCCAACATCTCAGTTCAGTCTTCGGCGGTAAACAGTGGTGACATCAGAGTATCGTATGCAAGTGCTTATATATGATAAGTAAACTGAAAGACTCATTTTGAATTTCCAGTTGGTAATTATACATAACTGTCAGATGTAAATTCATATAGTGACAACTGGTATGACTTAGTCTCCAAACCTGAGACTTGCCATAGTATATTGCGTGTGCTAGAGATTACTTTAGTTACTACCCAACCACAGATTCATTGATACTGTATATAAATGTAGTAGTTGAGTATGGTCGAATACATGTGAAGGTTGTGAGGAGTTAACATGGGATCCTTCTCTCCGGTATATGGAGAACAGTGTTCTGCATTGTGCAATATATTGATGACCTAAAATCTCTGGCAAGAATACTAGAGATCAAATGATAAGTGGTTATCATTTTAATCTCAAGATTACGTGATGATATCAACGCAATAATTATTTGAGTTATTAGGGTTTAACAATACTACCAAGCCCTAGACCCAATAAGGAGCATAAGTAGACGAAAAGACCGAACCGTACGGTAGTTGCCACTGATAGGTATTGATTTGCTTGGATAGTATTTTCCTATTCCAATTCATTCATCGACGGTTTACCCAGGTAGTATAAACATGTAGCTATCGTCTCTATAGACCTGTGGATTTTATTGCTTAAAGAATTAATTCGAATTGTTCGAATTAATTATCCACTGCTAAGTAAATATCGAGCCTCCGGAGTCACACATAGATGAACTCCAACTTGCCAAACATAAAACTATAAAAGAAGAGGAAGTAAATGGTTGATATACAAAAAGTGATTTAATTAAATAAGTATATTTGATGTCTATTAATTAAATAAGGGAAAAATTGTCAAATACGATTTGAAGTGCTACTCAAGATAAAATAGGGGAAAAATTGTCAAATACGATTTGAAGTGCTACTCAAGATAATATGTGATATTAAATGAGTAAATAATACATTCCTATATATATTAATTATATTATGAATATAATATATATATATATATATATATATAAGATAATATTTTGCATTTGATGTGTATCAAATATTATATATATATATATATGGGGGGCCAACATGTATTAAGTTATAACTAATTAGTTTGTTTAAGAGATTAAACAAATTAATTAATTATGAGTGTTTAAATAGAAAAAATTATATCCCTATAAATAGGATTCTATTTAATACAAACCCTAAGCCCTAACTATTCCTCTCATCCTCTCAAAAGTTTTGGCCTCCCCTCTCCTTTTCTTTTGGCCAAAATTTTCATGGTGGAGACGAATTGAAATTTTGATTTTTAATTCTCATCTTTCTTTTATAATTCTCTCTAATTAATTAGATCAGCTAACTAATTAATTAGAGTTCACTAATCTTGGAGATTCGTGTAGAGGAAAGCAAGGAGACCGTCAAGGAGTAATAAAGTCGTCTTGATAGGATAGGAATCGCTGGTATGGCGAAAGGAACACAAATCCGAATTTACGCAAACGTATTATCTTTCCGAATCAAATAAGGGTTAATTGATTTCGTTTATAATTAACCTAATTTATAAACCCTAAATTGGTGTTGATGTAAAAATTTTAATTTTCCCTTCAGCTGTGTTTACACCAATTTTCACCAACATGGTATCAAAGCGTAGGTTTATAAATTAAGTTAATTAATTTTTTCTTGATAATTGCATACATAAATGTTGCTATAATTAGGATTAATCAATATATTTTAAACGTTAGAATATTATTGAATGCATATATCAATATTTGTATAAAATTTAATATGATCAAATTGATACAGTAAATGCTAATGAGATTAAAAATGTCAATTTTTAAAAAAAATTTGTTTACGCGAAAAAATTTGGAATATGTAAAAAAAAGTTTGTTTTATTATTGTTAAAATAATATTCTGAATTTTTAAATAAGTTAATTAAATAAAAAAAACATTTTTTAACAAGTTTGTTGGAGTTTGTTGAAAATCTACTTTCAAAGTATTCCAAGTTTGTTGGAGTTTATTGAAAATCTATTTTCAAATATATTCCAAGTTTGTTGGAGTTTATTGTTTTTTTGTTGGAAATTATTTAAATTTATAATTCAAGTTTGTTGGAATTTGTTTAAAGTTGTTATTAAAAAATTTGTTGTTATCTTTATATTGATATTTAGATGCATGTGTGTTAAGTTGTTGACATACTAGATAATTTTGTTTAGTTAATTTTAGTATGTTGTTATTAAAAACAATTAAATAATTTTAGTTCTAATTTATAGCAAAATTTTTATGCAAATCATTATATGCGATATAATGAGTTATGGTTGTGATGTGATCATATGCCTGCAATGTGTTCTATTTATTTTTGTGTATGTGATATACAATGGTTAGATTAGTATATTGGAATGGATTTGAACAAACCCTCTGTGATTTGCGTTGTAAATTTTTATAGTGGCCTGCGAGTCACTTGGTAATGGTTTAATTAAAGGGGCCTGGGAGCCTCGATTTATTTACACGTTAGTTTGTGGGTTTCATGAGAGTAAAGAATTGAAGCAAGAGTTAGGCGTAATTGAAGAAGTTCAATGGAGAGGTCAAGGGGCTCAAAACATTTTCTTTTATTTTTCGTTTATATACATGTGATGTAAAACCCTAAAGTGAATTATCGTATTTTAATTCTATCGCTCGAATGAAAGCACGATAAATCACACCCATCCAATCCATTTTAGTATAAGCCCGTTTTTATGATATACATGTTTGTAATGCATTAGAAATTGTTCTTGTGGATTTGCATGTCTGTGATGCCTTTAAAAGTTGTTTTATTCTCATTACACGTTTTTCAAAAACGAGATTTTGTTAAAATGGGTTTTTCTAAAACGATCATAAAAATGATTAAAAGAAGTTTTAACAAGAAAATGATGAGAAGATTAATAATGAAATTGTTAGGTATAAAAAACCACTTAAAATTGAAAAATAATTTTTAAAATGAATAAGGGAGTTAGTAATAACTTAAAAACATGGTTTTTCTAAAAACATTTTTCAATTTAAATCAAGTCAAAAACGTTAAGAGTATTTTTCAATACTATACGTTACCCTCCACCATTTCAATCAAATAGAGTATCCAATATTCTTGCTATGGTTGTTGGCGAGTTGTCAAACCATAGTGTGTAGTATTTGACTGCAGTTTGGTTGCTAATACATGTGATCTAGAGTAGGTGAACCAATAATGAGGCTTTATTGTTGGCGAGTTGCCAAGGGTCACATTATTGATCCAATTGCTCAAGAAATGTGTGGGTATAACTTGACTAGATTATTATTAGTTATGGTTGGCTTAATTGTTAAAGTTATAATTAAATTTAGGGGTAAAAGTGATAATTGAAGGTCACAAATGTGATCGATAAAAGAGTTTTGTTCACCTTCTATGGTATATGGTGACTTATTGGCTAGCTGTCAAGGTCACTATACCATGATAGTTGGATTTCGATTCCCACTTTAAACTTTTAAAACGTTTACGATTTTCAAATGTTATGGTTTTCATGAAAATGCACTAAAATAGTGAGAGCCATCTAATAGATAAATTAAATATTTTTCCAATCTATTTTGAAGTTAAGAACGTCCGCTAAAATATTTTTCTACTGCTCTCATATTTACTGCTATTAATCATGACTGGATTAAAACTGAGAACTGAAAAAGACAAACTGACAGGATACAACTATAAAAACCGGTTACGCAATATTAAAATCGTCCTCACTTATAAAATAGTGATTTACGTCTCACTTTCGCACCATCTCCCACTCTAGGTGATAATCATTGAGATATGGATCAAAATATCCACGCTTAGTGGAAGCTCGATTATGACCGGACCCATTTCCTCACTCTGGCCTCTATGAATAATGATTTACAGAGGCAACATGAGAAAATGGATGTTTAGACTATATTCACTCATCTCTAACGGCTGTATGAAGAACAATCTCGAATAGCTAGATTCGAGGTATCAAATGAATTTTATAATCTGAAAATGAAGCCTGGTACACCCGTGCAGGATCATGTCCTCAAAATGATTGATTTAATTAATCGACTTTAGAGTTTGGGTTTCTCTTTACCTAAGGAGTTTCATGTTGATAAAATCCTTAGTTCTCTACCAAATATTTTTTCTCCGTTCATAATGCAGTTTAATATGAATAAGCTAGAAGTTGGACTTCCAGAGCTGCTAAGCTGAGGCCTTCTTAAAGAAGGAGAAGTCCTATGTTATACTTGTGGGACATTCTTCTTCCTATGCTAAGTCGAAATCCAAGGGAAAGGAAAAGAAAATGCCATATAAGCCTAACGAAGGCAAAAATAAAGCTAAAGATAAGGGCAATGCAAAGGAAACAAAGCCTGCACAAGGAGAATGTTTTCACTGCTATAAGACTGGATACTGGAAGAGAAATTGCACTAGCTATCTAGAAGAGCTAAACAAAAAGAAGCTTGTTAAAGCTTCGTCTTCAGGTTTTTTTGTTATTGAAAATTGTTTTCAAATTACACCTACTTCATGGGTATTGGATACCGGTTCTAATTCTTACATCTGTAATTATTTATAGGGACTGAGAAGAAGTAGGAAACTGGCACAAGGAGAGATGATTCTCAGAGTTGCAAATAGAGCAAATGTTGCAGCAGTTGCAGTGTGGGATTATCATCTGTTACTGTCAGATGGCAAAACTTTAGTTTTAAATAACTTCTATTTTATTCCTAGCTTATTATGCAATATTATTTCTGTTTCTTTATTAGATAAAGACGGGTGTTCTTTTGTTACTGTCACGCCCTTCTTCCTAAGATACGTAATTACGGCACGTGACAGATCCAACCATACTACCTGTGGTTAGGAATCATCCTTCCACAGTAATATTTCGGCTATCTATCGGATATCAAGAACAGTAAAATAAATAATCTAGCTAACACATGTCCATCTGCCACAGTAAATAGAATCACGAAAATGCATATAGCGGAAACGAATCAAGATCCAATAAACAATAGTATCTGAATCGCGTCCCAATATGGGTTCACATCAATAAAATAAAACTGCTGAAATAAATAAACTAAGAGTCTATGAACTAAATGGCTAGCTCCTCCTTACTCGGCTTGATTGTTAAGTATTCTTGATCTGCCTAGGATAAAGGTAGAGGAACTGGGCCATACAAAACCTAGACGTCAGTGCGTCATAATATCAAAAGAATAACGATAACCAGGATATGATTAAACCAATATATAAATGATAAACACAGATATAAATAGTGAGTTGTATATATGTGATGTGTAACCTAAAGTCTGTGCTTCTAGGTTATTTATTCTACAAGTCTTTGAAATCAATTTAATGGAATCGTCGATATAACTCAATAGTATCCCATGCGTGCCCGGGACCACGGTCAAGACTCTCGGACTGAATCCGAGACGTGCCGCTAAGCAGTAAACAGGTAACATATACAGATGAATGATGTCAGCAGCATCATTCTGGGACTGGCCGAGCCCGTAATGACTTATCAGTATAAGTATCGAACTGTTGAGTTACAAATCAGGTTTTATTATTGATTTCCTCTTACCCCCAACGTTTTGTGTTCAAGTCAGGTATTTATGATATGAATCTAATGCCAACACAGGATTAAGCAGGTACAGGTTTTGTCTATGTAGATAACAAGTCACGTCCGTCAGGACAACAAGTCAAGATTGTCGGCATTAGCAATAATATCCAAGTAACAAGCCTGGTAGTGTGTCGTAAACATGTCATGTAATATATATTACCCAAAACAAATGTCAAATGTAAAACTGTAACCAATATCAAAACACGGTAATCACAGCTGATGCCAGGATACATATGTATCTATCTGTAATAACCATTATACGTCCATAACCATGTATGATGCAATGTAGATAACATATTGTACTGATATAGTAGTATAATAATATCATGATGTTTCGGCATGCAACTAGATTGTTATTATTAGTACGGATACTGTAAAACTGTAAATCTGTAATATTTGCTGAATAATAAAACGCATGCACTATTCTTATTCATATAATTATCGATATAATAACATAGTATGTTGCAAGTTTAAAACTTGCCTGATCGGATCTCACGTCGAGATACGGATGCCATGTCCGACGTCGGAATAACGTCGCGATGCAAACTTATGCGCGCAGGACTGGACCTGGCTATGCAGTGACGTGACGTGGTGACTGGGCTGGACGACGACGGTGGCTGGGTCGTCTGGATCGTCGGTGATGTGCACAACTCTGGCGAGCCGATCGAAGAATCAAGAAAAGAAAAGATGGAAAGAAAGAAAGAAGAAGAAGAAGAAGAAGAAGAGTGGAGTGGCTGCTGATGTTGGGTTCTGGGGTAGCAAGGTGACAACAACAATAACCGACGGCGAGGAGCTGCGTCGGCGTTGGTTGTGAGTTTTTGAGGTGATCGAGGAAGGTGACGAGGGTGTGGATCCGGGGTGTTGTTGGGAGGCAAGGAGGTGAAGGAGAATATGGAGGTGGCGGTGATGGGCGAGATGAGCGGCGACGACGAGGGCTCTGGCGATGGGGTGTGATTTCTTGGGTTGGCGTCGGGGCTGTGCAGGGTGGTGCTCGGAAAATGTAGAAGAAGAAGAGGAGAGTAGGTGGAGGTGGTGGTGACGACGATGAGGGCGGTGATGGTGAGGGGGCGGCGACGGTTCGGCGACGCCGAGGGCGTGGGTAGGGTTCTTTCTCGCGACGTGAGGAAGAAAGAAAGGGAGGAGAGAGGTGAGGTGTTTTTTTTATAAATTATAATACACACACACACACACATAGAGAGAGAGAGAGAAAGACAAAGGGGAGAGAGAGTTGGTTATAGTAATTATATTATAAAATATATATGTGTGTATATATTTTAGGGAGGGAGAGAGAGACAGAGAACGAGAGAAAGAGACAGATTTTTATTTTTATAATTAATATAGTATATTATATATTATATAATAACTGTTTGTATATTATAGTTATATGAAAATATTATAACATATATATTATAGGATTATACAGCTAATACCAGATTACTCCGAATATTACCCGGGTCCCTTCTAAAAATCTAGTTTTTAAATATGGAGAATATACGTAAAATTTTAAAGCATAATGTGATATCCCGTCAATAAAAATGTATACCCCCAAGTACGGATCTACGTAAAAATATGTAGCGATCAAAACGAGTCTGTTTTAGTAATTAGGGTATGAACACGATATATGGGTGCAACCACATGTTATGGGGTATGATGACATGCAAGGCTAGATATTAAAAATATATTATTTTGTTTTTATTTTGTATCATTAAAATATATGTGGATACTAAAATATATTATACGTGTATAATATCTAGATTTGCACGGATACTCTGTACTAGCAAATATTTGATATAATCTTGAACTATGGTGATTTTCAAACATGCGGGTCGGGTCAGATAATAACCACAGTTGCTAAATGCACTATCCGCAACCCAAAAGCAATAATAATCAAGAATTTTATTACAAGATTTGAAATACCCCAAAAAAAATAGTGTAAATGCACTAGGGTATTACATTATACCCAACTACAAAGAATTTCGTCCTCAAAATTCCTGGAACAAAAAAAGAACAAGGAAACATAGATCTAAGAAAAGAGGTGTGGAAATTTCTGTCGGATCTCATCTTCACGTTCCCAAGTAGATTCTCCGTATGAACGTTTCCCCCATGAAACAAGTACTAGTGGGATAACTTTGTTCTCGAGGACTTTTTCTCGTCGATTCACAATCGCCATTGGTCGCTCTTCATATGTTAAATCCTCCTTTACTATCAATTCTGAGTGATCTAGGACATGCGTCTCGTCTCGAACATACTTATGGAGTTGAGATACATGAAATATGTCATGAACACCCGGTAAGGATGGTGGTAAAACCAATCGATAAGCTACCTCTTCAACACGCTCGATAATACCGAAAGGCCCTACGAATCGAGAACTAAGCTTCCCTCGACTACCAAATCGGATCACTCCTCTGGTTGGTGATATTTTCAAGAATACAATATCACCAACTGCGAACTCCAGAGGCCTTCGTCCTGTATCGGCCCAACTTTTCTATCAATCTTGTTCCACCTTCAAATGATTTCAGATCACGTTAACTTTTTCCACCCTCTCACAATAAGATCCGGTCCCAATAATCTTCTTTCTCCAACATCATCCTAACAAATAGGCGAGCGACACTTACGACTATATAATGCTTCGAATGGAGCCATCTGTATAGTCGCCTGAAAACTGTTATTGTATGAAAACTCCACCAAGTGCAAATGATCCTCCCATGAACCCTTGAAGTCTAACATACATGCTCTCAACATATCTTCAAGAGTTTGGATCGTTCTTTCGGACTGGCCATCTGTTTGAGGATGATAGGCTGTACTAAATTACAAGCCAGTCCCCAAACTTTCCTGTAGACTCTTCCAAAAGTGCGATAGAAATCGAGTATCGCGATCGGAAACAATGCTCACAGGTACTCCATGCAATCTCACGATCTCCTGCATATACCTCTCTGCCAAAGCCTCCATCGACTGACCAACTCGAAACGGTATAAAATGAGCTGCCTTGGTCAATCGATTGAAAATGTCCCAAACTGCATTATTGCTCTTTGGACTCCATGGTAAAACTGTCACAAAATCCATGGTTATATATTTCCATTTCTATTGAGGAATCGGAAGTGGTTGCGACAAACTAGCTACCATTTGATGTTCAGCCTTAACTTGCTGACATACTAAGCACTTCGATATGTAGCGAGCAATCCCCTTTTCAAGCCTTCCCACCAGAAATGTTGTCGTAGATCTTTGTACATCTTTGTGCCTGCCGGATATACAGAATATGCGGAACTATGAGCCTCTTTCATGACTTCTTCACGAACATCTTCTTTGGGCACACATAAACGACTCTCATAATGTAATGAACCATCTTCATGAATTAACAAGTCCGTTCGAAGTCCCGCTTCTACTTGTTCTCGAAATCTCTGCAATCTTGGATCGTGCGACTGTTCTACTTTAATGTTATCGATCAAGGATGATTGTACTTGCAACTGCATTAACTGTCCCGAAGAATTCGGTAGTACAATCTCCAACTCGAACTCTGAAAATCATCTATAATCACTTTTTGCCCAGTCAACATCTGTATTGCTGGCAACTGACTTAGAGCATCCGGGACTACATTAACTTTCCGCGGATGGTAGTTTAGATCAAGATCATAATCAGCCATCAGCTCTAACCATCTACGCTGCCTCATATTGAGCTCTTTCTGTGTGAACGCAAATTTTAGGCTTTTGTGATCGGTAAATACTTCTACCCTTTCGCCCAATAAATAGTGTCTCCAAATCTTCAAAGCAAAAATCACTGCTGCTAGCTCTAAATCATGAGTTGGGTAGTTCTTCTCATGAGCCTTCAATTGTCTCGACGCATAAGCTATAACCTTCCCATACTGCATTAGAACACATCCCAAGGCTTTCCAAGATGCGTCGCTGTGAATAACCAGCCCTCCGGAACCGTCTGGCACTATCAGAATAGGAGCGGTGGTCAATTTTTGCTTCAACGCTTCAAAAGTTGACACACATTTCTCCGTCCATACGAACGGTACCTCCTTTCATGTTGTCTTGGTCAATGGTTATGCTATTCGAGCGAAGTTTTCCATGAATCTTCTATAGTATCCGGCAAGCCCAAGAAAACTTCTGATCTCCCCTATGTTCTTTGGAATTGGCCAATCATGAACCGCTGCAATCTTTTCAGGATCAACGGCAATCCCATCTTTGGATACAACATGACCCAAGAACTTCACTTCTTCGAGCCAAAACTCGCACTTTCTCATCTTAGCATATAACCTTTCTTGTCTCAACGTTTGCAGTGCGATCCTCAAGTGTTCTACATGCTCTTCATTGCTCCTCGAATAGACCAGAATATCATCAATAAACACCACTATGAACTAGTCCAGATACGGTGAAAAGATTCGGTTCATCAAGTCCATAAATATTGCCGGAGCATTTGTAACTCCAAACAGCATCACTAAGTACTCGTAATGCCTATATCGAGTTCAGAACGCTGTCATGTAAATATCTTCTGATCTCACCTGAACTTGATGATATCAGAATCGCAAATCCAAGTTCGAGAATACCCTCATGCTACTGAGTTGATCGAATAATTCGCCGATGCGAGGGGTTGGGTACTTGTTCTTTAATAGTCACCTGGTTTAATTCTCGATAATCGATGCACATCCTCCGCGTGCCATCCTTCTTCTTGACTAAAAAAACTAGAGCTCCCTATGGTGAATTACTGCTGCAAATCCAACCGTTTCTACTAATGCGGCAACTTGTTTCTTTACCTCTTCTAATTCCACCAGCGCCATTAGATAATATGCCCTTGAAATCGGAGCGGCTCCTGGAACAAGATCAATCACAAATTCTACATCTCGTTTTGGCGGTAAACCCGAGATTTTCTTGAACACATCCATAAACTCCCGAACTACTGCTCGCGCATCCTCCTTGTTTACTTTCATCGACGAAAGAACGGCATCATTCGGCCTAGCCCTAAATTCGACTGGCCCGACAGATCTGCTACCTCCCAAAAATATGAACTCCGGATGTTCGAAAATCTGGAAAATTACTTTCTTTGCCCTACAATCGATGTGAGCGTGGAAAGTGCCAGGAAAGTCCATTCCCAAGACAACATCATAACTGCCAGTATCAATCACCAAGAAATCCGCGAATAACTCTCTTCCGCAAATAACAATCAAGCAACCCTTGCACTCACTACTATATATAATTTTCCTATTCCCAATGTGTATGTCCCAGAAACTAAACAGGGCCGTGTGTGGAATAGAGTGTGCACTAATAAACTTGGATGAAATGAAGCAATGGGATGCATCTGAATCGAATAATGCTAATGCGGGAAAATTATAAACGAGTAGGATACCTGAAATAACGTCATCTGATGTCTTGGCCTCCTCGGCCGTCAAGGTGAAGGCCCGTGCTTGATTAGGCCTCTTAGTGATCAGCTTCTACCCATGAATCTGCTTCTAGGGTGGTTTCTGAATATCGTCTCTCAATCGTAGCTTTGATGGGCAAGCACTGATGATATGGTCAGCTGATCCACAAACTAGACAGAGTCCAAGCCTCCTTCGACATTCTTTCTGTAGATGTCCGGGTAGATGGCAAAAGTCATAAATCACACTTCTTTTCTGATCGGATACAACGGGCTTCTTCATGGGTATAATGCATCGCTTGTTTACCGGAATGCTTCTGCGTACAGGAGATCTGTATGGCGTAAATGCCGGCTTCCGCACCATAACTGCTTGCTGTTGTGTACCCTTCGCTTTCACCGATAAACTCTGCTGCTCTCTGGCCGTCTTGAGAACATGGGAAAAAGTGGTTAATCATAGAGATATGAGATGTCTTTGAATCTCCATATCAAAGCTACGCATAAACCTCCATGCCCTATCTACCTCATTGCAACCAAAGGTCCTGCAAATCGACTGAGCCGGGTGGACTCAACCGCATAAACTTCTATTCTATTTCCTCCCGAGCAAACTGCGGAAAGAATTTCTCCAAGAAACTCCGCGAAAACGTTGCCCAACTGATCGGCTTGGGCAGACGGGTCTCCCCTATAAGCCACCACTCACGAATGTAATCTACCAATTGGATGCATACTACATCCACCCTTTTCTCATCTGGAATCTGTGCGGCGACTAGCATATTCTCTGTATTAACTAGCCACTGCTCCGCTGGCAATGGATCCTCCAATCCTGTAAATGTGGACGGACCGAGCTTTCTACAGTCCACCATGGTGCTCTCATGCTGTGCTGGCGTGGATTCTACTGCAACTACGAACTGCTGAACCGTTCGCAGACCCTCCAGAAAAACCTCAGCCCGCCGCTAATTCAGTTCAGTTTGCCGCTTCTGGTTTTCCAGCATATCACGTATAACTCCAAGCAATGCGGCGTCATAAACATGCCTCTGGTATGACCGCAAATCTCTATCCGCCATGATTCTGAAGCCAAGACACTGAAGAGGATTAGTAACAGTAAACAGGATTCAATAAACAAGATAGCTATAGATTCAAGACTGGAAAGATAGTAATGTAGCAGGACATATTCCTAATTCCGGGTTTCCTGGTTAGTGTATTGGGTTTAATACCCAACTACAAAAGAACCAAACCCGACTAACCCTAAATCTTATGGTTTTGATACCAAACAAACCCTGTCACGCCCAGCTTCCCAAGATACGTAACTACGGCACGTGACAGAGCCAACCATGCTATATGTGGCTAGGAATCATCCTTCCATAGTCACATTACGGCTGTCCATCGGATATCAAGAACAGTAAAATAAATAATATAGCTAATACATGTCCATCTGCCACAGTAAATAGAATCAAGAAAATGCATACAGCGGAAACGAATCAAGATCCAATAAACAATAGTATCTGAATCACGTCCCAATATGGGCTCACATCAATAAAATAAAACTGCTGAAATAAATAAACTAAGAGTCTATAAACTAAATGGCTAGCTCCTCATTACTCGGTTTGATTGCTAAAGTATTCTTGATCTACCTGCGATAAAGATAGAGAAACTAGGTCATGCAAAACCAAGACGTCGGTACGTCATATTATCAAAAGAATAACGATACCAGGATATGATTAAACTAGTATATAAATGATAAACACAGATATAAATAGTGAGCTGTATGTATGTGCTGTGTAACCTAAAGTCTGTGCTTCTAGGTTATTTATTCTATAAGTCTTTTAATGGAATCGTCGATATAACTCAATAGTATCCCGTGCATGCCCGGGACCACGGTTAAGACTCTCGGACTGAATCCAAGACGTGCCGCTAAGCAGTAAACAGGTAACATGTACAGACGAATGATGTCGGCAGCATCGTTCCAGGGCCGTCCGAACCCGTAAAGACTGATCGGTATAAGTATCGAACTGTTGAGTTATAAGTCGGGTTTCATTATTGATTTCCCCTTACCCCCAACGTTTTGTGTTCAAGCCAGGTATTTATGATATGAATCTAATACCAACATAGGATCAAGCAGGTAAAGGTTTTGTCTATATAGATAACAAGTTACGTACGTCAAGACAACAAGTCAGGATTGTCGGCATTAGCAATAATATCCAAGTAACAAGTCTGGTAGTGTTTCGTGAACATGTCATGTAATATATATTATCCAAAATAGATTCCAAATGTAAAACTGTAACCAATATCGAAACATGGTAACACAACTGATGCCAGGATATATATGTATCTATCTGTAATAACCATTATACGTCCATAACCATGTATGATGCAATTTAAATAACATATTACACTGATATAGTAGTATAGTGATATCATGATGTTCCGGTATGCAACTAGATATGCTATTATTAGTACGGATACAGACGGATACCGTAAAACTATAAATCTGCAATGATTGCTGAATAATAAAACACATACACTATTCTTATTCATATAATTATCGATATAATAACATAGCATGTTAAAAGTTTATAACTTGCATGATCGAATCAAACGTCGAGATATAGATGCACGTCTGGCATCGGAATAACGTCGTGATGCAAACTTACGCGCGTAGGACTGAACCTGGCTGAGCAGTGACGTGACATGGTGACTGGACTAGACGATGATGGTGGATGGGTCATCTGGATCGTCGGCGACGCGCACAACTCCGGCGAGCCGATCGGAGAATCAAGAAAAGAAAAGAAGAAAAAAAAGAAAAGAAGAAAGAAGAAGAAGAAGAACAACAAAAGTGGGGTGGTTGCTGATATTGGGTTCTGGGGTGGCGAGGACAGAGGAAAGGTGGTGAGGTGACGGCGACAATGGCCGACGACGAGGTGCTGCATCGGCGTTGGCTGTGAGTTTGTGAGGTGATCGGGAAAGGTGACAAAGGTGTAGTGATGGTGATCCAGGGTGTTGTTGGGAGGCGAGGAGGAGGGAGAAGATGGAGGTGGCGGTGATGGGCGAGGTGAGCGACGACGACGACGGCTCCGACGATGGGGTGTGGTTTCTTGGGTTGGCGTCGGGGTTGTGCAGGGTGGTGATCGGGAAATGGAGAAGAAGAAAAGGAGAGGAGGTGGTGGTGACGACGACGGGGGCAGTGATGGTGAGGGGGCGGAGACAGATCTTTGACGACATGGGCATGGGTAGGGTTCTTTCTCACAACATGAGGAAGAAAGATAGAGGAAGGAGAAAGAGAGAGGTGAAGTGAGGGTTTTATAAATCATAATATATATATATATATATATATATATATATATAATATTAGAGAGAGAGAAAGACAGAAGGGAGAGAGAGTAGGTTATAGTAATTATATTATAAAATATATGTATGTGTGTGTGTGTGTGTGTGTGTGTGTGTGTGTGTATGTGTATTAGAGGGAGAATGAGAGAGAGACAGAGAACGAGAGAAAGAGATTTTTATTTTTATAATTAATATAATATATTATATATTATATAATAACTGTTTGTATATTATAGTTATATGAAAATATTATAATATAGGATTATACAGATAATACCAGATTACTCCAAATATTACCCGGGTTTCTTCTAAAAATCTAGTTTTTAAATATGGAGAATATACGTAAAAGTTGAAACCATAATGTGATATCTCGTCAATAAAAATGTATACCCCTGAGTTCGGATCTACGTAAAAATACGTAGCAATCAAAATGAGTCTGTTTTAGCAATTAGGGTATGAACACGATATATGGGTGCAACCACATGCTATGGGGTATGATGACATGCAAGGCTAGATATTAAAAATATATTATTTGGTTTTTATTTTCTATTATTAAAAGATATGCGGATACTAAAATATATTATACATGTATAATATCTAGATTTGCACGGATAGTTTGTACTAGCAAATATTTGATATAATTTTGAATCATGATGGGTTTCAAACTTGCGGGTCGGGTCGGATAATAAGCACAGTTGCTAAATGCACTATCCGCAACCCAAAAGCAATAATTATCAAGAATTTTATCGCAAGATTTGAAATACCCCAAAATAAATATAGTGTAAATGCACAAGGGTGTTACAGTTACGTCCAATAGTGTTATGAACATTTATTGTAATAACAAATTAGTTGTTTTTGGGAATTTATTTAATGGTCATTATATATTAAATCTTGCCAATATTTATAATATACACTATCCGTAAAAGAAAAAGTTCAGAGATGAACGAAACTCTTTTATGGCACCATAGACTTGGCCATATAAATGAGATAAGATTTAAGCAATTACATAAGAATGGTTACCTACATTCGTTTGATTTCGAATCATATGATAATTGTAAGTCATGTCTTGAAAGAAAGATAGATAAATCTCTGTTTAGTGGAAGCGGATAAAGAGTTGATGAACTCTTAGGACTAGTACATAGTGATGTATATGATCCAATATCTATACAAGTTAGAGAAGAATACTCCTACTTCATTAATTTTACAAATGACCGCTCACGCTTCGGACACATATATTTGATGAAATATAAGTCTGAAGCATTTGAGAAGTTCAAAGAGTATAAAAATGAAGTGCAAAACCAAACGGGAAAAATATTAAGATTCTTCAATCAAATCGAGGAGGTGAATATTTGAGTACATATTTTTTTTGGTTATATAAAAGAGTTTGAGATTCTTTCTCGGATTACTCCACTTTACATGCCACATCATAATGGCATATCGAAAAGGAGGAATCCTAACCTATTAGATATGCTACGATCCATGATCAGTAACACTGAGTTACCATTTTCATTCTGGGGGTATGCACTGGAGACAGCTGCATACATACTGAACCAGGTTCCATCAAAATCGGTGTCTTGCCTCTATATGAGTTATAGAAAGGCAAGAAACCTAATCTTAATTTTCTTAAGATATGGGGCTGTCCTGCTTTTATTAAAAAGCAGAATGCTGAAAAATTAGAGGTACGATCCGTACTTTGCAAGTTCATAAGATACCCAATGCATTCGCAAGGGTATAGCTTCTAATGCCCTAAGGAACAACGTATTGTTATCTCATGTCACCTTCTTAGAGAACGAATTTCTTGGAAAAAATTAGTGGGAGTACGGTAGAACTGGAAGAGCTTCCAGAAGAACAAGCAATCACAGAAGACCAAATTGAATCTGAGACTTCAGTATTACCTGATCCAGCGGAATCGCTCCATCGATCTAGTAGGTAATCTAGAGTATCCGAGAGATATTATGGGTATCTCATTGATAGTGACATCGAAAATTGCGCCTATCACTTATCGACAAGCCATAG
Organism: Agapanthus africanus; assembly: GCA_030015575.1. Classification (NCBI taxonomy): domain Eukaryota; kingdom Viridiplantae; phylum Streptophyta; class Magnoliopsida; order Asparagales; family Amaryllidaceae; genus Agapanthus; species Agapanthus africanus. Next base: position 347,237,941 of record CM057351.1, on the reverse strand, counting down.
AGAGTAAAGACTCTCAGAAATAGATAGATACCATAAAGTCTGAAATTGACTCGATACACTCCAATAAAGTGTAGACTTTGGAGAAAGCTCCTGAAGGAGTAAAATCCCATTGGAGGCAAATGGGTCTTCAAAAAGAAGATTGGTGCAGATGGAAATGTGAAGACCTTCAAAGCTAGACTTGTAGCATAAGGCTTCCGTCAAAGACCATGTATGGAATTTGATGAAACGTTTTCTCCAGTTGCGATACTTAATTCAATCAGAATCATCCTTGCAATAGCTGCTTATCATGACTACGAAATATGGCAAATGGACGTCAAGACGGCTTTTCTAAACGGTACTTTAGAAGAGAACGTCTATATGACACAGCCAGAGGGTTTCGAGGTCAGTGGCGACGAATCGACCGTCGATCTCATGCCATGCGGCGGCATCTGGAGCGTGGATGTGAGAAGTCGCTTCAGATGTTCGGATCAGCGTAAGAGGGAGGCTGCCCATGATTGGCCGCGACTTGGCATCACCGGGACCGTCGGATCATTACTGAGGGTATAAATAAGGGTGCCCTGCTTTCAACAAATACTTCTGCTCCCTTGCATTTCCAATCTCCCGATTGCTCGGCGCTCCTGCTCGTAGGTCGACTTACAATCCCTTCGCCAGCATTTTCTTTTCTTGAATCAGGTCAGATGTCTTTCTCTGATCTCGTAGAAAATGTAGTTAGGGTAGATTCCGGTGATGGGGCCTCGTCCTCTGACACCGAGTCTAGTGAGTCTTCATTGGCTTCAGAAAGTCGAGAAAGCTCTTCTTCTTCTATGTTGGGTTCGCCCCCAAAGGGTGGTGATTCCCTTGTTTCTCAACTGAGGTCGTGATCACCCTCAGTTGTTGTCCTTCATCGATCTTGTGGCCAGTGGGGCTAAAGGGATGAGATTTGTTGTGAAAGATTGAGCGTATGGGTAAAAATGAGTTTGCTGGTTGAGGTTGACATTGAGCTACCTGCAAAAGAAGTCCCGGGATAGGAAACCACTGTAAGACCTTCCGACAATCAAGTAAGTACCGAGGAATATTCAGGAAGAGTAGCGGCATATTGGAATGTGTTCGAGTTACCTAAATCGCCTGGAGGAGGGGTTTATATAGGGGTCTCCTGAGGGCAAGCCAATGTGAGATTTTCACCGCCCGTTTCGCCCATACGTAACATCTGCATTGATGGTGAGATATACTCATTAATGGCAAGATACGGTAACTGTTGGGTTACGATAGCACCCTGGCCATCTACCGTGACCTATGCGGAACAAAAATGACGTTTAAAAAACTTTAGCGCTAAAGAACCTGTCAAGATCGAACTATAAACCTACACTAGCTAATTAAAAGATACACTAGCTACTGAGATAAAAGGTTATACCGAATGAACCGTGTCCTTCAGTCTTCTACCATCTTCCCTAACTCCTTGAGGCATCCTCGACTGAACTTGGCTGCCGGTCTTCCTCCATCGAAAATGACCACCGCGGTTCCGCCGCCAATTGCTTCTTAGTGCCGCAATTCCGCGGTGAGTAAGTTGGTTCAGGCCTTTGAGATTTTTCTGTTTTCTGTTGTGGTTTTCCTCTGTCAGTTCAGATCCTCTGTTTGTTGATTTGTTCACTGGGTGCTTTCCAGATCTGATTAGGATTTCAAAAAGATGTACATTTCGATGTATTAGGATTTCAAAAAGAATCTGTCCGTCTTCCGTTCCTACACAATTCGCACAAAAGCAGATAAAAAAATAACAAGATGATTTTTTTTATATTTTTGTTTTTCAGTTTTTATAATTTTTTTTTTCAATTTTAATTAACCCGAAATTAAACAAAAAGAAAATAACTACCTCTATCCTCGGCAACGACACCATTTGATTGATCGATCTTTTGCGTGTGTGCGTTTTAAAATCAAAGTTAAGAATACCGCAATCAATATCGGTGTCGCTTGGTAGCTAGCCAATTGAGTACGGGTCGGTACACAGGGAAAACGTGTTCTCTTCTAATTGTTCTAACGAGTTAAGTCCTATTTTTGGTAGGTTTTGATTTTTATAAAAACTAAGATTGAATTTAATTAGAATTAAAGCCTTGCTAGGGTTAGGATTAGGTTAGCTTGGAAATAAAACTCTACTTATTACTGCCCTTGCCCTAATTAAGAACAGAGGTGTTAGGGTAATAGTTAACAAAGGGGATTAGCACCGACACGTGCACAGCACGGCCGCAGATCCGCGGCGGAATGCCATGTTTGGCCGCGGATCCGCGGTCATCTTGGGAGTTCTCTGTCTCATCTTTCCAGGATTACTTGATGTTGCCTTTTTCTTCTGTTTTCTTCACTTGGTTCTCCAGATTCTTTTCTACTTTCTTCCAGATTTCCAACAGTGCAGAATTTGTGGACTTTTACCGTTAGCTTCGCGTAGAAGTCTTAAATCTTGTGCTGCCCTCGTACTTTGTGCAATCGAACTGTTCATTGATCTTCATTTGTTCCTTAAACTGGTAGGCGGTATCATACAGATTCATCTATTTGTTGGTCGTAGTCTCACATTTGTAGCGTTTTTTTCCTAAATTTCACTGTATTATTCTGAGAACCTGTAACTTGCAACTATTTAGCAGACATGGATCAAAAGCACCTATTTATTTGCAATATGATTAAGATAGGGGAATATAATAATGCAAAATTCTGATATGAACATTCGGCTCAAAGTACTTGAATACGGAATCCATTAACTTACAATATCCTATCGATTCCTAACAAGCTTTACTTTTGCATATAACACATAGGTTAGATTTGAACAATCCGCCCACGCGCATTAACTCGTTATGACAAGAACGTAAAACGCTCCGTCTCCCTATGGATCGACCTGTGCTCAACCGGCTAGCTGCAAAGCGACACCGTCTTGATTGCGGTTAACTTTTAAATTCTTTTAATCAGCGGTCAATGAAAGGTTATGCTAACGTCCTGGCCATCAACTGAGGCCGAGTGCGGAACAAATTTTTTTCTAACGATGTAAACTTAGCGCTAGAATAACCCTAAACCATATTTACCATAAACCTAACTAGCAATTAAACAAGCTATCTACTATGAAAAGGGTGTATACCAAGACGCTCAAGTCCTTCGGGTCTTCACTCCTCTCCTTTAGCATGCTCCTAGTGGCCTCCATGATCGAGCTTGATTGGTGGCTTCCCCACGTCAAAGATGATCCACTCGAGAGTGTCTACTTTGAGCTCCTACCTTTAAACCAAGGTAACTAGGTTACTTAGTATGCTAATCTAAGTGCCCTAGATGATGTAGAGAGTGATTATGATTTGTTTAGGCTCTTGAACCCTAGAATTCTCAACTCATGAGACAAGTTAGGGTAAGAGGAAGAAGAAGAGAGCTTGGAGGAGAGAGAGTATTGTAGTGAGTATAATAGAATGAAGAATGGCTAAGTTTTGTGACTAATAAAGCAAGCTTTCCAAAAAATATCTTTACCACAAAATATCTAGATATTTTCTACCAAAATATCTAGATGCCACCTTGCCTCAATAGTAATCCATGACTCACTAAGTGAGTCACCAACTAGCCATGCTTCATTCAATGAATGATAACACCTCACCCTCTACCTCATTAAACATTTAACTAAATGGTTAAAACAAATAATGAGGTGTCTTCTTCTAGAAGCACTCTTGTAACAAATTAAAAGAATACCCCTCACCGTATATACATACCCGTATCCGTATCCGAAAATAAGAATACAAAAGAGACGAAAATAATTCAACAATATAATACTAGGATCCGGCTTAAACAAAAGCCCGCGAGTATTATCCACCCGAACATCATACGTGCACAATTACACGTATGTGATCGAACCCTGCTGTAAAACCATACGGCCTCTACATCGTTTCATTTGAAGCAGAGAAACTCTCTGTATGGGACTCTAAAGACTCGACAGTATGCCTGCAGTGCGTCACTGGATAAATCCATAACCACAAGCATGTCAGCGGCAAAAGCTGTACGTAACGGCTACTCGGTTACTTGTCGAAAAGGAAAGCCGACGAGCAAACTCATCCGGATCCCAACTGAGCCTATCCATAACAATATCCGTACAGTCCAATCTCTTTGTCTAAGAGTATAACATACCGGATCTAGGGGTGGTAAGCGTTAGACCCTAATAACCCGATAATTCGTCCTGATTCGGCTCAGGACCAATCCGGGAAACTACTGATCAACCTATCAGTAAATCCCAACTGCCTTGGCTAAGATCTTATGTTCCTGACCAAACGAACACAATGTGATATCAACTCCCAATACCTAGAGAGACGAATCCCAGATAATCACTCACTGCCTCCATGTGGCTCGGGACTGTACCCAACCAAAACCTGTTTACACGACTCAGTAGAGCCGTGGTAGGGTAGTTATCAAAGCACAGTGGGAACTTACACGAGACAAATGACGATCTCAGGTCCAAAGACTAACCAATACACATGTCATAAGAGAACCGCTATCTGACGATAGGTATAATACCATCTAGAGGTTCTCAGCGAGTCCGTCCAGTGTACTCACCACCAGTGAGCACCCGTATACATTCTTAAGCGATCACACCAATGGTTGTGGGAGAAACCACCGCCCCTCGTCGGGATCTAGAAACATACACGCATGTCTACTCTGGACTATCGATGTCCGATATCGATACTCCTGCGACTAGGGATATTTAAGGATGTGCTTATAGACTACCCAGCTCCTACAAGTATGATCGCCATCATATCGCTGGTAGTCAAGCAAGATCCTATGGGCTTTATCAACATGTGGTCGACATATATAACATATGTACATGTTAAGATAAAGTCAAACCATAATACTATACTACTGTATCAAGTCTTTATCAATATGTGCAAGCTGGATAAAACATCAATAGAAACAAATACACATATCCTGATGAAGACAACTCAAATAATATACTATATAACCGAGCAAGATTGTCCTGTACATACATATCCCAAGCATCCACATGTATACATATATAATAATGGCCTCTAGAGCATATATATCCAACAATCTTCCAATTGAACTAAAGGCCAGTTATTGGCGTACCAAATACCCAACGTCTGCTCTAAGGCCAGTTGCTGGCATACCGCATACCCAACATCTCAAAAGGTCGCTCGAACTGTGCTTGAGGGATGACCTTTGTAAATGGATCCACCGTGTTCTCTTTTGTATCCACTCTCCGGATGTCGATCTCCTGGCGATCTATGATCTCCCTGATCAGGTGATACCGTCTTAAGATGTATTTGGATTTCTGATGGGATCGTGGTTCCTTCGCTAAAGATATAGCCCTATTGTTATCGCAATATAAAGGCATCGGATCAACAATGGACGAAACTACCTGAAGTTCAGAAATGAACTTCTTCATCCAGACCGCTTCTTTTGCGGCATCGTTCGCAGCAATGTATTCAGCCTCCATCATCGAGTCTGTGATGGTATCCTGTTTGGAACTCCTCCACAACACCGCCCCTCCGTTGAGGGTAAACGCAAAACCCGAGACAGACTTTTTCCATCCTTGTCACTATGGAAGCTTGAATCGATAAAAGACTCGATCTTTAGGTCTCTATTTTTGAATACCAAGAACATCTCGTTAGTCCTTCTTAGGTACTTGAGAATGTGCTTCACTGCTATCCAGTGGTTCTCACCTGGGTTCGAATGATACCGGCTCACCACGCTAAGCGCGTAATCTACATCTAGTCTTGTACAAAGTATTGCATACATTATAGATCCTACCATCGAAGCGTAGGGTATAGTGCTCATGCGAACCCTCTCCTCATCAGTTTTGGGAGACATCTCTTTGGAGATGTGATTCTATGCAGTGCGGGTATATTACCGCTTTTGGAATCTTCCATACTAAATCTCTTTAGTACGGTCTCTATGTACCTGGACTGTGAAAGTCCCAATAATCTCTTGGATTTATCTCTGCAGATCTTGATCCTCAGAATGTACGGGGAATCACCCAGGTCATTCATGGAGAACCTTTGTGATAAGAACAGCTTGACCGATTTTAGCATAAGAATATCATTTTCTATCAAAAGAATGTCGTCCACGTACAAGACTAGGAATATGACAGTTCGTCTTACAATCTTCTTATAAATACATAGTTCATCCTCGATTTTGATGAAGTCAAAGTCCTTAACTGTTTCATCAAAACAGATGTTCCAGCTCTGTGATGCCTGCTTTAATTCATAAATGGATTTGAGAAACTTGCACACCTTCCCACTGCTCCCACTGTCTACAAAACCTTCTGGCTGATTCATATAAACGCACTCTTCCAAACTTTCGTTTGGAAAAGCCGTTTTTTCGTCCATCTGCCAAATTTCATAGTCATGGAAGGCAGCAATGGCAAGTAAGATCCGAATGAATTTGAGCATAGCCACTAGAGAAAAAGTTTCGTCATAGTCCAATCCTGGTCTTTGATGAAAACCTTTTGCAACAAATCTAGCCTTATAGGTTTTCACCTGCCCATCTACACCAATCTTCCTTTTGTAGATTCATTTGCATCCAATGGGTTTTACCCCAGGTGGAGTAATTTCCAAGGTCCACACCTTATTGGCGTACATGGACTCCATTTCGGATTGTATAACATTGAGCCACTTATCAGAGTCCCTGCTTATAATGGCCTACCTGAAACTACTAGGATCATCTTCTTCCAAGTTGTGATCCTCTCGATCCCCGTCTATGAGAAAACCATAGTATCTCTCGGGTGGATGAAAAATCCTACTAGATCTGCGGAGTGGTTGAGGTTCGTCTGGGACTACTGAATCTAGCGGTTCTATCAAATTTTCAGTTATAGTTTGCCCCTCTGGAAATTTCTTCCAGTTCTACCACGCTCCCACAAATTTCTTTTGTAAGAAATTCTTTCTCTAAAAAGTCAGCATGGCGAGTAACAAACACCTTCTGTTCCTCGGTATGGTAGAATAGATATCCTGTCGAATGTTTAGGATATCCTACAAACTTACACAAAACTTCCCGTGCCTCGAGTTTGTCCGGGTTCTGCTTCTTTACATAAGCTGGACATCCCCATACCTTAACAAAATTAAGGTATTTTTTTTCCCTTCCCATATTTCATATGGGGTGGTAGGCACGGATTTGGTCGGAACTCTATTCAATAAATTTGCTGCAGAGTCTAGCGCATATCCCCAAAATGAAACAGGCAACTCGGCGTTACTCATCATGGAGCGAACCATGTCCAATAGGGTACGTTTCCTCCGCTCCGATACACCGTTGTGCTGTGGTGTATACGGAGGAGTAAGTTGAGAGAGAATACCATTCTCTTTTAGAAAATCCTAAAATTCCGTACTTAAGTACCCCTCTCCTCTATCAGATCGGAGGATCTTGATACTTTTGCCAGTTTGGTTCTATACTTCGTTTCTTTAATCTTTGAATTTCTCAAAAGCTTCAGATTTTTGTTTCATAAGATACACATATCCGAACCTAGAGAGATCGTCAGTGAATGTGATGAAGTACGAGAACCCACCCCGTGCATATATCGACATTGTACCACATACATCACTGTGTATGAGTCCCAAGAGCTCTGCTGCTCTTTCTCCGTGTCCGGTAAACGGAGATTTAGTCATTTTTCCCTTGAGATAAGACTGACAAGTTTCATAAGATGAAAATTCGAACGTATTCAAAAATCCATCTTTATGTAACTTACTTTGTCTTTTCTCTCCGATATGACCAAGTCTAAAATTCCATAAGTAGGATTCGTTCGTATCTGAACTCTTCCTGTTAAGTGTGTTTTGTATATTGAAAATTGCATTTTGATTTAGAACATAGATACCATTACACAGTGTACCTTCTGCAACCAATACCTGATTAACGTAAATGTTCATGATATTTCTATCAAGAACAAATTTATATCCATCTTTATCAAGTAAAGAAACTGATATGATGTTGCACACCATGGAAGGTACATAGGAGCAATTATTCAAAATCTTAGTATTACCATTTGGCAATACTATGTGATATTCTCCAACGGCTGCAGCATCTACGTGTGCTCCGTTCCCTACTCTGAGGGGCATATCACCAGTTCCTACTGTCCTACTTTTTCTTAGTCTCTGCAATAAATTACAGATATAAGATTCTGATCCGATATCTAGTATCTAGGAGGTAGGACTGTTCGAAAAAAAGTTCTCAATAACAAGAACACCTGATGAAGACGCAATAGTGTGCTTCTTCTTCGTTGGGGTCATCAAGGAATTCATGTAATCCTTTTTCCCTTGCTCATACTTATGACAGCTCTGATAGTTTAGAGTCGAATCGACGTTTCCTAGCCCCGAATAAGAATTCAGATCGGTTAAGCGATACATTTTATTATCTTGATTAGGATGTGAAATGGTTGCTACCTGGAGAGAGAGAAAAGAAACACTTAGCGTGCGCTCTTGCAAGATTAGATTGGTTATTAGTTATCTAATCAGGATGGCTCCCACTGTTTCCCCGAATTCTCCATCAAACCTTAAAAGGAGAACTAGTCAGGATTAATCGCACTTTACAATACTTACTTAACCTTTCGGCCAGGCTAATGTTGGTATTTCGAGGGAGGTTTTCCAACGCTTTGGCGAAGTTCCTTAATTATGTAACCTCTTTTGACTGGAGGCGTAGCCCCGCTAACACCGTTCTAGACACCTACTTGGTTTATAGCATTGATTGTTTAGTGAAATAATCTCCCTAGAGTAATCCTACTCATCTGTGGGATCAGGATCCAATTGTGTGATGACCTAGATGGAATCCACTCTAGTCACCACACTGCAGAAGGTATGCTAAATATGCAAATTTCCTATTTGTTTGAAACTCCCGATGTGGTTTTTTCCCCAAGCGTTTTATGACCATGACAGATGCCAACAAATTATAAAGCGCGAGTCAAGTTCTACCAGTCATTGTCCTGATTAATTTAGACCCATCCGTACTCGCCCTTGACGGATGCCAACAAGGCTGTTCGACTGTCCTAAATTAATGCATATCCATGCAACAATAAGTACCATTCAGCTACCGTACATTATGCCTTGACGGAAGCCAACCAACACATCAAGAATACTAAATGCTACTTATCTGAAATGACGGAGGGCTACGGTTGGGTTTTTGGCGAAAAACCTTTTAACGTAATGAATTTGATATAGTTGAAGGAACTGAGTAGTTTTTGAAAAAGGAGTGGTTTAGACTCCGCTTTTGAAAACTTCTTGTTTTGAAAAAAAAAACTAGTAATCTGTAGTATAGACTTTTGCTCAAGAGGTCACTCCCCAAGAAGGGATCTTAGCTCTTGCCTCGTGGAATGAGGTGTTGGATATTCACGACCGAATATCATTATGCAAAGCGAAAGAATATAACTATAGTTTTTCGAAATTTGTTCCAACAACATCTTTTTAGGTTTCTTTTCTTGCATTAATCAAAATTAATGCTATCCTATCAATTAATCCTATCACACATGAAAAGAACGAAAATATAATGTACGCATATACCACCCGCATTCGCCACTGGGCCCCGTCATCACCCATTAGGTTACTTAACTAATGGCAGAGTTGGGGCTGGACTAGCGCGGGTGCAAAACATATACAACATCTACTAGTGTGTGTATATATATATATATATAGCATTCATCCCAGGCATGATAATAAGCAACATCACAAAATCTCAGCCAATCAACATAGAATGGTGATCTTGGAGCCTTGGGTTTCATTTGAGCCGCAAATAAGACCCGACGTTCCCTGTCGTGTGGATAGCCTGTGCAATGAAAAGCTGGACCCCTACGAGCGCGACAAGTAACTCGCCAATCCCAGAAGTGAGGCTGCCCCAATCAACAAAGTGAATGGGTCACCTATCACTCCATAGGATCCGGTAACTTGAGCGCTCCTCCGTGGGTCATCCTATACCACCACGAGTGCGGAGAATAGCCCGCCAATTCTAGAGTGAAGCCCCCTCCATCTCAGCGCCATGAGATGCGTGCTTGTTGCCTTCTAGAACCCGGCTATTCGTGCTCTCCACCACGGGGTAATCTTAATACAGAAAATAAAAAATAATATGTACAATGGTGACAACGACCTCAACCTGGTCGTGCCTTAAACAAATAATATACAATCTGGTAAAGACGGCAGTCCACATGTTGGACGCTCACCCCGCAACATGAATATACAAATGAATCTTAACTATACAACTATCATTTCATCATTAAGCTATCCACCACGACAATCCAATCACAACCACAGTACAGACACAAAACATCAACGTGAATGTCATGTTTGCAAACCCGTATAAAAGAACATATAGCAGTTAGACGAGTTATACCGCTCAAATGACATTCACGGTTGCAAATAGTAATGTATGTACTGAAACTATTAAACAGTGTTAAAAATAACGACTTCGAAATACCCCATATTGCCCCAATATCAAAGCTAACAGAATATCCAAACTTGGCAAAAACAAACAACACCTGAAATCCTAAATCCAAGAGACTGGAACACAAAAAAATACGACTTCAAAACTCATTACATGGCTAGGCCGGGAAAAATGCTAATGTGGCCGGCCATGGTTTTGATTCTTGACCTCATCTTTCAATGGTGTTCTATCCACAAGTAAATGAGCACTCTGCAATTGTTTAAAAATATTTTAGAGCCTCTGAAAATTTCGACAGAAACTTGGATTTTCGTTTCGTGTTTCGGAGTTATTTCGGTTTCGTTACTTTAACATTGTTTAAATCTGCTAGTGTAAAGTTTATGGGCTGGCTCTGATACCATGAAAGGTTATGGTAACGCCCTGGCCATCAACTGAGGCAGATTGCGGAACAATTTTTTTTCTAACGATGTAAATTTGGCGCTAGAATAACCCTAAACCGGATCTACCATAAACCTAACTAGCAACTAAAGAAACTATCTATTATGAAAAGAGTGTATACCAAGAGGCTCAAGTCCTTCGAGTCTTCAATCCTTTCCTTTAGCATGCTCCTAGTGGCCGCCATGATTGAGCTTGATCGATGGCTTCCTCACGTCAAAGAGGATCCACCCGAGAGTGTCTACTTTGAGTTCCTACCTTTAAACCAAGATAACTAGGTTACTTAGTATGCTAATCTAAGTGCCCTAGATGATGTAAAGAGTGATTAGGATTTGTTTAGGCTCTTGAACCCTAGGATTCTCAACTCATGAGAAAAGTTAGGGTAAGAGGAAGAAGAAGAGAGCTTGGAGGAGAGAGAGTGTTGTAGTGAGCATAATAGAATGAAGAATGGCTAAGTCTTGTGACTAATAAAGCAAGCTCTCCAAAAAAATATCTTTACCACAAAATATCTAGATATTTTCCACAAAATATCTAGATGCCACCTTGCTTCAATAGTAATCCCTGACTCACTAAGTGAGTCACTAAGTAGCCATGCTTCATTCAATAATGATAACACCTCACCCTTCACCTCATTAACCATTTAAATAAATGGTTAAAAAATAATGAGGTGTCTTCTTGTAGAAGCACTCTTGTTACAAATTACAAGAATACCCCTCACCGCATATACATACCCGTATCCGTATTCTAAAACATACGAATACAAAAGAGACGAAAATAATCCAACAATATAATATTAGGATCCGGCTTAAACCAAAGCCCGCTAGTATTATCCGCCCGAATGTCATACGTGCACAAGTACACGTATGTGATCGAACCCTGCCGTAAAACCATATGGCCTCTATATCGTTTCGCCCGAAGCAGAGAAACCCTTTGTGTGGGACTCTAAAGACTCGACAGTACGCCGACAGTGCGTTACTAGATAAATCAATAACTACAAGCACGTCAGCGGCACTACCTATACGTAACAGCTACCCGAGTACCTGTCGAAATGGAAAGCCGATGAGCAAACTCATCCGGATCATAACTGAGCCTATCCGTACAGTCCGGTCTCTTCGTCTAAGAGTATCACATACCGGATCTAGGGGGTAGTAAGCGTCAGACCCTAATAACCTGATAATTCGTGCTGATTCGGCTCAGGACCAATCCGGAAAACTACTGATCAACCTATCAGTAAATCCCAATTGCCTTGGCCAAGGTCTTATGGTCCTGAACAATTGAACACAGTGTGATATCAACTCCCAATACCTAGAGAGACGAATCCCTGACAATCACTCACTGTCTCCATGTGGCTCGGGACTGTACCCAACCAAAACCTGTTTGCACGACTCAGTAGAGCCGTGGTAGGGTAGTGATCAAATCACAGTAGTAACTCACATGAGAAAAATGACGATCTTAGGTCCAAAGACTAACCTGTATACATGTCACAATAGAACCGCTATCTGACGATAGGTATAATACCATCTAGATATTCTCAGCGAATCCGTCCAGTGTACTCACCCCCAGTGAGCACCCGTATACAATCTTAGGTGATCACATCAATGGTTGTGGGACCAACCACCGCCCCTCGTCGGGGTCTAGAAACGTACACGCAAGTCTACTCTGGAGTATCGATGCCCGATCTCGATACTCTTGTGACTTGGGATATTTAAGGATGTGCTTATAGACTACCCAGCTCCCACAAGTATGATCGCCATCATATCGCTGGTAGTCAATCAAGATCCTACGGGCTTTATCAATATGTGGTCGACATATATAGCATATGTACATGTTAAGATAAAGTCAAACCATAATAGCATACTACTATATCGAGTCTTTATCAATATGTGCAAGCTGGATAAAACATCAATACAAACAAATAAACATATCCTGATAAAGACAACTCGAATAATATACTATAAAACTGAGCAAGATTGTCCTATACATACATATCCCAAGCATCCACATGTATACATATACAATAATGGCCTCTAGGGCATACATATCCAACAGTCAAAAAGTTTGACTTCAAAAAAAATGTAGATGAACCTTGTATATACAAAAAGGTTGTAGTGAATTAGGTTGTCTTCCTCGTATTGTACGTGGATGGCATACTCTTGATTGGAAATGATATTCCTATACTACACTCATTCAAACTCTTCTTATTACAAAAGTTCTCCATGAAAGATCTAGGTGATGTCTCCTACATCCTGGGGATAAAGGTCTATAAAGATAGATCTAAGCAGATGTTGGGATTATCCCAATCTAGGTATATTGACACCATACTAAAGAGGTTTAGTATGGAAGATTCTAAGCGTGATAATTTACCTGATTATTCAGGAATCATTCTTTCCAAAGAGATGTCTCCCAAGACTAATTTGGAGAGGGCTCACATGACAGTGATACCCTATGCTTCTGCAGTTGGTTCTATCATGTATTTGATGTTATGTATCAGATCGGATGTAGCTTACACACTATGTGTAGTGAGTAGGTATCAATCAGATCCTGGGAAAAAGCACTAGACGGCTGTGAAGAACATTCTTAAGTACTTGAGAAGGACTAAAGAAATGTTCTTGGTATATGGTAATGGTGAACTCCAGATGGAGTCCTTTATCGATTCGAGCTTCCAGAGTGATAAAGACGACAGTAAGTCAGTCTTGGGTTTTGTATTCACCCTCAATGGAGGGGCATTATATTGGAAGAGTGACAAGCAACATACTGCAGCAGAATCGACGATAGAGGCTGAATACATTGCTGCCAACGATGCCGCCAAAGAGGCTATATGGATGAAGAAGTTCATAGCTGAACTTGGTGTGGTTCCATCCATTGAGCATCCAATACTTTTGTATTGTGATAACATTGGAGCTGTGGCTTTAGCCAAGGAACCCCGGTCCTATCAGAGATCCAGACATATTCTTAGGCGATATCACCTGATCCGGAAGATAGTAGATCGACGGGAGATCGAGGTCAGGAGAGTTGACACGAATGATAACACAGCGGATCCATTCACAAAGGCCCTCCCCCAGACGCAGTTTGAGAGATTTTTTGGGATGTTGCGTATGAGATACTAGAACAACTAGCCTTAGTGCAAGTGGGAGATTGTTAGGAATATATATGCCCTAGAGGCCATTATTGTATGATATTGTGGATGCTTGGACATATATATAGAGAACTTTCTTGCTCGACATGATAGTATTCTATCTGATTGCTCTTTATCTTAACATGTACACTTGTATTATTATACGGTCTCTCTGATACATGTTGATAAAGCCCTTAGGATGTTTGCTTGACTACCAGGACTATGATGCAGATCATACTACTGGGACTTGTGTAGTCCACCAGCAGATCCTTTAACTGTTCCTAGTCGAGAGAGTATCGAGACAGGGCATCGATATTCCAGAGTAGACCAGTGTGTACGTTTCTTGACCCTGTAGGGGGGATGGTTGATCCCATAACCATTGGTATTTGACATCAAAGATTGTACACATGTGATCATTAGAGAATGGGTACACCGAATATGACTCGCCGAGAACTCCTAGATGGTGTATACCTATTGTCAAATAGCAGTTCTCTGGTGATACTGGTACGGGTTAGTCTGTAGACTCGAGATCGTCATAGTGTCATGTGTGGTTCCCACTTTTCTTTGATTTCCACCTTACCACGACTCAAAGGAGTCTTACAAATATATGGATTTTGGGTACAGTCCTGAGTCACATGGAGGCAGTGAGCGATAGGAGGGTTTTCGTCTCTCCTGATATTGGGAGTTGATGTTGTGCTATGCTCGATTGGCTATAACAGTAAGTACCTGTCCAGGGCTGATGAGATTTACTAGTAAGTGTTATCAGTAGTTTCTCGAACCGTTATGAGCCACACATCGGCATGACTTATCAAGTTACTTGGGTCTGACGATTCCACCCCTAGACTCGATATGCGACATATCAGACAAAAAGACTGGACTGTACTGTAAGTGTTACTTATAGGCTTCATGGGAGTTTCGACAAGCTTGCTTTTTGATGTTCTAATCGCTCAATAGCTGGGTAGCCATTACGTCCAGCTAGTACTGCCGACGGCTTGTAGGTAACTGATGTGATCATTACCTACTGCTGGCGTATTGACGAGTTTTTAGAGTCCAACACAAAGATTTCATAGTTCAAGCGAAACGAAGTACGGCACATATGCTGATATGTGCGGGAGCCTGATTAAATACGAGTATGTGATACCGTATTCTAATCCGGTGACATTGTTATCGGTCATGTTATATGTGATATAAACGGATTATTGAATCAAGTATTGATTTGATAATATGATATACAGATAAATGATATTAGTCGGTTATATATGATATAACTGGATTATTAAATCAAGTGTTGATTTAATAATTTGATATATATGTATATTTGATATAATTATATATTAACTAATATTATTGCTCACTAATTATTTCTCTCTCTCTTAATATATATATATATATATTAATATATATATATATATGTATGTATATATATATATATATGTATGTATATATATATATATATATATATATATATATGTTTGTGTGTGTGTGTGTGTGTGTGTGTGTTATATGAACCATGGCATTTCTATTTTGAGAAAATAGAAATATGAGGCGGAAAAAGGAGAGATATTTGTGGAATGGGTGAAGCATGGCTTGATCATTTGTTTATTCACTTGTGTTCACTATACAAGCATGGTTGCAATTTATTATTTCATTTTATTTTATGCTTCAATAAGTGAATGATTTATTAAGCCATTCTTCATACTTCCTCATTTCTACCCTAGCTCATTTTTCCTTAGCTATCTCCATTTTCCTTCTTCTTCTATCTCTTGCTTCAATCTCTAACCCTCACATGAGTTGTGAATCCTAGAGCTTTAGAGTATTCTAAGTGAGCTTATACTCCTACTTCATTAACCTACACACTCTATTAGCCATTAAGTATAGGTTTTTTCATTCACTAATAGTGGATTAGTGAAGAGATAGCTTGAATTAGAGAAACTTCAAGGTGGATTATTTTCGACACGAAAATCGCGAAGCAAGCTCGTTTCTTCTTCAAGTGGAGTCTAGAGGAGTCGTAGGGACTACTATCCAGAGCTATAGAAGTGAAGGACTCGATCTACAAAGGTTGTTATTTCTTTCACTTAGTTTAAAACTTGATATATCATCATATAAACCCTAATACTCTAGTTAGGTTCTAGGTTAGTGTACCTTAGCACCCTAAATTTTTGAAAATTGCATGCTTGATGCCAGTTTAAATATAGTAGTGGTGCTAGGACACACTTTCACCATATATGAGGAGGTCTTTGATTCCCATGTCGATAGCGATCTCAAGACCGGCTATCAAAATTTCATATTCCGCTTCATTGCTAGTTCTTGGCTCCGTCAAGGAGAGGGCGTAGCGCAATATTCCTCCTTGCGAGGTCACGAAGATAAGACCCACCCTGGTTTTGATTATGGGAGTGTTTTGTTTTTGCCTCTTCATAGAATATGCTCCTTTGAAGTAGAGTTCCCATTGGGAATCATTTTCTTCTTTCTCTTCTTCGATTGCGTTGAACGTGTGTTCATCCGGCAACTCACAATTTATGGGAGTCGGCTAATATCGGATGTTCCGCGAGAAATTCGGTGATAGTTTGTCCTTTCACTGCTTTGAGGGGGCAATATTTTATCGAAAACTCCATCAGGAGGAGGGCCCATTTGGCAAGCCTTCCCATCAGTATAGCCTTCGACATTGGATATTTGAGAGGATCCACCTTTGATATGAGGTGGACCTTATGTGCCAAGGCGTAGCGTCTGAGCTTCGTTATTGCGAAGATTAGCGCTAAACAGTGCTTTTCGATTGGGGGGGGGGTAGTTACTTTCTTCCCCCAAGAGAACTCGACTTAAATAAGACAGGGCTATCTCTTTTCCTCGATCGTTCTCTTGTACCCACGGTGCGCCTAGAGAACCCTCAAGGGCTTTTGTATATAGAATAAGAGGTTTTCCCTTAACCGGGACGGCCAATACCGGTGGATTTTGCATGTATTGCTTGATTTCGTCTAGTGTGTTTTGGTACTTCTGATCTTAGATGAACGGGGCCCCTTTCTTCATCAGATGGCTGTAGGGACGACATTTTCCGGAGTGGTTGGCAATGAACCGCCGGATATACGTAAGCTTTTCTTAGAGAGACCGCAATTGTTAGAGGTTTCTTGGCGAAGGCATTTCCATAATCTCCTTGATTTTTGAGGGATCGATTTCGATGCCTCGGTGATGAATGATAAATCCCTAGAATTTTCCTGAGGAGACTCCAAACGCGCATTTTAGAAGGTTCATTTTCAGATTATACTTCCGAAGACGTCGGAACCCTATTTTTAGATGTTTCCAATGTTCCTCATGAGATTTGCTCTTTACCACAAGGTCGTCGATGTAGCATTCGACGATCTCGTGTATGAGGTCATTGAAGATCTTTGTCATGGTTCTTTGGTATGTGGCTCTGGCGTTTTTCAATCCGAAGAGCATCACCTTGTAACAGAATACACCTAACAGTGTCCGGAAGGCGGTATGCTTATGGTACTCAGGATCTATTTTTAATTGGTTGTATCCTAAAGATCCATCCATGAAGGACAAAACCTCATGGGTGGATATGCTTTTGATTATCAGTTCGGTAACGGGTATTAGAAAGTCATCTTTTGGGTATGCTTTTTTAAGGTCCCGAAAGTCCATACAGATGTGGACTGTCCAATTTTTCATTATCACAGGAATGATATCAACGATTCAGTCGGGATATTGAACCTCTTGGATGACGCCGGATTCGATTAGTTTCTTGATTTCAGCATTGATACACATCTCAAGTTCGAGCCGTATCTTTCTTAGTGCCTATTTGATTGACTTTATGTCTGAATACATGGCCAGTCTATGTACCGCTTGTTGGGGTCAAAAATTACACTCCGATTGACCAAGTCAAAATCTAATTCAACCTCAAGGCAAGTGGGCCCAAGCCCAGGTCAAGACCGAGCATTGAAGGGACCGACCCCATGACAAAAATAATGAAGCCATAAATTAGTTCAATGTAATTCCTTTTATTTTATGAATAAATGTATGTAAAATGGGTAGAAAGCCAAAATTTTGAAAACCTCATATTCATAGGTTATGTGCAAAAAGAGATAAGCACATAAGGCATGGGGTGTCATAATTGCCATTTGGTAAAACTCAAGGGGCTATATATAAAGTATGTAGCCTATAAAGGCAAACATGATGAAAAAAGAAATTTTCTCTCTCTAAAAAAAATTAAGGCTTCTGAACCTCCGTCTCCTTCCTCAAGGTTTTAAACCTTCTTCCTTTTTTTTGAATTAAACCATGAGTTTAACTCTCTTTTTTTCCAAAAAGAAACAGTTTTTTACCATAAAACCCTTGAAGGGGAGCTTGGATCTTCCATCAAATCCCCAAAGCAGTGATTTTTAAGTCTCACCCCCTTTCTCCAAGATCCAGCCAACAGAGAGGAGGAAGAAGGAGACCTATCTCCCAAAAAACCCCACTATGGGAAGATCCAAGGCTCAAGAGAAGATCTAGGGTTCAAGGGAGAAGAAAGAGGTCCCCTTTCATCATCTTCGAAAATCTCTTGGGAGTTTAACTCCGGGGAAAAAAGTCTTTCTTTTTAGGAGTTTAACTCCAAAAGTAAATTGGGAGTATAACTCCCAGTGCAGGGGTTAAGCCCTTTTGTTCTTTTCTTAAGAGTTTAACTCCAAAAGTCAATTGGGAGTACAACTCCCAGTATAGGGGCTAAGCCCCTTTTCCTGCTGGCGCCCATACCCCAAGCACCCGAGGCGCTAGCACCCAGCACTCGCATGCCAAGCACGTGAGGCGCCAGCGCCCAGCGCCCGCATGCTTGGCACGTGAGGCGCTGGCGCTCATGCGTCCTTTAGACGCTATTCACCCTTTTTTTATATACACTCTCCAAAACACTTTCCCCATTAGAAAAAAATTAACGGCAGCTTAGTACGCGGCTGTTGGAGATTCAGATCCCTATAATTAATAAACCTCCGTCTGCCTTAGGCAGGGGGAATCTGTACACGCCTGATAAGCGCGCGCATTCCCATCTCAATGGGGTGATGGAAAACACCCTATAGATTCTGACACGCCCGGTGGGACGCTTATCTCCTCCCATATGTCGGGTCAAGCGTTCATGCGAACTCATTTAACATATATACCGATGTTTATACTGAAATAATGTTTTTCCATGCAGCAATAAACTTTCAACGACGATGTCTTCTAAGATGAATTCAGCTTCTGACGTGATCCCGATCCAGTACGTGGTCAAGATCAATGCCCGCGTGGTTCTCCCTGCAAGTCTCATCCGGCAATGGGAGGAGCCACCTTGTCAATTTGGTTCCGTCATCATCTACCCTGCCAGAAGCGGTCATCTAGCGGAGGTCACGGCAAACTAGGTGGCCAAACTGATCTCAAGGGACAAGAGGCCGAACATTATGATCGCCAAGGCACCACAGCCCAAACGTAAAACGGTGTCCGAACGACTCTTTGGTGCTCTAGTTGGGGGCAAACCTACCAGAACAAAGGGCATCATCGAACGTCGCGGACAAGCACAGGAGATGCCTCTGACAATTACACAATCAGGTGTATCTCCAAAGCTCTCCATCGCTCGATCTACGGCGGCTCCTCAAAGAGCCGAAGCCTACCGAGTGCTCAAATCAGAAAAGTTAAGACAGAAGCGGCTCAGATATAGGGCCAACAAGAGGTCCAGGACTCCGGCCAAGTGGAATCTTGTGAGGTTCTAAGAGCATGGTCACCCCGCGATGACGGTTGTGTCGGCTGTAAAAGTTAGCAATTCCTTCGAGCTTCTGAAGTGTGTTAAAAAAAATGCCATGACCACTAGAATCAAGGGGACAACAGTCTGAACGATGCTACAAAGAGACGTGTCCCAGCCCCAATAGAGAAAGCATGTCACTGTCTCTTCAAAAGTCTATCAGGCGCTCTATGTCGCGCGAAAGATGCGGGGCAAATCCAGAAAAGAAGCGCCAGCACCACTCAAGAATCCGATCAGGCCAGCCATCTTCAATCGATTGTCTGTTACCAAAACAGAAGGGTCACGATTGCGGTCCACGAAATCAGTTCCCAATAATGAAAATACGGCCGGATATGTTATCCATATTGTCTATATGGCGGGCGCGTGGCCCGGCGATAACTTGCACATCAAAAGCAAGGATGGGGCCACCACATCCCAAGCCTAATTTGGCTTGAATGTGGTTTCCATTTCCCAAGATCAGCCGACTCCGCTGGACGATGAAAACCCTCTCGATGAGGCTGATAGGCAGAAGGACCTCTCAGTCCATGTGGAATCAAGCTTGAACAATGAAGAAGATCTGACTTTCTGCCCCAGGACCGCAGAGCAAGAGCTGCTTCAAGAGCTTCGAAAATAGCTCAGGAGAAAATATAAAGAAATGGCCAAGCTTTACTCCAAAATCGACGACCTGACGAATGTTGTGATGCAGCTCATGGCTCAAATTGCTCGAGCGCCTTCCAATTAGGCACATGTCTCTACTCATGAGCCGGGTGATGACAACCCAAAACAACCGATGCCTGTCCCCTTGGGTCCAAGATTGGGCGAGCCGCATGAAAGCCGGTCACATTCCGCTTCTGGGGACACCTTGGCCCCAGATAGCACCATCGTACTAACACAAGATCGGATAATGGATTTGGTTACTAGCAAGGTTAAAACATTGGTAGCTGAAGCCGAAGCTCAGAAAGAAATCTGCAGTAGTGGGCGGCCATATCCTGCATAGTACGATCTGATCGAGTTCCCGAGCGGCTACGTCATTCCTAAGTTCGGAAGATTTGACAGGACGGAAAATGCAAATCAGCATGTCGCCCACTTTAAAGCATCGTGCGGAAATACAGGGGAAAATGATGCACTCCTTCGTCAGTTTTTCAACAGCCTGACTGATGTCGCTTTCGACTTGTACGCAAGTATACCAGACGGGTCCGTCAGTACTTTCGCTCAAATGGAGTCTCTGTTTCGGCAAAGATTCATGAGTGTTAGTGACAAAATCTCCATCGATGACCTCGTGAGAACTAAGTCGGGAAAAACGAAAGCAACACGGACTTTATTGCCCGATGGCTCAACCTCATTGTCATGTGCGAACCGCCGCTAGAGCATGACCAATCCGTCAGCCTCCTTATTGGGAACCTCGGCAATTGGATAGTCCCATTCTTATGTACAGCAAGCCTCAAGACGTTTCAAGAGATGTCTAAGAAAGTCCAAATGCTGGAACGCTCGAAGTAAGAATCTATCCCGGACACTCAGAGAGACAAGACTTGGAAGAGCAAGAGGGATGACAACCATAGAGGCGGGAATTCTAGCAATACCAATGTCTTCAATGCGTCCGACAATGAAGACAAGCGAAAGACAGGTGAATCCAAACTAACCGGTCTCGAAAGACAGTGCTGGGAGGAGAAGGGCCTTCACTAGAGGAGAAAAAGAACAAGGTTTACTCTCTCAGAAGGGACAAGGTCTGCAAGATATTCAAAGATGCCTTGAACAACGGTCTATAATTGCCAGAGTCGAAAAGACCTCACGAAGCAAAAATGACCGACAATCCTCTATATTGCCCATACCACCGAGTAGTGAGCCATGCGATCGAGGATTGCTATATTTTCAAAGACCGGGTCGAGAAGCAGTACAAGATTGGGGAGATCGAGTTGTCCAAGAGTGTGTCGGTGAACAACCAAGTTGAAACCACCAACTTCATACAGATACAAGCTGAAGCCTTCTGGAAGCAGACAACTGAACCTGCTACGCTGAGGAATAAAACTGACTCACTGCAGCCTCTATAGAGCATGCACATGTCTAAAAAGATGAAGAAGATGCTAAAGTTACTTCAGAAAGAGCCCAGAATGGAATAGAAAGGGCAGAAGGAGCCCGCCATTCCAGCTACCAATTTGGCTCAATCAGGGTCAAAATCTAAAATTCTCAAGAAGAAGAAAAGTGCGGCTCGACGCGAAAAAGAGTCTGCACGGAGATCGACCATTCAAAAATATATCGATTCCTTCGAAGACTATGAACAAAAGGAAAGAACTCTAATTCAATTGAAGGAGTTCTTCCCCGTAGAAGCAACTGGGATTCTAGAGGAGATAGTTGAAGAATCCGATAACGAGATCCCTATAGTGATCTGCTATGTCGTCCACCTTGGTAGCGACTCTGAGGAAGAACTCTGTTTTCCCGAGGAGGACGAGGAGCTCGCCATGAAGGCCAACCAAATCCAGCTCAAAAGCGGTAAGGCTCTACCGCCAAATCAAGGCAACACCCTAAAAGGGAAGGAAAAACAAGTCGCTAATGAAGAAGATGACAGAGATCTGGCTCATGAAAATTCGATTCCTTCCTCGGTAGACCAGACTATAATGTCTTGGCTCATCTCTGAAAGCTTCCGTCTTTCCTGAGCATCTACGATGCCTTGGTTCTATCTAAGGAGCTTAGAGATGTTCTCATTCATGCTCTACAAAACCCCGAGCAGTACCAGGCTCGCTTTGCGAAAATTGATATGAAAGAATCCCAGTACACTCTGCATATAGCCGCGGCCACATTTAAAGATGAAGACCTGTTACTAGGAACATCTGAGCACAACCGAATGGTTTACGTGACAGGGTACAGTGATGGAGACCGGATTAATCGCATATTGATTGATTCAGGGTCCTCAGTGAACATCATGAACTTGCGGACTCTGAAGATTTTGTCAATGGACGTCCGACACCTATCAAGGGAAATGATTGTCATTCAAGGCTTCAATCAAAATTGCCTGCAAATTCTGGGATCCATAGCTCTGCCGATCATGTTCGGGGACCTACAAACTGAAGCCAAGTTATACGTGATCGACGCCAACACATCCTATAAGATTCACCTGGGAAGTCCGTGGCTTCACGATTACGGCATCGTTCCGTCAACTCTCCATCAGTGTATGAAGTATACCAAAAATGGAGAAGAAAAACGCATTGACGGAGACATCTAGTCGTTTGGTGTGCATGAAATCCGATATGAAGATTCTCGGTACTTTGTGAACCTCCAAAGTGCTGAGCCACAGCTGACTAAAGACAGAACGCCCCCGAAACTGAAAAGCAAATCTGAGCCGGCGGTCACTTTCAAAAGCAAAATCCGCTATGTGCGTTCGCGTTTCGGCAGTGACACTGATGAGTCCGATGCTGGAAGTCCGTCCTTCCGTAAAACTCGCCCTCATCTTGGTAGTGATACGGACGAGTCTAATATTGAAGGCCTATTTGACAGCAAAATTCGCCCTTGTTTAGGCAGCGACACTGAAAAGTCGGAGGAAGAGAACCTGCCTTGCAACAGCTATACAGATTGGACCCCCACGCAATAAGTGAAGCTATGAGAGACCTTCGAAGTTGCAGAAGGGTCGCTAACCGTCACAAGGGTGCCGGAGCAGATGTGCAAAAAGCTCGATGCATTTTCAGTCTCCATCCTGGACCAGCTGAAAACTTTCTACGTTTCCGGAAGGAAAAGTGGACAGAAGGGCATCCTGTTTTATGGGTCAAATGCTATCGTGCACCCTGACGATTTGTCTGTCACGTGCCTTCCCTATGAAAGAGGCATAAGATCCATCTTAAACCCCAGATATTATACGCCCGAGATGCAGGAATATTTTAAAAAGTGCGGATATCGGTTATATCAAACGGACTCCGAAGTGAGCTTTTACGAGATGCTGTGGCACCCGCATCAGATCCGAGCACTCATCGATGGACGAATCCCAGATAGACGGGGCATAGGTTTCATTCAACCTGACGTCAAGGCATGATACATGATCCATATTGGTGAAGTCAGCCAAGAGTCAAATGATGAAGATGAGCTATCCGAGCCAGAAGAAGCCCCTCAAGAGTTCGAAGATGGCGGACAAGCAACCTTCGACGAGCTAACCGAGGTTGATTTGGGAACGCCCGATAAACCAAGGCCGACTTACATCAGCTCACTCTTATCAGAGGAAATGAAAGAGCAGATAATCGCCCTCCTGCATGAGTTCGCCGACTGCTTCACGTGGACATACAAATAAATGCCTGGACTCTCCCTTGAAGTGGCCGTGCATAAGCTGGCTATATCTCCTGATGCCAAGCCAGTGAAACAAGCTCTTCGAAGAATGAGAAGAAAAATGGAAGAAAAGGTCATCGAGGAAACCAAGAAACTCATCGATGCCGGTTTCATCAGAGAAGAGAAATATACGGACTGGATCGCATGCATCGTCCCAGTGAAAAAGAAGAATGGGCAGATCTGAGTCTGTGTTGATTTCAGAGACCTTAACAAGGCATGACCTAAAGATGATTTCCCATTACCGGTCATGGAAATGATGGTCGACGATACCTCAAATTATGAGCTATTCACCTTCATGGATAGCTCATCTGGATATAATTAGATCAAGATGTCGCCTGAGGATGAGAAACACACAGCATTTCGAACCCCGTCCGGGATATACTGCTACAGGGATTTGCCGTTCGAACTAAAGAATGCGTGCACCACATATCAAAAGGCAATGAACAAAATCTTTGATGACTTAATCCATATGGTCGTCGAATGTTATGTTGATGATTTGGTCGTCAAGACTAAATCCAAGGACGATCACATCCAAGATCTCAGGACCGTTTTCACCAGACTGAGGGAATACGCTATGAAGATGAGTCCTCTAAAGTGCGCTTTTGGCGTGTCTTCGAGAAAATTCCTGGGCTTCATAGTCCGACATCGAGGGACAAAGTTGACCCAACAAAGATAAAAGCTATCATGGAGATGCCCCCTCCAAAGAATCTGATATAGTTGAGATCTTTTTAAGGCAGGCTTGCTTATATACGAAGGTTTATCTCAAATTTATTGAGGAGATGTAGGACCTTCTCAAAGCTCATGAAGAAAGGAGCTCCTTTTGTTTGGGATGTCGAATGCCAAAAAGTGTTCGAAAGAATCAAATAGTACATGTTGCACCCTCCAGTGCTTGCTGCCCTTATTCCAAATAAACCGTTGATTCTCTATACTGCTGCGCTAGATAAGTCACTCGGTGCACTCCTTGCCCAGAATAACGAGGAGGGAAAAGAAAATTCCTTCTACTACCTAAGTCGAACTTTGGTCGGGACAGAACACAACTATTCCCAGATCGAAAAGCAATACTTGGCTCTGATATTCGCTGTGAAGAAGCTAAAGCACTATCTGCTCGCTCATCGGGTTATGTTGATCTCCAAGGTCGGCCCGCTCAAACACTTAATGACCAAAGCAAGCCTAGCCGGTAGAATGGCAAGATGGGCTGTCATACTGCTTGAGTTCGACATAGTCTATACTCCTCAGAAAGAAGTAAAATGTCAAGCTCTTGCCGACTTCCTCACTGCTCATCCCATACCAGAAGGGTCGCCACTCAATTGCGAGTTACCCGACGAACAGGTGCTGCATCTCGAAGATAATAAACCATGCTAGGAGCTCTACTTCGATGGATCCTCATCAATAAGACGCTCCATCAAATCAAGCATCCCACAGATAAAAGCAGGGATAGGATTGGTGTTCATCATGTCATTGATGAGAACCCTACGACGTTGTTTTGCTCTCACCGAGCCTCGCACAAATAACGAGGCTGAGTATGAAGCTTTGATAGCTGGTCTGGAGCTCGCCATAGAAATGGAATTTCTTCGACTATGGGTCTACGGTGATTCCCAGCTTGTCGTCAACCAAGTAAGCGGCGACTATAAGATATACAAACCCGAGTTAGCTCGGTACAGAAGCTGGGTGGTGGAGCTTATGAAACAGTTCACTCACATTGAACTGATGAGAGTCCCTAGGGCGTTGAACAGAAAAACCGACGTACTCGCTCGCCTAGCCAAAGAGCTGGCTGGTCCTGACATGGAAGAAATTCTTATCACAGTTAAGAGACGGAAAATCCTGTCCCCATTCTTTTTACGAGAGGAGGAAAGTGCAGAACAAAAGAGCAATTCGGTGGAAGAAGCTCTGATCATTCAAGACGAGCCCAATTGGAGAGAACCTTTCATAGAGTACCTCCGATACAACAAGTTTCCTGAAGAAAAATCTGTGAGGGTTTAGTTGAAAAAAGCGCCCTTCAATATGTGTTTGTAAATAATACGCTATACCGCAGATCATATGACCAACTCTGGCTCAGGTGTCTGTCATCGGCCGAAGCCCAAAATGTCATGAAAGAAGTTCGCTTAGGCGTCTGCGGAGCTCACCAATCTGGCCCTAAAATGCAGCTTCAGATCAAATGGCTTGGGTATTACTGGTCTACCATGATAAGGGATTTCGAAAAGCATGCGAAGAAATGCCATCTCTGCCAAATTCATGGTGACTTTATTCACAAGCACCCCAATCCATTGCATTCTACGGTGGAGTCATGGCCCTTCAAAGTTTAGGGCATCGACATAGTTGGTCCAATTGATCCTCCGTCTTCTAAAAGCCACCAGTTCATATTGACCGCAACTGACTACTTCTCCAGATAGGCTGAAGCTGTCCCGCTAAAATAAGTCAAGACTGAAGATATTTTGATGTTCTTCCGGTATAATATTCTATACTGCTTCGGTACACCTAGAAGAATCATTTATGACAATGGGCTTTCTTTCAAGAGCTTCAAAACCTCAAAATTCGCTACTCAACACAAGATAGACTGGAGATATTCCTCCATCTATAATCCAAGAGCCAATGGGATAGCCGAAACCTTCAATAAAACTCTACGCAAGCTCCTGAGGAAAAATGCTTCAGCTAACATGAGAGACTGGAATCTCAAACTTCACGAGGCATTGTGGGCATATCGTACCACACACCATACTCCAACTAAGTCAACTCCATACTCATTACTCTTTGGAGTGGAGACGATCCTCCCCTTCGAAATCGAAGTTCCAAGCTTAAGAATGGCCGTCCAGCATGAGTTGACGGAGGAGGAAAACGTGCTCTTTCGGCTCGAAGAGCTCGACGCCCTTGAAGAAATGAGGCTCGCGGTACAGCAAAATCTGGAGCTGTACCGAGCCTAAATGTCACAGGCCTATGACAAGATGACCTGTCTCCGTGCTTTCAAGAAAGGCGAATTGGTGTTGGTCCTCAAAAGGCCGATCATCCCTAATCGACATGCCATGGGAAGGGCCATACTTCATCGAGAAAGTGTTCGATGAAGGATCCTACTAACCAATAAGCGCTGAGGGAGAAAGGCCCATGCCATCCATCAATGGCTGATATCTCAAGAAATACTATGCGTGAATGCTCCAAGTCGCGGACGAATTGAGCACACCCACCCTACGGTTTGGATCATACACCCTATAAAACCGTACAATCCATGGACATAAACGACCTCTATCTTTCCCAAAGTCCTACCAGTGAGACTACATTTAAAGTCCCACCGGCGACGAAGCTAAAAAAAATGGTATGTCTACGAGAAAAATGGGCACGGATGAAAACCCGAATGGGCTCCATGAGTAAAAACAGCAGGATTGCCGGCGAGTTTGTGAAAACCCGAAAGAGTGCAAACTCATGAAAAGAGATAAAATACACTCGCAAAGTCCTCTCGACCTTGTGAGGAGAAAATCCCTGCGTGAGATCTTTATGACTCACAAAGGAGAAACACACTTAGAAATCTCCACAATTCCTTAGGAGAAAATACACTTTCGAGATCCTCTCGACTCGTAGGGAGAAAATGTTTTTATGAGACCCTTACGGCTCATAAAATTGAAAAGCCTTATGTGATAGGTATCTAAACCTGTCTCCTCAGCCATCGCTCCCCAACGGGCAAAGGCAAATGGTGAGTCGCTCCTGGCATTGCTTCAGTGTTAGCGGTGCTGATGCCGACCAAAAACCGAAATCCCAAGTCTTCCCAGGGCAAATGATGAGTCGCTCCTAGCATCGCTTCAGTGTTAGCGGTGCTGATACCGACTAAAAACCCAAATCCCAAGTTTTCCCAAAGGCAAATGATGAGTTTCTCCTGGCATTATTCCAGTGCAGCAATGCTGATGCCAACCAAAAACCCAAATCCCAAGTTTTCCCAAGAGCAAATGATGAGTTGCTCCTGGCATTATTCCAGTGCAGCAGTGCTGATGCCAAACAAAATCCAAATTCTAAGTTCCTCTTAAATTCAAAAGTCCCGCCAAATAAGGCAGAAATCAAACAGATCAAACCAATGTCCCATCTAGTAGCGCTTCCAAGCTCAAAAGTCCCGCTGGACGGGTAGGGAACTTCCAAAATAAATCAAATCAAACAAGTCAACCAATCACCTCCTTGGAGGAATCAAGCTCCACTTCGGAAACAAATCAACCCCGACCGCAAGAAGTGGAGCAAGTCATCGACCGTCCAAGTCGCAAAAATGGTAGCACCGACTGTCTACATTACTAAAATGGCAGCACTGACCGTCTACGTCGATAAAATGGCAGCACCGACTGTCCATGTCACTAAAATGGCAGCATCGACTGTCCACGTCGCTAAAATGGCAGCACCGACAGTCCACGTCGCTAAAATGGCAGCACCGACTGTCCAAATCGCTAAAACGGCAGCACCAACCGTTCAAGTCGCTAAAATGGCAGCACCGATCGTTCAAGTCGCTAAAATGGCAGCACCGACCGTCCACGTCGCTAAAATGGCAGCACCGACCGTCCAAGTCGCTAAAATGGTAGCACCGACCGTCCAAGTCATAAAAATGGCAGCATCGACCATCCGTGTCGCAAAAATGACAGCATCGACCGTCTACGTCGCTAAAATGGCAGCATCGACCGTCCATGTTGCTAAAATGGAAGCATACCCTCCACGTCGTCATAAGGGAACCCAACCAAATCAAGCTCCATATAGAACAAGATCCATCAATTTCATGCACACAGCCCGCATACGCAGTGTACATTTATTGATGGGGGGCACTTTGTTGGGGTCAAGAATTACACCGCGGTTGACCAAGTCAAAATCAAATTCAACCCCAAGCCAAATGGGCCTAAGCCCACGTCAAGACCGAGCATGGAAAGGACCGTCCCCATGACAAAAATAATATAGCCATAAATTAGTTCAATGTAATTCTTTTTTTAGGAATAAATGTATGTAAAATGGGCAAAAAGCCAAAATTTTGTAAACCCCATGGCTTATGTACAAAAAGAGATAAGCACATAAGGCATGGTATGTCACAAGTGCCATTTGGCAAATCTCAAAAGGCTATATGTAAAGTATGTAGCCTATAAAGCCAAACATGATGAAAAAATCAAGAGAAACCTTTTTCTCTCTCTAAAATAAATTAGGGTTTCTGTGCCTCCTTCTCCATTCTCAAGATTCTAAACCTTTTTACTTTTTTATGAATTAAATCAAGAGTTTAACTCTTCTTTTTTAACAAAGAAACAATTTTGTTACCAAAAAACCCTTGAATGGGAGCTCGGATCATCCATCAAATCCCCAAAAGGAGTGATTTTTAAGTCTCACCCCTTTTTCTCCAAGATCCAGCCAACATAGAGGAGGAAGAAGGAGACCCGTCTCCAAAAAAACCCACTTTGGGAAAATTTAAGGCTCAAGAGAAGATCTAGGACTCAGGGGAGAAGAAAGGGGTTCCCTTTGATCATCTTCAAAAATCTCTTGGGAGTTTAACTTCGGAAAAAAAGTCTTTCTTTTTAGAAGTTTAACTCCAAAAGTCAATTGGGAGTACAACTCCCAGTGCAGGGGCTAAGCCCCTTTGTCCTTTTTAGGTGTTTAACTCCAAAAGTCAATTGGGAGTACAACTCCTTGTATAAGGGCTAGGCCCTTTTTCCCGCTGGCGCCCAGCGCCCACGCACCAAGCACGTGAGGCGCTGGCGCTCAGCACCCGCGTGCCAAGCACGTGAGGCACTAGTGCCCAGCGCCCGCGTGCCGGGCATGTGAGGCACTGGCACACACGCGTCCTTTGGACTCTATTAACCCTTTTTTTATATATACACTCTCCACAACACTTTCCCCGTTAGCCCCGTTGATCCCCAGCCTGCTATCCGGGTAGAAGGACCCCCGTAAACTCTACGAGGCCCCCGATATACCCAAGATCCCTCAAAACACAACACACATACATGGCACATTGAGTTCGAATGACCAGTTTGACCCATCAATCGAAGGTTCCCTCGCTTCAAAAGCGAGGGGTAATTAATGGAAGCTTAGTCTGCGGCTGCCGGAGATTCGGATCCCCATAATCAATAAACCCCCGCCTGCCCTATGCAGGGGGAATCTTTACATGCCTGAGAAGCGCGTGCATTTCCATCTCAATGGGGTGACGAAAAACATCCTATACCACTATTTTTGGATCTAGACCCGTCATTTCGGAGTAGTTCCATGCGAAGCAGTCTGTGTACTGCATAAGCACGTCTTTGAGTGTGGCTTCTTGTTTTTCCGATAGTAGCTCACTAACGAACGTCGGACTCGGATCGTTCTCCTTCCCTAAGTCAATTTTTCTTAGATTGTCCGCCATGGTGTGTATCTCGTCCTCCTGCTCTTTTGGCGCTGGTAGAAATTCTGATATCTCCTCATCATCCCCTTCATTTGTGAAGCATTCGAAGAGGTCAATCATATTCTCATCCTCTCCCTTTTTTGAGGGAGTTACCATATGACAGGACTGCTTCCATTTTCGAGGTCGAGCTAGTCCTATCCTGACGGTATAGGTCTTCTTTAGCTCGTGTTTTTGTGGCAGACTTACCTTCCAACCGTCGGATAATATAAACCCGCCTTGCTAGTATCGGTCCTCCACCCAATCCTTGAACGTGAAGCAGTCCTCAAGGGGTGACCCATTGTTCGGTAATAGGGGCAATAATCCGGGTGATGGACCTCGCTTATTTGTTCTGGGTGCCGAGATAGTGGAAGCGTCATCATTTGGTGTCTCATGATAAGGTTGAATATTTTCCCTGTCTTGTCTTGAGGGAACGAATATTCCCGATCTATCTTCTTTACAAAGGACGGGTTCCAACTGTCATGACCTGAAATTTAGTTCATGACCGACACTTAAATCACACAATGTCTAAAAGCGTAACGTAAATTAAGTAAGTCGAAGCCCAGAAATCTAAACCTTTTTAAGAAAATAAAAAAGATGAAGTTTTGAAATAAAGGTATGATGAAATCAAATGTTTTCTTAAATGCATAGATAATGGAACATGAAAATGCAAGTGGATTATGCTAGTTGAAAAATATGTTTTGTCTTTTAAAAATTTGGGCAGCATCTCCCTTGTATATTTTGATCCAAAACCACATATACATAACAACAATGAAGGCATCCTCAAGCGGGAGCTAGCTCTTCACCAATCGGCAGAATCACAACCACGCAAGTCATAAATATATGTATACGATGCCCAACGACGATGATGAACACAAAAGGATAGTGAATAAAGTAAGATATCAAATCCACCAAGCGAACATATAACCCATCGCTCTAAGTCTCGCTACCACAAGTCTTTCTAAGTTTTACTATTTATACAAATAGTAGTTTCTGATTGATGGAGTTGACTAGATACAACAGGAATAATAAATAAAAGAGTGGGCACGATCCAATATGTCCCACCTACCAAAGCTAATCACCCGGAAAGCAAGCTGTGTGCCAGCGATACCGCTACCGATTCATACGGTCAACCTGTAAGAACTGTGGCACAACGGGGTGAGTAGCCAAATCGTGAGTAGAAAACATCAGCAGGTAGAAATCGAATAAAACAACGATTCCCTATAGTCCCACAATACTTTACAAAACCGACACGGGACAATGTCTAAGTTCGTATTTCGGGTTCTAATTTCTGTTCTTAGCCATAAATTCAACACTAAGGTCTTATAAATAGCCCCTACATATCACAAGTCCACACAATCACCCAAACTCTTCTCTTGAAATTTCCAAACATCACTAAACTAAATCGATTTAACTCAAAACTACTATAGGGTGCTAGAAAACTCAAAAACTAAACTAGAAGTGTAGGAATTAGCTCATTTGGCAACTCAAGAATTTTCATGAGTTGCTCAAAGTCTTCAAAATCCAACTTTGATTAGTCCAATGGGTTTGTAGAGAGGTTGTAATCATTTTTAGTGAAGGGGGTGTAGGGTTTTGGTGAAGAAATTGAGATGATACATGGACGTGGAGGTGGAAGGAGTATGAGGACGAAGGAGTTGAAGAAAATCAATGGGAGAGGAAATGAGGGCTGCCCACTCTTTCTCTCTCTCTTTCTCTTATCCTCACTCACATAATACCAATAAAACAAAAACAAAACCAATGCAACATGTCATGGTGCACTAACCATGGAAAAATTTAGAAACACGGATTTGGCCTAATCGCAATTAGTCGTGCACTAATCAGGTTTAATTTTAAACTTGCATATAATTAATTATAAAAATACTAAATCCGATAAATATATTTTTAAATGAATAAATCATTTTAATCTCTAATTATTTCACAAATATTGGTATATATTTATACCATTTTACGAAAACCCCAACTTCGCAAATCGAGTAGTTTTCGCCAAATATATTATTTTAATATTATATTCCAAAAATAATATTTTATATTTTCTGAAATGTTACAATTTTCCCCCCTTAAATAAATTCGGTCCCCGATTTTAAATTTAAATCTCTAAATACTAAAACATTTCAATAATCAGCTCAATCACGGGGCTCCAAAATCACGGAAGATACAGAAATATCACAGCGCATTGTGTACGCCTGAAAACGAGTATGAAACTCAAAATCGAACTCCATCAAGCGTCACGCAATTATCGGAGTGACAATGGAAATACATATCTCGAAATCCACTACTGAAATCCAATATACACTAGTCGAATACTATAATACGTAAATAGTACGCATCCTTGGAAAAATCTCCTAAAATTGAATAAAACACATGCAAAAATCTTTTCTGAATCGCCGTATGATGCGTAACTCACGGCACAAGTAACGGACGCTCATTCATAAAGTAATAAATATACGTTCATATATGTTTTGCTCAAATATATGTTCCGCCGTTTTGAAATATCCCAAAAGGCTTTCTTTTGTAAACGTTCGTGTCGCTCGCGGACACGTAGGAAATACCGAGACTATAGCTTATTTTTGAAAACCTCTTATTAAACTTTTAATGCATGCAAAGTGCTCAGGTACTGTCCTCAGATTAGTCCCGTTTCGGCCACAATATAATATAGTACATATCATGAAAATAAAGTGCTGAAGAGCAAAATCATCCTCAAAAGGTGTATCCAACAATCACGTGCGTCTGGTGCGCACGGAAATCAAAACCAAATACAAGTGCTACAAATGTGCACAAAACCAAACTAAGTGCAACGGGTGTGCACGAAAGCATCTATCCAGTGCAACGAATGTGCACTACAATAATATCAAGTGCATTTATAGTGCACGAAAACCTCAATCAAGCGCAACAACCATGCACAATGAATATCCCAATTGAGTGCATCCGGTGTGCACAAAATCACATCTTATATCATGCGTCCAACATACGCGAAAATCCAAATCAAGTGCATTTGTCATGAACGAATGAAATCTAAATCAAGTGCATCCAACATGCACGAATAAAATCTCAATCAAGTGCATCTGTCATGCACAAATGAAATCTAAATCAAGTGCATCCAATGCGCACAAAATCCAATACCAAGCGTCTAATATGTGCAAAAATCCAACCCAAGCGTGTCAGGTCTGTATAAAGTATCTAGTGCAGTAGCATGCACGAAAACGAACGTCAAGTGCAAACGCGCACAAAAACGTAAATCTAGTGAAACAAATACTCCAAGACATAAATCGAGTGCAACCAATGTACGGAGTATAAATCTAGTGTAACCAATGCACAAAATACCAATCCGGTGCAACCAATGCACGAAATACAAATCCGGTACAATAAATGCACGGCGTATAAATCTAGTGCAACAAATGCACAATATACAAATCGGGTGCAACAAGTGCACGGGAACTCATCAATAACTCAAATGCGTATAAAAACAACACTGAGTGTACCAAGGTGTATAAAATCATAAACGTGTGCACTGCATGCAAAAAATCCATATCAATGCACTGCATGCCCCTGTAAGCTATACCGAGTGCATAAATCAAATTGAGTGCGTACCACATGCACAAAACCAAATCAACCGTATGAAATCCACGAAATCATAAACACGTTCTACGAAGGCACTAATCGATACCAAGTGCAATAGATATGCACAAATCATAAACCATCACAACGGTGTATAAAGCATATATCAAGTGCAATACTATGCACAAAATGTAAATACCCAGTAGGTGCAGCCATGGTGCATGAAATCAGTATCATGAAACTCAATCATCAAAACTCAAACCCAAGCGATATAAGTGTGATACTCAGATCACAAATGCAAATCATAACAAATGACATTGAGGTACACCTCCTACAATGTCGAAAAATGCCGGTACGCCCAAAACTGGCAGAGCAAGAATATCCGCCTGCCTCCTGCTCACGGTCTGGCGTTCTTTGTCTCTGAGTCCTCATTTTCTCCATGGATTACCAATCTCGCAATCCATCGGCTCGTCGGCCCGATCAGGTATACTAACGGAAACGATTCCGCTCTGACACTCCTCTGGTCATCTCTCGGCTAATTAGTATGACCACTCGTAAAGCAGCACGTTACTGGCGTCGGCCTCTGGCCCTCTGAATACACGTGACAAAACTGATCCTCGGTGCAAATCTTATCGCAGCAGTGTCCTGGAAAGAACCTGCTCGAGATCCCTTCCGATCTTGCCTATGCCGAACTATATGGAGGCTGGTACTCTTACATAATCTTTTCTCGTTTTTTAGACATCTGCATTCTCAGCACAACATTTCCTCGGGAACTGGCCATATCCCAATGCCTCTGTATACATATCAGACCTCTAATCTCAACGGGGAGTAACAACAGCTCATTAACATCTCGCACGAACCTCTGGTTCCACTCGTCTTTATTATCGTCCACTTCGACGTCACGTCATGCTATCTGCGTACTGTAATTGTTCTTGGCTACAGTCAATCCGGAGTCCCTCACACGGACTCGAAATTACGAACTCGGTAAATTCATCACTCTGTAGAAGATATCTAGCCGAACACGTCCTTAGGAACTCGTCCCAACCATCGGAGAAATATACTTTATTCATCCGCTCTTGATCAACTCACAACGCATCTGGGTGAGGTCCTCTATCCGAAGTTGGTCCACTTACTGATCTCCTATCGGAGCATCCAACGAACAACGCCATCTCTGGATTGATCTACTCTAGATATGAATAAGATTCTCCACACTGGAAATCTTAAACTCAACTGAGCCTGCGAATCATCTCGGTCGCTCAACTCAACTCAAGACAGACTAGCTATCTACTATCGTATCTCTGCCTGAAAGCTCCAGCGATCTCAGCTCGTAAGCTCTGGAAATGAAATCCCATCAATCTCAGCAACAGTTGGGTCATCTGTCTGCAAGGTAGACGACATCGCAAACTCTGCGGTAAGCTGTACATCAACAGTCCTCTCACAATCTGGCAGCCTCTATCAGTGGCCCAATCATCCGGTGCAAAATCGAACACTCACCTTAAACGAGTGGTCACAACACAAACACTAAATCGAAACGTTCTCATGTCACCAGAAAACATGATGGTCAGTCCTCGTCCATGACGAGCTCGCCCTGACCACATCACTAGCTGCAGCTCAATCTGCGCTCAACCATGGTTACAAGAACCTCAAGCATGCATCAAGGAAGATAGATCAAAGGAATGAAAGGAATCAACAGATCCAAAATGGATACATGATCTTAAGGAGGAACGGAATCAATGAGAGTATGATCATAGGAACAAACAGAATCAAGGATCTCAAATGGATGTATCATCATGGGGACGAAGAGAATCACAGATCTCAAGATATGTACATCCTAAGGTCACTTAAGTGGAGTATCGTAAGTATGTCGCGGAACGTACACACGGTACGTTACTCTACTTGAGTTACATACTCTATCAATCAGGGCCAACCTATATAATGAAAGTTCGGGTCTAATACCCCCTGTTCAAGTCTAAGTTCCGTAAGGTCAAGCCTAGGTTCCGAAATAGATTACGCCCTAGACTCCGCATAGTCAAACCTAGACTCGAACCAAGGTTAAACCTAGTGCTCTGATACCAACTTTGTTACGACCCGAAATTTAGTTCGTAACCGGCACTTAAATCATGCAACGTCTAAAGGCGCAACGTAAATTAAGTAAGCCGAAGCCCAGAAATCTAAACCTTTTTAAGAAAATAAAAGAGGTGAAGTTTTAAAATAAAGGTATGATGAAATCAAAATTTTTCTTAAATGCATAGATAATGGAACATGAAAATGCAAGTGGATTATGCTAGTTGAAAAATATGTTTCGTCTTTTAAAAATTTGGGCAGTACCTCTCTTGTATATTTTGATCCAAAACCACATATACATAACAACAATGAAGGAATCCCCAAGATGGAGCTAGCTCTTCACCAATCGGGGGAATCACAACCACGCAAGTCATAAATATATGTATACGACGCCCAACGGCGAAGATCAACACAAAAGGATAGTGAATAAAGCAAGACATTAAATCCACCAAGCGAAGATATAACCCATCGCTCTAAGTCTCGCTATCACAAGTCTTTCTAAGTTTTACTACTTATACAAATACTAGTTTCTGATTGATAGAGTTGACTAGGTACAACAGGAATAATAAATACAAGGGTGGGTACGATCCAATATGTCCCACCTACCAAAGCAAATCACCCGAAAGCAAGTTGTGTGCCAGCGATACCGCTACTGATCCATGCGGTCAACCTGCAAGAACTGTGGAACAACGGGGGTGAGTTGCCAACTCATGAGTAGAAAATATGAGCAGGTAGAAATCGAATAAAACAACGATTCCTAGGTCAACTATATCATAAAGGTAGTACTATGATATCTAGGGTGATCTTGTCTGCATATATGCCAACAATATAATCAATGCCTGTATGCATGTGGATATCATCCACGTGTCCATCAATGACACAACAACATGAAAACATATGCATGCAAATATGAGGATATCAACCGACGTGTGTCCATCAACGACACATCAAAATCATGGAACCTGAGTGCTCAACATCGACACTCAAAACATCATGAAACCCGTGTCCAGTATCGACACGTAAATTCTCATATATCGGGCTCCGTCAGTCCGGATCGGCCCATATCATCTCACGATTCCGGTCGGTATCCTCCGGATAACCGCTGAGCACAAAACTATCATCGGTAGGTAGTAGTCGCACTGCCAGGCTCATTGTCTACTGCACAACATCCCTTTCTTGCCCCGGGGTACCATACCGGGTCCACCATGAACCCGCAAACGGATCATCCAACTCCTCCAATCGGGTTTCACATACCAATCTCAGAACCGAGAAAACTCATGGTGGATACCTCGAAATATCATATCTAGAGAAACCGGGTTTTTAAAACAATACATACTTTCCTTTGAAATATAACCACGGTTCTCAAATCCAGAATCTCATGAAAACAGTATCTCAATGCGTATAATCATACAGCATGAGGTATGCAAACATAGAACGGAAATGTGAGCATATCGAGTATATCATACGACATAGCATAATGATGTGAGCATAACAATATATCATAGCAAGATGTAGCAATTCTACAGTGTAAGTGACATACAATTATCAATGATTAAAGTGTGTGAGCCGGCAAATCTGTGTATCATACGCATCATCGATAATTGTGAAGGTGTACTAGCACAGGTATACGTAATGCAATGAGAATATCATGAACGTGGAAAGTAAATCGTGAGCGCAATGCTATAAGGTATATGTATCTAATCTAATATCTGCATAAAGGCTAAACTAAGCAGTGTAGAAAGGGATTGTCCATATCTAACATATCCGAGTCGATGAATCTATCAATCGGCATCCAGCCTCACAACATCACATATGGTATAATCCATCGTACGACATCCTCTAGTCAAGGGTATGGATCAATCATCCAGTAAAACTCATCACGTACGGTAATCCATTATACGGTGGCATTAAATAATTAGGGATTCTATCACCCTATACAACAATGAGGGTACGGATATAAGTCTCGTACAACATATCACTCATTATTATCATAATTATATATAAATATCTCGTTTTACCGATCTCATAACACATCCATCTCAATCTTATCGTATTCATCGATCTTATGTCATATCCTTATACATCTCATTTCATATCTTATCGTATACTCTTTTCATCACATCAATACCTCACATCAAGTCATCTTACCTATACATTCTATCTTATTAACCTCATGTCGTATTTATCGATCTCATATCATGTTACTCTAAATCTCATACTTATTCTCTTGCACTACATATATATATCGCGATTTACATTCACATTTCATATCCCCATACATCAGTCCGAGACATCCTTATCAATCATATCATTTCATACTAAAACCTTTAATCACATCCGTGGGTTCCTAGTATAGGTTTCTCCGACTATATTCTATATATCGGTTTCCATTTTATAATTGTGGGGGTGCTATACGCCATCCACCCGACTTTCCCCATAGATATAAATCTACTCACCTGTAATCGCCTTGCTAATCTGAAGTCGATGTGCTTCGTGGTCTCAGAAATCCACGCGAAGGTATCTACAATAAATACACAGTCGCAATACCATTAAAATCAATGTCGGAAAACCAATACGGCACATGGTGCGCTCATAGGTTAGAACCTATATCCCATGCATGCAAAAACAACCAAAAACCCCTCGTCGTTGACGTACAAACGTACAACGACCCAATACAATATCAAACACCAAAACCCAAGTTTATAAATCGCAAATACCAAATTCAGTAACATAGAAAATCACTCCCAGATTTCATCTTAGGTTAATTGAGACTAAACAAGCAAGTGTAGGGAATAGGTTATAGGGATTAGGAGCTACAGCCAAAAACTCAACACCAGAATCCAACAAAAATCCGGAGACAAGGCCAGAAGATCCGATCTCGCCGGCCTAGATAGGGTGGAATTGGCTCGAACTTTAGTGGTGGGTTTCTAGTGGTTAATCTAGATCAGTGATGTTGCTAGTTTTCCTCGTAAACATCCCAGGTTGCTCCAGATTCCCTGTAGTCCCACAATACTTCACAAAACCGACACGGGACAATTTCTAAGTTCGTATTTCGGGTTCTAATCTCTGTTCTTGGCCATAAAATCAACACTAAGGTCTTGTAAACAACCCCTACATATCACAAGTCCACACAATCACCTAAACCCTTCTCTTTAAATTTCCAAACATCACTAAACTAAATCGATTTAACTCTAAACTACTATAGGGTGCTAGGAAACTCAAAACCTAAACTAGAAGTGTAGGAATTACCTCATTTGGAAACTCAAGAATTTTCTTG
This sequence comes from Agapanthus africanus, assembly GCA_030015575.1. Taxonomy (NCBI): domain Eukaryota; kingdom Viridiplantae; phylum Streptophyta; class Magnoliopsida; order Asparagales; family Amaryllidaceae; genus Agapanthus; species Agapanthus africanus. The sequence continues at coordinate 347,198,763 of CM057351.1, read as the reverse complement.
AGTTGCTCAAAGTCATCAAAATCCAACTTTGATTGGTCTAATGGGTTTGTAGAGAGGTTGTGATCATTTTTAGTGAAAGGGGTGTAGGGTTTTGGTGAAGAAATTAAGATGATACATGGAGATGGAGGTGGAGGGAGTATGAGGATGAAGGAGTTGAAGAAAATCAATGGGGGAGGAAATGAGGGCAGCCTACTCTTTCTTTCTCTCTTATCCTCTCTCTCTTATGCTCACCCTATCTCTTAGTCTCACCCTCTCACAAGCCCATGCCTCATCATGACTTTTGTCCCCCCTCTCTCTCCCCTCTCTTATTCTTTTCTCACATAATACCAATAAAACAAACACAAAACCAAATGCAACATGTCATGGCGCACTAACAGTGGAAAATATAGAAACACGGATTTGGCCTAATCGCGATTAGTCGTGCACTAATCAGGTTTAATTTTAAACCTGCATATAGTTAATTATAAAAATGTCAAATCCGATAAATATATTTTTAAATGAATAAATCATTTTAATCTCTAATTATTTCACAAATATTGGTATATATTTATACCATTTTACGAAAACCCCAAATTCGCAAATCGAGTAGTTTTCGCGAAATATATTATTTTAATATTATATTCCAAAAATAATATTTTATATTTTTTGAAATGTTACACCAACCGAGATTTTCTCGATTGAACTGCATTTTGGACCCGCTTTGTTGTCTTTGAACGTTGTTTGCGTTCCTCGCCCTATTTTTACCTCCGCTTCGGGATTTTCAATGTCTGTTTGCTGAGACGCTGTATCTTGGCCTTTTCATATATGGCTATTTCGCGACTGTGGTTGTCCCGGCTCGCTTGACAGGCTTCTTTTATTTACTTGTCAATTTGTGACAGATTTAACATTTTCAAAGCGGGATCTTACTCCAATTTTACGTCACGGTTATCTTGAAGAGCATTTTCTTCTCCACTCAAGCTGTTTATGATGTGGCGGCTGTAAACTTGCTCCTGTTTCTTAGACCGAACATATCCAAGCCCAGTCGTTTCTATCTTCCCATTGGGCTTTTTTCGCTGTGTCCCGGGAATATCCCAAATCTTTTTGTAGAATTGGGTTTGCCAAACCGTTTGTTCGAGAGGTACGTTTTGGTGCTTTACCGGTTTCTTTAATCCCCCCGCATAATATTTTGGCATACGTATAGGATGGAACCTGTCAAGAGTGGGGTCAACACCATACCAGACTTCTTTTTCTACCCTGGTCTCCGTAGATTTGTAGAAGATGATCACCTTTTCACATCTTCGCCTAGGAGGCACATAAAAGGTTTTTAATTATTGCATGCTGTATGTATCGAGCACATCAAGTTCCCTGTAGTGTCGAGGCGGAGCCATCACGATTTGTAGATTCTGATCCGCTTCGGCAAGAGTCTGTATTGACGGGCGGATGGAGAACACTGCATTGACATCTTTCTCGAAGTCGCTGCCAAAGAACAAAATATAAGTAGATGATCTGGGCTTATTATTTTGCCTTTGAGATTGCCCTGAGTAAACTATTTGTTCATCTTTCTCGATATCGCTTCCAAAGATCGGGATGGTGGCCATAGATTTGTGTTTATTCTCTGGCTTGTGGCACCATTTAGTATCCTCGAAGTCCGACAGAAAGTACTTCGTGTATTCATACTTCCGCACTTCATTCACAGAGAACGGATTTACTTCTCCTGTGACAGTGTACTCTGAGCCATCCTTGAAATACTTCATACACTGATGTTGTGCAGAAGGGATGTGTAACGTTCTAAAAATCGTTTAGGTTAATTGTCCGATAATCGGTAATATAACTCGTGTTTTCCGAAAAACATAATTATAATTATTTTTCAATATAGACTTAAACATACCTATTTTAGCTATGTAATTGTTAGTATTTTGTATTTATTTAGTCACTTATAAATTGCTAGTTTACTTAAATATTTTTCCTTAATTAATTATTTTAAATATTATTATAAGCTTTCACAAATACATTTAATTAGTGTAAATTACAAATTAGAATGGGTTAAGTATACTTTAGTGAACCATGACAACTTAAAACCTAGTTTGTAACATGTTCTCTTTTTCTCAAATTTTCTCCATAGTTCTAGATAATTCTAGGGAAAAAAATTAAGTAGAAAATAAAATAATTATGAAAATGAGTTAATATATGATATGATGGGGGGATGTGTCTACACACACACATACCCCTCCCCCCCCGTCACACTCTCTCTCCCCCCTTATTTTTTTGGCTGAAACAATGGCTACCCCATCCCCATTTCCCCCCACCTCATTTCACTTCAAAAATCTTCAAGAAATGCATCAAAAATTCACACAAATTCCCACTAATTCATAGTTAAATCTTCACCCATTATTTTCTTGCCCTAAACTAGCTTGGATCTTGAAGCAAGAGAGCATTTTTGGAGGCTAAGTTTGCAAGTTAGATCTTAAAATTGTGAGATATAAATATTAACCCTATGGTTAATTTGTTGTTTAATTATTTTAATCTAATTTAATTAGGTATTTATATGGTTCTAATTGCAAGTTTGAAAATTCAAGAGAAGGATTTGGGTTCAAGTTAGGGTTTTTATCACTTGATTATGATTGCAATGCGTAGTTTAACATCTTAATACTTGCAAAATCTAAACTAGTTGTTAACTTGCTAATTGTTACTTTTAATTTGTCCCAATTAAATATTTTTGCAAACTAATTCCATGATTAGTGTGTGAATAGGTGAGGTTAAAATTTAGTAAAGGTTTGTGTGGCTTAATTAAGTTATTAAGTGAACATTGTGGCCACTGGATTTGCTAAAACATCTAAATTTGAACTAAAATGGTAAATTATTGCTTACTAGGTTTTCGGAATAAATAGATTTTAATTAAGTTTGAGGTTTTGATGATTACTACATATTTCCTAAAATATTTGGTGTGTTGCGAATGCATGATTGGTACGATTGGGTTCCAGGTTTGGAGATTGCTATGCATAGCGACTCCTAATTGTGGTTTGTGGCGTTGTCGCGAACGCGTTTTGTGCACCAAGTGCGTCCGCGTTTAGTAGTGCGCGTTGCTTGACTTGTATCGTTTATATCCATGACTATTTATATATCTATTCTCTTATTTACTTATGGGTGATTCTAGGATCGGGTGCATAGGCGTCGGACGTGGCGCGGAAAGGCAAGGATGATATCAGATCAGATTAGCCAAGGCGTCCTGGTTAGTAGTTGTACACATCTATGGGGAGATCGTCTGGATGAAGCAAGACGCCCGATAGTTAGGATTACTAGTAGTTCTTGCATTTTTATGCGTAGCCCGATGGTTAGGATTATTAGTAGTTCTTGCATCTTTATGTGTAGCCTGATGGTTAGGATTATTAGTAGTTCTTGCATCTTTTTGCGTAGCACGATAGTTAGGATTATTAGTAGTTCTTACATCTATATGCGTAGCTTCAAACCATTCATATTATATATCACATATTTTTACATATGATGTCACTACCTAGGACACTCCATTACCATTGGTTCATACCGCACGTGCACTATTCATGCGAACACACACGCCATTGGTAATTGCTAGGCCTCGAACACTATAGAATTTGCTTAAATCAGTATCTAAAACATTTGCATCATATATGATATGTAAACTGGTAGTTGTATATTCATTTCATTAAGATGGATATGTAGAATTGTTAGTCATATATACATACCTCATTGCATCATGATTCATGCACAGCTTTTGGCCGTACTTCGCATGGTATATACTATCGTATCATAGAATTCCATCATCATCGACATGTTTACATATTGTGATTCTTCTTGAGAATTTCAGTACTTATGAGATTTCTGGATTTTGGGGAAAACCGCAAGAATTTTATAAACCTATTATCATTTTAAAAATAGAAATTAGCGAGTTTCTCATGATACGATGTATGTGTCTTCCACTATGAGTTTTTCCTGATTTCTGTTGGTTTTCGAGACCCGATTCGAGGAGTAGAATGAACCGTCTCGGGTACATGGTGGACCCGGTATGGTATCACAGGACAAGAGCATTTTTATGGGGATGACGATAAGCCTGGTAGGGCCAGACTACCTACCGGTGATGTCTGGCGCGGCGGATATCCGGAGGATAATGAGCTGGGCCGATCTGGACTGTCGGAGCCCGAGATATTGAGATATCGAGATATTGAGACATTGTGATATCGAGATATTGAGACATTGAGATATACATTAATTGTGTCGATACTTGACACGGATTTTCTGTTGATTTCATTGATGATACTTTGGTTTATTGCACAGAGGGTTTTTTTCTCTAAGATAAGAATAATGATTTTCTCATACCAGACATGTTCAGGTTTCGTATTTGATTATGCATTCATGTTGCATTCATGCTAGTGCATCGCATTGTATTGATATATATAGGCTGTGATGCATTGCGTGCATGCTTACGATAGTCTCATTAGATATTACTTACTACTCACGAGTTGGCAACTCACCCCCGCTGTACCATAGTATTATCTTGCAGGTCCGACCCGTCAGTATAGTAGCAGCGGCGTGCTACTTCTTTTGCTTCTTTTACTTGGACTTGCGGCTTTGCTCGTAGGTGGGTTGCAGACACGAACCGAAAAGTACGGAATATGACCAGCACTTACATTACGAACGTCTCGAGGCGTACGTAATCTAAGTAAGCAAAAACCCAGAAATCAAAACCAAGTAAAGCAGTAGAGTGAAGGAAAAACAATTTAAATCAAGTAGTTTAGCAACATAAGCCAAAAATGTATTTTTTTAAAATCACAAGTTTTTTCTGGAAAATTTCGGCAGAGTTTCCTTTGTAAATACTGGCCCCGAACGGGGTACAACATGATAAATATATGCAACAATGAAAAAAGGCATCCCCAAGCAAGGGCTAGCTCTTCGTCAATCGACAGTCACAACCACGCAAGCAATATAATATACAATGCCGAAGAGCGAGGATCAAAACTGAAAGGAAAACTCTAAAACACATGAAATCCATCATAATACAACGCGCGACTCTAAGGTCGAAATAAATACATGTCTGGTTGATGGAGTTTTACTAGATACAACTGAAATAACAAATATACAATGGTGGTCCTGATACAAAAGAAGCCACCTACCAAAGCAATTACCGAAGGGAACAGTGTGCCAGCGATGCCGCAACGAAACCTGTACGGCAAAACCTGCAGGAAACTGTGGCACAACGGGGGTGAGTTGCCTACTCGTGAGTAGAAAACATCTACGAGCAGAAATCGCATGCATGACGCTATCCTAGGTCATTTCAAGCAATATCCTCAAATAAATATCCTGGTCCATCTATGTATAAGTGTAATACTACATGCTCGTGTCAGTACCTCAGATAGCAACATATCATATATATGATGTATGGATGCATCACCAGTGAAACAGAATACATCATGAATGTCACGCCCCGCTTCCCAGAGTACTCTAAGATGGGCACGTTACATAGCCAACCATGCTACCTGTGGATAGGAAAAATCCCTCCACAGTCACATTACGGCTATAGAGATATCAAGAGCAGGAAAGTAAACTAAACTATCTAGTACATGTCCATGCGCCAGAATAAATGAGTCAAGAAATAATATAATATGTGGTAGCAAAAGATCAAATAAACACCTGGAAAGTAAGACTGGATACCAACAGGATCCTCACTGCTCGGTCTAGCAGCGGCAGTACTCCTAATCAGTCTACGACAAAGGTAGAGGATCTGGGCTATGCAAAACCTAGACGTCAGCGCGTCATAACATCAAGAAATAATATATAAACAGGGTAGCAAGACATGCAAGTATGATCATAAACGGTAAAGCAGGTGTAACAACAATATAAATCAGGGCAGTGAAAGGTAGTGTGCAGTGAGTAATCTAAACCGGTCTATTGGGTTAACTACTCTCAAGTTTTTGAAATCAATTTGATGAATCATCGATGTAACTCAATAGTATCCCGTGCATGCCCGGGACCACGGTCTAAGACTCTCGGGCTGAATCCGAGACGTGCCGCAAGGCAGTAAAAGGTGGATAGTATCCCGTGCGTGCCCGGGATCAAGGTCTATGACTCTCGGGCTGAATCTGAGACGTGCCGCAAGGCAGTAAAGGATAGTAGGTAATGACGAGTGATGTCAGCAGCATCACCCCGGGGCTGGCCTAGCCCGTAAGACTGATCAGTAAAGGTATCGAACTGTCGAGTTACAAGTCAGGTTTCATCATTGATTTCCCCATACCCCCAAGTTATGTGTTCAAGTCAGGTATTGATAAATATAGAGCTAATGCCAACACAGGATCAAGCAAGTACAGGTTTGTCTGAATAGACAACAGGAAATTTCCGTAGGGACCACAGGTCAAGATTGTTGGCATTAGTAATAAGATCAGCTAACAGGTCAAGCTATGGTACATCAGGTCAAGTCAGATAGTGTATACATATATCAAGTCATGTCAAGTAGTGGTGTATCAGGTATCAAGTCAAGCAGTGGTATATCAGGTCATAACAGGTAGTGCACATGTGTCAAGCGGATGCTCATACTAAAACTGTAGCAAGTACGGATGCACGGTAAAGCATGGATGCACAAATATTTATCAGGGATTACATCATGACTATGTAGGATGCACAAGATCAAGTATGGGATACTAATGTAACAGTAAAATGAAATAATATGGTCTCGGCGTGCAACTAGATATGTAATAAACCATACGGATACAGACGGATACTATAAAACTGTAAATCGATAAGATTTGCTGAATATTAAAACACAAGCACTATTATTTATTAAATAGATATTGATATAATAATATTAACATGGATAACATATTCAAACCGATTAATAACTATAAAAGTGGTATTGATTAACCATGCACAAGAAAGTTTCGTTCAGAAATTCAGCGTCACCCTGATTTGTAAAATAGCTTAAAAATAACAAACGTTCTCCAAAAGAGACGTTTCTTATACAAAAACAAGATAATTCAATAAGGTTTTCATTTTTATAATTATAAGCATCTCAGGTTGTCCCTACAAAATTCTATGAATATTTGAAGTTGAAAATTTGCTGCTGGAATTTCCCTGGACAGCAGTTTAGAGACATTTTCATTTGCATTTTACGTTATTTAAACAATTTATTTTGCAAGTAAATATTTTATAGGGTTATAGTATTCTGAGTTATCTTCCTAACGAACTAAAGAACGTATACTAATGATTTTTCTATGATTTATAATGAATTTTATAAGGTAAGGTGTACAGTAAATTTCAGATTTGTCGTATCCGATTTTTCAACGACGTTTCATGTGTAAACTATAATATTTTCAAATGTATAACATTATAAAATGCAGATTATAAACTAATTAAAGATAATAATAAGAAATATTACGACGATATATATTTTAAATGATATGGATGCAGTATAATGCAATCTAGTATGTCACAAGATAAGTTTTCATGATCTAGACTTCAAATGATATAAACGGATGCAAACGGAACATCGAAACGTTATAAAATTAAACATGGGGTACTGGATTTAAACTATAGGTATGGTATTTATTTAAATAGGTATAAAATGAATTATATAGCATGTAGCAAGATTAACTTGCCTAAACGGAACAAGAACGGATGTGTACGGAACGTCCTTCGTCGGCGAAATGTCGCGACGCGCGCACGGTATACGGAACGGTTCCAAACAACGCACGAGGGTGATCACGCAAGTCAGGTATGTTCACTGAATCACTCGTATCTTCAGCGACGAGCATGGCTCCGGCGGCGATCACCGGAATCAAGAAATAAGATCAAGAAAAAGAAAGAAGTAAGAAAAAGAGGTTGTGTATTAAATAAAGAAAGAAAAATTAAATAAATAAAATATATATAAATATATATATGCAGAGGAGAGAGAGAGAGAAAGGGGTTGTTAGTTTGTTAGGAAATTAGATTTAAAATTTTAAAAGATTTTTAGATTTAAAATTTTAGATAAGAGGTTTTAGTTTGTTAAAGAAATCGTATGAAAATATTTAAACTAAATTTTAAAATTAAATAAATTGAATTTTGGCGGGATACAAAATATTTTAAAACGTGCCCGGGTCGGGTCTAAAATTCAGATTTAAAATACGAAAAATATGTGCGACTTTCAAAATTCAAAATGAATGCTCAGGTAACGAAAATGCATACCCCTAAGAACGGATGGCCGCACGTGCGCGTAGCCATCCAAGCACGTCCGTTTCACTGAACGGGACGAGAACAAGATGCGCGGAAGCTACCACAGGGTTAGGGGTATCATGCAGGGTATGTAATGCAATTTTAATTTATTTTCCGTGACCTAAATTGTTATATAGTAAAATGTGCGATGCCAGATAAAATGCCAATATACACTAAACATGAAAATGCACAGTCTACATAACAACCTAAGGTAATCTTTAAATATGGATCAACAAGTTCAAGCAAGCGGGTCGGGTCGAATGCAAAGTAAAATGTAAAATACCATTCGCACCCAAACACGCTAAATCAAAAAAATACCATGTATAAATAAATACGGGAACTGAAATTGGTATAAATGAACTCGGTTGTTACATTATACCCAACTACAAAAAGAATTTCGTCCTTGAAATTCCAAGAACAAGAAAGGATAAACAATCAAGAAACGAAAAGAATAGATATGGAAACTTCTGCCGGATTTCATCTTCTCGTTCCCAGGTTGATTCTCCATGCGAGCGATTTCCCCAAGAAACAAGTACAAGAGGGATAACCTTGTTCTTAAGAACCTTTTCCCTTCGATCCACAATCGACATCGGTCGCTCCTCAAAAGTCAAATCTTCTCGGACAGTGAGCTCCGAATGATCCAACACATATGGTTCATCTCGAACATATTTACGGAGTTGAGATACGTGAAATACATTATGAACATTCGCCAAGGATTGTGGTAACGCCAACAACACGCTACTTCTCCAACACCCTCCAAAATTTCAAAAGGTCCAACAAACTGAGAACTAAGCTTTCCTCGACTTCCAAAACGAATCACCCCTCTAGTCGGTGATATCTTCAAGAATAAAAAATCACTAACAGCAAACTCTAGAGGTCTTCTCGATGTATCTGCCTAACTCTTTTGTCGATCTTAAGCTGCTTTCATATGATTCCGGATAGTGTTAACTTTCTCAACTGTCTGCACAACCAAATCTGGTCCCAACAATCTTTGTTCACCAACATCGTCCCAACAAACAGGTGAACGACACTTGCGACCATATAAAGCTTCGAATGGAGCCATCTGAATAGTCTCCTGGAAACTGTTATTGTAAGAAATCTCCACCAAATGTAGATGATCCTCCTATGATCCCTTGAAGTCTAACATGCAAGCTCTCAACATGTCTTCAAGAGTTTGGATCGTTCTCTCCGACTGGCCATCTGTCTGAGGATGATAAGTTGTGCTAAACTTCAATCGAGTCCCCAAACTTTCCTGTAAGCTCCTCCAGAAGTGTTATAAGAAACGAGTGTCACGGTCGGACACGATGCTCACCGGTACTCCATGCAATCTTACAATCTCCTGCATGTACCGTTTTGCCAAAACTTCCGTTGATTGACCAACTCGAAAAGGGATGAAATGAGCTGCCTTGGTCAATCTATCAACAATCTCCCAAACTGCATTGTTGCCGTTTGGACTCCGCGGTAAAGCTGTCACGAAATCCATGGTTATATGTTCCCACTTACACCGAGGAATCGGAAGTGGTTGCAAGAAACCAGCAACCCTTTGATATTCAGCCTTAACTTGCTGACATACCAAGCACTTTTCTACAAAGCGGGCAATCTCCCGTTTCATGCTTTCCCACCAGAAATGTTGTCGTATATCTCGGTACATCTTCGTGCCTCCTAGATGTACGGAACATGCGGAACTGTGCGCCTCCTTCATAACTTCTTCTCGAATATCTTCTTTTGGCACACACAAACGGCTAGCATATCGCAACGAACCATCTTCATGAATTAACAAGTCCGTTCGAAGTCCAGCTTCAACCTGTTCTTGAAACCTTTGCAATCTTGGGTTTTTGACTGCGCTGCTTTAATACTCTCGATCAATGACGACTGTACTTGCAGCGACATCAACTGTCCTGAAGAATACGGTAGCACGATCTCCTACTCGAATCTCTGAAAGTCTTCAATAAGCTCTTTCGGTGCAGTCAACATCTGAATTGCTGGTAACCGACTAAGCGCATCCGGCACAACACTAACTTTCCCCGGATGGTATTCAAGATCAAGATCGTAGTCAGCCATCAGCTCCAACCATCTACGCTGCCTTATATTAAGCTCCTTCTGTGTGAACACATACTTCAGGCTATTGTGATCGGTGAACACTTCGACCCTTTCGCTCAATAAGTAGTGTCTCCAAATCTTCAAAGCAAAAATCACAGCTGCTAGCTCCAAGTCATGAGTTGGGTAATTCTTCTCATGGGTCTTCAACTGTCTTGATGCGTAGGCTATAACCTTCCCATGCTGCATCAAAACACATCCCAATCCTTTCCCAGATGCGTCGCTGTGAATCACCAATCCTCCGAAACTGTCTAGCACGGTTAGAATAGGAGCGGTTACCAATCTCTGCTTCAACGCCTCAGAAGCTGACTCACACTTATCTGTCCATACGAACGGTACTTCCTTCCGCGTAAGCTTGGTCAAAGGCTCAGCCAAACGAGCAAAATTCTCCACGAACCTTCTGTAATATCCGGCAAGTCCAAGAAAACTTCAGATCTCTGCAACGTTCTTCGGAATCTGCCAATCTCGAACTACTGAAATCCTTTCGGGATCAACGGTGATTCCATCTCCGAACACGACATGCCCAAAACTTCACTTCTTCAAGCCAAAACTCGCACTGGCTTATCTTTGCATACAATCTTTCTTGCCTCAATGTCCGCAGTGCGATCTTCAAGTGTTCTGCATGCTCTTCAATACTTCTTGAGTAAACCAGAATATCATCAATGAACACCACTATAAACTGGTCCAAGAACGGTGAAAAGATTCGGTTCATCAAGTCCATAAATATCGCCGGTGCATTCGTTACTCCGAAGGGCATCACTAAGTACTCGTAATGTCCATACCGAGTTCTGAACGAAATCTTGCAAATATCTTCTGATTTTAACTCGGACCTGATGATATCCAGACCGCAAATCCAGCTTCGAGAATACCCTCGTGCCACTAAGCTGGTCGAACAATTCGCCATTGCGAGGGATCGGGTACTAGTTCTTAATAGTCACCCGGTTTAATTCTCGATAATCGATGCACATCCTCTTTGTGACATCATCTTCTTTACTAGAAGAACTAGAGCTCCCCAAGGTGAGTTACTGCTGCGAATCCAACCCTTCTCAAGCAATTCGGTAACCTGCTTCTTTACTCTATCCAACTCTACTGGTGCCATCGAATAATACGCCTTGAAATCGGCGCTGCACCAGAAACAAGATCAATCACGAACTCCATATCTCGTTTTGCGGTAAACCCGAGATGTCCTCGAACACGTCCATGAACTCTCGAAATATAGCCGGCGCTTCCTCCTTATCAACTTCCATTGACGAAAGAACATTGTTTGTCGGCCTAGCCCTAAACTCGACTGGCCCGACAGAACTGCTTCCTCCAGCAAAACAAGCTCCGGATATCCGGGGATCTGGAGAATCACTTTCTTTTCCTTACAATCAATATGGGCGTGGAAAGCGCAGCGAAAATCCATTCCCAAGACAACAACAAACAAAGGGATGCACCAGAATTGAATAATTCTAATGCGGGTAGACACGAACAAGTAGGATACCTGAAACGATTTCACCTGAAGCAAATCACTGAAGAAGATAAGCTCGATAAACAGAATTCAAACTTGCGATGAAACAAAAACTGGTAAGCAATGAAACTGAGGGTAACAAGGTAATATAACGATCATGGAATAAGGAATTGAATCAATACCAAGACTCCAAGTTACTTAAATAGAGTACCGCATTGTAACCATGCTGCAGTTCATGGGTACAATTACATAACTCCACTCAAGTCGCCCAAATCCTAGTATCAGAATCAAAGGACAGGGGGAAACAATAGGGAACCACAAGATTTTCAGTCGAGATGCAAAGTCATTTGCATATCGTCAAGACAAGGATCAAGAGAAAGATATAATTCAAGAATCATGATAACAAGGTGGCAGGACATGTTCCTAATCACGAGTATTCTGATTCGTGTATTGGGTTCAATACCCAACTACAAAAAGAATCAAACTTGATTAACCTATATCCTATGGCTCTGATACCAAAAGAACCATGTCACGCCCCGCTTCCCAGAGTACTCTAAGATGGGCACGTGACATAGCCAACCATGCTACCTGTGGATAGGAAAAATTCCTCCACAGTCACATTACGGCTGTAGAGATATCAAAAACAGGAAAGTAAACTAAACTATCGAGTACATGTCCATGAGCCAGAATAAATGAGTCAAGAAATAATATAATATGTGGAAGCAAAAGATCAAATAAACACCTGGAAAGTAAGATTGGATACCAACAGGATCCTCACTGCTCGGTCTAGCCGCGACAGTACTCCTAATCAACGTATGACAAAGGTAGAGGATCTGGACCATGCAAGAACAAGATAATTCAGTAAGGTTTTCATTTTTATAAGTATAAGCATCTCAGGTTGTCCCTACAAAAATCTATGAATATTCGAAGTTGAAAGTTTGCTGCTGGAATTTCCCTGGACAGCAGTTTAGAGACATTTTCATTTTCATTTTACTTTATTTAAACAATTTATTTTGCAAGTAAATATTTCATAGAGTTATAGTATTCTGAGTTAGCTTCGTAACGAACTAAAGAACGCATACTAATGATTTTTCTATAATTTATAATGAATTTTATAAGGTAGGGTGTACAGTAAATTTCAGATTTGTCGTATCCGATTTTTCAACGACGTTTCATGTGTAAACTATAATATTTTCAAATGTATAACATTATAAAATGCAGATTTTAAACTAATTAAAGATAATAATAAGAAATATTACGACGATATATATTTTAAATGATATGGATGCAGTATAATGTAATCTAGTATGTCACAAGATAAGTTTTCATGATCTAGACTTAAAATGATATAAACGGATGCAAACGGAACATCGAAACGTTATAAAATTAAATATGGGGTACTAGATTTAAACTATAGGTATGGTATTTATTTAAATAGGTATAAAATGAATTATATAGCATGTAGCAAGATTAACTTGCCTAAACGGAACAAGAACGGATGTGTACGGAACATCCTTCGTCGGCGAAATGTCGCGACGCGGGCACGGTATACGGAACGGTTCCAAACAACGCACGAGAGTGATCACGCAAGTCGGGTACGTTCACTGAATCACTCGTATCGTCAGCGACGAGCACGGCTCCGGCGGCGATCACCGGAATCAAGAAATAAGATCAAGAAAAAGAAAGAAGAAAGAAGTAAGAAGAAGAGGTTGTGTATTAAATAAGGAAAGAAAAATTAAATAAATAAAATATATATAAATATATATATGCAGAGGAGAGAGAGAGAGAGAGAGAGAGAAAGGGGTTGTTAGTTTATTAGGAAATTAGATTTAAAATTTTAAAAGAATTTTAGATTTAAAATTTTAGATAAGAGGTTTCAGTTTGTTAAAGAAATCGTATGAAAATATTTAAACTAAATTTTAAAATTAAATAAATTGAATTTTGGCGGGATACAAAATATTTCAAAATGCGTCCGGGTCGAGTCTAAAATTCAGATTTAAAATATGAAAAATATGTGCGACTTTCAAAATTCAAAATGAATGCTCAGGTAACGAAAATGTATACCCCTAAGAACGGATGCACGCACGTACGCGTAGCCATCCAATCACGTCCGTTTCACTGAACGGGATGAGAACAAAATGCGCGGATGCTACCACAGGTTTAGGGGTATCATGCAGGCTATGTAATGCAATTTTAATTTATTTTCCGTGACCTAAATTGTTATATAGTAAAATGTGCGATGCCAGATAAAATGCCAATATGCACTAAACATGAAAATGCACAGTCTACATAACAAGTCAAGGTAATCTTTAAATATGGATCAACAAGTTCAAGCAAGCGGGTCGGGTCGAATGCAATGTAAAATGTAAAATACCATTCGCACCCAAACACGTTAAATCAAGAAAATACCATGGATAAGTAAATACGGGAACTTGAATTGGTATAAATGAATTCGGTTGTTACAATGAATGAGACAACTGTTTTCTTTATTTTAATGAGATTTCTGTATGTATATAAATCACGTATCATCAATGAAATCGACAGATAAAACAGTGTCCAGCATCGAAACAAAACATAAATCTCAGTATCTCAATACCTCAGGCTCCGGCTATACGGTCTGGCCTGTATCATCAAATCTCAATATCTCAGTATCTCAAGTCTCAATATCTCAATATCTCAGGCCCCGTCATTCCGGATTGTCCCATATCATCAATTATACGACCAAGAACGGTATCCTCCGGATATCCGCCGCGCCAGGTAAAATCACCGGTAGGCAGTCTGCCCCTGCCGGGCTCATCGTCTACACCTTGAGCTTCTTGTCCCGAGGTAACTTACCGGGTCTACCTTGTACCCGAGACGGTTCATCCAACATCTCGAATAGGGTCTTGAAAACATCTCAGAACCGATAAAATATCATGGTGGAAAATACTCAACATATCAAGGAAAACCGCATTTTTCGCTTCAAAATAATTCATCGGTTTTACAAAACTTTCACATGCGGTTTCCAAATCCAGAAAATATCAAGAATAATCCGAAATCATTAAGTCACCATGTCAATAACAATGAAAACCGGAAAAAATCTCCATAATACTGCATAACCAAAGAATACATGAATGCATCTGATATCATGCAATGAATGCAATAGTTAAACTAGCACATGAAAACTATAACATATTGCAACTATCAACTTAGCAAGCTATATCAAAGAATAGTATTTTCTAAAGTGTACGTGACATGGCAATTACTGATGATGATGTGTGTGAGCCGGCAAGCTAGTGTATGTGGAGCATACGCATCATCGGTAATGGTGTTGGTGTCCTGACAGCTGGGTTTCATGATGATTACAGATAACATATGTACAAGCATGCGATGCGATGAAACATCATGAAATGTACAGAAAGTGATGTAGTAACGGCAACACTGAAAATATACCTACCCAATATACGAGTCATACAATTTGGTATAAAAACATACTCACGACTCCCCACTTTTGAAAATGAGTATGACTCGAGCCCAGTAAAAAGGGTAAGGGAATCCGCCTAAGTCTGAGTCGATCTATATATATATATATATATATATATATATATATACACACACACACCTAGTAGTCGGTGATCTCGCCTCCACAGTATCACGTACGATACAATAAATAATATGACATCCTCGAGTCAAGAGTGCGGATCTATTCTTATAACTATCTCTCGTACGGTAAATCTATCGTATGGCTTCCCAAATCTGGGTACAGGTCAAATATCATATTTATCTCATTATTCATCTGATATCCACATCATCATATATCGTGAGCAGGGGAGCTGATCTAAGTCTAGTACCCTACTAATATCATCGACACTAATTATGATCTGGCTACTGGTCTACAGCCTCATACAATCCGGTGTCATCCATACTTATCATCATATAGGAGTATACATCGCCCAAGCTATCCATTATAATATCTTAACATATCATATCTCATATCTCGATATATAACTCGTCAACTATCATAATATATCATCAACATAGTATCGTTGTCCAACGACCCGCTATAACATCATGATAAATCTCGGTCACGCATTCAATATCTCACGGCATCATGCCCGATCAGATCGACTCATTCCCAAGTATCATATAACATTCTCGTCATCTAAGCAAATGAATACAGATATAAATATGTTCCCAATAAACACAAAGAAGTCAAAGTATGCGAGTATGTGTATGTGCATGTATGCAAATCTTTACCCTAGGTTTTCGGGACTAAGAAATCGGCTAGAGTCCTTTCATCCATACTCGCTAACACTAACCCCTAACCTCCTAAAGCTTTCTTGCTAAGGCTCGTATCACATCCTAACATATAAAGGTATATATATCGTATCCCAACATATAATTCCTTACAACTTTGCGGGGGTGTTATACATCATCCACCCGACTTCTCCCCATAGATATAAATCTACTCACCTTGCTTCTTGTGTGCTGATGCCGATGTTCCCATCTTCATCTTCAACGTCTCGACATCACGTGGGGTACCTACACATATAACCCAATCGCAAATGCGTATTAAAATCACATCGGAAAACCAAAAACAGCACACGCTACGCTCATTGGTAAAAACCTATAGTCTCGCATGCAAACACGACCAATAACCCTAGTTGTGACGTTCAAACGCCACAAGAAGGAAACGAAATATCAAATACCAAAATCCATGTTAAAATAAGTCGTAAAACAATGCGCCAACACAAGAAAATGATCCCAGATTTTACTCTGGGTCAAATCAGCCAATTTTGCATATGCCAAGGGTCAAATTTACTGGAGATAAAGCCCTGAAACAAAAACGAACCACTTCCTCACTGCTCTGGCCGCAAATTACGGCCAGAATGAATTAATTTGTGGCCAGGGTTGATGGTTAGGGGCTAGGGTTTTGGTGGTACACTCCAGGTTGCCTGCACATCACTCTGTGTTTGCTAAATAATTTTCAGAGGCTCCGGGTGTTATCAGATTTCATAATACACTCACAGAATCCAAAATTCTTGCGATATCGGGTTTCTAAGTCCACTAAAATGGGTTCTAGTCTCTGGTTTAGGTCTCTAATCAATCACCACAGGGGTTGTGTATCCTCTATTAGCCTTAATTTCACCTTTGGGTTCAACTAAAATCCTAATTCTCAACTCAAGTTTTCAAACTTCCCAAAACCACACAATATCGGTTCTAATCTAACATGGATGTAAAAACAATGGAAATACTAGGCTAATGGTTAGGAGAATACCTCATTTGGCAACTCAAGAATTTTCTTGAGTTGCCCCAAGTGTCCAAAATGCAGGCTTCTTGGTCCAAAGTGTAGCTTGTGAGCTTGTGCACAAAACTCATGAAAGTGGGATGAGGTTTTAATGGGTTTATTGTGATGATTTGAGGAGGTAGAGAGGCAAGGGGGGAGAGGAGACAGCAGCAGCAGCAAGTGAGTGAGGAGAGGAGAGAAAATGGTGAAGAGTGAAGTGGGAATGGGAGCTTGGTCCTAGGTTTGACCCCTTACCCTTTCACTCTCTCTCATACCCATCCCTCCATTCTTTAATCATATTTCTTTTCTTTTCTTTTCTTTTCTTCTCCTTCCAATAGTAAACCCAAAACAATAACCATAGACCCAAAACATGTAGGAAAAATGTAACAAGTGTTAAAAAAAAAATGACATGTGCACAAAACACGCTTAAAGTCCGATTAGCGATTTTTAATCGCGATTAGCACAAAATTAGTGTCAAATAAATCATAAACTCTCATAATTTTCTTAAATCATATAAAGTACCTTCTTTTTAGTAATTTCCATAATTTTCCAAATTTTTTCCCAATTTATCGGTATTTAATTATACTGCCTTATTAAAATATTCAATATTTTATTATTTAATTATAAAAATTCCCAAAAATAATATTTTATTTTTTTTTCTGAAATATTATAATCTTCCCTCCTTAAAGAAATTCGGTCCCCGAATTTAAATTTAAACCCCTCGAATACTAAAACATTTCTGTAAAAAGTCTAAGCCGTCGTGGTCCCGAAATCATAAATACATAAAACGCATCATAGCGCAATGCATGCGCATGAACAATGAGCAGATAACTCAAAAACAAAACTCAGTCAAGCATCCCGCAATCATCGGAGTCATGGTGAAGACACAAATGTCAAATCCAAAATGAAACCAATATGATATACATCAAAACTATACATGTAAACATCTGAACGAAATGCGGGCCAAACCTTTCGTGTTGCTGTGCGATGCACATAACACTGCACAGGGGCGGACGTCTATTGTAAGAAAATAATCATATATGTATATATCTTTAGTTTAATATGCACGTCCCTCCGATTTGGAAAATAATTTAGAAGGGTTCCCTTGTTTTAAACGTTTTGTGTTATATCAGACACGTAGGTAAATACTGAGATTATAGCTCTCTTTTGAAAATCCTTTCGATAACCATTAATGCATGTAAAATACATTCAGGTACTGTCCTCTGACTAGTCCTGCTCAGTACAAAAACAATAGTAAATATCATAAAAACGTACTGCTCCATAAGAAATCAATCCCAAAATGTGCATATGAATGCTACGTGCATCTGGTGTGCACGGAAATCAAAATCCATATATGTGCCATACATGTGCACAGAAACAATATCTAAGTGCAATGGGTGTGCACGAAACATCTGTCAAAGGCAACGTGGGTGCCTGACAGCAAAATCGGGTGCATCTAATATGCACAAAGAATCTCGATTTAGTGCATCTGGTGTGCACCAATATCGCATCTCAAATCATGTGCCCAACATGTGCGAAAATCCAATCAGGCGCACAAGGTGCACAAAACAAATATCAATCATCACAATTGAAATCTACGGTATACAACATATCTCAAATCCAAATCAGGTATACCGTGTATCAAATCTCACAACCATGTGCATCAGCGTGCACAAAATTTAATCAAACACTAAAAGTGCATGAAAACTATGCCGTAAGCATAAGTCAAATCATATGCATGCCCTAGGCATGAAGTCAAAATCAATACCTCCAATAACATCAAATCGAAGTCTTGTGCAACTGTAGTGCACAAAATATGTATCACTGCACTGCAAGCATATATGAATTATACCGAGTGCAAAAATCAAATCGGTTTGTAAGTATAAATTAACCCAACCGTGTGAAATCCATGAAATCATAAGCATGCGCCGCCAAGGCACAAAAACGATATCAAGTGCAATATCTGTGCACAAACTATAAATACCCAGTAGGTGCAACCATGGTACATGAAAACAAATATCATGAAACTCAATTATCAAAACTCAATCATGCGAATAGATCGCCCAAAATACCGAAATCAAGTATGGCGGAATAGTCCCGCTCAAGCACATCCTCTAAAAATCTCTGGCCAACTGTTATGGTCACTCAAAACATGTCTCGTCGATGATGCTGAACTCTGGCCTGCTGGTGTGCGTAACATGACCACTCCTGGGTCCAAGTATTCTCGTAATTTATTCCAGAAAGGACTTGTCGATGTCACTCCCAAATCTCGTCTTTGCCGAATTGTCCGGAAGTTATCACCCTTCACTAAATCTGTTTCTTGTTCCGGAACGGCTGCATACCTATCGCGACTCCTTCTAGAAGATATATCCATATAAAACGCCTCTGCATGCGTATCACATCTCTGAAGTCGGCGGGGTGGATCGTCATCTTATCAAGATCTCGTACGAACCTCTTACTCCACTTTTATCTAATGTCGACTGCTTCGGACTTGTCTCTTTGTGGCTACATGGACTGTGCTCCAACGGCTATACTCGTATCTGGAGTCTCCCAAGAAATGCATCTCACCACATAGCATCCGAATGAAGTCGAACCATTTGATCGATTCGTCAAAACCTCAATATCCCCCAAGAGCTCAACATCTTGGGTACGGTTTAATAGTATCGAGTACATACTACAACATCGGTGGACCAGCCGTTGATGGGCAAACCCAAGCCTCACTAATGGCACCGCGGAACTGCCGCAAACCCTAAGGTTCAAAGGCTTTCACACGGTCATTATGTCGAGATAGAATTTCACTCTTCTAGAGGGTCCATAGAATTGCTTGCATGTCTTTCCGAATACTTTAAACTTGGAATATGGGTTTCTGACATTCGATCGCCTCTATCGACTCTCAACTTACCGGCATGAAGTCGTCTCTAGCTGGAATCAATCTATCTGATGACCTCGCATTGGGGTAAGCGAACGAACCACATGTCCTAGTCATTCATTCTCGGGTGACTAGCGACCTTCTATCATATCTCTAAGTATAACTTGTACTGCAATAGCTCCAACATCTGGGGCGATATCTCGTCGTCCGCAGCAACCACTGGCTCATTCATCTGCATGCTGAACAGTACCTCAATCATCATGAATAAGCGATATATTAATGGTCATCACATTCTGGCCTCTATCAGCGGCTCAATCTTTTGGTGCAATTCTGCACGCCCGAGAAATCTCATAACAGTGATCCATCCAACGCTCATGGCGTGAAAATACAATAACACGGCGCATCTATGCAAATCGTATATCCCTGGAATTATGCCCTGGTCAGTCCTCGTCCGTGGCGAGCTCATGTTGACCGCAACTCTAGCCGTAGCTCTCCACGCCCGTACAACCGTGGTAACGAAACCATATCTGGTACTGATGAGGATAGATTGTAATACCCAGTCCCTATAAATAATTAGTGTATTTTAATAAATAACGTCTTCAGACACTTTCCCAAATTTCCAACAAAATTCCCGTATATTTTTCCAGAATTTAATCCAGATTTATTCAGATATAAATATATACATAGGTATAACTATTATTTAAACTAATTTACTAAACTCCTAACCTAAAATTAAAACTCTATTAAATAATTCCTTTTATCTTTCCCTTTCATACTTTCCTTTCCTAGACTTAGCCCAATCCCAAACCCTAACTCTCCATTTCCTTTTATAATTTCCAAGCCGGCCCATCTTCCCCTCCCTTTCCTTTTCCTTTTTAATTCTTTCAGCCCGGCCCACTTCCCTCTATCTTTTCTATTTTAACTTAATTTCCAAGCCGGCCCATCTCTCCTTTCCCAATTAATTTTAATTCCTCTGAGCCCGGCCCAACTCGCCCGAACCTTACCCGACCCGACTCCTTCCCTACCTGACCCGACCACTTTCTCTCTTCCCTACCGTCTTCCCTCGTTCCCGCCCGTTCTCCTCTGGCCACGTCGTCGCGACCACGTCCCCTCCCCCGTCTCTCTCGCGCCCACAACGCGCGCGCGTTCCCTCCCATGACCCGCTCCCCTCAATGGCTCCCTCCTTCTTCTCTCGCCTCTTCTTCTTCTCTCTCCCTCTTTCTCCCACCGCCGTCTCCCCTTCTTTCCCTACGCAAGAACCCCTATCACCGACGTTTACTCCACCCTACCGCCTTCGCTTCCTTCGACAAGAGCTCCTCCTCGTCTCCTCCACCTCGCCACCGACCTCTTCATCCCCTCGCCAAGCCCTGCATCCCCTTCCTCCTCCCATGAGCCCGTCGCCACCCTCCTCTCCTCCCACGTACCCCCACCAAGCACTGTCGTCGTCATCACCCCCACGAGACCACCGCCACCGCCACCGCCAGCTTCCCTTGCGACAGCAACCTCCTCCTTCGACCCAGCTGTAGACTTCGCCTCCGGCCACCCGTGCTCCCTGCCACGACCATCCCCGGTGACCCCGAGCACACTACCACCAGCCTCCCTTTCTCAGCTCACTGCACTTCCTCAACACCGCCAGCTCACTTCCTTTCTCTGAGCCTCAACTCAACATCATCACCTCACTGCTTTGCCGTCTCAATGCCAAGCCACTTCGTCGTTGCTCCAAGCTCCGTCTTCTTCACCGAGGCCAGGCTCAAATCCCAGCAGCGTGTAGCCGTGTGCATGTTGCTGTGCTAACCGTGCCGTCACTGCAGGCTGCCTCCATTATCGCCTTTGTGACCATCGATCGTCGTCAGGCAAGTTTTAATACTTGCTTCATGCTACATATTTTCATTTCGGTTGCGATCTGATACTATTATAAGTGTTCGATGTAAATCATGACCTACAAACCCAGTTAAATTGATGGCAACAAATAACATTCGGTGGCCCGAGTTACAATGAATGTCCCTTAAGACTTTGGTTACGATACGATGTCGTTTGCTCACGTAAAATGATGTCCCGATTTCTGTCGTAAAGCCTGAAAACTTTCGTACATGCTAAACTGTAAAATGTATAATAAATTATGTAAAAATCGAATTTTAGCATTCCATGGCTTGTATCGAAGATAACTGATTAGGCTATAGTATTCTATAGTTTGACACTGGATTTTAACAAACTATGATAGAGATAATTGAGGAGGATTACGATTCTGGACTGCAGTCCAGAACGGAAATCCCAGTTAACCCCTGTTTCTAAACCCCTGTATATTCCTATTCAAATATTAGAATGCATATAACCCTATATAGTTACGTAGAAAATTGAATTAGATTTCTTACTCCACTGGTCTTACTGGATTCTTCAACTGTTTGATATTTTAAACTCATTTTACAATGTCGATACGTTTTGCTGAATTCTACAGAGGCAGATTTTACACATCGAAAATAACCTGTCCATAACCCCCTGTCGACATAGTATATTATTGATCCGCAAATTGAGGTGGAAACCGAAATGATAACCCTAAACATTGTTAAACTATAGCGTCATCTAATTACGATCCCAACTGGGATTAAAGTGTGTTACGAAATGGACTTCCGATTCTGAAACCGGATTTCCAGCCGTGAACGCTTAAATTGTAATGGTCATAACTAGAAAACCTGAAACCCGATTGGCGCGAAACCAATTTTGATGGATAGATAATTCAACATACTATTTAACCCTTTTACATTGTTTTGCTTAATTCTACACACATGACTTATAGTAAATTATGCAAGTGGTAGGACACTGACTGATGATATTCCATTCTTATAGTAATTATTGCATTCTCATCATATCGTGTAGAAGTCATTGCATCGGTAACCTAGTGATCATGTGCATTACCCAGTGTTATGTATTAGTGTTTGATTGTGGCGAGTACGTGAGTGTTTAAGCATGAATGGATATGTGGAAGTGACACGTACTTGTACGCAATCAGCAGACCCTATTTATATATTGCATTGTCGACGTCTATGGGACATGTATAAGTGTAACTATAATTGGTATGGGACGATTATGGAAGCACTTATGTGGGTGTCATAGATAAGGCAGCAAACACTAACCATTTATCTTGGGTATCAGTCGAGACATACTTGATGGAGATCCTTTTTCCAGTTCTCGAGTAGACTTGTCATGGACCGACTGGTGTTTGAGTTTATGGTTGGCGTTTGATGTAGACTACGGGGTGTGGGGTAGTTTGAGTTTGAGTTCAACAGAACTTCGGGAGTCCCATTTCCGGCACATACAGCGACTCTTGAGATATATGGGGATATTACCGATTATTAGCGAGCGATTCGGGCCCGTGTTCCCTTGTCCTTGGGTCCTACCCTTGGGTGGGGATACTCACGAGTGGTTGACTCGCACACTTGGACTGACGATAGGCTTAGTGACCTGTACAGTGAGACTTAGAAACTGATAGGGTTAGTGACATTGACACACATTGCTTACTGATTCAACATACCTGCCATACTGTTTACTGCTTTATGGTTTACCTGCTCTATTGGCTACCTGCATTGGCTACTTCATATTCACGCCATTATTCCATGATTACTGTTTCATATTCATTATTATTGCCCAAGTTCCCATTTGTATCTATATATATTGCCATCGTGTCGCTCTGACGACCTGAGTATGCATGCTCAGAGTGAGGAGTGGATCTAGCTTGGACCAGGACCTGACGTACCTCGAGGATATCGCGGACATCTTGATCAGTGACCCAGAGCTATACTCTCTTGATCTCCATCTGGTTAGTTCTTTTGTATTTGTTTTGATTTAGTGACTGCATTTCTCATTACCTGTGCATTGATTACTGATTACCATATAGAGCTAGAAGCCGAAGTGTGACTACGAAGGGATATTTCCTCGACCGTAGGAGCATGGATGGCCTTGTCGACTCCTTGTATTCCGTATTTTGGGAAGCGGGGCATGACATGGTTTTGTTGGTATCAGAGCCAGGTTTTGCTTCGATTGGGATTGCAGTTTCCGTGTAGTGCTTGACAATCTAAGACATCCTTCGGTCTAGATTGTAAACTTGTCATTCTTGATCTTGGTTCACATAGTGTATTCTGCTATACATATTGATCCATTCGCTAGAGTTTTGGGTGACTTAGTAGAGTTACATGGTTGTTATTATGAACTGCAGCATAGTTACAATACTGTACTCTATTGAGTGACTTGGAGTTCTACATTTGATTTCCGCTCGATTGAGTTTCACCTCACCCGATATTCTTGTTTCATTGTCTATTCTATACCTTGTTCTGATTTTTACTCCTTGTACTCCCGAGAATCAGACCGTCGAGATTTTGAATGTGCTGCAAGGTTTGAAGGAAGCCCAGGAGCGAACGAACGACCTGTTAGCTGAAGGATTAGGAAGGCAGATGACTCAGGCACTAGCAGAAGCCTCCAATCGTAAGGGAATCCCTGTTAAACAAGGAAAAGAGGTGAAGATGAAGCTCCCACCTGTTCCCCAGCAACAGAAGCATCGGAAGGCTCAACGTTGTGGATTCTGCAAGAAGCCAGGACACTTTCAGAGAGACTGTCGCAGCGCCAAAGGACAGTGCCTAATTTGCTGATCCAGCGAACATCTTATCAATGGGTGCCCTAAAAGGAAGGAACTATAAGGGGGAGATTCGTCCATACTCTCCACTCTTGCTAAGTGATGGTTATTTCGTAACTCGAACTTCGAGGATAGTATGGGTCCAGCGCAGAATTCCACTTGCTCGACGAGAATGCAGCGGTCTAGATATCAAAAGAGAATTATTACCTTTCTGCTTTCAATAAAAAAAAATGTTGTCACTCTTTTGTAAATATTTCCTTTCGTTTAAAATCTTGTATCCGTTGAACTTTTAGTTGAATGCAATAAAACTCTGAGTTGTGATATATGTATCGTTCCCATGCCTCTCACTTTATTTATACTATTCATTGCATCAACATTCTAAATTTTGATTTTGCAGTCCTTACCTACTGCATATTTTCCTTGTACTCCGTACCCTTGATTATTTTCTTAATGTGTTCCATTATCTAAACATGACTCTTTCTTTTCAGGCCATGGCCCACCCTGGAGCAGCGCCGCCTCTAGATGAGGACGCACGGTCGTGCGTTTCCTTAGACTGCATGCTAGTGAGTTCAGATGACGAGATCAACGACCCACAGGTGATTTTCAGAAACAGCGATTCCGAGGGTGGGGGATTCACAGCCGCAGAAGTCGACATGATCAGCGACTCTGACGACGAAGAAGAGGACCCCGAAGAGGACCCGATAGAAGAAAATCCAGGAGAGGAAGACCTTAGGGAGAATCCAGTGGAAGAAAATCCCATAGAAGAAGGTCCAGATGAAGATAATCACGTGGAAGCAGATCTCGATGAAGAAGCTCCAGCCGAGGAAGAAGGACCAAAAGAACAAGACCCCGCGGCAGGAGAACCTCCAGTGGCGATCCCTACGAGGCGCTATGGAAATGGACGCCCCTATCTGAGCGCGCGAGCCTACCGTAACCTGCTGAACTCCCATTACCGCGACTGACGTGATTTAGTTTTTGTCTCCTCTGGCCAAATAAATTTATGTATAGTTTAGAGCCACCTTTTATTTTTCGAGAATGCCTTGTTTGGAATTTTCTGGAATGAAATAAAATTTCTGGGTTCGCTAATCTTTTGATTTTTGGTTCGCATGATACTTTAACTGTTTCCCCTATACATTTCTTTTCCTCCTGTGATTCATTACTGTCCTTCACTCCTGCACCGTGTGCTGATTTGTCCCTCGCTTAGATTAAAAGTACCGCATCCCGATCTTTTGAATGGGCCATACTCTATTGTAACCACTACCCTGACTAGCCCTTATACACCAGTAGTGCTTCCTTTTATTACATTCAGTGACGTCGTTATTCGAAAATTTAGTTTTCGTTATTTTGTATTTATCGAAAAATTTCGTGTTATTAACTACTTCCGTTTTACCCGTTTTAAATGCTTTACTACTCTTCACATTTTCAATAGCGCAAACATATATCGCGCATATTATTTTGTTCCATGTCTCTTATTTTCACCATGTGGGTTTTCAAAGTTATTTTAAAATTGTTTGATCGATACATTATTCTAAAATATTTTAACCTATCGGCAAATCCTTCACTACTTTATTATTGCTACTTTATTTTCCCGGGTATTGTGCTTATAGTTGCTATTATAAATGGTTATGCCTTATGCTTATTACGTTTAGCTGCGCAACTCTTTGATAATACGTAAGTATATATATATTTAGGATTCTGTTTTTATCTAGCTGCTTCTACGTAGACCGCTATATAGTAGTATTTGATTCTGTGGTTTTTCGCATATTATTTATAGCTTATCGTTTATTTTAAATTTCGAGGACGAAATTTTTGTAAGGGAGTTATGATGTACCCAGTCCCTATACATAATTAGCGTATTTTAATAAATAACGTCTTCAGACACTGTCCCAAATTTCCTACAAAATTCCCGTATATTTTTCCAGAATTTAATCCAGATTTATTCCGATATAAATATATACATAGGTATAAATTTTATTTAAACTAATTTACTAAACTCCTAACCGAAAATTAAAACTCTATTACTTAAATCCTTTTATCTTTCCCTTTCATATTTTCCTTTCCTAAACTTATCCCAAACCCAAACACTAACTCTCCATTTCCTTTTATAATTTCTAAGACGGCCCATCTCCCCCTCCCTTTCCTTTTCCTTTTTAATTCCTTCAGCCCGGCCCACTTCCCTCTATCTTTTCTATTTTTACTTAATTTCCAAGCCGTCCCATCTATCCCTTCCCTATTAATTTTAATTCCTCTGAGCCCGGCCCAACTCGCCCGAACCCTACCCGACCCGACTCCTTCCGTACCCGACCCGACCACTATCTCTTTTCCCCACTGTCTTCCCTCGTTCCCGCCCGTTCTCCTCTGGCCACGTCGTCGCGACCACGTCCCCTCCCCCGCCTCTCTCGCGCCCACGACGCGCGCGCGTTCCCTCCCACGATCCGCTCCCCTCAACGGCTCCCTCCTTCTTCTCACGCCTCTCCCTCTTCTCTCTCCCTCTTTCTCCCATCGCCGTCTCCTCCTCTTTCCCTATGCAAGAACCCCCATCGCCGATGTCCACTCCACCCTACCGCCTTCGCCTCCTTCGACACGAGCTCCTCCTCGCCACCGACCTCTTCATCCCCTCGCCAAACCCCGCATCCCCTTCCTCCTCCCGTGAGCCCGTCGCCACCTTCCTCTCCTCCCGCGCACCCCCACCAAGCACTGTCGTCGTCGTCACCCCCACGAGACCACCGCCACCGCCGGCTTCCCCTGCGACAGCAACCTCCTCCTTCGACCCAGCTGCAGACTTTGCCTCCGGCCACCCGTGCTCCCTGCCATGACCATCCCCGGTGACCCCGAGCACACTACCACCAGCCTCCCTTTCTTAGCTCGCTGCACTTCCTCAACACCGCCGGCTCACTTCCTTTCTCCGAGCCTGAACTCAACATCATCACCTCACTGCTTTGCCGTCTCTGCGCCAAGCCACTTCGTCGCTGCTCCAAGCTCCGTCTTCTTCACCGAGGCCAGGCTCAAATCCCAGCCAGATGTAGCCATGTGCATGTCGTTTTGCTAACCATGTCGTCGCTGCAGGCTGCCACCATCATCGCCTTTGTGACCATCGATCGTCGTTAGGCAAGTTTTAATACTTGCTTCATGCTAAATATTTTCATTTCGGTTGTGATCTGATACTATTATAAGTGTTCGATGTAAACCATGACCTAAAAACCCAGTTAAATTGATGGCAACAAATAACATTCGGTGGCCCTAGTTACAATGAATGTCCCTTAAGACTTTGGTTACGATACGATATCGTTTGCTCATGTAAAATGTTGTCCCGATTTCTGTCGTAAAGCCTGAAAACTTTCGTACATGCTAAACTGTAAAATGTATAATAAATTATGTACAAATAGAATTTTAGCGTTCCATGGCTCGTATCGAAGATAACTGTTTAGCCTACAGTATTCTATGGTTGGTCACTGGATTTTAACAAACTATGATAGAGATAATTGGGGAGGATTACGATTCTGGACTGCAGTCCAGAACGGAAATCCCAGTTAACCCCTGTTTCTAAACCCCTGTATATTCCTGTTCAAATATGAGAATATGTGTAACCCTATATCGTTACATAGAAAATTTAATTAGATTTCTAACTCCACTGGTCTCATTGGATTCCTCAACTGTTTGATATTTTTAACTCATTTTACAATGTCGATACGTTTTGCTGAATTCTGCAGAGGCAGATTTTACACATCGAACATAACCTGTCCATAAATTGCAGTGGAAACCTAACTGCTAACCCTAAATATTTTTCAGCTATAGCATCGCCTAATTACGATCCCAACTGGGATTAAAGTGTGTTACGAAATGGACTTCCGATTCTAAAACCGGATTTCAAGCTGTGAACGTTTAAATTGTAATGGTCATAACTAGCAAATCTAAAACCCGATTGGTGCGAAACCAATTTTGATGGATAGATAATTAAACATACTATTTACCCCTTTCACATTGTTTCGCTTAATTCTGCACGCATGACTTATAGTAAATTATGCAAGTAGTAGGACACTGACTGATGGTATTCCATTCTTATGGTAATTATTGTATTCTCATCATATCGTGTAGAAGTCATTGCATCAGTAACCTAGTGATCATGTGCATTACTCAGTGTTAGGTATTAGTGTTTGATTGTGGCAAGTACGTGAGTGTTTAAGCATGAATGGATAAGTGAAAGTGACACGTACTTGTATGCAATCAGCAGACCCTATTTATATATTGCATTGTCGACGTCTATGGGACATGTATAAGTATAACTATAATTGGTATGGGAAGATTATGAAAGCACTTATATGGGTGTCATAGATAAGGCACCAAACACTGTCCATTTGTCTTGGGTATCAGTCGAGACATGATTCATGGAGATCCGATTTCCAGTTTTCGCGTAGACTTCTCATGGACCGACTGGTATTTGAGTTTATGGTTAGAGTTTGATGTAGACCACGGAGTGTGGGGTAGTTTGAGTGTGAGTTCAACAGAACCTCGGGAGTCCCATTGCCGGCACATACAGCGACTCTGGTGATATATGGGGAAATTACTGATTATTAACGAGCGACTCGGGCCCGTGTTCCCTTGTCCTTTGGTCCTACCCTTGGGTGGGGATACTCACGAGTGATGTACTCTCACACTTGGACTGACGATAGACTTAGTGACCTGTACAGTGAGACTTAGAGACTGATAGGGTTAGTGACATCGACACGCATTGCTCACTGATTCAACATACCTGCCATACTGTTTATTGCTTTACGGTTTACCTGCTCTATTGGCTACCCGCATTGGCTACTTCATATTCACGCCATTATTCCATGATTACTGTTTTATATTCATTATTATTGCACGAGTTCCCATTTGTATATATATATATATATTGCCATCGTGTCGCTCTGACGACCTGAGTATGCATGCTCAGAGTGAGAAGTGGATCTAGCTTGGACCAGGACCTGACATACCTCGAGGATAACGCGGACATCTTGATCAGCGACCCAGAGCTATACTCTCTTGATCTCCATCTGGTTAGTTCTTTTGTATTTATTTTGATTTAGTGACTGCATTTCTCATTACCTGTGCATTGATTATTGATTACCACGTAGAGCTAGAAGCCGAAGTGTGACTACGGAGGGATATTTCCTCAACCGTAGGAGCATGGCTGGCCTTGTCGACCCATCGTATTCCGTATTTTAGGAATTGGGGCATGACATAGATCATTGGAATGAATATATACTGTGCAAAGAAATGTACATCCTAAGGCTTCTTAAGCGGAGTAGCGTATCGTAAGTATGCCGTGGAACATACGTACGGTACGTCACTCAACTCATGCTACCTACTCCATCAACCAAGGGTCATCCTACACTCCGAAGATGAAACCTAACTCTTTGATACTAAGTTTGTCACGACCCGAAAAGTACGGAACGTGACCGGCACTTAAATTACGAAACGTCTCGAGGCGTACGTAATCTAAGTAAGCCAAAACCGAGAAATCAAAACCAAGTAAAGCAGTAGAATGAAGGAAAACCAATTTAAATCAAGTAGTTTAGCAACATAAGCCGAAAATGTATTTTTTTAAAATCACAAGTCTTTTCTGAAAAATTTCGGCAGAATTTCCTTTGTAAATACTGGCCCCGAACGGGGTACAACATGATAAATATATGCAACAATGAAAAAAGGCATCCCCAAGTGGGAGCTAGCTCTTCGTCAATCGACGGTCACAACCACGCAAGCAATATAATATACAACGCCGAAGGGCGAGAATCAAAACTGAAAGGAAAACTCTAAAACACATGAAATCCATCATAATACAACGCGCGACTCTAAGGTCAAAATAAATACATGTCTGGTTGATTGAGTTTTACTAGATAGAACTAAAATAACAAATATACAATGGTGGTCCTGATACAAAAGAAGCCACCTACCAAAGCAATCACCGAAGGGAACAGTGTGCCAGCGAAGCCGCAACGAAATCTGTATGGCAAAACCTACAGGAAACTATGGCACAACGGGAGTGAGTTGCCAACTCGTGAGTAGAAAACATCTACGAGCAGAAATCGCATGCATGACGCTATCCTAGGTCATTTCAAGCAACATCCTTAAATAAATATCCTGGTCTATCTATGTATAAGTGTAATACTACATGCCCGTGTCAGTACCTCAAATAGCAACATATCAGATATATGATGTATGAACGCATTACCAGTGAAACATAATACATCATGAATGAGACAACTGTTTTCTTTATTTTAATGAGATTTCTGTATGTATATAAATCACGTAACATCAATGAAATCAACAGATAAAACAGTGTCCAGTATCGAAACAAAACATAAATCTCAGTATCTCAATACCTCAGGCTCCGGCTATCCGGTCTGGCCTGTATCATCTAATCTCAATATCTCAGTGTCTCAAGTCTCAATATCTCAACACCTCGGACTCCGTCATTCCGGATCGTCCCATATCATTAATCATATGACCACGGTATCCTCCGGATATCCGCCGCGCCAGGAAAAATCACCAGTAGGCAGTCTGCCCCTGCCGGGCTCATCGTCTACACCTTGAGCTTCTTGCCCCGAGGTACCTTACCGGGTCTACCATGTACCCGAGACGGTTCATCCAACTCCTTGAATCGGGACTCGAAAATATCTCATAACCGAGAAAATATCATGGTGGAAAATACTCAACATATCAAGGAAAACCGCATTTTTCTCTTTAAAATAATTCATCGGTTTTACAAAACTTTCACATGCGGTTTCCAAATCCAGAAAATATCAAGAATAATCCAAAATTATCAAGTCACCATGTCAATAAAAATGAAAACCGGCATAAATCTCCATAATACTGTATAACCAATGAATACATGAATGAATATGATATCATGCAATGAATGCAATAGTTAAACTAGCACATGAAAGCTATAACATATTGCAACTATCAACTTAGTAAGCTATGTCAAAGAATAGTATTTTCTAAAGTGTACGTGACATGGCAATTACCGATGATGATGTGTGTGAGCCGGCAAGCAAGTGTATGTGAAGCATACGCATTATCGGTAATGGTGCTGGTGTCCTGACAGCAGGGCTTCATGATGATTACAGATAACATATGTACAAGCATGCCATACGATGAAATATCATGAAATGTACAGAAAGTGATGTAGTAACGGCAACACTGAAAATATACCTACCCAATATACGAGTCATACAATTTGGTATAAAAACATATTCACGACTCCCCACTTTTGAAAATGAGTATGACTCGAGCCCAGTAAAAAGGGTAAGGGAATCCGCCTAAGTCTGAGTCGATCTATCTATCTATCTATCTATATATATATATATATATATATATATACCTAGTAGTCGGTGATCTTGCCTCTACAGTATCACGTACGATGCAATAAATAATATAACATGCTCGAGTCAAGAGTGCGGATCTATCCTCATAACTATCTCTCGTACGGTAAATCTATCGTACGGCATCCCAAATCTGGGTACGGGTCAAATATCATATTTATCTCATTATTCGTCTGATATCCATATCATATATCGTGAGCAGGGGGCACTGATCTAAGTCTAGTATACTAATAATATCATCGACACTAATCATGATCAGGCTACTGATCGACAGCCTCATACAATCCGGTGTCATCCATACTTATCATCATATAGGAGTATACATCGCCCAAGCGATCCATTATAATATCTTAACATATCATATCTCATATCTCGTTATATAACTCTTCAACTATCATAATATATCATCAACATAGTATCGTCGTCCAACGACCCACTATAACATCATGACAAATCTCGGTCACGCATTCAATATCTCACGGCATCATGCCCGATCAGATCGACTCATTCCCAAGTATCATATAACATTCTCGTCATCCAAGCATATGAATACAGATATAAATATGTACCCAATACACATAAGGAAGTCAATGTATGCGAGTATGTATATGTGCATGTATGCACATCTTTACCCTAGGGTTTCGGGACTAAGAAATCGACTAGAGTCCTTTCATCCATACTCGCTAACACTAACCCCTAACGTCCTAAAGCTTTCTTGCTAAGGCTCATATCACATCCTAACATATAAAGGTATATATATCGTATCCCAACATATAATTCCTTATAACTTTGCGGGGGTGCTATATGTTATCCACCCGACTTCCCCCCGTAGATATAAATCTACTCACCTTGCTTCTTGTGTGCCGATGCCGATGTCGCCATCTTCATCTTCAACGTCTCGATATCCCGTGGGGTACCTACACATATAACCCAATCGCAAATGCGTATTAAAATCACATCGGAAAACCAAAAACGGCACACGCTACGCTCATAGGTAAAAACCTATAGCCTCGCATGCAAACACGACCAATAACCCTAGTTGTAACGTTCAAATGCCACACGACGGAAACGAAATATCAATTACCAAAATAAATGTTAAAACAAGTCGTAAAACAATGCGCCAACACAAGAAAATGATCCTATATTTTACTCTGGGTCAAATCAGCCAATTTTGCATATGCCAAGGGTCAAATTTACTGGAGATAAAGCCCTGAAACAAAAATGAATCACTTCCTCACTGCTCTGGCCGCAAATTGCGACCAGAATGAATTAATTTGTGGCCAGGGTTGATGGTTAGGGGCTAGGTTTTTGGTGGTACACTCCAGGTTTCCTGCACATCACTCTGTGTTTGCTAAATAATTTTCAAACGCTCCGGGTGTTAGCAGATTTCATAATACACTCACTGAATCCAGAATTCTTTCGATATCGGGTTTCTAAGTCCGCTAAAATGGGTTCTAGTCTCTGGATTAGGTCTCCAATTAATCACCACAGGGGTTGTGTATTCTCTACTAGCCTTAATTTCACCTTTGGGTTCAATTAAAACCCTAATCCTCAACTCAAGTTTTCAAACTTCCCAAAACCACACAATATCGGTTCTAATCTAACATGGATGTAAAAACAATGGAAATACTAAGCTAATGGTTAAGAGAATACCTCATTTGGCAACTCAATAATTTTCTTGAGTTGCCCCGAAGTGTCCAAAATGCAAGCTTCTTGGTCCAAAGTGTAGCTTGTGAGCTTGTGCACAAAATTCTTGAAAGTGGGATGGGGTTTTAATGGCTTTATTGTGATGATTTGAGGAGGTAGAGAGGCAAGGGGAGAGAGGAGGTAGCAGCAGCAGCAAGTGAGTGAGGAGAGGAGAGAAAATGGTGATGCGTGAAGTGGGAATGGGAGCTTGGTCCTAGGTTTGACCCCTTACCCTCTCACTCTCTCTCATGCCCATCCCTCCATTCTTTAATCATATTTCTTTTCTTTTCTTTTCTTTTCTTTTCTTCTCCTTGCAATAGTAAACCCAAAACAATAACCATACACCCAAAACATGTAGGAAAAATGTAACACGTGTTAAAAAATGACATGTGCACAAAACACGCTTAAAGTCCGATTAGCAATTTTTAATCGCGTTAGCACAAAATTAGTGTCAAATAAATCATAAACTCTCATAATTTGCTTAAATCACATAAAGTACCCACTTTTTAGTAATTTCCATAATTTTCCAAATTTTATCCCAATTTATCGGTATTTAATTATACCGCCTTACTAAAATATTCAATATTTTATTATTTAATTATAAAAATTCCCAAAAATAATATTTTATTTTTTTCTAAAATATTACAATCTTCCCCTCTTAAAGAAATTCAATCCCCGAATTTAAATTTAAACCTCTCGAATACTAAAACATTTCAGTAAAAAGTTTAAGCCGTCGTGGTCCCGAAATCATAAATACATAAAACGCATCATAGGGCAATGCATGCACATGAACAATGAGCAGATAACTCAAAAACAAAGCTCCGTCAAGCATCCCATAATCATCGGAGTCATGGTGAAGACACAAATGTCAAATCCAAAACGAAACCAATATGATATAATCAAAACTATACATGTAAACATCTGAACGAAATGCGTGCCAAACCTTTCGTGTTGCTGTGCGATGCGCATAACATTACACAGGGGAGGACGTCTATTGTAAGAAAATAATCATATATGTATATATCTTTAGTTTAATATGCACGTCCCACCGTTTTGGAAAATAATTTTGAAGGGTTCCATTGTTTTAAACGTTTTGTGTTATATCAGACACGTAGGTAAATACTGAGACTACAGCTTTCTTTTGAAAATCCCTTCGATGACTATCAATGCATGCAAAATACATTCAGGTACTGTCTTTTGACTAGTCCTGCTCAGTACGAAAACAATAGTAAATATCATAAAAACGTACTGCTCCATAAGAAATCAATTCCAAAATGTGCATATGAATGCTACGTGCATCTGGTGTGCACGAAAATCAAAATCCATATATGTGCCATACATGTGCACAGAAACAATATCTAAGTGCAATGGGTGTGCACGAAACACCTGTCAAAGGCAACGTGGGTGCCTGACAGCAAAATCAGGTGCATCTAATATACACGAAGAATCTCGATTTAGTGCATCTGGTGTGCACCAATATCGCATCTCAAATCATGCGCCCAACATGTGCGAAAATCCAATCAGGCGCACAAGGTGCACAAAACAAATATCGAACATCACAATTGAAATCGACGGTATACAATACATCTTAAATCCAAATCAGGCATACTGTGTATCAAATCTCACAACCATGTGCATCAGCGTGCACAAAATCTAATCAAACACTAAAAGTGCATGAAAACTATGCCGTAAGTATAAGTCAAATCATATGCATGCCCTAGGCATGAAGTCAAAATCAATACCTCTAATAACATCAAATCGAAGTCCTGTGCAACTGTAGTGCACAAAATATTTATTACTGCACTGCAAGCATATGTGAACTATACCGAGTGCAAAAATCAAATCGGTGCGTACTATATGCATAAATCAACCCAACTGTGTGAAATCCGTGAAATCATAAGCATGCGCCGCCAAGGCACAAAAACGATATCAAGTGCAATATCTGTGCACAAACTATAAATACCCAGTAGGTGCAACCATGGTACATGAAAACAAATATCATGAAACTCAATTATCAAAACTCAATCATGCGAATAGATCGCCCAAAATACCGAAATCAAGTATGGCGGAATAGTCCCGCTCAAGCACATCCTCTAAAAATCTCTGGCCAACTGTCATGGTCACTCATAATATGTCTCGTCGACGATGCTGAACTCTGGCCTACTGGTGTGTGTAACATAACCACTCCTGGGTCTAAGTCATCTCGTAATTTATTCCAGAAAGGTCCTGTCGAGATCTCTCCCAAATCTCGTCTCTGCTGAACTGTCCGGAAGTCATCATCCTTCACTAAATCTGTTTCTTGTTCCGGAACGGCTGCAAACCTATAGCGAATCCTTCTAGAAGATATATCCTTATACAACGCCTTTGCATGCGTATCACATCTCTGAAGTCGGCGGGATAGAACGTCATCTCATCAAGATCTCGTACGAACCTCTTACTCCACTTTTATCTAATGTCGACTGCTCCGGACTCGTCTCTTCGTGGCTGCATGGACTGTGCTCCAACGGCTTTAATCGTATCTGGAGTCTCCCAAGAAATGCATCTCACCACATAGCATCCGAATAAAGTCGAACCATTTGATCGATTCGTCAAAACCTCATTATCCCCCAGGTGCTCAACATCTTGGGTACGGTTTAATAGTATCGAGTACATACCACAGTATCGGTAGACCAGCTGTAGATGGGCAAACCCAAGCCTCACTAATGGCACCGCGGAACTGCCGCAAACCCTAAGGTTCAAAGGCTTTCACACGGTCATTATGTCGAGTTAGAGTTTCATTCTTCTAGAGGGTCCATAAAATTGCTTGCATGTTTTTCCTAATACTTTAAACTTGGAATATGGGTTTCTGACATTCGATCGCCTCTATCGACTCTCAACTTACCGGCGTGAAGTCGTCTCTAGCTGGAATCAATCTATCTGATGATCTTGCATCGGGGTAAAAGAACGAACCACATGTCCTAGTCATTCATTCTCGGGTGACTAGCGACCTTCTATCATATCTCTAAGTACAACTTGTATTGCAATAGCTCCAACATCTGGGGCGATATCTCATCGTTCGCAGCAACAACTGGCTCATTCATCTGCACACTGAACAGTGCCTCAATCATCATGAATAAGCGATACATCAATGGTCATCACATTCTGGCTGGTCTCTATCAGCGGCTCAATCTTTTGGTGCAATTCTGCACGCCCGAGAAATCTCATAACAGCGATCCATCCAACGCTCATGGCGCGGAAATACAATAACACGGCGCATCTATGCAAATCGTATGTCCCTGGAATTATGCCCTGGTCAGTCCTCGTCCGTGGCGAGCTCATACTGATCGCAACTCTAGCCGTAGCTCTCCACGCCCGTACAACCGTGGTAACGAAACCATATCTGGTACTGATGAGGATAGATTGTAATACCCATTCCCTATAAATAATTAGCGTATTTTAATAAATAACGTCTTCAGACACTCTCCCAAATTTCCTACAAAATTCCCGTATATTTTTCCAGAATTTAATCCAGATTTATTCCGATATAAATATATACATAGGTATAACTTTTATTTAAACTAATTTACTAAACTCCTAACCTAAAATTAAAACTCTATTACTTAAATCCTTTTATCTTTCCCTTTCATATTTTCCTTTCCTAGACTCAGCCCAAACCCAAACCCTAACTCTCCATTTCCTTTTATAATTTCCAAGCCGGCCTATCTTCCCCTCCCTTTCCTTTTCCTTTTTAATTCCTTCAGCCCGGACCACTTCCCTCTATCTTTTCTATTTTTACTTAATTTCCAAGCCGGCCCATCTCACCCTTCCCGATTAATTTTAATTCCTCTGAGCCCGGCCCAACTTGCCCGAAACCCAACCCGACCCGACTCCTTCCCTACCCGACCCGACCATTATCTCTCTTCCCCACTGTCTTCCCTCGTTCCCGCCCGGTCTCCTCTGGCCACGTCATCGTGACCACGTCCCCTCCCCCGTCTCTCTCGCGCCCACGACGCGCGCGCGTTCTCTCCCACGACCCGCTCCCCTCAACGGCTCCCTCCTTCTTCTCTCGCCTCTTCCTCTTCTCTCTCCCTCTTTCTCCCGCCGCCGTCTCCCCCTCTTTCCGTACGCAAGAACCCCCATCGCCGACGTCCACTCCACCCTACCGCCTTCGCCTCCTTCGACACGAGCTCCTCCTCGTCTCCTCCACCTCGCCACCGACCTCTTCATCCCTTCGCCAAGCCCTGCATCCCCTTCCTCTTCCCGTGAGCCCGTCGCCACCCTCCTCTCCTCCCGTGCACCCCAACCAAGCATTGTCGTCGTCGTCACCCCCACACGACCACCGCCACCGCCAGCTTCCCCTGCGACAGCAACCTCCTCCTTCGACCCAGCTGCAGACTTCGCCTCCGGCCATCCGTGCTCCCTACCACGACCATCCCCGGTGACCCCGAGCACACTACCATCATCCTCCCTTTCTCATCTCACTGCACTTCCTCAACACCACCGGCTCACTTCCTTTCTCCGAGCCTCAACTCAACATCATCACCTCACTGCTTTGCCGTCTCTGCGCCAAGCCACTTCGTCGTTTCTCCAAGCTCCGTCTTCTTCACCGAGGCCAGGCTCAAATCCCAGCCGCGTGTAGCCGTGTGCATGTCGTTGTGCTAACCATGCCGTCACTGCAGGCTGCCGCCATCATCGCCTTTGTGACCATCGATCGTCGTCAAGCAAGTTTTAATACTTGCTTCATGCTACATATTTTCATTTCGGTTGCGATCTGATATTATTATAAGTGTTCGATGTAAACCATGACCTAAAAACCCAGTTAAATTGACGGCAACAAATAACATTTGGTGGCCCGAGTTACAATGAATGTCCCTTAAGACTTTGGTTACGATACGATATCGTTTGCTCACGTAAAATGATGTCCCGATTTCTGTCGTAAAGCCTGAAAACTTTCGTACATGCTAAACTGTAAAATGTATAATAAATTATATACAAATTGAATTTTAGCGTTCCATGTCTCGTATCGAAGATAACTGTTTAGCCTACAGTATTATATAGTTGGTCACTGGATTTTAACAAACTGTGATAGAGATAATTGCGGTGGATTACGATTTTGGACTGCAGTCCAGAACGGAAATCCCAGTTAACCCCTGTTTCTAAACCCCTGTATATTCCTGTTCAAATATGAGAATGCGCGGAACCCAATATCTTTACGTAGAAAATTGAATTATCTTTCTTACTCCACTGGTCTCACTGGATTCCTCAACTATTTGTTATTCTTAACTCATTTTACAATGTCGATACGTTTTGCTGAATTCTGCAGAGGCAGATTTTACACATCGAACATAACCTGTCCGTAACTCCCTGTAGACATAGTCTATTACTGATCCGCCAATTGCGGTGGAAATATAACTAATAACCCCAAACATTGTTCAACTATAGCGTTACCTAATTACGATCCCAACTATGATTAAAGTGTGTTACGAAATGGACTTCCGATTCTGAAACCGGATTTCCAGCCATGAACGCTTAAATTTTAATGGTCATAACTAGTAAACATGAAACCCGATTGGCGCGAAACCAATTTTGATGGATAGATAATTCAACATACTGTTTACCCCTTTTACATTGTTTCTCTTAATTCTGCACGCATGACTTATAGTAAATTATGCAAGTGGTAGGACACTGACTGATGGTATTCCATTCTTATGGTAATTATTGTATTCTCATCATATCGTGTAGAAGTCATTGCATCGGTAACCTAGTGATCATGTGCATTACCCAGTGTTAGGTATTAGTGTTTGATTGTGGCAAGTACGTGAGTGTTTAAGCATGAATGGATAAGTGAAAGTGACACGTACTTGTACGCAATCAGCAGACCCTATTTATATATTGCATTGTCGACGTCTATAGGACATGTATAAGTGTAACTATAATTGGTATAGGACGATTATGGAAGCACTTATATGGGTGTCATAGATAAGGCACCAAACACTGTCCATTTATCTTGGGTATCAGTCGAGACATGCTTGATGGAGATCCTATCTCCAGTTCTCGCGTAGACTTGTCATGGACCGACTGGTATTTGAGTTTATGGTTGGCGTTTGATGTAAACCACGGGGTGTGAGGTAGTTTGAGTGTGAGTTCAACAGAACCTCGGGAGTCCCATTGCCGGCACATACAGCGACTCTGGAGATATATGGGTATATTACTGATTATTAGCGAGCGACTCGGGCCCGTGTTCCCTTGTCCTTGGGTCCTACCCTTGGGTGGGGATACTCACGAGTGGTTGACTCTCATACTTAGACTGACGATAGGCTTAGTGATCTGTACAGTGAGACTTAGAGACTGATAGGGTTAGTGACATTGACACGCATTGCTTACTCATTCAACATACCTGCCATACTGTTTACTACTTTACGGTTTACCTGCTCTATTGGCTACCTGCATTGGCTACTTCATATTCACGCCAATATTCCATGATTACTGTTTCATATTCATTATTATTGCACGAGTTCTCATTTGTATCTATATATATATTGCCATCGTATCGCTCTAACGACCTGAGTATGCATGCTCAGAGTGAGAAGTGGATCTAGCTTGGACCAGGACTTGACGTACCTCGAGGATATCGCGGACATCTTGATCAACAACCTAGAGCTATACACTCTTGATCTCCATCTGGTTAGTTCTTTTGTATTTGTTTTGATTTAGTGACTGCCTTTCTCATTACCTGTGCAGTGATTACTGATTACCACGTAGAGCTAGAAGCCGAAGTGTGACTACGGAGGGATATTTCCTCGA
The DNA here is from genome assembly GCA_030015575.1 of Agapanthus africanus. Classification (NCBI taxonomy): domain Eukaryota; kingdom Viridiplantae; phylum Streptophyta; class Magnoliopsida; order Asparagales; family Amaryllidaceae; genus Agapanthus; species Agapanthus africanus. Next base: position 347,158,428 of record CM057351.1, on the reverse strand, counting down.
CCGTAGGAGTATGGCTGGCCTTGCCGACCCCTCGTATTCCCTATTTTGGGAAGCGGGGCGTGACATAGTTTTATTGGTATCAGAGCCAGGTTTTGCTTCGATTGGGATTGTTGTTTCCGTGTAGGGCTTGACAATCTAAGACATCCTTCGGTCTAGATTGTAAACTTGTCATTCTTGATCTTGGTTCACATAGTGTATTTTGCTATACATATTGATCTATTCGCTAGAGTTTTGGGTGACTTAGTAAAGTTACGTGGTTGTAATTATGAACTGCAACATAGTTACAATACTGTACTCTATTGAGTGACTTGGAGTTCTACATTTGATTTTCGCTCGATTGAGTTTCACCTCACCCGATATTCTTGTTTCATTGTCTATTCTATATCTTGTTCTAATTTTTACTCCTTGTACTCCCCAGAATCAGACCGTCGAGATTTTGAATGTGCTGCAAGGTTTGAAAGAAGCCCAGGAGCGAATGAACGACCTGTTAGCTGAAGGATTAGGAAGGCAGATGACTCGGACACCAGTGGAAGCCTTCAATCATAAGGGAATCCCTGTTAAACAAGGAAAAGAGGTGAAGATGAAGCGCCCACCTGTTCTCCCGCAACGGAAGCAGCAGAAGGCTCAACGTTGTGGATACTGCAAGAAACCAGGACATTTTCAGAGAGACTGTCGCAGCGCCAAAGGACAGCGCCTAATTTGCGGATCCAGCGAACATCTTGTCAATGGGTGCCCTAAAAGGAAGGAACTACAAGGGGGAGATTCGTCCACACTCTCCACTCTTGCTAAGTGATGGTTATTTCGTAACTCGAGTTTCGAGGATAGTACGGGTCCAACACAGAATTCCACTTGCTCGACGAGAATGCAGCGGTCTAGATATCAAAAGAGAATTATCACCTTTCTGCTTTCAATAAAAAAAATGTTGTCACTCTTTTGTAAATATTTCCTTTCGTTTAAGATCTTGTATCCGTTGAATTTTTAGTTGAATACAATAAAACTCTGAGTTGTGATGTATGTAACGTTCCCTTGCCTCACACTTTATTTATACTATTCATTGCATCAGCAATCTAAATTTTGATTTTTCAGTCCTTACCTACCGCATATTTTCCTTGTACTCCGTACCCTTGATTATTTTCTTAATGTGTTCCACTGTCTAAACATGACTCTTTCTTTTCAGGCCATGGCCTACCCTGGAGCAGCGCCGCCTCTAGATGAGGACGCACGGTCATGCGTTTCCTTGGACTGCATGCTGGTGAGTTCAGATGACGAGATCAACGGCCCACAGGTGATTTTCGGAAACAGCGATTCCGAGGGTGAGGGCTTCGCAGCCCCAGAAGTCGACATAATCAGCGACTCTGACGATGAAGAAGAGGACCCCGAAAAGGACCCGATAGAGGGAGATCCCGAGGAAGACCCGACAGAAGAAAATCCAGAAGAGGAAGACCTTGGGAAGAATCCAGTGGAAGAAAATCCCATAGAAGAAGGTCCAGAAGAAGAGAATCACGTGGAAGCAGACCTCGATGAAGAAGCTCCAGCCGAGGAAGAAGGACCAGAAGAACAAGACCCCGCGGCAGGAGAATCTCTAGTGGCGATCCCTACGAGGCGCTATGGAAATGGACGCCCCTATCTGAGCGCGCGAGCCTACTGTAACCTGCTGAACTCCCATAACCGCGACTGACGTGATTTAGTTTTTGTCTCCTTTGGCCAAATAAATCTATATATAGTTTAGGGCCATCTTTAATTTTTCGAGAATGCCTTGTTTGAAATTTTCTGGAATGAAATAAAATTTCTGAGTTCGCTAATCTTTTGATTTTTGGTTCGCATGATGCTTTAACTGTTTCCCCTATACATTTCTTTTCCTCCTGAGATTCATTCTTGTCCTTCACTCCTGCACCTTGTGCTGATTTGTCCCTCGCTTAGATTAAAAGTACCGCACCCCGATCTTTTGAATGGGCCATACTCTATTGTAACCCCTACCATGACTAGCCCTTATACACCAGTAGTGCTTCCTTTTATTACATTCAGTGACGTCGTTATTCGAAAATTTAGTTTTCGTTATTTTGTATTTATCGAAAAATTTCGTATTATTAACTACTTCCGTTTTACCCGTTTTAAATGCTTTACTACTCTTCACATTTTCAATAGCGCAAACATATATCGCGCATATTATTTTGTTCCATGTCTCTTATTTTCACCATGTGGGTTTTCTAAGTTATTTTAAAATTGTTTGATCGATAAATTATTCTAAAATATTTTAACCTATCGGCAAATCCTTCACTATTTTATTATTGCTACTTTATTTTCCCGGGTATTGTGCTTATAGTTGCTATTATAAATGGTTATGCCTTATGCTTACTATGTTTAGCTGCGCTACTCTTTGATAATACGTATGTATATATATATTTCGGATTTTGTTTTTATCTAGTTGCTTCTACGTAGACCGCTATATAGTAGTATTTGATTCTGTGGTTTTTCGCATATTATTTATATCTTATCGTTTATTTTAAATTTCGAGAACGAAATTTTTGTAAGGGTGGTATGATATAATACCCAGTCTCTATAAATAATTAGCGTATTTTAAAAAATAACATCTTCAGATACTCTCCCAAATTTCCTACAAAATTCCCGTATATTTTTCCAGAATTTAATCCAGATTTATTCCGATATAAATATATACATAGGTATAAATTTTATTTAAACTAATTTACTAAACTCCTAACCTAAAATTAAAACTCTATTACTTAAATCATTTTATCTTTCCCTTTCATATTTTCCTTTCCTAGACTCAGCCCAAACCCAAACCCTAACTCTCCATTTCCTTTTATAATTTCCAAGCCGGCTCATCTCCCCCTCCTTTTCCTTTTCCTTTTTAATTCCTTCAGCCCGGCCCGCTTCCCTCTATCTTTTCTAATTTTACTTAATTTCCAAGCCGGCCCATCTCTCCCTTCCCAATTAATTTTAATTCCTCTGAGCCCGGCCCAACTCGCCCGAACCCTACCCGACCCGACTCCTTCCCTACCCGACCCGACCACTATCTCTCTTCCCCATTGTCTTCCCTCGTTCCTGCCCGTTCTCCTCTGGCCACGTCATCGCGACCATGTCCCCTCCCCCGCCTCTCTCGCGCCCACGATGCACGCGCGTTCCCTCCTATGACCTGCTCCCCTCAACGGCTCCCTCCTTCTTCTTACGCCTCTCCCTCTTCTCTCTCCCTCTTTCTCCCACCGCCGTCTCCCTTTCTTTCCCTATGCAAGAACCTCCATCACCGACGTCCACTCCACCCTACCGCCTTCGCCTCCTTCGACACGAGCTCCTCCTCGTCTCCTCCACCTCGTCACCGACCTCTTCATCCTCTCGCCAAGCCCTGCATCCCCTTCCTCCTCCCGTGAGCCCGTCGCCACCCTCCTCTCCTCCCGCGCACCCCTACCAAGCACTGTCGTCGTCTTCACCCCAATGTGACCACCGCCACCACCAGCTTCCCCTGCGACAGCAACCTCCTCCTTCGACCCAGCTGCAGACTTCACCTCCGGCCACCCGTGCTCCCTGCCACGACCATCCCCGGTGACCCCGAGCACACTACCACCAGTCTCCCTTTCTCAGCTCACTGCACTTCCTCAACACCGCCGGCTCACTTCCTTTCTCCGAGCCTCAACTCAACATCATCACCTCACTGCTTTGCCGTCTCTGCGCCAAGCCACTTCGTCGCTACTCCAAGCTCCGTCTTCTTCACCGAGGCCAGGCTCAAATCCCAGCCGCGTGTAGCCGTGTGCATGTCATTGTGCTAACCGTGCCGTCGCTGCAGGCTGTCGCCATCATCGCCTTTGTGACCATCGATCGTCGTCAGGCAAGTTTTAATACTTGCTTCATGCAACATATTTTCATTTCGGTTGCGATCTGATACTATTATAAGTGTTCGATATAAACCATGACCTACAAACCCAGTTAAATTGACGGAAACAAATAACATTGGGTGGCCCGAGTTACAATGAATGTCCTTTAACACTTTGGTTACGATACGATGTCGTTTTCTCACATAAAATGTTGTCCCGATTTCTGTCGTAAAGCCTGAAAACTTTCGTACATGCTAAACTGTAAAATGTATAATAAATTATGCACAAGTCAAATTTTAGTGTTCCATGGCTCGTATCGAAGATAACTGTTTAGTCTACAGTATTCTATAGTTGGTCACTGGATTTTAAAAAATTATGATAGACATAATTGCGGAGGATTACGATTCTGGACTGCAGTCCAGAACGGAAATCCCAGTTAACCACTGTTTCTAAACCCCTGTATATTCCTGTTCAAATATGAGAATGCACGGAACCCTATATCTTTACATAGAAAATTGAATTAGCATTCTTACTCCACTAGTATCACTGGATTCCTCAATTGTTTGATATTTTTAACTCATTTTACAATGTCGATACGTTTTGCTGAATTCTGCAGAGGCAGATTTTACACATCGAACATAACCTGTCCATAACTCCCTGTCAACATAGTATATTACTGATCCTCCAATTGCAGTGGAAACATAACTGATAACCCTAAATATTGTTCAACTACAGCGTCGCCTAATTACGATCCCAACTGCGATTAAAGTGTGTTACGAAATGGACTTCCGATTCTGAAACCGGATTTCCATCCGTGAACGCTTAAATTGTAATGGTCATAACTATCAAACCTGAAATCCGATTGGCGCGAAACCAATTTTGATGGATAGATAATTCAACATAATGTTTACCCCTTTCACATTGTTTCGCTTAATTCTGCACGCATGACTTGTAGTAAATTATGCAAGTGGTAGGACACTGACTGATGGTATTCCATTCTTATGGTAATTATTGTATTCTCATCATATCGTGTAGAAGTCATTGCATCGGTAACCTAGTGATCATGTGCATTACCCAGTGTTAGGTATTAGTGTTTGATTGTGGCAAGTACGTGAGTGTTTAAGCATGAATGGATAAGTGAAAGTGACACGTACTTGTACGCAATCAGCAGACCCTATTTATATATTGCATTGTCGACGTCTATGGGACATGTATAAGTGTAACTATAATTGGTATGGGACGATTATGGAAGCACTTATATGGGTGTCATAGATAAGGAACCAAACACTGTCCATTTGTCTTGGGTATCAGTCGAGACATGATTCATGGAGATCCTATCTCCAGTTCTCACGTAGACTTGTCATGGACCGACTGGTTTTTGAGTTTATGGTTGGAGTTTGATGTAGACCACGGGGTATGGGGTAGTTTGAATGTGAGTTCAACAGAACCTCGGGAGTCCCATTGCCGGCACATACAGCGACTCTGGAGATATATGGGGATTTTACTGATTATTAGCGAGCGACTCGGGCCCGTGTTCCCTTGTCCTTGGGTCCTACCCTTGGGTGGGGATACTCATGAGTGATTGACTCTCACACTTGGACTGACGATAGGCTTAGTGACCTGTACAGTGAGACTTAGAGACTGATAGGGTTAGTGACATTGGTACGCATTGCTTACTGATTCAACATACCTGCCATACTGTTTACTGCTTTACGGTTTACCTGCTCTATTGGCTACCTGCATTGGCTACTTCATATTCACGCCATTATTCCATGATTACTGTTTCATATTCATTATTATTGCACGGGTTCCCATTTGTATCTATATATATATTGCCATCGTGTCGCTCTGACGACCTGAGTATGCATGCTCAGAGTGAGAAGTGGATCTAGCTTGGACCAGGACTTGACGTACCTCGAGGATATTGCGGACATTTTGATCAGCGACCCAGAGCTATACTCTCTTAATCTCCATTTGGTTAGTTCTTTTGTATTTGTTTTGATTTAGTGACTGCATTTCTCATTACCTGTGCATTGATTACTGATTACCACGTAGAGCTAGAAGCCGAAGTGTGACTACGGAGGGATATTTGCTCGACCGTAGGAGCATGGCTGGCCTTGTCGACCCCTCGTATTCCGTATTTTGGGAATCGGGGCGTGACATAGATCATATGAATGATTATATACTATGCAAAGAAATGTACATACCAAGGCTTCTTAAGCGGAGTAGCGTATCGTAAGTATGCCGCGGAACATATGTACGGTACGTCACTCTACTCAACCTACCTACTCCATCAATCAAGGGTCATCCTACACTCCGAAGGTAAAACCTAACTCTCTGATACCAACTTTGTCACGACCCGAAAAGTACGGAACATGAGCGACACTTAAATTACGAAACGTCTCGAGGCCTACGTAATCTAAGTAAGCTAAAACCCAGAAATCAAAACCAAGTAAAGCAGTAGAGTGAAGGAAAACCAATTTAAATCAACTAGTTTAGCAACATAAGCCGAAAATGTATTTTTTTAAAATCACAAGTCTTTTCTGAAAAATTTCGGCAGAGATTCCTTTGTAAATACTGGCCCCGAACGGGGTACAACATGATAAATATATGCAACAATGAAAAAAATGCATCCCCAAGCGGGAGCTAGCTCTTCGTCAATCGACGGTTACAACCACGCAAGCAATATAATATACAACGCCGACGGGCGAGGATCAAAACTGAAAGGAAAACTCTAAAACATATGAAATCCATCATAATACAACGCGCGACTCTAAGGTCGAAATAAATACATGTCTGGTTGATGGAGTTTTACTAAATACAACTGAAATAACAAATATACAATGGTGGTCCTAATACAAAAGACGCCACCTACCAAAACAATCACCGAAGGGAACAGTGTGCCAGCGAAGCCGCAACGAAACCTGTACGGCAAAACCTGCAGGAAACTGTGGCACAACGGGGGTGAGTTGCCAACTAGTGAGTAGAAAACATCTACGAGCAGAAATCGCATACATGACGCTATCCTAGGTCATATCAATCAATATCCTCAGATAAATATCTTGGTCCATCTATGTATAAGTGTAATACTACATGCTCGTGTCAGTACCTCAGATAGCAACATATCAGATATATGATGTATGACTGCATTACCAGTGAAACAGAATACAACATGACTGAGACAACTATTTTCTTTATTTTAATGAGATTTCTGTATGTATATAAATTGCGTATCATCAATGAAATCGACAGATAAAACAGTGTCCAGCATCAAAACAAAACATCAATCTCAGTATCTCAATACCTTAGGCTCCGGCTATCAGGTCTGGCCTATATCATCAAATCTCAATATCTCAATGTCTCAAGTCTCAATATCTCAATACCTCAGGCTCCGTCATTCCGGATCGGCCCATATCATCAATCATACGACCACGAACGGTACCCTCCGGATATCCGCCGCGCCAGGTAAAATCACCGGTAGGCAGTTTGCCCCTGCCGGGCTCATCGTCTACACCTTGAGCTTCTTGCCCCGAGGTACCTTACTAGGTCCACCATGTACTCGAGACGGTTCATCCAACTCCTCGAATCGGGTCTCGAAAACATCTCAGAATCGAGAAAATATCATGGTGGACAATACTCAACATATCAAGGAAAACCATATTTTTCTCTTTAAAATAATTCATCGGTTTTACAAAACTTTCACATGCGCTTTCCAATTCCAGAAAATATCAAGAATAATCCGAAATCATCAAGTCACCCTGTCAATAACAATGAAAACTGGCATAAATCTCCATAATACTGCATAACCAATGAATACATGAATGCATCTGATATCATGCAATGAATGCAATAGTTAAACTAGCACATGAAACCTATAACATATTGCAAGTATCAACTTAGCAAGCTATGTCAAAGAATAGTATTTTCTAAAGTGTACGTGACATGGCAATTACCGATGATGATGTGTGTGAGCCGGCAAGCAAGTGTATGTGGAGCATACGCATCATCGGTAATGGTGCTGGTGTCCTGACAGCAGGCTTTCATGATGATTACAGATAACATATGTACAAATATGCAATGTGATGAAACATCATGAAATGTACAGAAAGTGATGTAGTAACGGCAACACTGAAAATATACCTACCCAATATACGAGTCATACAATTTGGTATAAAAACATACTCACGACTCCCCACTTTTGAAAATGAGTATGACTCGAGCCCAGTAAAAAGGGTAAGGGAATCCGCCTAAGTCTGAGTCGATCTATATATATATATATATATATATACACACACCTAGTAGTCGGTGATCTCGCCTCCACAGTATCACGTACGATACAATAAATAATATGACATCCTCGAGTCAAGAGTGCGGATCTATCCTCATAACTATCTCTCGTACGGTAAATCTATCGTACGGCATCCCAAATCTAGGTACGGGTCAAATATCATATTTATCTCATTATTCATCTGATATCCACATCATCATATATCGTGAGCAGTGGGCACGGATCTAAGTCTAGTACACTACTAATATCATCGACACTAATCATGATCTGGCTACTGATCTACAGCCTCATACAATCCGGTGTCATCCATACTTTTCATCATATAGGAGTATACATCGCCCAAGCGATCCATTATAATATCTTAACATATCATATCTCATATCTCGATATATAACTCGTCAACTATCATAATATATCATCAACATAGTATCGTCGTCCAACGACCCGCTATAACATCATGACAAATCTTGGTCACGCATTCAATATCGCACGGCATCATGCCCGATCAGATCGACTCATTCCCAAATATCATATAACATTTTCGTCATCCAAGCATACGAATATAGATATAAATATGTCCCCAATACACACAAGGAAGTCATAGTATGCGAGTATGTGTATGTGCATGTATGCAAATCTTTACCCTAGGGTTTCGGGACTGAGAAATCGACTAGAGTCCTTTCATCCATACTCGCTAACACTAACCCCTAACCTCCTAAAGCTTTCTTTCTAAGGCTCGTATCACATCCTAACATATAAAGGTATATATATCGTATCCCAACATATAATTCCTTACAACTTTGCGGGGGTGCTATACGCCATCCACCCGACTTCTCCCCGTAGATATAAATCTACTCACCTTGTTTCTTGTGTGCCGATGCCGATGTCGCCATCTTTATCTTCAACATCTCGACATCACGTGGGATACTACACATATAACCCAATCGCAAATGCATATTAAAATCACATCGGAAAACCAAAAATGGCACATGCTATGCTCATAGGTAAAAACCTATAGCCTTGCATGTAAACACGACCAATAACCCTAGTTGTGACGTTCAAAGGCCACACGACGGAAACGAAATATTAAATACCAAAATCCATGTTAAAACAAGTCGTAAAACAATGCGCCAACACAAGAAAATGATCCCAGATTTTACCCTGGGTCAAATCAGCCAATTTTGCATATGCCAAGGGTCAAATTTACTGGAGATAAAGCCCTGAAACAAAAACGAACCACTTCCTCACTGCTCTGGCCGCAAATTGCGTCTAGAATGAATTAATTTATGTCTAGGGTTGATGGTTAGGGGCTAGGGTTTTGGTGGTACACTCCAGGTTTCCTACACATCACTCTGTGTTTGCTAAATAATTTTCAGAGGCTCCGGGTGTTAGCAGATTTCATAATACACTCACAGAATCCAAAATTCTTCCGATATCGGGTTTCTAAGTCCGCTAAAATGGGTTCTAGTCTCTGGTTTAGGTCACCAATCAATTACCACAGGGGTTGTGTATCCTCTACTAGCCTTAATTTCACCTTTGGGTTCAACTAAAACCCTAATCCTCAACTCAAGTTTTAAAACTTCCCAAAACCACACAATATCGGTTCTAATCTAACATGGATGTAAAAACAATGGAAATACTAGGCTAATGGTTAAGAGAATAGCTCATTTGGCAAATCAAGAATTTTCTTGAGTTGCCCCCAAGTGTCCAAAATGTATGCTTCTTGGTCCAAAGTGTAGCTTGTGAGCTTGTACCCAAAATTCATGAAAGTGGGATGGGGTTTTAATGGGTTTATTGTGATGATTTGAGGATGTAGAGAGGCAAGGGGAGAAAGGAGGCGGCAGCAGCAGCAAGTGAGTGAGGAGAGGAGAGTAAATGGTGAAGAGTGAAGTGGGAATGGGAGCTTGGTCCTAGGTTTGACCCCTTACCTTCTCACTCTCTCTCATACCCATCCCTCCATTCTTTAATCATATTTCTTTTCTTTTCTTTTCTTCTCCTTGCAATAGTAAACCCAAAACAATAATCATACACCCAAAACATGTAGGAAAAATGTAACAAGTATTAAAAAAAATGACATGTGTACAAAACACGCTTAAAGTCCGATTAGCGATTTTTAATCGCGATTAGCACAAAATTAGTATCAAATAAATCATAAACTCTCATAATTTGCTTAAATCACATAAAGTACCATCTTTTTAGTAATTTCCATAATTTTCCCAATTTTTTCCCAATTTATCGGTATTTAATTATACCGCCTTATTAAAATATTCAATATTTTATTATTTAATTATAAAAATTCCCAAAAATAATATTTTATTTTTTCTGAAATGTTACAGTTGCGAGGATACTTTTATTCTCACTTTGTGTATCATTTGTATCTAGTATACTCCATCTACCATATCTACTGTTTCTACCATTGTACATGTGACTTAGAGGTGTGGCAATGAGATTAGTATATATGTGTTGTTTCTCTGGGGTCGAGCTCACTTGCCGACATGATGCTTTCTTTTTTTCGTGCTTTTATATGCTTTTTGGCTCTATCATGATATATATTGCTTGTGGTTGTGATTACGCCTTTGGTGAAGAGCTACCTCCCGCTTAGGAATGCCGTTATTCTTTACTTATGCATATATTGTATTGTACCCGTTTGGGGCCAGTATTTACAAAGGAGACTCTGCCAAAATTTTCGGGAAAATTTGATATTTCTAAAATGTTTAATGCGAATTATTTTTCCAAAATCGTTTTCCTTAAACAAGTTTTCCTTCACACTATTTGTTTAACGGTTTAGATTTTCTGGGCTTTGGCTTACTTAGATTACATTGTGCCTTGAGACATTTCGTAATTTAAGTGCCAGTCACGTTCCGTACCTTCGAGTCATGACAAAGTTGGTATTAAAGCCTTAGGTTTAACCTTTCTGAGTGTAAGATGACCCTTGGTAGATGGAATAGGTGACTTAAGCAGAGTGACATAGCGTGTGTATGTTCCGCAGCATACTTACGATACGGTACTCCGCCTAAGTGACCTTAGGATATATATATTTGCTTGTATTTCCTTCCTTGATTCCATATGTCCTCTTGTTTCGATCGCAATTTTCCTATCGATCTCGTTTCTTGTTCCAGCCACTATGCCGCCGGAGACTACGAGGGCCAGAGGGCCGCCGCCAGGGATGAGATTAGAGTAGGCTCGTTTGAGACGAGGACCGACCAGGGCGGTACGCTTACCCCTCAGGGATAGAGTGATCCATTTTTCCAGGCTGGGTAGCACGGCTGGAGTCGAGAATTCAGGATTTGTGACAGATGGTTGGATTGTTAGTTGAGGATAGCCGAGCTCCGAGAGTCGATGATGTCCCTCCTACTGCAGGGACTGTCATTGTACCTGCTGCTCAGGCAGCTGTTTCTGTTGTAACTGAGATTATTTCCGTATCTTTACAGGAGTTTTCGAGGATGAAGCCTCCAGTTTTTACCAGCACAGATGCAGCGGAGGATCCACATGCAATCCTCGACAGGATGGCTAGGATTGTCATTCACAGAGATGTTCTGACAAGATATGGGTTGAGCTTGCGAGTTTTCATCTAGGGGGTCCTGCTCAGACGTGGTGCGAGTCGGTTGAGAGAGGCCAAGCTACAGGTCTACCTCTTATGACTTGGGATGAGTTCACAACTATATTTCTTGCTCGTTTCCTTCTGGAAAGCGTTCGAAATGCTCGAGCTCATAGTTTTGAGTCTTGGCGCAAGACTTCAGGTATGACGGTGTTCGAGTATGACATTCAGTTTACTCAGCTGTTCCGATATGCTTCTTACCTAGTGGACACTGAAAAGAAACGGATAAAGAGGTTTGTGTGGGGATTGGACATGCAGTTATTTCTTGCTATCGACGCCCAACTTTTTGACTTTTACGCCGCTGCTATGGACGTGGTCTTAATGTTGGAAGAGCGCATTTCTGAGACTTCGGTCATTTTTGGGCCGAAGCGGATTTGTACCGGTATGCCAGCTCAAAGGCGGTTAGATAGACGCCGTTGTGACAGGTATTCTTTTGGTGTTTTCTTCCGATGCGTATTTATTTCTGGTGTGGATTGAAATGGTATCCACATATTTTGTATCGAGGTTTAGCCGATATTTTTCCTTGCTAAATTAGCCGCTTGTCGTGATTTCTTCCGTATGCTAATCTTTTGTCGCTCGAAATGTTTTCGTTCGTGTTTGTTTTGTTCGTATCGGAGATATGGATTCTTCTGTCAGTTTGATTCTTCCCGATATGTTTGACTTCAAAGTTCTTCTGGGCATGGATTGGTTAGCCACGTGTTATGCGTCCGTAGACTGCCATGAGAAGGCAATCAGATTTAGTTTTCCGGGTAAGCCGGTTCTTGTTTTCAGGGAGACCGTAGCGTCGCCTTTCCCTGTTTGATTTTTTCTCTTCGCGCTAGTCAGATTTTGAGGAAAGGATGTAAGGGATTCTTGGCCTATGTTTGTGATGTTAGAGCCGCAGAGGTCCCGTTGGACCAGGTCCCGATTGTGAGGGAATTTCAAGATGTCTTTCCTGACAAGTTGCTTGGTTTGTCGCCAGAGCGCGATATTGAGTTTTGCTTTGACTTGATTCCCGGCATGGAGCCTTTTTCTATACCTCCATATAGGATGGATCCGGCGGAGCTTAAGGAACAGAAGGATCGGTTGCAAGATATGTTGGATAAAGGGCTTGTTCGTCCGAGTGCATCACCTTAGGGAGCTCATGTCCTGTTCGTCAAGAAGAAAGATGGCAGTTTATGTTGGTGCATCGATTATCGTCAGTTGGATCGAGTGACTGTGCGGAATAGATATCCCCTACCTCGCATTGACATTTTGTTTGATCAGCTCCAGGGTGCTGGACATTTCTCGAAAATTGACTTGCGGTCGGGTTACCATTTGTTGCGGGTTCGAGAGGATGATATTCTGAAGACTGCTTTTCATACACGTTACGGGCGTTATGAGTCTTGGTGATGTCGTTCGAGCCCACTTATGCCCCAGCAGCGTTTATGGATTGGATGAACCGTATATTCAGGCCGTTTCTTGATCAGTCTATCATCGTGTTCATTGAGGACGTCTTAGTGTACTTTTGGAGCCGAGTGGGGCCTGGACAGTAATTGAGGATTTCGTTGTAGACTTTGAGGGAGCGTCAGCTATTCGCTAAATTATCCAAGTGTGTTTTCTGGTTGGATGGTATTGACTTATTGGGTCACGTAGTTATGAGAGATGGTAAGTATTGAACCGTAGAAGATCGAGGCCGTTCAGCACTGGCCCAGACCTGTATCCGTGACGGAAGTTCATAGCTTTTTGGGGTTTGGATGAATATTGTTGACGTTTTATACAGGATTTTTCTCATATAGCTGCAATGTTGACCGGGTTGACCCGGAAGGGAGTTTCTTTTCTTTGGGCCGAGGCTTGTGAACAGAGTTTTCGGCAGTTGAAGATGCGTTTGACGACTGCACAGTTTTATCCTTGCCGTCAGATTCAGGCGGTTTTGTTGGTTATTGCTATACTTCTCGGCAGTTGAAGAAGCATGAGCAGAACTATCCCATGCATGACTTAGAGATGGCTGCGGTGGTTTTTACACTTAAGATATGGAGACACTACAACTTTCAGCAGCAAGATTTGACTTTGAGACAACGCCAATGGATGGAGCTAGTGAAAGACTATGACTGTGAGATTCTTTATCATCCGAGCAAGGGGAATGTTGTGGCAGATGCTTCGAGTCGGAGGCCCGGAGGTAGCTTTTCTTGTTTAAGCACAGTTCAGAGACAGTCGACGGTAGATTAGCAGATTCTTTGCGATAGCCGAGTGCAGTTCGAGTTTACTCCAACCGGGGGACAGCTTGCGCATATCCGTGCATGTCCACAGTTTCTTGGTCATATCCGTGAGGCACAGTCCGATGACATTCGTTTGTCAGAGATCATGGAGCAGGTTCGACAGGGCAGAGATTCAGAGTTCGTGATTGATAATCTGGGAGTACTACAATTTGAGACTCGACTATGTGTGCCAGATTCCGAGGGACTGAGACGCGAGATTTTAGAGAAGGCACATTAGTTGACATATAGTGTTCATCCGGCTTCCACCAAGATGTATTATGATTTGAGAGAAGTCTACTCGTTTGAAGGGATGAAGAGAGATGTCACAGATGTTGTTTCGGGATGCTGACTTGTCAGCAAGTCAAGGCTGAGCATCAGAGGCCAGCAGGAGAATTATAACCTTTGCCAATTCTGGAGTGGGATAGGAGCAGATCTCTATGGACTTTATTATGAGGCTACTTAGGACCCGTCGAGGGTATGACTCTATTTGGGTGAGCGTAGATCGATTGACGAAAAGCAGCTCATTTTCTGCCAGTCAAGACCATTTTCGGATTCGTTCAGTATGCTCAAATATATGTTGATGAGATTGTGCGACTACACGGCGTTCCGACTTGTATTGTGTCTGACAGAGGCACCCAGTTCACCAGCTGACTATGGGAGAAACTTCAGGAGACTTTTGACGCCAATTGAGTTTCAGTGCAGTTTTCTATCCGCAGAACGGCGATCAGTTAGAGCGGACCATTCAGACTCTTGAGGATATGCTCCAAGCCTGCGTTCTAGTTTTCGGTGGCAGTTGGGATCGCCACTTGCCTTTGACAGAGTTTTCCTACAATAACAGCTTTTAGGAGACGATTCAGATTGCACCCTTCGAGGCGTTACATGGGAGGAGAGGTCGATCGCCCATAGGTTGGACAAACCTCAGTGAGAGCAGTATTTTGGGGCCACAGATTGTGCAGAAGTTGACCGAAGAGATCCAGTTGATTCAAGATAGGATGAGAGCGGCCCAGAGCAGGCAGAAATCTTATGCAGACTGACGTTGGCGCAGACTTGAGTTTATAGTAGGCGTTCTTGTTTTCTTGAGGGTTTCTCCGATGAAGGGCGTGTTGAGATTCGAAAAGAAAGGGAAGCTTAGTCACAGATATGTGGGTCCCTTAGAGGTTCTCGGGCATGTCGGTGCAGTTGTTTATCTTTTGGTTCTTCTACCCAGCTTTCCAGATGTTCATCCCTTGTTTCATATGTCAATGCTCCACAAGTACTTTCATGACCCCTCTCGTGTGATACAGCATCAGACGATCTGACTGGAGCGCGACCTTTCTTTCACCAAGCAGCCAATAGTCATTCTAGATCGGCAGGTGAAGAAACTGAGGTCCGATGTCATACCGTCCTTAAAGGGTTCTTTGGCGTGGCCGAACAGCTAAAAGGTCACGTAGGAAGCCGAGAACGAGATTAGGAAGAAATTTCCCCATCTCTTTGAAGGGTACGCGTAGTTAGATTTTAAATTCGGGGACCGAATTTTTTTAAGGGGGGAAGATTGTAACATTCTAAAAATCGTTTAGGTTAATTGTCCGATAATCGGTAATATAACTCGTTTTTTCCGAAAAACATAATTATAATTATTTTTCAATATAGACTTAAACATACCTATTTTAGCTATGTAATTGCTAGTATTTAGTCACTTATGAATTGCTAGTTTACTTAAATATTTTTCATTAATTAATTATTTTAAATATTATTATAAGCTTTCACATATACATTTAATTTGTGTAAATTACAAATTAGAATGGGTTAAGTATAATGTAGTGAACCATGACAACTTAAAACCTAGTTTGTAACATGTTCTCTTTTTCGCAATAGTTCTAGATAATTCTAGGGGAAAAAAATTAAGTAGAAAATAAAATAATTATTAAAAGGAGTTGATATATGATATGATGGGGGGATGTTTCTACACACACACACCCCTCACTCTCTCTCTCCCCTCATTTTTTTGGCCGAAACCATTGCTGCCCCATCCCCATTTTCCCCACCTCATTTCACTTCAAAAATCTTCAAGAAATGCATAAAAAATCCACACAAATTCCCACTAATTCATAGTTAAATTTTCACCCATTATTTCCTTGGTCTAAACTAGCTTGGATCTTGAAGCAAGAGAGCATTTTTGGAGGCTAAGTTTGCAAGTTAGATCTCAAAATTGTGAGGTATAAATTTTAACTCTATGGTTAATTTGTTGGTTAATTACTTTAATCTAATTTAATTAGGTATTTATATGGTTCTAATTGTAAGTTTGAAAATTCAAGACAAGGATTTGGGTTCAAGTTAGGGTTTTTATCACTTGATTATGGTTGCAATGTGTAGTTTAATATCTTAAGACTTGCAAAATCTAAACTAGTTCTTAACTTACTAATTATTACTTTTAATTTGTCCTAATTAAATATTTTTGCAAACTAATTTCATGATTAGTGTGTGAATAGGTGAGGTTAAAATTCAGTAAAGCTTTGTGTGGCTTAATTAAGTTATTAAGTGAACATTGTGGCCACTAGATTTGCTAAAACATCTAAATTTGAACTAAAATAGTAAATTGTTGCTTACTAGGTTTTCGGAATAAATAGATTTTAATTAAGTTTGAGGTTTTGATGATTACTACCTATTTCCTAAAATATTTAGTGTGTTGTGAATGCACGATTGGTACGATTGGGTTCTAGGTTTGGGGATTGCTATGCATAGCGACACCTAATTGTCGTTTTTGGTGTTGTCGCGAGCGCGTTTTGTGCACCAAGTGCGTGCGCGTTTAGTAATGCGCGATGGTTGACTTGTATCGTTTATGTCCGCGACTATTCATATATCTATCCTCTTATTTACTTGTGTGTGATTATAGGATCGGGTGCATAGGCGTCGGACGTGGCGCGGAAAGGCAAGGCTGAGATCGGATCAGATTAGCCGAGGCGTCTCGGTCAGTAGATATACACATCTATGGAGGGATCGTCTGGATGGCACAAGACGCCCGATAGTTAGGATTATTAGTATTTCTTGCATCTTTATGTGTAGCCCGATAGTTAGGATTATTAGTAGTTCTTGCATCTTTATGCGTAGCCCTATGGTTAGGATTATTAGTAGTTCTTACATCTATATGCGTAGATTCAAACTATTCACATTATGCATCGCCTCTTTTTACATATGATGTCACTACCTAAGACACTTGCACCATTACCATTGGTTCATGCCGCACGTGCACTATTCATGCGAACACACACGTCATTGGTAATTGCTATGCCACGAACACTATAGAATTTACTTAAATCAGTATCTAAAACATTTGCATCATATATGATATGTAAATTGGTAGTTGTATATTTATTTCATTAAGATGGATGCGCAGGATTGTTAGTCATATATACATACCTCATTGTATCATGATTCATGCACAGCTTCTGGCCGTACTTCGCATGGTATATACTATCATATCATAGAATTCCATCATCATCGACATGTTTACATATTGTGATTCTTCTTGAGGATTTCAGTACTTATGAGATTTCTGGATTTTGGGGAAAACCGCAAGAATTTTATAAACCTATTATCATTTTAAAAATAGAAATTTACGGTTTTCTCGTGATATGATATATGTGACATCCACCATGAGTTTTTCCTAATTTCTGTTAGTTTTCGAGACCCGATTCGAGGAGTAGGATGAACCGTATCGGGTACATGGTGGACCCGGTATGGTACCCCGGGGCGAGAATGTTTTTGTGGGGATGATGATGAGCCTGGCAGGGGCAGACTACCTACCGGTGATGTCTGGCGCAGCGAATATCCGGAGGATAACGACCGTAGTCATGAGATTTGATGTGCTGGGCCGATCTGGACTGACGGAGCCCGATATATTGAGATATTGAGATGTCGAGATATTGAGACATTGAGATATACATATATTGTGTCGATACTTGACACGGATTTTCTGTTGATTTCATTGATGATACTTCGGTTTATTGCACAGAGGTTTTGTTTCTAAGATAAGAATAATGATTTTCTCATACCAGACATGTTCAGGTTTCGTGTTTGATTATGCATTCATATTGCATTCTTGCTAGTGCATCGCATTGTATTGATATATGTATGCTGTGACGCATTGCGTGCATGCTTACGATAGCTTTATTAGATGTTACTTACTACTCATGAGTTGGAAACTCACCCCCGCTGTGCCACGGTATTATTTTGCAGGTCCGATCCGTCAGCATAGTAGCAGCGGGCGTACAACTTCTTTTGCTTCTTTTGCTTGGACTTGCGGCTTTGCTCGTAGGTGGGTTGCGAGAATACTTTTATTCCCACTTTGTGTATCATTTGTATCTAGTATACTCCATCTACCGTACCTACTGTTTCTACCATTGTACATGTGATCTAGAGATGTGGCAGTGAGATTAGTATATGTGTATTGTTTCTCTGGGGTCGAGCTCACTTGAGCCGACGTGATGCTTTCTTGTTTTCGTGCTTTTATATGCTTTTTGGCTCTATCATGATATATATTGCTTGTGGTTGTGATTACGCCTTTGGCAAAGAGCTAGCTCCCGCTTGGGGATGCCTTTATTCTTTACTTATGCATCTATTGTATTGTACCCGTTTGGGGCCAGTATTTACAAAGGAGACTCTGCCGAAATTTTCGGGAAAATTTGATATTTTTAAAATGTTTAATGTGACTTATTTTGCCAAAATTGTTTTCTTTAAACAAGTTTTCCTTCACTCTATTTGTGTAACTGTTTAGATTTTCTGGGCTTTGGCTTACTTAGATCACGTTGCGCCTTGAGATGTTTCGTAATTTAAGTGCCAGTCACGTTTCGTACATTCGGGTCGTGACAAAGTTGGTATCAAAGCCTTAGGTTTTACCTTTCTGAATGTAGGAAGACCCTTGGTAGATGGAGTAGATGACTTAAGCAGAGTGACACAGCGTGTGTATATTCCGCCGCATACTTACGATACGGTACTCTGCCTAAATGACCTTAGGATATATATATTTGCTTGTATTTCCTTCCTTTATTCCAAATGTCCTCTTGTTTCGATCGCAATGTTCCTATCGATCCTGTTTCTTGTTCCATCCATTATGCCGCCGGAGACTATGAGGGCCAAAGGGCTACCGCCAGGGATGAGATTGGAGTAGTCTCGTTTAAGACGAGGACCGACTAGGGTAGTACGCCTACGCCTTAGGGACAGAGTGATCCATTTTTCTAAGCTGGGTAGCTAGGCTGGAGTCGAGTATTTAGGACTTGTGACAGATGGTTGGATTGTTAGTTGAGGCTAGCCGAGCTTCGAGAGTCGATGATGTCCCTCCTACTGCGGGGACTGTGATTGTACCTGCTGCTCAGGCAGCTGTTTCTGTTGTTACTGAGATTATTTCCGTATCCTTACAGGAGTTTTCGAGGCTGAAGCCTCCAGTTTTTACCGGCACAGATGCAGCGGAGGATCCGCAGGCAATCTTCGACAGGATGGCTAGGATTGTCATTAACAAAGATATTCTAATGAGATATGGGCTGAGCTTGCGAGTTTCATCTAGGGGGTCCTGCTCAGACGTGGTGCGAGTCGGTTGAGAGAGGCCGAGCTACAGGTCTACCTCCTATGACTTGGGATGCGTTCACAGCTGTATTTCTTGCTCGTTTCCTTCCGGAGAGCGTTCGAAATTCCCGAGCTCGTAGTTTTGAGTCTTGGCGCAAGAATTCAAGGATGACGGTGTCCGAGTATGACATTCATTTTACTCAGCTGTTTCGATATGCTCCTTACCTGGTGGACACTGAAGAGAAACGGATAAAGTAGTTTGTGTGGGGATTGGACATGTAGATATTTCTTGCTATCGGCGTCCGCCGCTGCTATGGACGCGGGCTTACTGTTGGAAGGGCGCATTTCTGAGACTTCGGTTGTTTTTGGGCCAAAGCGGATTTGTACCGGTATGCCAGCTCAAAGGCGGTTAGATAGACACCGTTATGACAGTTATTCTTTTGGTGTTTTCTTCCGATGTGTATTTCTTTCTGGTGTGGTTTGAAATGGTATCCACATATTTTGTATCGAGGTTTAGCCGATATTAGTCCTTGCTAAATCAGCCGTTTGTCGTGATTTCTTTCGTATGCTAATCTTTTGTCGCACGAAATGTTTTCATTCGTGTTTGTTTTGTTCGTATCGGAGATAGGGATTCTTCTGTCAATTTGATTCTTCCCGATATGTTTGACTTCAAAGTTCTTCTGGGCATGGATTGGTTAGCCACGTGTTATGCGTCTGTGGACTGCCGTGAGAAGGCAGTCAGATTTAGTTTTCCGGGTAAGCCGGTTCTTGTTTTCGGGGAGACCGTAGCGTCGCCTTTCCTAGTTTGATTTCTTCTCTTCGCGCTAGTCAGCTTTTGAGTAAAGGATGTCAGCATTCTTGGCGTATGTTTGTGATGTTAGAGCCGCAGAGGTCCCGTTGGACCAGTTACCGATTGTGAGGGAATTTTAAGATTTCTTTTCTGACAAGTTGCTTGGTTTGTCTCCAGAGCGCGATATTGAGTTCTGCTTTGACTTAATTCCCGGCACGGAGCCTTTTTCTATACCGCCATATCGGATGGACCCGGCGGAGCTTAAGGAACGGAAGGATTAGTTGCAAGATTTGTTGGACAAAGGGCTTGGTCGTCCGAGTGCATCACCTTGGGGAGCTCTTGTCCTACTCGTCAAGAAGAAAGATGGCAGTTTGTGTTGGTGCATCGATTATCGTTAGTTGGATCGAGTGACTGTGCGGAACAGATATCCCCTACTTCGCATTGACAATTTGTTTGATCAACTCCAGGGTGTTGGACATTTCTCAAAGATTGACTTGCAGTCGGATTATCATTAGTTGCGGGTTCGAGAGGATGATATTCTGAAGACTGCTTTTCACACACGTTATGGGCGTTATGAGACTTGGTGATGTCGTTCGCGCTCACCTATGCCCCAGCAGCGTTTATGGATTGGATGAACCGTATATTCAGGCCGTTTCTTGATCAGTCTATCATCATGTTCATTGAGGACGTCTTAGTGTACTTTTGGAGCCGAGTGGAGCCTAGACAGTAATTGTGGATTTCGTTGCAAACTTTGAGGAAGCGCCGGCTATTCGCTAAATTATCCATGTGTGTTTTCTGGTTGGATGGTGTTGACTTCTTGGGTCACGTAGTTACGAGAGATTGTAAGTATGGAACCTAATAAGATCGAGGTCGTTCTGCACTGGCCTAGACCTGTATCAGTGACGGAGGTTCATAGCTTTTTAGGGTTTGGACGGATACTATTGACGTTTCATACAGGATTTTTCTCATATAGCTGCAACGTTGACCGGGTTGACCCGGAAGGTAGTTTCTTTTCTTTGAGCCGAGGCTTGTGAACAGAGTTTTCAGCAGTTGAAGACGCGTTTGACGACTGAACAGTTTTATCCTTGCCATCAGATTCAGGTGGTTTTGTTGGTTATTGCGATGCCTCTCGGCAGTTGAAAAAGCTCGAGCAGAACTATCCCACGCATGACTTAGAGATGGCTGCGGTGGTTTTTACACTTAAGATCTAGAGACATTACAACTTTCAACAGCGAGATTTGAATTTGAGACAGCGCCGATGGATGGAGCTAGTGAAAAACTATGACTGCAAGATTCTTTATCGTCCGGGCAAGGCAAATGTTGTGGCAGATGCTTCGAGTCGGAGGCCCGGAGGTAGCTTTTCTTGTTTGAGCACAGTTCAAAGACAGTCGACGGTAGATTAGCAGATTCTTTGCGACAGCTAAGTGCAGTTCGAGTTTACTCTAATCGGGGACAGCTTGCGCATATCCGTGTACGTCCATCGTTTCTTGGTCGTATCCGTGTAGCACAGCCCGTTGACATTTGTTTGTCAGAGATCATGGAGCAGGTTCGACAGGGTAGAGATTCAGAGTTCGTAATTAATGATCAGGGAGTACTACGATTTGAGACTCGACTATGTGTGCCAGATTCCGAGGGACTGAGACACGAGAATTTAGAGAAGGCACATCAGTCGACATATAGTGTTCATCCAGGTTCCACCAAGATGTATTATGATTTGAGAGAAGTCTACTGGTGTGAAGGGATGAAGAGGGATGTCACATATGTTGTTTCAGGATGCTGACTTGTCGGCAAGTCAAGGCTGGGCATCAGAGGCCAGCAGGAGAATTATAACCTTTGTCAATTCTGGAGTAGAAATGGGAGCAGATCTTTATAGACTTTATCCTGAGTCTACTTAAGACCAGTCGAGGGTAAGACTCTATTTTGGTGATCGTAGATCGATTGACGAAAAGCAGCTCATTTTCTGCCAGGCAAAACCATTTTCGGATTCATTCAGTATGCTCAGATATATGTTGATGAGATTGTGCGATTACACGGCATTCCGACTTGTATTGTGTCTGACAGAAGCACCCAGTTCACCAGCCGACTATGGCAGAAACTTCAGGATACTTTAGACACCAATTGAGTTTCAGTGCAGTTTTCTATCCGCAGACCGACGATCAGTTAGAGCGAACCATTCAGACTCTTGAGGATATGCTCCGAGCCTGCGTTCTAGTTTTTGGTGGCAGTTGGGATTGCCACTTTCCTTTGATAGAGTTTTTCTACAATAACAGCTTCTAGGAGACGATTCAGATGGCACCCTTCGAGGCGTTACATAGGAGGAGAGGTCGATCGCCCGTAGGTTGGATAGAGCTCATTGAGAGAGGAATTTTGGGGCCACAGATTGTGCAGAAGATGACCAAAAGAGATCCAGTTGATTCAAGATAGGATGAGAGCGGCCCAGAGCAGGCAGAAATCTTATGCAGACTGACGTTGGCGCAGACTTGAGTTTATAGTAGACGATCATGTTTTCTTGCGGGTTTCTCCGATGAAGGGCGTGTTGAGATTCAGAAAGAAAGGGAAGCTTGGTTCCAAATATGTGGGTCCCTTAGAGGTTCTCGAGCATGTCGGCGCAGTTGTTTATCATTTGGCTCTTCCACCCAGCTTTCCAGATGTATATACTATCGTATTATAGAATTCCATCATCATCGACATGTTTACATATTGTGATTTTTCTTAAGAATTTCAGTACTTATGAGATTTCTGGATTTTGGGGAAAACCGCAAGAATTTTATAAACCTATTATCATTTTAAAAATAGAAATTTACGGTTTTCTCGTGATATGATATATGTTTCGTCCACCATGAGTTTTTCCTGATTTCTGTTTGTTTTCGAGACCCGATTCAAGGAGTAGGATGAACCGTCTCGGGTACATGGTGGACCCGGTATGGTATCCCGGGGCGAGAGTGTTTTTATGGGGATGACGATGAGCCCGGTAGGGGAAGACTACCTACCGGTGATGTTTGGCGCGGCGGATATCTGGAAGATACCGACCGTAGTCGTGAGATTTGATGAGCTAGGCCGATCCGGACTGACGGAGCCCGAGATATTGAAACATTGAGATATCGAAATATTGAGACATTGAGATATCGAGATATTGAGATATTGAGATATACATATATTGTGTTGATACTTGACACGGATTTTCTGTTGATTTCATTGATGATACTTCGGTTTATTGCACAGAGGTTTTTTTCTAAGATAAGAATAATGATTATCTCATACCAGACATGTTCAGGTATCGTGTTTGATTATGCATTCATGCTAGTGCATTGCATTGTATTGATATATGTAAGCTGTGACGCATTTCGTGCATGCTTACGATAGCCTTATTAGATGTTACTTACTACTCATGAGTTGGCAACTCACGCCCGTTATGCCACAGTATTATCTTGCAGGTCCGACCTGTCAGCATAGTAGCAGCGGGCGTACTACTTCTTTTGCTTGAACTTGCGGTTTTGCTCGTAGGTGGGTTGCGAGGATGCTTTTATTCCCACTTTGTGTATCATTTATATCTAGTATACTTCATCTACTGTACCTACTGTTTCTACTATTGTACATATGAGCTAGAGGTGTGGCAGTGAGATTAGTATATGTATGTTGTTTCTCTGGGGTCGAACTCACCTGAGCCGACGTGATGCTTTCTTGTTTTCATGCTTTTGTATTCTTTTGGCTCTATCATGACTTATATTGCTTGTGGTTGTGATTACGCCTTTGGCGAAGAGCTAACTCCCGCTTGGGGATGCCTTTATTCTTTACTTATGCATATATTGTATTGTACCCGTTTGGGGCTAGTATTTACAAAGGTGACTCTGCCGAAATTTTCAGGAAAATTTAATGTTTTTAAAATGTTTAATGCGACTTATTTTGCCAAAATCGTTTTCTTTAAACAAGTTTTCCTTCACTCTATTTTTTTAACGGTTTAGATTTTCTGGGCTTTGGCTTACCTAGATTACGTTGCACCTTGAGATGTTTCGTAATTTAAATGCCAGTCACGTTCCGCACCTTCGGCTTGTGACAGGATGATGTTGTACTCATGTAACCAGGACCTGTCGAGTAGGGTGTTGTAGTAAGTTTTGGCGTCAATGACATGGAATTTGATGTAAGTGACGAGTAGCCCGAAGTGGACCGTCAGTATTATAGACCCCAGAGTCTGTGACGACTGTGAGTCAAATCCAGAGATGATAATTTTATCTCGGCCAAGGTGTTGAACATTCATGCAAATTTATTTTATCACTCTCACATTGAGAAGATTAACAGAGAATCTATTATCGATAAGGATTTTCCCTATATTGATGTCGTGGCAGTATCCGGTGATGTAATGCGGTCGATTATGTTCGCACGTACCAAGGAGTAGATCTTCATTGCTGAATGTGATATCAGCCGTGTGGACCTCTTCTAGTTCATTCTCTTTTGCAAAGAAAGTTTGAAATTGATTAGGCTCTTGTAACGCCTTAATCGGGGAATCTTGTGCCTCTTTGCACAGGATGAGAGTATCCAATATGTTTAGTGTAACAACTCTGTTTATAATGTACAAATATTTATTTAAAATTAAAGTACTAAATGGATTATTTTCAACCATGTGTATGCTATAAGTATTTAATTTGTTTTAGAACCGCAAGAAAGCACTTGCAGCTCATTGGTAAACCCTTGCACTGATGTGACGTAGCCCCTGTGTTCGAATCCCTACAGCCACATATTATTTTTGCTGATTTTTCTTTTAAATGTTTTAGAAGCCCAAAAGTTTACTCGTGCAATACACGTAAAAATGAAAAGTCTCAGAAATCAAACATGTGCATTGAGATATATAAAACGACTATGACACGTGGCATCAATCCAGACCCTACCCTCTCTTGATCGGCCGGCGAGGGATGTGTTTAGGCCAGCCCCGCCGGTCCAAACCGTCGCAAATGCCTCCAAAATTTAAACCCTAACCTCGTGGCCTCCCCCACTACCCTAGTTCTGTTTGATTTTCCTGCATATTAACAGAGAATTAAAATGAGCTTTAAAAACAAATTTTAATGCATTTTAATTCTCATTTTAATACCCTAAATCCTAATTCTATCCTATATATATAACCCTACACTCTAGCCCTCTCTATTCTGAAATCCATTATCAAAACTCTCAAAATTTTCCAAGTCCAAAAAGTTATACAAGTGGAGTTAGCCCAATGTCAAGTTCCGGCGACGATTCGCAACAAATCCGGCGACACCGTGACTCCACGAAGTTCACAACTTGTTTCTATACCTCTTCTCTCTTCTCCAAACCTGTAAGTTCCCTCTCCTCTCCTCTCTTCTTTTCTAAAACAATCTCTTATTAAAACTCGTCGGAAGCGGAGTTATTCCGACTTCCGATTCTAATTTCATTAAAAACCCAATTTTTCTTAACAATAAATCAATTATTTCTTTATATCTTGTTTAGCAACCATAAAACAATTTTTATAACAAGTTTCAATTCAAAATAAAATGCTATGCAACTTGTATTACACATTTTCGTTTAAATATCACAATGTTTATCTACGACATTAATTCATCATATTGCTCATATTACCTTTTGAAAAATCACGAGGTAATGACCTACCTCATCACAACACTCATCATGACATAGAACGATGGCTTGAAAACAATATTTTATTGGCTAAGGCGAATTTACAGTTAAATACCATAAACTATCAAAACTGTATTTCTTTTAATTGTTTTAATCAAATTTCATACAATTATGTCTTTACAACCCATTTTGGGGAATCCAATTTGGTTGGTGCGGATTATCGCACATCCATCGGACTAGTAGGACGAGATGCAGATATCTTCACGGAGCATACGATCTCGATAGAATTTATATTACAATTTTTAAAAAAAATGTGATTTCTATTTAATAAATAAATTTCTTTTCTAATAATTATATATAATATTATCAACCCAACTATTTTAAATATATATAAAAATATCCATGTTTTCTAAACAAAGAAATCCCAAATTTCATGAAACTACCATCAGAAATCAATATGAGTCAATTTACATGAAAATACCATATACTATTCAATTTAGGTTTATATCCACTAGAATATCTCATCTTATAAAAATTGCATCTATGAAAACTCTGAAGACAATAAATAAATACTTGAGCTTTATTTTGAAAATATATCAAAACTATTTTTCATAAAACCCCCACAAGTTATTTTAATTTACAATAAGGATCCTAGTAAATATAGATTTAAGCGGGACCAACTCTCTTGAGCCTCAGAGAGCCAGAGAATGTGGGTGTTTGCCTATTTAAGGTAGACAACTAAAAACGGGGTTATCAATACGGTAATTGTCTTAGAAAAAGACACAAATCCTGCTGTCCATATGCAGCAGTTACCGATAACTCAAAACTTAATTCAAGTCTTCAATTCTGTTTAAGTGTCTGACTTAGACAGAGTCTCAATTTAATCCTAATACAATCCATACTAGATATAATTCCATTACAATATGAATCCATCTATATCAACATGACTTGATTTGACCGAACCATCGATATACATTGACTTGTCTACATGACTATCCGTTTACATTCTTTCCGTTTACATGAACAATTGATATCATGGTTTCGGCAAGTCTTATATATACAAATCACTACATAACAATACAATAAACATTACGGGGTTTAAAAAGGGTAGATTGGTAAAGAATGTGTTAAAAATGGCACGATGATGGTTACTTTAATACACCTAACCTGAATATCCGTTGTTGTTGTTCCGTGGCTTAACGGTTCCTTGTGCTCCGTATACCTTAGTCCACGGAATAGTTGGACTCCTCTCGTATACACCAGCATATTCTGTATCAAGCTACAAATAACAGCGAAAACATAACAAACATATATTATATCAGTTATACTCTCTATCTGTCTATTCTATTTCTATCTTTCTTTGGGACTTACCGAGCGATTGTTCGCTGACGACATTCCTTTCTATTCTTTCTTTGGAATGTTGTCAGGAGGATCCTACTCTCTAGAGATCAAGCCCAGCTCAGAAGACTTGGAGCAGTTCATCGAGGACCTGAGCTTTAGTTTACTTGTATATACTTTACTATCAGTTCATGCCATTTTTTAGGCATTGCTTTCCATATTGTATTTACGTTTCAGTTGTATTGTAATGAATGTTTAATATATAAAAAGTTGTTGTTCATTTATATCTCATGTCATTCTTGTGTACATTTATATTATATTTGTAACACCCTAGTTCATTTATACCATTTTCAGTTCGTGTATTTCGTTAATTATGGTATTTTCTTGATTTATTGTGTTTTGGGTGCGAATAGTATCTGACATTTGTATTAGTATCCGACCCGACCCACATGCTTGAAACCGGTCTTAATTCATGTTTATGATTTATCCTGACTTGTTACGTAGACTTGTGCACTTTCATGTATATTGCATACTGGCATTTTATCTAGCATTCATTTTTTTAAAATTTGGTCGTCACATATATTTTTTCGTATTTTAAAACTAAAATTTTAGACCCCACCCGGGCGTGTTTTGGAATATTTTTGTATCCCGCCAAAATTCAAATTTATTTAATATAATATTAAATTTAGTTCGACAGTTTAAATTTCGTTAACAGCTTTAACATTTATAAAACTAACTTATATATTTTTAAATTAAATCTAAACCTATTTAACCACCAATCATCTCTTCTCTCTCTTCCCTCTCTCTTCTCTTTCTCTCTCTCCCCGCACTGTCGCTCTCTCTCTTCTTTCTCTCTTATCTCGCGGCTCTCTCTCTCCTCTCGGATTTACTGTGTGTATCTCGATTGTGGTCACCTCCCTCAAGCTTATACTTACCTCCCTTCACGAGATCCCTATATATTTCTCTTCTTCCCTTCTTATAAAACCCGAGCCCTCTTCTCATTAACCCATCAACCCATCTGCCTTCCTCAAACCTTAACCCTAAAAATCTTCACCACTGCCTCATCGACCTCACCCTCACCTCCTCTTCTTTTTCCTCCTCGCCATTTCCATCTTCTTCTTCCTTCCCGAGCCTTCACCAACACCACTACACACCGAGAACCCATCACCTCACTCTATCGCCGCCGATCACCTCTACCTCTCGCCTCCACCTTCATCACCTTCTTCTTTCCCTCTCATCTGCTTCTCTCCTACACCTAACCCTGCAAACAAACCCCCAGCCAATAACCCTAGCTTAACCCTAACACCAAACCCTATCCTCGCCGGAGCTCCGATCATCTCCTCGACAGCAATACTCGTTTCCTGACCCGAGACAACCACAATAAGCCTTTCTCTTCTTCTTCTTCCTCCTTCTTTCTTTCTTTTCTTTTCTTTTCTTTAGTTCTTGAATCTTACATTTTCATAGTTCGCCAGAGCCGGACTCGACGCCGACGATCCAGACGACCCAGAGGACATACCTTACCTGCGTCATCACCCTCTTGTGTTACTTGAACCCGCCCCGTGTACCGTACGTGTATCGCGACTTTTTGCCGACGTCGGACGTACCGTACATATCCATTTCGTGATCCGTCTAGGCAAGTTTATCTTGCTACATGCTACATTACTTTATATACATCTATTTTAACAAATATAATACCTTGATTTCAAATCGTGTACCCCATGTTTAGTTTTACAGTTTTTCGACATCCGTCTGCATCCGTACGTGTTATTTTACATCTAACACATGCAAACCTATCTTGTTACATACCATACTATAATATACTGCATCTAATTGAATATAACTGTTCATATTGCTTAATTGTACATCCTGCATTTACCAGTTTATCATTTTACTGTTATATCACGTCCGTGTGCATCCATATCAGTAATTAGTATTGGAACTATAAATGTTACCCGTTTATCAAATGTTACCCGTTTATCACATTATACATCTATATTAAAGTTTTTACAGTTTTTGGATACCCGTTTGCATCCATATCATATAATATACATATAACTACATCTACAGATCACATTAATACATAAAACGGTTATATTAACATCCCATGTTTAATAAAGTGCATCCTAATTAGTATTGGAACTATAAATGTAACCCTAATCGATAATTGTGCATCCATCTCATTGATTTTATATCTATTTGCATACCATGTCACATTATATCATTTTATTGTTATATTAGTACTTCATACTTGATTTTGTGCACCCATACTTACTATAGTTTGATTATGGGCACCCGCTTGATACCTGATACACTCCTACCTGACATGACCTGATGTACCACAGCTTGACTTGATACCTGATCTTGTTACTAATGCTGACAATCTTGACCTATTGTCCCTACGGACATATCCTATTGTCTATATAGACAAACCTGTACCTGCTTGATCCTGTGTTGGCATTAGCTCCAGATTTTCAATACCTGACTTGAACACATAACCTTGGGGGTATGGGGAAATCAAAAGTGTAAACTAAAGTGTAGCTTACAAGGGTATTACTTGATCCGTGGTCCCGGGGGATAACGGGACAGAATCATTCGTGATTCTTACTTGATCCGTGGTCCCGGGGGATAACGGGACAGAGTCATTCATGACTCCCACTACCTGATCCGTGGTCCCGGGGGATAATGGGACATATCCTTTGAGTTGCATGGAGGATTACTCTAATTGATTTCAATAAACTTAGAGTAGATAACCCTATAGCACAGTTTAGACTACCCACTGCACTCCACCTGTATATATCATGTTCACTGATCTATATTCATGTTATTTTCCTGATAACTTGTTACTGTTTATACTTTATGCCTGCATATTTCATTACATCCTGCTTGCTTAGAAACATTGATATTATGACGCACTGACGTCTGGGTTTTGCATGGCCCAGATCCCTTATCCTTATCGCAGGCTGTCCAGGAGTATTTTGATCAATAGGACGAATAGTGAGGACCTGTTATTAGTTTAGTTTAGTTTTCTTTCAGTATTTCATTCCTGATGTGAGCCCGCATTATGGGACGTACATTCCAGATTGTTTTCTTTATTGGATTTATTGCTTCCGCATATTATTTCTTGACTTGTTTATTTTGGCTTATGGACGTGTACTAGATAGTTTATTTTACTTTACCGTTCTTGATATCTATGGACA
Source organism: Agapanthus africanus (assembly GCA_030015575.1). Classification (NCBI taxonomy): domain Eukaryota; kingdom Viridiplantae; phylum Streptophyta; class Magnoliopsida; order Asparagales; family Amaryllidaceae; genus Agapanthus; species Agapanthus africanus. The sequence goes on along the minus strand of CM057351.1, from coordinate 347,128,053 downwards.
GCCGTAATGTGACTGTGGAAGGATATTTCCTAGCCACAGGTAGCATGGTTGGTTTTGTCACGTGCCGGTCTTAGCGCACTCTGGGAAGCGGGGCGTGACAATATTGCTTATCTACGATTAACGTGTTACTTCTGAGTAAATACGTCGCGTGAACCATCACGTCTCCTTACCGTACTCTGGGAAGCAGGACGTGACAGGTTTTGTTGGTGACCCATGTAGATCAGTTCTGCATGGAAACCTAAGCAATAGAACACAAGAATTATAAGGCTCAGCAACTAAATATTCTTTATATTTCATATTTCTTGAATCTATCATAACCCTATTTTTCTTTCAAGGTTATGGATTCCCCGAAAAATACTAGAACCAACGTGATTGGCAACACTACACCACCACCTCTTCCACTTACGTCTACCGTTGTAGCTCCGATCAACGAGCAGACGGTACTGCTTGAGGCAATTAAGTGCCTTCTGGAGGGACAGCAGCAACAGACTGCTTTACTAATGAACCGCTCAGAAGCGGAAGCACCTGGAGTGAAGCAATTCTGGGCACTACATCCGAAGCAATTTTCTATGAAAGAGAGCCCTTTGGAAGCGGAAGAATGGGCTCAATCAATTGAGGATGATTTGGCTGCAGCACAAGTGCCAGACATTGCTTGGGTAAGGGTTATGAAGCTGCAAGTTACTGATAACGCCCGAGTATGGTGGAAGGCAGAAGAAAGCCGTCTTGCCTAGACGATCGAATGGAAGAAATTTCGTAACATGTTCAACGTGAAGTATTTTCTAAAGACTGCCCGATTTGACATGGAGCAGCAATTCATCCACCTACAATAAGGCTCTATGTGGAGCAAATCAGTGGATCATTATGATGCCGAGTTCACCATATTGAGCAGATAAGATATGTCTTAATATTCGATTTTCTAATATCACATACTACACAGCTAACACAAGACTATAACAGGTTTGCGGTCCATCTCATACCGACTGCTGAGATCAGGGTCAGACGATTTCAGCAGGGGTTGGACCCGGAGATCCACGCCACTCTAGCTACAGGGGATTTTTCAACCCATGTTTTAGCTCTGAGAGCTTCCCGTCGATACGAGGCAGTAGTGAAGAAGAAGGGCAGACCTCAATCTGCCAGTATGAAGGACCTTGCTACTCAGATAGCAGGAGGAGCCTCTTCCAGGCCACCTTTTGTACCCAGGAGACCGGGAGTACCTTTTGTTGGATATATGTATGCCCTAGAGGCCATTATATGTATAGTGGATGCTTGGACATGTATATATGTATAGATGACTTTTATTCTCGATATGATAGTATGCTATCTGGTTTTACTTTATCTTGACGTGTTTACTTGATACTGTTCATTGCATACATGTTGATAAAGCCCTCATGATATCTCCTTGACTTCCATGGCTATGATGGAGATCATACTAGTGGGGAATGTGTGGTTTATAAGCATATTCTTAAATGTTCCCAGTCGAGGGTATATCGAGATAGGGCATCGATATTCCAGAGTAGACTAGCGTATACGTTTCTTGACCCATAAGATGGGCAATGGATGGTCCCATATCCATTGGTGTTGTAACATCAAAGATTGTATACGAGTGCTCAGTTGAGACTGGGTACACTGAACGGACTCATCGAGAACTCCTATATGGCATCATGTCTATCGTCAGATAGCAGTTCTCAGGCGACACAGGTACATGTTAGTCAGTAGACCCGAGATCGTTATAGAGTCTTGTGTGTTCTCCCACTATACTTTGATTTCCACCCTACCACGGCTCTACTGAGTCGTGCAAACAGGTGGCTTTTGGGTACAGTCCCGAGACACATGGAGACAATGAGCGATAGGAGGGGTTTCGTCTCTCCTGATATTGGGAGTTGATGTTGTGCTATGCGCGATTGGTTTTGACTCGAAGTCCCTGGCTAGGGCTGATGAGATTTACTGATAAGTGTTATCAGTAGTTTCTCGACCGGTCATAGTCCATATCGGCATAACTTATTAAGTTATTAGGGCTCGACGATTCCATCCCTAGACTTGATATGCAACATATCAGACGAAGAGACCGGACTGTACGGTAAGTGTTACCAATGGCTCGACGGGAGTTTTGATGGGTTCGATTGTTTTTCTTCTGATCGCTCAATACCTGGGTGGCCGTTACGTTTAGCTGACCGCTTGCGGTTTGTGAGTGTTTTGATATGATCATCACCTACTGCCGGAGTATTGACGAGTCTTAGAGTCCCATACAGGAGTTTCCTGGCTCAGGCAAAACGATGTGGTGTGCATATGAGTTATGCGCCGGGGCCCCGATTAAATGCGTGTATGTGATACCATATTTTAATCGGACGTTTACTATTAGTCGGGTCGTATGTGATATGACCGGTGTTAGTTATATGTATGCCCTAGAGGCCATTACTGTACATTGGATGTATATTGTAGTGGATGCTGGGACATATATAGGAAGGACTTTCTTGCGCGACATAATAGTACGCTATCTGGTTGCACTTTATCTTAACATGTATACTTTCTGTCTCTCTGATTACATGTTGATAAAGCCCTTAGGATATGTACTCGACTTCCAGGACTATGATGTAGATCATACTAGTGGGGCCTGGGTAGTCCATGAGTGCATCCTTGAAATGTTCCTAGTCGAGGGAATATCGAGACGGGGCATCGATATTCCAGAGTAGACTAGCGCATATCTTCTCGACCCATGAGATGGGCGATGGATGATCCCATATCCATTGGTGTTTGACATCGAAGATGGTATGCGGGTGCTCAGTGGAGACTGGGTACACTGAACGGACTCGCCGAGAACTCCCAGATGGTATTATACCTCACGTCAGATGGCAGTTCTCTGGTGACACTGGTACAGCTTAGTCTGTTGACCCGAGATCGTCATAGAGTCTTGTGTGTCTCCCACTGTGCTTTGATTTCCACCCTACCACGGCTCTACTGAGTTGTGCAAACAGGTGGTTTTTGGGTACAGTCCCGATTCACATGGAGGCAATGAGCGATAGGAGGGGATTCGTCTCTCCCGGTATTGGGGGTTGATGTTGTGCTATGCTCGACTGGCCATAACAGGAAATCCCTGGCCAGGGTTGCAGTGATATACTGGTAAGAGTTATCAGTAGTTTCATGAATGTTATGGACCTCAAGTCGGCATAACTTATCGAGCTATTGGGGTCTGACGTTTACCACCCCTAGGCGAGATATGCGACATATCAGACGAACAGACCGGACTATACGATAAGTGTTACTAGTCGGATTCGCAGGAGTGTGAGCGGGCTTGCTCGTCGATCTTCTGATCGCTCAATACCCGGATGGCCGTTACGTTTGGCAGACCGCTTGCGGCTTCTGGGTGTTTGATATGATCATCACCTGCTGCCAGCGTATTGACGAGTCTTTAGAGTCCTACACAGAGGTTTCCTAGTTCAAGCAAAACGAAATAGGAGCGCATATGAGATATGTGCGGGAGCGGGAATAATTCGTGTATGTGATACCGTATTTCATTCTCGCGACGAATGTATCGATTGGTTATATGCGATATAACCTAGTTATCGAATCAAGGATTGATTCGATAAGCCGATGCATAGGATACTAGTCGGTTATATGCGATATGACCGGATCGTTAAATCAAGTGTTGATTTAATGATTTAATGTATAATTATATATTTGATATATTGCTTTGCATTAACTAGTATTGGTTCACTTTAAATGGATTCACTCACTTAGTTTGTGCACATTGCATATGTGATATATTTTGTGCACATAATTGTATCATGTTTGATGATACATGCAAGCTAGGGTTAGTGTAAAGAATTTGACCATGGTTAAGATTAAGATTAGGGTTTTATTTTTCTTATTTATTAATTTATTTATTTTGGAAAAAGAAAATGATAAAGAAAATGAAATGGTGGCTTATTTTGTTTGTAGTTGAAGTTTCTTGAAACTTTGACTAAGTAACCATTTTGTCTTCTTTCTTAACCCTAACTCTTCAAATTAACCTTAGTCAATTCTCTACACCTAACTAAGGTTAATGATATGATAAGTATTATATTTTCTTTTCTTTTTAAAAAGGTTATCATATCATCTTCTTCTTTCTTCATCTTCTTCAACATTGAAGAAAGCTTGCTACTCCAATGGCAAGTCATGAAGTCTAGTGAGAAATCCAAAACTAAAGTTTACCCACTTCCTATTTCTTCATCCTCTACCTCTTGCCAAGTAGTATAGGGTGTTTCCTTCACAAGTTTTTCCGACTTGGTGAAGTTGGAGCTTGTTCTTGCGATGCCTCGACGTAGATCATCTTCGGCATCGAATCGACGATCAAGCCCGCCCATTCTTCGATGATGCCGACGCTAGAGCCCAAGACATGATTTGGACAGCGAGGGGACTTCATTGCGGAGCCGTGGAGGTGGTGGACCGGATCTACAAAGGTTGTATCTCCGTTCTCTTAGTTAAAATGTTAACTAGTTTATGTTTTCGCCTAAATATCTAGTAAACGATCCGTAGTCGAGTTTGTAGGCACCCATAAAATTTGATTTGTGCATGTTTGATCACTTGTGAGACTTCACTAGAGTGCCTAGGAACCCTACAGTGGTATCAGAGCCTAGCTAGAGCCTTAGGCGATGCGTAGACGTAGTTAGAAGTCCGATCGACCCGAAACCCCGACTTTAAAATGCTCTCTGGACATTTTTGTAAAATTTGGATTTTTGCAAATTAAAAATATGCAGAAAAACAAGCAGGTAAATCTAAGAATTACGATGCAAAAATTACCTAATGATCTTTCTAAAGTGCGGCGGAACCGCGGCACTAGCGTGCTAATGCGGCCCTTCCGCCACACTTTTGTCTTATCTGCCATTGAATTTTGCACAGTAACTCCTATTTTTCAGTGCTGGTTTTCCTGGGAATTTTTAATCTGAAATCAAGAGTTGAGTATTTTGGGTTGTATTGGGAGTTCATACATTCGATCGGATTGTCAAACTTTGTCTATGTGTCGTTCCGGATAATTTTTTGAATATGTTAAAAAGTTCGACCGGATATAAATACCCAATTTTTCCCCTGTCGGGAAATTTCCAAGTGTTGGATATTTCTGTAGTTTAATCACGTTCTAAGTAGTGCAAGTAACGCGATGGACCCTCTAGAAGACAACAAACCTTAACTCGATTATGTGACCGTCTTGAACTGCCCTTTGAACCTTCGGGTTTGGGGCAGTACGGCGTGCCACATGTGAGGCGTTGGCTTGACCCTTCTACGGCTGGACCGTTGCTACTGAGGCACGAACTGAATGTTGTTAGACTTATTTCATGTGTTGATCTGTATCGGGAAAACTTGGGTGTTCGAATGTTCAATCGGAAAGTTTAACATTTTATTATTGTCTGGAATGTGATACAATAATTGGAATTCACAAATAGTTATGAGATAACTGAATGAATGTTATAAACATAGCACTTTAGTCTCACTTGATCGGTTGCCACGGAATTTTGATGTGATCAAAAGTCCGTCGCAATCACGTAGCGTACGCGGATACTCGCCGGGTAAACTTAATAGACAGCCTCACTCCATAGCCCCGACCAAGTGACTGTAGGAGAACCCCGTCGCCGAAAGCATCCGTTTGGGTGCTCGCGGTAGCGGTGTTCCGCCTTGGTGCACTTCGTCGACGGTATCGGGGGTGAAGCCGCCTACTAAAGTTTGCGACGAGCATTCGATCAGGATGTCGGGAATCTTGTTGAATTGCCCGACTTAATATTGAAAAGTGTTTTCGATTTTGAGACTAAAATGCGGGGTTTATAATTGTTAGGCATGCGATGTCTAAGTAATTCATTTGGTCAGGCATGCGATGTCTGAGGTGGTTGCGAATTCCAACTGTTGTAGTTTTACACTTTCTTTTCTGTGACCGTAAGTGTAATATGTGATATCGCCGGTTTCGTTGCTATATGTCAACGACAATTGGGATGGGCATATTTACTTACGTTGATGACAGCTGATGTTATGTGTTGCTGGATATGTTATATTGGATCGTCGTGTTTGAATAGCCGGGGGTTTTTATGTGAGATGAGTGTTTTTCATTTTCATTCATGTAAAAACTTGTATGTAATATTCTTTTATTGGGGCACTTCCAGGTTGCGGAAGTAGTCACCGTTTGTATATTATTTACTCTTCTGCACTAGGATAGACCCAAGGAGGGGAGCACAAGTAACCGGGTTCTGGGGTCCAGTGGGAGACCAACTCGAGGAGTCGAGTCCGGGTCTCCTAACCCTAGAATTGGTAGGGTTGCTTGCCGCTCTCGTAGGGGTCTAGGGGTGTGGGATTGGCTATTCATCACGACCGTGGAATCCGTGTTTTATACTGGCTCGTATTGAAAACACGGACGTCCTAGTATATCCAATATTTCATATGTTTCTTCTGCTGTGTTTTATCTGTGATCATGCGATGTTCTGTGACAGGTATTATATATAGTATATATGATATATTATATAGACGTTGCTTATGTTTTACACCCGCGCTGGCCCTGCCCCGCTCTGCCGTTAGTTACCTAACCTAACGGTGCACGAGGGGACATCGAGGCGAATGCGGATGGCATAAGTGTACGTCATATCTATCTGTGATGTTTAGGAAATTTAAATGATGGGATGTTCATTAATGAGATTAATGAAAGAAAATAAACCTAATTGATGTTGTGGAATCGAATTTCAAAATAAAAACAGGTAGCTACAGTTCTTGCTTTGCATCGCGGTGTTCATTATAGAACATCCTGCACCTTATTCGATGAGGAAAGGACCGAGATCCCTTCACCGGGAGTGACTCCTTTAGCAATAACTGGCAGATGCTACACACTCGGTTTGTATTTGATCGCTTCTATAGTTTCTGCTTTGCAAAGTGATATATATGATATATCCCGCACCTCATTCGACGAGGAAAGGGCCGACGATCCCTTCACCGAGAGTGACCCCTTTAGCAAAACTAGAAAAGCCTCAAAAACATTCCATTTAAAAAAACCATTTGATTCCGCAACGAGATCAAGTTCAAAGCGTTAAAGGTTTTCACAAAAACCAGCCGCAACCCTCCGTCATTTTAGGAAGTAGAGTACTTAGTATTCGTGCTGTGTTTGTTGACCATAGTCAAGGCACAGTGTACGGTAGCTAAGTGATGTCTTCCTACACCGCATATGATGCGATTAGTTAGGACAGTCGCGTGACTTTGTTGACCTTAGTTAAGGGTCATGTGGGTGGGTCTAATTAATCACGAAATGACGGGTAGAACTTGACTAGTACTTATGATTTGTTGACCATAGTTAAGGTCATAAGTGCTAGGGGTAAAAACCATTATCGGGAGTTTCAAGTGTTGAAACTTGCAATGGGATTGCATACCTTCTATATGATAGTTGGATCCCGATACCCACTGCGAGTAATTGTTACTCCTGGGAGAGTTTTGCACTTTGCAATTAGCCGGTCAAGTAGGTGTCTAGAAAGGTGTCAACGGGGTTACGCCTCTGGGAAAACGAGGTTTACAGTAATTAGGTCCGTGCGAAAGCACGGGGAACCTCCCTCAAAGTACCGACACTGGCCTGGCTGAAAGATTGGCGAACTTGTAGAGTGTAATTAATCCCGGCTAGTCTTTCCTTTTAAGGTTTGAAGGAAGATTTGATAAAAACAGTGGGAGCCATCCTGATTAGATAAATTATATAACCAGTCTGATCTTGCAAGAGCGCACGCAGAGTGTTTTCTTCTCTCTCTCCTGGTAGCGACCATATCACGCCTTAATCAAGATAATAATATGGATGTATTGATCGAACCCGCTTGTTATTCTGAGCTGGGGAACGTTGGTCCCGCTCCAACTTATAATTGTTATAAGAAAGAGCAGGAAATAGGGAATACCAGAATTCCTATGCCGCCCAAACGAAGAAAGTGCATATGATGCATCTCCTTCGGGTGTATTCATTACAAAGAACTGTTTCTCAGTATCCTCTGCATCCTGGGTATATGATACCGGATCAGGATCCCAGATATGTAAGTTGTTACATAGGGCTACAAAAAGGTAAAAAACTGAGAACGGGTGATAAGTTTCATGAGACAGAAACCGGGGCAAGTGTTGCAGCCAAGTCTGTTGGTCACTGTCACCCTGTATTACGAATACATTGATTCTGAACAAATGCTATTAGATACCGAACCTGATATACAAAATCATATCAGTCTCTTTATTAGTAAAGAAATGATATAATTTTGTATTGTTGGATAATGTTTTGAACATTTCCTATATCAAAAGTTGATCGGTTCAGGCACGTTATCTAAAAGCATTGACGTTCTAAATCAAACTATAGTTCCTTGTATACAGAACACACACAAGAGGAAGAGTTCAGAAATGAACGAATTTTTCTTGAGGTATTGTAGACTAGGTCATATCAATGCGACCCGACTAGCTGAAGTTACATTTAGATGCATATTTAAATCAGTTTGAATTTACATCTTATGAAACTTGCCAGTCATGTCACAAAGATATAATGACACCAGCTCTGTTTACTGGAAACAGAGAAAGAGTTAGTAAACTCTTGGGACTGATACATGATGATGTATGTAGGGTCTCCTGTCTACACATGCCAGGACTGGTTCTTTTTACTTCATTATATTCTCTGATAATCTCTCAAGATTCAGTCATATGTTCCTGTTGAAACATAAGTCCGAACCTTTTGAGGTATTCACAGAATATAAGTTAGAAGTAGAGAACCAATAACCGGGTATAAGTATTATGTCCTATGATGAGATCAGGGAGGGAAATACTTGTGCATAGAATTCCTGGACTATTCTAAAGGAGAATGAGATTCTCTCTCAGCATTACTCCTCCGTATACACCATAGCACGATGGTATATCGGGACGGGGCAATCACACCCTATATGATAAGGTGTGCTCTATGATGAGTACTACTGAGTTACCTGTTTCCTTTTGGGGTTATGCACTTGAGAAGTTGCATACCTATTGAATAAGGTTCGATTCAAATCAGTGCCTACCACTCCATATGAGATATGGTATGGGAAGAGCCTATCTCTTAAGTTAGTTAAGATTTGGGATTGTCCGGCCTATGTCAAAAGCAAAATCCGGACAAGATCGAGGCAAGGTTAGTTCTATAGAACTGGAAAGGTTCCAGCTATACAAAACTGCAGTTGATGATTTGACAGAACCAAAGGATTCTATAGTTTCCGACGAACCTCAGCCTCTCTGCCGATCTAGTAGGGTTCCTCATCCGCCTGAGAGATACCTCGGTTTCTCGATGACAGTGGGAGCAAGGAATGCATCATGAGATGATGACCCAACTAGATTCGAGCAGGCCATCAAGAGTAGGGACTCTGTAAGAATGGCTGGATGCTTAGTGATCTGAGATGGAATCCTTATACACCAACAAAGTATGGACTTTGGTTGCTATATCTGAAGGGTTAAATCCCCATCAGGAGCAAGTATATCTTGAGAAGATTACTTGGTGTAGATGGAAAAGTTGAGACTTTCAAAGCTAGACTTGTTAAAGGTTTTCGTCATCGACCAGGCGTGGATAATGATGAAACCTTTTTCCAGTAGCTATGCTTAAGTCTATCCAGATCCTACTTACCACGGCTACATACCATGACTGCGATATCTGGTGGTTGGGTGCCATGACCACTTTTCTAAATACCGATTTAGAAGAGAACGTCTATAAGAACACAGCCAGAGGTCTTCGTAAACAGTGGGAGCAGCGGAAACGTGTGCAAGTTGCTTTACATAATGAAGCAGGCATCGCGGAGTTGGAACGTCTGTTTTGATGTGATAGTCAAAGTGTTTGACTTCATCAAAATGGTAGACAAACCTTGTATATACAAAAGGGTAGTAGAGAGTAATGTGGTCATCTTCGTATTGTACGTAGACAACATACTCTTGATAGGAAAAGAGTTTCCTATACTACGATCGATCAATCTCCTATTATCACTAAGATTCCCCAAATAGGATCAAAGTGATACCTACTAAATCCTGAATTTTGGATCTATGAGATAGATCTAAATGGATGTTAGAATACTCACTAGCTGTAGTGAGATGGTATCAATCGATCCTGAGGAGAATCACTGGAAGTGTTCCAGGGTGATAAAGACGACTGAATGTCAGTCACAGGCACTGTCTTTACCCTCAGTAAAGGGACGGTATGTTGGAAGAGTTCCAAGCTTGATACCGTGGCAAACTAGACGATAAAGGCTGGTAACATCGCTATTAAAGATACTACCAAAGAGGCTGTTTGGGTGTATATTGGTTCATAAGATGAACTAGGTTCCTGCCATTGTATGACAATGGAAGCGTGGCTTCGACCCTGGAACCCTGGTCCCATCAGTGACCCAGACAAATTCTGAGGCAGCATCACCTGATCATAGAGATAGTTGATCTCCAGGGTGATCGAGGTTAAGAGAGAAGACTCAGAGGACAACACGGCGGATCCACTCACGAAGGCCTTTTTCCCAAAGAGAGACAATTTAGGGGATGGTTGAGTATGTGATACTGCAACCACTGCTACAGATGGCCCTAGTGCAAGTAGGAGATTGTTAGTTATATGTATGCCCTAGAGGCCATTACTGTACATTGGATGTATATTGTAGTGGATGCTGGGACATATATAGGAAGGACTTTCTTGCTCGACATGATAGTACGCTATCTGGTTGCACTTTATCTTAACATGTATACTTTCTGTCTCTCTGATTACATATTGATAAAGCCCTTAGGATATGTACTCGACTTCCAGGACTATGATGTAGATCATACTAGTGGGGCCTGGGTAGTCCATGAGTGCATCCTTGAAATGTTCCTAGTCGAGGGAATATCGAGACGGGGCATCGATATTCCAGAGTAGACTAGCGCATATCTTCTCGACCCATGAGATGGGCGATGGATGATCCCATATCCATTGGTGTTTGACATCGAAGATGGTATGCGGGTGCTCAGTGGAGACTGGGTACACTGAACGGACTCACCGAGAACTCCCAGATGGTATTATACCTCACGTCAGATGGCAGTTCTCTGGTGACACTGGTACAGCTTAGTCTGTTGACCCGAGATCGTCATAGAGTCTTGTGTGTCTCCCACTGTGCTTTGATTTCCACCCTACCACGGCTCTACTGAGTTGTGCAAACAGGTGGTTTTTGGGTACAGTCCCGATTCACATGGAGGCAATGAGCGATAGGAGGGGATTCGTCTCTCCCGGTATTGGGGGTTGATGTTGTGCTATGCTCGACTGGCCATAACAGGAAATCCCTGGCCAGGGTTGCAGTGATATACTGGTAAGAGTTATCAGTAGTTTCACGAATGTTATGGACCTCAAGTGGGCATAACTTATCGAGCTATTGGGGTCTGACGTTTACCACCCCTAGGCGAGATATGCGACATATCAGACGAACAGACCGGACTATACGATAAGTGTTACTAGTCGGATTCGCAGGAGTGTGAGCGGGCTTGCTCGTCGATCTTCTGATCGCTCAATACCCGGGTGGCCGTTACGTTTGCCAGACTGCTTGCGGCTTGTGGGTGTTTGATATGATCATCACCTGCTGCCGGCGTATTGACGAGTCTTTAGAGTCCTACACAGAGGTTTCCTAGTTCAAGCGAAACGAAATAGGAGCGCATATGAGATATGTGCGGGAGAGAGAATAATTCGTGTATGTGATACCGTATTTCATTCTCGCGACGAATGTATCGATTGGTTATATGCGATATAACCTAGTTATCGAATCAAGGATTGATTCGATAAGCCGATGCATAGGATACTAGTCGGTTATATGCGATATGACCGGATCGTTAAATCAAGTGTTGATTTAATGATTTAATGTATAATTATATATTTGATATATTGCTTTGCATTAACTAGTATTGGTTCACTTTAAATGGATTCACTCACTTAGTTTGTGCACATTGCATATGTGATATATTTTGTGCACATAATTGTATCATGTTTGATGATACATGCAAGCTAGGGTTAGTGTAAAGAATTTGACCATGGTTAAGATTAAGATTAGGGTTTTATTTTTCTTATTTATTAATTTATTTATTTTGGAAAAAGAAAATGATAAAGAAAATGAAATGGTGGCTTATTTTGTTTGTAGTTGAAGTTTCTTGAAACTTTGACTAAGTAACCATTTTGTCTTCTTTCTTAACCCTAACTCTTCAAATTAACCTTAGTCAATTCTCTACACCTAACTAAGGTTAATGATATGATAAGTATTATATTTTCTTTTCTTTTTAAAAAGGTTATCATATCATCTTCTTCTTTCTTCATCTTCTTCAACATTGAAGAAAGCTTGCTACTCCAATGGCAAGTCATGAAGTCTAGTGAGAAATCCAAAACTAAAGTTTACCCACTTCCTATTTCTTCATCCTCTACCTCTTGCCAAGTAGTATAGGGTGTTTCCTTCACAAGTTTTTCCGACTTGGTGAAGTTGGAGCTTGTTCTTGCGATGCCTCGACGTAGATCATCTTCGGCATCGAACCGACGATCAAGCCCGCCCATTCTTCGATGATGCCGACGCTAGAGCCCAAGACATGATTTGGACAGCGAGGGGACTTCATTGCGGAGCCGTGGAGGTGGTGGACCGGATCTACAAAGGTTGTATATCCGTTCCCTTAGTTAAAATGTTAACTAGTTTATGTTTTCGCCTAAATATCTAGTAAATGATCCGTAGTCGGGTTTGTAGGCACCCATAAAATTTGATTTGTGCATGTTTGATCACTTGTGAGACTTCACTAGAGTGCCTAGGAGCCCTACAACCGGTTTATTAAATCAAGTGTTTATTTAATATTGACTTTTAGCTCACTTTTATTAAACATTTTCTTTTTGGATGTATGCATATATGTATATACATACACTTTATGATGTGAATGTATACATACATGCATGCATGTGTATCATGGTTGATGATACATAGAAGATGGCAATCCAAGACTCACATGGTTTGTATATATATGTATTTTGTGTTTGAGATAAAAGGAAAAAGGAAATAAAGTAGTGACTCATTATTTCTACAGAATTCTTGAGTTGACCGTTGACTTTAACCCTAGTTTGTTTTCCTTTGTTCTTTTAACTCACTACAAAATATCTAGATATTTATTTAACCATGGTTTGTTCTGAGAGTGTCTCACATAAATATCCATTTGATATTCTTTATCATTAACATTAACTTGAGAAAAGTTTTGCCATCTTCATCTTCCTCCTCCTTCAAGCTCTTTTGAGTTTTATTTAGAGTGAGGAAATTAAAAAGAAAGGGTTTTTAAGAGAGAACATAAACCACCTCATCATTCTACATTACTCTAGCTTTTAGTATAGGGTGTTTGCTTTACTTCTTCAAAGATCAAGTGAAGCTAGGAGCTTTGAGCAAAGGGACTTCGGGTGGATCATCGTGGACAACGAAGGATTCAAGCGAGCCGGTTCAAACTCTAGGAGATCCAAGGAGTCACTCAAGGAGGTCTATAAAGGTTGTAATCTCTCCACTTAGTGATAGATACTTATAGCATGTGATACTATTAGTTTGTTATCCTAACTTTCTAGTTCGATCCATGGATGGTATTGTTTAGCACCCCTAAATATTTGTTATAGCATGTTTGATGCAACCCAAACCCTAGGCATGGTGCTAGAGAATCCCAACACCTTTTAACCGGCCCAGTCCAGACTTTTGCACCTACTGCAGGAGGGATGGACACCTGGCGAAGGATTGCAGGCGTGCTAATCGCCTCTGCCTAGTCTATGGCTCATCCACACATGATATTAGGTCTTATCCTCGTCGACTCAATCCGAACTTTACACCCAGACCAGCAATCATCTATCCACAGTGGCCAGCTATCCAGGCTCTTGCACCGCGTCTTGCTCTCCCTGCTCCACCTCCTCAAGGACCTTCTGCACCTCCTCCTCATCAGTTCCATCAAGCACAAAGGAACGTACCTCAAGTACAGAGGAATGGACAGAGGAATGCGCCTCCAGCAAGGAGGAATATACCGAGGCGACAGGCTTTCACAATGACTGTGGAAGAAGCTGAAGCCACTGGTCAAGTAATCACTGGTAACTCTTTTCTTTCAATCTTTATACATATCAAAATATCTTTTCTATACCTAAACCTATCCCACATAACTTAGGTACGATCTTAGTAGCCTCACTTCCTTCACTAGCACTCTTCGATACTGGAGCATCTCATTGCTTATGTCGCAACGGTTCGTCCGAACTCATGTGATTCCAGTCAAATTGCTCGTATTCAGCTGGAATGTCAGTTCAGGGAATGGCGTTTTAAAAGCAACAATAAGATACGACGTGTGTCCAGTGGTCGTCTGTAGCAGAGAATTCTATGCTGACTTCAAGGTGTTGGACATACCGAACTTCGATGTAGTTTTGGGTATGGATTGAAAGTCGACCTCAGCACCACCATGAGGCTCTAGAGGCATCAAGCATGCCAAATTCAAATTTTTATTAAGTTCTAAGCTATACTAACAAGATCTTTACTAGATTATTAAGGCTTGCCTTTGTGATGTGATGAACTAAAAAGAAGAAAAAAGCATAAAACCTTTGTAGTTCGAGTCTTTCTCTTCAATAGCTCCGGGTTATAGTCCACCCAACTCTACTAGGCTCCTCTTCGAGTTGAACAAACCTCCTTCATGATCTTCACGCCAAAAACGATCCACCCGAAGTCCTTCCACCTCAAGCTACCTCTACACTAAACACTTTAGCGTAGTAAAAACGCTACACTCGATCGCTAGTCAAGTGTAGGATGGTGAAATAGAATTGTTCTCCTCCGAAATAGAAAGACGCGACCGCGTAGGTTCGTCTTTCCTGAATTTGGGGGCAGATGCTAATTAGTGCTATCCGTCCACCACTCCGAAGATACCAAGTTGATTTATGACACCGTGTATCGAAGGTTTAAACGGATGCGGCCGATGTAGCAGACTTCGTCAGATTCCCCCTCATTTGAGGGGTTTTTGATTGTGGGGACACTCTTCCCTGCAGGTGCAAGCCCCTGCAGTTAATTACGCTACCGCATCGCGGTAACCACTTTCTCCTTCTCCAGATGGTCACTTCGTGTCGTATGTGTTTGTTTTGTTTTTTGGTTGCCCGTGGATTGTATACGGAGACTAATTTATATTGTCGCCCGTAGGGCATGGATTAGTCCAAATCCGTATTTTCTTAGATTTGGGTTTGGGGTTGGGTTTAAGGACATTAGTCTCATTTGAGACTAAGATCAACTTAAACGTTCGTTGAGGATACGTTAGTCTAATTTTAGACCAAGATCTACTCAACGGGATCGTTTAGATCCAACAAAAGAGCATTTGGACTTTATTGTTTAGTTTAAGGACATTGCGGTTGATTAGTTTAAGGACATTACGGTCTAAGATTAAGGACATCATAGTCCATGGGTTTAAAGGACCCCACAGTCCGAGGTTAAGGACATCATAGTCCATAGGTTTAAAAGGACCCCACAGTCCGAGGTTAAGGATATCATAGTCCATGAGTTTAAGGACTCCACAGTCCGAGGTTAAGGACATCATAGTCCATGAGTTTAAGGACCTCACAGTCCAAGGTTAAGGACATCATAGTCCATAGGTTTAAAAGGACCCCACAGTCCGAGGTTAAGGACATCATAGTCCATGAGTTTAAAAGGACCCCGCAGTCTGAGGTTAAGGACATCATAGTCCATGGGCTCAAGGACCCCACAGTCCATGGAATGATTGGTTATCGGGACCCGTCACCTCTCTGAAGACGTTGAAGGATTACAATGACAAATATCAAAGGAGTGAAAAGATGAACCTTTGAACCAAAGTTGATTGGGAAATCTGTAGTCCAATTTGGAACTAAGATCAATTAATTAGATTATAAGCACATTGGCTCAGTTAAATCTGAATTGAGGACTTATGGCCAACTTGGGCTAAATCCAATTAGATTTGAAATGTTGGCCCTTTGTTGGACTGTTGAACATTTGTCTGGGTTCAGCCTTCCATTATTTAGCAATGCTTAAACAGGGGTTTGGGGCTCTAACAACATTTTGTCTTTGGCTGAGTACTAACCATTCATTATAGCTCTGGACTTTACTTTGCATATCATATGAACTGACTAATTTTGAGGTTCAGTTGAAGGGGAGATTTGCCTCTGGAAAACGTAGCCAATTTACGCTAAGCTTGGTTTTTAACATAGTGTTAAACACTAGAGGATATTTGGCGATCACGTGTTCCCACGTGATACGCTTAAGATAGTGTTAAACACTAGGGACGAAGCACTTAAAGCAGTGTTAAACACTAGAAGTGAGGTAGTCATGTGGGGTCACGTGAGGTGCCTGAGAAGTGGGCGAAACCTCCTTTATTTTATTTGCAAATAAGTGTTAAACACTTAGCCTCTGTAATTATCATGTGTGGACACATGATAGTGCCCATGTATTGGGTATTAATTCCTCTGTTTTCTCTCTTTTTCCCCTTTTAAAAGGTGTTAGTCAGGGGTCACGTGGGGACACGCGAGGCGACCTGAATCAGTATTACCTTTGGCTTTATTCCCTTCGTTTTTGAGGGTCACGTGTGAGCATGTGAGGCATTGCCTCCAAGCTTTTTCTTCTTCATCTTAAGGTGTCTATTTAAGGGTCATGCGGGGGCACATGACCATATCTCATTCGTTCTTTTCTGATCATTGAAGGAAGGGTCACGTGTTGCCACGTGACTAGGTTTAAGTACATGAATAATTTAAGTCCTTTGTTTGAGAATTAAATTCTTTGGTAGGATTAAACACTAATTTGTTTTGAGGAATTAAATTCCTATGTATATAGAAGAATTAAATTCTTTAAACTCGATTCTCCCTCTAAGTTTTGGATCTGCATGGCAGAATCTCCCCGATGAGAATTAAATTCTCAACTTATGGGGAGATCTACTTCTGCAGACCTTCAACCATGAAGAAGAACTAAGTTCTTGTATTAAGGGTTAAACCCTATTTTGTTTGAAGGAATTAAATTCCCTATTACTTTGATGTGAGAATTGAATTCTCTAAATTTAGATCTTCCCTTAGCTTTTAGATCTGCATGGCAGAATCTCCCCGATGAGAATTAAATTCTCAACTTATGGGGAGATCTGCTTCTGCAGAGCTTCAACCAAAAGAAGAACTAAGTTCTTATTTAGAAGAGTTAAACTTTAGTTTGAGAATTAAATTATCTTTTATTTTGTGAGAGCTTGTAGAATGAACTTCTTCTTTTTCTTCTCACCTAGAGTTTTTTCTCTGAAGAGTTCTTCTTTTCTCTCTTGAGAATTAAATTCTCCTCTCTTTTTTTTCTGTTGTTGTGTATCTCTCCAAATAAAAGTAGTCCCCCTCTTCTCTTCTTGGCTCCTATTTATAGGAGAAAGAAAAGAATCGGTTTGTTTAGTTAATCATTCATTGAAAGATTTTAATTGATTTTGTAACTAACATGATCTTTTAGATCACTCAGTGAATTTTATTCACCATTGGATTTTTAATCCAAAAGATATTCTATCTGTTATTCTTGGTGAATTTCAGGGAAATCTTTCCTTATATAGATTCTTTTTATAAATTGGTGATTTTTAATCACCATTGGATTTTTAATCCAACGGTGTTCCACTTTACAGAGCACAATCTTTTTGTTTAGAAAGATTTAGAGAAATATTTTTCCAGTTAAGGTTTTCGATTCCCTCTTAATTAGAATTTAATTCTATTAGTTCAGAAGGCTTAAGAGCCTATCACGTGTTGGCACGTGATCCCACTATTTGATCATTTTAAATAGAATTTAATTCTATTAATTAAAGAGCTCAGGAACCCGTCACATGTTGCCATGTGACCCCCTTGATTAAACATTTTTAACCAGAATTTAATTCTGCAGTTTTAAAGAACTAAGGAATCATCACGTGTAAGCACGTGATCCTTGGTCACGTGTAGACACGTGATGCTCCATTGGGATCTTTCCTTACTGTTTTATTATGCCTTTTAATTCCTTCAGTGGGTTTTTAAAGGCCCATCACGTGTGGACACGTGACTCCTATTGATTAGAATTTAATTCTCTTATAACAGAGTCCCCAGGAAACCATAACGTGTCAGCACGTGACCCTTTGTCACGTGTGAGCACGTGATGCCCCATTGGGGTTTTTCCTGATATTTTATGAGGGAACAAATGCCCCCACAGCGTTGTTCTCACGTGTTTGCACGTGAGTGCAACGCTGTCATTTTTTGTGGCCGTTGGATCTGCCTAGGGAAGGAGGTAGATGAACCTTTTCCTATCACATCCTATAAATGCAGGGGTCCCTTCAGAAGCGCCTCCACTTTTTCCATCTTCTTCCTTGCTCGTTTTCTTCTGAGAATTTAATTCTCTTTCCCAGAGCTCAGTTCTCTATTTCAAAATTTTCCAGAGTTTAACTCTGTCAACAAAAGATTTCCTTTTTTAGGTAAGGATCTTGAACGGCTGAAGAAGTTCTTGTAGAAATTTTCTTTGGATTTTAAATCCACACCAAGGGTTTTTCCCTTTAATAAGAACCCATCTTTCCAAATTCTCTAAAATAATGTCCAACCTTTTAAATAATAAACTCCTTAGGGCTTCTCTGATCTCAGGGATCGATGGTGATATTTGTCCTCTCTCTGGAATTTAATTCCATTCCAAAGAGTTTTAGCTGTGAAAAATATTTTCTGGGAATTTAATTACTCTATTCAAAAGGAATTTAATTCATTTAAAGAACTCAGTTCTTCACAGTGAACTTCTTAGGATTTTCTTGCCCTGAGTTGTTCTTTGCAAAAACGCTTCCATAGAGACCCTTCATGATTTGCATAGAGTTCTTGCAGTGGGTTTTCTCCCTGGGGTATGTGTAGAGTTGTTTGCAATCCACTGTTCATTTATTGAGAATCTTCTTTTTATTCCCATAATGATTACCCTGCCTCATCACTAGTGAGCCGCCATTTTGATTTCGTGGGGCCCCTGTGTTTTGTAAACAATGGTCCCATAAAATAAGTTGTTTATCATTTTCTTCCACTGTCATTTTATATATATATATATATTTATAAATATATATATATATATATTTATAAATATATATATATATTTATAAATATATATATATATATATATTTATAAAAATATATATACACGTGTGAGCTTCATTAACAGTTTCCTTTCATCTATTTCAGGAACAATGGCTTCTCTTCCGTACTTCCCTTTCACCCGCTCGGAGTCTGCCTTTCTTCAGTCACCATCTGATGAAGAGGTAATGGCGATGATTAGAGCTCACGACCCTAATTTCACCAACTTGCTTTTATAGCGGACCTGGTACAG
Organism: Agapanthus africanus; assembly: GCA_030015575.1. Taxonomy (NCBI): domain Eukaryota; kingdom Viridiplantae; phylum Streptophyta; class Magnoliopsida; order Asparagales; family Amaryllidaceae; genus Agapanthus; species Agapanthus africanus. The sequence goes on along the minus strand of CM057351.1, from coordinate 347,108,770 downwards.
TCATATCATCCATGGTCGCCGCATCTTTCTTTGCGAGATGCCAATGGAGCCTAACTACCCATTTTTGCCGATGGAGCATCCACGGACCGTCTTTGCTATGGAGATGCTGAACTGGACCCCTACAGGACGACTCGAGCCGTCAACAACTGGGATTCCAAACCACCCTATGCTGGTTATAAACATCTTAGGGCATCGTATCTGCCAAGGTGAAGCCCAGCCCTGGGGACAGGTTTACAAAATAGGGGTTACTCCTCGACATCCCACTGGCTACCTTCTCTGGGCTCATTATATCCTGTCTGCCCATCGTGCGCGACTGCAGAGGGTCGAGATCTATCAGACGGTGTACACGTCTCTCTTCCACTATCAGTCCCCCCATGTCTGGTCGGTTAAGGCTTTCTTAAATCAATGGAATCTTCCCACCAACAATTTCTTGTTCGAGGACCGTGAAGTTTCAATTTCTCTGGAAGAGTTTCGTGAGATCTCGGGGTTGCCGATCAGGGGGACGCTCTATGAAGAACTGCTATCTCCTGATGATTATGTTTTCGAAACGGAGCCTGCTATGCTTGACGGCCTGTCGACTGAAAATGTCGTCCACCACAAGCACCCAAGTCTAATCAAGACTCTGGGCATTTTTGAGAAGCTATTCACAGAGTCAGAGGAGCAGGGCGTCATTTTCAAAAGCTTTATCTCCTGCTTTCTTCGCGGAGACATTCTATTAAAGACGGCTCCGAAGTTTACGAGTATCAACGACCCCTTCGGTTTTGGTTTCAATAAGCTACCGGCTAAAGAATAGGATTTGCCGCAGTTCTATATTCCAATCTCGTCGGCTGTACCTTTTGAGTCGATCGCAGCTCCTGGCATAGATGAAGAGACTTTCTTTGTGGGTTTTATCAGTGTCTGGTTTAGTTGGTTTGTCATTCCAACGCACCGTCGATTCATGAGAGCTTTGGTCATTTACCCTGCTCATCGCATCGCTGGAAGGACGCGACTAGCCATTGGTATTATGGGGCTAGCGTATCTATATCATGGGCTAAGCGCTGCAGCCAATACCTCAACACCAGGCGTGAACGTAGTGAGTTTCTCTCTTCATTACTTTACATCATGGATTGAGATGCATGTGCTAGGGGCATTTGCCGCGCATCAGAGGCCCAGCTTTTATGATGCATACACTTTTCCGCGGCTTATGAGGTTGGTGGACGCCTCTGCTCCTGATCTGACTCAGTCTGGAGCTATTCGCGTGCTGCTTAATCCCTATGCCAATGCGGGTGGGATGGTATTTAACAATCGAGTCCTCTCTGCTCCGTCAGGACTGATTCAACAGCTTTGTGACTTGTCGAAAAAGGGAGCACCCTCCCTAAAGCTTAAGGAAGCCATGCACTTATATTCGATCAGACCGGGTTATCTGGTATTTCGTCAAAACGGTGCAGCCCTTTTTATGCGGTATAACCCACACCACTTTGCTCGGGAACTGTGATATGACCAGGGTGTCCCCTTTGAGGCATTTACAGTGGAGCCCATCCCGTCATCGGAAGTTGTTCGTGACGCCGCTCATCACTTCATGTGGCCGAACACTGGCTCTTGCTTCGTGATTCCTGAGGAAGACTACATTCCTCGATGTGTGGGGGCTTTCACAGGCTAGTACCTCCACCGAGTCAGTCCTATTATTGTTGAGGAGAGGAGGATGCTCCTTGGATATAGGGTTCCCACTCCGATCCAGGCTACGGGAGTCCCGCCGCGACCGCGGATAGTGGTCCGCCCTCCCCTAAGAGATGCTAGTGTTGTGCTTATTCCTGAGACGGCGGAAGTGGATCTAAATCCTTTAGCTGGTATGCCGCTGCGCACTAGAGCTCAATCAAGGGCCAATAAGGTGCCAGTAGTAGTATCATCAGCTACGGCGTCAGCAATGGCAGTGTCGTTATCGGTAGCACCGCCAAGAGAAGATATTGAAGGTGAAGTGGGTTAACATCGCACTAAAGCACCGAGGGGAAAGAGGCGATCGTCTTCTGCAGTTGGTTTTGGGTCTAAGAGGCGAAAGAAGACGGTCACCAATCTGCTCGACTTTTTAATGGAATCAGAGTTTATCCTTCAAGATGAAATACTAGCTATGCAAGAATCGGATGGTGGTCTACTTTTCCCGGGTTCATCTGCCGAGGAAGCCGCAAAATTGATTGAGGCTATAAGACGCTCATAGGATGAATCTGAGAATGTAAGGGTCCCGAAGAGGCCTTATCCTGCCGTCATCTTTTACGAAGATCCTCCATCGATACGGCGGATATTTATAGGGCCTTTGGAAGAGGGAGGCGAGATAGCCCTTAAGCAACCTGTCTCGGCCGATGTCGAAGATGCGCTTTCGTTGTGGACCGGTGGCCACGAGTCTACCCTCAAACCCTGGCGAGCATACCTCCTCAGGAAGGAACGTCGGCTTGAAAAAGCCATACTAGAAGCTCCTTTGTGCATTGGTATATTTATATTTCTTTTTTGTAGCATTTTGCATTGCTTATATATATATATATATATATTCTTATCCTCGTGAAAACTTTGCAGGGACTTCGGCAATGGCGGAGGATCTGAGTTCGAGTCACACCTTGACTATGGACTCTATAAATATCCCCGATAAGACACTAGTAAGTGTGGAGAGGGTTGATACAACTGTTGTTCCTGCAACGGAGCTCCCATCGGTGACTCCCGTTTCCCGGGTGCTTGCTCCCCCGGAAGAGACATCTTCATTGGCCGCAGATTCGATGGATCTTTCTGGGGGCGACCCGGAGGCTGTGGGGCAGGTAGTCGAGGCCACCGTCCTCTCATTAGAGCCTGCCGCGGTGGCTGCTGCTCCTCAATTGGGAATTGTTATACCGGCCCTTGTCCCCGATGATATACCTGGGGGTATGGAGGAGGCCGCCGAAGCTGCTATCCCTCCTGTTCAGAGCGGGAGGAGCATCGAAGGTAGCCCTCTATATTTTATTTCAATAATCTCTCCATTATCTGAACCTTTCTATCTTTTCAGAGCTACGAGGATTGGCAGCGGCCATCGTGGACTTGTCCCCCAGGAAGTCTTTCCAGCGTCTGTTAGAGATGGCCGCTCCGCAGGAGATATCCCCTCAACGCATCGTCCTCTCTTTCAGGCAAGGTTAGTGTCAATTGCCCTCTCCTCATGACATTATTATTATTTCATATAATAACACTAATGTCTTCTACAGTTCTGGAAGCTGATGACAAAGTTAAGATTCTTGACGGGCCTGGGGAGCCTTCAGACCCCTCTTGCATGACTGTGGGTAAGTAAAGTTTCGACACTTTTCCACCTGCTCTTTGCTTACAAGTCTTGCTGATTTCTTTTTATGAATCTTAACAGCTTTGCCAGTTCTTACCATGCTGGAATCTCGCATCGTCATGCCGCACGGGCCCTACGCTCTACGTGCCTCAGAACGGATGGCCAAGCTAAGCCTTCAATCTGTCAGCTTTTATTGAAGACCTTCATGCTGGCAGTCTGATCACGGCCGAAGCATTTGCCACTGAAGCCAACGGTTCTCTTCCCTTTCTTGCTGCTTACCATAGTGAAACATTGGTGCAAGTCTGGGTTGAGTTCTATCGTCAGGTGGAGGCTTGCTTGCATAGTCTTGAATGTACACGTCTTCCTTCAGAGGTTGTGGCTGCAAAAGCGAGCTTACGGGGGCTGATTGAGTGGTGCGCTGCGAATATGCTATCATGTGAGAAGAGGCTCAGCCGAAAGTTTTCGGAGAGGGAGCTGGCTTCCAAAGCGCTGAGGGAACTTCAAGCTAATCTTACAGCCAAGACCACTCAGGCATATGAACTTTGGCGGGTGCTTCAAAAAGCTATCAAGGAGGTGGTAGCCATTGATAAACCCATCATTTTCACTCGCGAAATAGTCGAAACTCATAAGGTTACCGAAAAGGAGCTTGAAAGTCGGCTTGCCTCGTACCAGGCCCAACAGGCTCAGGCGGAGGCCCGTCTCTTAGCGATAATGAATCATGAAGCCGAGGCTCAGAGGAAAATGGATGAACTGGCAAACCTATTAAATCGTCCACCGGCTTGAAGAATTGTATATTTTTTCTATTCTTCTTTTGTACATACTCCTGAATGAGAGTATTTTTTTGATTCTTTTATAAATTGTACTTTGTATTCATTTTGATTCATGAATAAAAGATATATTTTGCTTCATGATGGTGTGTCCCTTTTAGTAAATGCGTCTTGTGGATAATCTATTTCGATTTCCTTGTAGGACAGCGATGGCTTAGGAGTCAAGTTCAGATCTGCCTCCTAAGGCTTTCCAACTTTATGAGCCGTGAGGGTCTCATAAAGAATTTTCTCCTTACAGGTCGAGAGAATCCCGTAGGTGTAATTTCTCCTTAAGAATCGTGAGGATTTCTAAGTGTGTTTTCTCTTGAGAGTCGTAAGGATCTCACAAAAGAGTTTTCTCCCTTACGAGTCGAGAGGACCCATAAGTGATGGATGAGGTTGACATTATCCGCATTTCATGGGGTCAGGGGTTGCTCTGGCCATTTCTCACGGGGTCAAGATTGACTTTAGCCGGTTCAATGGGACCAGGATTTACTCTGGATGCTTCCCACGGGATCAGGATTGACATTAGCCGTGTTCCGCAAGGACCAGAATCCGCTCTAGATGCTTCCCACGGGGTCAGGATTGACATTAGCCGTGTTTCACTAGACCAGGATTTGCTCTGGATGGTTCCCACGGGGTCAGGATTGACATAAGCCGTGTTCCGCAAGGACTAGGATCCGCTCTGGACGCTTCCCACGGGGTCAGGATTGACATAGTCGTGTTCCACGTGACCAGGATTTGCTCTGGATGCTTCCCACGGGGTCAGGATAGACATTAGCCGTGTTCCACAAAACCAGGATTTGCTCTCGATGCTTCCCACGGGGTCAGGATTGACATAGCCGTGTTTCGCAAGGACCAGGATCCGCTCTAGACGCTTCTCACGGGTCAGGATTGACATAAGCCGTGTTCCACGAAACCAGGATTTGCTCTGGATGCTTCCCACGGGGTCAGGATTGACATAAGCCGTATTCCGCAAGGACCAGGATCCGTTCTGGATGCTTCCTACGGGGTCAGGATTGACATAAGCCGTGTTCCACGAAACCAGGATTTGCTCTGGATGCTTCCCACGGGGTCAGGATTGACATAAGCCGTGTTCCGCAAGGACCAGGATCCGCTCTGGATGCTTCCCACGGGGTCAGGATTGACATAAGCCGTGTTCCACAAAACCAGGATTTGCTTTGGATGCTTCCCACGGGGTCAGGATTGACATAAGCCGTGTTCCGCAAGAACAAGGATCCGCTCTGGACGCTTCTCATAGGGTCAAGATCGACATAAGCCGTGTTGCACAAAACCAGGATTTGCTCTAGATGCTTCCCACGGGGTCAGGATTGACATAAGCCGTGTTCCACAAGGACCAGGATCTACTCTGGACGCTTCCTACGGGGTCAGGATTGACATAAGCCGTGTTCCACGAAACCAGGATGGGTTGACTCTCGGTTGTCTCTCGGTTGTCTGTGCATCGTCGAGTCATGAAACCGGGAGCTTTGCCGCGGCTCCGATTTGCTGATGTTATGTCTGTTGTAATGAGGCGAATGTTAAGATGATCTCCAGGTTGTTTGTGAACCGTCGAGATGTGGCTTCTTTTTCTGATGGAGCCTGGTGGGAAGGTATGATTCCCTTTTAATTTGTGCCCTTGGATTGTATACAGGGGTCGATGTGATATCACCTGTAGGGCAAAAAGTTTCATTTTATATATTTTCTTTCTGCGATGCTCTATCATTTCAGCTTTTATATCGTGAAAATCGCGATTGTCCAATCATTTCAGCTATTTTTCACGGTGCCCAATCATTTCGGCTATTTATTTTGTTTACCCGTTGCTTTTTATTGCGAGTTGCCCAATCATTTCGGCTATTTTGTATGCATACATTTTTCCTTGCTGATTTTGTTGCAAGTTGCCCCATCATTTCGGCTATTTCATATGCATTTGTGGATTGCTGGTTTTTCGCTGCGAATTTGGGATTTGATACCGATTTAGGCGTCAGCATCGCTACAACTGGGATATTGCCAGGAGTGAATCATCATTTGCCTTTATCGATGTCGAACAAAGGTGGCTTAGTAAACAGGGTTAGGATCTTGTCGACTAAGACTTTTGACTTCATGAGCCGTAAGGGTCTCATGAAGGTATTTCTTCCTACGAGTCGTGAGGATCTCGTAAGCGTGTTTTCTCCTTAGGGATCGTGAGGATTCCTAAGTGTGTGTTCTTTTATAAGTCGTAAGGATTTTACAAGAGTGTTTTCTCCTTATAAGTCGAGAGGACTTACAAGGTCTAAACACTGTGTAAGCATATCCCCAGTTGCGGGTTGGACTTTGTTAGGGAAATTTTTATTCGCGCCCGTAGATTGTATACAAGGGTCAATACTGAACCGCTTGTAGGGCAAAATCAGGTTGTATGACTGCTTAAGAACAGGTTCAGATCCCTGTAGTTTAAGACTTTTAAATCCTATGAGCCGTGAGTGTCTCAAAGGGGAATTCTCCTTACGAGTCATGAGGATCTCGTAAGTGCGTTTCTCCTTAGGAATCGTGGGGATCCCTAAGTGTGTTTCTCCTTTGTGAGTTGTAAGGATCTCACGCAAGTGGTTTCTCCTCACAAGGTCGAGAGGGCCTTGTAAGTGTCTTTTAACGAGATTGCGCCCTTTCGGGTTTTCACAAAACTCGCCGGTAGCCCTGCTGTTTTTACTCACGGAGCCCTTTCGGGTTTTCATCCGTGCCCATTTTACTTATGGACATACCGTTTTCTTTTATTTTTATTTTTATTTTTATTTTTTTTGTCAGCCTTGGGATGCTGCGGTCCGTAGTAGTTTATCGACATCTCGGTCAACAGCCAGTCTTAGGACATAGTGGTCCATCGTTAATTTAAGGACGTTTCGGTCCATCGCTTGGTTTACGACATAGTGGTCCGTCGTTAGTTTAAGGACGTTTCGGTCTGTCTCCAGTTTTAAGACATAGTGGTCCGTCGTTAGTTTAAGAACGTTTCGGTCCGTCGCCAGTTTTAGGACATAGTGGTCTGTCGTTAGTTTAAGGATGTTTCGGTCCGTCGCCAGTTTTAAGACATAGTGGTCCGTCGTTAGTTTAAGGACGTTTCGGTCCGACGCCGGCTACTACTCATAGAGTTTGGGCTTAGGAAAATAGCGAGCGGTCATAAGCGTCGTCATCTATCGTTGACCTAGGTCGTGACTTGTCAGGCGTGGTATTTTTTCAGGAAGCGACCGTTTATTGGCCTGAAAGGTCTTTCGCCATGCATGTCCATGAGTAGATAGGCTCCACCCTAGTAAACTTTGTCTATGATATATAGGCCTTCATAGTTCGGCTCGAATTTCCTCCGCTTGGCACGATTAGGGATCATATGTCTCTTGATCACTAGCACGAGTTCTCCTTGGCGGAATGTTCTCGGCCTAGTCAATCTTTCATATGAGCGCGTCATCTTTGCTTTATAAGCCTCTAGATTTTGTTGTGCCATGAGCTGGGTTTCATCAAGGGCATCGAGCTCCTCAAGCCGAAGGTGAGCATTTTATTCGTCTGTTAGCTTGTAGTGAACCGCCACTCGTAGAGAGGGTAACTCTATCTCGAGGGGGAGTACCGCTTCTGTGCCGAATACTAATGCATACGGTGTTGTGTTTGTGGCCGTTTTGAACGTAGTTCGATGCGCCCAGAGAGCTTCATGCAGTCTCCCGTGCCAGTCCTTCTTATTCTTGGACACCGTCTTTTTCACGATCTTTGTCATGGTCTTGTTAAAAGCCTCAGCCAGTCCGTTAGCTCGGGAATTATAGACTGAAGAGTATCTCCAGTCTATGTTATGCTGTTCTGCGAAGCGGCTGATCTTGTGGCTTCTATAGGCTGGCCCGTTATCGGAGATAATCCGTCATGAAGTGCCGAACCGATAAATGACGTGTGTCTTGAAGAAATAGAGGATATTCTCCGTCTTCACTTCTCTTAGTGGTACTGCTTCTGCCCACTTGGCGAAGTAATCAGTTGTCGCCAAAATGAATCAATGTCCTCTGGACGATGCTGGTTCGATGGGCCCTATTATGTCAGTTCCCCACATTTCCAACGGCCAGCTAGCAACCGTCGGATGTAGTGGATTTGGATGCTGGTGGATAAAGTTCCCGTGAATTTGGCACGAGTAGCACTGCTTCGCGTATTCGAGACAGTCTTGGATCATCGTGGGCCAATAGTAGCCCATCCTTTTGATCTTCAATTTCATCTTCGGCCCGGCTTGGTGAGAACCGCAGAGTCCGTCGTGAGTTTCTTGGACGACTCTCCTTGCCTCTTCAGGTCCCAGGCATCTTAGCCACAGGGAGTCGAACGATCTCTTATATAGAGTATCATTGACAAAGGCGAAAGACAGAGCTCGTTTCGTGAGCTGATATCTTGAGGACGCATCTTCAGGTGTTCGACGGGATTTGAAGTAGTCTATAAAGACTTCTCTCCAATCCTTAGCTTTTTCCTGGTCTTTTATTTGTAGGGCCATTTGTTCAGTCGCTCCCTTTTCTTCGGAAGATTCCGAAGATATTTCTGCCGGTGCGAGAACCTGACGGCTTTGCACAACGATCCTCATGTTATCGAGGTTTCCGTCGGCCAATTCTTTAGCGAGCTTGGCCAATGCATCCACTTTGCTATTTTCCGCATGCGGTATCCTTTCCAGGGTCATGAAGATGAGGAAGGAATTTGAGTTAGTAGTTGCTGCACTCTCTCGCCGTACTTCACCAACTCAGGCTTGCACGTTTGATAGTCGCCGTTTACTTGACTAACGATCAGTTAGGGGTCTCCGTATATGAGGAGGTTTTTGATTCCCATGTCGACGGCGATCTCAAGACCTGCTATCAAAGCTTCATATTCGGCTTCATTATTCGTCCTCGGATCTGTTAAGGAGAAGGCAAAGTGCATAATCCCTCCTTGCGGGGTCACGAAGATGAGGCCCACCCCAGATTTGATAATGGGGGTGGCTTGTTTGCGCTTCTTCATGGAAGATGCTCCATCGAAGTAGAGTTCCCACTGGGTATCATTCTCTCTTCTCCCCTCGTCGATCGTGTCAAACGCGTGCTCATCTGGAAATTCGCAGTTCAAGGGAGAGTCGGCAGGTATCGAATGCTCAGCGAGGAAGTCAGTGATAGCCTGGCCTTTTACTGCCTTGAGAGGACGATAAGTTATCGAAAAATGCATCAAGAGGAGGGCCCATTTAGTGAGCCGTCTCGTTAATATAGCCTTCGACATCAAATATTTAAGAGGATCCACCTTCGATATGAGATGGACCTTATGTGCCAACGCATAGTGTCTGAGCTTCGTTATCGCGAAGATCAATGCTAGACAGTGTTTTTCTATAGGGGAGTAATTGCTTTCTGCCCCCAGTAGAACTCGACTCAAGTAGTAGAGGGCTCTCTCTTTCCCTTGGTCGTTTTCTTATGCCCACAGCGCGCCTAAAGAACCCTCGAGGGCAGTTGTATACAGAATGAGGGGTTTTCCCTTGACTGGAGCGGTAAGCACCGGAGGAGACTGTAGGTATTGCTTGATTTCATCCAGCGTGTCTTGGCAATTGCGATCCCAGACGAACGGGGTTCCCTTCTTCATCAAGTGACTATAGGGGTGGAATTTTCCGGAAAGGTTATCTATGAACCACCTGATATACGCGAGCTTTCCTTGGAGAGACCGCAGTTGCTTGAGTCCTTGGCGGAGGCATTTCCATGATCGCCTTGATCTTCGATGGGTCTATCTCGATGCCTCGGTGTCGGACGACGAATTCTAGAAACTTGCCTGAGGACACTCCGAATGCGCATTTGAGAGGGTCCATCTTCAAGTTGTATTTCCGCAGACGCTGGAACACGATTTTCAGATGCTCTAAATGTTCCTCGTATGATTTGCTTTTAACTATGAGGTCGTCAATATAGCATTCGACGATTTCATGTATGAGGTCATCGAAAATCTTCGTCATGGCCCTATGATAGGTGGCACCGTCCTTCTTTAGACCGAAAGGCATCACCATGTAGCAGAATATGCCCAAAGGAGTCCGGAAAGCGGTATGCTTCTGGTTTTCGGGATGCATCTATATTTGATTGTACCCGGATGAGCCGTCCTTGAAGGAGAAGACTTCGTGAGTGGACGTGTTATCAATCATCAGCTCGGTAACCGGTACAGGAAAATCGTCCTTCGGGCAAGCTTTATTGAGATCCCGGAAGTCTACGCATATGAGCACCGTCCCATTTTTCTTTATCACTGGGATGATGTTGGCGATCCAGTCAGGATACTGAACCTCTTGGATGAAGCCGGAGTCGATTAGCTTCTTGACCTCGGCATTGATGCTCATCTCAAGCTCGAGCCGCATTCTTCTCGGTGCTTGTTTAATTGGTTTGACATACGGAGAAATCTCCAATTTGTGGACAGAAATCTCTGGATCGAGTCCCGGCATCTCCGAATAGTTCCATACAAAGCAATCTTTATACTGCATGAGCACGTCTTTAAGCATAGCCTCCTTTTCTTCAGACAACAGTTCACTGACGAACGTCGGCCTTGGGTCGTTTGCCGTTCCCAAGTCGTTTTTTCTGAGGTCATCTGCAGTAGTATGTATCCCATCTTCCAGCTCCTTTGGCGCCGGTGGAAATTCTGAGATCAACTCATCTTCATTGTTTTCGAAGCACCAAGAAAGGTCATCCATATTCTCAGGTTCTTCTTCTGACAGCGTTATCATGTGGCAGGTACGAGATCGCTTCCAAGACCGATGTTGGTCTAGTCTACTCTCATCGCATAAGTGGCTTTTGATTCATGCTTCCGTGGCGGATTTACCCTCCAACTGTTGGATAGAGCGAACCTGCCTTGTTGATATTGGTCTTCAACCCAGTTCTTGAAGGTGAAGCAGTCTTCGAGCGGATGTCCTATTGCTCGGTGATAGGAGAAATAGTCCGGGTGAGAGACCTTGTCTGCTTGCTCGAGGTGCTTGGACTCCAGGAGTGTCATCATCTGATGTTTTACGACAAGATTGAATATCTTCTTTGTCTTGTCTTGGGTAAAAGAATATTCTCGACCCATCTTCTTTATAAGAGACGGATCCCGGCTGCTCGATTCTTGATCGCGTGGTTTCTTAGACCTGCTACGCTGCTGTCGAACATTTTTTTCCGTCCTTTGGTTTATTTTTGCGTCTGCGCTGGGTCTTTTGTATGACGGGTTGGCGACGAAGAGTATTGTCATTCTCCACGGCCTGTTGAAGGAGGCGCTGCGTCCTGGCTTTCTCGTAAATGGCCATTTCGCGGTTATGGTCATCCCAGACCTTTTGACCCGCTTCCCTTATTAGCTTGTCCATCTGTTCTTCAAACGACAGACTTGGCATTTTTATGGCGGGAGCTCGTTTTGGTTCAGGGTTAGCATCTTCCCACAAGGCATCTCTTTCTTCATCAAAGTCATGTATGACGTAGCAGCCGTGGAATCGCTCTCGTTTCTTGGACTGAACATATTTAAGTCCGATCGTTTCCATTTTCCCGTTGGGCAACTTTCGTTGAGTTCCGGGGACATTCCAGATCTTGTTATAGAACTGGGCTTGTCGAGCAGTCTGTTTGAAGGGTACGCTTTGGCACCTCAACAGTCTTTTTAATCCGTCTGTGTAGTATCTGGGCAAACGGATGGGCTAGAGCCTATCAAGTGTAGAATCCACGCCATGCCAGATTTCTTTCTCCACTTTGGTTTCCCCGGATAGGTAGAATAGGATCGCCTTTTCACCCTTTCGCCTGGGGGGGACATAAAATGTCTGCAGTTCTCGCACACTATAAGTTTCAAGTGCATCGATCTCTTTATAATGCTTTTGCGGAACCATAGAAACTTGCAAACTTTGATCTTCATCAACGAAGGCTTGTATCGATGGCCGAGCAGAGAATACGGCATTGACCTCATCTTCCGAGTCGCTGCCGAAGACCGGAATAGGGGTGGACGGTCCCGGCTTGTTGCGTTGGGGAGGCCCTGAATAAACTATTTCTTCCTCCTCCTCGGTATCACTCCCGAAGATCGGAATAGTGGTGATGACTTTGTTCTTGTCCTCCGGTTTGCGACATCTTTCCGTGTCTTCGAAATCTGGCAGAAAGTACTTTGCATCCTCATATTTGCGAGCTTCGTTTATGGAGAACGGGTCTAGTTCCCCTGTCATGGTGTACTCGAGACCATCCTTGAAATACTTCATACACTGATGTTGTGTAGAAGGGATGATGTTGTACTTGTGTAACCAAGGCCTACCGAGCAAAGCATTGTAACATCTCTTAGCGTCAATGACGTGAAATTTGATGTCTGTGATGAGCAACCCAAAGCATAACGTCAATATCACAGACCCGAGAGTCCGTGATGACTGGGAGTCAAACCAGAAGATAGTGATCTTATCCCGAGCGAGGTGCTGAATGCTCATGCAAATCTCCTTCAACACTCTTACATTGAGAAGGTTAACGGAGGACCCATTGTCAACCAGGATTTTTCCTATCTTGATATCATGACAGTATCCGGAGACATAAAGGGGACGGTTATGCTCGCACCTCCCGAGGAGGAGATCCTCGTCGCTGAAGGTGATATTGGCTGTGTGCACTTCTTCTAACTCGTCTTTCATCTTTTCTTCGGCGAGGAAAGCTTGGAATTTCTTGGGCTCTCGTAATGCCTTGATCAGAGAATCTCTTGCTTCTTTTGATAACAGAAGGGCATCGAGAATGCTTAGCTATGAGGGTATCTTCCTCAGGTGTGCTAGAACGTTGTAATCCACCTTGTTATTCTTGGGCGGATCATTGGCTGTTAGCTCTTCGACAGCTTGGTCATCGAGGATGATATCCTCAGGGACCTTTTCTTTTCCCTTATCCTTTCTATTTGATCCGTTGTTCGCAGGTCCGAGATTCTTTTCAGGTAATGTGCGATTGCGCAGCTGAATATTTTCGCAGCTCTTTGGTTCTTCCTCTTTTCCTGAGATGGATTCTTTGAAGTGAGGGCCGAGAGTCATTTCTTCGTCAGAGTCGCTCCCGAAGGTGAGAACTTGCAATTCCTCGTAGTCAATCATATGACAGTTGCCAGCAGTTCTTTTGCGCTCCTCGGTCGTATTTTTTTTTGTTCCCGACGAGTTTTGCGTTTCATCCGCTTGAAACGTTGTCGGTGAGCAACATATCCCTGCCACCAGCTTTTAAAAGCGTTGCACTCTTTGGTGGGGTGCGCAATCTTTTGATGATATAAGCAGTAGCTAGGATGTACATCCGTTTCATCAGGAGTGTTTCCTTTAGAGGATGGCAGCTTCATTCCCATCGTATGGCTTTGGCGAACCTCTTCCTCGTCTTGAACCTGCTTTTATTTGCGGCGTATATACTTTGATCTGCTAGGAGTGTTTCGGCTCTTTCGTTCAGTCGCCGGCGTTTGGCCTTTCCAAATATGGCCCTCTCGCATTCTCGATCAGCTTTGCTTTTAAGAAGAGCTTCGTTCAGGAATGCATCAATCATTTCATCTGATGGTCCTAGAAGTTCTGGCTCAGGATCTACCCCCGGTTTCTCTGCGTAAGTAGCTTCTTCATCATCTATCGACGAGTGAGAGATCACATGGCAGCTTGCCACATAATCGTCAGACTCATCCGACGAGTCTTCTCCATTGTCATCATCTCCGTCCTCAAGGACATGGCTGAGAAATTCTTGGAGTATGACTGGGGTCCGCGCCTTCTGGTTATATTCTTTCAGCGCGTCGATATATTTTTGCAGGTCCGCGCGCTCGTCACTAAGCTTCACAGGCTTTTTGGTCTTCTTCTTCTTCTTCGAAGATTTTGACAGCTTGGTGTGAGCGTTTTGACTATCACCACCAATTTTTGGAGTTGGGCGTGGTTTCAGCATTCCCTCGATGACCTCGGGTTCCAGTGGATTTTTCCACCTGATTGCCGGGCATATTTGGAGATCCTTCAGCATCGTTTTTGCCAAAAGAACAACTTCCTATGGAGCTTCCCTTATGAATGAGCACGATGCCCCCGGCACGTCCATCTTTTTAGGGGTGTGAGGTTGTGGCGGGTTCACCTCCCAGTTTTCGGATAATATGAACTTGCCTTGTTGGTATTGGTCCTCAACCCAGCCTTTGAAGACGAAGCAATCTTCGATTGGATGGCTTACTGCTTGGTGGTAAGAGCAATAATTAGGATTGTTGACATCACCTGGCTGCAACGGACATTTTGGATCCGGCAGATCGATAAGTCTGTTGCACACTGCCAGCTCGAACAGTCTCCTCGTTTTATCCCGGGGAAATGAGTAAGGACGTCCCAGTCTCTTCATTTTATCCGGGGGAAATGAGTAAGGTCGTCCCAGTCTCTCCTTGAGGGATGGGCATGGACGCACGTTGTTTTGGAGAACAACCGGCTTTAAGTTGCTCGGCTGTTGTTGAGCATTGGCGACGAAGGTAGCTTTCCCTTTATCCCTTTCATTTTGAAGCTCCGTTTTTGACGAGGACAGCTTATGGCCCATCTGGTCCATTTGGGCCAGCTTGTCAATTAAGGCCTGGAAGGTGGTTGGTTTGAAGAACATCATGAATTGCAAAATGGTCGCCTGCGGATCAAGAGTACCCACGAACATACCTACCGCAGGCGCTTCTTCGATGCGCTGTTTGCACTTCGACCATAAATTCCGCCACCGTATCGCGTATTGCACCCATATTTCGCCTGGGTTTACTCTAGCATTAATTAATGCAGTGATTGGGGTGCGTTCGCTAGCGCTTGCGAACCTCTGTGTAAAGAGTAACTCCATCTCTGCAAACGTCTTAACGGAGTCATTCGGGAGCTCGGAATACCACTCAAATGCTGTCTCTGACAAGCTGCTAACGAATTGGCGGAGCAGTAATTTATTATCACCTCCCATATTGCCGCACAGAGCCCTGAATTGAGAAACGTGCTAGTGTGGATTTCCCGTCCCCTTATATACATAGAATTTGGGGATCGTGTATCCCGGCGGGTACTTTATTTGGTCGTACCAACCCAGATAGGGACATCCAGTCTTAAAAATTTGCCCAGTCGCTTCATTCGCCTGATGAACTCGTATCTGCTGAGTGATGTAATCATCTTTCACGACCCGAAATTGGCACGTGATGGCCCTTAAACTATGCAACGTCTACAGGCATAACGCAATTTAAGTAAGCCGAAAACTCAGCAATCTAAACCATCAAAAGTAGTAAAAAATAATAACATTTTTAAAACCTTTGAAATCTCAACCCAAATTCTTTAAGAGTCCAATTTTATTTCCTTTAAAATTTTGGCAGCACCTCCTTCATAAAAACCAGCCCCAAAAATGGGTACAGTATAAATATAAGTAAAGCATCCCCAAACGGGAGCAAAAACACGCCCAAAGGATGAAAACAACCACCACAACAGATATACAACGCCATAACGAAGAAATAAAAAACGAAAAAAAGGAAAGTGTATAAAAGACAACCAAGTCACAAAATAATATACAATATCATCCTCACATCAAGTCTCTAAGTCAACATTAAAGTAGTAGATAGAGAGTACAAGGATACAACGAATATACAATACAACAACGAATACCCACAAAACCCACCTAAAACAAAACTGCACATTGTGAGCCGATGCGGTATCCGCAGCAAAAGATGATTAGATAGATGAATAGCCTGCCTCGACTACTCTGGGGAACAACCTGCAAAACAAACTGTGGCACAACGGGGGTGAGTTGCCAACTCGTGAATAGTAAATAACATATACAGATAATCGCAAGTATGCACCTACAGCACGGATCTAACATATGTAAGCTAATAGCTGTAAAAGGTCATATGAATGCAATAGTCATGAAAGGTACACTAACGGTTACTACAAATACATGAAACAATAATATGACAATCGGTATGCAATAATCATGCAATAATGATATGAAAATGTATATATGCAACAGTCATGAAAGGTACCTACCAGGTACAACAAACACATGAAGCAATGCATATAAAATGAAGTATGTAAATGCAACAGTCATGAAAGGTATACTAACAGGTACTACAAATACATGAAGCAGTGCATAAACAAAAAATGTGGAGTATGGGGTGAAACATGTCATTTCCACGGAATCCTGATATCGTGGTAGGACCAAAATCCATCAAGACAATCCACATCCCAATTCCTCAAATCAGCCCCCAAATTGGCTCTCATATCATATAAGTCTCATAAATGTTGAATGTACAATATCAAGTAAATCTCATATATCCTGAATGTACATAATCAACAATCTCATATATATCGTAAATCCAATATCAAATGAATCTCAAATGTCCCAAATCCAATATCAAGTGAATCTCTTATATCCTAAGTAAATTTCATGAATAATTATGATGAAGTATATGAATTTATATGTATACAAATATATTAGCGTCTCATTCCACTAATATATATATATATATATATATATATATATATATATATATATAACAACGTCCCATTCCACTGTTATATATATTTAGGAGTAAAATATCATGAAAACAATGTGTCAAGTATCGACACAGAAATGCTGATCTATCAGGTGCTGTCACCACGACTGGCACCCTGATAGGTACGTATCATACGCTTTACCGAAAGCTCAAGTACCTAGCTCTGACCCTCGCCTCTCGACGTATCCATAAGTAATGACTCCCGTCGTATCCCCATGATAACCGCCGAGTCATAGGTAATGTCACCAGTAGGTATGGTTCCCCTGTCAGGCTCAATCGGCAAGGTCCTTTAATTGTCTTGCCCCGGGGTACCTCCGGGCCCCACCATGTACCCTCATACGGCCCCCGACTCCTCTTCGCATGCGGTATATATATCAGAACCGATAAAACTCATGGTGGATGCTGAAATATCAAATCAAGAGAAACCAGGTTTTTCAAATAATGCATAATTTCATGAAACTACCACGGTCCTCAGATCCAGAAAACATCATGAAAAATCCATATCACAATGTGAAAATCCATGAATGTAATATACGCAACATAAAAACTGAAATGCGAGCATATAAAGAAAAAGCCGCTATTTAACTGCAACAAGTTAATATAAATATCATGCAGTTCCTAATTTCTCCAAGTCTATATAACATCAAATAAAGGTAAACATGTAGCTAAAACCAGATATATGTGTAAACATAAAGGTATAGCAAGGTATATATATCTACCTATCAGAAATGATGTAATATACCCTCCAGGTATAAGTGAAATAAGTATGGATGGTATATATGTAGCTATGTCATTATGTGTGTATGTACCTATTGCTAATGGTATAATACCCTATAGGTATTCAGGTAACTAGCATGTAAGCATGTCAAGGCATATGTATAAGTATGTACGTATACAGGTATGCTATATATCATATGCATAAAGAAATATGAATCAATGTCTCAATGTCCCTAACCAAAAAATATCATATCTATAAGTGTGTTGTGTGTGACATGGCAATTATTGACGGTGTGTGTGGTATACAATCAGTGGTCGTGTAACATGAGCCGTCAATAATGGTGCAATGTCCTAAGGGTACCAGTCGAAGCACAACAATTAACTAAGCAATAAGGTGTATGCGCAACTCTATATATAAAATAGAATATGTGACAAGTCAAGTCATCTCTAGCCCAGACGCATAACGCCATACGGGCGATTCTCCTGTAGATGTTAAGTCTACTCACCAACGCTCCTGGCTAAGTGAAGCCTACCACCTGCTTTCCCTTCGTCGCAGCACCCGAAATCCCCGCCTGTGAACCTGAAACAATAAAACAACAAAGCAAGTATATATTAGCAATAGACCCAAAACACGTACAAACTAGCCGGACCAACGCGACAACACAAACGTACTCTCAAGTATTCGTATTGTAGCTAACGTGTATAGCGACACTACGAAACCAACTCAAGAGCAACAGAACACAGAACACGAACCGTAACAGATAACGTAACGTGTGAAATGAAACACAAGAAAACAAGCAAGTGGTTCCAGATTTTTCTGTACCAATAATTTGTATAAGTTGCAAGTACCATGAAACCACAAATAACCCTAGAGACCCCTACACCAAAACTCACCACCCTAGTCCCTAGTCTAGCCGCAATTTGCGGCCAGAAGCAATAAATCTGCGGCCAGTTCATGAAGGAATTGGTTCGTATTTTGAGAGTAGGTTCTAGGTCACTATACTAGGTCACTGTGATGAGAACTGTTGCAACAATTACTTGGTTTGATAGCAGATCACCCGAGACCCAAAATTACACTAAAAATACGATATTTACCCGAAACGATACAAAACGTGTTCAAAACAAAAACTAACAAGCTAAGCTACACAAAAAGCACTTAAAGAACAGAAAGAGATCATTACCTAACCAAAAGAACTTAAAGATCCAAGCTTTGCAAGCTCCAAGGCATTCAAGAGGCAAAACAAGTTCAAAGATGTGATTTTTGTGAGTTTGTGAAGGATTTGATGAAGGCTTTGTGATGGAAAATGAGAGTGTTCAATTTAGGGAATGAGAGGAGATGAAAAGAAATAAGAAAGTAATAAGTGAGAGAGAAAGAGAGAGAGTGTGAAGAAAAGAGAGAGGGGTGAGGTTAAGGGTGAGTACACCACAACAATAACTCTCACATAAATGCATTCACATCACCCTGTCACCTCCTCACTTCCAAAACAAATATCTTCTCTTCTCACTCAAAAGATCTAGGAGTTTAGGTTAAGGATTGGATTAAAGCAAAGATTAGATAAATGGTTAAGTGTCATGGTTGCTAAGAACAAGATTAACACAAAACAAACCTTCACATTAATGTGCACACGTGCATGCATGCCATAAAAAATAATAATAAATTATTAATTAAATGTTATAAAATGTGAGGAACCCAAATTGATAAACTTTTTACAGTAAACCCGCATTAACGTCTAAACTAACACTAACCGAAATCTAAGGCGTTACAATCTCCTCCCTTATAAAAATTCGTCTCCGAATTTAAAATTCTCACTAAGCGTACCTTCAAAGAGAAGATAACAAAACTCTCATATCTCGCTCGCAGCCTCCGAAGTGATCACCTCACTATACGGCTACCTCCAAGAAAACCCTCCACAGATGGCAAGACCCTTGACCGAAGTTTCTCCACCTGCCGAGCCATTAACACAATTGGCTGCCGGTAAACAAAAAGATCGCGTCCAAGCTAAATGGTCTGGTACCGAATCATGCGAGAAAGTCATGAAGGTATATGCGAAGTATCTTCACAAGGAATACGGGATGAATACTCAATAATCTGGGAGGAAGTGCCAAATTAAAGGTAACGAAACTAACTCGCTTTAAGGATCTCAAAACACCTACAATCCTGGGATAAGCTTCCCAAAACTCAACACGTCATTCATCGGAAAATCCGTAGGAATACATGATCTCCCACTGCGAACTCAAGTCTGCGACCACCACGGTCGACATAAGACCTCTGTCTGTACTGGGCTGTTCTCATCCTGACCTGAAACAATTGGATCATCTCCGAAGTCTCTAGACTAGCTGGGGTCCAAAAATCCTACATACGCAGAGTCAGAAAACAGACTGGAGATCGACACGACTTAACAAACAAAACCTAAAGGTTGCCAATTGGACTGTCTCCTGATAACAGCTATCGAAAGAGAGCCCTAACAATGGCAAGTGACGATCCCAACTGCCGACAACACTTAGTACGTACACACAAGCATATCCTGCAGAGTCTGTATAGCCCGCTCTCACAAAACCATCATCCTGCCGATGGAAAAGTGGAGCTAAAGCTCAAACAGTACCCAAGGCTTCCTGAATCTCCTACCCGAGACGGAAAACAAACAGGGTGCCTCTATTGGATACAACGCATGAAGGAACTCCGTGCAAACGCATAAACTTAACAAAGAACAACTGAGTAAACTGAGTATAACCGGACAACAAGCACCTGAATGGAGTCAAACCCTGACTAAACCTGGGTAGACGCCACAACGAATATTCATGGAGATCTGCTCCCACTCCCACTCCGGAACGGTTAAAGGTTGCAACTCTCCAGTCGGTCTCAGATACTCAACCTCAGCTCACAACAAGACAGACACCTAGAAACGAAATCTGAAACTTCACTCTTCAACCCTGTCCACCCGTAACTATTTCACAAGTCACGCTACAAATTGGTGGAACTTGAATGAACACCGAAAGCTGACTGATGTGCCTGCTCTAGGATTTCGCGTCTCTTCCCATCAGCAACAGGTACACACAAACGCTCCCCTAAACATAGCACATCTGGTCACAAATCAAGAACTCCGAATCTTTACCCAGCCGAGTATGCTTAAGAATTTCTGACAACCGAGCATCGGCAGGCAGTGCCTCGCGAAAGCGATTAAGGAAAAATGGTCGGGCGCGGACATGAGCAAGTTGTCCCCTCAGTAGAGGCGAACTTAAGCTGTACTCAACGATCGAACAAGAACTGTAAATCTGCAGAAGACGGTCTCAACAATCAAAACTTGCTGCAGGAAGATGTACATTAAGCTCTGGTGGTCCGTAAAAATTTGACACGACTCTCCGAACAAGTAGTGTCTCCAAATCTCCAACGCACGACCACCGCGGCCATCTCCAGATCATGAGTGAGATATCCTACTCGTACTCTCTCCAACTGTCAGGAAGTAAAAGCGATAACTCTATAGTGTCACCTCACTACACAATCGAGCCCCACTCGTGAAACATTACAGTTAAACAACAAAGTCAACTGAACCAGAAAGCAAAGAAAGAACTGGTGCAGTTGTCAACCGAGTCTTCAACTGCTGAAAACTCTGCACGCATGCCTCAGTCCAAAGAAAAAGGAACCTCCTTTCCGGTCAGTCCAGTCAACGGTGCAGCGATACACTAGAAATCCTGCACGAAACGGCGGTAAAAACCTGCTAAGCCCAAAAGTTTGCGGACTTCTGTCCCGTACACAAGTCTGGGACAAAGCTATACGGCCTCGATCTTCCTCGGAACCATACAAAAACCGTCTCCCATAACTACAAGACCTAGGAGTCAACACAATCAAGCCTGAAGGAACACTCCGAGGATCTAGCAAACAGCTGGCACTCTCCCAATGTTTGCAAAACAGATCCTCAAGTGCTACTCCTGTCCCTCACGACACATTAGAATAGACCAGAATGTCATTAATGACACAACAATAAATTAGTCGAGGAACAGCCTGAAGAAATCTGGTTCATCATATCTACGAATGCTTCTAGGGTATTGGTGAGTCCAATGACACTACCAAAACACACAAAACCCGTAGCACGCACAAGGTAGTCTTCGGAATATCATCACTCCGAACCCGCAACAATGATGGCCTGATCCCAAACAAACTTAGAAAAAGTCTCGCACTCGGGAGCTGATCGAAGAAATCGTCAATGCGAGGTAAAGGATACCTATCCGCACCGTAAGCCGGTTCAATTAACGATCAATCAATACACAACCTCAACTGCCATTCTTCTCCTTGACGAACAGAAATAGGAGCTCCCCAATGCGAAAATTCAGACTCACAAGCCCCCCAACAAACGACTCTGCAGCTAATCCTTAAGCTCCCTAAGCTCCGCCGGCTCATCTGGAACAAAATCGGAAAACTCTCGCACGAAGGAACCCGGTCCAACAAACCCACTGTGGCTCCGGTATCATGAATGAATTCCAAGAATCCTCGACATCCTCTCCTCAAAAGCCGACTAGCGAAAAAGGCTGAATTTAAGCTGTGAGAGGCGGCACCACTGTCCCCCTGCACAACAAGAACTGACTCGCCGGGAAAACAAAACATGACTGTTTTCTCACGACAGTCCACATACACTTAGCACTTAGCTAACCAGTCCATACCCAAGAGAACGTCAAATCTTACCTCTCTAGAAGGATCACAACGACGGACGAATCTCTATCTCATATCCGATTGGCACACGACTGAAATACGTGTCGCGCAACAGAAGAATCGCTGACAGAAGTTAAAACAACATACGACTGATCTAGCTAACACGACTCTCGGCCCAACCACGGCACAAAGTGTGAAAAACAAACAAGTGCATCAAAAGAACATACGAATTAAGAATACCTGGAAACTCTCCATTGGACGCCCGCGCGTTCCGATGAGTAGAAGAAAACTCTCGTGTCTGCCCCCTACTCGCAACTGGCTGAAATCCTCCTTTGCTAATCTGTCTCCTCTGAGAGAACCCTTCGCGACCACGACCTCTCCGAGGACGAGTTTGACGCAGTGCTAAGGAACAATTCCTGATGAAGTGATGAAGGCTCTAACATCGAAAACATCCACGCGATGACTGCTGACCCTCCTAGGGATGAGGACTGAACGACTGTCCTTGTCCTAAGCCTCCGCTACTCCCGCGATGGTCACAAAAACTGTCTCGATAACTACGCCTCTGTCTTTGGTCTGGTACACAAGTACGAGTCCTCCACTGTTCTGGAACTCCTAAAGTCTCTGGAAGACGTGCTTCATCAACCGGGGCTGCATCCACTGGTGCTATGTAGGTAACACTATGCTATATGCCGATCGCAAGAAATAACTGGGTAACAGGAGTGACAACCTCCTATCGCTGCACTCGAAAGACCTCAACTAATGAACTCATCGTCTGGCGCATGTCCTGCATATCTGCCACAAGCCTAGTGAGATAATCTGTCGAAGGGGGATCCATCAGCTCCTGTGCAACGAGCGTGCCATCCTGGTCAGCCCTCATCCTATCCGAGCCAACTCTGACCTCGTCCCTCACTGCATCACTCTGAGTCCCCATAATCATCGGCGGCAAGGGCTATAAATGGAAATAAGATTTGATAAGAACATGGAAATCGAAT
Organism: Agapanthus africanus; assembly: GCA_030015575.1. Lineage (NCBI taxonomy): Eukaryota > Viridiplantae > Streptophyta > Magnoliopsida > Asparagales > Amaryllidaceae > Agapanthus > Agapanthus africanus. The sequence continues at coordinate 347,085,943 of CM057351.1, read as the reverse complement.
CACAAGGATATGAATCATCAAGGAAGGAATTTCAAGCAATTGTACTTAGGTCACTTTAAGCAGAGTACCGCATCGTGAGCATACCGCAGACATACACACATTACGTTACTCTACTTAAGCTACCTACTCTATCATACCAAGGTCATCCCACACTCCGAAAGGTAAAACCTAGCGCTCTGATACCAACTTTGTCACTACCTGAAATTGGCACGTGACGACCCTTAAACTACGCAACGTCTACAAGCGTAACGCAATTTAAGTAAGCCAAAAACCCAGCAATCTAAACCATCAAAAGTAGTAAGAAATAATAACATTTTAAAAACCTTTGAAATCTCAACCCAAATTCTTTAAAAGTTCAACTTTATTTCCTTTAAAATTTTGGCAGCACCTCCTTTATAAAAACCAGCCCCAAAAATGGGTACAAGATAAATATAAGTAAAACATCCCCAAACGGGAGCAAAAACACGCCCAAAGGTGGAAAACAACCACGACAACAGATATACGACGACGTAGCGAAGAAATAAAAGACGATAAAAAGAAAACTTTATAAAAGACAACCAAATCACAAAATAATATACAATATCGTCCTCACATCAAGTCTCTAAGTCAACATGAAAGTAGTAGATGGAGAGTACAAGGATACAACGAATATATAATACAACAACGAATAACCACAAAACCCACCTAAAGCAAAACTGCACACTGTGAGCCGATGCGGTATCCACAGCAAAAGATAATTAGATACATGAATAGCCTGCATCGACTACTCTGGGGAACAACCTGCAAAACAAACTGTGGTACAACGGGAGTGAGTTGCCAACTCGTGAATAGAAAATAACATATGCAGGTAATCGCAAGTATGCACGTACAGCGCGGATCTAACATATGTAAGCTAATAGCAGTAAAAGGTCATATGAATGCAATAGTCATGAAAGGTACACTAACGGTTACTACAAATACATGAAACAATAATATGACAATCGGTATGCAATAATCATGCAATAATGATATGAAAATGTATATATGATACAGTCATGAAAGGTACTCTAGCAGATACAACTAACACATGAAGCAATGCATATAAAATGAAGTATGTAAATGCAACAGTCATGAAATGTACACTAACAGGTACTACAAATACATGAAGCAGTGCATAAACAAAAAATGTGGAGTATAGGGTGAAACATGTCATTTCCACGGAATCCTGATATCGTGGTAGGACCAAAATCCATCAAGACAATCCAAATCCCAATTTCTCAAATCGGCCCCTAAATTGGCTCTCATATCATATAAGTCTCACAAATCTTGAATGTACAATATCAAGTAAATCTCATATATCCTGAATGTACATAATCAACAATCTCATATATATCCTGAATGCAATATCAAATGAATCTCAAATGTCCTAAATCCAATATCAAGTGAATCTCTTATATCCTAAGTAAATTGCATGAATAATTATGATGAAGTATATGAATTTAGATGTATACATATATATTAGCGTCCCATTCCACTAATATATATGTGTGTGTGTGTGTGTGTGTGTGTGTGTGTGTGTGTGTATATATACATACATACATACATATATCATATATAACAACGTCCCATTCTACTGTTATATATACTTAGGAGTAAAATATCATGAAAACAATGTGTCAAGTATCGACACAGAAATGCTGATCTATCAGGTGCTGTCACCACGACTGGCACCCTGATAGGTACGTATCATACGGTATACCGAAAGCTCGAGTTCCTAGCTCTGACCCTCGCCTCTCGACGTATCCATACATACATGACTCCCGTCGGTATCTCCACGATAACCGCCGAGTCATAGGTAATGTCACCGGTAGGTATGGTTCCCCTATCAGGCTCAATCGGCAAGTTCCTTCAATCGTCTTGCCCCGGGGTACCTCCGGGCCCCACAATGTACCCTCATACGGCCCCCGACTCCTCCTCGCATGGGATATATATCAGAACCGATAAAACTCATGGTGGATGCTGAAATATCAAATCAAGAGAAACCGGGTTTTTCAAATAATGCATAATTTCATGAAACTACCACGGTCCTCAAATCCAGAAAATATCATGAAAAATCCATATCACAATGCGAAAATCCATTAATGTAATATACGCAACATAAAACTGAAATGCGAGCATATAAAGGAAAAGCCGCTATTTAACTGCAACAAGTTAATATAAATGTCATACAGTTCCTAATTTCTCCAAGTCTATATAACATCAAATAAAGGTAAACACGTAGCTAAAGCCAGATATATGTGTAAACATAAAGGTATAGCAAGGTATATATATCTACCTATCAGAAATGATGTAATATACCCTCTAGGTATAAGTGAAGTAAGTATGCAAGGTATACATGTAGCTATGTCATTATGTGTGTGTGTACCTATCTCTAATGGTACAATACCCTATAGGTATTCAGGTAACTAGCATGTAAGCATGTCAAGACATATGTGTAAGCATGTAGGTATATAGGTATGCTATATATCATATGCATAAAGAAATATGAATCAATGTCTCAATGTCCTTAACCAAAAAATATCATATCTATAAGTGTGTTGTGCGTGACATGGCAATTATTGACGGTGTGTGTGGCATACAATCAGTGCTCGTGTAACATGAGCTGTCAATAATGGTGCAGTGTCCTAAGGGTACTAGTCCAAGCACAACAATTAACTAAGCAATAAGGTGTATGCGCAACTCTATATATGAAATAGAATATGTGACAAGTCAAGTCATCTCTAGCCCAGACGCAAAACGCCATATGGGCGATTCCCCTATAGATGTTAAATCTACTCACCAACACTCCTGGCTAAGTGAAGCCTACCACCTGTTTTCCCTTCGTCGCAGCGCCCGAAGTCCCCGCCTGCGAACCTGAAACAATAAAACAACAAAGAAAGTATATATTAGCAATAGACTCAAAACACGTACAAATTACCCGAACCAACGCGACAACACAAACGTAATCTTAAATATTCGTATTATAGCTAATGTGTATAGCGACACTACGAAACCAACTCAAGAGCAACAGAACACGAACCGTAACGGATAATGTAATGCGTGAAACGAAACACAAGAAAACAAGCAAGTGGTCCCAGATTTTTCAGTACCAATAATTTATACATGTTGCAAGTACCATGAGACCACAAATAACCCCAGAGACCCCTACACCAAAACTCACCACCCCAGTCCCTTGTCTGGCCACAATTTGTGGCCAGAAGCAATAAATCTGCGGCCAGTTCATGAAGGAATTGGTTCGTATTTTGAGGGTAGGTTCTAGGTCACTACACTAGGTCACTGTGATGGGAACTGTTGCAACAATTACCTGGTTTGATAGCAGATCATCCGAGACCCAAAATTACACTAAAAATACGATATTTACCCGAAATGATACAAAACGTGTTCAAAACAAAAACTAATAAGCTAAGCTACACAAAAAGCACTTAAAGAACAGAAAGAGATCATTACCTAACCAAAAGAACTCAAAGATCCAAGCTTTGCAAGCTCCAAGGCATCCAAGAGGCAAAACAAGTTCAAAGATGTAATTTTTGTGAGTTTGTGAAGGATTTGATGAAGTGTTTGTGATGGAAAATGAGAGTGTTCAGTTTAGGGAATGAGAGGAGATGAAAAGAAATGAGAAAGCAATAAGTGAGAGAGAAAGAGAGAGTGTGTGAAGAAAAGAGAGAGGGGTGAAGTTAAGGGTGAGTGCACCACAACAATAACTCTCACATAAATGCATATTCAAACCACCATCCACCTCCTCATTTCCAAAACAAATATCTTCTCTTCTCACTCAAAAGATCTAGGAGTTTAGGTTAAGAATTAGATTAAAGCAAAAATTAGATAAATGGTTAAGTGTCATGGTAGCTAAGAACAAGATTAACCCAAAACAAACCCTCACATTAACGTGCACACGTGCGTGCATGCCATATCAAATAATAATAAATTATTAATTAAATGTTATAAAATGTGAGGAACCCGAATTGGTAAACTTTTTACAGTAAACCTGCATTAACGTCTAAACTAACACTAACCGAAATCTAAGGCGTTACATCATCGAGCGCGGCTTTTGAGATGGTTTCCTCCTTGGCTGCTGATAGAGCCGGTAGAGGATTTGATGTTTCTCCTCTATCATCTTCAATTATTTCTGGAGGGTCTTCGGCTGGAGGGTCCAGTGGATCATCATGCCTACCAAATCTTGGAATAAAAGGGCCATTTGTTTTATATTGGCCGCTTGTTCCGCAGCCTCTTTGTCCTTCTTCTCAAGCATTCTCCAAAGGAATTCGGCATCTGTTTCCTGCTCATGACGTTGCTCCGAGGATGTCTCCGGGCTTGCTTTTGGTCTCATTGGTGCGGCCATAGCTGTTAGCATCTCTTATAGCTTTTGTTGCTGCTGCTCCTGAGCCTTAGTCACTGATCGCGTAAGCGGTCGATGACCCATAGATGTACGGCTTTCCTCTTTTTCGGAAGTCATATAAACGGTATGTGCCACCATACCCCCAGACTTAGGGCATTTAGGCTCAGTGCCCTTGACATTTATCGCAGGCACAAGAATTTTCTCCGGCCGTCTCCTCTTGTGGGCGGTCGAAGTTTGAGGGGGCCGTCACAGAGGGCACCCAAACAGCTGACACCTTCTGTAGCTTGGCAGGGTAATCCTCTTCTCGCCGAACTTTCATCTTTTTCTGTCGGCGGGGGTAATCTTGATCAATCACGGAGTCTTGGACCTGTCGCTAGACTTTGTAAATTTTAGAGGACAGCCGCTGAGGGGACTGCTCTGGCTTCGCCTTTGGGGCATTCTCCATAGGTGGTGGAGATCTTTTCAGCACAACAGTTGGCGAGTTCCTGCGCACCCTGTTAAGTAGTTCAAAGCTATTCCCAGTTGGAACAGCAGCATTAACTTCCTCCATTGGAGTTGGCGGAGTCAATCCAGAAGGGGAATTGCCCCCAGCTTTCCTTACTCGACGCCAGTGGTGACGTTGAACATGTCGTGCGGCCGGGATCACCTCCGCTATTGGATCAGCTTTTCTAAGCCCCTGTTCTGATGAGAGTCTGCTGTTGGTGCTAGCCTGTCAAAGACAGATGCTCGCTGAGAGGGAATGGCCAACCTTGAAAAGGCCGATTTTCGTGCGGGGGAAATGGCTTTGGTTACTTCACCCGGAGTGGGAGCTGAAACGGCCAATCTTGTGAAGACTGACCCCTTAGCTGGAGAAGCCGCCTTGGGGACTTTAGGAGTAGGAATGGCTAACCGCTTAAGGATAACACCTTCAAGAATTACGGGCTTCTTGATGGGCCCATCTGAGCTTCGGCCCAATCTGTTAAAAACTGAGGCAGTGGACTTAGGCAACCCGTTGAGAGGGGCCGCAGTAGTTGCAAGCCGATCAAAGACCGACTTCTTGGGAGCTTCTTGTGATGGTACAGGGGCACTGAAGCTCGTTGGCAGGAGCATGGTCCCGAAGAACAATCCAGTGGTGGCCTAAGTCACCTGTTCTACCGGCATAGCGAAGATGGAGGCCGCTTGGGGCCCGTAAGTCACTCCTCCGGATGGGACGAAGCGAGAATTGCAGTTGCAGTTTGTGCAGTTTGAAGCCATTGATCTTCTGTTCTCTGCATGGAGCAAGGCACCAAATCTTAGTATCTCGAATCCAGGGGCAACCATGTCAAACCACGAATCGTTCGCGAAACACGACACACGAAGTGTGGAGCGGAAAGAGGAAAAGGTCTCACCGGGCGTGCCAGAATCTGTTCTCCTCCAAAACACAGAGACACGACCGCATAGGTTCGTCTTGCCTGAATTTGGGGGCAGATGCTAATTGGTGCTATCCGTCCACCTCTCCGAAGATGCCAAGTTGATTTATAACACCGTGTATCGAAGGTTTAAACGGATGCGGCCGATATAGCAGACTTCGTCAGATTCCGCCTCATTTGAGAGGGTTTTGATTGTGGGGACGCTCTTTCCTACAGGCGTAAGCCCCTGCAGTTAATTACGCTACCGCATCGTGGTAACCACTTTCTTCTTCTCCATATGGTCACTTCGTGTCGTGTGTGTTTGTTTTGTTTTTTGGTTGCCCATGGATTGTATACAGAGACTAATTTATGTTGTCGCCCGTAGGGCGTGGATTAGTCCAAATCTATATTTTCTTAGATTTGGGTTTGGGGTTGGGTTTAAGGATACGTTAGTCTCATTTGAGAGTAAAATCAACTTAAACATTCATTGAGGATACGTTAGTCTAATTTTAGACCAAGATCTACTCAACGGGATCATTTAGATCCAACAAAAGAGCATTTGGACTCTATTGTTTAGTTTAGGGACATTGCGGTCGATTAGTTTAAGGATATTACGGTCCAAGGTTAAGGACATCATAGTCCATGGGTTTAAAGGACCCCACAGTCCGAGGTTAAGGACATCATAGTCCATGGGTTTAAAAGGTCTCCACAGTCCGAGGTTAAGGACATCATAGTCCATGAGTTTAAGGTGTTAGTGTATATGCCCTAGAGGCCATTACTGTATCATACTAGTTTGTATATTACTTGATGGAAGCTTGGGATATTCACAGTTGTATAGACAAACTTGCTCGAAATGGTAGTATGCTACTTGGTTTGTTTCTACTTTAATGTGTGCATGTGTTTCTTTTAGCATATCACCTATACACATTAGTGGAGCCCTTAGGATCTTTGCTTGATTACCAGTGTTGTGATGGCAGTCACACTAGTGGGGGCTGGGTAATCTATAAGCGCATCCTTATACAGGTCCCTAGTCGTAGGATTATCGAGACGGGGCATCGATACTCCGGAGTAGACTAGCGTATGCGCTTCTCATCCCAGCAGGGGAGATGGTCTGTCCCACAGCCGTCAGTACATCGTACTTGAGATAGTATACGGGTGCTCGTTAGGTTACGAGTACACTGGACATGACTCGTCGGGAACTGTTTTTTGGTACTATACCTATCGTCAGTTATCAATTCCCAGGTGACATGAGTACAGCTTAGTCCGCTGACTTGACACTGTCACTTTGCCTTGAGTGTGTTCCCACTGTTCTTAGATTGCTACCCTACCACGGCTCAAATGAGTCGTGCAAACAGGTAGCAGTTGGGTGCAGTCCCGAAGCACTTGGAGGCAGTGACGGTTAGACAGGATTCGTCTCTCCCGGTATTTGGGGTTGATATCGCGCTGTGTCTAGGAGAGCCATTACACAAAGTCCCTGGCCAAGGCAAGCGAGATATACTGGTAGCGTTTCCAGTGTTATCTCAGGGTGTTCTGGGATACACTCCGACACGACTTGTATTGCTATTAGGGGACTGACGTTTACCGCCCCCTAGGCCCGCCATGCGATACTCTCAGACGAACATACCGGACTGTACGGAGATTGTTACATTCAGGCTCAGTAGGAGTTCGGATGGGTTCACCTCATCAGTTTTCTTATCGGCATCTACCTGGGGACCGTTACGTACAGCTAGTACCGCTTGCGGCCTGTGGTTAAATCCACTGCCAGCGTAGTGTCGAGTCTTTAAAGTCCCACACAGAAGGCTATTCGCCTTTGGGCAAAACAGAGTAGAGGTCGCATGGTTTTGCGACAGGGTTCGTTCACATTCGCGCACTTGTGCACGTTTGGTGTCCGGGCAGTTATTACTATCAGGCTTTAGTTTAAGCCAGATCCTAGTATATGTTTTGGGATTGGTTTTATCTCATTGTATTCGTGTTCCTCGGAACACGGATGCGGGTGTGTATGCACAGTTGACAGAGGCAGAGGCAGAGGATTCTCATTAGGGTTATTGACCGTTGACTTTTTCCAAACCCTAATGAGAATGAGAATTATGATTAATAATATTAATTAAGGATTATTGTGCCATGGTTGAGTTGAACTTTTGACTTTTGTTGACTTGTTGACTTTGTTGACCGGTTGACCAAAGTGGACTTGTTGACCATCATCATTTGTTTTCAAAGATACTTCTTGTTCTTTGCAAAATGCATTTAAGGAATGAAATGATAATGGTCATTCATAACTAACGATCACACCTTTTCTTAATTATTATTATTATTATCATAATTCCTAATATGAGAGATATGGTTGAAAAATTGTATCATTCTCACTTTCTCATTCTCTCTCATCCAAAGCTCACCCTCTTCATCTCTCTCAAAGCTCTCATATCTCATGTGTTGAGAAGCATGAGCTATTGAGATAAAACCCTCAAAACTCTTCTCTACTCACTCTAGAGTTCTAGGTCTAGCAAGCCAAGCACTTTAGTTGCCTCTCGGTTGAGGTAGGAGCTCAAGGTAGAGGCTTTCAGGTGGATCCTTCTTCGACAACAAGGAGACTACGAGGTGGAGCCGTTCCAACCACTCCAAGGAGCAAGAAGAGAAGGAGTTCAAGACCTAAGTATAACCCTCTAACATAGTAGGTAAACTTCTAGTTAGTTTGCTAGGTTTTTGTTTAGAAAAGATCATTTTTTCTAGTCCATGTTACCTTTCCATAAAAAATCGTTTTTTACCGTTTCCGCATCCCCGTAAGAACCGGAACGGGTAACGTGGACTTACAGTGGTATCAGAGCCTAGCTAAACAACAATTAGCATGTTAGCAAAGTATTTAGAATTTCGATCGGAGAAAAAATTGCAAAATACGTCCGAAAACTTAACTTTCTGTCGATTTTTAAAACTGCTCAAAAAATTATTCCACACATCTTAAAAATCGGCTCAGGGTTTTGTAAGAACAGTCAGCAAAAACGAGCCACTGACTCGGTCAACGTGTCGCTGATCCGCGGCCGAGTTGACTCGGCCGTGACTCGTCTTTGCTGCAGTTTTCTCAGTGTTCTATTTTGGGATTTTTAGGATATTTTGTTTCTGCCCAGAATTTCCAGAGAACAAAGTTGTGTTTGGGGTGGTTATAAATCCGTATTTTGATCGAAGTTCTGTAGACTTTAGCTAATGGGTTATATCTATGATGTGATATATGCACTGAACGTCAACTAATCGCTATACGTCGATTAGTGGGGGTTGTGCATATCTATGATCTGTAATGTTGATGGTTTGTGTATATGAACTTGTTGGATTGTCCCGGATGAATAGCCGGGGGTTGTGAGATGCGAGTTTTCTGTATCTTTCATTTGATGTAATATGTAAATTGATGTAATATTATTTTTATGTCCGCACATCCGGGATGAAGTTGTAGCCGCCATTGTATATTATTTCTTTTACTGTTTTTGCTCCTAGGATAGACCCAAGGTGGGGTGCACAAACTACCGGGTACCTCGAAGTGCCGAGTGGCCTACTCACGTTGTTGAGGAAGGTTGATTCACTTCGGGTATTTGGCAGGTAGTTTGCCGCACTCATAGGGGTCTAGGGTAGGGTTTTGGCTATTCATCGCGACCGTGTAATCCGTCTTTCATTGCAGGCTCGAACGAAATGTGGATTCCTAGTATATCCAATGTGTTCATCTGTGATCTGGAATGGCTATCATTGCATCTGACGAATGTATATATCTATATATGATATCTAGTAGGCGTTGCTTATGTTTTGCATCCGCGCTAGTCCAGCCCCCGCTCTATCGTTAGTTAAGTAACCTAACGGGTGATGACAGGGCCCGTGGCGAATGCGGATGGCATAAGCGTACGTCATATTTTCGTTGTTTTCTGCAATGGTAGGATTAAATGATGGGATGCATTAAATTAATGCAAGAAAATAAACCAAAGTAAAGTCGTTGGAACAATTTCAGAACCACTCGGTTTCTTTTCAAAAACCAACTTTTAAACGCGGAGCTTGAACCACTCCTTTTAAAAGCTATCTCTTTCCATCGATTATATAAAGTTCACTACGTTCACGGTTTCGCCAAAACCATTCGTAGCCCTCCGTCATTTCATATGGATAGTCAATAGTATTCAAGCTGTGTTTGTTGGCCAAAGTCAAGGCATAGTGATTGGTAGCTATTGGATATTCATATGTAGCATAGATTGATGCGTTGGTTTGGGACAGTCGTACTGCCTTGTTGGCCAAAGTCAAGGGTAGGTACGGGTGGGTTCAAATTAACCTGGAAAATGACGAGTAGAACTTGACATGTGACTTATGATTTGTTGGCCAAAGTCAAGGTCATAAGAGCATGGGGCAAAAATCCACATCGGGAGTTTCTAAAGAAACTGAAACTTGCTAGCGCTGCATACCATTTGGAGTGTGATGATTCTGGTAGGATTCCTTCAGTTTTGTCACACGATGATATTTGGATCCCAATCCTACTGTGAGTATATGCTACTCCTCGGGAACTTTCTCACTTAACGATCAATACTATAAACCAAGTAGGTGTCTAGAAAGGTGTTAGCGGGGCTACGCTCATAGGGAAAAAGAGGTTACTTAATTAAGGAACTTCGCGAAAGCGTTGGAAAATCTCCCTCGAAATACCAACACTGGCCTGGCTGAACAGTTAAGCAAGTATTGTACTGTGAGATTGATCCCGACTAATTCTTCCTTTTTGGTTTGAGGAAGGATTCGAGAAACAGTGGGAGCCATCCTGTTTAGACAAACTAAAAACCACTCTAAACTTGCAAGAGCATCATGCTAAAGTGTTTCTTCTCTCTCTCCTAATTGCAGCGACCAAACATCATGACCGGACTTAAGTTACTACTAGATAAAAATATACTGACAAGGTCAAACTACAAAGATTGGCTCAGGAATGTCAAAATGGCAATCACTTATGATAAGTTGGGGTATCTCCTTACCACTAAAGCTCCCCCTGTCCCAGGTCCCACCTCCAACATCGTGGATAAGGAAATCCGTAAGACCTGGGAGATCGACTGCGCCAAGGCCAAGTGCCTCGTGCTTGCCTCTATGGACAATGAACATCAGAGAAGGCATGAGAATATGGACCTCGAATCCATATTTCTTCATACTAAGGATCTGTATGGAGAGCAATCCCGTATCGCCAGATACGAAGTCTCGAAAAAGTTGTTTTCGGCGAGATTGGCCATCGGATCATCCGTAGCGGAACACGTGCTTAAGATGATTGGCTTCATTGAAGAGCTCGCGGACCTAGGGACCACGTTAGAGAACGAGCTCTACACTGACTTGATTCTCCAGTCCCTTCCTTCCACTTACGCCCAGTTTATCCTGAACTTCAACATGTAAGGCAAGGAAGTTGAACTTTCGGAACTCCTAAACATGTTGAGGAGTGCAGAGGGCACCCTACAGAAAGTAAGGGAAACATCCACTTTGTTTGTTGGAGGAGCTTCCTCTTCCAGGTCCAAGGCGAGAGCCAAAGGAAGGGAGAAGAAGGCCCCCACCAAACCAAGGGGCGGTGTTAGTAAAGTGGAAGCCAAGGGAAAGGCAAAAGTAACAAAGGTAGCGGGAAAGCTTGTGCGAAAGGAAGAGTGCTTTTATTGTCACAAGAGTGGACACTGGAAGAAAGATTGCAGGGCTTGGAAAGCCAGAAACCAGGACCCGAAGCAAGTTGTGGCTTCGGCTTCAGGTGTGTATGTTATTGAAAACTTTCTATCAATAAACTCTACTTCCTGGGTATTGGATACCGGATCAGGATGTCATATCTGTAACTCTTTGCAGGCACTGAGAAAGCGTAGGGTTTTGAAGGCAGGTGATATGACCCTCAGAGTTGCAAACGGAGATAGCATGGATGCTGAGTCCGTGGGGGACTATCACTTGGGATTGTCAGATGGACATGTTTTGGTTTTGCGTGATTGTTATTTTGTACCCAGTTCGACTTGTAATATCATATCTGTATCTTTAATGTCTAAAGAAGGTTATGATTTTGCATTTGTAAGCAAGTTGTAAACATTCACCTTAATCATGTTCTGATTGGGTCGGGTACATTAAGCAACGGTATATACATAATAAACCAACCATAGATTTTCAATGTCTAGAATACACACAAAAGAAAGTCTCCAGAAAAAAATCATGCTTTCTTATGAGACTGGGTCACATCAATGAGAGAAGGTTGACGAAGTTACATACAGAAGGATATTTGGATCCGTTCGAATATCAATCATATGCAACTTGTCAATCCTGTCTCAAAGGAAAGATGACAAAGACTCCGTTCATTGGACACGGAGTAAGAGAGAGCGAGCTCTTGGGGCTCGTACACAGCGATGTGTGCGGTCCAATGTCTACACATGCGCGAAGCGGTTATTCTTACTTAATTACTTTTACGGATGACTTTTCAAGGTACGGATATGCCTTCTTAATGAAATATAAATCTGAAGCCTTCAAAAAATTTCAGGAATACAAGAATGAAGTAGAAAAACAAACAGGCAAAAGTATCAAGACACTGAGATCTAATCGAGGTGGTGAATACTTGAGTTCCGAGTTCCTGGATTACCTAAAAGAGAATGGAATTCTCTCTCAGCTTACTCCTCCATACACTCCATAACATAACGGTGTATCGGAGAGACGGAACCGAACCCTATTGGATATGGTACGTTCCATGATGAGTAATGCTGAGTTGCCGTGATCATTCTGGGGATATGCACTAGAATCAGCTGCATACCTTTTGAACCGAGTTCTAACTAAGACAGTGCCTACCACACCATATCAGATGTGGAGTGGGAAGAAACCCTATCTTAAGCATATTAAGACATGAGGATGTCCAGATTTTGTCAAAAAGCAGCATGCGGACAAACTCGAGGCACGCTCAGTACAGTGCAAGTTTGTGGGATATCCAAAGAACTCCAAGGGATATTTCTTCTATTGCGAAGAGGAACAAAAGGTTTTTGTTTCTCGTCATGCCTGCTTCTTGGAAACTGAGTTCTTAGAAAAAGAAATAAGTGGGAGCGCAATAGAACTGGAAGAAATTCCAGAACCACAAATTATTACTGAAAGCTTAGTAGAACCCGAGGGTTCGAAAGAACAGGACATTCCTGCGCCGCTCCGCAGGAGTAGTAGGCAGTCTCATCCGCCCGAGAGATACTACGGTTTTCTCATAGACGGGGATAGAGAGGATTGCATCATTGATAATGATGAGCCGACTAGCTTCCACCAGGCCATTCAGAGCGTTGACTAAATGGCTGGATGCAATGCGGACCGAAATGGGGTCCATGTACACCAACAAAGTATGGACTTTGGACGTTGCTCCAGAAGGGGTAAAACCCGTAGGCTACAAATGGATCTTCAAAAGGAAGATTGGTGTCGATGGACAGGTTGAGACCTATAAGGCTAGACTTGTTGCAAAGGGTTTTCGTCAAAGACCTGGTTTGGACTATGACGAAACCTTTTCTCCAGTGGCTATGCTCAAATCCATTCGGATCCTCCTTGCCATTGCTGCCTTCCACGATTATGAGATTTGGCAGATGGATGTAAAGACCGCTTTTCTAAATGAAAATTTAGAGGAGTGTGTCTATATGGACCAGCCAGAGGGTTTCATTCAGAGTGGGAGCAGCGGGAAGGTATGCAAGTTGCTTAAGCCCATTTATGGACTAAAGCAGAAATCGCGGAGTTGGAACATCTATTTTGATAAGACGATCAAAGAATTTGGCTTTATCAAAAATCCAGATGAACCATGCATGTATAGTAAAATTGTAGCACGAACTGTCGTATTCCTCGTTTTATACGTGGATGACATTCTCTTGATAGGAAATGACATTCCTATGCTACAATCTGTCAAAGGGTTCTTATCACACAGGTTCTCCATGAAAGACCTGGGTGATGCCTCTTACATTCTCTGGATCCGAATCCATCGTGATAGATCCAAGAGAATATTAGGACTTTCACAGTCCAGGTACATCGACACCATACTGAAAAGATTCAGTATGGAAGATTCCAAGCACGGTAATTTACCGGCGCTTCACGGGATCACCCTCTCCAAAGAGATGTCTCCCAAGACTGATTTGGAAAGGGATCGCATGTCTATTATACCCTATGCTTCTGCGGTAGGCTCTATAATGTATGCGATGTTGTGTACCAGACCAGATGTAACTTATGCACTGAACGTGGTAAGCTGGTATCAGTCAAACCCTGGGTAGAAGCACTGGATAGCGGTAAAGAACATTCTGAAGTACCTGAGAAGGACTAAGGACATGTTTTTGGTTTACGGCGGAAAAGACCTCCAGATGGAGGCCTTTGCTGACTCTAGCTTCTAGAGTGGCAAGGATGACTCCAAGTCCATGTCGGGTTATATCTTTACCCTCAATGGAGGGGCGGTGTGTTGGAAGAGTTCCAAATAGGAAACCGTTGCTGACTCGATGATGGAAGCGGAATATATCGCTGCATCTGATGCCGCAAAAGAAGCCGTCTGGATGAGGAAGTTCTTGACAGAACTTCAGGTGGTTCCGTCCATTGTTGATCCAATACCTCTGTATTGTGACAACAACGGGGCTATAGATTTAGCGAAGGAACTCAGGTCCCATCAAAAGTCCAGACACATTTTGAGGCGGTATCACCTGATCAGGGAGATCGTGGATCGCCGGGAGATCGAGGTTCGGAGGGTTGCTACAGAAGTTAACAGTGCAGATCCATTCACGAAGGCCTTACCCCAGACTCAGTTCGAGCGGCTGATCGAGATGATAGGTCTTCGATACGCCAGTACATAGCCTTAGTGCAAGTGGGAGATTGTTAGTGTATATGCCCTAGAGGCCATTACTGTATCATACTAGTTTGTATATTACTTGATGGAAGCTTGGGATATTCACAGTTGTATAGACAATCTTGCTCGAAATGGTAGTATGCTACTTGGTTTGTTTCTACTTTAATGTGTGCATGTGTTTCTTTTAGCATATCATATATACACATTAGTAGAGCACTTAGGATCTTTGCTTGATTACCAGCATTGTGTTGGCAGTCACACTAGTGGGGGCTGGGTAATCTATAAGCACATTCTTATATAGGTCCCTAGTCATAGGATTATCTAAACGGGGCATCGATACTCCGGAGTAGACTAGCGTATGCGCTTCTCATCCCAGCAGGGGAGATGGTCTGTCCCACAGCCGTCAGTACGTCATACTTGAGATAGTATGCGGGTGCTCGTTAGGTTATGAGTACACTGGACAGGACTCGTCGGGAACTGTTGGTTGGTACTATACCTATCGTCAGTTATCAGTTCCCAGGTGACATGAGTACAGCTTAGTCCGCCGACTTGACACTGTCACTTCGCTTCGAGTGTGTTCCCACTGTTCTTAGATTGCTACCCTACCATGGCTCAAATGAGTCGTGCAAACAGGTAGCAGTTGGGTGCAGTCCCAAAACACTTGGAGGCAGTGACGGTTAGACAGGATTCTTCTCTCCCGGTATTGGGGGTTGATATCGCTCTGTGTCTAGGAGAGCCATTACACAAAGTCCCTGGCCAGGGCAAGCGAGATATACTGGTAGCGTTTCCAGTGTTATCTCAGGGTGTTATGGGCTACACTCCGACACGACTTGTACCGCTATTAGGGGACTGACGTTTACCGCCCCCTAGGCCCGCCATGCGATACTCTCAGACGAATAGACCGGACTGTACGGAGATTGTCACATTCAGGCTCAGTAGGAGTTCGGATGGGTTCACCTCATCAGTCTTCTTATCGGCATCTACCTGGGGACCGTTACGTACAGCTAGTACCGCTTGTGGCCTGTGGTTAAACCCACTGCCAGCGTAGTGTCGAGTCTTTAGAGTCCCACACAGAAGGCTATTCGCCTTTGGGCAAAACAGAGTAGAGGTCGTATGGTTTTGCGACAGGGTTCGTTCACATCCGCGCACTTGTGTACGTTTGGTGTCCGGGCGGTTATTACTAGAGGGATTTGGTTTAAGCCAGATCCTAGTATATGTTTTGGGATTGGTTTTATCAAATTGTATCCGTGTTCCTCGGAACACGGATGCGGGTGTGTATGCACAGTTGACAGAGGCAAAAGCAGAGGATTCTCATTAGGGTTATTGACCGTTGACTTTTTCCAAACGCTAATGAGAATGAGGATTATGATTAATAATATTAATTAAGGATTATTGTGCCATGGTTGAGTTGAACTTTTGACTTTTGTTGACTTGTTGAGTTTGTTGACCGGTTGACCAAAGTGGACATGTTGACCATCATCATTTGTTTTCAAAGAAACTTCTTGTTCTTTACAAAATGCATTTAATGAATGAAATGATAATGGTCATTCATAACTAACCATCACACCTTTTCTTAATTATTATTATTATTATCATAATTCCTAATATGAGAGATATGGTTGAAAAATTGTATCATTCTCACTTTCTCATTCACTCTCATCCAAAGCTCACCCTCTTCCTCTCTCTCAAAGCTCTCATGTCTCATGTGTTGAGAAGCATGAGATATTGAGATAAAACCCTCAAAACTCTTCTCTACTCACTCTAGAGTTCTAGGTCTAGCAAGCCAAGCACTTTAGTTGCCTCTCGGTTGAGGTAGGAGCTCAAGGTAGAGGCTTTCGGGTGGATCCTTCTTCGACAACAAGGAGACTACGAGGTGGAGCCGTTCCAACCATTCCAAGGAGCAAGAAGAGAAGGAGTTCAAGACCTAGGTATAACCCTCTAACATAGTATTTAAACTTCTAGTTAGTTTGCTAGGTTTTTGTTTAGCAAAGATCCTGTTTTCTAGTCCATGTTACCTTGCCATAAAAAATCGTTTTTTACCGTTTCCACATCCCCGTAAGAACCGGGACGGGTAACGTGGACTTACATATGGACCTCACAGTTCGAGGTTAAGGACATCATAGTCTATGGGTTTAAAAGGACCCCACAGTCCGAGATTAAGGACATCATAGTCCATGAGTTTAAAAGGACCCCACAGTCCGAGGTTAAGGACATCATAGCCCATGGGCTTAAGAACCCCACAGTCCATGGAATGATTGGTTATCGGGACCCGTCATCTCTCTGAAGACGTTGAAGGATTACAACGACAAATATCAAAGAAGTGAAGAGATGTACCCTTGAACCAAAGTTGATTGGGAAATCTGTAGTCTAATTTGGAACTAAGATCAATTAATTAGATTATGAGCACATTAGCTCAGTTAAATCTGAATTGAGGACTTATGGACAACTTGGGCTAAATCCAATTAGATTTGAAATTCCGGCCCTTTGTTGGACTGTTGAACATTTGTCTGGGTTCAGCCCCCCATTATTTAGCAATGCTTAAATAGGGGTTTGGGGCTCTAACAACATTTTGTCTTTGGCTGAGCACTAACCATTCATTATAGCTCTGGACTTTACTTTGCATATCATATGAACTGACTAATTTTGAGGTTCAGTTGAAGGGGAGATTTGCCTCTGGAAAACTTAGCCAATTTACGCCAAGCTTGGTTTTTAACATAGTGTTAAACACTTGAGGATATTTGGCGATCACGTGTTCCCACGTGATGCGCTTAAGATAGTGTTAAACACTAGGGACGAAGCACTTAAATTAGTGTTAAACACTAGAAGTGAGGTAGTCACGTGGGGTCACATGAGGCGCCTGAGAAGTGGGCCAAACCTCCTTTATTTTATCGGCAAATAAGTGTTAAAAACTTAACCTCTGTAATCATCACGTGTGGACAC
Organism: Agapanthus africanus; assembly: GCA_030015575.1. Classification (NCBI taxonomy): domain Eukaryota; kingdom Viridiplantae; phylum Streptophyta; class Magnoliopsida; order Asparagales; family Amaryllidaceae; genus Agapanthus; species Agapanthus africanus. Next base: position 347,068,476 of record CM057351.1, on the reverse strand, counting down.
GTGATAGTGCCCATGTATTGGGTATTAATTCCACTTTTTCCCTCTTTTGCCCCCTTTTAAAAGGTGTTAGTCAGGGGTCACGTGGGGACACCTGAGGCGCCCTGAATCAGTATTGCCTTTGGCTTTATTCCCTTCGTTTTTGAGGGTCACGTGTGAGCACGTGAGGTATTGCTTCCAAGCTTTTTCTTCTTCATCTTAAGGAGTCTATTTAAGGGTTACGTGGGGGGCACGCGACCATGTCTCATTCATTCTTTTCTGATCATTGAAAGAAGGGTCACGTGTTGCCACGTGACCAGGTTTAAGTGCATGGATAATTTAAATCCTTTATTTGAGAATTAAATTCTTTGGTAGGGTTAAACCCTAATTTTGTTTTGAGGAATTAAATTCCTATGTATATTGAAGAATTAAATTTTTTAAACTCGATTCTCCTTCTAAGTTTTGGATCTGCATGGCAGAATCTCCCCGATGAGAATTAAATTCTCAACTTATGGGGAGATCTGCTTCTGCAGACCTTCAATCATGAAGAAGAACTAAGTTCTTGTATTAAGGGTTAAACCCTATTTTGTTTGAAGGAATTAAATTCCTGATTGCTTTGATGTGAGAATTGAATTCTCTAAACTTAGATCTTCCCTTAGGTTTTAGATCTGCATGGCAGAATCTTCCCGATAAAAATTAAATTCTCAACTTATGGGGAGATCTGCTTCTGCAGACCTTCAACCAAAAGAAGAACTAAGTTCTTATTCAGAAGAGTTAAACTTTTAGTTTGAGAATTAAATTCTCTTTTATTTTGTGAGAGCTTGTAAAATGAACTTCTTCTTTTTCTTCTCACCTAGAGTTTTTTCTCTGAAGAGATCTTGTTTTCTCTCTTGAGAATTAAATTATCCTCTCTTTTTTCTGTTGTTGTGTATCTCTCCAAAAAAAAGTAGTCCCCCTCTTCTCTTCTTGGCTCCTATTTATAGAAGAAAGAAAAGAATCAGTTTGTTTAGTTAATCTTTCATTGAAAAATTTTAATTAAATTTGTAACTAACATGATCTTTTAGATCACTCAGTGAATTTTATTCACCATTGGATTTTCAGTCCAAAAGATATTCTATTTGTTATTCTTGGTGAATTTCAGGGAAATCTTTCCTTGTATAGAATCTTTCTATAAATTGGTGATTTTTAATCACCATTGGATTTTTAATCCAACAGTGCTCCACTTTACAGAGCACAATCTTTTTGTTTAGAAAGATTTAGAGAAATATTTTTCCCGTTAAGGTTTTCGATTCCCTCTTAATTAGAATTTAATTCTATTAGTTCAGAAGGCTTAAGAGCCTATCACGTGTTGGCACGTGATCCCACTGTTTGATCATTTTAAATATAATTTACTTCTATTAATTAAAGAGCTCAGGAACCCATCACATGTTGACACGTGACCCCCCTGATTAAACATTTTTAACCAGAATTTAATTCTGCTGTTTTAAAGAACTAAGGAATCATCACGTGTCAGCACGTGACCCTTAGTCACATGTAGACACGTGATGCCCCATTAGGATCATTCCTTGCTGTTTTATTATGCCTTTTAATTCTTTCAGTGGGTTTTTAAAGGCCCATCACGTGTGGACACGTTACTCCTGTTGATTAGAATTCAATTATCTTATAACAGAGTCCCCAGGAAACCATCACGTGTCAGCACGTGACCCTTGGTCATGTGTGAGCACGTGATGCCCCATTGGGGTTTTTCCTGATATTTTATGAGGGAACAGGGATGTTAAAAGCTCACAAGTTTGTGTTCAAGTTTCATGATTCACATCTCATGTGAGGGTTGAAGTTTAACATCTCACAAGTTTGTGTTCAAGTTTCATGATTCACATCTCATGTGAGGGTTGAAGTTTGACCCATGGCAATTGAGGAAGAAGATGAAGGTAGAGAGCAACCATGGGAGCATAGCAAGCAAAATGGCTAAGTGTTGAGAATGAGCTTAAAATGAATAGCAACTCTTGACCCCTACTCATTCAAGCATGGAATTTTGCAATATAAAATTGCAACCATACTTGAATGGTAAGTCAAGATGAATAAACAAAAATAAATTCCATGCTTGCAACCATTCTCTCATTTTCCATTTCATTTCTATTTTCATAAAATAGAATTTTATGCCCTGCTTCATTATATATATATATATATATATATATTAATATATATATATATCATATATATTAATATATATATATATCATATATATTAATATATATATATATAATATGAAGAATAATTAGTGAGCTAATGATATTAGTTAAGATATAATTATATCACATATAATATATATCACATTATTAAATCAACACTTGATTTAATAATTCGGTTATATCACATATGACCGACTAATATCATTTATCTGTATATCACATTATCAAATCAACACTTGATTCGACAATCTGGTTATATCACATATAACCGAACCGACAACAGATAACTGCCGGATTACAATACGGTATCACATATACGTATTTAATCAGGCCCACACACATATCATATATGTGTCATACTTCGTTTCGCTTGAACCATGGAACTTCTGTGTGGGACTCTAAAGACTCGTCAATATGCCAGCAGTAGGTGATGATCACATCAGTCACCCACAAGCCATCAGCGGTACTAGCTGGACGTAACGGCTACCCGAGTATTGAGTGATATGAAGATCAACAAGTAAGCTCGTCCATAGTCTTCATGAAGCCTATCAGTAACACTACCGTACAGTCCGATCTCTTCGTCTGATATGTCGCATATCATGTCTAGGGGTGGTAAACGTCAGTCCCGAGTAACGTGATAAGTCATGCCGATGTCTGGCCTATAACGGTTCGAGAAACTAATGATAATACTTATCAGTAAATCTCGGTAGCAGCCCTGGCCAGGGACTTCCAGTTATAGCCAATCGAGCATAGTGCCACATCAACTCCAATACCGGGAGAGACGAAACCCCTCCTATCGCTCATTCCCTCCATGTGACTCGGGACTGTACCAAAAATCCACCTGTTTACACGACTACTTTGAGCCGTGGTAGGGAGGAAATCAAAGCACAGTGGGAGCTACACAAGAATCTATGACGATCTCAGGACTAACCTGTACCAGTGTTACCAGAGGACTGCTATCTGACGATAGGTATACTACTACATAGAAGTCCTCGGTGAGTCCTGTTCGGTGTACCCATTCTCCAATGAGCACATGTGTACAATCTTTGATGTCACACACCAATGGTTGTGGGATCAACCATCGCCCTCTAAGGGACAAGAAACGTACATACTAGTCTACTCTGGAATATCGATGCCCTAGTCTATATATTCCCATGAGTAGGAACTGATTAAAGGATGTACTTTTGGACCACCCTGGCCCCACTAGTATGATCTTATCATAATTCTGGTAGTCAAGTACATATCCTAAGGGCTTTATCAACACGTAAGAGACAGACAGTATAAATACCAGTCAACATATTAAGATAAAGAGTAACCAGATAGCATACTATCATGTCGAGCAATAAAGTCCTCTATATATATGTCCAAGCATCCACTATAATATACATCACATGTACAATAATGGCCTCTAGGGCATACATATTCCTAATAATCTCCCACTTGCACTAAAGCCGGGTGTTGTAGTATCTCATACCCAACATCCAAAAAGTCTCTCGAATAGCATCTGGGGGATGGTCTCGGTGAGTGGATTTACTGTGTTATCCTCTGTGTCAACTCTCCTAACCTTGATCTCCCAGAGATTAACTATCTCCCTGATCAGGTGATATTGTCTAAGAATATGTCTGGACCGCTGACGGGACCGGGATTCCTAGACCAAAGCCACAGCTCCATTGTCTTCACAATACAAAGGTATTGGATGCCCAATAGTAGGAACCAAGTTCATCATATGAACTTATTCATCCAGACAACTTCTTTGGCAGCATCGTTTGTAGCGATGTAATTAGCCTCTATCAACGAGTCTGCTACGGTATATAGCTTGGAACCCTTCCAACATACCGTCCCTCTACTGAGGGTGAAGACAAAACTCAAGACAGACTTTCAGTCGTTCTTATCACTCTGGAAGCTTGAATCGGTAAAGGACTCCATCTGGAGTTCACCGTTACCATACACCAAGAACATATCTTTAGTCATTCTCCAGCACTTAAAAATGATCTTCAGCTGTCCAGTGGTATTCCTAAAGATCTTTTCGATACTTATTCACTACACCTAGTGAGTAAGCTACATCTGGTCTGGTACATAATATCGCATACATGATTGACCCGTCTGCCAAAGCATAGGGTATCCCTTGTATGCGAGCCCTCTCCAAATCAGTCTCGAGAGACATCTCTTTGGAGAGAGTGATTCCTGAACAAGCGGGTACATTACCATGCTTAGAATCATCTATACTAAACCCCTTTAGCATAGTGTCTATATACCTGGATTGAGACAATCCCAAATCCATTTAGATCTATCTCTATAGATCTATATCCCCAGAATGTAGGAGACATCGGTTAAATCTTTCATGGAGAACCTATATGATAAGAGGTGCTTGACCGAGTGTAGCATAGGAACACCATTTTCTATCAAGAGTATGTTATCCACGTACAATACGAGGAAGTCAACCATACTCTCTACAACCTTCTTATTTATACATGGTTTATCTATCTTTTTGATGAAGTTAAACTCTTTTACAGCTTCATTAAAACAGATGTTCCATCTCCGCGATTCCTGCTTTAACCCGTAGATGGATTTAAGCTGCTTGCACATGCTTCCGCTTCTCCCACTGTCTACGAAGCCCTCTGGCAGTGTCATATATGCTCTCTTCTAAATCACAATTTAGAAAAGCGGTTTTGACGTGCAGTCTGCCAGATTTCATAGTCATGGTATGCAGCAATGGCAAGTAGGATCCTGATGGACTTAAGCATAGCTTTGAAAGTCTCAACTTTTCCATCTACACCAAATTATCTTTCTCAAAGATCCTCTTGCTCCCGGTGGGTTTTACCCCTTCAGGAGTAACATCCAAAATCAGCACTTTGTTGGTGTACATGGATTCCATCTCAGATCGCATAGCATCCAGCCATTTTACATAGTCTCTACTTGTGATGGTCTGATCGAAACTAGTTGGGTCATCATCTTCATGATGCAATCCTCGCTCCTACCGTCTACAAGAAAACCGTAATATCTCTCAGGTGGATGAGGAACCCTTCTAGATCTGCAGAGTGGCTTCGGTTCATCAGGGACTATTGAATCCTCCGGTTCCAACAAATCGTCAGTTATTGTTTGTGTTTGCTGGAACTACTTCCAGTTCCACCTCATCGCCACTAATTTCTTCCACAAGAAATCCCTTTTCTAAAAAGGTGGCATGTCGAGAAACAAAACACATTTTGTTTCTCGGTGTAGTAGAAGATATACCCTCGCGAATGTTTGGGATATCCTACAAACTTGCACAGAACTGACATTGCCTTAAGCTTGTCCGGATTTTGCTTTTTAACATAGGCCGAACAACCTCATATCTTAACTCGTTTAAAAGATGGTCTCTTCCCATTCCATATCTCATATGGAGTAGTAGGCAACAGATTTGATCGGAACTCTATTCAATAGGTATGCATCTTCTTAAGTGCATGTCCCTGAAAGGAAATAGGCAACTCGGCAGTACTCATCATAGAGCGCACTATATCTTATAGGGTGCGATTCCTTCACCCTGATATACCATTGTGCTGTGGTGTATACGGAGGAGTAAACTGAGAGATAATCTCATTCTCTTTTAAATAGTCTCGGAATTCCGTGCTCCAGTATTCTTCTCCCCGATCATATCGAAGGATATGAATACCTTTACCCATCTGGTTCTTAACATCGTACTTATATTCCTTGAAATTCTCAAAAGATTCAGATTTATGTTTCGACAAGAACACATGTCCATATCTTGAGAGAACATCGGTGAATGTAATAAAGTACGCGGAACCATTCTTGGCATGTGTAGACATAGGACCGCATACATCACTATGTATTTGTCCAAGAGTTCAGTAGCTCTTTCTCCGTTTCCAGTAAACGGAGATTTGGTCACCAAGTCTTTAATACATGACTGGCATGTTTCATAAGATGTAAATTCGAATGGATTCAAATATGCATCCTTATGGAACTTCAACTAGTCTTGTTTCATCGCCATGACCTAGTCTATAATGCCTCAAGAAGACTTCGTTCATTTCTGAAGTGTTCTTCTTGTGTTGTTATGTACGTTTAGAACTGTAGTTTGATTCAGAATGTGTACACTTACCTTACCCAATCAACACTTGATTTAGGAAAATATTCACAATATTTTAGTACGGAATAACAGTCGCTTAGAATCAATGTATTACTAGTTGGTAACACTAGGTGATATCTGCCAACTGTTTTGGCTGCAACAATTGCACCATTCTCTACTACTTAGAGACATATCACCCTTTCCCAGTTCTCCACTGTTGGATATAGTGCCCTCAAAGTCAATTATTGGATCGTAAGTACGTGATTGCAATGATTGAGAGAGGACCTATACCGGTAAGACGGTCTTACTCGAGATGATAGTATGCTATCTGGTTTATCTTTAACATCGTATATTACTTTAGGTGATATTATAGATCACTATTACACATTGATAGAGCCCATAGGATCCTGCTTGACTACCAACAGTATGATGGCGATCATATACGTGAGAGTTGGGTGGTCAATAGGCACATCCATAAAAGTGGTCCCTAGTCGTGGAAGTTTCGAGACAGGGCATCGATACTCCAGAGTAGATTAGTGTATACAGTCGAGACCCCGACGAGGGGCGGTGGCCGGTCTCACAAGCCATTGGTGTCAGTCGGTTCACCTAAGATGTATACAGGTGCTCATTGGGTTATGAGTGCACCGGACAGGACTCGTCGGGAACCTGCTAGTTGGTATTATACCTAGCGTCAGATAGCAGTTCCGAGGTGACATGTGTACAGGTTAGTTCATCGACCTGAGATCGTCATTTGTCTCGTGTGAGTTCCCACTGTACTTTGATTATTACCCTACCATGGCTCAAAGGAGCCGTGCAAACAGGTTTTAGTTGGGTACAGTCCCGAGCCACATGGAGGCAAGTGAGCGGATCGGCAGGGGATTCGTCTCTCCCGGTATTGGGGGTGAGATCACGCTGTGTCTAAGAGAGCCATTACACAAAGCCCTCGGCCGAGGCAGGAGATTTACTGGTAGGTACTCCAGTAGTATCTCAGGGTGTTCTGGGCTATACTCTGACACGACTTATACCGCTATTAGGGTCTGACGTTACCAGCTCCCTAGGCCCGATATGCGATGCTCATAGACGAACGGACAAGACTGTACGGATATTGTCACTGATAGGCTCGGTAGGGTTTCAGGATGAGTTCGCTCATCAGCTTCCCTTTCTGTCAATACATGGACAGCCGTTACGTACAGCTAGTACCACTGACGGCTTGTGGTTAAACCCACTGCCAGAGTATTGACGAGTCTTTAGAGTCCCCCACAGATAGTTTCCCAAGTTCGGACGAAACGTTATAGAGGCCGTATGGTTTATGGTAGGGTTCAGACATGTACGTGCACTTGTGCACGTGTCATGGTTCGGACAGATAATACTAGTGGGCTTTGGTTTAAGCCGGATTCTGGTATTATATTGTGTAGGAGTATTTTTATCTCATTGCATTTTGTATTCGGTCGGAATACAAATGCGGGTTTGTATATACAGTTATGGGGTAATCCTGTAATTTATTACGGGATTACTTTTGAGGTTGCCAGTTTTTCTTTTCCCGATTAAACATTAGTTTTAATGTTTAATTATTGGTTGATTTTGAGTGTATCTTTTTTGGCCACATTTTCCATCATCTTTTTGATTTGGCCGAAATCAAGTTTGGGTGAGCTTGGGATTTTGATTTGGATGGGTCATTGGTGAGTTAGCAATTTTGTGGGTGAGTCATTTGATGAGTCACTTGGTTCATTAATGCAAGCATGGGTTTTTTGCAAGGTGTATTTTGCATTAATTGTTCTTGGAATTGCTTAGGATATTTTAGTGAAGAGATTTCCTTTTGGTCACATTTATTCATTCATTGTGCTCAACCCCAATTCCCAGCAGCATACACTTGTGGCCGGCCCTACCATAAAATGAGATGGATAGAGAGCAATTGGCAGCCCCCCATTTTTCCTGGCCGAGCCCAATGGTGTGGGAATTTCCTTCATTGCATTTTTCCATTCCTCAATTTCATCAACTACTAAATTGGCAACTTTATTTACCTTCACTCTATGGCTTGGGTTCCTTGAGACAAAGTATTCTACACTCTTTCTACTTCAATCTTGGACATGTCGGTTAGCAAACTTCATGTCCGAGTTGGCTCGGTTTAGAGGGGGGAGCCCGTATAAAGATCCGTTGACGTGGTGCCACCTCGACGAGGAGACACCGCGAGGAGCGTGGGATGAAAGCTAAAAACCGAAGGACATGGATCGATCGGTATAGCCATTCTATTCTTTTACAGTTTGCTAGTTTAGTGTTAATGGCACGATCCGGATTACAGTCTATGTTAGCGCCAGTTTATGAAAAAGTTTTTATTCTGCGTTTGGTGTCAGATTATTGGCCGGGGCGCTACCGTTAAATTACATGGTATCAGAGCCACGCCATTAATCTTTACTAGCTTGTTCTAACATGTTTAAAAGATCGATCGAACGAAATTTCTAAAACCGCAATTCCAAATTTAAAGTTTCTGTCGAATTTTTTTGTCGTCTAAAAATTATTTTGAGTATGTCAGAAAATCGAGTAGGCTTTTCTAAGACTGCAGATGAAATTTGGTAGACTGATCCCATAAAACCGCCGCGGAACCCCAGCAGAACCCATGGGTTTGCCGCGGTTCCGCCGCCGTTTTGGGGCTTCAGTGCACCATTTTTCTTCTGGGTGTCTTTCATGTGGAATTGTGGTTTCTGGAATATTTTGTTTGGGCCCAGATTTGTTTGCGTACTGGATTTGTACTTGGGGCCCACTTCGGGAAATTTTGTCGATCGAAATTTTAAATATGTTAGTTCACAGTTCTTACATTATATCTGTGGCCGTGAATGTCATTCGAGCGGTATAATTCATCTAATTGCTATAGTCCTTTTAGATGGGTTTGCGAACGTGATATTCACGTTGATGTTCTGTGTTGTACTGTGATGTTGCGGATTTGTCGTGGTGGATAACTTGGTGCATTGTTAGTGCAGTTTGGATTTATTTGTACATTTGATATCGCGGGACAAGCGTCCGACATGTGGGCTGCCGTCGCTGCCTGTTTGTATATTATTCTTTTGGGGCATGACCGGGTTGAGGTCGATGTACCCGTTGTACATATTTTCTTTTCTGTACTAGGATTACCCCGCGACGGAGTGCACGGATAGCCGGGTTCTGGAGGGCAACGGGTCTGCATCTCATGGCTTTGAGATGGAGAGGGCCTCACTCTAGAATTGGCAGACTATTCGCCGCACTCGTAGGGGATACAGGTTGACCCAAGATGGAGTGCCCAAGTTACCGGATTCCGTGAAGTGCTGGGTGGTCCACTCACTTTACTGTAGGGGGCTGCCTAGCTTCAAGTTTTTGGCGGGTAACTTGCTGCACTCGCAGGGGTCTAGGTTTCATTGCACAGGCTATCCACACGACCAGGGGAACGTCGGGTTTCGGTAGCGGCTCCGTGAAACCCGGGGATCCCAAATTATCTGTATTGTTCTGTGATGCTTATTACTTTTCTATAATGTTGCATTTATCACGCCTGGAGCGATTATTGCATATTGGTATATATACTAGTAGATGTTGTATATGTTTTACATCCGTGCTAGTCCAGTCCCCGCTCTGTCGTTAGTTAAGTAACCTAACAGGTGATGACGGGACCCACTGACGAATGCGGATAGCATATACGTACATTTTATTTTCGTTCTTTTCTGGTGTGATTAATTGATGGGACTGCGTTGATTTTGATCAATGCAAAGGAAAACAAACCTGTTTGATGTTGTTGGAACAGTTTTCAAAAAGTGTTATTACAAGGTCGTTTTCTTTTGTTTTGCACATTGGTATTCGGTTGGAATATCCTGCACATCATTCGACGAGGTAAGGGCTGAGATCCCTTAACCGGGAGTGACCCCTTGGGCAGAAGTTTGCGTCAGGGTAATAACTTCACTATAGTCGATTACTTGTTTGCTTTGCATCGCGGTATTCAGTTGGAATATCCTGCACCTCATTCCACGAGGAAAGAGCCAAGATCCCTTCACCGGGAGTGACCTCTTTAGCAAAGGTTTTCGCTACTATATTTTTGTAAAAAGCTATCAGGTTCCTTCAACGAGATCAAGTTCATTACGTTAAAGGTTTTTTGCCAAAAACCAGCCGTAACCCTCCGTCATTTCAGACGGATAGCACTTAGTATTCATACTATGTTTGCTGGCCTTCGTCAAGACATAGTGGATGGTAGCTGCTTGTTACCTTTCTGTTGCATAGATAGATGCGTTGGTTTGGGACAGTCGTATTACATTGTTGGCCTTCATCAAGGGTATGTACGGGTGGGTTCAAATTAACCTGGACAATGACGGGTAGAACTTGACATGTGACTTATGATTTGTTAGCCTTCGTCAAGGTCATAAGAGCATGGGGTAAAAATCACATCGGGAGTTTCAAACATACAGGAAACTTGCCAGGCATGCACATACCTTCTGGAGTGTGATAACGTGAGTGAATTCCTTCACGTTATCATGCAATGATAGTTGAATCCCGCTTCCCACTGATGAGTTGGTTTACTCTTCGGGTGATCCCGACTAATTCTTCTTTCAGGTTTGGAGGAGAATTTGACGATACAGTGGGAGGTTTCCTGATTAGATAAAATGATAACTCTTCTGATCTAGATTAGAGTGCACGCAGAGTGTTTCTTTTCTCTTTCTCTTTGGCAGCGACCATGGCCCGACCCTAAACTATGACTCAGTAACCAAGTTGACCGAACTTTCTTAAAATACTGGCTTTTGGATTGTCTAAGTTGCATAAGTCATTGCCGCTCCTTCTTTTACCCTTTGCATTTCTCCAGAACACCCCGTATTACTACGAACATCCACTTCCATTGGATAAATCCATCGTACGGTTATATACGAACTCGAAGGGACTTCTTCGAGGATGGATTCAGGTTCTGGAGAGATTGAATTGGTTTATTCAGTTGTCTTTTATCATCACCTTCTCTAAAGTTGCGAGTGCTCCTTGGTTTAGGAGAGTACACCTATTACGCTTATTGGATAGTCTTCTTCCAAACCTTAGGCAGGTGCCGAAAGGTAGGGAAAGGAGAAAACTAATTAATATAAGTAGGGTGTACAGAAGGTAATAAGTAAAGACATATGAAGGGATTAGAAAGAGGGCAAAGTAAAATGCGACAGGTATCATTCACGACCAAACCGCGTACATCATCGTCACTCCTATTTCACCTTTGCTTTTCTCCGGTTATGGAGGAATAGAATAAGGTATTATTCAGTTGTCTTTTATCATCACCTTCTTTCAGGTTACGAGTACTCCTTGGTTTAGGAGAGTACACCTCTTACGCTTATTGGATAGTCTTCTTCCAAACCATAGGCTGGTGCCGAATGGTAGGGAAGGAAGAAAACTATTTAGCCTAACGATGGTGTACGGAAGGTAATGATTAAAGACAAATAAATGGATTTGGAGAGATGGCAACGAAATATACGGTTACAGTAATGAATTGGATTATGGAAGAGGCATTACTACGAATACCCGGATACCCCTTTGAAACATTTTCATGTTTCAGTTTCACAGTGCATTGTTAATAGAAAACTGATTTCCCAATTAGACACTTGCTCCAGGGTATGTATTTACCAGGTATGATTCTCACATCTGTATGGTTTTACAGATGATGAGTGGGAGTAAGTTATTGGGAATTAGGTGATCATCCTCATTATATCGGAACTCGTTGTAATTGGTGATATTTGAGGAAATCGCCTGGGTACAGTTTTCAACCTACGATGCACAGGTTTTGAGTTATTCAACTCAGCGGACTTATACAGAGTATTGTATATTGTCCAGTGTCCATTATAACAAAGGGGTTGGTTCTCGTACTATGTTCTGTTTACTTGTTACTTCTCTAGTTTTTAGACAAGTGTTTCGTAGAAATACAAAGTCTAAGTTTTGAGAAGTTGTGGGTACAAGAATAAAGTAGAGAACCAGGTGTTGCAAGTATCGGGATTCTTCAAGGTGATCGAAGATGTAGATACTTGTGATTGGTATTCAGTTGATAGTAATGGTTTTGAGAAACTTGTTTCTCTTTCAGGTCACTCATAATTGGATGCACTCCTAAGTTGAGTAATGCTGATCGACCTCTTTCCATTAAAGTTGACATGCGCTGGAGACAGATGCATGATTAGAATCTTGTTCAAATTAAATCAGTGCCAAAGTTTCTATATTGAATATAGAATGGATCGTATCTTAACGATGCTAAGGTACGGGGAGTTGTCCGGCTTATGCTTAAAACCAGACTCTAGATAACTCAAGGCACGTTTCTGTAATGGCCACATTGGGTTGACCCAGGCTATGACGAGGGTTGACTTTCTACCATCTGGAAGATCAATGGTAATATTGTTCTTGACTCGCCACAGTTTTAGTAAAATGGATTTTTTTTGCAGAAAACAGTCGTGGGAGTATAGTAGAACTGGAAAAGATTCCAGAACCGCAAACGATTACAAAAAAATTTAATAGAACCTAAAAATTCAATCAGGTTTGACATTCCATTAGCCACTCCGCAGATATGGTGGGTAACCTCAGACACCCGAGAAGTACTCCGGTAGCTTCAAGGACGGTGACAGGGATGTTCTTGTTTACCCAGACTTGACACTATTGTTGTTCCAGGCTATGAGACCCGGCAGGAGGATGAATATAGCGTCGTTCTAAACTAGTTTTAGAAGTGCACGTATATATTATTCTTCCAGAGGGTTGTTGTGGTCAGTGGGAGCAGCGGAAGCATAGTGGGCAAGTTGCTTATGTCTATTTATAGACTAGAGCAGATTTAGCGGAGATAGATCATCTAATTTTGATGTGACAGTCATGACTCTGACTTCATCAGAATAGGGGATGGATCTGTTAAGAAGGTAGTAGGGTGTGATGTCCTGGTATTTTGATGACATACACAGAGTAGGAAATAAAATTCCTATACTACGATCGGTTTTACTGTGATTGTTACACAGTTGTTTCTCCACATGGGATATGAATTTTATATCAGACATTCTGGTTATTAGATCTATGGTTTTAGATCTAGATTTGGGTAGTTTCCCAATCTGGGTACTTTGACAGTATTCTAAAGGTATTTAGAATAGATGACTCATGGTATGGTGGTGTACCTGCAGGTGATGGAGTCACCCTCTCTAAAGGTGTCTTACAGACTAAAGGGGAGAGGGATGTGTATGATTGGCAGATCACTTGCTTAGGCAATTGAGTCAATCATGAGATGTCAAGTACCACACCAGATGTTGTTTTTGTACTAGATGCAATAAGTTGAGATATTTAATCCAATCTTGGAGAAACATTCGGGAGTAGTTTTAGAACATAAGTGCATGTTCTACGGATCTGATAACGGCAGCCTCCTTTGGGAGACGGTTATCATTCCAGACTTCCAAGGTGACATGGATGACAGAGTGACTATCAGAGTTATAGTTTTCCCTCTGACGAGGGGCAGTAGTTTGGACAGGTGGTCCAAGCGGATACTATGGGAGGCATGGTGCAGGATACTGATTAGGTTCAGTTGACGATACAGTCTAAGAAGTTTGGATTTGGAGTTCATTTATGAACTAGGTCCCATCAGACATCCAGACATATTCTACGACATGTATTGCTCAATTCGGGAGATGGCTTTCTCTGCGAACTTGAGATTAAGAGAGACATAGAAAGAAACATCAGGACGGATCCACTCACTGAGGCTATTTCTCAAACACAATAGTTTTACAAACGAGCTTTGTGACACTGATTAGTAGAGGAGTTGGGTGTTCGGTATCACACGGGCTGTGAGTATGCGACATCGCAATAATTAGCCTTAAGTGTAAGTGGGAGATTGTTGGATATAGTACCCTCAAAGTCAATTATTGGATCACAGGTACGTGATTGTAATGATTGAGAGAGGACCTATACCGGTAGGACAGTCTTACTCGAGATGATAGTATACTATCTGGTTTATCTTTATCATCGTGTACTACTTTAGGTGACATTATAGATCACTATTACACGTTGATAGAGCCCATAGGATCCTGGTTGACTACCAACAGTATGATGGCGATCATATACGTGAGAGTTGGGTGGTCTATAAGCACATCCTTAAAAGTGGTCCCTAGTCGTGGGGGTTTCGAGACAGGGCATCGATACTCCAGAGTAGACTAGTGTATACAGTTGAGACCCCGACGAGGGGCGGTGGCCGGTCTTACAAGCCATTGGTGTCAGTTGGTTCACCTAAGATGTATACAGGTGCTCATTGGGTTATGAGTACACCGGACATGACTCGTCGGGAACCTGCTAGTTGGTATTATACCTAGCGTCAGATAGCAGTTCCCAAGTGACATGTGTACAGGTTAGTTCATCGACCTGAGATCGTCATTTGTCTCGTATGAGTTCCCACTGTGCTTTGATTATTACCTTATCACGGCTCAAAGGAGTCGTGCAAACAGATTTTAGTTGGGTACAGTCCCGAGCTACATGGAGGCAAGTAAGCGGATCGGCAGGGGATTCGTCTCTCCCGGTATTAGGGGTGAGATCGCGCTGTGTCTAGGAGAGCCATTACACAAAGCCCATGGCCGAGGCAGGAGATTTACTGGTAGGTAATCCAGTAGTATCTCAGGGTGTTCTAGGCTACACTCTGACATGACTTATACCGCTATTGGGGGTCTGACGTTACCAGCCCCTTAGGCCCGATATGCGATGCTCATAGACGAACGGACCGGACTGTATGGATATTGTCACTGATAGGCTCAGTAGGGTTTCAGGATGAGTTCGCTCATCAGCTTCCCTTTTTGTCAATACATGGGCAGCCGTTACGTACAGCTAGTACCACTGAAAGCTTGTGGTTAACCCACTGCCAGAGTATTGACGAGTCTTTAGAGTCCCCCACAGATAGTTTCCTAAATTTAGTAGAAACGTTGTAGAGACCATATGGTTTTATGGCAGGGTTCGGACATGCACGTGCACTTGTGCACGTGTCATGGTTCGGACAGATAATACTAGTGGGCTTTGGTTTAAGCCGGATTCTGGTATTATATTGTGTAGGAGTATTTTTGTCTCATTGCATTTTGTATTCGGTCGGAATAAAAATGCGGGTATGTATATACAGTTATGGGGTAATCCTGTAATTCGTTACGAGATTACTTTTGAAGTTTCCAGTTTTTCTTCTCCCGATGAAACATTAGTTTTAATGTTTAATTATTGGTTGATTTTGAGTGTATCTTTTTTGGCCACATTTTCCATCATCTTTTTGATTTGGCCGAAATCAAGTTTGGGTGAGCTTGGGATTTTGATTTGGATGAGTCATTGGTGAGTTGGCAATTTTATGGGTGAGTCATTTGATGAGAGGCTTGGTTCATTAATGCAAGCATGGGTTTTTTGCAAGGTGTATTTTACATTAATTGTTCTTGGAATTGCTTAGGATATTTTAGTGATGAGATTTCCTTTTGGTCACATTTATTCATTCATTGTGCTCAACCCCAATTCCCAGCAGCATACACTTGTGGCCGGCCCCACCATAAAATGAGATGGATAGAGAGCAATTGGCAGCCCCCCATTTTTCCTGGCCGAGCCCAATGGTGTGGGAATTTCCTTCATTGCATTTTTCCATTCCTCAATTTCATCAACTCCTAAAATGGAAACTTCATTTAGCTTCACCCAATGGCTTGGGTTCCTTGAGACAAAATATTCTACACTCTCTCTACTTTAATCTTGGACATGTCGGTTAGCAAACTTCATGTCTAAGTTGCCTCGGTTTAGAGGCGGGATCCCGTATAAAGATCCGTTGACGTGGTGCCACCTCGACAAGGAGACAGGAGATCGGAGATGCCGCGAGGAGCGTGGGATGATGGCTAAAGACCGAAGGATACGGATCGATCGGTATAGCCATTCTATTCTTTTACAGTTTGCTGGTTTAGTGTTAATGGCGCGATTCGGATTACAGTCTATGTTAGCGCCAGTTTATGAAAAAGTTTTTATTCTGCGTTTGGCCTCAGATTATTGGCCGGGGCGCTACCGTAGACTTACATCCACCTTCCTATAGTCCATGTAAAAAATTATATGTATGGGATTCTGATCCGGTATCCAATACCTAGGATGTAGAGTAAACTGAGAAACTGTTCTTCGTAACGAACACACCCGAAGACAATGCATCAACATGCTTTTTCTTCGTTTGGGTGGCATGGGAATCCGAATATTCCCCTATTCCTTACTCAGACTTATGACAATCATAAGATAGAGCGAAACTTAGCCTAGTATAATAAGCTGGTTCAGTCAAAACATCTATATTATTATCTTGATTAAGGCATGTCATGGGTCGCTACCAGGAGAGAGAGAAAGATAATCTCTTTGCGTGCGCTCTTTGCAAGATTAGATTGGTTATTTTATCATATCTAATCAGAATGGCTCCCACTGTTTTTATCAAATCTTTCTTCAAACCCTAAAAGGTAACATTAGCTGGGATTAATTACACCCTACAGGTTCGCAAATCGTTCGGCCAGGCAGGTATCAGTACTCCAAGAAAGGTTCCCCGTGCTCTCGCACGGACCTAATTAAAATAAACCTCATTTCCCTATAGGCATAACCCCGTTGACACCTTTCTAGACACCTACTTGATCAGCTAATTGTAAAGTGCAAAACTCTCCCAGGAGTAACTCTTACTCGCGGTGGGTATCGGGATCCAACTATCTTATAGAAGGTATGAAATCTCATTGCAAATTTCAACACTTGAAATTCCCGGTAATGTTTTTACCCCTACCTTCCTATGACCATGACGAAAGCCAACAAATCATAGGCCGCTAGTCAAGTTCAACTCGTTCATTTCTTGATTGAATTGAACCCACCCGCACGACCCTTAATGAAGGCCAACAAAGTCGCACGACTATCCTAATCCAATCGCATCACATGCTGGCAAATAAGCACTAATCTGCTACCGCACACTACGCCTTGACGAAGGCCAACAAACGTAACACGAATACTAAATAGTACTTATCTGAAATGACGGAGGGCTACGCAGATTTTTAATAAATCCATGAGCATAATGAACTTGATATCGTTGTAGAATCTAGTGATTTTGAAAGGAGTGTTTTTTAGGCTTTTGCTAGTTTCGCTAAAAAGGTCACTCCCGGTGAAGGGATCTCGGCTCTTTCCTCATCGAATAAGGTGCTGGATATTCATGAATACCACTATGCAAAGAAAGAACTGGAGAAGCAATCAAAAACAAAACCGAGTTGGTTGTAGCATTTTCTAGTTTCGCTAAAGAGGTCCCTCCTAATGAAGGGATCTCGGCTCTTTCCTCATCGAATGAGGTGCTGGATATTCATCAAGGAGTACCACTATGCAAAGCAATAACTAGAGCTACCCTTTTTGAAAATTTGATTCTACAACATCTTTTGGTTTCTTTCTTTTCATTAATCTCATTAATGAAGTCCCATCAATTAATGTTTCCTAAACATTATAGAAAAATGAAACAAAAATAAACGTACGCTTATGCAATCCGCATTCGCCACGGGGCCCCGTCATGCACCATTTGGTTACTTAACTACCGGCAGAGTGGGGGTTGGACTAGCGCGGATGCAAAACATAAGCAACGTTTATTATATATCATATATAATATCACATTCGTCTCATGCAGTTATATGATCAACATCACATAATCAAGCAGCAGAAGAAACACATGAAATATTGGATATACTAGGATGTCCGTGTTTTAAATTTAGCCAATAATGAAAAATACGGATTCCACAGTCATGATGAATAGCCAAACCCACATCCCTAGACCTCTACGAGAGTAGCAAGTAACCCTGCCGATTCTAGAGTTAGAAGACCCGGTCTCAGCTTCTTGAGATGGTCTCCCACTGGACTCTAGAACCCAGTTACTTGTGCTCCCCGTCTTGGGTCTATCATAATGCAGAAAAGTAAATAATATACAACAGTGGTGACATCATCCTCAACCTGAAAGTGCCCCAATAAAATAATATTACATACAGATTTTACATGAATGAAAATAAAAAAAACCCATCTCACATAAAACACCATGCTATTCTTTCACGACGTCCAATAAATCATATCAACAGAAACACATGATATCACATATTGTAACACCCGAGCCCAATAATACTATTTCTGTTACTGGTTGAGTGTTTGACATTGCTCATTTCATTTATCTTGCTTGTTTGGTTCTTATTGCAAAATTTTAACCGGCTAAGTCAGTTTTGCATATAACAAATTTTAACACCTAAAGTGAATTTAAAAATATCTATATTGGCCTACTCGCCACCCCTAGCCGCATGGTAGCGTCCGCGCGTCGAGTTTTCATCCCGTTCGGTGAAACGGGCGAGTTTGGACGGCTACGCGCGCGTGCAAGTGTCCGACTTGGGGGCATGCTTTTTGATCATAAAACATCTCATTTTAAAATTTGGAACCCGCTTAAAATCCTATTATTGAAATTTCAAATTTTTGGGCGCAACCCGGGCGCGACTTGGAAATGTTTCATTTAGCGCCAAAAGCCCAATTTAATTAAATATTATAAAACTATAATATATACTCCGTTACTTATAAAATTATCTGAATCTTTAAAATTTCCTTTAAATTATCTTCCTTAACTAACGCTCAGCCAATCACAAGGGACTTTAACCCCCGTGGGCCCCTCTATCCCTCTCTCTCTCTCCTCTCTCTTCCTCTAATCTCTCTCTCTCTCTCTTCCTCTAATCTCTCTCTCTCTCTCTATCCCTATATATATCATTCCTCGTCTCCTTCCTCCAGAAAACCTCATCGCGAGAAACACCCCATCGCAACCCTAGCCAGCCGCCGTGCCCATCGCCGCCGCAACCCAACGCCGAAGCCACCACCACCATCACCCTCGTCGCAGCCGCTACCCACTCCTTCCTCCTCTCCCTTCTCCCCATGCACCCACACCGTAGCCATAGCCACCTGCACCCGCCGTGCTCGCCGTCGCCGCCGCATCTCGTCGCCGACGACGCCAGAATCTCCCCTTCGCCCCTCTTCCCGACCTCGACACCCTCCTCCTCTTCCCGAGTGCCGGCGCCGCAACAGGACCCAAACTGCAACCCTATCACCTTCTCTGGTCGCCGGAAACGCCGCCGTCGACCCTCGTCGTCGTCGCCTGCGCCACCGCCGACCACCTCCTCTTCCCCTGCAACCCAAACCCGGCCATTTTCCTCTCCCTCCTCACCGTATCTCCTGATCCAGCACTTGCAGCCGAGTCTGCCGTCGCAGCCTCCTCGCCGGCGCCCCATCGCCGTCGACCCCGTCGGGGTTGCCATCCTTGCTATCCCAGTAAGTTTCTCCTTACCTCTCCCCTTCCTTTTTCCCTTCGCTGGTTGCTTTTTGTCCGTGCGTAGTTTGCTAACTTTTGTCGATGTTTTGACATTTCGCCGGAATCCGGCCGTGCCGACGACTTGGCCCGACATTCCAGCAAGGTACCCCGGTCCGCGTGGTCCCACTGTTTGTTGTTTGGACTCGATCCGTGAACCGTGCGTCCGTCACGTGTTTTTCCGCCGACGCTACGTCCGTTTTTCCCGGTTCGCGAACCGTCGAGGCAAGTATTACTTGCTACATGCTATGTTATACAAATTAAATGTGTTTGACTCATTAAACTTGCAAAATGAACTAGGTGTAGCTACTTTTCTCATTTGGACGAAATATGACTTATATCATGATACAGTTAACCTAAACCGCATTTTGCCATTTTAACCTTAATAACGACGTGACCTGTTAACCACATTTTACTGTTTAAAGGACGATAGCCGTACACATGTAGCCATATTACATTCTGTTATTGATATTGCACCACCTTGTGATTATTGCACCGCAAGAGTGCTCAAACCTGTTAATATGATAATACGACTGCACTATATTAATGCACCATTGTGCTTAAATGAACTGTTATTGCTGTTTACTTTATTTCCTGCTGTTATTCCTTATTCGATTGTATACCTGTTGTGAGCACACCCTCGATTGTGTTACATATTGACCTGACCTTGCTACACATGACATATATATACCGATGCACCGGACATGGTACCCTTTACTATCGACTTAACCTGTTGTACCATGACCTGACCTGTTGCCTGATCTCATGCCTAATGCCAACAAACCTGACTTGGGGTCCTCATGGACCATTCCTGTTGTCTATCCAGACAAACCTGACCTGTTACCTGATCCTGTGTTGGCATTAGTCCTTGATTCCTGAATACCTGACTTCACACATATAACCTGGGGGTATGGGGAAATCAAACGGGTAATCTAAAGTGTAACTTAAAAGGGTATTACTTGATCCGTGGTCCCGGGGGGTAACGGGACAGAGCCATTCGTGACTCTTACATTCCTGATCCGTGGTCCCGGGGGGCAACGGGACAGAACCATTATTGGTTCCCATTTTCCTGATCCGTGGTCCCGGGGGGTAACGGGACATATCCTATGAGTTACATGGAGGATTACTCGAATTTATTTCAAAGACTTTAGAATAGAAACCCGATAGAACAGTTTAGTTACCCACTGTACACTACCCTGCACTGCTTGTTTCATATTATTGCTTTATTCATGTTTATTTCTGCATTGCTTATTACCATGTTCATATTATATTATTGGTTGACATGACGCGCTGACGTCTGGGTTTTGCATGGCCCAGATTCTTTACTACTGTCGCCGACCGAGCAGGAGTACTTCAGCCAGCAGGCTGATTTGTGAGTTCTGTAGTGATTAGTTTATTTCTTGCATTTTATTTCCAGATGTGAGCCCGCATTATGGGACGTACTTTTCTATTATTGTATTGGATCATTTGCTTCCGCACTTATTTATCATTGACTCTTGTTATTCTGGATTTGGACATGTGTTAGATAGTTTATTTATCTTGTTCTTGATATCTCTACAGCCGTAATGTGACTGTGGATGGATACTTCCTACCCACAGTTAGCATGGTTGGCTATGTCACGTGCCCAACCTTGCGTACTCTGGGAAGCGGGGCGTGACATGGTTCTTTTGGTATCAGAGACATAGGTTAATTGGGTTGATTCTTTTGTAGTTGGGTATTATACCCGATACACGAATCAGAATACCCGTGCTTAGGAAACATGTCCTACCACCTTGACCGTTTTACCATTCTTGAATCACATTCTTCCGGATTATATCGACGTGCAAACTTACTTTGCATGTCGACTCGAAAACCTGATTTCTTGTTATCTCTAGGACTTAGGCGACTTGGGTGGAGTTAAGTAATTGTGGCTATGATACCGCGGCATAGTTACAATGCGGTACTCTATTTAAGTATCTTGGAGTTCTAGCCTTGATTTTTTTATATTGAATCTATCATCATGCTAATGTTGGGTGTTTTGATTTCAGGAATATGGCAGATAAGAATTTCAAGACGTAGCAGAGGCGCGTGGATGAAGCCGCCATGTTGGGAGTGATACGTGGAATGTTGGAAAATCAGAAGAGGCATACTGAGCTGATCCAACAGCAAGCAGATTCATTTCAGGAGGGTTTGCAGGCCATTCGGCAGTCTGTAAACAACGCTAGAGCGAAACCAGTTGACCGGGTAGGGACCGTGGCAGATTTCAGACATTTGGGTCCTACTACTTTCACTGGTCTGGAGGAGCCGTTGCCAGCCGAGCAGTGGCTAGTGGACACGGAGAATTTGCTGATTGCGGCACAGATCCCAGAGGCCAAAAGAGTTGATGTGGTGCGCATTCAGCTGGTGGATTACGCCCGAGAGTGGTGGCTTGTGGAGGAGACCCGCTTGCCCAAGCCAATCAGTTGGGCGGATTTCTCTAAGAGTTTCCTGGAGAAATTCTTTCCGCGGACTGCACGGGAGGAAATGGAAGAGAAATTTATTGGGCTGAGGCAAAATGGAGTACCTGTGGACGTACATGCAGCGGAATGGACGAGACTCAGCCGCTTCGCTGGACCCTTAGTCGCCAACGAGGCAGACAGGGCGCGAAGGTTCTTGCGCAGTTTGGATGTGGACATCCAGAGGCAGATTGTCTCCCTGGGTTTGACCACTTTCTCACAGGTTCTTACGGCAGCCCGGGAGCAACAGAGTTTATCGAGAATGAAAGGGAACCTACAGCAGACAGCAGTTGCGGCCAGGAAGCCCGCATTTGTACCTAACCGAGATCATGGGCGCAGAGGTATTCCAGTGGATCGACGTGGGGTAGCACCAATGAAGAAGCCGGTGGTCATTGATCGAAGAAAGGGCATGATTTGTGACTACTGCCGTTTGCCCGGACATGTGCAGAAGGATTGCCGAAGGAAGCTGGGACTTTGTCTGGTTTGTGGGGCAGCTGATCACGCAGTTGGTGCCTGTCCGTTGAAGCTTCGCACGAGAGATGATATACAAAAGCCTCCGCAGAGACCGTTCCAAGGGCAGAAACAGCTGACTCAGGGACCTAATCAGGCTCGAGCTTTCACCTTGACAGCTGAGGAAGCTAAGGCATCAGGAGAAGTGGTTTCAGGTACTTTACTCGTTCATGGTTTTCCCGCATTGGCATTATTTGATTCCGGAGCATCCCACTGTTTTATGTCATCCAAATTTATAACTACGCACTCGATTACCTGCACGACCCTGTCTAGTTTTTGGGACATACACACTGGGAATGGGAAAATCATAGCTAGTAGGGAATGTAGAGATTGTACGGTTGTTGTGTGCGGACGGGAGCTCTTTGCAGATTTCTTGGTAATAGACACGGGCAGCTATGAAGTTGTCTTGGGAATGGATTTTCTTGGCACTTTCCACGCCCACATTGACTGTAGGGCAAGAAAGGTAATTTTCCAGATTCCCGGACACCCTGAGTTTACCTTCACTGGGGGAAGCAGTTCTGTCGGGCCAGTCGAGTTCAGGGCTAGGCCGACACACAGTGTTCTTGCAGCTATGGAAGTTGGTAGTACTGAAGAGCCGGCAGTTGTTCGCGACTTCATGGACGTATTTGAAGATATATCGGGCTTACCGCCGAAGCGAGACGTGGAGTTCGCGATTGACCTTATTCCTGGTGCAGCGCCAGTATCTAAAGCTTATTATCCAATGGCACCAGTGGAATTGGAAGAAGTTAAGAAGCAAGTTGGTGAATTGCTTGAGAAGGGTTGGATTCGAAGCAGCAACTCGCCTTGGGGAGCTCCAGTTCTTTTAGTAAAGAAGAAGGATGGCATGAGAAGGATGTGCATTGATTATCGGGAATTAAACCGGGTGACTATTAAGAACAAGTACCCGATCCCTCGCATTGGAGAACTTTTTGAGCAGCTTAGTGGCGCGAGAGTATTCTCGAAACTGGATTTGCGATCCGGATATCATCAGGTCCGAGTGAAAGCAGAGGACATTTGCAAGACGGCGTTTTGAACTCGGTATGGACATTTCGAGTATCTAGTGATGCCCTTCGGAGTAACGAATGCGCCGGCAATATTCATGGATTTGATGAACCTAATCTTTTCACCATTCTTGGACCAGTTTATTGTGGTATTCATTGACGACATTCTGGTTTACTCGAAGAGTTCGGAAGAGCATGCTGAGTATTTGAAGATCGCACTGCAGACACTGAGACAGGAGAAATTGTATGCGAAGATGAGTAAGTGTGAATTTTGGCTGGAAGAAGTGAAATTTCTGGGGCATGTTGTGTCGGGCGATGGAATCGCCGTCGATCCCGAAAAGATTGCAGCAGTTCGAGATTGGCCTATTCCAAGAAATGTGGCTGAGATAAGAAGTTTCCTTGGTTTGGCCGGATACTACAGGAGATTTGTGGAGAACTTCGCTCGTTTAGCAGAACCGTTGACCAAGCTTACGCGCAAGGAAGTACCTTTTATTTGGACGGATAAATGTGCATTGGCCTTCGAGACGTTGAAGCAGAAGTTGATAACCGCCCCTATCCTGACCGTACCAGACAATTCCGGAGGACTGGTGATTCACAGCGACGCATCTGGAAAAGGATTGGGATGTGTTTTGATGCAGAATGGGAAGGTCGTAGCTTACGCATCAAGACAACTGAAGACCCATGAGAAGAATTATCCGACCCACGACTTGGAGCTTGCGGCTGTGATCTTCGCCTTGAAGATTTGGAGACACTACCTTTTGGGCGAGAGAGTCGAAGTTTTTACAGATCACAAGAGCTTGAAGTATGTGTTCACTCAGAAGGAGTTGAACATGAGGCAACGCAGATGGTAGGAGCTGATGGCCGACTACGACCTTGATCTTAAGTACCATCCGGGAAAAGTTAACGTCGTGCCGGATGCGCTTAGTCGGTTACCAGCGATTCAGGTATTGACTACACAGAGGGAGATCGTTGCGGATTTTCGAAGATTTGACTTGGAGGTTGTGCTACCACATTCTACGGGACAGTTGATGCAGTTGCAAGTACAGTCGTCCTTAGTTGAGAAGATTAAAGCGGCACAATCGCAGGATCCTAGACTGCAAAAGTTTCGAGAGCAGGTTGAAGCCGGACTACGAACAGATTTACTGGTCCACGAAGATGGTTCGTTGAAGTATGGTAGCCGTGTGTGTGTGTGCCAAAGGGAGATGTGCGTGAAGAGCTTATGAAAGAGGCACACAGTTCAGCTTACTCTGTACATCCGGGAGGTACAAAGATGTACCGAGATATTCGACAGCATTTCTGGTGGGAAGGTATGAAACGGGAGATTGCTCGCTTCGTGGCTAAGTGCTTGGTATGTCAGCAAGTCAAGGCTGAACACCAAAGGGTTGCTGGTTTGTTGCAACCACTTCCGATTCCTCAGTGGAAGTGGGAACATATAGCCATGGATTTCGTGACGGCTTTACCGCGGAGTCCAAAGGGCAACAATGCTGTATGGGTGATTGTCGATCGGTTGACCAAGGCAGCTCACTTTATTCCTTTTCGGGTTGGGCAATCAACGGAGATTTTGGCAGAGCGGTACATGCAGGAGATTGTAAGATTGCATGGCGTACCAGTGAGCATCGTGTCCGATCGGGACACTCGGTTCTTGTCACACTTCTGGAGGAGTTTACAAGAAAGTTTGGGGACTCGATTGAAATTTAGCACAGCTTATCATCCTCAAACTGATGGACAGTCGGAGAGAACGATCCAAACTCTTGAAGATATGTTGAGAGCATGCATGTTGGACTTCAAGGGTTCTTGGGAGGATCACCTACACTTGGAGTTTTCTTACAACAATAGTTTCCAAGCGACTATTCAGATGGCTCCGTTTGAAGCTTTATATGGTCGTAAGTGCCGTTCACCTGTTTGTTGGGATGATGTTGGTGAACGAAGGTTACTAGGACCAGATTTGGTGGTACAGACAGTCGAGAAGATGAATACGATCAGGAAGCATATGAAGGCAGCTCAAGACAGACAGAAAAGTTGGGCTGACACATCAAGAAGACCTCTAGAGTTCGCCATGGGTGATTTGGTATTCTTGAAGATATCACCGACTAGAGGAGTGATTCGCTTTGGGAGTCGGGGAAAGCTTAGTCCTCGATTCGTTGGACCCTTCGAGATATTGGAGCGTGTTGGAGAGGTAGCGTACCGTTTGGCGTCACCACAGTCCTTGGCTGGTGTGCACGATGTGTTTCATGTATCTCAACTACGAAGGTATGTTCGAGATGAAACCTACGTCTTGGATCATTCGGAGTTAACTGTACGGGAGGACTTAACTTTTGAGGAGCGACCAGTTGAAATCAAGGATCGAAGGGAAAAGGTTCTTAAGAACAAGGTTATCCCTCTTGTGCTAGTCTCTTGGGGTAATCGATCGCATGGAGAATCCACTTGGGAGCGAGAAGACGAGATCCGGCAGAAGTTTCCTCACCTTTTCCTGAAGTTATCTATCTTGTATTCTTGGAATTTCGAGGACGAAATTCTTTTTGTAGTTGGGTATGATGTAACACCCGAGCCCAATAATACTATTTCTGTTACTGGTTGAGTGTTTGACATTGCTCATTTCATTTATCTTGCTTGTTTGGTTCTTATTGCAAAATTTTAACCGGCTAAGTCAGTTTTGCATATAACAAATTTTAACACCTAAAGTGAATTTAAAAATATCTATATTGGCCTACTCGTCACCCCTAGCCGCGTGGTAGCGTCCGCGCGTCGAGTTTTCATCCCGTTCGGTGAAACGGACGAGTTTGGACGGCTACGCGCGCGTGCAAGTGTCCGACTTGGGGGTATGCTTTTTGATCATAAAACAACTCATTTTAAAATTTGGAACCCGCTTAAAATCCTATTATTGAAATTTCAAATTTTTGGGCGCAACCCGGGCGCGATTTGGAAATGTTTCATTTAGCGCCAAAAGCCCAATTTAATTAAATATTATAAAACTATAATATATACTCCGTTACTTATAAAATTATC
This sequence comes from Agapanthus africanus, assembly GCA_030015575.1. Classification (NCBI taxonomy): domain Eukaryota; kingdom Viridiplantae; phylum Streptophyta; class Magnoliopsida; order Asparagales; family Amaryllidaceae; genus Agapanthus; species Agapanthus africanus. The sequence continues at coordinate 347,041,942 of CM057351.1, read as the reverse complement.
TGAATCTTTAAAATTTCCTTTAATTATCTTCCTTAACTAACGCTCAGCTAATCACGAGGGACTTTAACCCCCGTGGGCCCCTCTATCCCTCTCTCTCTCTCCTCTCTCCGTCCCTGTCTCTATCTCTCTCTTCCTCTAATCTCTCTCTATCTCTATCCCTATATATATCATTCCTCGTCTCCTTCCTCCAGAAAACCTCATCACGAGAAACACCCCATCGCAACCCTAGCCAGCCGCCGTGCCCATCGCCGCCGCAACCCGACGCCGAAGCCACCACCACCATCACCCTCGTCGCAGCCGCTACCCACTCCTTCCTCCTCTCCCTTCTCCCCGTGCACCCACACCGTAGCCATAGCCACCTGCACCCGCCGTGCTCGCCATCGCCGCCGCATCTCGTCGCCGACGACACCAGAATCTCCCCTTCGCCCCTCTTCCCGACCTCGACACCCTCCTCCTCTTCCCGAGTGCCGGCGCCGCAACAGGACCCAAACTGTAACCCTATCACCTTCTCTGGTCGCCGGAAACGCCGCCGTCGACCCTCGTCGTCGTCGCCTGCGCCACCACCGACCACCTCCTCTTCCCCTGCAACCCAAACCCGGCCATTTTCCTCTCCCTCCTCACCGTATCTCCTGATCCAGCACTTGCAGCCGAGTCTGCCGTCGCAGCCTCCTCGCCGGCGCCCCATCGCCGTCGACCCCGTCGGGGTTGCCATCCTTGCTATCCCAGTAAGTTTCTCCTTACCTCTCCCCTTCCTTTTTCCCTTCGCTGGTTGCTTTTTGTCCGTGCGTAGTTTGCTAACTTTTGTCGCTGTTTTGACATTTCGCCGGAATCCGGCCGTGCCGACGACTTGGCCCGACATTCCAGCAAGGTACCCCGGTCCGTGTGGTCCCACTGTTCGTTGTTTGGACTCGATCCGTGAACCGTGCGTCCGTCACGTGTTTTTCCGCCGACGCTACGTCCGTTTTTCCCGGTTCGCGAACCGTCGAGGCAAGTATTACTTGCTACATGCTATGTTATACAAATTAAATGTGTTTGACTCATTAAACTTGCAAAATGAACTAGGTGTAGCTACTTTTCTCATTTGGACGAAATATGACTTATATCATGATACAGTTAACCTAAACCGCATTTTGCCATTTTAACCTTAATAACGACGTGACCTGTTAACCACATTTTACTGTTTAAAGGACGATAGCCGTACACATGTAGCCCTATTACATTCTGTTATTGATATTGCACCACCTTGTGATTATTGCACCGCAAGAGTGCTCAAACCTGTTAATATGATAATACGACTGCACTATATTAATGCACCATTGTGCTTAAATGAACTGTTATTGCTGTTTACTTTATTTCCTGCTGTTATTCCTTATTCGATTGTATACCTGTTGTGAGCATACCCTCGATTGTGTTACATATTGACCTGACCTTGCTACACATGACATATATATACCGATGTACCGGACATGGTACCCTTTACTATCGACTTAACCTATTGTACCATGACCTGACCTGTTACCCGATCTCATGCCTAATGCCAACAAACCTGACTTGGGGTCCTCATGGACCATTCCTGTTGTCTATCCAGACAAACCTGACCTGTTACCTGATCCTGTGTTGGCATTAGTCCTTGATTCCTGAATACCTGACTTCACACATATGACCTGGGGGTATGGGGAAATCAAACGGGTAATCTAAAGTGTAACTTAAAAGGGTATTACTTGATCCGTGGTCCCGGGGGGTAACGGGACAGAGCCATTCGTGACTCTTACATTCCTGATCCGTGGTCCTGGGGGGCAACGGGACAGAACCATTATTGGTTCCCATTTTCCTGATCCGTGGTCCCGGGGGGTAACGGGACATATCCTTTGAGTTACATAGAGGATTACTCGAATTGATTTCAAAGACTTTAGAATAGAAACCCAATAGAACAGTTTAGTTACCCACTGTACACTACCCTGCACTGCTTGTTTCATATTATTGCTTTATTCATGTTTATTTCTGCATTGCTTATTACCATGTTCATATTATATTATTGGTTGACATGACGCGCTGACGTCTGGGTTTTGCATGGCCCAGATTCTTTACTACTGTCGCCGACCGAGCAGGAGTACTTCAGCCAGCAGGCTGATTTGTGAGTTCTGTAGTGATTAGTTTATTTCTTGCATTTTATTTCCAGATGTGAGCCCGCATTATGGGACGTACTTTTCTATTATTGTATTGGATCATTTGCTTCCGCACATATTTATCATTGACTCTTGTTATTCTGGATTTGGACATGTGTTAGATAGTTTATTTATCTTGTTCTTGATATCTCTACAGCCGTAATGTGACTGTGGATGGATACTTCCTACCCACAGGTAGCATGGTTGGTTATGTCACGTGCCCAACCTTGCGTACTCTGGGAAGCGGGGCGTGACACATATCATAAACGTAAGCAAATATGCGTATCCCTAAAACTTATTGACATATAGCAACGAGATTGGAATACCCAACATATTACACTTTTGGTCGCAGAAAAGAAAACAGAAAACTACAATAATTAGAATTCGCAATATCCTTAGACATCATAAACCCGGAATATCTCATATTCCGGATTTCATGCCTAACTTATAAAATTTGCATTTTAGTCTCAAATTGAAAACTCTTTTCAATTGGTTGTCGAATAATTCAACAGTATTCCCGATTTAGTGATCGCGTACAATACGCAATTGCGACGGAGTTTTGATCCGAATTAAAACTTCGTGGCAATCGATCAATTGAGACTAAGCGGCTAGCTTTACAATATACTAACTAGTTTTCATAAAACTAATTAATCCGGATTCTAATAATTGTATCATACATCAAAAAACTTGTAAAGTAACCGCGACATTAGAATTCTGTACACAATTAACAAACTTAACCAATTTTTCTAAGACATTAAAAATCCAGTGAGCTAAAGTTCTAAAACCGATCGTTTTAAGCCAATCCGGGAGTCAAAACGAACTCGAAACCCGCATGAATCTTCACGGAGGCGAAGATCCCAAAATTCACTGTCGAATGGGGGGCCTGGAGGGGGTACCCCACCCCCGAGGCCACCACGAGGGAGCCAGGAGGTGAGGCGGACCCGAAACTGCCTAAGGTGGGGCAGTTTCGGGTCCCCACCTCCAAGACCACCTTGGAGAGTGGGTCCAGCCGTTCGGTCCCTCACGGGGTATCCCTGGGGTGCGCACGCTCCACCCCGCGGCTTTTCAGTTCAAACCGTGAGCCCGCGGGGTGTGCAAACAATTTAAAATATCATTTTTGAAACTGTTTTTATCGGCAGTTTTTGCGCAACAAAAACAGCGGATTTCTAACGTCGCTACAAGTTACTCTAATGTTCTAGCTTGGCTCTGATACCATGAAAGTCGACCTTAGCACCACCATGAGGTTCTAGAGGCATCAAGCATGCCAAATACAAATTCTTATTAGGTGCTAAGCTAGACTAACAAGATCTTTACTAGATTATTAAGGTTTTCTTTTGTGATGTGATGAACTAAAGAGAAGAAAAGAGCATACAACCTTTGAAGTTAGAGTCCTTCTCTTCAATAGCTCTGGGTTGTAGTCTACGCGACTCTACTAGGCTCCTCTTTGAGTTGAACGAATCTCCTTCGTGATCTTCGCGCCAAAGACAATCCACCCTAAGTCCCTCCAGCTCAAGCTACCTCTAAACTAACCACTTTAGCATAGTAAACATGCTACACTCGATCGCTAGTCAAGTATAGGATGGTGAAGTAGGAGGTTAAAAGCTCACAAGTTTGTGTTCAAACTTCATGATTCACATCTCATGTTAGGGTTGAAGCTTGAACCATAGCA